>CM059255.1:23329934-24632434 GCA_030347555.1 Lablab purpureus | reverse complement strand
TAAAATAAAGAAAGAAAGAACTTTCTCAAATAGTTTCACATGCTGGTCATTCCACTACTACAAAAACCAGAATCCACGTCGGTTCTGGGGATGATTTCACGACGGTCCCAAAACCGACGTTGAAAGAGGCGACGTTAAAAGTAAAACTTTCAACGTCGGTTAAATTTGGACCGACGTTGAAAATTGAGGACTTTCCACGTCGGTTATTTAGTTAACCGACGTTGAAAGTGCCGGACTTTCCACGTCGGTTAACTAAATAACCGGCGTGGAAAGTCCTCAATTTCAACGTCGGTCCAAATTGAACCGACGTTGAAAGTTTCCTCCCATTTTTCAATGCAGTTTCTAATTTTCTCATTTACCCTAAATTTTAGTACCTGCATATCAAATAAAGGTCCAGCAAAGCAACAAACAATTTGAAAAAGCTAAATTTCAAATGAATTATATATATTGAATAATTATTTAAATTTGATCTATTTACAATTGTATAAATAAAATTACAATAAAAGTACTCCTATTGTTCCCTATTTCTAATTTCTAAAAACTTTTGTGCCCACTTTTGTCGAACTTGGTCGATAGACTCTGTGGGCAAGGGTTGGGTATCAGTGAATACCTGGAACAAAATGAAAGTATGTTAGGTATCACAAGTAGGAAACTTTACCAATACTTGTTTTGGAGGAATAGGGTTTTGGAGGACTAACTCTGTCTCCAAGTATCTCCGATATTCCCAAAAACTATAAGCCACATCCAATACATTACGTAGTAGCCACATTCGTAGCTACCCGTTTGTCTATTAACCTATAATGAATTGAACAAGTCATTAATTCTGAAAAATACATATTCAATATTCATTAGAGAATTAAAAGTAACCTTACATATAGGATTTCCCAATGTGGGTTAGTGGCTTTGTTGATGTGCATTCCATCAATGGTACTGCACACCTTAATAACACTCTTCGAGAAGTTATTAGTCAATATATGAACACTACTTATATTTGAAAACACAAACTTAAAAATACTTACCTATTCAAAATGTTCTTTAAATCGAGTATCTGGTTTTTATTCAAAGAACAAAACCGAGTATCTGATCTTCTCCGGACGATCGATGAGGAAGAGTTGCCAATGATGCCTTGAAAAATAAAATGTTTAGAATATAATTCAATCACAATAAAAACAATAATGAACTTATATTGACTTCTCTGGAATAAATATGCTCCAAGATATATCCGCCTTTTAGAGGTGAGGATCCAATTTTGGATATATCTTTGGACTTCCTCCCTTCTATTTCCAGTTGCTTGGATTGGTCGAGGCTCAAAAATCCATAGACATCTGAAGCTCCTTGCTCCTCAGCCAATTCATCCATCATCCTAAAAAATGAAAAATAATAACATGTTATATATTAAATAATGAAATTGAAATTATAATAATAAATATGTACTTACATTGTCCAAAGTTGTAAAATAGAGATGTTAAGATCCCTATCACCCAATGTGACCTCCGAGATGTCGAATATGAAATGTAGAGAGGAAGCTTGCATTATTTATCCCAAATCTCCTAGCATCCCAACGAATCTCAAAGGAGTTCGCATAATATTCTGCAGAGGCATGGATCAACTCAACAATTGGATTTTTGGGAGAGCTGCTTGTTTTCCTTTAGTATGTTCGAAGCGACGACGACTTGTAGGCTTTCGAACATCCTACATGTTTAAAACAATACTACTTAATACAGAAATAACATTTTCATAAGTCATTAACATAAAAAATTACATACCTTTTTAGAAACTTGTCTCGGTAAATGTTGGGGCCAAGCAATGAATGTGTGAAGGGCTGTCCCACCACCTGTACCTCATCGGTAGGCACGGGGACTCGAGCATCGGCATCTCGAATCTCTTCTACCACCACTCTCAAATAACCAGGTGGCAAAGGCACACTGTGGATGGTAGAAGCCCCTTCTGAAGCCGAACCAAGGGCCACCAATCTTGGTTCAAGCAACCCATCCTCCACCAATAAGGCGCATCGTTTCATCCCAAAAGATGGACCTGTGGATGCATGATATATTTCAATTAACATTTTTAATGAAGACATATATGAAAAATAAATAACGATTTTACCTATCGGTGCAGAGTGCGGCAGCGACAACGGGAGAAGCTAGAATAGGAGCGGGATTACTTGGAAGTACTTCCCATTGTGCCAACAGATGGAGGAGATGGTCGAGCGTGTTGGTGGGAAGATGCCATCCTAACGCCAAGTCCGGAAACATGCTAAGTAGCTGCTCCCGAACCTGTCGTTGCGATGGCCGGTGTCGGCTTAGCTGTGAGTTTCTTCTCCAACTCTTCTTCATTAATTGTTGAGCTTTGGGTATTCTTCACTTGGTGCCCCAAAATAATGTCGAATACCACACCGGTCCCCACACCCGAACACGGCCGAGGTGTTCATCTTACCAATAGCGGTGGTCAGTATATCTCGACGACCACATGGAACGAAAGTTCCCTGTGTACACTTGCTCCTCCAAGGAATCCTACAATAAATTTAACACATTATATATATATAAATATACAAGTGTAACAAATTAATCATATTAGGGTTAAAAAGAATAGTAACTTACAATCCTATCCGCTATATATTGGGCCTCCTCGGATGTCATCCCACCGGAAGGCTTTTGACGAGCTCTCTTCCAAGTTTGATGACGTTTAGGAGGAGATGGTGGGGGGAGATCATCCTGGCTTATACCGAAGCTGGTCGCTTCTTTTTCTCCGAGTGCAGCCTTCTCGTACATCATTCTCTCGGACAAGAGATCATACCCCCACGAGACGAGACGGTGGGGGTCAAATTCTTCTTCCGAATCTCCTTCGCCTTTAATCTTTTCCCCGCAAAATAATTGATATTAGAATATAATACAATAACTTAATAAATTTAAATTCATTTATACCTCCCACTCTGGGCCAGTCCTAATCTCTACAAATTTCCTCCACTCCTCCTCGGATATGCCATATCGTTGGCAAGGAGTAAGTCCCTTGCTAACGACATCCTCGACGATAAACCCATTTCGTAGTTAATGTGGACTTGAGCTGCCTCCACATTTTTGCAATGGTGGACATAATCTTCTTCTTAACTGCCTTGGAGTTTTCAATATCAAAATACTTCTACAAAAATAAAACATAATTAGCATCAAAATTAAAAATCAATATTCAAGAAAAGACAATTGAATAAATTTAAACTTACCGGAATGTCACGCCAAATCAGATTCTTCACAGTGTCGTCAACATTATCCGAGTCTGGATACAAAATAGATATCTAAAACATAATCATTAGTTAGATGAAAAGAAGAATTATATGTAAATATGTAAAAAACTTCAAATATAAACTTAGAATTACCTTCTCTCGTGCAACGGTACCCAAGTAGTCTGCTGAGGCTGGGTATGATGCGGACCGGACACCTTCCCGGTGCGTGGATCAACGAGACACACCGAGCTTCTCTCTGTCATGTGTCTGGCTGTCATGCTCAGTAATCGTGTAGCTTGCCTGGTCTTCTTTGGTGGATGAGGTGGTGGAGGAGATGACGGAGGTGAGGAGGAGGTGATGGTGAAGGAGATGCCATGTATCCGTAAAGAAAATATAAAACAATATAATTTATAAATCTTAAATACACAAACATAAAACAAATACATAAAGAATTTTAAGTAGAAACATACTTAGACAACTAAATTTTCCCATATCCCTTCATCATGATCATTACGAGTTGCATGGACCACATCCTCTTGTACATCTTCAATACTACTAGGCAATCGTGGTGAATTGGGAATGACAATGAAATCATCTGACTCATCTTCATTTTCATGGTTGACATCAATCCCTTTGCCTTGAAGGACCACGGACCACCTATCATTACATGGGTCGGTCACGTAAAAAACTTGTTTTGCTTGATATGCCATGATGAATGGTTCTTCCTTATGACCTAGCTTCTTAAGGTCTATCATAGTAAAACCCATTTCGTCAAATTGAACACCGGTATTGCTATCGACCCAAACACATTTAAATAGAGGAACTCTAAATTTACTGTAGTCAACCTCCCAAATTTCCTCAATCACTCCAAAGTAACTTATGGATGCCATGATGGGGTTTTTATCCTTTGAACTAGAAAAGTGCATGGATGTGGCCTCAATAGATACTCCACTATTTTGAGCTGTGCTATTGTCATCTTGTGACTTTGTGTAGAAGGAATATCTATTAATGTCGTACCAGTCCAAGTGATGACGTTATGTTTTGGTCCATGAGCTAGCCATTTCAATGTATCGGATGCATCTTGATCTCGAAAATATTTGGCTTTTAAACCAAGCGACAAAGTTGTTGTTATGCTCCTTCACTAACAACCGTTCACCCATTTTGGGGTTTTGGGTCCTCAACATTGATTGATGAGCGAGATATGTAAGGAAGAACTTCATCTGTATTATTCAAAATATACAAGTGTGCTCGACTCAACTCGGTAATATCCTTTGCTTGAACTTTTATACCACGAGTACCCTTTCCATTTATCCTATCATCATGTCGACTTGTAGGAACACCCACGGCTTGTGCTTTTGCCAAGTATTACGAACAAAACTCTGTAGCTTCTTACGCAATATACCTTTCAACTATAGAACCTTCGGTGCTGTATGGATTCTTAGTATACCCTTTGAAGATCTTCATGTATCGCTCAATTGGGTACATCCACATAAATAAAGCTGGGCCACATAGCCGTATCTCTCTTACAAGATGAACAATTAAGTGAACCATAATATCAAAAAATGATGGAGGAAAATACATCTCCAATTGACATAGTATAATTGCTTGCCTCATTTTCCAATTGATCTAATGATTTTTCATCAATTACCTTGGCGCATATAGAGTTGAAGAAAAAACATAGACGCATAATTGCATTTCTCACATTCTTCGGGAGTATGCCACGTATAGCTACAGGTAAGAGTTGTTGCATCAAAACGTGGCATTCATGTGACTTTAACCCAACTAGTTTAAGATCTTTCATTGACACAAGACTCTTAATATTTGAAGAGTATCCTTGTGGAACTTTAATACTCAGAAGGCACCGACAAAGACTAGTCTTCTCTTTTTGGATAAAGTGTGACATCTTTGGTGGAAGATATGTTCTCTTGCCTTCGGATCTTGGATGCAATTCGGACGTATTCCCAATTCACAAAGATCTTGGCGAGTATTCACTCCATCCTTTGTCTTACCTTTGATGTTCAAAAGTGTGCCAATTAGACTATCACACACATTCTTCTCAACATGCATCACATCAATACAATGACGTACATCTAGATGACACCAATATGGAAGTTCAAAAAAAATTGATCTCTTCTTCCACTTGCTTCTGTCAGTAGATTTCTTTTGGGTCTTTCCAAATTCAACATGTATGTTTTTCACCCGATCATAAACTTCCTCACTGTTAATGGTGACTTAGCAATTTCATCCTCCTGGCAGCCGTTAAAAGCTTTCTTCAATCTTCGGTATGGGTGGTTAGCTGGAAGGAATTTTACGTGTTTATTATAAATTGTCTTCTTCCCATGTTTCAATTGCAGATAACTTGTATCTTCTTGACAAATAGGACACGCATGATGACCCTTGACACTGTATCCACTCAAGTTACCATATGTTGGAAAGTCATTTATGGTACAAAATATCATTGCATGTAACTTGAAATTCTCCTGTCGATTTGCATCAAACACCTCTACTCCTTCCTCCCACAACAATCTTAAGTCATCTATCAAAGGACTTAAATAAACATTTATGTCATTTCCTGGCTGTCTTGGACCTGCAATCATCATAGATAGCATAACATATTTCCGCTTCATGCACAACCAATGTGGAAGATTGTAGATCACCAATAAAGCGGCCATGAGCTGTGGTTAGTGCTTAAGTTACCAAAAGGATTCATTCCATCCGTAGCTAGTCCAAGTCTAAGGTTTCTTGCATCACTACCAAAACTTGGAAATAGACGGTCAATTTTCTTCCACTGTGGAGAATCAGCCGGATGTCGAAGTTGTCCATCTCGTTTCTTTGCAACTGAATGCCATGTGAGATTTTTTGAATCTTCTTCATTAGCAAACAATCGCTTAAACCTTGGAATTATTGGAAGATACCATATAACCTTTGCAGGACAACCCTTTTATGACTATCTTCACCATCACCATCACCATCGTTGACTTTGTAACGTGATACACCACATTTTGGACACTTGTCAAGAGATTCAAACTCTTTTCTGTATAAAATACAGTCATTAGGACAAGCGTGTATCTTTTTATATTCTAAACCCATTGGACAAAGTATCTTCTTTGCTTCATACATACGGTTAGGCAATGTGTTTTCATCTGGAAGCATATCTTTCAAAAGTTCTAACAATTCATTGAAACTTTTATCACTCCAACCAAACTTTGCCTTCAAATTCACCAATCTTAATACAGAAGACAATCGTGTGAAAGTTGTACACCCAGGATACAAAGCCGTCTCTGAATCGGTCTTCAATTTATCATATACAGGTGCATGTGCTTGAAGAAAGCTCTCCGACCCACATCACGAAGCATATCCTCTATTCGATCTTCCATACACACATCCTCCTCCTCCACGGTTTGTGATACTACTTGGAATATCAATAAGTTCACCGTGCCATATCCATGTAGTATAATTTTTCATGATACCCTCACGAGTTAGATGTTCTCGTATTATATCTACGGTTTGAACTCTTCCATTAACACACTTAACACGGGGACAATAAAATTTTCCATTCATCTTTAGACCATTTCGTTCGAGCAAAACTCAAAAATTGTTCAACTCCATTCTCATACTCTTCTGATATACGACTTGCATTCATCCAACTTCGATTCATTTTAGGATTTTAGACTACAATTAAGAGTTAATAAAAAACGTATCGGTCATCAATGAATTTAGTATCATTGATTACTATAATCAAAATTATCATTTAGTACAGTTTGCTCTATAAGAGAGACAAACTCATTCTAACGAAATTTCATACAAAATCAAATACATAAACAACATCAAATAAAGCTCCACACGATCGAGATCATCGAACAATCATCTACAGGCATTTAATAACCTAATCATACAAACACTATAACATTATTTAGTACGGTTTCCTAGAGACAAACTCATTCTAACAAAATTTCGACAGAGTTTCCTCCGTAATTTGACTAAACCCAAATTTTTACACAACATCAAATACATAAACAACATCAAATAAAGCCCCACGGCACGGCCGAGATCATCGGAACAATCATCTACGGACATTTCAATAACCTACTATCTACAAAACAAAAACAATAAAAACCCACTAACACCGCCACAGTAGCGGCAGCAGCGGTGACGGCAGCGGCAGCACGACAGAGGCAGAGCGGCGGCAGCTGCAGCCGACGACAGCGAGGTTCGCGGCGGCAAGAAATGAAACCTGCAGGCGCGGTTCGCGGCGCAGGGGCACGCGCGGCGAGGGGCACGCGGAGGCGGCAGCGATGGCGAGGGCGAGGCGGCAGCGCGGCGGCGGCAGCGACAAGGTGAAGGCAACCACGCGGCGAAGGCAGCGGCGCGGTTCGCAGTGCAGGATTCGAGTGCCAAACGGATTCGCAACGCAGAGGGGAGGTTGGCGGCGGCGCAGGCGGTGGCGTCTCTGGAAGGAAGGGCGTTCGCGGCGGCAGGGAAAACCAGAAAAACCAGTGCGGCGGCAGCGGAACTCAAAAATGAAGAACGAAAAGTGAGAAAGAAGAGGGCGCGGGATAGTGTTATAAAGGGCCTTCTACGTCGGTTATTGGGCAGAACCGACGTAGAATGTGAGCGACTCAACATTCCACGTCGGTTTCTACCAGAACCGACGTAGAATGTTAGATCTACAACGTCGGTTCTGATAGCAACCGACGTGGAATGTTGAGTCGCTCACATTCTACGTCGGTTCTGCCCAATAACCGACGTAGAAGGCCCTTTGACACTCTTTTACGTCGTTTGTAGTTTAACCGACGTAAATTGGCGACGTTAATTCCTATTTCTGTAGTAGTGTTCCTAGCTCCTTCAAGAGATGTTCCCAATGGAGAGCAAGGTGATGAGTGAGTTAAGGAGACTGTGATGATTCATGTAGTGTCATGTGAAGGTTCTCTTTGGGTTCCAAACTTACCACTTTTAACTGTTGTGTTCATTTTTATTTTTTACCAGAACTTTTATTTTGTTAAAGATTGTTTTGTAAGTATCCTATGATGATCATGCATAGTGTATGATGATTTTTTTTATTAAGCAAATGTGATTTCTATGTTAAACTTTATATATTGCATCAATCATACAACAAAACATTACAACTAAAAATTTAGGTACAAACAAAACTTACTTGTTTGTTGTCTTGATGGTTTCTAGTTCCAACAACTGTTGATTCTTCTCTGAACCCTTTTTTTTTCTTTGTTAATCTCTCCTTCCTTTCTACATCCAACCCCCCTTTTCTCTAATGTAAAGGTATTTATAGAGGAGAAATTTTGAGATTGTTTTTCCAGAGTTTAAAATTTATGTTCAGTTTTACAAGCAAGATGTGTAGAGATCCTGAACTTTGATTGAGGTGACTGAACACTGTGAAGTGTAGGAGATTAATGTTTAGAGTTCACGTTAAATGAATTATTACGGGCATTTGAGTGTCTGACAGAGAGTTATGCACATGGGAGAGAGAAACTTAATTGTTATTGTCAGATTCTTAATATTTTTTGTTTTTGTTTTTGTTTTTCTTTTTTTTTAAAAAAGAAGAAATAAATGGACCAACCAGAATAATTACTATATTTCTTTTTTAAAAGTTCATTTGCAAGAAAAAATTTAAAATTTCTTAAAATTTAAATTATGAAAAAAAATTAAATGTAAAATTATGAAAAAAAAATTATATATAGAGAATAACAAAATTAGGTGTTCACAGTGTCTTTCTTTGAAATAGAAATAAGAGACTAGTTGTTTGATGGATAGTATAAAAAACAAGGGCCTTGTTTGGAGCATCTTTCAAACATGGCAACCTTTTAGAATTCCACCCATGTGCATATATTTTCGTCGTTTTCCCTTTCTTTATAAGGGTGTTTGAAGTTCAAGAGGTAAGCCTCATTTCTAGAATCTTATCTTGATTTTTCCATAATTCAAGTGGTCATTACCTTTGCACCTATCTTTCTTCATGAAAGTGGCGTGTTCTTCAATCTCTTATCTTCTCCATGTTTTCTCTTTGATTTTTCTTACTTTTTCTTCATAGTTGCACCATATATCTTTATTTTAATCCATTTTCCACCGATTAAAATGCTTGTTTTCACTTCCTATGACTTCTTATGACATGTATCTTGATTTTAATTGGTTGAAACATCATACAACTTGTTATAATTGATTCTCACTGATTGAAACCCTCATATTTGGGGTTGCTTTCGTTTTTTGCCATTTCCATCCATTATCCCTGATTCAAAATCATTAGATGACTTAATTCAAATCAGATTTAGAATCAATTTTCCAACCTAAACTTAATCAAAAGATGAGTGATCAAGTCACCTCCACATTAAGAACATAATTAAACCATTAACAATGAACAAGAGATATCATATATATAAATTAAGAGGAATACATAAGAGTTTAATATATTACATTCAATCTTAATACAAGGGAAATCTAGTCACTCATGACTATACATATTAGGCACCAGGATGAATGTAAGGGATGAGAAATAAATCTTAAATCTTCTTTTTGGTTAACTATGACCTTTTTCTTTCTCCTTTGTGTTCTTTTCTAATTCAAAATCTGAAATCTGCATACAACATTATATGAGCATGAAGGGGGCAATGACAAATTTAGAATTTTAAATTTAATTTTTAATTTTTGTAATTTGGATTTATTTATTTTTTGTGGGTCTTTATTGGGCTTTGTATTTTATTCTTTTTTAGTTTTGGGTTTGATTAGTGAATGAGTCTTATGTTAGGTCCATTAGTATAAATAAGCTTGACAAGACTCTTTGTATTTAAAATTCAAATTTTAGGACTTGGAATTTTTTCTTGGATCTTTAGAAAAACTTTTGGTTCTTATTTGGATTTTAGAATTCAGAGTGGCGAATCTTTATTTATCAATTAGAAATGATTGTTACGTTTTCTCCATCCCTGATCCCTTTCTGTATTTTTTAATTTAAGATAAATTTATCGAAACGACCCGTTCATTCCTAATTGGTCAAATTCACAGAAAAAATAATGGTATTTTTTTTTACATACCAGATTGGATATTTTCCATCTAAGACAAATATTAACTTTAATTTAATAAAAAGAACTATATTGACTTATTGAGAATGAATTAAAAAAATATTAAAATTATATTGACAGCAAGCTGAAATATAGGAACCATAAAATCTATTTTATTCATATTTTTAATTCATGCAAAATAAAATTATTTATACATTGAGTTGCTTTAAATTGGTTGGGTTGATTTTGAGCCCTAGTATAGCATTTATGGTACTAGTATACCTTTTGAGTTTATAGAGGATCCAAGTTCAAAGCTAACGTAAACATCAACCACCTTGGTCCTTTAAAGAATAGCACAAGGGAAGGTTTATGAATCTATGGCATGTTGACTTTGTGTAGGGAACACATTGGGGTCAGACAATTAAGTGCGCATGCCCCCCATTCATGTTATTTGGCTAAGTTTCAAGTCCCCACTCACACCATTTGTCAATACTCACTCCATACTCAACATTATTATACCTTCCAATCTTCTACTACAAAAAGTATCAATGACTCCATGCCTAATATTTTAAACATCAAACTAGTCACTTTTTTTCTACTTCATCCAAGTCAAAATCTAAAATATGTTCAAAAACCCCACACTGTTACATTTTACTTTTTTTTCTCAACAAACATGTATAAATAGTGAAGCAAAGTCAAGAGAGCACTTGTCAAATAACTGTGAGTCCTAAAACAACCCTCTAAGTAGTGGGATACTACGGACACTAATTCCCCATAATATATATATTAAATACAGTGTATTAAAAAAAAATATGAGTGTTGAATATGTATAAATTAAAATATATATATATATATATATATATATCATTTTCTCACTCTATATTGTATATTTACAATAAACAAAGTAAAAATTTAAATTACAAAAATAATAATGAAATAATAAAATTTAGTAAGTGATATTGTTGTTCGACGTTAGCCATAGTTCAGTTTATGAGACATAACTTCTTTGGAGGCATCAAAGTAAATTGGGTATAAAGATAATGAAAATTGTTTTATTTGACACCTAACAATAATAATAATAATAATAGATTTTTAGTTGTGTATTTTGAAAACGTTGAATTATATTCTCTACTGTACAAGCATGCAAGTTACAAGTTTTTTATTTTTACTACATTCTAATAAGATAAAAAAATAAAATGCATATAAACTATTTTAATTTTAATTCGTGAGTGACGTTAAACTTTAGTGTAACAATATCTCCATATATTACGAAGAAATAGAAGTGAGAAAGAGCAAAATGATTAGAGAGGAGGCAAAAGCATAAATATAAAATGATGGCAACGTAGACCGATATCCCTCACCGTTTCACCCTGTCTTTGCTTTCTTTCGTACGTTTCTTTTTCCTTTTTCTTTTTTCCACACATTGCGTTTATCGTGTTCCTCATCATGTCACGTGTCTAAGGTTCATGACTATTTTATTTTATTTTAATAAACTAAAATAAATTTATATATGGAACAAAAATTATATTTTAAAAATTGAATATAAAAATAAAACCTTTTGCAAATTAGTTTATTTTTCTTCTTTAATTATTTATGTTTGGTCTTTTATGTTAAAAATATATGATATTAATCGGTCCTGAATTAATTTATATAAAAAAATTATTATTATCACTTTCAATTTAAAATTTTAAAAATTTTCATTCAAATCTTTAAAATAATAAGTTTAAGAGTTTTTTTCTTAGTTAATTTGTGACATAAATCAACCATTTACCTTCTAAATTTTAATATATGTTTTATGTTTATGGTTACACACTCTATTTGACACATATATTCCTTCTCCATCCACATTTGATTAATTAGGTTAATTAAATCATAATCATACGTCATTTTTTTATAAAATTGAATCAAAATTATTTTGATGACGAGTTTTATATTAAAACATTTGTAAAATGTGATAACGAATTCTTAATCTAAAACAGAAAATTCCGAATTTAACGTAAGAATTTAATAAAGGTTTCATTTAATTATAGATTATCACAGTACAAAATTCAAAATCAAACACTATGTTACTATCATGTGACATAGCAATTTAATTTTTTAAATATAAAATAATGATTAAAAATACTATATTATTATGTCTAAATAATTGAAAAGAGTGAAAATTAATTGAAGTTGGTATTTTTCTTTTTTTTAAAGGAAAAAAAATCAAAATTATGCTTCATTAGCATGCTGTGAACCGATTTTTAGTTGATTTTTAATTATTTTTGACAAATTTTATTCATTTTCGACCGATTTGTCCCTAAGTCTTTATTGTTTATTTAGACTAACACTTGATAGGTTTATTGTGTTTTAGTCGAGTTGGTTCAATTTTTTGAAAAAAAGAGTGATATGTTTTGGCAAAAAAAAAGTGTTAGCAATACTCTGTAATTCTATAGCTAATAGCTCAAACTTATTTAAAAATTTAAAAAAATGAGAAAATTTAATTAAATTAAATTATATATGATTTATATTAAAATTTTGGTAAACTTTATCCATTGTCTTATATATTTTTAAGAAAGGTATATAATTTATTTAAAGCGCTGTACATTAAATAAAATTACCAATTTGATAATAATTTGTGTAATGATATTTATTATAATTATAATTATTTATTTTTATATGCATATTATGAAATAAACCTTCCTATATTTTTTTTATTTTATAATTTAAGATAGATCAAGTAAGTAAAGGATGAAGTATACCATAATGCTTACACTCCATGAGTTTTAAATTGAAAAAAAAATTGACTATTAATTATAACTTTTTTTATAGTGATAATTGCTTTGATATTTGATTCCCAATTACACAATTATTAATGAGATAATTATTGCTGATTACATTAATTGTGAGATGACATAAATAGTGTAAATTAAATAACAATTAAAAGGTTTGGTTCTAATGGAATAAAAAAGAGATTATTATAAGGTGGATCAATTATAGTGTGATGCACATAAGTAAAGTCACGATAAATGAGAGTATCCTTAGTATTATTAAGTATAAGTTTTAGTTTAGTGAAAAACTCTCAAACAATATTAAATTTAAAATATATGTAAAAAATGTAAAAGATTAATTTTATTATAAAATTTAAATTAGGAGACTAATAATGAGTGTTTTCTCCACTAACATATCAAATTGCCTCAATAATTAAAATTATTTATTTTGATGTGGAATAACTACATTCATAAGCATATACATTAATCTTTAGAATGAGGTAACATTATCTCCTAAACCTTTTTAAGTTAAACATAATCATAATTCAACTAGAGGAGGATTAACTTGAATGAAAATGGATGAGCTTTTTAAAACCAATGATTTTTAGATTTTTGTCACTTTTAAGCAACCCAATAACTTGTCATGATAATGCAAAGATTTGGCCTCAATCATACGGAGTCCAATGAATGTACCACACACCCCAAAATTTGGAAAGTGGTTTCTCATAGAATTTTGGTGCATGAACACCTGACCTGTAGTTGAGAATCACGTGAAGTATAGTACTCCTACCACTATCCACTTCAGCTTTGTGATCTTGTAATTCGAGGATTGTCCTAGTGTTAATCATGCGTTCATATTTTATGACAACCATTCATATAACTATAAATAACATCCTCCATTTAATTAGATGAAGAAATCATTGTTAAAGGTCAACAAATTTAGAACTCAATTTTTTTTATTTATTGATATAAATTATTAAAATATTTATTTTATAATAAAATTATTTTATAAGACTCATGATATCTCTTCTTTCGATTGTCTCTTTTAAAATAATTATTTACTCTTTTTTATCCTATCACTTATTTATAATTAACTCATCATTTCTTTATTCCATTATTCTTTATTCTATACAACTATCTTTTCATTTAATCTTTTATTTGTTTATTTTTAACCTTACTTCAAGTAATAAATAATAATTAATTATGAAAAAGTTTTCAACACCATACACAAATTAATGAAGATAATTGATAAATCAATTTAAGATTATATTGTGAAACTTTGCTCATTATTTTATTAAGTTGTTTTACTTGCTTAAATTTAGATGATATATTAAAGTCTCATTTCAATGAGTTCAATTCTATATAAATAGAGCTTCACGATATAAATATCAAGATGATAATGAAAAACAACCATGATTTTGGTAGTCTCTCTTCCACCATCCTACAAGAACTTGGTAAGTTATTTAAGTGTAGACAATGAATGTATTGCATTTGAAGAGGTTAACTCTAGCTTCTATACAAATGAGCTTCGCCTTAAAGCATCTAAGAATGTTGAAGATGTATCATTTTCAGAGCTGGTGGTCTTCAAGAAAAACAATAAATCAAAGAAGACAAAGTTTGATCCAACGGATGTTTGTAGAAATTGTAAGCAGTTGAAACATTAGAGCATGGATTATCCAAGATTGGAGAAAAGAAATCAGTTAGCAGTTACGGTTCAAAAAGTGAAGTTGTCTAATGATGACCAATTGTTGATCATTCTTTCACAAAAACAATGACCTAATAGGTTGACAATTGATTATAGGTGCTCCTTTCATATGTGTCCTCGATGGGACCATTTTTCCCATTTGATAAATTGGATGTTCAAAGTCTTTTAATGTGTAATGAAACTTTTTTTCAATATGGTTGGTATAGGCTCTACAGAGATAAAGATCAATGATGACAAAGTTCAACATTGGCCAAGGTTAGGTATATTCCAAAGCTAAAGAAAAACCTCATATCCATTAGAGTCTTGAATAAGAGTTTCCAATGTAATGTGGAAGGTGAAGTGATGTAGATTAGGGGAAGGAGAAGTGTTGTCATAATGTGGGGATTGAAAAAATGGAATTGTATTCATGCTTAAGGTTGCATCTATCCCAATGTCATCTAACACATTGTCTGGTAATGCATTTTGACATGTGCATCTAGAACACATGTTTACTGGAAAGATGGGTAGCTTGTTCAAATAGAAACTTCTTAGAGACTAGAAGGTGGAAACTTCATCCATTTTTCAACATTGTTTGTTTGGAAAGTAGAACAGGAATAAATTTTTGACAAATTTTCACTAGATGAAGACCATATTGGACTACGTCCATGTAGATTGTTGGGAACCAACTAAAGTTTCATTGTTGGGAGGCATGAGGTGCTTTCTCTCCATTTTCGATGATTATTCAAGGTTCACATGGATATTCGTGATAAAGCAAAAATCAAAGGCCTTCGAAAAGTTTAAACATTGAATGTTATTAATGTTAAAATAGTCAAACATTTTAAGATTGAAAATAGTTTGGAATTTTGCTCTAAAGAGTTTAATAACAAGTGTAGAGATAAATACATACTCAAGGGCATAATGGAATCGTGGATCAAAATAACCTTCTTAAAGAGAACAAGGAGTAAGTTGTCACACTCCGGTTTGTACAAACAATGCTAGGGTGAGGCTATAAACACATTTTTCTTCTAGTGTATCGTTTTCTGCCTACTACCATAGAGCTCAAAACTTCGGTTGAGGTAGTTTGGCCAAGCTAATGATTCACTCAACTTTTAAGGTATTTGGGTGTTTTACTTATTATCGTGTAGACGATGGAAAGTTTGAGCCCAAGTCCAGGAAGTGCGTGTTTGTTGGCCATGGAATTGAAGTGAGGGTTTTCATAGTCTAGTCACCTTCTAAAGGAAGGGTGATTATCAATAAAGACATTGTTTTTTTATCAAGTCTTTATGATTTAGAGAAAAATCCAAGGAGGCACTAGAGGATATAGTTGGAAGTTCAAAAGAATGCAAGAATAGGTGGGGTTATCTCTTAAAAGGAGTCATCTAATATACATTAGGCAACTATAGATGACTCACTAATGAGTCTTGATTTGATGGTATTTTTCTAGACCAATTGTATCTCCTAGAGGTTTATTTTAGCTTTAGAATACATTTGATTTTTCATAAATAAAATACTATTTTTCTGAAAATATGTTAATATGTTAGTGTTAGATAGAATTTTTGTTTGTGTCCTTATTAGCTTGTCCCTTGTTTTGTAGAGGATAAAAATTTCCAAATTATATTTAGATAAGTAAATGATTTATTTTTGGAGTTGCAATCAACAAAGCATAAAACGATCAACAAACCATCAAATACTCAAAGAACCGCTAGACAGTCAAAGAACCACTAGACGATCAATTATGACATAAAATTTTGTTGGGAATTAAAGTGGTGCATTAGAGAAATAAGCAGTAACTTTTACAGTTTTAGAGAAATTAGTTAGTTTAGTTAGTAGAATTTGTATCTAGGGGTAGTTAGGTAATTTCATTCAATATAATTTCTATGTGGGCCCATTTTGGTATATTCAAGTCCCATGATTAACTCTCTACTTCAGACACTATAAATAAGTGATAGATGATAATACAAAGACACAATTTCACTATATACAATTTCCGCTTTCAGTTTTTAGTTTTCTGTTAATTTAAATTTTAGTTTGGCTATTGAAGTTCTTTTCATTTTTCTCTGAAAGCTCTCCTAAGTTTTGTTCAGATGATCTTCTCTTTTCTTTTATGTTTTCATTTTCCTTCCAAGAATTCAATTGTTGTTTTCAAATTACATTGCATCATTTAATGCTTTGTAGTTCTAAATTTCTTTTTAATTTTCACATATTAGATCTTGGTTTACATCATGTTTCATTGATTAAGTGTTGTTCCCAAGTTTGATTTACAATTTAGTGGTATCTCATTTTTGCAATTGTAATTACATTCCATTGTTTCTCGTTTCAGTTTTATATGTTTTCAGTTTACTATTTGGATGATTCTTAGAAGTGAAGAACATTCATTTTGAACATGTTCTAGTTTACTTCTTTCTACCCTCGTATTTTGATTAGTTTTCAATTCTTGATTAAGAGTTGTTCACTTGGAATCTACAAACCAACGCGTCTGTATTTTCTTTACAAAAGAAAGGATTTAGGTTCGATTTCTTTGCATACAAGAGTGAAAAGAACTTGACCATGGTTCAAATTGATGTTTTCACATTTCTTAAACTTAGTTTCCTATTCATTATTTTTAACAATTTAGCAATTCAATTTTGATTTCTTAATTTTATTTTCAGTTTTAATCAATGTTTCATAGGCATATACCAACCATAGTTTCCCGTGCATTTTACTTTTTAGTTTTACAGTTTTTTAAGAATTGGCAATTAATTATGTTTATTTTCTATTTTGATAGTTATTTTAGTTTCCATTTTTTAATTTGGCCTTACAATTTTAGTTGTTTACAATTCCAATTATGTTTTCCCAAGTTTCTTTTCTTGGATTGAATTTAGTTTTCTTCAATTTTTCATTGAATTCAATTTCCAATTTCCAATTTCTATTTTTAGTTGTTTCCATTCCCATTTAATTATGCACTTAGATTTCATATTACATAATTTTAATTTCAATTTACATTACCTGCCAACTTCATTTCAGTTTTCAAAATTCAAAACCCTTAACCTTTAATTTGACAAGAAAGGAATCATTCAATGAACTCACCTAGCATATATTCCATGGACTAACCTAAGCCAATCTCTATGTTGCACTTATAAGGGGGACTTAGTTTGTTTGAAACCATATGAGACTAGTGGTTTATCAGTCACCCAAGTATTTAGTAGCAACAACAAAAAAAGCATTTCATTATACAAAATATTTGTTAGAATTTTTCAAAGGCAAAGACATTTGCCTAGGGATATGAATTTGATGAAATTTGTAATATGTGCTACATGTAGTAAAGGAGGTGGAGTTGTCTAAACCAACTAAGGTTTGAGAGGCAATTGCTTGTATTAGGTGACAAATAAATTGTGGCCATTCATAGATAGATGTAGTCATTGTAGAAGAATGAGACTTGGAGGCTAGTTAGACCACCTCGAGGCAAAAATATTGTTGGTTACAAGTGTTTAATCTCATAGCACATAAAAATCAATTCTTAGACAAAATCTAAGATTATATGCTTGAAACATAATGTGGTATCAAAGTAATATTAAATATTTAGAATAACGTTTAGGAGAACTAAGCCACTTTGTTGCCTGGTTTAAATTATTAACTATTTAAATTTGTACCTTAAATCCCTTAGGTTATTAGGATCTTTGTTATTCTTTCTTTTTTTCAAAGTTTCACTGTAGCATCGAGAGGTGTGTACTTGGTCAACTTTTAAGTCTTGTGGTCCAGAATGTAAAATCAATAGAAGGTAGTAAACTCGTTAGTCAGCAAGATAGGTGTTAGAGGTGGTCACGTAACATGGAAACTAAAGAAAGTGTGAGATTGCCAAAAATCTTAAGAACCCTAAGTGACTTAGAATCAAGGAACAACGATAAAAAAATAATGGTAAGAACACTGCAACAAGGGGCCTCATCCTCTAAGAATGAAAAAAATAGATAAAGAATTACAAATAGTTGAAATTGAAAACTCTTTATATAATTGGTCAATACCAGTAGTTAAGTGTGAAGTATGTAAACAACATAAGTTTTGATCTTCCAATCAAGATGAAATGTAAGAATACAGTTACTTGAGAGTAAAGAATAATAAGATTATGAATGCTTTAGAACAAACTCTTTTGTATCAACACATTAAACACAAATATAATTTTATTCATTTAGGATTAATACAAGTTTTCACAAAACCAAACTACAAATTAGGAGTAAATAGTTTGATATTAATGATATTAAGAGATATTAGACTTAAACAATTTAATGATTTAGTAATAGTAATATTATAGAGTAATCTTCATGAAGGTCCTGCCTTTTTTAATTGTTATCCAAGTTTTTCTATGAATACTAGAAACAATAAAACTAGTAATGCAATAAAATTATGTGCAAATTCCAGACGAAATCATAGATGAATTTTCAGACCCAATACAAATAATTTGTAGATTTTATTGTAAAGTTACAAAAATATATTATAATTATAAAGCCTTAATGTCTTCTCCAAAAGATGAAACCATACTAGTAGAAATCAATCTTAGAAAATCATGTGTATAGATCCAAAAACATTAAGCCATGAAGAAGTAATAAGTAGAATTCTTAAAGAATGGATATTAGAAAATATTATAGAAGAACAACAAACTTATAATACTCAAATTAGAGAGATAGTTCAGGACTATTCGTATATAAGGTTAAGAATGAATACATCATCATCCTTAAAGGTAAAAAAATATTAAATATTATATAAAGGACAAACCTCTCAACACTCTATTGATGGATCTATAATAAATTTAGATTTAAGAGTCTTAGATAAAATTCCTCCAATAGTAACAAAACCAATATATGAAGAATCTAAGAAATCAGAGTCCCCTCATTATTCCCCAATAACATCTTGTGTTGGTAAGGGAGCTCTTGATTTGATCATTCCAATCAAAGGATCAACTAGCCTTGTGACATGTCCAATAAGTTTTATCTTAGCTACAAAATATCCTTCTTCCTAGTTTAGAGTTAACTCAACATTTAGTTTAGTTTAGGTAGGTACTCTCATTCTGGACAAGGTTGGTCCATCATCTTGAGAAAGTTTTTCTTTTCTTTACCTCTACTGTAATTTCTTGTAATATCCTTCTTTGGTTGTTGTAGAAACGTTTGAGGTGTAAGAACATTATTTTTCTTTTTCTCTTGTGGGTTTGTAAGGTTTCTCGAATAGGATGTTCAAGAACAAGAATCTTGCAGGGTGTTGCAAGTTCAATCTCCATTCTTGTAGGGTGCAAGTTTTGGAGTCTGATTTTCTGTTTTCCTTATTGTTTGTAATAACTTATGGTTTAGTGGATTTTTTACCAGGGTGTTTAGGAATGGATGTAACTTCTTGTGGAGTGAATCAATACAAATTCTCTTTTTGCATTGCTTCTTCCCTAATCTCCTTTTATATCTCATTTATGTTGCCACTCATCCTTTCGATTTATGATAAAACAATTTTAGTGCATTAAAATACAAATTAAAATCAAGTCTACATTAATATGAATTTTTTGCTTTTTAGAATTAGTATTAAAATATGTTATAGTTCAACTCACTCTCTTCTTAAATTGTTTCTAAGTGCTTACAATTGGTATAAGAGGTTTAAACTTGTAATCTATTCAAGTTTTGATATTGTGTGTTGCATGATGGTTGAAAATGGAATGCCTTTTGTAGAAGAGGCTTCTGTTGATAGACTACCTTTGTTTAGTGGTGTGAATTATCAATTATGGAAAATTAGAATGATTTTTTTTATCTTTAGATGATGGTATCTGAGATGCTATAGTGAATGAACCTTTTGTTCCTAAACATAAAGTAGATGGTGAATGGGTTGAAAAACCTTGAACTGAAAGAATTGAGACTAAAAGCAAGAAAGCTAAGAGCATCTCCAATGATAGTTGCTTCCTTCTTTTTATTTAGTTGCTTAGAGTTGCTTCAAGCAACTATTCCATTGGAGAAAAATGATATGACACCGAAAGTTGCTTAAAATAATTTGACTTGCTTGATCAAGTAATAATTGCTTAAATAAAATTTATTATTTTCTTCTTAACTAAAATCTCATTATTTTTAACTGAAATCATATTTCCCACAATAATAAATATTATTTTGTGTTATTAATTAAAATAATTAATTTATAAATAATAATTATTAATGAAAAAAATTAATTTAATTTAAAAAAGAAATTAAAATTTTTAAGAAAAAAAATACTAATCAAATTATAACTAATTTATTTATTTTTACAAATATTATTATATAAGTATAAATAAAAATATAAAATAATAAATTGCTTAGAGTTGCTTAAGATTTTGTCCAAGTAAATTTGAGTATTGGTTGCTTATTAATGATGTGACATTGTAAGACTCTCATTTTATATTTTCCAATACATTAAGCAACTCATGAAAGTTGTTTCTGTTGGAAATGTCCTATGTATGACAAAATTGCTAAGAATCTTGTTGTATCTCCACTTAATTCTAATGAGTTTTTTAGGATTTCTCAATGCAATACAACAAAAAGGAGATGTGGGAGACATCAGATGTCACCCATAAAGACACAATTGAGGCTAAGAGAGCAAGAAAGTATGCTCTTATTCAAGAATACAAATTTTCAGGATGAAATCAGCAGAGACCATCATATATGTACAAATTACACACATAGTAAATCATTTGATTGGGTTGAAAAAATTATTTGAGAAGGAAGAGCTCAACATAAAGATTCTTAAGTGCCTTGATAGGAGCTGGCAACCTAAAGTTACAACTATTTCAAAAATCAAGGGATTTATCTACAATGACCATGGCTTCTCTGTTTGATAAACTATTGAACACAAGCTAGAGATGACCAAGTTATCTTAACAAAAATCTAGAGAAAAGAAGAAAAATAGTTTGACTTTAAGAGTTACAACAACAGAGAAGAATGAATATACAAAGGAATCTGAGATTGACTCAGAAATTGGAACATTTAATTTGTTGGTTAAAAGGTTTGGAAGGTTCATCAAGGAAAGAAATAAAGAAATGGTTGCAAAACCAAAAGGTATGACAAAAAAGTAATGAATTAGATTTGCCTAACTTTACGTGGATGTGGAAAACAGGGACACATAAAGACTGAATGTCCAACCAATTCATATAAAGAAAAACATGCTGAAAAGAAGTCTGACAAAGGTGTAGATAGAAAATATACCAAGAACATGAAAGCATATATGGCCTGAAAGAAGTTTGAATGTTCTTCATCCAGCAACTCTTCTAATGATGATGAAGAGAAAGTTAATCTATGTTTGATGGCGGGAGAAGACGACACAAATAGTGTAAGTAGCCTCTAAGAAAAATAAAAAATATCATACTCAAATAATAGACTAAAAGGGATAAACAATTGGCTTAAAAAGAAAATTTTAAATCTTGATTAAGAAATTAAAATCTTGAAAATTGATTTTAAAAGTCTTGATCTGACTTACAAAAATTTATTTACTTTTGTGAAAAAAAAATGTTAAAGCTATTTATAAAAATTGTGAAGTGCATACATCACATATATATTATTTGATTTAAACACTTTCTAAGTTTACACATAGAAAAAATAATCTAAACAACATATGAGACTCACACAAATATATTCTAAACAGATATGGTTTAGGATATAATTCTTTTTCAAGAAATCAGAAAAGTCTAAAATTATTTTTCTCAAATAACAATGCAAACATGGTTGCATCAATAACTTGTTTCTACTACATTTAAAATTCATTGATGTTCCTAATAGTAATTTTGTATGAAAGCTAAAAAACTAATTAAGAAACCTAACAGTTTTATACCCTTGAATGGGTACTAAATTAAATTAATTCTAGTTTATCTAAAGTATGTCATGAAATTTTATGGTATATAAAGAATGGATACTCGAATGATGAGAAAAGTATTTATTAATCTTTTGCTTGAAAATGGAGGTTATGTAACATTCAATGACAACAACATTTTAAACAAAGACAATATTAAAAACATGTTTAGAATCTTGTCCAATATGAAGATCAGATCAAACTGAAAAAATATTTTAATTTAAACTATTATTTTTAAAATTTAAACTGAAGATTTATTTCCGACAATGAAAATGTGTGAGTGTTTGTTGAAGCTTGATCTCCGTTTTGTAAATTGTTTTGATGATAAAAGAAGTAATTTTGTTATTTTGAGTTGAAAGTGAAATTGAAGATGTAGGAAAGAGAAGGTTATACATAGGCCTCCCTGGTCAAAGGAGGGAATATTCGCACGTGTAATGGAATTTGACAGGAAAAAGAAGGGTCTGCAATTCCAACACGTTACGTATCTAACGCTCTTTCTAACTTTCTTTTCTCATTTCTGTTAATAAGCCACGCCTGCCTGCGTCACTTATCCTTTCATTCTTTACTTTTTACCCACTTTCTTTTAACGCCCAAACCTCCTTCCGGATAAGCCGCACCTACCTACCTTCATTTCAAATGCTCAACATCTTATTATATCTTCATAAATTCAAAACTATTATCTGTAAATAACAGGTTACTATTTTCATTTTATTTTTAATTATATACTAAAATAAAACTATAATTTTGATTGAAGAATAGCAAACAAATCAAAATTCTTCAAATGTTGTACCTAAATTTTCTTTATTCTTTTATTATTTTTTATCTATAAATTTAGATATCTAATATTATTTTAAGATATTTGAGTTTTTCTTTCACTTACACCAACATAATATTAGAAAATTAATTATTATTTTTCACATTTTTAAATATATTTTATTATTAATTAATTTTAGATTAATATGTTTTTAATCTCTAAATTATTTATTAAAACTGTATTTTATAATCCATAAATCTATTTTATTCTTATATTTAATAAATTAATATAAATAATTTTTTATTATGTATCAATTTTTTTTTTCATAATTTTTCATTCTTTGTTTCTTAAATTTATCTTTCTCTTTCATAAAAAACGCTTTTATCTGTAAAAATTATTTATAATAGTTTATAAAATATAAAAATAAAATAAATTTAAAGATTCTTTTAAATATAAATATAATTTTAAAAATTAATTAAAAATTTAAAAACATATTTAATTCATTAATTTTTTTAAACGAATGCATGCAGCAACTTATAAAAGTTTATATTGATGGGTGAATATAGACTCATTATACAATGATGACATGTTTTCCTATCTTGATTTTTATTTCATACCTCTCGAATCAAGAGTTCTAAAATATTCAAAAAAAAAATATAATAATAATAATAATATTATTATTATTATTATTATTATTATTGAATGATATTATAGATATATTTGTAGTAAAATCAATGAAAATAATTAGTGACAATAATAATAATAATAATAATAATAATACTTATAAGTAATTGTAGTAAAAGTGTATTATTTAAAATTCTTCTTTTATTTATTTTAAAATTAAATGTTAACGTCTTTCAAAATAATATTAGTTTTCACTTTCATTTTACTGATGTTTGATTTAAAAAATTAGATTTGAAGTAAATAAAATTTAAAAACTCTTCATCATCCCATCCCAGATGAAACCCTAGAAAGAAATTTCCTTCAAATTATATAAATTATTAACTGGTTTCAGCAGCTGAGATAATTAATAAACTCAATCCAGAAGAAGAAAATAAATGCATTTTAAGTTATGATAACAAGATAGCAATAAAAAAAATTAAAATCTGTCTTTACTTATTTCCTTAAATAAAAAATATAATTAAGTATATTAATAACCTTTTTCATTATTATATTATAAAATAACGTTAAAGTAAAAATACTTTAATCGTTATCATAAAATTGCTTTTTCCTCTATTCAATTTCAAAAAATTGAATTCCCTACATAATTTTTCTTTTCCGCCATTCTTATATATAATAATGAAATTAAGTACAATGAAAAAAATATTAATATTATAAAATTGAACTAAATTTTTGTAAAAGTAATTTGATAAAACTTAACTTTTTAATTATTTTAAAAACTTACATTACAAAAAAATTCTTTTACCAATTATATTAATAATTTATAAAGTGATAAAATTAGTCACTAATTGAATTAGAAATTAATATAAATTAGAGATTAATATAGAATCTAACTAAGTGAGTAAAATCTTAGTAACTAATTTCATAAATAAATTTAAATTCTAATTTAAAAATATTTAGTCATTATTATATAAAAATCAATTTCATAAAATTAATAAACAAAAAATATAATTTTAATTATAATAAAATTAATTTAAATATTAATAATTTTTAGTTTATAAAATAATTTCTATGACTAATTATTTTTAGTTATTATAATGATTAATTATTTTTAATCATCATAATAATTAATTTAGTCACAAAATTAATTTATATTTAATAAATTTATTGTAGTATTAATTAAAATATATTTTAAGATATTTTTAATTTAAACTGTTGTATTTAAGAGCAATTTAACTTTTAAAATTAAACTAGAATAATAATTTGGTTCAAATTTCTTTATACAATTCGGTTTAATTTAATACTTGTACTTTTATTTGGATCAATTCTTTTTAATAACCCTAATACAAAACATATGCTGTGTATATATAAATTTATTTTAGTTTAATTAATGAATTTGACTAGGAGTGAGAAATAGTAAGTAACCCAATTTTTTAATATTTTTTCTATATATATTTATATAATTTAAAAACATATTTAATAATATAAATATTATTTAAAGTTTTTAATTGATTAATTAATATATAATTAGATTAAAATATTTATTATCTTTAAATATTAAATTATTTTATTATAATTAATAGTTGAAAGTTAATTTATAAGTATTAATAATATAACTTACACTAATATTATTATGTATTTATATCATTTAAATAATATATTATAAAAAAAGTAATTTTTTAAATTATTTTTTAATTTAATTTTTAATTTAGAAAGTAAAAAATAAATGAATTGATGATCAGTCACACTCTAATTCGTCAATTTAGGGAATCAAGTAAACACTAGTATATCAATTTAGAGAATCACCCAAAAGAAGTTAAGACAAGTTGGAAAGTTGAAAATCCTAATTCAACCCATAAAATTAAGGTGGCTGAGAAGTTGGACGGATCAATATTCATTTTGCGATCCCTAAAGTTGAGTTTGAATTTTAAAAATAAACAATCTTGCTTTAAAAATAAACTTTATCATTAAAAAAAACTTGGTTCATGACGAAAAACAAACAGTTCAAAAGTTTTGTTGTTTAAATAGTAAAAATGACTTATGTTTGTCGAATTGCATAGTTATTTCATGCGAATGAAATAAGGCATTTATGAGTTTTGATTGAAGGGATTGGTGTAGTTGTGTTTTCATAGGTATGAAGAAAAGGAGAGGTTTTCTTTATGAAGAAAACATATTCTCTTGACTAATTATTGATGGAGTTCAAAGTCGGGCAAACCAAAGCTAGTGTTAATAATAATGATGGGCCCTCCTCATTCCCAAAGTTTTCAACCCAATCACGCTTAGATACCTCTTTATGGTAAATTTTGCTTGATCCAGTTGAGCATACACATAATTTTTGGCACCTTGTACTTCACAACAACCGTTGGTTTCATCAATTTGTTGTGGTCAGTCTCATCTATCAACATGCACCCATTCCCAGAGTGCTCCAAAACTGTACCTTCTTGTCATGCTTCTTCCACTGGCGTGGGACAAATTATGGTCCTGTTTGAAAATTCATGTGTTTTCCCAGTGCAAGTAGGAATGAATGAATGATGTTCATGGCAGCATACCATCCACTAAGCACCACATTTTCCCTACACTTGTCAACAACCCATTGCTTCTTTCCACTAATTGAATATACCCTTTTTTTTACATCACTTCAATATTATGCAATCGTGTTCGAATCAGACTAAATAGTTCTAGAGGGTAAGGTTCATACCACAAACGCATGATGTATTTATGTATCTACAACTCAAACTCAGCTCAATGGTTAAACTAAAACAACAATCTCATACCTGTTGATACGTGATTGAGTAATTGAATTTTTTAAGGAATTGTGTGGAGTAAAATATGATATCTAATTACCCATCTAAAGCTATACTGATTTGATGGACTCAAAGTTGTTGATCCAGACAAAGTGGCAGTGACTAGCACCATCACAAGTTGGTCCAACTCCTACTCAATCACAGGCCCTTCTAACCAAATGATCAAACTTTTGCGGGGACAAAATAGTGAATATCCACTATGGGACTTTCACTTGAATGATGCCTAACATCAAACTTTTTTGACAGATTGAATCATTAGTGTCAACAAAGAAAAAGGCAAAACCTCCCTATACGTTAAGCCCTTTAAGTTAGGAAAGGGAATGGGGATCAATCACCATATACATCAACTCCTGCTCTCTGAGTACTCTACCATAGACAACATTTTGGACTTTAAAATTTAATCAAATTCGTTTCACAAGGATCTGATTCAAGTTAACTTAACCCTACCTTGACCACATTGCTTGGTTAGACTTGTTTCTCAAGAACCATCATCAGCAGCAGCAGCAATTATTGTCACTTGTGAGGTGTGAGTTTTGTGGTTAATGTGCCACTCTAAAGGTGGTTAATTCTGAACTCCCATGATTAGTAATGTGCCATATTTTTTTGGAAGACCGGGGCTAAACAAAAATTAGAAAAGGAAAAAAGAAAGTAAATGGCCACATCATTGAAATCTCCCTTTAAAAGATGGCCACAACTTCACTAACAAGCTAGAAAGGCCTAATCCAACTGAAAAAAAAATGGATGTAGAGAAAGCCTTCCACATGACTGGAGGAGTTGGCAAAACTAGCTATGCCAAGAATTCCTCACTGCAGGTTCTTTCTTTCTTTCCTTTTCTCATCTCAATCTACAATCTCTCCCCCATCATTTTCTTGTTCTGGCTATAATTGAATTCTTTGTGATTGTACTCACCTTATTTAATCTTATTCCTACAGAAGAAGGCATCTGATAAGGTGAAGCACATAATCATACAAACAGTTGAGGAGCTTTACCTTGCAACAACTCCCAAGAGTATAGGCATTGCTGATTTGGGCTGTTCCTCTGGACCCAACACCCTATCAATCATCAAAGATATCTTTCAGACCATCCAAGGCATAAGCCACAAGATCATGCACCACTCCACTGAGTTCAGGGTCTACTTCAATGATCTCCCAACAAATGACTTCAATTCAATTTTCAAGGCCCTGCCAGAGTTCCACAAGTTGCTTAGGCAAGACAGGAAAAATGGGCTCCCTTCTATTTTCATGGGAGGCTACCCTGGCTCATTTTATGGAAGATTATTCCCAAACAGTTACTTGCACTTTGTCCATTCCTCCTACAGTCTACACTGGCTTTCAAGGGTATAATACACTTTCCCCTTCCTAGACATGCTCATAATCTTATACTGTTTTATTTACCCACATCTAAAAGCATACTGTTTTCTAGACACAAGTGTTAGTATGATAAGGTAATAAGTGATATGATGTGATAAGAAGAAAGAGACAGTTATACTGTTTGGATGTCTATATTTCATTGTTGTATCTGGGAACATGCTTAGGAGTAGTTATTGGTGGTTTGTGTCATGCAGGTTCCTCCAGCACTCTATGATGAACACAAAAGGCCATTGAACAAAGGCTGTGTTTACATTCGTGAGTCAAGCCCTTCAGTGGTGTCTCAAGCATACTCTCACCAATTCCAAGAAGATTTTTCCTTGTTCCTTCGGTCAAGGTCAGAAGAACTAGTAGCAGGTGGGAGAATGGTTCTGATATTTCTGGGAAGAAGGGGCCCAGAACATGTTGACAGAGGCAACTCTTTCTTTTGGGAGATTCTTTCCCGTTCATTTGCTATTCTAATCTCACAGGTACGTTAATGGAGGAGACACCATCATCATTATCATTATTATTGTTGCTGTAATAACTGACAAATTGAAATTCAAGATACAAGGACAAAATAAAGTTGAAAATATTTATAACTTCTTTCTTAATTACTGAGCAAAACTGCAGTCTCCATAGGTGCAAACCGATTTAGACGCTATTTATGTGGAAGTTCTGTAATGTTACCCTTGCTAATTTTAGCAGCGTATTTGACAATTGACATGATCTTTCAATAATTCATTGATTACTATATTTTGTAGTAAATGGTTAACTTCAGCTAATCAGAATTAGCTAGCTTGACATTAGAGTCAATGAAAGGATTTTGGTTGGAATTTTATTGGTGAGTTTGCATTATCGAGTTGTCAGTTTTACCATAAGCTCTCCTGTCATAAAGAAAAAAGTTTAAAAAGTTCATGGAATATATAAAACCTAGATTTAATAATCAGTCTGAAAGAAATAATTCGCGTGTTATTTTATTTTTATGCAAATTAATCCAGCAAGATAAAATTGCATATGACTTGATAACATAATTTAGTAAACACAGATACTTTTGACCCATATGAGATACTTTTGAATATGAAAACAACATAAATGGCAGATTCTGAGAATCAAAGTATGTAATATTATTAAGTCCTCTACATACCCCTTGGATAATAGGATTAATGTTTTTTAGAGGCATGTAAAATCAAGGACTTTGCTTTTAAAATAGAAATATATGGATAACTATGAATGCACCTTTACTCTTTCTTTTCTGTTTCAAACTCTGACCAGGCACTGCTAAAAGGTATATATGGATAACTATGAACGAATGAATGAGTTCTTTTGTCACCTTTTCTTTCTTCTTTTTCTTCATTTTTGGTTTTGATTTTGCAGGGAGAAATAGAGCAAGATATGTTTGATTCATATGATGTACATTTCTATGCACCATCAAGGGAAGAGATAGAAGATGAGGTAAGGAAAGAAGGGTCGTTGAAGTTGGAGAGGCTAGAGATGTTTGAGATGGACAAGAGTGAACATGGCAGTGAGAGCTATGGAACACAGGTTGCTGTAGCAGTTAGGGCAATTCAAGAATCAATGATCTCACACCACTTTGGAGAGAGGATCTTGGACAATTTGTTTGAGAATTATGCAAGATTGGTAGATGAAGAAATGGCTAAGGAGGATATTAGACCAGTCTCTTTTGTTCTGGTTCTCAGAAAAATATGATATGATTGTACAAAACAAAATATTCTATTAAGGTTGTTAATTATTTTGGTTTGCAGTAAAGAGACGTGTTTAAATTGCAGCCATTTACATCACTGTCATCATGATCAGTCTAATGTAAAGTCTCTTGGTGTTTGGTTTCCTTCATTTATGTATACTTTTCCAATTGGGGTGATGTATTTCGAGATTTTTCATCATATGTTATTAATATTAATGATGAGTTTTTAAAAGTAATCTACATGGGACCTCCAAAAAATGAGGAAGAAACATTGTTTTATACAAAAAAAATAATGTAATTCTTCTACAAAATTAATTGTCCCTGACGTTGGATTAAAATTTCTTAATGTATAAATTATATCCATAAAAAATTTCATTGATCTAAAACCATTTAATATGCTAAAATAAAAAAATGTATTGTTTTCTTATTATTATATTATACTTGACATAAATAATTTAATTATACAAGTTTATCATAACACTGAAGGCTCCCACAAAATATTGGTTATTTATATAATTTAATTTTATAACCGTTGAATAACATGATTACCCATTTAAGTCATTAAATAATTATTCCTTTCACAAGTCACATCATATATATATATATATACATGTAACTTCATAAAATGTAATTAATAATAAATGATGCTTTGTAATATAGTTTAAAAAACAAGCTTATTTATGGTGAAATATGCAAGCTTGTCTCGTATACATAGTATAATCTATTTTACATTAGATATTTATGAGAAATTTCGCAAATTATAGACTATGAAACTAATTATCCATGTAAGAAAATTAAGTATCATTTTTACGTCAAATTTTCAACTGCTAATCCATCAATAAGTAGCATTTACAATTGCTACATAAGATAAAACAGATAATAATTTTTTAGCGTAGAACTGGTTTGGGTTATCAATAACGTGTGCTGATGACACTACATAACCATCCAAAAAATACTTAAATATTACAAGGTAATTTTACCGAATTTTATACATTTATAAAATATAGTTGTGTATTTTATATTATTTTTCATATTTTTTGGTGTTATATAAAACATGTAGCAGGTTGTAGGATTCGTATTCACTACGTTCTACTTTCATTACCTGTTAAAATGAGTTTTATTATAATTATATACTTTTTATGTTTAACACTATATATATATATATACATATATATATATAATGTATAAACCTAATAAATTTTGTATTTATTTATTTAATTGTATAATATTGTATTGTACGATCAAGTATATTATTTCTAAAAATACGTGTTTATAATATTTTAAATTTAAATGTATATTGTATTAATAATATTTGCTTAAACAATATTGGATATTACGTATTGTATAACATACTGTTTGAACATATGTAGTTTAACCACTTATTCATATTCTTAATATTTTTTAATATTATTTGATACGTAATATTAAAACGTGATTAATTAATATTTGATTTATATAAAAATATCATCTTTACTTTTTCTGGTAATATTATCTTGGGAGAAATATTTAGTATATCATGCATTAAGATATTAACTCGTATATGATATTGGTTAAATCACCATATAAGAGTTTTTTTTTATATATATATATAAAAGCTAACATGTATTGCATTATTATGAAAATTTCACATCCCACAAAAGTTTTCATTTCAAATTTCAGCCATTATTTATGGAAAGTTAAAATGTAAAAAGAAAATATTTTCTAGATGTTTTAAACAACTAATTATTACTTTAAAAATTTGCATATTAAAGAATAAATTTCTGACATATGTTTAATTTTATCATAAAAAAAAACAACTTACAACACACCAAGATGAACTTTGAACAGTTAGGTCTTAACCAGAAAATTTCTTTAGTAAAGACAACAAATAAAAGGTGCATTTTTTTTTATATATAGAAATTAAACAACTTCTGCGTAAGATATCTAAACGTAAACTTACATTAGATGTATGTGTTCAAGGTTCAGCTATCTTCAAAAGAACTAGTAGCTCATTAATGTTTAGAAGGAATCCTTGAGCTATTAATAACGCAATTGAAGAATTAAAGAAATGAAACACAGTGAAACTAGTAAGCATTATTCATTAATTTCAAGCTTAAAGTATTTCATTCTTTATACATAAAAGTACTTAATTATCATTTAAAATAAAAGATATGAAAATTAAGAACATTTTTAATAAGAGTAATTATCGTAATTACTAAAAATTATTTAAAATAATTTATAATTAAAATAAAATAATATACTATCAAAATTATTTATAATTTTTTAAAAGTTATTTTTTTAAGAATTCTAGAAAATAACTATTTAACTACAAGATTCACCTTTCATACTTCTAAAATTAATAAACAATTCTCTCATTAAAGATATATTATATATAAAATTTGGTACTAATTAATTATAAAGGAATATAAAGAATGAAAAATACTGTAAAAGAAACATAAATAATGTATTTAGATTTTAAAAAAGGTTTTCGAAAAGTTTTTTTAGTCAAATATGTAAGGGCACAAGATAAGCATAATAGATAAAAGGTAATTATTTTTATATTGATTTACTTAACTTAAACTATATCCATTCTTCTTCAATGGGAAAAGAACTTCATTAATAAAAACTTATTGCAAAATAAATAGTTTTAATTTTAAAAAATAGTACTTTAAGTTATTTATATCAAACCAACTATCTTAACTCAAAATTGCTATTGATGTATTCTGATACCAAATTATTCTTAATTTTCCCTAACAGATATTTGATAAAGATTACATTAATCTAATCACAAAGTGTCTATAAACAATTGTGCACATATACTCGAACTTTAATAAAGCAAAAGTCATAAGTTCCAAGCTAAGGAAGTTTTGTCCTAAAATAAGCAAATTATGTTGTTCATTATAGAGGTAAGTATATCTTTGGAAATCCTAAAAGAAACAAGAATAATGTTGAATTGCAATTTTAAAAATTTTTATAATTTTTTTTTGTAATTAGAAAAAGTTGGACTCGGGCTTTTAATCTATTAATAAATGATAAAAGCACTTGTAAACGATGGCTTTTTAAAATTGATATTTTCATAAACAGTAAAGCCAAAATTAAAAATTAACATAAAGATAAAAGAAATAAAATAAATAATTTTAGATCCATTTGATCCATTTATTTTGATGTTAACTAATAAGTCAAGTTTTATAAAAAAAAGTGTTGAAAGTCTCTCCTAACTTACAACATGGTTATTCTTTTTATTTAGTTTCTCTAAACCATTTTTTGAGAAACTTCTTCAAGCTTTTACATACCATGAGTATTCTTTTGTCTAGAACAAGTCATTGTCTCCTTACACATTGGGTTGTATAAAAAAGGTTTTGCTCGACCAGACTTAGAGTTGATGTCAGAGGAGACAAATAAAAATATTTGCTTACTAAGTGTATAAGTGCTCTCGAGGTATACAAATGAATATAGCTTATTTACAGGAAAGAGAAGAATTAAAGATTGCTTAAAAGGTGAAGGTTTCAATTAGTTCTCTGTATTCTTCTTTTATACCAATAGGCTTAAACTAATCATTATCTAAGTTTTTTTAATTGCACCATTTGTCTTTGTGAATATTGAAGTACTTGATGACATGTATCTAGTGCTTGCATATTGCTTTAAGTGACATATTAAATGCATTTAATACACTTGTTTTCTTTTATTTAATAATTTATGTTGCTTATCTTCTTGAGTTGCATACTTTTCTTCCTTTTTATTATAGTTGTCACTTTATTATCATGCAAGGAGTGAGTTGTTTAGAATTTAGAGGTGGTCCAAAAAGTTTTGTTCTTGTCCTTTTCTTTATGAAACACATATTTTGTAATTTAATTTTTTGTGATGTTTAAACTTCAAGGCAATACGAAAATTCTTGGGAATATAATATTATTTATAAGAAACATTATCTATAACAAAATATATCTATATATATATATATATCATTAACTATGTATTAAGAGCAAATAGTGCATTTATTGATGATAAAACATATAATTGTTCTAATAAGTTGCATCAATTATCATACACAACATTTTGTTAGAAAGATAGATGTAAAGTATGTATATATATAAGAAAGTTTAAACAAATGATGTAATAAAATTTACACTTGATTAACAAGTTTGGTAAAAAAAATTATGGCTTGTAAGCATAAGTTCCTATCTGATGCAAGGAAATTAGGTATAATCAAAGAAGTGTTGTCAACTCTCTCTATGTTCATTTTATATGTCTTTAGGATTCCAATGAAGTTGCTAGGAAATTTGACCAAATGTAAAGAAAATTCTTATGGGGTGGGATAGAACACATAAGGAAAATCTATTGACAAAACTAGAGTTTGATATAAAAAGGAAAACGAAGGGTTAGGGGTAAGAAATCTATAAAGAAAATCTCTCTATATTAGATGACTAATATTCTTGCACTTGAGCTTTTTAACACTTATTCACATGCACTTGTAACATTGATGGTGTCTCTCAAAACTTCTTTTCTTATTCTTGTGCATGTGTTTTTCTTGTATGGTGGTGTCTCTTTTATAGGTTCTAAAAAGGATCATTAAAGGGTGTGTGCTTTGAGAGTCATTGTTTGTCAGAGCTTTTCTTAGAGGATCACGACTTTCTGCTGACATGTAGTATTTAATATGGTTGAAACATTTTCTTTTATCTCTACTATTGACTCTATATCACTAACAATACAAAGGGCTTTTGCGTGTTTAGAATTAGTACTTGTGTCAGCATCTTTATGAGATAGTTGTTGTGAGTCAAGTGTAGATTTATAGACATTATTAAATTTTAAGGACGTGTCTACTGCAAACCACTCTTTATGTTATGTCTATTAGGCTTGGTTTGAGTTGTTTGAAGATACTTGTATAGAAAATATTTGTTGGTAGGTGTGATGAGCCCCTGACCACAAATAAAGAAGAGGAGTGTCCAAGGAGGATTACTAGAAGCATGATGAGAAGGGACACTTCCTCCTCTCCCCTTTTATTTAGCCTTTTTAGCATTTCTATTAGTTGTTAAATATTTTTTAAACTCATGTTTTTTTTTTGGTTTTGCAGGATTGCTTTTGAAACCCCTTTTTCTCCAAGTAGAGCCTTGTTTGGAGCAAATGATCATTTGGGCTTGAGGCCCAAGTTTGGGACATCCAAGGGGGGGTGAAAAAGTCAATCTTGACCTTCTAGAACCCTTGGAAAACATCCTCTCATCATCCCAATCATTGGCCACCTGATTTTTGTTGCCCTACCTTCTAGAATGTGTGAGTCTTGGCCACCAATAGTGGAATATGCTTAGGAATATTTTCCAATGTAATTCCCTCTAAGTCCCTACCCCAAGTCTATATAAGGAGGCATCTCATTCTTGTAAAAGGGTTGAACATTAATGAAATAGAGAGCATTCTTGCATAGCCTAGAGCTTGTGTTGTGTTCTTGGGTGTTCTTCCCCCTCTTGGAGTCTTATCTTGAGCCTTGGCTCAAGTGGCGGCTAGCACCACTCATCTTCAGTTGGACCATCCCCCAAGTGGCGTGTAGCACTCCCCTCCCCTCCCCCTCTCTCAATCTCTTCCTCCATTTTTGTTTCATGTTCTTTACTTTCATGCTCTTTAGTTTCCAGCACTTTACTTTCATGTCATTTACTTTTATGTCTTTATGATTCAAGCCTTGTCTTAAATTGTGTTGGCTAGTTTTTATATTTTGTCATTCCTAGAGTTGTCAAAACAGACTGCCCGACCCAGCCTGGCCTGGCCCTACGGGCCGAGTTCAGAAAATATGATAGCCTAGCCTGACCTATATTTTAAAACAGGCCATAATATTTATCCTAGCCTGACCCCATGTTAGGCCAACGGGCCAACAGACCATTTTTAGCCTAATTAAAAATTAAAAAAATATTACAATATTTCTTTCGCTTTCTTAGTCTCTCCACAACTTTGTTCAACATTATTTCTTTTGTTATCATCAAATGGATCACTAATTGGAGGAGTAAATGCTTGATGTTGTCATAGGGAATAAGAACTCTGTAATGTAAGAGATAAAAAAACATAAAAACTTATTTAATACTTATAATAATTTTACTTTATATAATTCAACAAATATTAAAACTTCTCCGCAACAGTTGGACAAGTGGGAAATGTTGGGGTAAACTAGAAAAATTTAGGTAGAGCCAGATCTAAATGTTGGCTAGGTAGATGTCCTATAGTAACATGAGTAGTTATGAACACTATAGACCATCCGCATGGGGGTGGTGAAGGGAGGGCCCCAATTGGTAGAAAAAAACCCGCAACTCCTTGGGGTTTTCCTGCACTTGGAAGAAGAAGTAGAAAAAGGAAGAAATATAGTGATAATTTGATTCTTCGTCGTCGTACTAAATAGTAGAGAAAATAGAAATTGTTTCTTCGTCTTTACAAGAAAAAGGAGTAATTAACTGTGACGCGTTCATTAAAAAAATCCTTTTGTAACAAAAGCAGATATAGAGTTTTAATTAGAAATACAAAAAATGATAATATAAATTAACAAAAAATAAGGAAGAACCTAACCTAATGTGAAACAAAGAAGTTATGGCGGAAGCGTGAAAAGATGTGGTGGTGAAAGTGATACAAGGAAAGAGGAGCGGTGCAATAGAGGAGATGAAAGAGCTTGTGAGAAAGGAAGAGAAGAGATGAAGAAGTGAACAGAGACTCTGAGACACTAGGATTTCTTTCTTTAGTACGACAACATAACAATTATGAACAAAAATTTAATATAAAAAATAAACGGGTCAACCCATTAGCTTACGAGCCAGCTTGGCCTTCGCCCATATGGGCATCAGGCCAAATGGGTCAGGCTAAAAAAGACCTATTGTTATCTAGGCCATAATTTTTTCAGCCTAGCTTGACCTGAATCATAGGCTATACGAGCCAACCCATCGGGCAGGCCTATTTTGACAGCTCTAGTCATTCCTTTCTCCTCTTGAGCTCCTTGTGAAGTGAACCTTCACACTTAGATAACCTCCGGGATTTTCTTCGTGTCCAATGGGAATCTTCCTTGAGGCTTTCCTTCTAATTGACCTTCCATCAAACACCTTATATTCTAAATATTAAAATGAACTCCTATCAAGGTGCCACATCAAGGCCATTTGATCTCGATTCTCCTTAGACAAATGTTTTCTTTATAACTTAATGTCTTGCACTGCATCAAACTAGAGATGTTCTTTAATCTCTTCTCTTGATTTTCTTCTTATTTCTTTAACATGCATTCTTTTGAAGCTTCTTGATGGAAAGTTGTATCATCAAAACTTTCACAAGTTTCATTCTTCATGTCTTGATATATACATACTTAATGTCGTAAGGATGTGCTTCAATGGTCATGAAAAGCATGGTCGACTAAAGAAGACATGATTGTCTAATGCTTTCATACTTCTTTATAATAGTGTTTGATACTTCTAAAAGAGTTTGTTTGTTCTTGTAGCACTTTTCTATTTTATTGTAGAGATCGTCTATCAAGATCTCATCTACTTTTTTGCTTTTGCACTTTAATCATGACTTATGAGATAAGTAAGGATTTACTTCATGATTACATACTCCTTAGAGTATATGTTTAAACTTTTCATACACTAGATATAAATATTTTATATATCAAAATTGTCTTATTTGTTATCATCAAAACTAATTAGGTCTCAAAATGATAAGACTTAAGAAATCTAGGAGTTTTGTCTTATATAAGTTTAATGTGTCTTTGCCTCAATAATCTTCTCTCTTGGTTGAAACTTATTCCTCAAGCTAAATTAAGATGTCTCTTCTTTCCAGTTTTCTTTGGATAAACAAGTTGGGGTGCGTGTGAAAACACTCTAACACTCAAGTTAGTTGAAATACAAGTAAGGCAATATATGCATAATCAATAAACAATGCATATATTGAAATTTTTACTCATTTATAATATTTTATTATATTTTTACATGCATGATCCTTCACATGTGTTTAAAATGGTCTTATAAACGTAATTAACATGTAATCTTCTAATTATCCATATAAACGAGTTATAGTAATGTGTCAAAATGTACTAATACACCATGTTTGTATTATCGAGATCAGCTTAGAGTATTATTTATACAATAATTCTTTTGTTTTGATTCTTTTTATTTCTAATTATATTAATTTTTTTATTATAAATGGAAACTTATTATTAATGTATATTATTGTATTTTTGTTAAAATACAAACTTAAGTATTAAAAGATATGTGATTGACCTTTCATATTTATTTTAAATGTTAATAACCTCTAAAATGATGTTTTATTTTAATTTTTAGTATTATAAAACTATAAGACAATATTAGTAATTATTCTTATTTTATTAATGTAAATTTGACCATAAACTTTCAAGCAATAATTTTATATTGATTCAATTTTAAAAATATTACAAATATATTTTAGTACAAGGGTGTGATTACTAGGATTCATCTAATTCGATATTGATTGTGATAAATGTGTGTATGTGTGTGTGTGAGTCTGTGTGTGCGTGCATGTGCACGTGGATATGTGTGGGTGGGTGTATATGTGTGCGCTTGTGTGCATGCGTAGGAGTCTGTGTGCATGTGTGCATGCGCGTGTGTGTGTCCGTGTGTGTATGTATGTGTGTGTGCGTGCATGCATGCGTGTGTGTGTAATCATTTTCATAATGTTCTCGTTTGTTTCATCTGGGTCATCTTTAGAAATTGTATCCTTCTCTTTCACTCTTGACCTGTCACAACAAGCTTTATTATTAAAGGTTTATTATCTTTACTATCACTATAAGAATGTTTTTCATTAACTACCATAAAGTAGTGTTGATAAAGAGGAAGACACTATTAGAGTCGGTCAAGTCAGTTCTACTGCTACACTAACAAATTACAAAGGTTGGGGTTGGCCCAGTCACAACCAATGCTAAGAAGTTTTACAATTGAAAACAATGAAAAATAATGTGCGTGGTCCATAGTGACACAGAAGTGGACAATGATGTTATCTTTTAAATTTAAAAGATAGTATCATAGTGTCAATGAAGCTGATATAAAATTAAATATATGATTTTAAAATACAAATAAAATATAATAAAGTTATATAAGGCTTAGCTAATGCAAAGAATATAATAATTTATTAAGTGTAGCATCGATTAAACTCACACTTTGTTTAAAAAAGGATAGTGTCAACTTAATCGATGCTTATTAAGTTTATGCAAAGAAAAAATTAAGGGAATAAATTATTTTAGAAACACGTAAAACAAATTTATGTTCCCCTAACAAGATACATTTGCCTTTTTCCCCTTTTCCCTTTTCCCCCTTTGCTAAGATAAAACCCAGTTAACTTTTCCTCATTGACATTCACACCCTTTGCTAAGATAGACCTTTACCTCTAAAACTGTCCATTTTTGTGTAATGCCTCCCAACTCCTTTGAAATTATGTCCCATTACGAAGGCCATATTGAAGTCGAAGTGCATGATTGTAAGGAGGCAAGACAACTAGTGTGGTGGTTGGGTTGAGAAGCTCAATGCATTCTAGGAAAATAATTCATTTAAATTCATATTGAACACTAGCTTGGATAGATATGAAGCATTATAGAAAATCTCCCTCTGTAAACAACTTTAAAGTTATACCCTAACAAATATTCTAACCAATCTCCTTCAGCAAGTATTTTAGGCTTATTTTCTGAAGTTTAAGTAATAAGTTTTAAACTTTCAAAATGATATCATACAATATTGAAACATTATGAAATCTGCAATGTTGTAAAGTTGCAATGTAGAAGTTGATTGTATGATATTTTAGAATTTGAAACCTTTATTGATTTTGAGGTTTAACTTTTGTTGCATATATTAATTGTTGTTGGAAGTGGGACATTTTCATGTCATTTGAGATTTGTTGCCCTTACTCTAAAGACCTTCTAAGGACCTTTGTCGGACTAGGACCTCTGTTGTTAGTAGAGATGAAAAGGTGTGAATGCAATCTCATTTATTTTAATTTGGTGGGACTTAATAGATCTAGCTTTTTTACACATGATAATGACTATCCCTTGTTCAAATATGGGATTCTAGAATGAGGTACACAAAATGTTCATTGTCTTTGAATGTATTGCATTGCTTATATGTAACCTAGGTTGACATAGAGGACATTTAAAAACTTGTTTCACTGTGTTTATTACATTATATGGTAGTTGTGTTACTTTGTTGTTGCACCAACATTTGTTTTATGAATTGGACTATCGTTAATCTACATTTTGTGGAAGGTACATAGTGAGCTTTTAGTGCAAGTTGGTTTTATTTATAACATGAATCTTCCACTTCCAATGTGCTATTATTACTCTTCTAGTTCAAATGTTTATCTTGACCTCAAGCTAAACCACTCAAGTGTCCTATTGGATCGAGCGCTTACCACTAGACCAAAGGTTATAGTCATTGGTTAGGGTGCAATTATTTCTACTTAAGAGTGCAATAGCTCAAGCGTCACGATTTGATTGTGAGTTGGTCCACGTGGCCTTTGGACCATTTGGACCACGTGGCCATCACCATTGGACAATTAATGTCACACGCAACAATCTTCCCCTTAGTAATTGTCTTGCTAGGAATTGAACTTACGACCTTAGCTCTAATACCAATTGTTGAATCGAGCACTTACCACTAGACTGTTAGAATAATGAGGCAAGTGAAACAAACCAAGAGGGGGGTGAATTGGTTTCTTAATAACAGTTAAACCTTTTTCAATTTTAAATAGGTTAAAATTGAGTTTAATAAAATCCCCATAATAAATTTAAGTTATGCTTGATTAAAATTAAAGTATAAAATGAATTAGCAAAAAGTAAGTTGAATAACTGAATATAAAGAGAGTAAGAATAGAGAGGAAAGAACACAGATGTTTATACTGGTTCTAATTAAAATGGATCCTACATCTAGTTATTTATCACCTCAAAGAGATTGATTTCTACTAACTACTTTAAAATAAAATTTACAAATTACAGTGCAGCGAAATAAGAAAGATAGTAGAAGATTTACAAAGTCACCTCCTTTGTACAAAACAAAGGATGAGAACAACATCTCTCTTGAACAAGAGATGAGTCAACACCTTCCTTGAATAACCCAAAGAATGAAAACACCTCCTTTGAATAACTTTAAAGGATGAGAACAACACCTCTTTTGAAAACCTCAAAAGATGAACACCTCCTTTGAATAACCACGAAGGAAGAAACAAATTTGAACACTAGTGGTAGAACAACTTTCACTTTAATCTGTCTAGGTTATTTTTAAATTTCAAACCCCTTTTCAATTTATAGGCAATGAAGGAAGCAAGATTTTGTAGAATATGAAACATTTTTCACAAAAACATTCAAAGTAATCGATTATTGCTTAGGATAATTGATTATTGTAGAGAGTAATTGAAAAATAAAAGTTTATTGGTGATAATAGATTATTTTGCCAGAAAATCGATTATTCTAGGAGATAATTGATTATTTTAAGCATGATAATCGATTTTTTCATAGAGTAATGATTTTCTAAAAGTTTTTTAATTTTGATAATAAATTATTTTGACATTAAATGTTTTTTACGAAAAACAAAAACACTTGTTCAAGGTTTAAGGGAGAGTGGTGTGCATGCTAGGATTTTCAACTTGTTTCCTAACTATTACAAGAAAACGTATATACAAAATACAAGTTTAAAGTTTTCACAAGACTTCAAGACTCCAAGACTTCATTCATTAAGGTTCATCTTCTTCTTTTAGAGTCATCATCATCATCAAAACATTTATCCTTTAGATATGATAAAGATCCTTATGCATCTTTAGATTAACATAGACCAAAAACTATAGTCGTTAGTTAAGACATAACTCTTTCTACTTAAGAGCATAATAGTTCAAGTGTCATGATTCGATATTGACTTGGCCCATATGACCTCTAACTCACCTGGTCATCGTCACAAGACAATTGATGTCACTCGCAACATGTACCCCTCAAGTCAGAGGATTTTTTCATATATAATAAGAAGTCCCCAAGAAAAATCTAAGGGAAAAAGCCTTGAGTAATGGAAAAACCTAGTTTTGTTTTCATTCCTTTTCACAACAAACACTAATGCCTTAACAACAAAATATCTAACAAAATGTTGTTCTAAGCTTCTCGAAGAAACTATTATTTTCTTATTTATATTGACCCATGGACCATCCATGTAGATTTTAAGTACTAGATCATTCAAGTAATAGACATTACTCGATCTTGGTCTAATCCCCTCCTTTAAACCTTGGCGAAAAGGCTTTAGAATGAACGTTATATGGCTTTGGTATGATCTTCTTAGCTATGAAGGTACACAACCCCCTAGCCTTGACCTATCTTTGAAAAAAAAGCTTTAGAAGGGATGTTAACTAGCTTTGGTCATATCTCCTTGGCTATGGACATACATAGTCCCACAATCTTGAGTCAGCCTAGGTGAAAAGGCTTTAGAAGGATTTTGGAAGCTTATCCTCGAGGCTTACCAAAACCCATATTGCTTTAAAGAAACCCCTCTATTGATGAATTTGATTTGATGATGTTGCTGGATCGTTGGTGATTAAATGGTGTTTATGCAGTTTTGAATAGTTGTCAGATTATCTGTTATTAGTTAGCTAATTCTGATATATTAGTCTGCTATTTTCATTAATCTTTAATTAGTTAGCTAATTCTGATATATTAGTCGGCTATTTTCATTAATACAGGAAATATGTCAGGAATGTGTTTTTAATGAAATCAACTAACTATTTCGCTGTTTAGCTAACTATTTTGTTCAAGGCTTTCTAGTATGACAGAAACAGAATAACAGCCTGATTGGAGTTTATCTCTTTCTTTATAAATACAAGTCTCATGGGAGATTCAAAGTACGAAAGAACAGAGAGAGAACAGAGAAGAGTGAATTACGAAAAGCTTTCTCACAAATCTATTGAAGAATTCAGCATTAGAAAGAATCAAGAAGAGGGTCTTCATTAGTGTATTCTGAATTTTATTGTTCTCTGGTTTGGGATTGTTTTGTGAAGTTACAAAAGTTGTATTTTGGTGATTGGGGTGATCACTGTAGACTTGGTGTAAGTCTGGGTTAGATTGAATTCTATAGTGTTTAGAATTTCATCTTTTTGGTTTTGTTAGTCTTTAGAAGAGGGGTTATTGTAAAGACTTGATCATTTAGTGTATTGAGATCTGTCAGTATTACAGATCGAAACTGGATGTAGCTCTTGAAAAAGAGTGAACCAGTATAAATTCTTGTGCATTATTTCTCTTCTTTAATCTTCTTTAATAAGTTTCTGATATAACTAATTGACTATTTTTTGAAATTAGTAAACTAATTTGTTCTTGACAGCAACAGAAAAATCTGATACTGAACAGTTTTTGAAGAAAATCCTATATCAATTCATCCCCCCTTCTTGATATATCTTTGAATCTAACAATTGGTATCAGAGCAGGTACTTGAAAGATATTCAAGAGTGATCCAAGATGGCTGACAAGCTTCCCTTTGTTGAAGGAGCCTCCACCAACAGACCACCACTTTTCGTTTGAGCAAACTATCCCTTCTGGAAAGCAAGGATGAAGATTTTCTTTGAATTTGTAGACAGAGACGTTTGGGATGCTGTAATCAATGGTCCATACATTCCAAAATTGAAAGCTGAAGATGGAACAATAACTTAAAAACCTTGGGAGACATGGACTGATGCAGAAAACAAGAAAGCACAATTCGATTGTAAGGCCAAAAATATCCTAACTTCTGCTTTAAATCTTGATGAATTTTTCAGGATATCTCAATGTGCAGCTGCAAAGGAGATGTGGGACATCTGACAAGTCACCCATGAAGGCACATCTGAAGTAAAGAGAGCAAGAAAACACACTCTCATTCAAGAATACGAATTGTTCAGGATGCAGCCTGGAGAAAGCATCCAAGATGTTTAGAAACGTTTCACTCACATTGTAAATCACTTACTGGGTCTGGGCAAAAAGTTTGATGATGAGGAACTAAATATCAAGATTCTAAAGTGCCTAAACAGAAGTTGGCAACCAAAGGTCACTGCCATTATTGAAACAAAAGATTTATCTGTTGTGAACACAGCTACATTGTTTGGCAAATTGAGAGAGCATGAACTGGAATTGAATAGACTTGATCAGCTGGAAAGTTCTGACAATAAGAACAAGAGCCTTGCCTTGAAAGCCAAAGAATGTTTGAACAGTGATGGAGAGGAAAACGAAAATGACAGTACAGAATTTGCCATGCTTGTAAAGAAGTTTGGAAAGTTTCTGAAGAAAAGAAACAACTCAAGAGACAAATTTCAACATCAACAGAAAAGGTATACAAGAAAATCTGATTTCAATTCTTCTAATTTCTCTTGTTTCAACTGTGGGCAGCTAGGACATGTAAAGATGGATTGTCCTCTCATCAATCAAAGAAAAGAAAGAAGCCCTGAAAGAAAAGAAAGAAAAGACAAAGTCTTTGAGAAACAAAATCCTCACTTCAAGAAAGGAAAGAAAGCCTACATGGCATGGGATGAAAGTGAATCTTGCAGGTCATCTACATCAAATTTTGAATCTGAAAATCAAGCAAATCTATGCCTTGTTGCAAATGCAGGAACCTCAAGTCAGGTTAGTAATTGTGACACTGATCTCAGTGAAAATTATGACACTTTATTAGATGCATTTAAAGAACTGCATGATGAAGCCAGAAAACAGGATCATCAGATTAACAGACTAAAAGGGCTAAATAGTTGGCTAGAAAACAGAGTACTGGAACTGGAAAACCAGATTAACATACTAAAAGAATTAAACAGTTGGCTAGAAAACAGAGTTTTGGAACTGGAAAACCAAATTGAATCTGAAAAATCTGAAACTAATAATAAAATCAACCCTGCTAATTATTAAAACTGCAAAAATCTTCAAGATAAAGTTGCTTATATGATAAAAACCTTAGGAAAGTTTCAATTGGGACAAAATACTCTTGATCAACTATTAAACTTTCAAATAGGTTATTCAAACAGAACTGGTCTTGGGTATGGTAAATCTGTCAAACATTTTCCAGCTGCTAAATATAAATCTTTCACAAATAACAAATTCAGAAAATGTTTTTATTTTTTGAAAACTGGGCATACATCTAAATACTGCTATATCAAAAATTTTGGCATTTCAAGAGGAGAATATTATTGGAAACCAAAATCATCTGCAATTCCTAACTCAAAAGGACCCAACTTGTTTTGGGGACCTATATATCTAAACTAAATTTGTTTTGCAGATCTGTCAAAGAGCAAAGGGAGCTTTATGGTATTTAGATAGTGGATGCTCTAAACATATGACAGGTGATAAATCAAAACTAATCAATTTCAAGGAATATGAAGCTGGTTCTGTTACATTTGGAGATGATAGCAAGGGTAAAATTAAAGGTTCTGGAGATATAGGAAGTTGCTCTTCTTCACAGATAAAAGATGTTCTATTCGTTGAAGGATTGAAACATAATCTACTGAGTATTAGTCAACTATATGACAAAGGTATGAAGGTCACTTTTGATGCAGAATTTTGTGTCATATAATTGTAAATCTGCAGATATTGTGCACATTGGAAGAAGATCAAACAATGTATATATGCTAGACATTGAATCCTCAAATCTCAAGAATATATGTTTGTTGACCAAAGAAAATGAAGGTTGGCTTTGGCATAGAAGATGTGGACACATTAACATGCAGTTATTAAACAAAATCTGTTGCAAAAACCTTGTTAGAGGCCTTCCAAATGTCAAATTCGTGAAAGACAAAGTTTGTGCATATTGTCAAAAGGGAAAGCAATCAAGGAACTCCTTTGAGTCAAAGAACATCATCTCAACAAGAAGACCACTTAAGCTATTACATCTTGATCTCTTTGGCCCATCAAGAACTGTAAGTCTTGGTAACAATTCCTATGTTCTTGTCATTGCTGATGATTTTTCAAGATTCACTGGGACATTATTTCTATCTTCTAAAGATGAAACCTTCTATGCATTTAAGAAATTTGCCAAGATTATTTCAAATGAAAAAAATCTTAACATTGTTTCTTTGAGAAGTGATCATGGAACAGAATTTCAAAACATTCAATTTGAAAAGTTTTGCTCAAAACATGGCATCTCTCACAATTTTTCTACTGCTAGAACTCCACAACAAAATGGAGTTGTTGAAAGAAAGAATAGAACACTTCAAGAATGTGCTAGAACTATGTTAAGTGAATCTAAACTTCCTAAGTATTTTTGGGCGGATGCAGTTTCCACAACTTGCTATGTGCTTAATAGGGTATTGATAAGACCAATTCTCAATAAGACTCCTTATGAACTATTGAATGGTAGAACTCCTACTATTGCATACTTTAAAGTTTTTGGTTGCAGGTGTTTCATATTAAACAATGGAAAAACATCTTTAGGTAAGTTTGATGAAAAAGCTGATGATGGTATATTCTTAGGATATTCTATGTATAGTAAAGCCTATCGTGTATTCAACAAAAAGAATTTGACTGTAGAAGAATCAATTCATGTTGTATTTGATGAGTTCTTATGTCAAAAAGAGAGAGAAGGTAATTCTCTTGCAGGTACAGATGATGATAGGTCTGAAAAATCAGAAAAGAGTGATGATTATGCAGAAAAATCTGCTGATGCTGACAGAAAAATTGAAAAAGTTAACTATAACTCTGGAACAATTGACTATTCTGTAACAAACAATGTATTGTCTAAATCCTGGAGAACTCAAAAAGGACTATCACTGGACAACATCATAGGAAACGTTGAAAAGGGAGTTACAACTCAAAATTCTTTAAATGATTTATGCAATCATATGGCTTTTGTGTCTCAAATTGAACCTAAGAATATCAATGATGCCTTGCTTGATGATAATTGGATTTCTGCTATGCATGATGAATTAAATCAGTTTATGAGAAATGATGTATGGTTTCTTGTACCTAGAAATAACAATATGAATGTTATAGGAACTAAATGGGTGTTTAGAAACAAGCTTGATGAAAATGGGATAATCACTAGGAACAAAGTTAGATTAGTTGCTAAAGGCTATAATCAAGAAGAAGGTATTGATTTTGATGAAACCTATGCTCCTGTAGCTAGATTAGAAGCTATTAGACTGTTACTTGCTTTTGCTTGTCTTAAAGGTTTCAAACTTTTTCAAATGGATGTCAAGAGTGCTTTCTTAAATGGATTCATTAATGAAGATGTATATATTGAACAACCACCTGGATTTGTTGATTTTAAATTTCCTAATCATGTATACAAATTGAAAAAGGCTTTGTATGGTCTCAAACAAGCACCTAGACAATGGTATGAAAGACTTACAACTTTCCTCATATCATAAGGCTTTAAAAGAGGAGTTATTGACAAAACTCTTTTTACTAAGAAAGTTGATAATGAACTCATATTGGTGCAGATTTATGTTGATGATATAATTTTTTGTTCATCTAATCAATCTCTATGCCAAGAATTTGCAGATACTATGAAAGGTGAATTTGAGATGTCCATGATGGGAGAGTTAAATTTCTTCTTAGGACTGTAGGTTAAAAAATTACCAAATAGTACATTCATCAACCAAACAAAATACTGCAATGAGCTGTTGAAGAAGTTTAGTATGGAAAGCTGCAAAGAAGCCTCTACTCCTATGTCTTCAAATTGCTATCTTGACATGGATGAAAAAGGAAAATCAGTTGATGCCACCATGTACATAGGATTAATTGGTTCCTTGCTTTATATAACAGCTAGCAGACCATATATCATGTTTGTTGTGTGCTTATGTGAAATATTTCAAGCCAATCCAAAATAATCACATTTCATTGCTGCAAAACGAATTCTCAAATACCTCAAAGGAATAATGAATGTTGGACTATAGTATTCCACTGGTAATGAACTGAATTTAGTAGGATATACTGATTTTGATTTTGCAGGTTGCAAACTGGATGGAAAGAGCACAAGTGGAACATGCCATCTCTTTAGGAATTGCTTAATATCATGGACCAGCAAGAAACAAGCTTGTGTTGCATTATCAACAGCAGAAGCTGAATACATTGCTGCTGGAAGTTGCACTGCACAAATACTCTGGTTAAAACAGCAGCTATGTGATTTTGATTTGTATTTATCTGATATTCCTATTCTTTGTGATAATACTAGTGCAATAAATCTTACAAAAAATCCCATTCAACACTTTAGAACAAAACATATTGAAATTAGGCATCATTTCATAAGAGATCCTATTGAAAAGAAAGATTGTAGGATTTATTTCATTTCAACAAATGACCAACTAGCTAATATTTTCACTAATCCATTAGGTCGTGACAGGTTTTTCAAATTAAGAAATGAATTAGGAATCTTAAACATTAAGAATCTGTCTTGAATGTTCTACTGCTGCATAATATAGTTTGTTAATTCTTTTGAAATAGTTAACTTATTTTATTTAACTGACAAAAATATTATACTGCTGCAGAATATAGTTTGTTAATTCTTTTGAAATAGTTGACTTATTTCATTTAACTGACAAAAATGTTATACTACTGCATAATATAGTTTGTTAATTTCTTTGAAATAATTGACTTATTTCATTTAATGAACTCACTGCTATAATTGCTGTCAGTTTAGTCTATTAATTTCTTTGACTAGTTGACTGATTTCATTTACTGCAATTGAATTCAATTGGTTATTCAAGCAAACTAGTTTAATTCTTTCAATTCCAATTGAACCAAATCTGTATAATATCAATCGTACTTGGGTCCACTATTTTTCAAAGCTGAGACACTTATAGATACATGTGAGAATGCTTTATTGGTTTTCCAAAACTGAACTTCCATTTCTCAATATATTCCTTCTGCATTTTCTGACTATTAGCATCTATGATTGAGTGCATATCTGTTCAAAATATTCTCACAGTTATTGTGCTTTTGACCAAGCTATTCAATCCTTCCCTATTAAACTGGTTAATATGCATTAAACATACAGTTTATGTGCATCATACTTTCACTGCAATTCTTCACAAAAATGTCTTCTAATGACTATTTCTTGATTGAGAGTGATGATGATTCAGATGCACCCTTAGTAAATGTTGTTCAGAGACTAAGAAGATCATCTAGAACCATAATGCAAACCCAAACTTCTAAATCTCCAGTTGGAAAAGCTCAAACTCGCAACAGAGGATCAACCTTTGGTTCTCCTGTACAATCCATCAGAAATCCTGCATCTGCTGCTGCACCTTCAAACCCAGCTATGGGACAACTTTCTAAGAGGTTCAAAGTTCGTGTAAAGATTCCTTCTCCTGTGCATGATGAAGAAAATCAATCAGGAGATGAAATTGTGTCTGAACATGAAGAAGAAGCTGAAACTGTTGAATCATTGGAGTTGAAAATGCCAAGAAAGCTGGTGCTGATACCCAAGATTCTCAAGTTCACTTGGCTGAATAATGAAAATCTCATATTTGTAAAGAATGCTCTTCAAACTCAAGGCTTGCGGCACTTTGTTGAGATGGAAGGTAATTTCTATAGTGATTTGATTAAGATTTTCTATGCTAACCTGAAAGCAGAAAACAACATGCTGGTTTCTAAAGTCAAAGGAAAAGAGATAAGGATTGACAACTCCTTATGGAGAAGACTGGTTGACTTGAAGAATGATGGTGTCAAAATAAGCAAAGGAAACACTTCTTCTGTGCCTAAGTTCAACAAAGAATCTGCATTCAAGTCCTGTATGAGAAATGTTGAAGAAGCTGTGCAGAAATATCAAGTTAGGAAGATCAAACGTGATGAAAGACTTCTTGCCTTCATAATAGCTTGGCAGCTCACACCCAGGGGGAGCAATCACGCACAGCTGATGGAAGAGGATCTAGCTTTGATACATTGCATGAAGAATAATATAAAAGTCAACTGGATCTATGTCATCAAAGGGCATATGTTCAAGGCAAAGCGACTTAATGATCACAAGCTTCCCTATGCAATCTTCATTTCCAAAGTTTTGGACCACTTGAATATTTCCATTGAAGGAGATATAACCAGGATTATCAATCATAAGCATATCTTTGACAACTATTACCTTAGGAAAATGGGGCTGACAAAGATTGATGATGAATGGGTTTTTGAAGCTGGCTCATCTTCCTCTACACCTAGATCATCAATTCATGTTGATAACTCTTCAAGGAATCCTCTAGACTACTCTACATATCAGATGGTTCCATACACAGCTTCTCCTGCATACCAAGGAATTCCTTTATCTGAGTTTGAAAGAATGCTTATTACACGTCTTAATGTTCTTGGTTCTATGCAGCAAAACACTCATGAAACCATGGTTGCAAGGTTCACAAACATTGATTATGAGATTGAACTCAAACAGCAACAACTTGCTGAGATTCAAGTTTCTGTTGAAAGCTTTGAAGGAACCTCTGGAACTGTTGCTGCCATGGATGAGGATGCTGATGATGATGATGATGAGGATGATGAGGATGATGATGAGGATGAGGATGAGGATGATGATGATGAAGATGAAGATTAATATTTGTTGTTTAAATGCCTTTCCATATTTTCGTTTTTATGTTGTTGTTTCATGAACAATATATGGGTCTGTAACATAATCTGCATTTATATTTCTGCATTATTAAAACATTGCCTATATAATCTGCTTAATCTGCACCTATTTGCTAATGTCAAAGGGGGAGATAATCTTCCATCTATTCTCTTTGATTTCAACAGGTTTTGCAGGTTGCCATCATCAAATAGAGGGAGTTTGTTGATGAATTTGATTTGATGATGTTGCTGGAACGTTGGTGATTAAATGATGTTTATGCAGTTTTGAATAGTTGTCAAATTATCTGTTATTAGTTAGCTAATTCTGATATATTAGTCTGCTATTTTCATTAATCTTTAATTAGTTAGCTAATTCTGATATATTAGTCGGCTATTTTCATTAATACAAGAAATATGTCAGGAATGTGTTTTTAATGAAATCAACTAACTATTTCACTGTTTAGCTAACTATTTTGTTCCAGGCTTTCCAGTATGACAGAAATAGAATAACAACCTGATTGGATTTTATCTCTTTCTCTATAAATACAAGTCTCATGGGAGATTCAAAGTACGAAAGAACAAAGAGAGAACAGAGAAGAGTGAATTACGAAAAACTTTCTCACAAATCTATTGAAGAATTCAGCATTAGAAAGAATCAAGAAGAGGGTCTTCATTAGTGTATTCTGAATTTTATTGTTCTCTGGTTTGAGATTGTTTTGTGAAGTTACAAAACCTGTATTTTGGTGATTGGGGTGATCACTGTAGACTTGGTGTGAGTCTGGGTTAGATTGAATTCTATAGTGTTTAGAATTTCATCTTTTTGGTTTTGTTAGTCTTTAGAAGAGGGGTTCTTGTAAAGACTTGATCATTTAGTGTATTGAGATCTGTTAGTGTTACAGATTGAAACTTGATGTAGCTCTTGAAAAAGAGTGAACCAGTATAAATTCTTGTGCATTTTTTCTCTTCTTTAATCTTCTTTAATAAGTTTCTGATAGAACTAATAAACTATTTTGTGAAATTAGTAAACTAATCTGTTCTTGACAGCAACAGAAAAATCTGATACTGAACAGTTTTCGAAGAAAATCCTATATCAATTCATCCCCCCCTTCTTGATATATCTCTGAATCTAACACCCTCCATGTGGCCCTTTTGGATTTGCATTACACATTGAACATCGTGATGTTACCTCTCACCTCTTCCTCATGTCGTTTAATAACACTAGAAAAAAGGAGGGGAAGAGGCATTTCACTTTTGCAAAAACATCATGTCTCCACTATTAACTCTTAAGTAACCATTCCCTTAGGTAAGAACAACCATTTTGTTCTTCGTGTGAGAGGCCCATTTGTTGGTTTTTGTTTCAATTATTCTCCATTATCTTTGGTTCATTTTATAATCTTCATTTAGCATTTACCATCTTGCATCTATATTCATACTCTTTTGGGATTTTCTCTAGGTTTTCTATAGTTTTCTTCTAATTTAACATTCTTATTTTGATGAAAATGGCATGTGATGCATTGTATCCCTAAGAAAAAATAGAGTTTTTAAGACAAACCTTGGGTTATACTTCTTTGAAGAAACTAAGAGCCTTGTAATCTCCAAGCCCTTAGCAAAATCGTAAAAAAAATGTATGGATTCAAGCTTGTGAATCAGATGAGTCTATCTGTAAGAATGAGATCGATGACTTAAAATTTTGGTTTCAGTTTTTTTATGACGCTATCTTCATAAAATTAGGCTTACGATGATGGAAACCCAAGGAAGAATTGTGTGGGTTTTGGGATCTTTTCACTCAACCTTCAAGGCAGAACTCTTGAAATGATTCTTTGAAGAATTCTTGGATAAAATGTGATCTTGAATTTTGAGGAAGCCATGAAAAGAAAAAGATTAAGGAATATAAAAAAATCAAGAATGCCATGAGTTGAGAATAACCTTGTGTCACTCAACTCTATGAGATAAGAAAGTATAGAGAATCGTCACTTGTGACCTAGCTCACGAGATAAGAAAATCCTTAGAGATAAAACACTATACTTCCCAAACTTTCATGAAACGCCAATGTGCCATGCAAGAAAAAAAAAAGCAAAAAAGCCCCACTCTCAGATAAGCAAAGGAGGGAGTGACTCACCACTTGAGATATGACTCAGCCAAGATAAGAACACATCAAATCTTATTCATCCAAACTTATCAAAATAAGTATAATAACTCTCCTTATATAGAGAGTGTGGTGGGAATTTAGATAGACACTTCCCTTCTCTATTCTTATTTCCAAATAAAGCACATAATACACTAAAACTAGGAATAACTATTTTATTCTTACAATACTAAAAACAAAAAAATACACATTTATTTTTATTTTTCGGATCACATAATGTGATTACCCATAGATTCTTTTGAAAAGAAAGTGTTAACTATAATGAAGTCGCTCATGCACATTGCACTCTAATAGTTGGAGTTTTGTTTGAGCATTCTATATATTATGCATGCATTTTAGTATAATCCTGACTTCTAATATATTTTTTTTACTTTTTTGAATTCAAAACTTCTGCCAGACAACTATGGGCACCTTTAAATGGTGTCTATGACCAAGGTATCTTAACCCTTTTCTAGTCCTCTTACAAAAGTTTTAAAAGATGCTAAAAATCCAAGCTCCAACTCACAACCCTACACTCTTTACTAGATCCAATACAAAAAGTGCTAAAAAGGAAAAAGATTTAAAACATCACAAGCACGAATGTTGTGAGAAATTGGAAAAGTTAGAGTCAATTTTTCACATAGCCACTCTTTTAAAGCTCAAAAGTTGAGCTATAGATATGATAGTCTACATCGATACTAACTTATTCTTACAAATTTGTTTGAATTAATTTTAATTAACTGAACTTTCATTTATGCAGATAGCCAAATGGTGATATCTCAGAAAGAAATGGCTCGTCGCTTCAAGTAGATGAAATCTATTAAAAATGCTAAGAACATTGTTATTGTGAATGTACACATACCCCAAACCTGGAGTTTGCCTAGACAAAAAAACTTTAAAGGGTTCGGTATCTAACTTTGGTCTAATCTCCTTAGTTATGAAGATACAACTACATTGCAATATATGTGATGCATTCATGTATGTTGGGTTGTGGACCAAAGTTGGACAAGTTATTATCATCGGGTACTACTAGATTTGCTATTATGTTGACTTGGCTTGGCTTTATCTTGTATTATTGTTGGGTTGGGTTGGCTTTGCTAATAATATGTTGTGGTAGTTTTGTTGTGTTTTACCTTTTTCCTTATATCATGTTGAACATATTATTATAACTTTGAATATAATTTCTTATTCACTGCATTCTTTGAACAAGTTCAACTTCAATTAGCTTGTACCTTAATTTATTGTTTTTAAATTGTTCTCACTTTCAAGCCCTGTGTAACTCTTCCATTAAAATGTTTCACTTGTCAATTTTTTTGTTCTTGTAATGTTTAGGCAATGTTTATCTACAAATTCATTTGTATAACTTTTTATCATATTCTTGTATCCAAACACTGATGCTTATATTGGATTTCAATTAGTTGAATTTTTACTTGCTACCTTATATTGTATGGATACTTTTAGGCTTAATTTAGAATTCAATTAACTAACATTATGTATTGATAAACTAGTTGTTGATGGTAGATTCAAATTTTAACTTTACAGTTGGAGGAAGTATTAACAAGAAAAATTTGTCTTATAATATTTTTTTCAATTATGAATGGATTGAATTACTATTGTTCTAGTCAAGAGATATGACAACTCCTAAGGCAGAGCACTAGAATTGTCTACTTTCGTCTAACTCTAATAGTCTTATTTATAATTAAGTGTTCTTGGGCTTTTATCAATTATTCCCTTTATTTATTTATTTGTCCTTTGATCATATTATATGTTATTTATATTATTCGTTTATTGTATTATCAGTTATTTTTATTATTAGTCTATTTTATTCATCTCTCAATTATATTATCATATATTTTTATTATTAGGCTATTTTATTTATCTTCCAATCCATTTATGTATTATTGATTCCTTCTATAATTATACGAGCTGAATATTTAATTTTCTTAATAAAAATATACGAGTGTTTATGATCGACCCTGTAATGAAGTCGACTAAAATGCACACTTGATCGAAATAATACCTACCACTACAACTATAGTATTGTATGAGTTATTTTAAATTAACTTATTTTTAAAATGATAATAGGATAAATAATATTTTTAATATAATAATAATATTTTTAAAAGAAATATTAATTAATGATGAATAAAGATATACTTAAAATGAATTTTTTACCCTTCGAGGTTAAAAATATTAAAAATTATAAATATAAATTGTTTTCTTTGTAAGTACAGAAGTGGTACTATCATAACACGATTTCACTAAAATACAAAATAAATTTGAAAAGAAGTCATACTATCTAAGTACCAGTTCAGTTAAAATTTGAATGGAAGTCGTTACCCAAGTATAACTTACCTCATTTTTTTAACAAAAAAAAATCAATCCACATTCATAGTTTCTTTTAATTTTTTACCTTTTGCGGTATCAAAACCCTTAAAACGACACAATCATATAAAATAAATATTAAAAAAATTATTTAAAATATTTCTGTCAACTAAATCAACATATATTAAATATAAAAATTCCATTCAACTTAGCATCGGTTTAGTATAGATAATATTTTAATAATATTTTTAACCTTAATGAATAGATGTTTTAATATAAAAATACTTAAAATTTTGCCAACACAATTTACAGATTAATATTATGTAAAATTTATTTTGTATAGTTGTTAGCATCAAGGTAGTAACATTATTCTTCAACCACCAAGACTACTATATTACCTATCATATTTTGTAGCTTTTGATGAGTTTTGAATCACTAGTGTATCTATTCCTTCTTTATTTATTACTATCTAAGTTATACTACTTATCGTATTTCAACATAAAATTAATTTTTTAAACATAAAATTAATTGAGAATACATGAAATTATTTATTGATATATAAGTTATACTTAAAATATTTTTTAAAATTTTTTCTTTTCCACAATTATCCTCCTCTCACTAAAGAATATTCATTTTAAAAAAAGTAAACTTATATATACATATGAGATCATGAATATGCAAGATATATTTCTTCATAATTACACTATGTGATCTAACTAAGGAACTCTGATACTGTATTAAATAAATTTTGTAACGCATTCATTAACACCACATACACTACAAAGAAAAAAAAAACACTAAATTGAAATAATCCAGCTGCTAAAACAATCTTCTGCTGTTTCCGTACTTCACAAATCTTAGTATCTTTTCGTTTCAATTTTTTAATTTCTCAAATTTGTTGCAAAGTCTCAAATTTGTTGCAAAGTCAACTAAGAAAAATAAATGTAAATAGAATATAATATCTTCTCCCTCTACAATTATTTGCATAAGGAAAAAATAAATAAAAGAAACTTAATCAGAGAAAGATACAAATGCAGTCATATTATTAACTAAGTCGTTGTAGTATAGTGGTAAGTATTTCCGCCTGTCACGCGGACGACCCGGGTTCGATCCCCGGCAGCGGCGGAATTCTCAATTTCTATTTTTGTTATCTTTCTGATTTCTGATTCATTTGGTTACACTTTTTACTTCATTTTTGTTACTTTCTATACTTTTTTTTTTCACTGCACTTTTCCTGCGTTTGTTTGTCTGATAAACCTAAAAATACATTATGTGCTAGGCATGCAAAACAAAACGTACTGGTATTATGGAATCACTGAGTTTGATTCTAACAATGCATGCAAGCTATGCCAACTTCACTGGTATTGAGAGCTATCTGTTGTGAAATTCAAAAGGGCATGGTTGGCTATTGTCGTTTTCTCTTTGTTCTTTATCTTGCTTTTCTTCTGGGGCGAATTTAGATTTGTACAATTAACTTTTACACTTTGCATATGAAAGGAAATAGTAGCCACAGAGAAATGAATATATGAACTGGACCTGTCAAATATCATATACTTCTGATGTGACTGATAGTAATTCTCATCCCCTTTGCTCTGTGCCAAGAATGGAATGCTGATGGAGTTTCTTGCTTTCATAACAATATTTTGGACTATTCTAGCTGTCTAAATTCCGTTTCACATTACCACTTCTATTGGAACTGCTAGTTACAAATAGTGGACCAGTATTAGCTACAATCATAGTGCTTTTTTCCCTTCCTTTTTCAGATTTCATTCAAATCCAAGCTGAAACCTGTGATTTTCCTCAAGCATATGCATGTATATAGGAATGTTTAAATGAACCGGGAGTTCAGAATTGGCATTTCAAGCTTCATGTTTATTGAAAAAAAAAAAGAGTATCACATTTTATTGAAGATATATATACAGATAGATGGATTGATAGATATGTGTGTGTGCGAGACCATCAACATCTTCAACAAAGAAATCATTGATTTGATTCAACATTAAATACCTCCAACTTTATTCCTTTCCATTACCATCACAAAATTATAGTATCTCTTGTTGTTCTCCTTGCAATCATTCACTCACTTTCCTTTTCAGAAGTAAATTTGATTTATCATAAGTGTACGTCCTTGTTTGTCTTTTCATGACATTTATCTTTGGACGTGCATTTTCAAATATGGGTGATTCCTCTCACTGTCAATTTATCTTGCATGATTGTGTCGTTTTAACATTTTATTTGTCCGTTGTGTTGAAGAAGAGTGTTATTGGATATGTTTTTGTGGCATCTACTTTCGAGTTGGATGAACTGTTATGTGTGCTCCTATGCTTCTGTTTCTTAGAACGAGATCAAGTGTTTTTATGAATGTTTGTGAGTGCATGCTATGAGAGATCAAAGGGTTATATGTGTAGGTGTGAATGTTGTATTTTGTTGAAGGCATAGACTAGGATGAAAGGATGGGTTAATCTCCATAATACAATACATGACACGACACCAACTTACTTTTATTGGTCTAAAGACCAAAATTATTTCAAAATAACTATATTTAACAGCTTACCATAGTAATCTTTCATAATTACTAGACTACAAAGAAGTTTTTGTTAGAAGGAGTCAAATTTATCAATAAGTTTATAAGAAATGTACGATAACAATTAGTTTGTGTCAAACAATTGAATATCAAGAAGTTCAGTTTAAAATATTGGATGTTAATTAGTTTTCATCCATTTCATGTAAAGATATTACTCATTAGAGTTAGTTAAATTAACTTTTTATTACAACTCTTACATCTAAATACTTTATTCTCAATAGTTTAATCTGAATAGTATAATATATAAAGAATAAAATATTTTTAGTATTTTCATCATAATAAATAATATTAAGTTATGAATGCCAAAAAATATGTGTATTAGTTGTCTGTACCACTGTAAATTGTAATGCCACAGAGTAATAAATAACAGTATAAGTTGAACGGTTGTTATGCTTGTCATCTATTATATTATATTATATTAAGTATGTTTTGTTGGCAAAGGAAATTTTTTGGATTTGATCATTTCAATCATAACTGTTGAATGATTTGAGATTTGATGATGTTTGTTGACTTGTTAATTGTGTTTAATTTTGTGTTGGATGCGTGGTTAATACTTGTTTAAATGTTTTAAGTTTGTTCGAGATGTTAGATTACTTGTATAGATTAATCATATGAATAATGATAAACTGTTGTTTTTTTATTATTCATCAGTTAGTCTACTAATTCTTCTTGTCTAGTCGACGTTTTTCATTAAATGTACCAGGTATACAGGTTTAATGAAAATAACACACTGGTCTATGTCTTCAGTCGACTATTCTGTTCTTCGCACCTTCCTTATGCAGTAAATACGTGCAGAACGCGTTTAAGCTCTTTCAAAAAGCAAAGACCCATTACATTTTGTGGAGCCTATAAATAGTACTTTCAAGGACGCTCAGAAGAGTGAGAAATATTCAAGAGAAAAACTCTCAAGAAGCTACAACTTTCACAAGCAAGAAGATCTGCATTGAGTTTTTCGTTTTCACTGTTTTGTCAAGAACTTTCTTCTGTCATTGTAATTTTTGTATTCTTTGATCTCGGGTTAGAGATTGTGAGTGGGTTTTAGAACCCTGCGACTGTGATTAGGGTGATCACAGAGACTCTGGTTGAGTATGTGGGTATTAGTCTACTCTATAGTGTTTAGGATAGTTTCTTTTGATTTCTTGTAGAGTTCAAGAAAGGTTCTTTTTGTGTAAAGAATACAATCTTTTATAGTGATTAGGATCCATGGGTTATGGATCATAGATCGGACGTAGTTCTTTTACAAAGAACGAACCAAGTATAAATTTTGGTGTCATATTCTCTCTTCTCTCATCATCCGATATATGTGCAAGTAAGAACTAACCTACTATTTCAAGAATATCAGTCGGCTAATTTTCTGTAAATTGAACCAGTAGTTTTTCTTTTACGAATAAGTTTCCATTAAAGCTGCATATCAATTCAACCCCCCCTTCTTGATATTATTCCGCTGCTAACAATTGGTATCTAGAGCAGGTTCTTGTAAGGTACTCAAGTAGAAATCAAGATGGGAGACAAGCTTCCTTTGCCGAAGGTGCCTCTACAAACAGCACCCTCTTTCGTAGGTGCAAACTATTCATTCTGGAAGGCCAGAATGAAGATCTTTTTCGAATCGGTTGACAGAGGCGTGTGGGATGCTGTGGTTAATGGTCCATATATCCCTACCATCAAAGGTGAAGATGGAAAGCTGGTTGAAAAGCCATGGGAACAGTGGTCTGAAATAGAGAACAAGAAGGCTCAATTTGACAGTAAGGCTAAGAATATATTAACTTCTGCTCTTAATCTTGATGAATTTTTCAGGGTTTCACAGTGCACCACAGCCAAAGAAATGTGGGACATCCTTCAAGTAACACGCGAAGGCACAACTGAAGTTAAAAGGGCAAGAAAGCATACTCTCATACAAGAGTATGAGATGTTTCGAATGCAGCCTGGTGAAACCATTCAAGATGTGCAGAAACGATTCACGCACATAGTGAATCATTTGCTTGGATTAGGAAAGAAAGAGTTCGATGATGAAGAGCTTAATATAAAGGTGCTAAAATGCTTGAGTAGGAATTGGCAGCCAAAGGTTACAACCATTCTGGAAACTAAAGATTTGACAGTCATGAGCACTGCAACATTGTTCGGGAAACTCAGAGAACATGAATTGGAACTGAGCAGGCTGGATCAAATCGAAAATACAGAAAAACACAGCAAAAGCTTAGCACTAAAAGCCAAGGAGTCGATTAAGAGTGATGAAGAGAAAGATGATGACAGTACTGAGTTTGCAATGCTGGTCAAAAAGTTTGGTAAATTCCTTAAAAGGAAAGACAGCTCAAAGGACAGATTTCAGAGGAGGTATACCAGAAAACCAGATTTTAATTCCTCTAACTTTTCATGTTTTAATTGTGGACAGCTAGGACATCTCAAGGCAGATTGTCCTCTGTTAAATCAAAGAAAAGAAAGAAGTCCAGAAAAGAATGAGAGAAAGGACAAACGGAGTCAGTACTACAAGAAAGGGAAGAAAGCTTATATGGCCTGGGATGATAGTGATTCCAAGAAATCTTCAAGTTCGATTCTGAACTGCAAATCAAGCCAATCTGTGTCTTGTAGCCAATGAAGATACTCGCTAGTCAAGTAAGTTCATGTGATTCCGATATGAGTGAGAATTATGACACTGCTTAATGCTTTCATTGAATTTCATGATGAAGCAAAGAAGATGGAATATCAAGTATAATCGGCTAAAATGACTAAATAGTCGGCTAGAAAATAAAGTGCAGGAACTGGAAGCTCAAAATAGTAGACTGAAGGATGAAATCAGTCAACTAAAAGATAATGTACTGCAACAAAAAAACCAGAAAGATTCTGAAAGATCCGTAACTGATAAAAATGAATCTGAGAATTGTGAAAACTGTGTTAACCTTCAAAATAAAGTTGGTTATTTGATCAAAACATTGGCAAAGTTTCAAATTGGTCATAATACCTTAAATCAACTTTTACATTCTCAAATTGGTTTTTCAAATGGAAATGGACTTGGCTATGAAAAACGTTATCATGCTGCAAAGAACAAATCTTATCCCAGGAACAGATTTAAAACATGTTCTTATTGTTTGAAACATGGTCATATATCTAAATTTTTCTATGTCAAGAATTTTGGGATTTCAAGAGGTGAATTTTATTGGAAACCCAAAACACATGTTGTTCCTAACTTGAAAGGACCCAAATGGCTTTGGGGACCTAAATTTGTCAATTAAACCTTGTTTTGCAGGTCTTTCATGGAGCAAAAAGAACCTTATGGTATCTGGACAGTGGATGCTCCAAACACATGACAGGAGATAAATCAAAGTTGATGAATTACAAGGAATGTGAAGCTGGTGTTGTTAAATTCGGTGATAACAGCAAAGGAAAAATTAAAGGATCTGGAGATATTGGCAACTATACTTCCTCACAGATTAAAAATATACTTTATGTTGAAGGACTAAAACACAATCTCCTTAGCATAAGTCAGCTATGTGACAACGGTATGAAAGTCACCTTTGATGCAAAATTCTGTGTCATTTTCAATTGTATAACTGCAGATATAGTGCACATTGGGAGAAGGGTAAACAATGTCTACATGCTGGACATCAACTCCTCAAATCACAAGGATATCTGTTTGTTAACTAAAGAAGATGATAGCTGGATATGGCATAGAAGGTGCGGTCATATCAACATGCAGTTGTTGAACAAGATAAGCTCCAAAAGTCTTGTTAGAGGGATTCCAAATGTAAAATATGTGAAGGATAAAATCTGTGAATATTGTCAAAAAGGAAAGCAGTCCAAAAGCTCATTTGAATCAAAGAATATCATATCAACTAGGAGACCTCTTGAACTGCTGCACCTTGATCTGTTCGGTCCTTCAAGAACAGTAAGTATAGGTAACAACTCTTATGTACTTGTGATAGTTAATGATTTCTCTAGGTATACTTGGACACTTTTTCTTTCCTCAAAAGATGAAACTTTTCATGCTTTCAAAAGATTTGCTAAGATCACTTCAAATGAAAAAGATTTGAGAATTGTTTCCTTAAGAAGTGATCATGGAACTGAGTTTCAGAATATACATTTTGAAAAGTTTTGTTCTAAATATGGCATTTCTCACAATTTCTTCGCACCTAGAACTCCACAACAGAAATGGAGTTGTTGAAAGGAAAAACAGGACTCTACAGGAATGTGCAAGGACAATGTTGAGTGAGTCAAAGCTACCAAAATATTTCAGGCGGATGTCTGTATCAATCGCTTGTTATGTACTCAATAGAGTGTTACTTAGACCTATATTAGATAAAACACCATATGAGCTTTTGAATGATAAAATACCTAGTATTGCATATTTTAAAGTCTTTGGATGCAGGTGCTTCATACTCAACAATGGAAAAGCATCATTAGGTAAATTTGATGAGAAAGCTGATGATGGGATTTTTCTTGGTTATTCATTGACTAGCAAAGCATATCGTGTCTTCAACAAGAAGAATTTAACTGTAGAAGAGTCTATCCATGTTGTGTTTGATGAGATTTTTTGCCAAAAAGAGAGAAAAGGTAACTCTCTTGCAGGTTCTGATGATGAGAAGCCTGAGGAATCGAGAAGAATAAAGATGTTGCAGAAAAAACTGTTGAAACTGTCAGACAGGTTGAACAAGTCGACTATAATTCTGATTCAGTCGACTACCCTGCAGCAGATAATACATTACCTAAATCCTGGAGAACACAAAAAGGGCTATCTCTGGACAACATTATTGGGAATGTTGAGAAGGGAGTGACTACTCGTAACTCTTTAAATGAATTCTGCAATCATATGGCCTTTGTTTCTCAAATAGAACCAAAGAATATTAATGATGCATTGCTTGACCATAACTGGATAACTGCTATGAATGAAGAACTGAATCAGTTTGTTAGGAATGATGTATGGAAACTAGTTCCTAGGAATAATACAATGAATATGATAGGAACTAAATGGGTTTTCAAAAATAAGCTAGATGAAAATGGTATTATTACTAGAAACAAAGCTAGACTTGTAGCAAAAGGGTATAATCAGGAAGAGGGCATTGACGATGATGAGACTTATGCACCTGTTGCTAGATTAGAAGCTATTAGGTTATTGCTTGCATTCGCATGTCTTAATTGCTTTAAACTCTATCAAATGGATGTCAAAAGTACTTTTCTTAATGGTTTCATAAATGAGGATGTATATGTTGAACAACCACCTGGTTTTATTGACTCTAAGCTTCCTAACCATGTCTTCAAACTCAAAAAGGCTTTGTATGGTCTTAAGCAGGCACCAAGACAGTGGTATGAGAGACTCACAACCTTTCTCATATCACAAGGCTTTAAAAGAGGAACTGTGGATAAAACTCTCTTTACCAAGAAAGTTGTAAATGATCTTATGATTGTACAAATTTATGTTGATGACATAATTTTTGGTTCATCTAATCCTTCTTTGTGCCAAGAGTTTGCAGAATCTATGCAAGGAGAATTTGAAATGTCTATGATGGGAGAATTGAATTTCTTCCTAGGTTTGCAGGTGAAACAAATGGAAAATGGAACCTTCATTAGTCAAGCCAAGCATCGCAATGAATTGCTGAAAAAGTTCAACATGGAGAGTCAGTAAAGAATCAAATACACCAATGTCATCAAACCGCTATCTTGATGTTGATGAATCTGGGAAGGCTGTTGATGCAACTATGTACAGAGGGCTGATTGGATCCTTGCTATATATCACGACTAGCAGCACTGATATCATGTTTGTTGTTTGTCTTTGTGCAAGATTCCAAGCTAATCCTAAGGAGTCACATTTCACAAGTAGCTAAACGTATCTTGAAATACCTCAAAGGAACTGTGAATGTGGGACTATGGTACTCTACCGGTAATGAGCTAAATCTTGTTGGATATATCGATTCTGATTTTGCAGGTTGCAAATTAGACGAAAAAGCACCGAGTGGAACATGTCATTTGCTTGGAAATTGTTTAATTTCGTGGACAAGCAAGAAACAGGCATGCGTTGCACTCTCAACAACTGAAGCTAAGTACATTGCAGCTGGTAGTTGTACAAGACACGATTCTATGGTTGAAGTAACAACTAAGTGATTTCAATCTACATCTTTCTCGATATACCAATCTTGTGTGATAATACAAGTGCAATCAACTTAACTAAAAATCCTATACAGCATTCTAGAACCAAGCACATTGAAATAAGACATCATTTTATAAGAGATCATATTGAAAAGAAGGATTGTAGGATTGAATTCATTTCTACAAATGATCAGCTAGCTGATATATTCACTAAGCCACTTAGTCGTGAAAGATTTTTCAAACTATGAAATGAATTGGGTATCCTGAATATCAATCATATCTCTTAAAATTTTCTCTGCTGAGTTGATTAGTTTGTTAATTGTATGAAATAGTGTGCTTATTTCATTAAACTGACAATGTTATCTTACTGTTGCAGATTTCAGTGTGTTAATTTCATGAAACAGTCGATTTATTTCATTAAACTGACAGCAGTGTATTACTGCTTCGAAAATAATCTGCTTATTTTCAGGAAATAACAGACTTATCTCATTAATTGCACCTGATGTTGTTCAAGAAATCAGTGTTTAATCAAATCAATTCAGTCATTTCTGTAAAACGAATGGTTCAATGCATTTTAAATTCACAGCATGAACAGTTATAGCTACATGTGCACTTGCTTTATTGGGTTTCATATGTGGTTTTCCATTTTTCAAAGTATTCTCTGCATTTCTCTGAAGTCTGAGCACCTGTGGTTGAGTCCAAATCTGCTCAAAATATGTTGACCATTAACTCACTGCTGAACATGCATTCGTATCCCCTGTTTGGTCTATATATGTTGAATTTTTTTTTACAAGACTAACACTTGCATTCTCCATACTCTGTATCTCTGCATATTTTCTATCAGTTCATCCTTTTTCTCTCTAGTTTTGAAATGACGAACAGTGATGATTCAGACACCCCTATTGGAAACTTGTTTCAAAGATTAAGAAGATCAATGAGGAACAAAAAATCCTCACGATCAACAGCTGCTTCATCAGGTAGAAGAACAAGGGGTTCTACATCCGGGACACAAACAGATCCCATTGAGATTCCTGAGCAAACTGCTGATCCTTCATAAAGGCGATTTCCAAAAAGGTATAAAGTGAGGGTGAGACTCCCTCAACAGGTGAATCCTCCACCACCTCCTTCTCCTCCTACTGAAGAAGCCAATGAGGATAATGAGTCAGATGAAGCTGATGAAGATGAAAACACTGAAGTTGTTGTCTCTGTAGAACAAAGGATGATGATGAAACAGATTCTAACTCCAAAGATCTTAAAGTTTAGCTGGTTGGAGACGGAAAATCTGAATTTTGTGCGAAACTCTCTTCAAGCACAGAATCGTCGACAGTTCGTAGAGCTTGAAGGTAACTTTTATGTTGACCTTGTTAAGATTTTCTATACTAACTTGAAATTCGAAAATGGTGTTCTTGTATCCAACGTAAAAGGCAGGGAGATTCGCATAGATAATACCATATGGAGGGGTATTGCTGGACTGAGGAATAATGGATTAAAAATCAGTAAAGGCAACACAAGTTCATTGCCAAACTTCAACAAAGAAGCTGTTTATAAAGATTGCCTAAGGCATTGTGATGAGGCGATGATTATTAAGTACAATGTTGGTCGTATGAAGAGAGATGATAGACTGCTGGCTTTCTTTCTCGCATGGCAGCTCATACCTAGGGGGAGCAACCATGCACAGCTTATGGAGGAGGACTTGGCTTTGCTGCACTGCTTAAAAAATCAGATTATTGTGAACTGGGTCTATGTCATTAAAGACCACATGTTTAAAGCAAAAAGGTTGAATGATGACAGACTTCCCTATGCCATACTGATTTCCAGATTCCTAGATTACTTTGATGTTCCAACTGATGGAGAAACTACAAAAATTGTCAACCACAAGCATATGTTTGACAATTATTATCTGCGGAAGATGGGATTATCCAAAGTAAATGGAGATTGGACATATGAAGCTGGCACTTCTTCTGGACAAGGAGGAACTTTTAATGTAGGAACCTCATCAGCACCCGAAATAGATTACACAGCATACCAGATGATTCCTTATTGTGCACCACCTTCATATTAGGGAGTCCCTATGTCTGAATTTGAAAGAATGCTTTTATCTCGTCTTAATGATCTAACCTCTATGCAGCATAATACACACGAAACCATGGTGGCCAGGTTCACCAATATAGATGAAGAAATAGAATTAATCCAACTTCAACTTGCAGAATTGCAAGTTACTGCTGAGAACTTTGCTGGTCCAAATGGACAAACCACTTCGGAAGCTATGGAAGTGGATGGTGATAATACTGAAGAAGAGGATGAAGAAGAGGATGAGGACAATGAAGATGAAGAATGATCCTATCTGCTGTTATTTTATGTTTTCAGCATTTTTTTTCTTTCAGCTTTAAGAACAATCTTGGGTCTGTAATAACTTTCACAAACTATTTTCTGCTTAATCTGTACTTATTTGAACACTATAACTGCTTAACCTACTATTTGCTAATGTCAAAGGGGAGATAATCTACCATCTCTTCTCTTTGTGTTTGTTTTGTTTTGCAGGTTGACATCATCAAATAGGGGGAGTTTGTTGAATGATTTGAGATTTAATGATGTTTGTTGACTTGTTAATTGTGTTTAATTCTGTGTTGGATGCGTGGTTAATACTTGTTTAAATGTTTTAAGTTTGTTCGAGATGTTAGATTACTTGTATAGATTAATCATATGAATAATGATAAACTGTTGTTTTTATTATTCATCAGTTAGTCTACTAATTCTTCTTGTCTAGTCGACGTTTTTCATTAAATGTACCAGGTATACAGGTTTAATGAAAATAACACACTGGTCTATGTCTTCAGTCGACTATTTTGTTCTTCACACCTTCCTTATGCAGTAAATACGTGCAGAACGCGTTTCAGCTCTTTCAAAAAGCAAAGACCCATTACATTTCGTGGAGGCTATAAATAGTACTTTCAAGGACGCTCAGAAGAGTGAGAAATATTTAAGAGAAAAACTCTCAAGAAGCTACAACTTTCACAAGCAAGAAGATCTGCATTGAGTTTTTCATTTTCACTGTTTTGTCAAGAACTTTCTTCTGTCATTGTAATTTTTGTATTCTTTGATCTCGGGTTAGAGATTGTGAGTGGGTTTTAGAACCCTGCGACTGTGATTAGGGTGATCACAGAGACTCTGGTTGAGTCTGTGGGTATTAGTCTATTCTATAGTGTTTAGGATAGTTTCTTTTGATTTCTCGTAGAGTTCAAGAAAGGTTCTTTTTGTGTAAAGAATACAATCTTTTATAGTGATTAGGATCTGCGGGTTGCGGATCATAGACTGGACGTAGTTCTTTTACAAAGAACGAACCAGTATAAATTTTGGTGTCATATTCTCTCTTCTCTCATCATCTGATATACTGTGCAGTAAGAACTAACCTACTATTTCAAGAATATCAGTCAGCTAATTTTCTGCAAATTGAACCAGTAGTTTTTCTTTTACGAATAAGTTTCCATTAAAGCTGCATATCAATTCAACCCCCCCTTCTTGATATTATTCCGCTGCTAACAATAACACAACTGTTCATCCTTTGTCAAGTCAAACATCGCATTATGGTTATCCTGCATCAACAAAAGAAGACCTCATGTGATTATCCTCTCAAAAGTTTAGTTAGTATCTATTCTTGAGAGAAGAAGATTTTGTAAGGTTCTTTTTTTTTTTAAATAATGGTGTTATAAAAATCTAACTAAGTTTATACAAAATTTAACTGAGAGGAAAACCCACTCAATTATTTTTAGTTTGAATTTAAATGTATTAAAATGGATCTGTTTGATTAAGCTAAATAATTTAGATTTTCTTATAGATGCTGAAAAAGGTGTTTTGCAATGATCTCTCAACAGTGTTGGGTTAATCATCTTTGAGAGAGTCTTTCTTCACCTCTCATAGTCTTCTTTGTAAAAGTTCCTTTGTGTTTGTAATTGTTTGAGGTGTAAGACAATCTTTTGTTTTTTTATTTTGGTTCTGAGTTTGTAATTCTTCTTGAATAGGTGTTCAAGAGCAAATCTAGTGACAGAGTGTTACAAGTTCAGATTTTTATTTCTTGTAGGGTTCAAGACCCTAAAATCTAAGTGTGTGTTTCTTCTTGTTTTTTGGTTGTTATAAAACCTAGAAGTATAATGGATTGCTAACCTTTATGGTTAGAAATTGGATGTAGCTCCTTGAGGAGTGAACCAGTATAAATCCTTTGTGCATTGTTTCTTCGTGGCCTTTTGTTTTTTTCTCAATTTTATCTTTCAATTCTCAAATTGGATATGCTTTAATTCATTAAAATACAAATTAAAATGGTCTAACACATTACTTCAAAATTTGTGTTTGTGAAAAATCTAAAATTAATCATAGTTCATTTTAAAATTACACTTGTTCAATTCACCTCCCCACCTCTTGAACTGATTCTTGGATTTTACAAGTTTATTATGTAAAAATATGTCAATTCAAAATGTCATAATTTTCACCACCAAAACCCAATTTACTACATAAAATATGGTGCATATAAGCACGACTATTAGCATTGTTACATGGCACTAACAAAGACGGATATAGAAGGGGGCAAGCGTGGGTCCTGACCTCCCCTCTTTAAAATATATTATATATATTATATTAAAACAAAATTCAAAATTTGCTTGAGAAGTCAAATACAATTTTTTTGTGAAGAAGTGATTGTGTCTCCCACACTTCCAAGTGACCTGTAACCTTTCATCTTCCTGTTCTAGTTCAACTTCCGCAATTCTCCAACAGTAACAACAACTTATGCAAAGGGCCAAAGGCAAAGCTAAAGGAGCTTGCACACAACACACAATTTCTACAGGTATTTTTCGGTACTTACTTTTCTTTCATTTAATTTTTTCCCCATTACTTTGTTAGCCTTTCATGCTCTCTTTTTTCCGCACACAATTCATGAATGCTTGGCTTGGCTTATTCTTTCAATTTATTTTTATTTCTTTTCGATCCCCCTTTCCTAAATTTTTGGATTCGTTCCTAGGCACTAATAACTGTCAGTACTAACATCATATACAACATTTTTAGTTGCCACTTTAAAATAAATTATGTAGTCAATTCTGAAAATTTCAACTTTCGTAATATTTGTAGTACATTTTTTATTTGGAACTACATGTTGTATTTTTATTGTAAATAAATATTGAATCTTTTATTTGGAATTTCATGTTGTATTCTAAAAAAATATTGCAAGTTTATTTGAAACCTAATCCAAATATTTTTTATTAAATATGACAAAAGTATATATGAAATTAGTAAAGAAGACTTATAAAATAGAAGAAATGCAAAATATTTTATTTCAAAGTAAACAAGCATATCATTAATTGAAATTGCTCAAACATAAACATTCGTACATATTGTTTTGAGAAATTTAAAATCTATAACATTAAAAACAACTTAAAGCTTGATAACAACATCCTATTATTTTTCTTAGTCATTACTTGCTTCAAATTAACCTCCTAAGTTAGCTGGTGATGGAACACCACTTGTAATATTTGATGCTTAAAATGAAATATAATGTTATAATCATTTTCAATCACCAACCACAAAATTATTTAAGTTATATCATTTTTCAATGATTTAACTATTTATACTTGATTAATATATGTGTGAACTAATGTAGCAACCATAAAAGCTAAATTCTCTAGAATGTTTCGTCAAGATATAATTAAAGAAAGAAGTGTCTGCATTTGACCATTAATTATTGCAAGTTCATTTTCCATCCTTATAACTTTTTGTTCCACTTCTGGTGTATTGCTTACACTTTATGAGCCCAAGTTGACACCACTTAGTCTTGTGCTAGAGTGCTTAAAAGAAACACTATTGTGAAAAACAAGAAAAACACAAGAAAGGAGGGTTGAATTGTGTTTTAAAAAATTTTCGTTGTTTTTCAAATATCGTCTATTGACACAAGGTTCAACAGATGATAGATGAAATCAACAGACGAACAACGTTTGTTGCTCAAAAGCAATTTAGAAAACAAATTTTGGTTGAGTTAAAAACTTCCTTTTAAAGTTAGACAATTTAATAATATGTAATTGAAAAGAGATAAAGGAGAAGAAAATATACTCAAATTTTTATATTGGTTCATCTGAAACCATAGACTACGTCTAATTCTCAATCAACCCACTTTAGTTCCACTAGTAGATTAATGTTGCAAATTACAAGTATTGTTTTGGCTCGTAGCCACTCCTAGCTAACTCGTACAAGTATTCTTTCTTTCAAAGTTACTCCTAGTTCAACTAAGTATTCTTTCTTATAAAGTCACTCCTAGCTCAACAATAAGGATTGTTTGAAGTGTTGTGATTGAGAATTACAAAATGTTTAAGCTAGTCTAGAAGGATTACGTCTTACAAATGAAATATATGTTTAGATTGGCTTCTAAAGATAACAAAGAAACACTAGCAGTGTTTTTCTAAAGCTTATGAAGAGTTCAAGAAAGAACAAGCAGAGTTTTTGCACGTTCTAAGGAGCACGTTGTTTTCTTCTTCAAGTTGAACTGGATCCTTTTATAGTTCATGAGCAACTAGCCATTAGAGATTCGTTTGACATCTTCAGCTTTAGGTTGAGGTTCAACTTCTTCTTCTTATAGCGCCTAATGAAGGCTTTACGTAGGTGCATTAAATGCATGGTTCTTCTTTTAGCACAAAACCTGACAACTTGTAGCATTTATCCTCCATTGAATAGTGAGTTTTTCTTCTTTTTGTGAAAGCAACACTCACGTATATGACAGGTGTACTTTTAGAATTGATAAAACTCAGGCATGTCAGGAATATGGTGACGAAAGCAACTTTTACTTTTCATAAGAAAGGCACTATGAGAGGACGTGAAGATCGCCTTTGTACTTGATCATCAAATTGACCAGAAGAATGTTTCTGAAAAGAAAGAAACAAACTTTTAAAGTTAATAGAAAGAAACATTTATCATCCGATGACTTATCATCTGATGATTGTTCGAGACATCGTCTGTTAGACGATGCATGCATGATCTGATGAAGGTTTGTCTATCTAGACTCTTCATCTGTCAAGACTTATTGTTTGTTGAGACTTTCGTTTGTCAAGACTTATAAAAAGCTTTTCTTTTATAGATTAAATGCTTTTAAGCATGCATTCAAAATCCTGGAATGTTGGACTTTTCCCTAACAACTACAAAAAATATTATTTTTACCAATCATATTATTGAACAATAAAATGATGAAATTGGTCACTAATTTAATTACAAACTAATTTAGAATCTATTAGTAAGTGGCTAAAACTTTGGTAGCTAACGTTAGAAACTAATTTAGATTCTAATTTAAAAACTAATTTAGTTACCATTATATAAAAACCAATTCATAATTCTTTAAGGTCAATAGCCACAAAAAAATATAGTTTCTATTATAATAAAAATTATTTTAGATACCAATAATTTTTTGTTTATAAAATAGTTTCTAATTTAGTCACTATAATGACTAATTGCTTTTTGTCTCTAAATTAGTTTATGTTTAATGAATTTCTAGTAATGCAAGTGTTGGACAAGCTCCTTGTGATAGTTTTCTAACCCAACCTAGGTGTTCTTTACAAAATATGACACCAATTAGGTCGTTTGGAGAAATATCAAATGAAGTTTCTGGATTTTGCAATAATAGCTCATTAATTTTGTCCTGCAAAAATAAACTATATTACAACTATTTTCATACAACAACCGCCCAATACAATACCAATTCACAGAATTTGCAATTTGATGCCAATTAAACCATTATAGGAATTGCCAATTAAACTAAAGAAAAAGAAAAGTTCCTTTTAGTTAATCTTCTGTGTCCTTCATGGTTCAGCATAGGAGATGAAGTATATTATAATTTTCACACTAGTTGTGCATAGCTTCTAATCAATGCATGTATTAATTCTAAATCAATTTGGATTGTTTACCATACTTTTGGATTGTAAATCAATGCATGTATTAATCTTTAGACTAGTTTTGGTAAGTACAAAAAGAGGATTTAATCATAAGTATTCTTGATTATTATATATTTTCATTAGTTGTTATTAAATTTATTGATTAAGGTAGTGATGCATGCCTAGGAGGCATTACATGTGTTGTAGGATCTCTCAAACATGTGTAGAACCATAGGAAATCAAAAATAACATGTATATTAGTAGGGAAGAACATGAAAACTGAAAATTCCCCCAAATTTTAGGGTTCCAATCGGTGCAAACACTTTAAAATTGCAAAACAAATCAATTCAACCGATTAAAATCAAGAACACATGCATAGGAAGCCATTGAAGGAGTTTCTATGAGTTTTAATCGGTGCAAATTGAAGGAAAAGATTCATACATGGTGCGGTCATGTTAAAGAAATCAAGAACAAGAAACAGAATACATGGAGAAGGAAAAGGAAGGAAGAACATGCCACTTTTCAAGAGAAAAGATAAGTGCAAAAGACAATCACCACTTGAATTTAGGAAAACTCAAGATAAGATTCAAAGAAAATGAGGAATACCTCTTGAACTTCAAAGAGAATTTGCTCTAGAAATGTATTCAAGCTTCAAATTTATGATACAAATGAAGCACACACCTATTTATAGAGTCCTATAGGTGCGGCACATGCATATGGGAGGAAGGTGAATGGTTTAGGCCATGTTTAGAGATACTCCCAAGTTTCCCAAACAAGGCCCTTCCCACTAGTTTCTATCCTTATGTCCAAACACCCCTCCTCTTGTGTTTATTTGTGACAAAGTCATAAAAGAGACTAAACTATTTTTATTTTCAAGGAATTTACAAGAACTATTGATATTTTTAATGTCTTCTTCCAATTTCTTGTACATTCCTCTATTTTTTCTCCATTTCTTTTCTTCAAATATTTTTGTAAGCTTTTCTTTTGTCAATTCTTCTTTTCCTCTTCTTGTAACAACTCCTCCTTGTGATGAACTAGGTTCTTCATGATTTGGGATCATATCAGGTGGATGGAGATAAAAATATAGGCAACAAATCTTAGAATCAGAGTTAATTCGTTTAGCAAAATACAATTTTCTCAGCAAAATACAATTTGCTCAGCAAAATAATGGTTTTAACTATCAAGTTGCTTAAGTGGGGACTCTTGATGTTTTATAATTGAAAATATCATAAGTCACTATTGTTGGACTTGAAGACTTGGCTTCATTTAAATTTGATATCTCCAAACACCTTGATGACGAAGATGATGAAGTTTAAATAATGAAGATCTTTGTATTAATCTTGGACTTGATCTTACTTTTTAAATGTTTTGAAATGTTTTAAAGGATGTTAAGTTTTTTTAAAACTAATTAAAAATATGTTTCCAGTCAATTAAATTGTTCTTAGTTTGATGGATAAGTCAAACTCAAACAATTTAAACAACTGACATGAAGATTCAGTTAGCTGATTTTTTAAGAGTTGTTGTTTTTAAATGTACAAAAAATTTTAAGAGTTCAATTCACCACCATCGACGTCCCCCTTCTTGAAGTTAGCGCTTATATTTTAACAACTATCAATGCACTTGGAAAACTTTCATTCGTCTAGGGAAAGTACTCCTACGAAAAGTAACATACCTAACTACCATTTTGCTCAATGAATTTGTCATGTTCACATTATAATGAATAATGTTATAGTATAATTGTTTTTGTATATATTTTTTCCAAGATTTATCTACTAGATTTTTAAGTGAAAGTCAATCTCATGAAATTGAAACTGAATCAATAGATTTAAGTTCTGACATTTGTTTCAAGAATTCTATTGTTGTGTATCATGTCAAAAGTAATGCACAGTCTAAGTTGGACTGTGGATCTTCCTTTGAAGAATTTGAAGAGAAACATCAAAATTGAGAAAGACAAGTGAATGTTAAAGTCAAATTGATAACTATATTTTGTACCCTATGTTTTATCCTTATTTGAATTATATTTTGTGCTTTGTGTTAATATTTGAAGATACTAAACTCATGGTTTGTATGTTATGGACTTCTTGACCGGATATATTTGTATTTCATATTTTATCTAATTTATATATTGTATTTGGGTTGTATATTCATTATGTTTCATGTTATTAGTTTATTGAATTTTTTATGCATCTGAGTTTTATATTTGTTATACATTGTAATGTATGTCCTACATTGCTAACTTGAGTTGTTTGTGTTTAGGTTAAACTAATTGACTTTAATACCTATGTATGTAAGCTAAATTTGTTTGTCTTAGTCACTGTTTCTTTCTGAATTTCAACTTTATATCTACATATTTATTAACTACTATAGTTATGATTAATCTTAGAGGTTGTTAGCTTATTTAATATTTTATGCATCTTAGATTTTTATTCAGTATATATTTTAGACACACACTACTCACTTCAGTCGTTAGTGTTGAAGTCAAATTAATTATTGACTTCAACACATATCCATGTAAGCTAAATTTTGACTTCAACACATATCTATGTTAGTTAAATTTGTTTTTGGCTTACCCAATTATTCTGAATTTCAATTTTATATTTATATTTATGAATTGCTACAGGTATGGTTAATCTTAAAAGATTGTTAACTTATTTAATTTTGTATATATTTTAGGTTTCTATTTGGTATATATGGGGTATATATTTTGGACACACTGCTCACTTGAGTTGTTAGTATTGAGGTCAAATTAATTTATTCAATATGTATCTATGTTAGCTAAATTTGTTTTTGGCTTACTCACTCTTTCTAAATTTCAACCTTATATTTACATATTTATGAATTTTTATAAGTATGGTTAATCTTATAGTTTTTTAGTTTATTTAATTTTTTATGCATCTCAGTTTTCTATTTATTTGATACTCCCTCCGTTTCAAATTATAAGGCGTACTTGACAAATTCTCACATATCAAGAAAAGTATTTAATTTGTTCAATTTTTTATAAATCTTCCATCTTTACCCTTATTAATTACTATTAATTAAATTAATTGAAATTGAATCAGAAGTTTTATAAAATGAATTAATTTTTTAATAAAACAGTACATTAATTGAGATTGATTGAGATTGGAATTTCAAAAGTTTTGAATTTATCTCAGAATTATTTTTAAATAATTTAAAATCAGAACTACTAATTTTTTTAATTAAATATTTTGTTCTTTACTGCATTGTTCTTTACGTTCTTCAGGGTGCACTTCTTCTTCTTCTTCAGGATTTTTGTTCAGATCAATGTGTATTGTTGCTACAATACTTTCATATGAGTCTTCAACAATTTCACATTCTTCAATATTTTCGTATGAATCTTCAACGACTTTAGAATAACCTTTAAGATTCATCTCTATTTTGATGTTTAAAATATAAAAATGTTACTCCCTCCGTTTCAAATTATAAGGCGTACTTTGGAGAGAAAAGTTGTTTCATAATATAAGGTATTTTAGAATTTCAATAACTTTTTTCTCTTTTTTTCCTTATATACCCCTATTAATAACATGATTATCTGTGTTATATTAAATAGTAGAAAGAGAAATTAAAATCAGAAACTAAAAATTAATTATATTTTATTAGTCTGACTCTTCATATTTCATTATTATCTACTAATATCTAACTTCATCAGGAGTACTAATTTATTTAACTTTTATCTTTTCACATTCATCTTTCTTCATTCATTCAATAGACTTTTTATCTTTCAAGGTAAGTAATCAAATATTATATCTAAATATTAAAACAATTAAAAAAAGTAACAATTTAAAAATTTAATACCTCCAGATAGTGTAATATTATCCAATTCAACATTTCTTTCCTCTTCCATCTAATGACTATCAACAGTGTTTTGTTTCCATTTAAATGAATTAGATTCATCTTCATTATCCGAATATTTCTATTTGCATTTTGGTGGGAATTGAAAATTTTGAGTAAAATTTTAAAATAACTTTTGAGCATAGTCTTTTACAATTTGGTGGGAATTAAAGATTTTGATTGAAATTTTAGTATAATCATTTGCAGATTGGTGGGTATTGAAAATTTTAATTAAAAAATTAATAGTTTTGATTTTAAATTATTTAAAAATAATTCTAAAATAAATTCAAAACTTTTGAAATTCCAATCTCAATTAATGTACAATTTTATTAAAAAGTTAATTCATTTTATAAAACTTCTGATTCAATTTCAATTAATTTAGTTAATAGTAATTAATAAGGGTAAAGATGAAAGATTTATAAAAAAATGAACAAATTAATTGCTTTCCTTGGTATGTGAGAATTTGTCAAGTACGCATTATAATTTGAAACGAATGGAGTAAAAAAAACGTAATAAAAAGAATAAATTTAGATATGATATTTGATTACTTACCTTGAAAGATAAAAGAATGAATGAACATAGATGAACAAAAATGAACACATGAAAAGTTAAAAGTTAAATTAGTACTCCTGAAGATGAAGATGATATTAGTAAATGATAACGAAATATGAAGAGTCAGACTAATAAAATATAATTAATTCTTAGTTCCTGATTTTAATTTCTCTTTCTACTATTTAATATTAACACAGATAATCATGTAATTAATAGGGGTATATAAGAAAAAAAAAAGTTATTGAAATTCTAAAACGCCTTATAGTTTGAAACAACTTTTCTCTCCAAAGTACGCCTTATAATTTGAAACGGAGAGAGTATATATTTTAAATACACGGTTGACTTGAATGGTTAGTGTTGAAGTCAAATTAATTGATTTCAATACTTATTTATGTGAGTGAAATTTTTTTGATTATTTGACTATTTTGAAATTTTATGTTCTTATTTAAATTAAATTTAAAATTATAAAATATAATTTTCTAGTCACACTTTATTTAAATTAAATAATACTTGGTTATAAAGTTTGTGATAATTTTTTTTATATTTATTTCAAATTTCAAATTTTAAATAATTGTCGTTGACTTTTTTTAATAATATTTTGTTATCAAAATTTTGACAAATTTTTTTATATAGATTTGAAATAATTGTTGTTGATATCTTTCTTAAATTATATATTATATACTATATACTATGTATTATGTATTATGTATTATATATTATGTAAACAAATATTATATATCATATTATATATTATATATTATGTATATGTATATTATATATTATATATATTATATGGTTATCATTAAATATTTATTCAAAGATTTAGTGTTGTATGTATAATAGTTTTTTTTTTATAATTTAGGCTTTATTTGTTAAGTTTAAATTAAATTTGTTATAATACACATAAATATAAATTTAAATTAATAATTTAGTACGTTATTTATAATTTATAATTGATCAATTTACGAAATTATATTTTTTTATTAAATTTCTTTTTAATCACTATAAATTTATTAAAGTCTTAATTAACTGAATTATTAACTTATTCATAATTAATTTCTTTATTAATTTATTATTATACTTTTTCTTATTTTTTTATTTATTGATTTATTTATTTATCTACTATTTATTTATTTAATATTTAATTTATTCACTAATTTACTAATTTACTAATTTACTAATTTATTTATATACTAATATATTAATATTGATTCATATATTAACTTATTAGTCTGGCTAATATTAATATTCATTCATTTCTTATTTCTTATTTAACATTTCTTAAGTATTAATAATGATTATTAAATATTAAATATTTAATTAATAACAATTAATAATTGATAATTAAATTTATTTATTTATTAAGGTGCTAGTTATTAGTCCTAAATTCAGTATTACAAATAAATATTAGTTATGAATTATGTATTATTGATTTACGTTTATTAATCAATATATCTAAATTGTTATAATATATACGTTTTGTATATATTACTCACTATCGGGCTTCTATTAAAATAAATCTTTATTAATTTATTTATTCATTCTTTCATTTAGTATAAATATTATATTTAAGTATTATTTTTTTGCTTTTGATATCTGAATTGTCTGTATTGGTAGTGTACCATGTTGGATATTAAATGTATTTCTTGAGTTGTTAAATTGTCTTTTCATTTCAGTTTTTTTAGAATATCTTTTAAATATTTATTTTATTTTTTAAAATATTAAAAAAATTTAAAAGCATATTTTACGAGAATTTTTATTAAAATTATTTATAATTAATTATAATAATTTATTATTAAAATTAATAATGATATAAAATATGTTTATAATTTTTACAAATTACTTTGATAATTATTTGGTTAAACAACTCTAACAATTTAACTATATTGTTCATAGTTAATATTTTAGCATTTGAGAACAGTAAATAATTTTTATTGGAGATGTTCTGAATTTATTTTAAATCTTTTTATTTTCTTTGTCTAAACTTGTCATTTATCATTTCTCTCTTTTTCTGTGCTGCTCTCATTAATTAATTATTTATTGTCTCATTATTTAAATGTATTTCTTGAGTTCTTAAATTATTTTTTCATTTCAGTTTTTTTTAGAACATTTTTTAAATATTTACTTTATTTTTTAAAATACTAAAACATTTTAAAAACATATTTTACGAAAATTTTTTATTAAAATTATTTATAATTAGTTATAATAATTCATTATTAAAATTAGTAATGATATTAAAAATGTTTATAATTTTTATAAATTATTTATAATTATTTAATAGTTATTAATTAAGCAACTCTAAATAAAAGTTAGGGTTTATATTTATACGGTACATATTTTTACAGTTTGAGAACTGTAAACAACTTATATTATATTGGAGATGTCCCAAATCCATTTTAAATCTTTTTATTTTCTTTGTCTAACTAATGCCTTTTCATTTCATTATTTACTTACTTCACGTTAAAAACCTTTTAAATGTATCTAAACTTATCATTTATCATTTCTCTCTTTTTCTGTGCCGCTCTCATTAATTAATTATTTATTGTCCCATTTCTTGAGCTTTATATGCTTAATTTAAATCATTACTACTTAAAAATATCTCAAATTGTTTATGCTACTCAAATTGTTTATGTTTGCAAATGTTTAAATGTACTACAAACATTTACTTTATTTAAATAATAATTTTAATTTTAATTTTAATTTTAGTTTTAATAATAATACATTCATGACATGTTATACTTATCATCTTGATATTTTTCTTTTTATAAAAAGTATGAAATATAATTAATTTAAAATTTCTAATATAACATAATTTCGTAGTTGCAAGAGTTTTAAAACTAGAATTATTACAACAGAGCATTTTAAAGTTAAAGTATTTTGTGTTACTATTTACAAACAATTGTATGGTTGAATATAAGTTTAATTATCAAGTAATAAAATTGTTTACTCTAAGTTTTGATTTGGCTCTTTAGAATTCTTATAAAACTTTTAACTTTTATAATGTTGGGATTTTTGGTAGAAAAAACTTACCCTATACATTTTAGAAAAGGGACTATCCCTTAAATATCAACTATTCAAGATTTGTGCATATATTTAGTAGCAAATAAATTGTTAAGTTGTCATGATCCTTCTAGTTTTTGTAAATAACAGAAATTTTTAATATTATTTTAATAATTTTTCATTATTGAAAAAGGAAGTTGACTTTTAAAAGGAAAACAAAAAATTCCAAAGATAATTTTGCTTCATGTCCAATCGAAATTGTTAGTTTTAAATAATTATCATGTTTGGTTAGCGATTTTTGTTTTTAGCTAAACCAGTCCAGCAAATGGGTTTAGGACTTCATTAATCATCTCTCAAACATAAACACCAGCGTAGGTTTAGTGCAGCCAAATTGAGTGTATCAGATTAATTATGCTAATAATTATGATAGTTTATAGTGGCTAATTAATTATGACTCTCTTTAATTATTTAATAAATTATTTCAATTTATTTAATATTAATAATATAAAAGAAAACTCAATCAAACGGGTCGTTGTAGTATAGTGGTAAGTATTTCCGCCTGTCACGCGGACGACCCGGGTTCGATCCCCGGCAACGGCGTAATTCCAAATTTTACTTTTTGTTTGTTCTTTCTGATTCATTTTGTTACCCTTTTTACTTCATTTTGCTTTATCTTAGTGTGTGGCTAGAATTTCAGAAGAAACGGTAAAGAAAGGGATATCCAAATTGATGATGATTTTTGGCTCATTGGGGATAGCATAGCAGCATGGTGGTGAACTGTTTTTTTTTTCCTACAAAAAATCTCTGTTGGTTTGTACAATCTAACAAACATTACAATCTTTGATGTTTGTTTGTCCAATCTATCAAACGATATGTCCTACACATGTGAACAAGAACATTCCTGGGATTAGTCTGAGTTTGATTTTAACAATGGCATGTAAGCTTCTTGTTACTTAGCTGGTAGAAATTGAAAAGGGCGTAGTTTTTCTGTTGTTGGTTTCTCTCTGTCCTTGTTCATGCTTTTCTTCTGGGGAGAATCTGGATTTGTACAATTAACTTTACACTTTGCATATGAAAGGAAATAATAGCCATAGAGAAGTGAATATATGAACTGGACCTGACAAATCTTATATGGTTCTGATATGATTGACAGTAGTTACCATTCCCTTTGTTATGAGCTGAGAATAGAATGTTGATGCAGATTGAATTGATGGACTTGCTTGCTTTCATCACAAGGGGCGTTATTTTCGTTTTATCCAACATAGGTATCAGAGCTTATGGTTTGGTAGGATTTTTTCTTAATATGCTCTGTGACACTCTGATGAGGAAACAACAACTTGACAACTAATAATACCAAATTATGTAGCGGAAAAATTCTCCCAACTTGTAAGAATTTATGAGGAGCAACAACAACAGAAAAACTGCAGAAATAATCACAGAAGAGACACCAAATATTTTAACGTGAAAAAACCCTCTCAAAGTGAGAAGTAAAAATCCACGGACACAAGCCAGTCAATCAAACTCCACTATGATCAAATAAGGATACAAGAGAGTCTAATCAAACGCATAAACAAATGCTTACAACCAGCCAATACCACAAAGCAATAAAGCTTCCAAATTGAATAACAAAAAAGAAGAAACCTTAAAACAGAGCTACTGTGAGAAATTAATATCTTCAACTACAGACATCCAATTCACGATCCCAACGGTCAGAATGAAGAAGCACGTGTTAAGGACCTGCTGTAAAATTTCCAGCCTGATCCAACGATGAACGAAGCGGGAATCGTGATTTTACAGGAACCAGTCTGTGTATATACGAACCAGTTTTTCTGCACTCTTTTCTCTTCTTTCTCTTCCTAGTGGCTACAAAAAAGTAACACTCTCTTGACCTAGCTGACTCCTCTCCACTTGTCTTAAGTGAGACAAAATGGACTTGACAAGTTTGGGCCTTTTAGACACTTAGTTGGGAGCTCAACCCAACATATCTCCCCCCTCACAACTATGTGGAGGTGATCACCAATCCGGCGATCTCACAACAAGCTTCAAGCTTCAACCTTGGTACTGCTTTAGTCATCATATCAACACCATTCTCATTAGTATGAATTTTATCTAACTCCAACAGTTTAGCATCCAAAGCATCACGTATCCAATGATACCTCACATCAATATGTTTGGATCTAGAATGGAAAGTTGGATTCTTACCAAGATGGATTGCACTCTGATTGTCCACAAATAATGTATAATTATTCTGCACAAAACCAAACTCCTGCAAGAATTTCTTCAACCATAACAGTTCCTTGCATGCTTCAGTAATGACAATGAATTCAGCCCCTGTAGTAGACAATGCTACACACTTTTGTAGCCTTGATTGCCAAGCCACAACTCCCCCTGCAAATTTAATCAAGTAGCCCGAAGTGGACTTTTTGGAATCAATATCTCCAGCCATATCTGAGTCTGAGTAACCTATCAAAATAGGCTTATCACCTCCAAAACAAAGCCTCAAATCACTAGTACCATGAAGATACCTCAAAATCCATTTCACGGCATTCCAGTGCTCTCTACCTGGATTAGACAAAAATCGACTGACTGTACCAACAACATGTGCAATATCTGGTCTTGTACATACCATTGCATACATCAAACTGCCAACCGCAGATGCATAAGAAACTCTACTCATATATACCTTTTCAGCTTCATTTGAAGGACTCTGTTTAACACTCAATTTGAAATGAGTTGCAAGAGGAGTGTTCACTGCTTTAGCATTTTCCATCTGGAATCTCTGCAACACTTTCTTAATGTAGTTCTCTTGTGATAGCCAAAGTTTCATTTCTTTTCTATCACGCATAATGTTTATGCCGAGAATCTTTTTAGCAGCTCCCATGTCTTTCATGGCAAATGACTCACCCAATTGTTTCTTTAACTTATCAATCCTGGAAACATTTTTCCCAATAATAAGCATGTCATCAACATACAACAATAGGATAATAAAGTCATTATCAAGAAACTTTCTAACAAAGACACAATGGTCAGAAGTAGTCTTTTTGTAGCCTTGGTCACACATAAATGACTCAAACTTCTTGTAGCACTGTCTTGGATTCTGCTTTAAACCATATAGACTTTTTCTCAGTCTACACACATAATCTTCCTTGCCTTCAACAAGAAAACCATCTGGTTGCTTCATGTAAATCTCTTCCTCCAAATTACCATGAAGGAAAGTTGTTTTCACATCCATCTGCTCAACCTCCAAATCAAGAGTAGCAGCTAAACTTAACACAGTTCTAATGGATGACATTTTCACTACAGGTGAGAAAATCTCATTGAAATCAACATCCTTTCTTGTTTCACCCTGAAGATCCACCTGATTTCTAAGGCTCTTTTGCCCTTAGGCAACTTTACTAAGTCATAAGTGTGATTATCATGCAAAGATTTCATTTCATCTTGCATTGCATCCAACCACTGTTGCTTTTCTTCACTCTCCAAAGCCTCTTCAAAACACTCAGGTTCTCCACCATCAGTCAAGGTCACATACTCATCAGAAGAGTACCTGAAAGACGGTTGTCTTTGCCTACTAGACCTTCTGAGAGGAACTTGTGGTAATTAAGGTGTATCATCAAGATCATCATCATTTCTCATATCATGTTCCTCTTGAGCATCATCAATCGGAACCTCTAAACCATCTCCAACTTGTTGATAATCAACATCACCATGTTGCTCATTATTTTGAGCATCAGTCTCAACATCACCCAGATTGTGAATAGGCAACCGCATCGGATTACCATCAGTCAGATTACTATCTTTCTCAGGTGTAGTCTTCTCCAACTTGTTAATATCTTCAATGGTCTGGTCTTCCATGAACTGCACATCACGACTTCTAACAAGCCTTTTCTCAATAGGATCATACAACCTGTAGCCAAATTCATCCTCACCATAACCAATAAAGATACATTGTCTTGTCTTTGTATCTAACTTGGATCTTTCATCCTTTGGAACATAAACAAATGTCCTGCAACCGAAGACACGTAGATGGTCATAGCTAACATTCTTGCCAAACCAAACTTTGTCTGGCACCTCAGTATTCAATGCAACTGCAAGACTAAGATTAATAACATGTGTGGCGGCAAGCAATGCCTCTCCCCAAAAATGCTTAGGCAACTTTGCTTCAGAAAGCATACACCTAACTCTTTCAACCAAAGTCCTATTCATCCTCTCTGCTAGACCATTTAACTGAGGAGTTTTGGGAGGAGTCTTTTCATGTCTAATACCTTGTTGCTTGCAATACACATCAAAGGGTCCACGGTACTCACCACCATTATCAGTACGAATACATTTTAGCTTCTTGCCTGATTGCCTCTCAACCAAAGCATGGAATTCTTTGAACTTCTCCAACACCTGGTCTTTTCTTTGCAAATCATAAACCCATTGTTTCCTGGAACAATCATCAATAAAGGTAACAAAGTAAAGTGCACCACTAAATGACTTTACCTTCAATGGACCACAAACATCAGAATGCACCAATTCAAGCAACTCTGACTTCCTTGAGGGAGGATGCTTCTTAAAAGATACTCTGGTTTGTTTACCAGCCATGCAATGAGAACATTTCTCCAACTCTGCATTCTTCAATCCCAAAAGAACATCCTTTCTAGCTAAACAATTAAGCCCTTTCTCACTTATATAACCAAGCCTTCGATGCCACAAAGATGCCTCCGTATACACAGCATTCACACTGTCCTTAGCAACCAAAGCTTTAGTCCAATATAATTTAGAAATTTTCTCCCCTCTAGCCATAACCAAATTACCTTTAGTGAGTTTCCATTTACCATAACCAAAGTGATTATCATAACCATCAAGAAAATGCACAGATATCAGATTAAAACGAACATCTGGAGCATGTTTGACTCCTCTAAGTAATAACTGCACTCCCATGTTGGTTTGCAAGCAAACATCACCAACACCAATGACCTTAGAGACACCATCATTACCCATCTTCAATACTCCAAAATCACCAGAAGTGTAAGATGTGAAAAACTCCTTCCTCGGTGTAACGTGCAATGTAGCACCACTATCAATTGTCCACATGCTCTCATCTGATACAAGATTAATAGACTCATGGTCTTGAAGAAGAACAAGATCACCACTTGTAGTAGTAGTGACACGATCATTATCAAGATCCTTCTATTTTTGCTTGTCTTTCTTTTTTTGTTCTCCTTTTTCCATCAAAAACAATACTTTTGGATGTGTCCAGTTTTATGACAATAATGACACTCCACATTCTTGTATCTGGACTTGGACTTACTCGTGCTCTTCTCTCTACCACCATTCGGTTCCCTTTTCTGACTTCTCCCCCTATTTTTTGTGACAAGCACCTCAGACTGAGATGAAGAACCATGTGCCTTCCTTCTCATCTCTTCATTAAGAGCACAACTCTTTGCCATTTGGAAAGAAACAACGCCATTAGAGGCTGAGTTTGTAATAGAAACCCGAAATATCTCCCAAGACTCAGGTAGAGTATTCAATAGCCATAATCCCAAAACTTCATCATCAAACTTGATGCCCATTCCTGATAATTGATCTAAGAGCCCTTGGAACTCATTTAAATGATCTGAAATGGAAGAATTCTCCTTGTACCTCAAATTCATCAAACAATTTAACAAATACAATTTATTATTGCCTGACTTAGAAGCATACAAAGACTCAATCTTCTCCCACAAAGTTCTAGCATGTGTCTCATTAGCAATGTGATTATAAACATTGTCTTCTACAAATTGTCGAATAAAAGCACACACCTGCTGGTGTTCAAAGTCCCATTCTTCATCAGACATAGAATCCGGCTTTTGTGTAGCAAAGACAGGAAGATGCAATTTCTTCACAAACAACAAGTCTTTCATCTTACCCTTTCACAAATGATAATTTGCACCATTCAAAACAATCATCTTTGTATTTGCCTCCATCATTCAAACAAGTAAATATAACCCCAAACCAAAGAGCTCTAATGTCACTCTGATGGGGGAAACAAAAACTTGATAACTAATAATACCAAATTATGCAGCGGAAAAATTCCCCCAACTTGTAAGAATCTATGAGGAGCAACAACAACAGAAAAACTGTAGAAATAATCACAAAAGAGACATCAAATATTTTAACGTGGGAAAACCCTCTCAAAGTGAGAAGTAAAAACCCACGGGCACAAGCCAGTCAATCAAACTCCACTATGATCAAATAAGGATACAAGAGAGTCTAATCAAACGTATAAACAAATGCTTACAACCAGCCAATACCACAAAGCAACAAAGCTTCCAAATTGAAGAAAGAAGAAACCTCAAAACAGAGCTACTGTGCGAAATTAATATCTTCAACTGCAGACCTCCAAACGATCTCAACGGTCAGAATGAAGAACCACGTGTTAAGGACCTGCTGTAAAATTTTAAATCCGATCCAACCGTGAACGAAGCGGGAATCGTGATTTTACGGAAATCAGTCTGTGTGTATGCGAACCAATTTTTCTGCACTCTTTTCTCTTCTTTCTCTTCCCAGTGACTGCGAAAAAGTAACACTCTCTTAACCTAGCTGACCCCTCTCTCTTGTCTTAAGTGAGACAAAATGGACTTGACAAGTTTAGATCTTTTAGACACATAGTTGGAAGCTCAACCCAATAATTTGTCACAATCCTAGTGTTTTTTCCCCCCTTTTGTTTTGTTCAGATTCAATTGAAATTCATGGTGAAAACTGATTTCGCTTCAACTGGTTGGAATGTATGATAAAGTCTATGGTGACAGTTCTGTTTTCTCAAGAACAAGCATTGTGTTGAAGAATTTCGAATGAATGGGGAAGTTTAGCATTGGCACTCTCTGTATGATGCCCCTCTAAGGTGCTATAAAAAATAAAGGACCCAATAAATGAAATTTGTGTAACACCAAACCAATAGATTAATAGAGATAAATCATTTTAACTTAACCAGTTTTATCATGTATACTAAAATTAAATGATTAAAAAAAAAGAAATTAACATTTGTAATTATATTAAGTGAATTGTTTTTATTAAGATTCTAAATATAAATTTAAGTCTCATATTAAATTGAAATGAATATCTTAATAATATATAAGAAAAAAATCAACTAATCTATTCTTTCAAAATTTGTATAGTTTTTTCTAATATATTACTTTAAAAAACTCAAGAGTAGTATTAGAACTAATAGATTAGTGTTATTTCTCTTCATGTATCTTCTTAAAAAGATATCCAACAGTTTAATGTCTAAGGAAACAAAAAGAAAAAAAAAACAACAACCCCACGTTATGGCTTTCCTTCTTGGGATGTTTGCTAACTAGGGTTCTCAATATGAGTGTGTTGAATATTGATATAAAGGAGTTATTGTGTAATTGTATTCGAGTGTAAGTTGAATTATGGTTTGATTTGAGGAAAGAAAAGATATAGATAACTTTTATTACAAAGAAGGGAGTTGTTTGTTGTTCCAAATCTAAACAGCTACAACTCAATTGTCTTCATTATGAATGTTATGTCTTTCCCTCACTTTAACTCGTCCTTATGTTTCTTTCCCTTTCTTCATTTTGAATTCAAAACATTCACATGATAGGGAAAAACAAACATGAAGACAACACAACACCGACACCGACATATTAACGTGTCAAAATTCCTTGAAATTGAAATTAATTTTGAATTTTGAATGTAAATCATCACACATGCAAAGTTTAAAAAAATAGAGGCCATGCCAACCATAAAGTTCAGCGGGAAACGTGTGGATCCCACACATGCAACAAAAATTGATTATTTTTCTAGTTTTAGTATTTTGAATTAAATTTTATGTTTTGAAACTTTGCTTACTGGTTTGAATAATTTGTTTTCTTAGTTTTCTAGTCAAAATTAATTTTATTTATACGTTATTGTCAAATTTGGAAACATCCAAGTAATATGGAGAATACTTGGCATTTAGGAAAATAAAACTTCACATGACATCTAAATATTAGTGGCCCTAGACCAAAAAGTGTAAAAAAAATCGTAAACGTAATATTAAAACAAGCAAATCCTAAAATTTTAAACTGGTTAATGATTTTAAGACCATCTCATATAAGGCTAGTTTTCAGGTTTAAACAGGTTACCTTACAAGTAAAGACTTATTTTCTTCAAAAAATTTAAAATCTACATTGAAGAAAAAGTAGCTTTTGTATTTATCTAAAGTGTAACAGAACTAAAGTGTTTAGATGAAAACCTATATAGAGGAAATTAAAAACATACAAGTGTTTTTGGCTTCTTAGAACATGCTTGGGACCAAGTTGGGATTTGTGTTTTATTTTTAAAAAGATGAAGCACAATATCAACCGCCGACGTTTAAACAAACAAGGTTAGAAATAAAATAATTTAAACTTTTTAAAAGCTGCGAATTTTTAATTGATAAAATGAACAAATGGGCATTTGAATTCAGAGATTAGATCTGTCGGCAGTGCACAAAGCTGGCACTTGCATGATAGTATTTGAAAACTCATCTGCATGGCTAAGAATAATAGAAAATGTAACAAATGCATCCACAGGTAGATGTGTCATCTTCTAACAAACAAATCACAGTTAATACTACAATAGAAAAACTCAACATATTAATGATAAGAATAATATAATATATATATATATAAATAGTAATAATGACATCAATATCAATAAAATTGTCTATGATCTTGCATTATAAAAAAATAATGATGAGCATGATAATAAATTAAAACTGACAAGGAAGAAGCTACTCCAATGAAAACTAAAGTCCGCAACCTCAAAAGGTTATCAAGTTGGTTCACTTGGCAGCCCCATTGGCTTGCTTTGAAGAAGTGTCTTCAGATGTGTTGTTAAGCTCATCCCAAGCTTCAATCCAAGTGACCATGGCATCTGCAAGCTTGTTGAAGTAGGGATCAACAGCACCAAGCTTCTCTTTCACTTGCTTGGAGAGTTCAATGTAGCACTTTTGGACAGAGGTGCATTCTTTTGGGAGGGTGGCACTTTGGAAAAAGGGAATGATCTCTTCTTGCCAGAAGATGCCTTTGTACTCCTTTTTCAGATTCACAAATGGGTTGCTTGCTTTGCTGTGCCATATGTATGGAAGGCCAGTCTTCACTCCCAACCCCAAATGGTCACAGATAACCTGCAAATTCATACAAGAGTTGTTTCATCCTGGTAGGAAAAGTAGCTTTTGAAAACAAGTAAAACAAAATTTTAAATACCAATGTGGACAACATAGTTAGAAATCGTTTCTTGACATATGACAGACATTATTTGAATTCATATAACAATGTGGCATTGATGTAATTGGTAGTGAAGTGTGACATTCTTACAGCAATTAGTTAAAGCATATGGACTAAAGATGAAAACAAAACAAAAATCAAATACCACCTCAGTAATCAGTTGAAAATAATTATATGAAGTAGTCCTTGACTCATTGATTAAACGAGTTGTTAACAGAAAACGGACAAGAGATTGGTATACCTTAACACACCATCCAGCCCACATATCATCGTATCGTCCAATAGGTTGACCATCGCCCATGAGTCCAAAGTACATTGCAGGTCCAATCAGCTCACGATCGAATGCCAGATTCATACCACACATGGGGAACAATGTTCCTTTAGGAATGGTAAGAACAGCATCAACATACCTGAAATATATTCTCACTAATTTAGCTAGACCATCAACATCTAAGAAGTATGAATTTAATAGGAATTCATGAACAATATGATTGAAATTTGTTGATTTTTATATCTTACTAATGTAAAGATCTTTCCACTGATAATGTAATTGAACTCTAAAATCACATAGTAGATTAGATACCTGGTGTTCCTCTCCCGGGGTTTGACAAGCTGTGTTGGAGCATCATAATCAGGTATGTTGAGCCACAGACCGTGAGAAACAGCAGTGGGGGCACCCTCACGAAGACTGAAAGGATATCCACGGACGAAATCAGCACCTTCTCTATAAGGATCATAAAGGGTGTTGAAGAAAAATGGAGTGGATGGACTTAGCAGATTCTTAATGTGTTGCTCAAGTGCATTGATATCCTTTCCAGAAGGATCCTTAGCAACCTACACATGAAAATAGGAGATACTCAGAAAAAAAAATGCCTACAATTTGTATTGAACATAGAACATCCTTCGAATAAAGACATTCAAAAGGCTTTACTGACAGCAATAACCAAAGAAGAGTCAATACTTCAATCCTTCTTTGAAATTCAGATTCATAAAAAAAGAACACAGAGACAATAAGACAAGAAGATCCACCTTCAATTTGAATGGCAATCATTCTGTCCCCCAAGCCAAAAAAGGGTAAAAGAAAAAAGAATGGATGATTAAGGTTGAAATGATTTTAAAATATTAGGTTGATAATGTTTTTAAATTTGTTCCCATTATTGTTTGCCTCATTAACAAAAACACAAATTAATGTCAACAGTATGTAGATCTAGTTGTATTCGATTAAAACAAAACTCTGAAGTAACAAAAACGTACTATAAAAAGTTCAGAAAACTAGTTAATTGGAAATGACCAAATAATATCACTCTATTACATTAATAAAAAAATAAAATATAATAGATAAAACGGTTAAAGAAAAAAAATATCATTAATTCATAGGAAAATCAAAATCAGATCAAATTCAAATGGATTCCTACCTCAAATAAACAATCACTTTAAAACTTTCCACACAAACAATCCAAACACACTCGAAATATTATAACAATTAAAACTCATAAAAGTAAGAGCTTATAAATTCAAATCAAAAACCAAAACGTATTCACCCAAATTCAAGTAAACTATTCTCATAGAATCATACCAATTCTCAAAACCAGTCCTTCTAGATCCAAACATACTCCAATCTCAAACTATAGAACAACCAAATAAGGAACCTCTAACAACAGTGAAAACAACAGATCGTAAAGGTTACATGCACAGATTCAACAAATCATGAACACCTATAACAAATGAAAAAACAACAACCATTTACTCAACAAATCAAATCCACACTTAGATCTAGCCCCGTTTCAAAACCCCACCAAACCCTCATAAAGAACACACCAAAAAAACAAATAGCTGAAATCAATTAACCTTAAGAATATGAAATGGTATCCACAGCAAAAAGAAAAGGCGTTAAATCTCAGAAAACAGAATCCTCATACCATCAGAAAACCCGCAGGCAAGCACCGAACTTTAAACCCAAACCCACATATTTCCCAGTCAAAAAGGCACAAAAATTAACGAAACAGACGCATCAGAAAAATAAAAGACAGGAAGCAGAATTCTTTCAAGTCGGGAATTCCCAACCCATCAGAAAATCCAGTAGCAAGCTCGCAACTTTAAGTCAAACCCACATTCTTTCAAGTCCAAAACTAAAGTCAAACTAAACAAATCCACAATAAAAACTAAATCAAAAAGCAGAATTCTCAATCCATCAGAAAACCCATAAGCAAGCACACAACTTTAACTCAAAATCACAATTTTCACAGGAAAAGAAGCATAAGAATTAAAAAAAATCTAGGGATGGGAAGGTTATAATTACGAAGCAATCGTCGTCGATGGTGTAGATGTACTTCTTCTTGGAGACCATGTAGCCGAAGCAGCGACAAGCAGAGTCCTTGAAGGAGATGCAATTGGCTTTGGGGCCCAAGATCCTGTTGATGTCGTTGCGATTGTAGAGCTCGTAGTCGAAACCTTCGGGGACTTTGATGGTCTTATTGGGGTCACCGTCCTGCACGATGATGAGGTGGTACTGCTCGAAGAATGGCCGCCACATCTCGAGGAAGTCAAGGTTGCGGATCGTGGGGATCACGATGTCAAGCTGGTCCTTCAGCAGAGGAACCGGTTTGGGAGAAGGGTCAGCCATTGGAGAGGAGAGGGAAGAGAAGGGACGATGAAGAGTGTGTCGAGTTTTCAACGCAGAAAATGTGAATCTGTATGTCTAATCGTGTGAGGTGTGTGGGGTGAATATATAAGGGGAAATGTTATGCGGTGGTGTTTGAAAAAGGAAAGCAAAAAAAAAAAAGTAAAAAAAAAAAACAGAGAGATATTGGGTCCTTGGGTTTAATTGAGTAGATTATGGAGCCATCAATGAATCTGATTTTTATCTTTATTACATCTCAGTTTTTCTTTTCCTTCTAAAGAAAAAGCAATAACTTATAAAATCTGTATGCTGAATTAGAATAGTTAGCTTAATCCTAGTTGGTTAATAGATAGAAAGAAAAAATTAAAGAAAAAACAAAAATAACTAATATTAGATTGAAAAGAAAAAATATTTTTATTGTAATATTATTTTCTTATTATTTTATTTATTTATTATTGCTATTATTATTATTATATTTTTTTATTGAACAAATTAAATTTAAAAAAAAATCTCAATTTCTCATAATCAATTATTGGTTCTTTATAATGGCCTATGGGTTGTTATTGTTGCAAAAGAAACACACACAAAAATATTACATAATTAATTACTATGTAATTTGTCTTTGATTTTTTTAAAAAAAAGATGTTGTGAATTTTGATAAATTTTAAAAGATATATTCATTTATTTTTACACTATAAAACTCATCTCTCCTTTTCCTTTCTTCTTCTTTCACATATTTTTTTTAATATAAAAATCACTATAATCACTATAGTGTTTTGTTTTCTTCTAAAGTTATATTGTGCAAGAAAAAGGAAAATAAAGAATGTGTATTGGCTTAAAAATATGATATTTCACCATATTTTATTTTTGATAAAACAATTATCATTTTATAAAATATCAAATTAACATTTTTTTTATCTTCTATATTAATCAAATCATTAAAAAAAATTCACTTATTTCTTATCATTATTAACGTATTCTTTTTATTTTTTATATCAATTAAATTATTGAAAATATTTTCACTCATTTCTTATATTTTTTACTATTTTTATTTTAATTTAAACAATTTTATTTTTTACTCATAGTTCCTTAATCAATTATAGAATATTTTTCCAAAAGATAAAAAAAATCAAAAGAAATTACATCATAATCAATGATATAATATTCTTCTTTTTTTTAAAAACAATAATAACTCATACACCATTATAAAGAAGCCAAAATTGATTATGAGAAATTGAGCTGTTTTTTTCAAATTTAATTTGTTCAATAAAAAATATAATAATAATAGTAATAAATAATTAAATAAAATAATAATAATATAAAATAATATTACACTAAAAGTTATATCTTCTCTTTTCAATTCAATATTTTTCATTATTATTTTTTTTCTCATTAATTCCTTTTTGTTTTATTTTTTTTCTAGTCAAAGGAGTATTAAGATAATTATTCTAATTCAGCACACAGATTTTTTTATTGATGCTTTTTTTTCATTATTTTTTATTTTTTTTTATTTCTTTCTTTTTCTAACCAATGAAATGAGCATTAAGTTAAGTATTCTAATTCAACACATATTTTTACTCAAATGCACCATTAAATGCACCATTAAGCTAATTATTCTCTTTATTTTTTTCATTTTTTAATCTAAATAAAAAATTGAGATATTACTATATAGAAATAGAGTTGTCAAAATGGTACATGTTAATGGATTGGCTTGCATAACCTAGAATTTAGGTTAGATTAGGCTTAAAAAATAATAGCCTAAATAATAATAGATATAGTTTAGCCTGATTCATTTGATCTGATGTCATATTGGTTTAAATCAGGTTAGTTTGCAGACTAATGGGTTGGCCCATTTACTTTTATATTAAATTTTTGTTCTTAATTTTTATATTGTCCTATCAAAGAAAGTAAGTCTTATGTTAGATATATGCTCTTCTCTTCTTCATCTCTTCATTTCCTCTCTCTCAAGCTTTTCCTGTTTCATATTACCTTAAGTTCTTCTTTACTTTTTGCTAATTTATATTCTTATTTATTACATTTCTAATCAAAACTTTAATTCTACTTAAGTTTTTCTCGTATCATCATGGGTTTGTCTTATTTTATTAATATTTGGTGAGTTATTATATAAAGTAAAGTTGTTGTAAAGTATTAAATATGTTTTTATGATTTTTTATCTATTGTACTTCAGAGTTCATATGCTTTTTGACAACATCAAGAGTTACTCTTCCAATTAGTAATCTATCCAGTAATAACAAGCCAAATAATGTTGAATAATAAAGAAGTGGAGAGACTAAGAAAACAAAAGTCATGACTTCTCAGGTATGGAATTATTTTGAAAAATATGGTTTAATTGAAGGAGTGAAGAAATATAAATGTAAATGATATGGAAAATTGTATACATGTAAATCAATTTCAGGTACCAATCATTTAAGAAAACATCTTCCTAAACATAACATATTTCCTAAGTATCATGATGTGGGGGTTAAGTTGGACAATAAAGTAAACTTGTTAAAGCAATAAAAATTTGACTCTAAGGTATACTCAGATACACTTGCTAAAGCTAAATGTATTATTAAGCATAAGTATGAATGAGTTTGGGATGTAAATAAAGTGTTAGATCTTACTTTAGACCAATAAATAGTGGAAGAGATATAATTGTTTAACGAGCAACTTAGTCAAAGAGATAATATATCTAAAGAGATCCATAATAATTATTTGATACATTTTTTATTTTTTTATGTATATTACATAAACATTTTAACTACTTGGGTGTTATCTTTTATACTAAACAAATGTTGAAGTACTGGAAGTGCTTAGCTTAGTAGGTTTTTTTTATCAACATGCTTGGCTTAGTAGATGCTATAAGTTTATTTTATAAGTTATTCAAATGTAAACAGTTTTGCACAAACTTTTAAGTAAATATATTATACATTTATATATTATTTATTGCCGATAAAAATATTATATTATGGATATGTTGTAACATTTATATATTATTTAATTAAGTAAAAAATGGTCTTCTGGCCTAACATAGGGATGTAGAAATCAGAGTATAACACAAATAAACAGAATAAGTTGAATGTAAAGAAAGTAGGGATGTAGAAAAATACACAGAGTATTTATACTACTTCAGATCAAAGCAGATCTTATGTCCAATGATTATATCACCTCAAATGAGAGTAACAACAACTAGCTATCTTAAAAATAAGTTTACAAACTTACAATGCAGCGGAATGAGAAAGATAACAGGAAGATTTAAAAAGACACCTCCTTTGTACAGAACAAAGATGAAACAACACCTCTCTTAAAAACACAAGAGATGAAGAAGCACCTTACTTGAACACCACAAGGAATGAGGACACCTCCTTTGAATAACCACAAAGGATGAACAACACCTCTTTTGAAAACCTCAAAAGATGAATACCTCCTTTGAATAACCATAAAGGATGAAGCAAGTTTGAACACTAGTAGTAGAACAACTTTCACTTTGATCTCTCTAGGTTATTTTTGAAAGCTCAAACCCCTAATATATTTATAGGCAAAGAGGGGCGCAAGGTTCTATAGAATATGAAAGATTTTCGCAAAAATGTTCAAAATAATCGATTATTTTCTTAGGATAATCTATTTTTCCGGAGAGCAAATTGATTTCACAAAACAATGCAAGATAATCAATTATCTTTTTAGATAATCAATTATTTCACTTATGATAATCAATTATTGCTCTAAATAATCGATTATTTTGACGCTAAATGTTTTTTACAAAAAACAAAAGGTTTTTTCAAAGTTTAAGGAGAGTTGTGCGCATGCTATCATCTTCAACATGATTCCTAACTATTACAATCAAACATATACACAAAATACAAGTTTAAAGCTTTCATAAGACTTCAATCATGAAGATACATCTTCTTCTTTTAGAGTCATCATCATCAAAAAATTTATCCTTTAGATATTTCTTAAGATCTTTCTTCATCTTTAGATTAATAGTAGGGCCAGGCTAGATCAACAAGGCATTGGACAATGTTCTAAGCATTAGACAATCTATAGCCTTTGTCAATCAAAAAGATTTGTTTGGCCAAGAGAAGGTTTGTTTCTTGTATTCTATAAATACAACAAGGATGAGTCTTCGAAGGGGGATCTTGGCCCTTTTAGTTACTCTCTTTTCTTTTTGTAAACACTCCACTTTGAATTTTCTCTGCAACGTTGTCCTATTTTTCTTTGTCATCTTCTTCTTCATTTTTCTTGCTTTGTTTTTAGTGAACACAACTCTCAAAAACTACTTCTTAGTTTTCTCAATTCTTGGCAACACAGTTCTTAGAGAATAATAAAGATCAATTTTCATTGTTCTAGTACATAGCAAGTTTGATTTTCTTGGCATTCAATTCTAAAAGTTTTTTGCATTTTTATTATTTTCAATATTTCTTAAGCTCTATTAACATTTTCTATCTTTACTTTTGCATATATCAATTCCATTTAACAATGTTGAGTTAGAAACAATTTTCGCATTGTGTAAGACATTAAATACTTTTCAATTCAGTTATTTTCACTTTTTTCATACTTTCTTGGATTGAGTTTTATTCTAACTGGTTTCTTGAAAAGAGAATTTTAATTTCTTGCATTTCAATTAAGTAGAAAGTAGAAATCTTGCAGTGTGAATTCCTCCTAATGGAAAACCGTACACAGTTCATTTGTTTTACCTTTGCTCAATGTCAAACAATGAAATTAGAACTTGATATTGTTAGATGAAGATTGACAATGATGAAGACGTGTAATCCGTCATTACTTACCATTTATGTTACCATCATTTATTAAGGTTAGAGATCATGATGTTTATACGTGAACATAATGAGTTACAGGGAATAAATTATTTCATCGCTTAGGAGAAGATGGAAAATGAATTAAGTAACTCATTAAACATAGAGTGATTGTATTCTTGTTAATTGCAATTGTATTATTGTTAATTGTAATTTTAGTGTGTAGAAACTATTTTATAATTTATCAAAATTTGAAATAATTATATTTTGGACTTAGTAAAATGTTTGTCATCTCTAAGCTACTTCTAATTCAATTGACATATCTGGAACACCCTTAAATTTTTTCTTTTATTTTTTCCAATAGTAAACACGTCAGGGAATCCAATAGTACCATTGAACGAGTCCAATTGTGTCCAAAAAACACTTTTATAATTTTTCAAAATTTGATATAATTATGTTTTGGACTTAGTGAAATGTTGGCAATGCAACTCTAACATGTCTAGGCCACCCTTTAATTTTTGCTTTTATTTTGTCTCAACAGTAAACACGTTAGGGAATCCAATGGTACCACTAAATGAGTCCAACAGTATATAGAAAACACTTTTATAGGTCCCATACAAGGACTTGCAAAGATCAACCCTAGTCCCTATTCAAAGCATACAAAGATGCACAATTGTGGACTTCATGTACAATCGTCATTTGTTTTGAAATTTTTGAACGACACCAATCCAATAGAGTGAAGATAAAGTTTGGTTTGTTCCAATAAGTCCTTTCCCCACCAAATAATTTGGATGACCAACACAAGATTGACATGAGAGGAAGACAAGACAAAAATTTAGTAACAAAACATGGCGACATATGGAACAACATACGTGAGTTGACTTTAATGGGTCATCCAATACAAGGTCTATTATTTCACACAAGAGAATACATGATACATTGTCAATTCCATCTATTTTCTATTTGTGTCAAGTCTACTCCAAGATCCAAGAGCACACCAACAACAACAACTGGAGCCACTTTTTTAAACTAGTATGACTTCAATACCGCCAAATGAGAAGCCTCAGCAAATATTTCCTTACATCCACATTTCTTTTGCAGCAACTTCAGAGTATATCTTTTTCAACTCCAATTCTGACATGTGCTTACATGAATTCTCTTTACTAACCAGATTATGCTAATGAATTGGGTAGTTCCTCATTGAAAAATTCGGGATTCTTGAATAAGAAAATCCTCCACAAGTTCTTCTTGAAATTCAAGAGTAACAATTACAATAACAAAATCCCATATGTAATAGACATCATCCTCATTGTATAATTATGTACCATTATATAGATTAAAAATTTGTTAATACCACAATCAATGTTTGTGTTCCTAAATCAAAATTCTCAATGATTGTATTTATAAAATTTTGTATAATATTATTTATGTTTGTATTTATCAATATTTTTAATGTAGCATTGTCAATATATTTTAATACTAATAGTTTTTAAAGTATTTTTGTTATTTAATAAATAAAATATCTATTTAATTTTTTAAATTATAAAAGATCTTAAAATTATCGTTTCAAGTAATAATATAAAAAAAAATTATTTAAAAAATAATCATAACAAATATAAATCAATAGATAACTTTTAATATTACAAAGTATTTTGATGATACGGTTAATATTATTAATTTTTTTTAATTATATCTCCATTTCAACCTTAATTATTTTTCTTAAAAAGATATTTCAATTTTTTAAAACATATTACTAAAGTTGTTATTATAATATTTTTAAAATGTTTATTAATATAATTTTTTATCATCAAACAACTTTACTAATTATTAAATTTTTTTATTTAGATTTTTTTATTTTATCTCTTATTATAAAGACCCTACAAATCATTACTATTATCATCTTTAGTGTATAGTAGTACCTTGCACTGACTGAATATAAAACATATGTATTATAATTGAATTATTTGTTATAAAAAGGAATTCTCACTAGTAAGGAATTCTTTAATTACAGAAATACAATTATTACATATGATAAATTATCATCTACTCTTGTCGTCCCGAGTTCTTAACCAGATTACCTAATAAAACATCTGCTCCCGTGCACAGACACGATCATCGCAAGTCCCAAGACACGATAGGGTAAGAATCTATTTAAAAATAATAAAATAATTTAACAGATAAAGTATCAACAAAATATCACAACAAACTAAACCCAACACCAATCTCATCATATTATACCAATATGTCCATGTATCTACACAATATACATCACATATTATGACTGTCTTTCGAAAGACTAGGCAGCTATACCCGAACTCAAAGTCTACCATTTGTGGTCACATTGTGATCACCTACTGCACCGGGCACACCGATCGGACAGCTAGGACCAAGACCACCCTACCCATAGAGTAGGATCACTAACTCCATCAACCTCTCTCGGTATACCTCATCTCGTAGCCTCGGGCAGGTCCGCTAGTGATCCCCCCATCGGCTCCTCACCACCTATCTTAGTCTACGTGACTGGGACTACCAGTGGAACTTGGGACCCATCGAATTCGTACTAAAATAGCTCACCACACTAAAATAGTGTACCACCTCGAGTACCATACATAACATACATGTATCATATCCCAATCATGCAAATAGTTCATGGAATATCACCCTAGGCTTCCCTCAGCCTACCACATCACTCAGTAGGACAACAATCCCAAGCTCTAATCGGCCTATCACATCACATAGTAGATTTTGGACAATAATCTCAGGCTCTACTCAGCCTAATTTATCTTATATACATCAAGAATCAATGAAACTTCATATAAGCATAATTCAACTCACCTCATGACCAACAATCATCATCAATTACTTCTCAGCTCATAAAAATATTTAAATATGCAACATTTTTAAATAACTGATATTTTGACATTTGCTCACTAAAATGAGCATAATTAGAGTTTTAGACTTTTTTTAGTTGATTCTAAAGCCATTGGAAAGATAACATCCAAGGCTACAACTTTCCTGAAGCATAATTCCAAAGTCATGTCTCTCTTGAGTGAGAATTGCACCGCCTCAATCTCGCTTGAGTGAGAAATTCTTCTCGCTCAAGCAAAAATTTTGTCACCTTGACTCTTAACTACACCGACTCACTTCGCTTAAGCGAGAAAAGCCTCACTTGAGTGAAAACAGGGCTGCGAGCAAATCCAGGGATGAAGAAATTATGGCTTCTTCTCTCCAAACATCCAAAATACATGTTATCTACCTCATTTAGCATCATACAAACCAACCAAACCATCAGATGACTCATTTCTAACAATCTTACCGATTCATACTTCAATTACATTTCTGTTTTATCATTCAAAATCACAAAAAGTGTATATTTCTATTGTTTTCAAATGAAAGTTTTCCTAACCTGTATTCCTTTGGCTTCCTAACCCCTCCAGAGAATACCCTTCAACTTTTAGATACTTTGTCTAAACAAAACTTGGGCAACATTTTAGTTTACCACTTGTTAATTTCTTGTTCCCAAAAATCGAAAATATGGTTTCCAACCAAAACTTAGAAAACGACCGAGAAAACTTACTTTTTATGCAAAACCGATAGTTAGAATCCTTTCTTATAACTTTAGTCTGACCCGTCTTTTCCCGTTCTGCAATCCAACAGAGTCTCGATATAAAACTCAGAAAAAAGTAAAGAAGAAATTTGAAAGAAAGAAATATGGTTTTTATGTAACAAATGAACTTCCTTACTCATTTATTTATAATATTTTCAGAGAATAAAATATTATTATTTTATCATTAAACTTATTTCTATTAACTTATAAATTTAATGTTATTATAAAATTGCTTAAAAAATATTATTAATAATAATATTTATAAAAGAATATTTATAATACAAATTACATTTAAATTTTTATGTTCATTTTTAACATTATTTTAAATATAATAATTATGATACAAATTCATTTTTATATTTATGTTTTTAAATTACATTTTTATAATATAATATTTAATTTTTTTCAATAAAAATTAATATTTAAATTTACATTAAAAAAATTCTATTAAAATTTATTTTTATATTAAAATATTTAACTTACATTAAATTACATATTAAAAGATTTTCGGAAATTATTAATTTAAATAAATTTACATATTCAATTTTTATATGTAAAATGTACAAATAAATATGCCTAAAAAATATATGCAGTTATTTTTATTTTTTAATAAAATATAATATATTATAATATTAAATTTTCAACTTTTATAAAAAAAAAATTATATGAATTTACATATCAACATATTCAAATAGTTATTATAAAATATTATAATGTTTTTATATTCAAATTATTTTAATATTAATAGTAATTGTCCAATAATAGTTTCATATTTTTAATATTTAAATTTAAATTTAATGTTTATTTTATTTTTTTCATTTATTTAAAATAATTTATATTTTTTATTTTTATTATTTTGTAAAAAATTTATATACTTATTATAAATAAAAAAATTAAAAAAATTAAAAATCTTAACATAGAATTTGGTTTGTGGAAAACTTAATTTTAGGAGAAGTATGATAAAAAAGATTATAACATTCTGTGTGCGGGAACTGGAATTTCCATTTCTACACTATTTAGGTTTGTTGAAGGAAATAAATTAAACACCTATATTTTTTTTGTAATTTTTTGAAAGAAATATTATTTTAGTAAAAAATTGAAAAAGACAACAACACTAAAATTGGTTAAATACTAGGTTTCTGTTTCTATGCACTGTGTATTTATTTGAGTTTTTGTACATTTGTTTTTGCATGATATTTATTAAAAATGAAAAGTTAAAATAAAAAATTTATTAAATGTGCAACGGGATGACAAACCCTGTTGCAGATATTGATCCAATCCCTTTTAGTTCTGATAGAATTTTTTTTTTATAATATTATGTTTTTTAATTTTTATTTTAATATAAAAATTATTTAATTAATATTTAAAATAATAAAAATTAAATAAAATATACCGTATTTAATAGAAATGGAAATTAAAAATAACTATATCTAAAAAGAAGAATATAAATAAATTTTTATAATAAAAATAAAAATAAGGAAATGAAATTTGTTTTTTTTATTTATCTCTAATATAAACTTAAATTAAATTTTTAAAATTTGGGAACTAGAGTTGCACTCAAAAGTTCTAGATATTTAAGAAAGAGTTTGAATATCTGATAATCATTTATCCCTATTTCATATCTATATATATTAATATTTTATTTAATATTTTAATTAAAAATATAATTTAATATGTTATTATTATTTAAACTTATTAAATAAATGTAAAAATTAATTCAAAATATTTTTTTTATAAAATAAATATGTATTCCACAAGGTAAACGTAGTGACTTTTTATATACTAACAAATATTTTTTTCCAAAAATAATCTTATTCGATTAAAGAGAAATATTATAGGGTACAAAAATATACCTTTCACTCTTTGAATATAATTATATATTTAAAGTTCGACATTAAGATGGAATAACTTCTTAATCTATTTCACTCCAGCAATAAATGACGTGGCTTTTAAGTATTAAGCGTTCTATTTAAATTTAATTATTGAGTGTTAAATTTTTCTTTATTTTTTATTTTTTTAATGAATTTTTATTTGAATTTTAAAATTTAATATTAACTATTAATTAAAAATTTCTCTTTTAAAATAATACTGAATTTTGAAATAATTGTAATATTCATTGATCTTTAATTGAATTTGATTTTATGTCCATAATTGATAGAAATAATGATTTTAATTTAATTATTTAAGTTCACATTTTGTTTTGAAACGTACATGTCGGTTATCTAAATTCATTAGAAAATTATTTTTGAGTTGTGATTACTGGTATTATTCTGTAAATAGTTTTAATAACATTCAATTATAAATATATGCTTGTCATTAATTAATTAAATTTCTATTTCTCTCTTAAAAGCAACAAAATATTGCTTTGTAATTAAATAGTAGGATATTTTGAACAAAAATAGGAATAAGTCTAAATATCAAATATGTAGACACAAATTTCAGTAAAAGTCACCTATATTTTTTATAAAATATTTTTATTGAAATTAAATAATATTTATCATAAATTTTCTATTCATTTATTTCACACATTAATTAAGTTAGAATATAATTTCATACTACTTAATTTACACTACACATTTGATTTATATATATATATATATATATATATATATATTAATTTCATAAAGTTTTAGAATTTTTTTTCTTCTTTTCAATTTATACAAAAAATAATAAAAAGATTTTTTAAAGCGGGGTAAAAAACAAAAAAGTTATGAATTTAGATTTTTTTATTATGACGTGGGTTAAGTCATGTTATGGCTTCAAATAAAAAAGTTGAATTTGGTAATATGATTTTTTTTAATTTTAATTTTTTTTAAGTAAAATTATATTATAGGTATCACGATTTTAATTTAACTTTTTTTATTTTTTTAAGTAAAGTGATGCTATATAATATAACTTCAGTTTTTAAAAGAAATATCTAAATTTATAAAAAAAATTACTTTTTTACCCTATAACTTACAAAAGTAATAATACAAATTATGTTGTTAACTATGTAAAGTGGTGTAATAAGAAAAATAATAACACAAATAAGATATATAATGTATAATAATTAGCTTCATGCTTCAAATTTAACAATTTGTTATTATAAACATTCACTCTCATATATTATATGCCGTGCACTTTAAATTATTTGCATGATATAGTTGTTTTTGTACGCAATTCAATTTTTATATGAATGTGATTTCCATAATATCATACTTAATTGTGTTTTTTGTTTGAAGAAGGTCACTGTAAGTTTCTAAATTAAGCTCTAAACATTTTTAACAATTAAGGATTGGACAACATTTGGATAAACATACACTAAGATGTAAGAAGCCAATTGCGTTTCAACCTATTATTTTGTTTCCTATCCTTAAAGTAGTGTAACCTTAAACAGAAGGTTGAAAATGTTATTAAAAATCTCTGTGCCATGATTTTGCTTTTTACGAAAAAGGAAATTGTTATTGTCTCATACCATTCTTGACCTAGTTAATTCTATGTGTGAGAAGTATACCACTTTATAATTTGTTTTCAAAGGGAAACCAAAATCCAAAAGAGAGAAAGAATCATTTGACACACCACACTAAATGCACAACAAAAGAAAGATAATGAACATTTCAGTCTTTATATTTTTATAGTATTTTTATTTATTTTATAGTTTTCAATCAAGTTTTATTTATAGTTGAGATTTCCTACTCTCTAGACTTAAAAATTTGTAGAAAACAAATATTTCAGCAACTTAAAATATAAATAAATATTATTTTCTTTTGTAAACAAATTGAGAGAGATAAAAAGGAAGTTATAATAAACATGTGAGTTGAAAATTTAATGAGAGAAGCAAACACATGAAGGAAAGTGATTGATGAATTATAAAGTGAAGATGTCCCACTTGGGTAATGGGCTCCATGACATTGAAAATAGGAAGCAACCATACCTTAAATTTATTATTATTATTATTATTATTATTTATTTTTATTATGAGTTTAAACGTGTGATGAGATTTGCTGGCACCTCTATCATGCATGGCTGAAAAGTCTTGACACTCTCCATGCCAGGTACATTATGGAATAAACAAAAACTAATTAAAAAATATGACAATAAATAATCATTAACACTATAGAATATGCTTCTAATATAGTTTATAAACATGGCATCATCAACATTTGGTTTGGTATCTCATTTTTGCAAGTAGTTTTCACGTTCACAACCACTTCAATTTGTTTTGTTTTGTCTTGTCTCCATATGCTATCAATTAATCTACATGCTCATGTGGTCAACATAATAATATTGGATTTATTACTTTTTATTTATTTATATATAATCTTCTAAATTTCAAATTGCTATTTTAACTATTTTTAACTTAGTTTCCTTTTTAAGAAATAGTCAATGTCATATTTTCTCTAATGCTTGCCACACTATTATTATAATGATACATTGCTTGTGTTATGTGTAAACTACATCAACAAGTCAATTTTAACTAATAACATATTATTCATTTTCATGTTAAATATTATTGTTATTGTCAATTGAATCGACTAAATTATATTGATTCATTTATAAAAAATAGTGGGATTGAACTTTGAAATAGTGAAATGAATTAAAAAATCATTATAAGATAAAAAAAAGCCATTAAACCATTATTTATATGTTGTTGTTTTTTTCTGAAAAAATATAACACTCCGAATTCATACCTCAATTCTTAACAACTTTCCTTTTAAGAGTAAGTATTTTTCATTTATGTATCTTTTTTAAGTAAAAATATTTCTTAATTACAAATATTTCAATTATAACTCTTACTTTACCAGATCAAAACACACACATGACTCATTCATATTTAATGAGTCCCATGATTTTTTCTAAAAAATAAAAAGAAGTTACCTAATATAATATTATTATTTGTTACAATATTCATTTATTATAATAGTATTAGTAGTGTGTAATGAAAAGGTGGTGGATGGGGAACAAGTTGTGGAATTTGATCCAGCTATGCAGCTACCAAACTCCATTTAAATTATGTTCGCCATAACAGATTAACTAAAGCAGTTTCTTATTATATTGCTTGCTGTTCTGGCCGTCACGTTTTGAATCAATAGTTGCATTAACTGATTGTGTTAAGTGCTTTGTTTATCTCTTTGGAATCCAAATTAACTTTTCAACGCAAGTGCACCCCAAAAATTTATGAAATGTTAAAATTGTTACATCTTCATTTTTCTATTATGTGGGAAATGAGTATGATGCAAAATAACTTTCAAATTATAAAATTCGGAAGTGATTTGTATCAGAAAAAATTTGAAAGTTAAGTTTTTGAAAAATTATCTTTCAGATTGTAGAATCCAAAGTCATTTGTATAGAAAAAAATTTGTCTTTCGAATTATAGAATTCAGAAGTCAAGTTTTTGAAAAATTATCTTTCGGATTGTAGAATTCGAAAGTCATTTGTATAGAAAAAAATTTATCTTCCGAATTGTAGAATCCAAAAATCAAGTTTTTGAAAATTTATCTTCCAAATTATAAAATCTAGAAGTCAGATTCAAAATAGACTTCTAGATTGTAAAATCCAGAAAAAATTTATCTTTTAGATTGTAGAATCTAAAAGTAAAAATTTTGAAAAATTACCTTCCGGATTGTACAATCCGGAAGTTTCTTTTGAATCCAAAATTGACTTCTAGATTCTACAATCCAAAGAATAATTTTCCAAAAATTTGACTTCTGGATTCTATAATCCGAAAAAATTTAGTTTTTCTGATACAAATGACTCTCGAATTCTACAATCCGGAAGTTTATTTTGAATCCAAAATTGACTTCCAGATTCTACAATCCAAAAAATAATTTTCCAAAAATTTGACTTTTGGATTCCATAACCCGGAAGACAAATTTTTTCTGATACAAATGACTTTCGAATTCTACAATCCGGAAGTTTATTTTGAATCCAAAATTGACTTCCAGATTCTATAATCCAAAAAATAATTTTCCAAAAATTTGACTTTTGGATTCTACAACCCGGAAGACAAATTTTTTCTGATACAAATGACTTTCGAATTCTACAATCCGAAAGTTTATTTTGAATCCAAAACTGACTTCTAGATTCTACAATCCAAAAAATAATTTTCCAAAAATTTGACTTTTTGGATTCTACAATCAAGAAGACAAATTTTTTCTGATACAAATGACTTCCAAATTCTACAATCCGGAAGTCATTTTTTACAAGGACAATTTTGGTAGTTTTGCAATTTTTGGGGGTGGAGGAAGAAACATGGAGGTGCAGGAAGAAGCACCTTTCAATGCATTTCTAATGTGAATCCATATTTTGTGGATCATACATATTTAACGAAAATGAATGTATATTTTTTTCCACCTTAAGTCCATTATTATACTCAATCCCGTCACCATATTTAAGTTACTGTCCATTTTCTAAGCTTAGAGCTCCGTGACAATTTTCTCCTAAAGTGCTTGAGAGGGTTAAAGGGAGAAAAGAGTATACAAATTGTCTTCGGCCTCAACTTCTAAGCAATGTGAAATTATTAGATGTACATGAACAAGCACCTCAGTCGAGAGCCCAGGGGAATGAGGACTAAGGAAAATTTGGGACATTGATGTCGTCTGTGGGAACAAAAGGGGTCGATGCTAAGGGTAGTTTATATATCTCTTTCTCCCTTAATTGTTTTAGACATCTTTTAAAGACAAAACCTTTATAGAGCTAAAAGCTCTAAAGCGAACAATATCTCGAATGCAATAATTGACCCTAACAATATTACCTTAATGGACTTGATGTTGGAACATTAACACTGTTTATGGGGGAAGAAAGAAGGTTCCAAAATCGAACCCTCGTTCTCTTAGCCTTTGACTGGGGGGTTTGTTCTTGTACACCCAATAATCACACGTTACTTAGAAGTTGAGACAAAAAACAATTTATATATTTATTCCTTCTTTAATCATCTGAGACACCTTTTAAAAACAAAACTATAATAAATATAATACCTCGAATATGGTAATTAACATATTAGCTTAATGGAATTGAATCCAGAAGATATTGAAAACACACTTCTAATGGAAATGAATATAGCGTGATTGTAAGCATAGAACACGTGAGATGTAACAACGAGATGAATTAACTCAAAATTAAATTAAACAGAACAATTTGCTTCCTGCACCCTATACATTGAACACTCTTATGATCTATTTCAACTCTGGTTTCTAGAACAAGTTTTCTGGAAATTTTCTAGAAAATCTTAAAACAATTTTTTTAAATAAACTTTTCAGAACATATGATATATTTTTTGGATTATTTTATTTAAAACATATTTCTAAAATTTATAATTTAAATATATTTTAAATTGGACAAGAAAAAGTTATTTTAGAAGTACTAATATGAAATACTACATGAATGTCACAGTGAAGGTGTGGTGGGTGAGTGCAGTGGAGACAGGGAAGATAATCGAAGTGAGCAACCAAAATAGAATATTTTAGACATTTATTTTAGTCTGGAGTTCAGTAGTAATTATAAAGTGCAGGAAGCAAAAGCCTAATATGATTTGGTCCCAAATTAACCTGGGCTGGCCCAATAGCCTAAGTCATTTTGAATACATAATTAATTTCAACTTGTTTTCTTAGACTAAAAATATTTATTTTAAAAGTAACTTGTATTATGTTTAGGCAGAGTTTTGATTTGTGAATCAGTAAGGTATAACTTCCACTTTAAAACAAAACTAGAATGTTACAGTGTCTACACACTGGTCAAATTTATTTTTTATGTAAGTTTAAAAGTGACTAATCTATATATAATACATATTCAATTTAGTGTTTATTATAATCATAAAAATGATAATTTGAAAATTTAGATAAAGAAATCACAATTATGTATTATATTTTGAAAATGCATAAATATTTAAGTCCCGACAATAAATATGGCTGCAAAATAAACTAGACTTAAAATACATATAAAAAATGAAAAATTTACATGAAATGATATTTATATATACAAAATTATTAATATTTAAATTATTGTAGGTTAAAAATGCGATAAATATTAAACATTTGGCATAAACAATACATCTCTCTAATCCATTAATTATACAAAAAAATGTTTTACCACGTCAAGTAATGTCTACTATTGCTTAATTCTTTCTTGCTTAATGTAACCATTAATAATGCTTAAACTCAAACTAGAAACTTTGTTTAAAGAGATTCAAGTTCAGTTTAACTCATAAACTTATTAGTTAAAAAATTTAAAGTAATTTTTAAAAATGAATAGTATATATTATTACACATACATATATGTATGTAAGTTAACCTATTTTCTTCCTTTTTCATTTTCTCAATATATGTATATTATATGTATATTTAGAGTTTGGATTGAGTAGCTTATGATTTAGGTCATATTAAATTTAAAAAATGGTGACCTAAATAGAAATAAATATTTTTTAGTATAACCCATTTGACTTGAGTCCTGTATGGACAAAGGTCAGGCTGGTCTGCTGGCTAATAGACTTAGCTGTTTTTTCTTTTATATTAATGTATTTATTTTATTTTAATTACACATATTATGTTATAGATATTAATAAAATTGTTTCAAATAATATTAGATAAAAAAAAATATATCTTATGAGTAGAAGTTATGTGTGTGAGTGTGAATGACACAACACAAGGAATAAATGTGTTATTAAGGCAAAGAAGATATGTGAAGAGAAAATTATTTAATATATTTATTTTCATATATGAGAATTGTACAATATTAAGGGAAAAAATTAGTTATCCTGTGTTTTTAAAATTGTAAGGAATGAGAGTACAAATACATATAAAAGTTAGAGAAAAACAAATTTGAACCTAAAATTAGATTGCATTATTCTTATATTTTAGATAGAGTGTTTTTTCTTCTTGTTTGTATATCTTGTACTATTTTCTTTGTATGATGTTTTAAATTTTTTCTTGATTTATTTTGTGTTGTTTTATTATGAATAATTTTATACAAACTTTTATATATATATATAAATAATATTAAACAATATATGTAATATTGTTCTATAATACATTTAATTGTAATATTAAACTTTAAACTTTTAAAGAATAATATATCATAATTTTTTTTTACATACATAGTTATAATTCTTTTAATTTTTAATTATGTAAAAAATATCCATTAACCCAACATAAAATTAGACTAAATTAAAATTTATCATTTTAAAATATAGATTAAACTAGACTGGACCACCAATTTTGATATCAATATGTATATTAATTGTAACATAACTAATATAACTTAATTCAGATATGTAATTAATTTTTTAAAATGCCACCTTCTAGTTAAAATCAAATCAATTACAATATAAATTATTTTTAATAATAATCTAATTAAGTATGATACATATTAATTTTTTAAGCATGATACAAACTATACCATTGTACAATATAAACTCTCCTCTTTAACTATGATAAAATATGGTACGAATTAGTATTTTAATAATTTTATTACAATTAGAAAAGTAATATAATAATTAATTTTACAACTAAATGGCAACTTCTATCTCAATTAAGTCTATCAATTAAAAACATGATATCATCATTAACTTGATTGTTTTTAGAAAAGACGACTTATTAGAGTTTATGAATCTGTGCACTGCATTTGTTATATATTTAATTTAATTTAACCAAGAATAATATGTAAATAATTTATATAGAATAGTTATTATAGACAATATTACTATCTTTTATTGGGAATTTCTCTAAAAAGCTGAGTGGATTTGAAGGATTATATAATAAACAAAATAGATGGATTATTTATACTTTAATGGTAATTTGTTCTCACACATTTTTATTGACAATTTAAATTATTACTTTATGTTAAAAAATGTTCGGAATATATATATATATATATATATATATATATAATATTAATGTCATCATTAGCTTTGACATAAAATATATAGGTCTTTTCAATAATTTGTTAATTTTATCTTTTTATTATGTAAAAAGATAATTTTTTAAAAAATTATGTATTTAGATAAATTGTGTTTGAAATTTTTCTTAGTATGAGTTTGGATCAATATAATTTGTAATATGGAAATCATCCTTTAAAACATGTTTTTTTTATTTTAAATTATTTTTTGTTTTATAAAAAAAGAAATGATTTGCATGAAATTGTATATGTAAGGTTTATTTTGTTGGAATTTCGTAGGTTTTAACTAGAACTTTAATTTTTACATTTTAAATTATTAATTTAAGGTAGTGAGTTTTCATCTACTCATTATTTATTTGGAACATCATCCTTCAATTTGCTTATGTTTATTTTATTTTTAAAATTTTTTAATATAATTTATGATAATCATTATTCCACAATCATTATTATTAAGAAAATTAAGAAATATTTTATAATATAAAATTTTTATAAAATTGAGAAATTTTTTAATTTTTAATATTTTTATAATTTTTTTAAAAATATTACTATAAAAAATTTATTAAATATAAACTAATTTAAAAATAAAAAATAATTAATTATTATAAATATTAAATTAAAAATTATTTTATATATTTAAAATAGTTTTTATTATAATAAAAATTATATATTTTTTATTATTAATTTTAAAAAACTTTTAAAATTGGTTTTTAATATTAATTATTATGATTTTAGTTATTTATTAAATTAAATTCTAATTTAATTACTGACCAATTTTATTATTTTAAAAATTAATAATTTAATTGATAAAAATAATTTTTTTATATTGTTTTCTTTTTTATTATTTTTCTTATCATGCTTATTGTATTTATTCATGAAATTCTTTTTTTCATTTTTAGCAAATTCTATTTTATATTTGTACGGAGTGTCTTTTCTCTATTTGTATTTATTGTATTTTTTTAATTCTTTGATATAATTTGTGATAACCATTATTGTCCCTAATACATGAATATCTTATCAATCTTTAGTTATCAAACTTTAATCTTTACATTTTGAATTGCTAATTTAAGATAGTAAATTTTGATTGACTCATAAATGATTTGCTACCTCTTTCTAATCTTCTAATTTGGTCTGTGTATATTCTATTTTTCTTAATACTTTTGTATAATTTGTTGTAACGGTTATTTTCCTCAACATGGGAATATGTGATTTAGTTATCAAAATTTAAATCCAATATTTTAGTAACACTCTCAAAACTTTTGCAATAATTTTGGAAGTTTTTATGAATAATAAATTGATTTTCAGTGCATTTTGTGAGTTAAACGTGATTGATTTGTTTGGTATTTTCAGCATGAATTGTTGTTACAAGGTCGAGATAAATGTCTTTTATATTCTTTTGTAAGTAATAATTATTATATTTTAAAAAATAAATCTCATACACGTTATATGGATATCCAGGTTAGTTATCATCCATATTAATTAATAATAATCCTTTATTAATCACTAGATATCGATTCTAATAATGTATTTCATGTTAAATAAATTTAAATATAAAATAATATATAGGAGATTTTTTTATTCAATTTTTATTTTAAAAAATTATAATTAATTTTGTTTTTATTTTGAGATAAAAAAATTTATAAAATGAGATTATAAATAGATATATTGATATTGTGAAATGACAGAAAGAGAAGAGTTAGTGAGTGATTGAACTCAACCTTCTAAACTGGATATGCAGGAGATTACAGCAGTACATTGATCATTATTGTTCGATTCAAATTCCAATTAAACTCACATTAAGCAAAATGATTGGTGGTTAGAATTGATCATTGATTTCACGCAAGCGTGTTGGGTGCATTACTAATCAGAGTGAAAGAATGAAGCATGAATCATGATTCGGTGAATTTGTGAAAAGCACGAGAAGCTGGTGCATATTAACGTCAATAATTCTGGAATTGGAGTTTCCGTGTAATCATTTATCAGAGTTTGAGGCAATTGTTGGGTGAAAAAAAAAATGATTTGGCAGTAATTTTGGTGAAATTGAAGAATTGAATCAACGTGAATGGTTTTGTTCGATTAAGTGCAATTGAAAGCAAATCTGAAGAAGCATGATAGTTGATGAAATAAATGTAGCAGTGAGTGACACTTTTATCTTTATTATTCGATAGTATTTGAATTGTCAAGCTCGTGAAAGGAAATTAACAAACAACTGCAGTTGAAATTCAGACACTGACACACTCACAAGTGCTTGATGCATTTCAGAAATTCCCTGCTAAAAATTTGAAACTGAATTTGACGGTGTTGGTGAAAGGATCTTCATATGAATAATCAATTAATTAATTCTTTTCAGCAAAGTTTTCGTTAGATATGATTTTTTATTTAAATATTTAATCCATGTCTTATATTTTTAGTTTAGATTTTTATTGTCTCTTAATTTTGATTTGAGTATATAGTTTATTAATTTTTTAATTATATTTTTAGATATAATCTTATAAAATAAGTTGTTAAAAAATCTTGCTTGAGATTAGACTCTCATATTATAAAATTAGGGTGCGAAAGTTAATATCTATCTCTTGATAATTCCTTCACATAAGAGTTTAAATCTTAAAATATTAAAAATATTATTGAATGTTTTGCTAAGAAAATTGAAAGTTCTAAAGTTAAATTATTATAATATTTTATTTATTTATTATTATTAAAAACATGTTTAATTTAAATTAGGTTTCTCATGTTGATAGCAAAACTTTTTAAAAGAAAATACAAATGAGAGTAGGCTTTTCAAATATATATTTAATAAGGTCTATTTTTTATATCAACCATGTATTATGAGATAACATATAACATTTTAATCTTCGAATAATCCAAGCCAGCTAAGGTTAGAATGGAGATATAAGTTGAAGTTTTTTAAGAGTCAGAAAAGAATTTGTTATGACTATTTCTTCTCCCGTTTATATAAAGTTATCTAAACACTACAAAAATTTATGTTCAAAGTCTTTCTATACCCTAAGCTTCTTATAAACATTGTTTGTGTTCTTCAACAACTTAGAAGAGAGTTTAATCCTTGTTGTATACATCACTAGATGCTACCCATATTTCATGTAATCTAAATAAGTGATATTTTTGTTAAGATATATGTAAAGATATTTTGCTATTGTATTTTAGGTAAGCATATAATTAATTTCTTAAATATATGCATTGTATTATTCGTTACCTAATTAGTTTACTAAGATTATGGTTTGTACATTGTATATATTCCAAGTCAGTGAATGAGATCAGGAGAGGAAAATATTCTTTTATGGTGTCGGAGAGTCGCCTTGTCATTCAACTTGTTTCGGGTCTCACAAGTGCATATCGTGGTGTAGGGACGTTAATTCGACAAAGTGATCCTCTACCTCCGTTTTATAAGGCTCGATCGATGCTCACACTTGAGGAAACAGGATTGGCAAAGGAGGCTGCCATGGGCTCGGAGTCGGCAATGGTGGCTACCTCACAATCCGTTTATGACTCACATTCCTCACATTTGGACCAGCAAAACCACTCGCAACACCGTGGGAAGCCGTCTAGATATTGCAAGAATTCTGGAAAAAAATTTCGGTGGCAGTGGTCGTGGGTCTGGAGGTTGAAAATCCGGCCGTGCAGGGGGCGATAATGGTGGTCCATAGTAGTCTGGTGGGAGTACACAGTAACAACCACAATGGGGATCTTCACCTTGGCCAAATTACCCACCTTGGGGTTGGATGCCTCAATGGGCTCCTCCATGCCCATATCCAAACCAAGGTTGGGCACGAGGTCCAACACCACAGAGACAACAACAACAACCAGATATTATTGGGCCACGACCACAACAAGCTTACATAACCTCTCAAAATGGGCAGTCCCCTTCTTATGTTCCTACAAATATTGAAGTGGCGATGTGAGTCCCCCTGATCCATCATGGTACATGGACACGGGAGCTACTTCTCATTTGACATCTTCCAATGGTAATTTCTCGTCTTATTTTAATTTGAGCAATCATCATGGCATTATTGTTGGTAGTGGTCATACTATCCCGATTCATGGCTATGGTCATACTTGCTTTGGGCCACGACCACAAGAGGCTTACATGACCTCTCAAAATGGGCAGTCCCCTTCTTATGTTCCTACAAATATTGAAGCGGCGATGTGAGTCCCCCTGATCCATCATGGTACATGGACACGGGAGCTACTTCTCATATGACATCTTCCAATGGTAATTTCTCATCTTATTTTAATTTGAGCAATCATCATGGCATTATTGTTGGTAGTGGTCATACTATCCCGATTCATGGTTATGGTCATACTTTCTTGCCTTCCCCTAATCCTCCCCTATCTCTCACCAATGTTCTACATGCTCCCAAAATTATCAAAAATCTTATTTTGGTTAAAAAACTCACTACTCATAACTCTCTGACCGTGGAATTTGATCCTTTTGGTTTTTCTGTGAAGGATTTTCAGAAGGGGATGCCAATAATGAGATGAGATAGTCAGAGTGATCTTTACCCTCTTCCTACTCCTATCAACAATCATTCTCTTCCTTCAACCTTTGCCGCCATTTCTCCTAAGCTTTGGCATGATCGGTTGGGTCATCCGGGTGCCCTTATTTTAGATGTTCTTAGAAAAAATAAAAGCATTAATTGTAATCGTCTTTCTAGTTCTAGTCTTTGTCAATCTTGTGTTTTTTTGGAAAACGTATTAAGTTGCCATTTGTTTCCTCTTCTACAAGTACATCGTCTTTCAATATTATTCATATTGATATTTGGACATCTCCTATTTTGAGTTCAATGGGGCATCAATATTATGTTTTATTTTTGGATGATTATTGTAATTATTTGTGGACTTTTCCGTTGACTAGAAAGTCTGATGTATTTGAGAAATTCTTAACTTTTTCGAGTCCACATTCTCACTCAATTTGAATGTAATATAAAAAATTCCAATGTGATAATGGGAGGGAAATTGACAATGGACCTTTTTGGGATTTATGTAAAATTAATGGTATGTCTTTCCGTCTTTCTTGCCCCCATACCTCAACTCAAAACGGGAAAGCTGAACGGAAAATTTGGACTATCAATAGTGTGTCTCATACTCTCCTCACTCATGCCTCTCTTCCTTCTTACTTTTGGCATCATGCATTACAAATGGCTACATATCTTCTTAATATACTTCCAAGTAAGGTTTTGGGAAACACGTCTCCTCTTCAAATTTTATACCAACGGGATCCCTCATATTCTCACATTAGGGTGTTTGGATGTTTATGCTATCCTCTCTTTCCATCCACCACAATCAATAAATTACAACCTCGATCTACCCCATGTGTGTTTTTGGGTTACCCTTCGAATCATCGTGGCTATAAGTGTTATGATTTATCTTCTAGTAAAATTATAATTTTTCGTCACGTCTTATTTGATGAGCATGTTTTCCCATTTCAGAAATTGCATTCCCCTTCTTCTACTGCTTATGATTTCTTGTGTGATGATATGAATGCCTATACCATGCATCACCTTTCCAATCAATCTCCAAATGTTCCTACTCCTCACATGGACCAACCTGCAACACAAACCCACCCGCCTACTGGCCCAGATTCTGTGAGCCCAAACACCACCAGCCCACAATTCCCTTCAAGCCCACCTGCCTCTCCTTCCCTTAGCCCATCCTCTTCTCCTATCTCCACACCAGCAGACCAAACAATACCTTCCCCTCATATTCCCATCCAACCGTCCCGTATGGTCACAAGAAGCCAAATGGGAATTTTTAAGCCAAACAAGAAATATGATGATGAACATGACTTTGTCACTTCAGTTACTCGGTCTCCATTACCTTGTAACCCAGTTGTGGTTCTTTGTGATCCCAATTGGAAAATGGCCATGGATGATGAATATGATGCTCTTATTAAAAATAAGACGTGGGAATTGGTGCCATGTCCACCTAATGTTAATGTTATTCGGTCTATGTGGCTCTTTACTAATAAAGAGAAATCTAACGATGAGTTTGAGAGTCATAAAGCCCGTCTTGTAGGTAATGGGAAAACTCAGCAGGTTGGCATTGATTTAGCCCGGTAGTGAAACCAACTACGATTCACACCGTTCTTTCTATTTCTCTTTCAAAGGCATGGCTCATTCATCAGTTGGATGTCAAAAATGCTTTTCTTCGTGGTGAGCTACAAGAAACAGTTTATATGCATCAACCATTGGGGTATCATGACCGTACTCATCCGGATTATGTGTGTCGTTTGCGTAGGTCATTATATGGGCTTAAACAAGCACCCCGTGCTTGGAATAAGCGGTTTGTTGATTATGTCTTGTCTCTTGGTTTCTCAAATAGCAAATGTGACAACTCATTATTTATTTATCGGTTTGCACATGGCTTACATTTTGCTCTACGTTGATGACATTATACTTATTGCCTCTTCTCATGCTCTCCGATTATATATTATGAACCTTCTGAGCTCGGAATTTGCTATGAAGGATCTTGGTCCTTTGAACTATTTTCTTGGCATTGCAGTGACCCGACATAAGGGTGGTATGTTCCTTTCACAACGCAAATATGCCGAAGAAATTATTGACCAGGCCGGTATGTCTTCTTGCAAGTCATCTCCAACACCGGTTGACACCAATGCTAAGGTGGGTACTACTTCTAGCACACCTTATGAGGATCCCACTCTCTATAGGAGTCTTGCTGGGGCTCTACAATATCTCACTTTCACCAGACTAGATATCTCTTATGCGATGCAACAAGTGAGCTTATATATGCACTATCCGAGGGTGGACCATATGCAAGCTCTCAAACGTGTTATCCGGTATTTACAAGGTACACTTGATCTTTGTCTTCATCTCAATTCATCTTTGATCTCTTGTTTCTTATACTGATGTTGATTGGGGTGGGTGCCCTGATACGAGACGTTCTACCTCGAGTTACTGTGTGTTTTTGGGTGACAACTTGGTGTCATGGTTCTCCAAGCGTCAATCTACACTCTCTCGATCTAGTGCAGAGGCCGAGTATAGGGGTGTTGCTAATGTGGTCTCTGAGTCATGTTGGCTTCAAAATTTTATCTTGGAATTACATTGTCTAGTTACCAAGGCTACTATTGTGTATTGTGACAATGTTAGTGCTATCTATTTGTCGGGCAACCTGGTGCAACATCAACATACCAAACATATTGAGATAGACATACATTTTATACGGGAAAAGGTTGCACGTGGTCAGGTTCGTGTTCTTCATGTACCTTCACGATATCAGATCGTGGACATATTTATTAAGGGACTTCTGCGTGTGTTGTTTGATGATTTTAGAGACAATCTCAGTGTCCGTCGTCCTCCTACTTCGACTGCAGGGGTGTGTTAAGATATATGTAAAGATATTTTTTTATTGTATTTTAGGTAAGCATATATTTAGTTTGCTTAGCATATAATTAATTTCCTAAATATATGACTCATATTATTCGTTACCTAATTAGTTTCCTAAGATTAGGGTTTGTACATTGTATATATTCCAAGTCAGTGAATGAGATCAGGAGAGGAAAATATTCTTTTAATTTTAAATTACATTTCTTCGTAAAACCTTTCTGTTTTCAGTCAGGAATACTTGTGTTTCAAAGAATACTCGATCTTAGTTAGAAGTGACTGTTGTTCCAACACATACTTTGGGTTGTTTAGTTAAGAGATGATATATTTCAAACAATAATTGGATTGTTATCCAAGAGTGCCTGACTTCCAAAAAATACTTAAGTTGTTTAACTAAGAGTTATTAAAATTTAAAGAATACTCATTTTGTATCTTTAGAATGTTAGTTTTCTTAATGAAACTTGATTAATTAATAAAGAAATTGAATGTAATAATATACTTTTATAGATAAATCAATATAAAAATATCAACTATAAATCTGTATTTCTTTTATCTTAAATTTATTACATATGATTAAAATTAAAATAATTAAAAAAAGTTTTTATAAACTAAGTTGTGTAAAAGTCTTGGACAAATGACCTATATTGTAAAATCTGCTTATAACTAAACATCATGAGATACAATGTTGCAAGAATTACAAAAGTTTCAATACACAATTTAATCTTTTATTAGTTTTGTGATTTTTGTTTTTCAAAAAGAACGGGGAGGCCATTTGTATTCTCAATCATATTGACATACTAGAAGTTGCACAATAAAAAGAGAAAACGCAGATTTACTATGAATGCTGGTGCTTGCAATTTACCAATTAAGATTTTATTGATACCCACCCCTCATAGCATGCCACACTCCATTTTATCTAATCTTGGCTTCTATTAACTACTTCTCCTTAGTGCTTTCCAATCTTTCTTTTATGTTTTGATATTATTTGGTGTAGGAGATTATATACTAGTAATATGATTAAAATAATGTATTTAAGTTTATTATATAAGCAAAAATGTATATGCAAATTACAAAATAAAAAGGAATTCATATATAATATTTATAAAAATCATTAATAACATATAATATATCTAATATTTGCTAAAATGGTACTAGTAATATTTTTTATGTTTTAGTAATATTGTTAACAAATATTATATATATATATATATATATATAAATAAAAGAAAATTTTTGATATTGAAAAGAAAAATACTCTTCATTTTAAAGATCTTCAGAAAAATAAAAACGTTTTTGAATTTTGAATTATCTTTAAATCATGAAAGGAAAAATAAAAACTAAAATAATACTCCCTCCGTTTCAAATTATAAGGTGTACTTCACAAATTCTCACATACCAAGAAAAACATTTAATTTATTCAGTTTTTTATAAATCTTCCATCTTTACCCTTATTAATTACTATTAATTAAATTAATTGAAATTGAATCAGAAGTTTTATAAAATGAATTAATTTTTTAACAATACAGTACATTAATTGACATTGATTGAGATTGGAATTTCAAAAGTTTTAGAAACTTGACTGCATTGTTTTTTACGTTCTTTAGAGTGCACTTCTTCTTCTTCTTCTTCTTCAGGATTTTTGTTCAGATCAATGTGTATTGTTGCTGCAATACTTTCATATGAGTCTTCAACAATTTCACATTCTTCAATATTTTCCTACGAATCTTCAACAACTTCAGAATAACCTTTAAGACTCATCTGTATTTTGATGTTTAAAATACGAAAATATTAAAAAAAATGTAATAAAAAAAATAAATTTAGATATGATATTTGATTACTTACCTTGAAAGATAAACAGTCTATTGAATGAATGAGTAGAGATGAACAAAAGATGAATATGAAAAGTTAAAAGTTAAATTAGTACTCCTGAAGATGATATTAGTAAATGATAATAAAATATGAAGAGTCAGACTAATAAAATATAATTAATTCTTAGTTCCTGATTTTAATTTCACTTTGTACTATTTAATATTAACACAGATAATCATGTAATTAATAGGGGTATATAAGGAAAAAAAAGAAAAAAAGTTATTGAAATTCTAAAACGCCTTATATTTTGAAACAACTTTTCTCTCCAAAGTACGCCTTATAATTTGAAACGGAGGGAGTAACACTTTGGAAGCATTTTCTTCTTTAGATTTTGACCAAGAAAATAAAGAAATAACATATTGTGCTACTAATACCAACAATCCTTACCTAAAAAATGTGGACGATTTATAAATTAGTCCTAACAACTTTCTTAAGTTAATGCAAATTACCAATGGCCAATGATGGAAAGAAATGATAAATCTATTGAAAGAAACACGATGAAAAAAATTATATAATAGAAAAGAAAATACCTCTATTCCAAAGTAGAGTACAAGCAAATAAAGAAAATAAGGAAAACATTAAGCAAACATTATCTCTTAATATTTTCGTGTTATGAATGAATTTTGAATTCCAATTGATTAGTCTCATAAATTGATCTTCTAATAATCTAATCTAACCTTTTCCCTATGTCTGTAAAATCTTGTTGTGTGTTGAATAAATGAAATTATTTTTAAGGTCTCTCTTTTGTAAGTTTCATCATCTCAAATTACTTTACTTTTAATTTTATTATTGTTAATTTTTAATTTCAAATTACTCCCGTTTTGTCATTTTACGTTTTTTAAATTAATTGCTATTTTAGTTAATTAACAAGAATAATGATACATGTTTTTACAGAGTTGAGATGCTCTGACAAAACAATCCTCCACACAATTTTTCAGCTATGATATTCCTTTTGGAACCAGGCTATGCTCCTTCTTAACCACAAACTATTCTTTATATCAAAATCCATATGTTTATAGAAAATACTCCAATACTCATGACAGTAAATATCTTGGGAATCCCAACTGTATATATATTTCTCTACCTTGAGCCCTCTTTCAATGGGCCTATTCCATGGCCTTGGATTTTTGGGCCAACACCAAAGATCCTCCTTCACTTAGGTGATTCTTTATGCACCTCCATCGCTTCTAGCTGCACCACAATGAACAATTGAAAAGACCAAAAGACCCTCACTTTGCTGCATCCCTCAATGGGTCTGGAAGCTATTTTCTCCTTCTCTTGTATGGAAGTCATTCAATACATCTTTCTCATAATATGTACATTTATTTTTTATTTTTGGATTGTGTAATTCGGAAATAATTTTTGTTAGCTTCTAGATTGCATGATCTGGAAATAATTTTTGACATCCCAATTATGCAATATGAAAGTTGAAATTGTCTTTTGGATTGTACAACCTAGAAGAAAAATTTCAAGTACATTTTGACTTGTGAATTACACAATTTAGTAATCATTTTTTTACGAATTCTACAGTTCGAAAGCTAAAAATGACTTCTGGATTATGCAATATAGAAGTTAAAATTTTAAATACACTTTGACTTTCAGATTGTGTAATTCGGAACATCACCGGATTGCACAATTGAGAATGAACTCGTACCACTCAAAAAAGCTAAAAAGGTAAGGATAATTTTGAAATTTTTTAATATTATAGGTATGGGTTGAAAGTATGGAGGTGGAGAAAGAATCATCCCTTTTACTTAATCCTTGACCATTAAGACCCTAACTACCAATTAGGGGATCATCTTTTCATGTGAGGTACTTACTATGATATATATTTATTGAATATTTATTCTTTTTTTTTTATCTCTTTCATCTCATTATATCATATATTTATTTGTAATTTTTCTTTTTTTTTCTAAGTGTATTTTAGATAGAAATGGAAATTTTGAATGTTTATTTATCATTTTTAATTAATAAATAATGTACAAACAAGTGGTGAGAGAGAGAGAGAGTACTGATAAGATACTTAGTTTCATTTTTCCTTTATAGGAGTTTCAGATAAGGGGAACACTAGTGTAGTCTGCATGGTATCAATCAATAAATTATACAATTCACAAGTACACAAATGGAAATTTTTAAGGTGTGTCAAAATTGTAGAAAAAAAATTCAAAATTAATTTTTTTTGAAAGTTTACTATAAATGGGTTTTTGGTGACACATGGCCTATTCTACAGCTGACACGTGGAACGCTCCTCACTCACCCTAAACCTAGACGCTTCATTTCTTCTCCTCAAACTTCTTTCTCTCCCACCTGTCTCACTCACCTAAACCTAAACACATTATTTCTTCTACTCACGCTTCTTCCTCTCCCACGCGTCTCACTCACCTAAACCTAAACACATTATTTTTTCATCTCACGCTTCTTCCACGATGACGCGTCTTACTCACCCTAACCCTAAACGCTTCTCCTCACGCTGCTTCCTCTTGCACGCCTCTCAGTCACCGTAAACCTAATGACAACTTTCCAAAACCATGCTACAAGCACTGCCAAACCCTGAAACAGCACCGTGCATGCACCACCAGTCACTGCTTTTACATACTTCTTTGTTTAAAAGCGTAATTTTCTTCCATCTGAAACTCTACTTTTTTGGCAGCAGCGCATACCTTTCCAAAAGCGTGCTAGAATCACTGTGAAACACTATAACAACGTCGCGCATGGTACCACCATTTTCTCGTTCGCTACTTTTCCAGAGTTGTTTTGCGCCGAGTTTTCTTCAATGGTGTTACAATTAGGTAAAGTGTTTTGCACCCTGTGAAAGCATAATATACATAGTTCATGTTTTTGGTGCAATTTAAAAAATCGAATGTTTCGAAATTTAGGGTTAAGAAGCTTTCGATTTCGGCACAAACTTTTGTTTTTTCGTGTGAAGGGTTTTCAAAATTTCTGAGATTAGGTTTTCTTTGTTTTGGTGCGATTTAAAAAATCCAATAATTTGAAAATTAGGGCTAAGAAGATTTCCATTTTCACACAAAGTTTTGTTTTTTCATGTGAAGGATTTTCAGAATTTAAAAAGTAGGTTTTCGTTGAAATTTAGATTTCTTTCAATTTCTTTTAACTTTTAGGCTTAGAAGTTGAGCTATATATATGTGTGATTACTTGCTTTACATCTGAGTTGCGATACATCTGAGTTGCAATACATATGATTACTAGCGTTTGACTTCGTTGGTTTGAGTATTGATCATGTTGTCTACGAAGAAGAAAATGAACTCCATAGAAGAACTTAGCCCAGAAAAAGAAAATTGGAATGTTGTGGCTAGGGTTATACGTTTGTGGTTTGGTTTATTGTTGACTTGACAAAGTAAAAGTTTCCATTCTATATGAAAAGGGTCCTACAAGACAATAAGGTACAATATAACATCTTCTTCTTCTTCTTCATTATATTTTAGTCTGTTTTTTTATTTTAAATTTGTATTGTTTTTGTTTTGAATGTTGATATTGTTTTGAATGATAATGCAGGGTGCTACAATTCATGCATATGTCCGTAGGACATTGATTTACAAGTTCCAACCTGATATAGCAGAAGGTAATGTATGTTCAATCCAAAGTTTATATTCAAAACTGCATTGATTGCAGAAAGTTAGTTTTCCAACCGGACTGTGAGGAGGCCCTTGAATTGAAAAAAAGGTAAGTTGTGGTTATTTTAATTTAATAGTGTGGATTGAATAATAAAGAATTCTTATTTATTAAATAGTTTTGATATGGCCTATAGAATGTGTAATAATACTGATTCACCTTCACAAGCATTAACATTAAGTCAATTGCCTGATGGTGGAAAATAAAGCATTTGGGAAGACTTCCTTCAACTTAAATCCAGAAACATTATTGAAGGATTAAAGGACTACAAGGAGGTATGAAATAAATTATATAATTGAAGTTCATCATTTTATCATTTTTATCATATGGACAGGAAATGACCTATTTTGTTTTAGTTACCATTAAGCACATTGTAGATGATGATGTGTGGTGGTATATTGCTTGCACATACAAAAAAGCTGTATACCTAGATTCAAAGATGTTCTTCTATGAAAAGTGCAACAAACATGTGCTGAAAGTAGGGGTGGCAAAACGGGCCAGCCCGGCCTGTTTAGGCCCGCCCCGCCATGAGTCCGCAAAAAACGGGCTAGGCCGGGCCAGCCTGCCACAGTGATACGGGCCAAAATTTCTAACCCGTCCCGTCATAAGGCGGGCTGGCAGGCTGGCCCGCCTATATTTTTTGTTTTTCATTTTTTTGAAAAATCTATTTTTTGGGTTTTTTATTTTATTTTTGGATCTTTGGTTTTAAATTGGACTTTTTTTTTCTTTGAAACTATTTTGTTTGTGTCCAATTTAAATGAATTTTTGTAATTACAACAATATATTAAAGATGTATATCGTGACATGACATTTTAAAAGTGCAAGCTAAAAGACATAATGTTTATTATAAAAGAAATTACAATCAGTGAGGTGTTGAAGGAACCCTAGGTATAGCTACTTTCCCAAATTTAAAGAGAACAAGTGAGAGTGAATGAGGTGTTATATTTTTTTCGTGGGTCAGCGGGTTGGCCCGCCCCGCCCCGCCTGTGGCCCGACGGGTTGGCGGGCTAGACGGGCCGGGCTGATATGGGTTGGCAGGTTTAAAATGCTAATCCGCCCCGCCTATATGCTGGCGGGTCGGCCCGCCGGGCCCAACCCACTTTGCCACCCCTAGTTGAAAGTGTTTCCTAGTTAATAATAGTAAGTTTTGTGCATGATAATGCACTTAATATAATGTTTGGTCGTGTTTCAGGTACAAGTTAAAGGTTAATGTGATGGATGAAACAAATTCCACAACTTTGTGCTTTTTGACAGGGATGCCACCACACTGTTGAATAAATCATGTGCTGATATTCTTGAATCTCACGATAAGGTTAAGTTTTGGCTGTAAAAATACATGTGTAAAGTTATTTTTTGCTATGTGGATTTAATGGAATATTTATTTGCTCAATAAATGTTTTTGGACCAGAACGTTGGTGGTGACTTCCCCAAAGAATTTGGAGTGCTCATTGATAAGACTATTCTATTCAAGGTTGATTGTAGAAATGGTGGTAGTTTCAGATTTGAAAAATTATTTAGAGTGAAGAGAGTATGTACTGATGAAAATATCATTGACAAGTTCGTTGAGACAACCATGAATTCTGTGGTTAGTAGCTTTTTTAATATACATGCTTTGATAGATTTCATATATAAATTCTAATTATAACAACATTGCAATAACATTTATTTTTTGTGCAAGCATGGACATTCTCAAGAGGAAAAATTATTTTCTATGAAGAATTTGAAAAATGATTCAGCTGCTATTAACATTGCTGAGGTAGTGATTCAGAGTGGTGGTATATTCATGTTTCAAGCATGTTACAATTTGTGTTTATTAATATTAAATTATTTTTTCAGGATATGCTCATGAATTTCTCAAATGCTTCAAATAACGAGTCTCAAATGGTGGACTTGGGCACCGATATCGTCTTAAGCAATGATGTTGGTAAGAGTTCTGTTAAAAGAACTGGTGAAGTAGAAGATGATATTCCATTGAAATCTCTGAGAAAACACATTAAGGTTGAAAAATGAATCAAATTTAAATGAATGCCTTGGTATCTTATTTATCCATTTTGTGATATGTAAGCAAAGACAATTGTCATGAATTTTATTTGAATTTTCTGAATTTATTTGGTGAAGTGTAAGGACATATATCTTATTTTTATATTTTGTCGTGGACAGTGAGGTGTAATATTATTATTATTGTATCTTTATTTCCTGTTATGAATGCTATGTTTTGCCATTCGTATGGTATAATGTTTGAATGTATTTGATTTTATTATATTAAAGTTATTTTTCAATACTCAAATTAAATTGTTTTAAGAGCAAAAATGTGCGAAGCACTGAATCTATATCATTGAAAAATGGTTAGTATGGTCATTTGCTGTGACATTCTGTAAATGTTTAGAGCAATTTAATAGGATAAACAATGAATGTTCCCAACTAAATCAAATAGAAATGATTTTTATTTTGAATCTAGAAAGCATATATCAAATACATCTCAATACAAGGATTTTGAGAAAAGCAAGATATTGAAAATATCTTTTTCCTTATTTTGTTCTTTATTTTTTTCATTCATAAGTTCCTAAATTCATAAAGTTGAATTATTTCAAAGTTTTATTTTTGAAATGTTTTTGTTATTTTGTTTAATATGATCAATTATCAATTATCAAATATTAATATCAATATTATTTCTGAAAGTTTTATATACATATATTTATGTTTTGTATTTTTTTATTAGTTAATTTTGTATTAATACATAATTTTTTCTAAAAAATAAAACAAATTCAAAAAAAAATTGTTTTAGTCACAATTTTTGTAAATTAATAGCAAATATATGAACAAAGCAAAATTTATATAATTGACATACCTTTTTTTTACATGTAGTGACTAGGTCAAGCCATAAAGTTGAGAGTCAGTTAATGTGCTTAACAATTGAACAACCCAGTTACATTAAGAATGATATGGTTTATAATTTCACCATTTCAAGCCCACTTACATTAATTGTTATAAATAGATTGAATAATTTCACTATTTCAGATTCCGTTTACATTTATAAGATATTTTAGATTTGTCAATGCATTTTAAAAACATTGGCAAGTTCCATTATATTTTACAATTTGAAATTTCAATTTTATAATTAGATTCATTTTGTAACTATTTTAAACTTCACTGCTTGCACTTCATAAACTTTAATTATTTGAAAGTTTTATTTCTGAAAATATTTTAGTATTTTGTTTAATATTATCTATTATCTATATCTATTATGTATTATCTGTTGTTTATAATAAAAAATCATTTATTATAATTGTTGCTTATCTTCTATACTTTTCAAAAACCAAATAAATATAAGTATCATTTATTTATGGATTAAATATGTTTTTAGTCCTTGAATTATTTGTCAAAATTGTGTTTCGTCCCTGAGGCAAACTTTGGACTTATTTCGTCTTTATACTTTATAAATTCGCGTAAACGATCATTGATGATGTGTCAAAATTCTTTTTTATCTCTTTATTTTCCTTCATCATAGTTTCCTACTTCACTATCATCTATATCTTAAGCTTATTTTCTTCTTTTCCCTTCCATTTTCTCTCATATTCCTCTCCTTAAAGATATTTTTATTTGTCATTGAGGATCATTTATACTTGTTTATAAAGTATAAGGACATAATAGGTCCAAAGTTTGTCCCAAGGACGAAACACAATTTTGACAAATAGTTCAAGGACTAAAAATATATTTAACCTTTTATTTATTATAACGCATGTTTATATTTTTTATGTTTAAAAATACAAATAAATATAAAAATTATTTATTATTTATTATAAGTGTTGTTTATATTCTATATTCCATACTTTTAGGAATACAAATAAATATAAATATCATTTATATAATTTATTATAATGCATGTTTATATTTTTTTTAGACATACAAATAAATGTAATAAATATTTATTATTTAATTTTTAGTCATTGTTATTTATTCTACATTTATTATAATGCATTGTTATTTCACATTGTTTTTTCATTAAACCATCCATTGGTGAGTTAAGAGGACTCATTACTCTTTATTTAAAGGTCCATAACTCTTCAAACCTTCTTTATTTTACGAAACCTTCTTGGACTTCTGTGAAAGTTCTTTTCTCTTTATTATGTTCACTGTTTCATTTTCTGTGTTGTCCAAAATCCCAAAAATCAACGATGCAAGGTGCTGAAAGCATTCTCCGAAGAAAAACAAAGGTCAAGTTTACCTCAATGCATCTTAGAACCAAGGTATGTTCTTTTTCCTCTTTGTATATTTTTTGAAATCTACATATATAAGTATTTAAGCAAAAGATTATATCTTGCATGTGATTAACAACGTACGATTTAAGATTAATTTGCAAGAACTGATTTCTGTTTCTTAAATTTTTTCCTTTTATGACATGATTTTTGTCAAGTTATTTCCGTTGTATTTTCATTTTATCAAACTGCTCTTTGACAAAAAGTATGTCCAAACACATGTGCCATATTAACAAACGCTCTTTAATGTTTTAAACTTTAATAAGTATTTTAACAAAAGATTCAAGCATTTTGAAATTCCATTTGTTTATTCTAAACGCATGTGTCGTATGATAGATAGATTTGCATTTCGTAGTTATTTATATTAAGTTTTTGTCATAGGTTTATGGTAATACCGTTTAGGGTTAACTTTCAATCGGGGATTTGCTTTCGCACATGCTTTTCTTCCATGACAATGTATTATTTTGCATTATTAATTATGTATATTGTTATAAAGAATTTCGGATATGTCGACAAAAAATTTGCACTTGATTACTTACATGAACTTTGTTCGCCTTGGCAATTGGTTGACGAGAAAGATCGTGTTAATTGGGTTAATTATAACATGGACTTAGACCTTCCAAGGATGCATCGTGGGTAGACTGAATTGAGGGAAGTTTATAACCTAGATGGAGACCATATGATTTTGTTTCATTACGTTGGTGAATCAACATTTCAAATAATTGTGTTCAAAGGTGCCTGCTCCACCAAAACTGCGGATAAGTTTCTGCATCATACTGCTAGAATGCATCCTTTTCTTTATTTCAAGTATAGATTGTCCCGTTACCAATGAAAAGCAAGTCATTTGGTATAACGTACATTCCTTTTCTTTTTCCATTTGAATTTTATTACAATTCTTTGAATGATGTTTGTATTTATATACTGATAAACTGAAATGAGCTGACCAGTATATTATTTCATTTTTTTGCTAGATCTGTGTGTAGATTTGGTGAACTATGTTCGCCAAAATTTATTGCAATATTTGAGTCTATATGGACCAGCGAAAGCTGTCAAATGCAATATGTTCATACAAATTCAGAAAAGAAGTCTACAAAGATTGGCAAGGGATGAAAGGAGTTTTGCAAGGAGAATCGATTGAAAGTAAGTGACAAGTTGGTCTTCCAAACTCACAAGGAAGAAATGAAAAACAATGTTTATGTTTTTGTAGATTGATATATTTTGGTTTTATAATGTTTTTTTATGTCACTACACCATTTATTACTTTAAACAACAACTAAAAAGTGTGGTTTGAAATTTTAAAAGTGTGGCATAAACTTTAGACAACAGTTTAACAACAGTTTTCTGATCGTGGAGTATGCAGCCGTGGCTGTAGGTTATAGGCAACGGTTTTGGTTCTAAGGCCACACATTTCATAAAACCATTGCCTTATAATGGCGTAATAAGCCACGTTTTTATAGCAAGATTTAGGCAACGTTTGTTTCCATACTTTTTATTTAATGTTTTCAAAACTGTTGTGTATTGTGTAGGGAACACTTGGTAAACTATTGCCTATTAGGAAAGCCACATTATGTAAACTACTAGCAATGTGTAAATGCCACACTTTGTAAAATGTTGCCATGTATAAAGACTACGTTTTATAAAATGTTGCCATGTGTAAAGACTACATTGTATAAACTGTTGCCATGTGTAAAGGCCATATTTTTTTTCTGTTTTTAGGAAAAAGTTATTATAACAAAATTTTAAATATATTTTTCAGTCAAGCAATAATAAATTTATGTTCCACTTTAAAATATAATTAACTAAATAAAAATGAATAAAATTAAGATAAATATTTAACTAAGAAAAATATAATATATTTAAAATTGTTCAAGTGACATTGTTCAATGTATTCAAAGTTAAAAGTCGGAAGCATTAAAAAGTAACAATACAAATATATTTAATCCTAGTCTTATGATCTAAGTTTTGTCTTCATCTTCTCATTCTTCCATTTCTTCTTGACTTTTATCATCACCAACCTGAAAAAAAGTATAATATCATTATATAAGTATGAAGCAGAATAAATTTATGTATATATCAAATTGATATACCTGGTCAAAATTAGGAATATGAGTAGAAGCTGATTAATGTGGACCAACTACACTATTTTCTTTCCCTAAAACACGTGACATCATTTGTTCTATATCCTCCTCATTCAAGTCTGGGTTTTGTTGTTTAAGCATGAATTTCATCATTGCTTCTAAACTTTCAATCTTCTTTGCCATACCACTTATTTCAAGCGCATGTCCTTTTTGGATATTGACAATTTCTTGATTTTTTTTTCAATAAGGTTGGGGTCATTGTCCTTCCATAGCAACGAACTCGTCCAGATTTTTCTTTCCCAAACATTGATTCAAATGCTTTATCCACAGACTCAGTTGTTGAATTTTGCATGGAACCTTCAAGCTTAGATTGAAATATATATACAAGTTAATAATTAGAAAGGGAGCACTTACTCATATTTCATAGATTAAAATAAACTTACAATAACATCTAGTGTTTCTTGATCTATTGTTTTTCCTTTTCGACCAGGACGACCTTGACGAGATTTTATAAACATTTCAGCTTGACTAACTTCTTCTCCAACCTTTTTTCCAGCACTCTATATTAATGTAAAATTAAAAGTTAAACATGTTAGCAACAATATGTTGTATATTAAATATAAAAGATGAGGCAAAAACAATTCATAAAATACCAATTCATGTCGAACTCTAGCAAAGTTTATTGGTCTCATACGGTGCATATACTTTTGTTTTCTTCTATTCATTGCATTTCTTTCACTAATGCTATAAAATTTGGACAAAACAACAAGCTATTATTAGTTTCAGATTTTGACAAAACAACAAGCTTTTGACAAAACAACAAGTTATTATTAGTTTTAGATTTTGAAAAAATAGCAAGCTATTATTAGTTTCAGATTTTGAAAAAATAGCAAGCTTTTGACAAAACAACAAGCTATTATTAGTTTCAGATTTTGAAAAAACAGCAAGCTATTATTAGTTTTAGATTTAGAAAAAACAGCAAGCTATTTATGTGTTTCAGATTGAGTGCAACTAAACTTCAAAACCAACTTAACCAGTCAACAACACTCCCATCCCAGAACTAACATAGCAATCACGTGTTCAATATGTATTAAGATAAAATAAATAAAACAGAACCTAGATAGTAGTATTTTTCCAATATGTAATCAATTGCTTGAAATGATCTTCAGGAATGGTCAGTGGATGATGCTTCAATCGTTCCTTCATGGTGGAATACCTTACAAAATGATGTCTCTTAATATAACTTTTGTATCGCCTCCATGCATCATTTATGAGACTAAATATAGCTTTCTCTCCACTATCAGAAATCAAGAACTTATCCTGAAAATAAAGATAGATCATTAATATCTTATACATATTAAATCAGTATATAAAAAGTTTATTCAAATACCATGACATATTTCCATATGCGATCCTTGTGATGTTTGACCAAAGCCTTGAAGTTTGTATAAATCAATGGACAAAAGTCTGAATTCCTAGTTATGGTCCCAAGGAAGTAACTAAGGTCAGATACAACTTTATCATTGGGACCAACAGGTTCTCCATCCCTATCCAAGATAACTGCTGGACAATCTTCAGTATTTCTTGCATGTATTTTTAAGCATTGGGTCGGTTCTCGAGTTTTTTTTTTCTTGCTTTTGGCTACATTGCAATTAAAATAAAACAAGTTAGAATATCAATGTTGGAATACATAAAAAAAAACTAAAAAAGGATTAAACTTGAGAAAAATGCATTATTACCTTCCTCATGTCCTTCATCTTCTATTTCAGTGTCTTGTCCTTCATTCACATTTTCTTCTTCATGACCTTTACCTTGTATTTCATTTTGAAACTCTTCATCTTGAAGGTCATTTTCTTCTTCAACCACTGCTTTAACATTTTCTCCATTTTCATCAAGAAACTCATTGATCAACATTGATCTACATAATCTGGTTGATTGTTTCTTCTTAGCATCACTAATGATGGACTCATGATCTTCTATTACTACCTTTTTTTTTCTTCTTATTACCCCTTGAATTATCTTATGATGGTACTACTGTCCTCTATGTAGATTTTGAAATTTGTTTGGATTCTTCATTTCCCCTTGAATTATCCTGTGGTGTTTCTGTCCTCTTAGAATTCACCTCTTCTGCTACTGTCTCCTTAGGTGCTTTCTATTTGGAATTTGAATTGCCAACTTCTAGTAAGGCAGCTTCAAGGACTTCAAGCTTTGATTTACTATTTTGTTCTTGTGCTGTTTTTTTTTGTTATTTTTTGCACGAACTTCCAACAAGGTTTTTCTAATGGCTGATATCCTTGCTCTTGACTCATTGATGGTTTGTATCACTTTCTTATTAGTAACAAATTGTTCTTTACCTTTACCTTTCAAAGCTTCCATTTTCCCCCTTATTTTGTCTAACTTCTTCAGATTGTCTCACAACAGTAGTAGTAGTAGTGTTCGAATTCTGGCTATCCACTTCAAAATTGGACAAATTAAATTGTCCATTGGGGACAATTATGGGTGCCTTATCTGCCTGAACCCTGCTTCCCTTTTCACGTTTCACTTGGAGCCTCCTAAGTAGTTCCTTGCTGGATTTAACTTCAGCTAAATCCATTTCACTCTTTCTATGATATTTCATTTTATTTTTTGAGGCTACTTCCTTTCCCATGGACTGAAAAAATAAAACATAATACACAATTCAATTCTGATTCCATAAAACATGGCAAAAAATAAAACAACAATATCATAATGCATGTCAATAATTAAAATGGCAGGTACAAGTGGTAGCAGAACAGTGGTAGAATTAAAATAAAAACAACATAATTTTAACAACAAATGCAATAGTACAACAGTATGATAAATACAACAACATAATTATAACAATAAATCCATGTTACCCGTTTTTAAGTCCATGAAATCAAATAAAGTGTCATCAAAATCATCCTCATCAGAAATAGTCTCATCCCCAACATTAGAAGGTTTCTCAAATATTGTGACAGGCATGTCTTCCCTAGCCCAATTCAGTTCACCATCATTATGTGTAGCATTTACTTCAACAGCAATTGATTGGTTAGTTTGGTCACCCATGTTAAATAAATCTCTAGGAACCTTTTTCAAAACATAATTTCTATTTGGTTCTAAAGGATCTTGGATATAAAAGCATTGATGGACTTGGGAAGCTAGCACAAAAGGATCATTTTGGTAAACTTTTTTGTTGAAATATACATAAATAAGTCCATATTTGTCTTCTTTAGCCTCAAACCAATCACATTTGAACATCACAAACTTGAAATTACCGTAATAATCTAACTCTAATATATCATTGATCACCCCATAATAAGTCATGGGTACAATTTTTGGATTATCATCCTTAGAGCTTGCAAAACTTGAAGTCAATGAAACCAATGTTACACCAGAATTTTGAGTTTTGTGTTTGGCATCTCGCTTCATAGTATGAAATCTATATCCATTGACGAGGTAACCTGCAAACCTCTTGGCCACATTATTTGGCCCTCTAGAGAACTCTTTAATTTGAGATGATACATCATCTTTTAAAGCTTGAGTTTTGAACCATTCACTGAATTCTTGACTTTGAGTTTTGGCCTTCACCCACTTTCCCCTTTTAGTGCGCCTATTAAGACTTTCATCAAACTCTCTACAAATACATCAATATTAGTTATAGCTATATAAAAAGCTTTTATGACAATATTTAAAAGGATAAGAAAGTATAACATACTTGATGTATATATCAATTGCATCGCAATTGAATAAGAGGTATTGATGAGCTTGGGCTTTCAATGTGAAATCTAAACAAAAAGGTTTACCATTGCTTTTTCCTCGTATAGGGTGACCAATACTTGAGAAATAATCAACTAGATCTCCTTCACATAAATCATTGTGGTCATAATTTCGACCTTCTCTATTTAACCTTGTTTTTACACCTTCATGCACTACTACAGAAGCACGAATTAACGTCGTCAATCTACGTCGGTTTAAATACAAACGACGTAGAAAGTGTGATTTGAACATTCTACGTCGATTATATATGCAAACCGACGTAAAATATTTTAAATTCTACATTCTACGTCGGTTAGTTACAGAACCGACGTAGAATGTCAACCAATTAAACTATAAGCCCCTACGGATCTCTACATGCAATTCGCTCACTTCGGGAAGAGTGGAAGAGTGGACGGAAAGAGGAGGCCTTTGCTCTATCTGCTTCTTCCTCTTCCCAGGAATGAACAATTGGATAAAAAAATGATTTTCTTCTTTGTTTGTATATATATATATAAATAAGAAAATCAAGATTAAGCAAGCGGCCCTTTCGTGACTCAAACTGCTGGTACGCTTTCCGGCTCGCAACGACTCAAACAGGCGGGGTTATCTATTTGCTTGCAGTGCGGGCTGTTCGCCTTTCGGATTCGGAAAGGGTTCGCCTATTTGATTTTTATTCAAAAGGCGGTACTAAACTACTCTAGTACAGCTAGTGTTAGTAGTACAACAGAATGTTGTTCACCCCGCAATCCCTTCTTCTTCAAGAGCTCCCTATTCTCTAGCAGCCCCTTCTTTCACAGCTCCTTCTCAAGCACTTGCCATTGTCTGGAAATTTGCCTTGCCCCATTCTTCGATTATTGGCGCATCAATTCCTTGCCTTTGCTCTCATTGCTGCTGGAAGTCCAGTCTTTTCGAACCGACGTAGAAAGCCTCCCCTTTTCTTCCCTCGATAATATATTCATATTTCATATACAGATTCCACCAGAGAAATCAACTCAACTTTTCATGTCCAGATTAAGATGAGGGAAGTGGTAACCTTCAGATCTCACAAAAACCACGTCTCCACTCCCCAACCCTGGGCCCTCCTCCTCCCGCCACGTCTCCGTCACGCACTCCGCCGTCACCACCGATCCCGCTGCCGGCAACCACAACGGATCCACCGACGCAGTACCGCCGCGGCGGTTCCCGAAGCTCAGCCACCCCGGCACGTTCTTGTGGCTTTTTCTGGAGGTGGTTTTCTTCGGAACCGGAGTCTCCGGCAGCAGAGGGAGCGTTGTAGGCAGCGGTAGGGGCGGAGGAGGCGGAGGTGGCGTGTTTCTCCTCCGAGTGCAGCGCCTGGTGTTGGTATTAGTGTTACCTTTTGCGCGCTTTCGTTTGGATGCGGCAGATCTGGAGAAGGCGTCGGCGGGGGTTTCAGAGGAAGAAGTGTCGGAAAGAGCGGCTGCGGGGAGGGGTTTGGGGGCGATGGGGGGAAACCTAACATTATTGTGTGGACCTTGGAGATGTGGTGTGCAGGAGGCGTCCCTTAGTTTCCATTTTTGCGTGTTTTAGGGTTTGGAAAGTGAGAGTGAGTATGGAAGAGGTTGGAGAAGCACGGAAGGGAAGGGTGGGAATGGAGGTTGGGTTTATACACTTACAACGTCGGTTATACACATAACCGACTTTGTAAGTTATGTGATATTCAACGTCGGTTCAGATTGAACCGACGTTAAAAATATTACTTTTAACGTCTCCTTATTCAACGTCGGTTTTGGGACCATCGTGAAATGATCCCCAGAACCGACGTGGATTGTGGTTCCTGTAGCAGTGATGCAAATATCTTGAGCAAAATGTCAAAGCTTCTTCTGCTAAATACCCTTCAGCAATAGAACCTTCTGGGTAAGCTTTGTTACGAACATAACTCTTCAGTCTACACAAATACCTTTCAATGGGGTACATCCATCGAAATTGAACAGGACCACCTAATCTAACTTCATTTGGTAAATGAACAGGCAAGTGAACCATTATGTCAAAAAAACTAGGTGGAAAAATCATCTCCAGTTGACAAAGTATTTGTACTATTTCAGCTTCCAAGTAATCCATATCTTGCAAATGTATAACCTTTTGACATATTGAGTGAAAGAATGACCCAAATCGAATTAGAGGGTCAACCACTATATCAGGCATAGTGCTTCTTATAGCAACTGGTAGTAAGTAATGCAACATGAAATGTGCATCGTGACTGTAAGTAATCAAGATTGTGTTGATAGTGATAGAATTTTTCCAGAAGTTTATTGAGAACAAAATCAAGGGCTATAATTATTCGCATTATCAACTATATCATCTATGCTGAAAACTATTTGATTGACTGTAATATGGTACAATATCCATCAATCCTTTCAAGTAACCATATTAAAATTTATGTCCAGACCCATGAATGATCCAAGATGCTTATAAATTTTTTATCATTTTTTACTTACTCGGAAATGATGTGTCTTGAAGAAAAAATTGGAAAAGAAAGCCAACTAATAGCCCAGTTCCAAACACACCTATATATGCAATTATTGAAATTACAAAAAAACGTCAGTAATTCTATCAGATAGAAGAAAGTGCAAATTCAACAACATAGCATAGTAATCATCAAACCTGTAGCAGTTTTAACATTTAAAAAAACAGAGACTAATAGAAAAGCTAGTGCGATTCAAAGATGACAGACCGAAAGCGGTCTTTGAGAGAAATATCGAGGGAAACGGTAATCTTCTCACTGACCTCTTTGAGAGAAATACTATGTAAAGACAAAATCAAACGGACGAACTATTTGCAGAGTAATTTAATAAGATCGAACAAAAGAAAAAAAAATGAAATCCCCTTTCAGAATTAAAACACCCAAACCCAAACCCTAAAAACTAAATCGTAACCCATTTTCATCTCCAAAACCCTAAATCTTGAAATCAATTTTGGGAAATAGGTACCTGAACAATGATGCCCTACGAGTCGATGACTACCATTGACACTTTCACTGACGGTGGATGAATGAACGACAGTGAGAACGAAGGTTGAACAAAGGCGGTGTGAATGAAGGAGGATCGAGGTGAGTGACGAGGGTGAGTGTATAGGGTTTAGGTCCGACTAAAGTGTTGCGACACAGTTTTCTGTGAGTGTGAGTGAATGAAAGGTTGAGTGTGAGTGACTTTGAAGGAAGGTAGAGAGTGAAGGAAAGGTTGAGTGTGAGTCTATTTCCTTTTCCCCACTTTCGAGTTCGCGGTTATTTGGTCCAAAGTTTTATTTTATTTTAAATTCTAAAACATTAGGGCAAATTTTTCTGCATTGCTTGTATCATATATTAAAGGCTACACTAGAAAACTGTGGTCTAAATTTTCAACATTTTATAAACCGTTTCTTACAAAGGAATAAGAAACGTTTATACTGCAGATATCTTAAAAATGGGAAAAAAAGGCTATCATATTGGCAACACCTAAAAATGGTTGCCTATAACAACTTTAGGCCATGGTTTTTCTACTGTTGCCGTGTTAGCGTGGCCTAAATTGAAAAATGGTGTAGTGTGTATTCTGAAAAGTGAAACTTCTGTGCAACATCTTCTTTGGAATAGAAACATTAACAATGTTTGTCTAATACTTATTTTTCGGTTTTTAGAATCTTTTACAATGGTATATACTATTTGCTAGGTCATTCTATAATTGTTAAGCGCAATTTGATGGGCTAAACAGTGAATGTTCCAAGCTAGAAGAACTAGAAATAGTTTTAATTGTAAGTTTCCAAAGCATATTAAGTTGCTAATTTTTCAATCTACATACTTCTAAAGTCGAAAGAAATGTTTTTTAAAGCATATAGTATTTTTGAAAGTTTCTAATGAATATTAATTTACTAAATAGACAATATTAATTTTATAGATAACTAACAATAATAACAAGGAAGGAGTTTGAAATCTTATATTTTTACAGCTACAAACTAGGTCAATCCATAATTGTTGAGAGCAAGTTAATGTACTAAACATTGAAAGACCTCAGCTACATTATGTATATATTTATTGGAATTATTGAAATCACTACGACAATTCCGGTATAAATTAATTGTTTAGGGTTTTTTAGTGTTTTATATTAGGTATTCTAAACAATTTTGATTTCATATTTTGCTGTCAAAAGTAAAAGATGAATTTATGTTATTTTTACTTTTCTAATTAAGAGTTATTTTTACTATATTTTTCAAAACATTTAAATATTGATTACTTCTGTTTGGGTTACAAATAGGTGAAATATCCCTCGAGTTGAACCATATTTTGTCATACATTGGCTAACAACAATTTTCACTGTCATCAACTTCTTCAATAGACTCTAATAAGCATTAATTTATTTGAATTGTTTTAAAATAATTATAATTATAACTATAAAATTATAAAATTTAATTAACTTATTTATTTAAGAAATATTTAATGTTCTAAAGAAGCTCTTCATATCCCCTAAAAAGTGTGTCAGATGATGATTACATTTATGTGTGTTATAACATGTTTCAAGGATTTAATTACAGTGCTATCAAATATATTTACTTACCACAATCTTCCTTCTTATCCAATTCTTCACAAGTATTTTCGAAGGAGTAATAAGATTTCAGGGACTAAGAACATATTTAAGCCTTATTTAGATTATTATGAACTGTGCATTGAATAATTGCCATTATACATGAAGAAGTTTATGCCCCTTCACGTTACTTGCCTTAGTGCTGAAGTTGTCTACAAAATTTTGTAGTCAAAAGCAAACTTCAAGTCACTTAAACTAATATACAAACATTGCCTTTATCAGACATGGATCGAAATGATTGTATAGAGGCTAAAAAAAGGAAGATGATTATGACTGGGAAGTTGGCACAAAAAAATAATCTGAACTCAGGTACGCGCGTAATGGTATTCTAGATGCATTAGAACTAATGGAATTTAGGATACTTTTTCTAGATCATTTCCTGCTACAATGGACATTTGTAACTTATATTCAATCTTAGAATTAACTATAGCTCGACCAATAGAACACAAAATAGTCAAACAAAGGATATTTAGAAGACTATCATCAAAGGTAATTCATGTATTTATTTTCTTATATAGATCTATCACCTTTTTTACTTCGTATTTTTCTTCAATTCAATTTCATAATGACTAAGAACTTTGTACTGTAGTTGGAAATCATCTTAGTTATATTAGCAATGAAGCTACTGAGAATGAAAATGTTAATCCATTAAGTCAATATAATTCTGGTAAGCTTCTACACAGTCTTATTTATGTAGACTTCAACCACAACACATGTTTGTCATAAATAACCTTGCTTCAATTCACAATCAAATTAAATAAGGGAATATAACAGTTAACATTTGACTTCCTGTTTGCACTTTAGATGTGAATCAGTTGAGACAAACTGGAAACAAACCTCATGAATTAGGAAGTAGGAAGCCATTACGTTAGGTGACTTCTGGTAAGTGTAATTTTAATTAAAAGTAATATCATAATGAGTGATGAAACATTTACTGACTTCTTAGATATGAATGAAAATCATTAAGCAGAGGCAAGAAGAAATAGGAAGATGATTATTACCTCAAAGTTGACCCAAAGGAGTAATAAGATTTCAGGTACAACTATAACCAAATTTGTCTACATATATTACTTTATATAAAAATTAGAATTTTGCAATCCAACAAATGACATTAAATATAGCAAATTGCAGTTTTATTAAGGTGCTTCTCCATTGAGTTATTGAATAGTAGGTGGAAGTGAAATTAGTTATACTGACAAAACAATAAACCATATCGAAAATATCACATCCTCAAGTCAAAACAATTTTTGTAAGTTTGTATCTTAAATGATAAATGTCTACCACCAAAACAATCGAAATTGAGACTAATACAAACTACTATTGTTAGATTCAGAGATATATCAAGAAGGGGGGGGGGATGAATTGATATATGATTTTCTTCGAAAACTGTTTAAGTATCAGATTTTTCTGATGCTGTCAAGAACAGATTAGTTAACTAATTTCAGAAAAATAGTCGATTAGTTCTATCAGAAACTTATTAAAGAAGATAAAAGAAGAGAAAGAATGCACAAGAATTTATACTGGTTCACTCTTTTTCAAGAGCTACATCTAGTTTTGATCTGTAACACTAACAGATCTCAATACACTAAATGATCAAGTCTTTACGAGAACCCCTCTTCTAAAGACTAACAAAATTAAAAAGATGAAATTCTAAACCCTATAGAATTCAATCTAACCCAGACTCACACCAAGTCTGCAGTGATCACCCCAATCACCAAAATACAGGTTTTGTAACACCACAAAACAATCTCAAACCAGAGAATAATACAATTCAGACCACACTAATCAAGACTCTCTTCTTGATTCTTTCTAAAGCTGAATTCTTCAAAAGATTTGTGAGTAAGCTTTTCATGATTCACTCTTCTCTGTTCTCTCTCTGTTCTTTCGCTATTCTTTCGTTGTTTGAATCTCCCATGAGACTTGTATTTATAGAGAAAGAGATGAGCTTCAATCAGACGTTATTCTGTTTCTGTCAAACTGGAAGTCCTGGAACAAAATAGTCGACTAAACAACGAAATAGTTAGCTTATTTCATTAAAAGCACATTCCTGACATATTAATGAAAATAGCCGACTAATATATCAAAATTAGTTGACTAATTAAAGATTAATGAAAATAGCAGACTAATATATCAGAATTAGCTAACTTATAACACATAATCTAACAACTATTCAAAAACTGCATAAACATCAATTAATCACCAACGTTCCAGCAACATCATCAAATCAAATTCATCAACAAACTCCCCCTATTTGATGATGGCAACCTGCAAAACCTGTTGAAATCAAAGAGAATAGATGGAAGATTATCTCCCCCTTTAACATTAGCAAATAGGTGAAAATTAAGCAGATTATATAAGCAACGTCTGAATAATGCAGAAATATGAGTGCAGATTATGTTACAGACTCATGAATTGTTCAGAAAGCAACAACATTAAAGTGAAAATAGGAAAGGCTTTTAAAACAACAGATATTAAACTTCATCATCATCTTCATCATCACCATCATCATCACCATCATCATCATCAGCATCCTCATCCATGGCAGCAGCAGTTCCAGAGGTTCCTTCAAAGCTTTCAACTGAAACTTGAATCTCAGCAAGTTGTTGCTGTATGAGTTCAATCTAATAATCAATGTTTGTGAACCTTTCAACCATGGTTTCATGAGTGTTTTGCTGCATAGAACCAAGAACATTAAGACGTGAAATAAGCATTCTTTCAAATTCAGGTAATGGAATTCCTTGGTATGCAGAAGGAGCTGTGTATGGAACCATCTGATATGCAGAGTAGTCTTGAGGATTCCTTGAAGAGTTGTCAGCATGAATTGATGATCTAGGTGCAGAGGAAGATGAGCCAGCTTCAAAAACCCATTCATCATCAATCTTTGTCAGCCCCATTTTCCTAAGATAATAGTTGTCAAAGATATGCTTGTGATTGATGATCCTGGTTGTATCTCCTTCAGTGGAAATGTTGAAGTGGTCCAAAACTTTTGAAATGAAAATTGCATAGGGAAGCTTGTGATCATTAAGTCATTTTGCCTTGAACATGTGTCCTTTGATGACATAGATCCAGTTGACTTTAATGTTGTTCTTCATGCAGTGTATCAAGGCCAGATCCTCTTCCATCAGCTGTGCATGGTTGCTCCCCCTGGGTGTGAGCTGCCAAGCTATTATGAAAGCAAGAAGTCTTTCATCACGTTTGATCTTCCCAACATTGTATTTCTGGACAACTTCATCAGCATTTGTCATGCAGGACTTGAATGCAGATTCCTTGTTGAATTCAGGCACAGAGGAACCAGCATTCTTCAAGCCAGCTAGTCTTCTCCATAAGGAGTTGCCAATCCTTATTTCTCTTCCTTTGACTTGAGAAACCAGCATATTGTTTTCTACTTTCAGGTTAGCATAGAAAATCTTAATCAAATCACTATAAAAATTACCTTCCATCTCAACAAAGTGCCTTAGGCCTTGAGTTTGAAGAGCATTCTTAACAAATATTAGATTTTCGTTATTCAGCCAAGTGAACTTGAGGATTTTGGGTATCAGCACCAACTTTCTCTGCATTTTTAACTCTAATGACTCAATAGTTTCAGCATTTTCACGTTCAGACTCAGTTTCTTCTTCTGAATGATTCTCTTTATCAAGCACAGGAGAAGGAATCCTTACACGAACTTTATACCTCTTAGAAGGTTGTCCCATAGCTGGGTTTGAAGGTCCAGCAGGAGATGCAGGATTTCTGATGGACTGTGCAGGAGAACTAGAGGTTAATCCTCTGTTGCGGTTTTGAGCTTTCCCAACTGGAGTCTTTAATGTTTGTGTTGGCATTCTAGTTCTAGATGACCTTCTTAGCCTCTGAACTGCATTTGCTAAGGGTGCATCTAAATCATCATCACTTTCAATCAAGAAATAGTCATTAGAAGACATTTTGGTGAGAAATTGTAGTGATAGTATGATGCATAGAAATAGTATGTATTATGGAGATGAACCAGTTTAATAGGGAAGGATTGAGTAGCTTGGTCAAATGCATAATAACTATGAGAATATTTTGAACAGATATGCACTCAATCACAGATGCTAATAGTCAGAAAATGCAGAAGGAATATATTGAGAAATGGAAGTTCAGTTTTGGAAAACCAATAAAGCATTCTCACATGTATTTATAACTGTTTCAGCTTTGAAAAATAGTGGACCCAAGTACGAATTGATTTTAGACAGATTTGATTCAATTGGAATTAAAAGAATTAAACTAATTTGCTTGAATACCCAATTGAATTCAGCTGCAGTAAATGAAATCAATCAACTAGAAAAAAGAAATTAATAGACTAATCTGACAACAATTATAGTAGTGAGCTCATTTAATTAAATAAGTTAGTTATTTCAAAGAAATTAACAAATTATTTTATGCAGCAGTATAGCATTTTTGTCAGTTAAATGAAATAAGTCAACTATTTCAAAGAATTAACAAACTATATTCTACAGCAGTATAACATTTTTGCCAGTTAAATGAAATAAGTCAACTATTTCAAGAAAATTAACAAACTATCTAATGCAGCAGTAGAACATTTAAGATAGATTCTTGATGTTTAGGATTCCTAATTCATTTCTTAGTTTGAAAAACCTGTCACGACCTAATGGCTTAGTGAAAATATCAGCTAGTTGGTCATTTGTTGAAATGAAATCAATCCTACAATCTTTCTTTTCAATGTGATCTCTTATGAAATGATGCCTAATTTCAATATGTTTTGTTCTAGAGTGCTGAATGGGATTTTTTGTTAGATTAATTGCACTAGTATTATCACAAAGAATAGGAATATCATATAAGTGCAAATCAAAATCACATAGCTACTGTTTTAACCAGAGTATTTGTGCAGTGCAACTTTCAGCAGCAATGTATTCAGCTTCTGCTGTAGATAATGCAACACAAGCTTGTTTCTTGCTGGTCCATGAAATCAAGCAATTCCCAAATAGATGGCATGTTCCACTTGTGCTCTTTCTATCCAATTTGCAACCTGCAAAATCAGAATCAGTATATCCAACTAGATTCAGTTCATTACCAGTGGAATACCATAGCCCAACATTCACTGTTCCTTTGAGGTATTTCAGAATTCGTTTTGCAGCAGTGAAATGTGATTCCTTTGGATTAGCTTGAAATCTTGCACATAAGCACACAACAAACATGATATCTGGTCTGCTAGCTGTTATATAAAGCAAGAAACCAATTAATCCTATGTACATGGTGACATCAACTGATTTTCCTTTTTCATCCATGTCAAGATAGCAATTTGAAGACATAGGAGTAGAGGCTTCTTTGCAACTTTCCATACTAAACTTCTTCAACAGCTCATTGCAGTATTTTGTTTGATTGATGAATGTACCATTTGGCAATTGTTTAACCTACAGTCCTAAGAAGAAATTTAACTCTCCCATCATGGACATTTCAAATTCACCTTTCATAGTATCTGCAAATTCTTGGCATAGAGATTGATTAGATGAACAAAAAATTATATCATCAACATAAATCTACACCAATATGAGTTCATTATCAACTTTCTTAGTAAAAAGAGTTTTATCAATAACTCCTCTTTTAAAGCCTTGTGATATGAGGAAAGTTGTAAGTCTTTCATACCATTGTCTAGGTGCTTGTTTCAGACCATACAAAGCCTTTTTCAGTTTGTATACATGATTAGGAAGTTTAAAATCAACAAAACCAGGTGGTTGTTCAACATATACATCTTCATTAATGAATCCATTTAAGAAAGCACTCTTGACATCCATTTGAAAAAGTTTGAAACCTTTAAGACAAGCAAAAGCAAGTAACAGTCTAATAGCTTCTAATCTAGCTACAGGTGCATAGGTTTCATCAAAATCAATACCTTCTTCTTGATTATAGCCTTTAGCAACTAGTCTAGCTTTGTTTCTAGTGATTATCCCATTTTCATCAAGCTTGTTTCTAAGCACCCATTTAGTTCCTATAACATTCATATTGTTATTTCTAGGTACAAGAAACCAAACATCATTTCTGATAAACTGATTTAATTCATCATGCATAGCAGAAATCCAATTATCATCAAGCAATGCATTATTGATATTTTTTGGTTCAATTTGAGACACAAAAGCCATATGATTGCAGAAATTATTTAAAGAATTTCGAGTTGTAACTCCCTTTTCAACGTTTCCTATGATGTTGTCCAGTGATAGTCCTTTTTGAGTTCTCCAGGATTTAGACAAAACATTGTCTGTTGTAGAATAGTCAACTGTTCCAGAGTTATAGTCAACTGTTTCAATTCGTCTGTCAGCATCAGCAGATTTTTCTGCATAATCATCACTCTGTTATGATTTTTCAGACTTTTCATCATCTGAACTTGCAAGAGAATTACCTTTTCTCTCTTTTTGACATAAGAACTCATCAAATACAACATGAATTGATTCTTCTACAGTCAAATTCTTTTTATTGAATACACCATAGGCTTTACTATGTATAGAATATCCTAAGAATATACCATCATCAACTTTTTCATCAAATTTACCTAAAGATGTTTTTCCATTGTTTAAAATGAAACACCTGTAACCAAAAACTTTAAAGTATGCAATGCTTGGAGTTCTACCATTCAATAGTTCATAAGGAGTCTTATTGAGAATTGGTCTTATCAATATCCTATTAAGCACATAACAAGCTGTGGAAACTGCATCTGCCCAAAAATACTTAGGAAGCTTAGATTCACTTAACATGGTTCTAGCACATTCTTGAAGAGTTCTATTCTTTCTTTCAACAACTCCATTTTGTTGTGGAGTTCTAAGAGCAGAAAAATTGTGAGATATGCCATGTTTTGAGCAAAACTTTTCAAAAAGAATGTTTTGAAATTTTGTTCCATGATCACTTCTCAAAGAAACAATGTTAAGATCTTTTTCATTTGAAATAATCTTGGCAAATTTCTTAAATGCATAGAAAGTTTCATCTTTAGAAGATAGAAATAATGTCCAAGTGAATCTTGAAAAATCATCAACAATGACAAGAACATAGGAATTGTTACCAAGACTTACAGTTCTTGATGGACCAAAGAGATCAAGATGTAATAGCTCAAGTGGTCTTCTTATTGAGATGATGTTCTTTTACTCAAAGGAGTTTCTTGATTGCTTTCCCTTTTGACAATATGCACAAACTTTGTTTTTCACGAATTTGACATTTGGAATACCTCTAACAAGGTTTTTGCAGCAGATTTTGTTTAATAACTGCATGTTAATGTGTCCACATCTTCTATGCCAAAGCCAACCTTCATTTTCTTTGGTCAACAAGCATATATTCTTGAGATTTGAGGATTCAATGTCCAGCATATATACACTGTTTGATCTTCTTCCAATGTGGACAATATCTGCAGATTCCTTTTCTTCTGGCTTACAGTTAATGTAATTGGTGATGTTATTTCCCAGTGCTGCAGTGGAATGTTGGCCCTGGAAGTTAATTGGCTTCTACAATTATATATAACACAAAATTATGCATCAAAAGTGACCTTCATACCTTTGTCACATAGTTGACTAATACTCAACAGATTATGTTTCAATCCTTCAACAAATAGAACATCTTTTATATGTGAAGAATAGCAGTTTCCAATATCTCCAGAACCTTTTATTTTACCCTTGCTATCATCTCCAAATGTAACAGAACCAGCTTCATATTCCTTGAAATTTATTAGCTTTGATTTGTCACCTGTCATATGTTTAGAGCAACCACTATCTAAATACCATAAAGCTCTCTTTGCTCTTTGACAGATTTGGCTTGAGGTTTCAGCATTTGCAACAAGGCATAGATTTGCTTGATTTTCAGATTCAAAATTTGATGTAGATGACCTGCAAGATTCACTTTCATCCCATGCCATGTAGGCTTTCTTTCCTTTCTTGAAGTGATTATTTCGTTTCTCTTTGTCTTTTCTTTCTTTTCTTTCTGGGCTTCTTTCTTTTCTTTGATTTATGAGAGGACAAACCATCTTTACATGTCCTAGCTTCCCACAGTTGAAACAAGAGAAATTAGAAGAATTGAAATAAGATTTTCTTGTGTACCTTTTCTGTTGATCTTGAAATCTGTCTCTTGAGTTGTTCTTTCTCTTTATAAACTTTCCAAACTTCTTTACAAGCATGGCAAATTTTGTGCTGTCATTTTCGTTTTCCTCTTCATCACTTTTCAAACATTCTTTGGCTTTCAAGGCAAGGCTCTTGTTCTTCTTGTCATAAATTTCCAACTGATCAAGTCTACTCAATTCCAGTTCATGCTCTCTAAATTTGCCAAACAATGTAGTTGTGTTCATGACAGATAAATCCTTTGTTTCAATAATAGCAGTGACCTTTGGTTGCCAGCTTCTGTTTAGGCACTTTAGAATCTTGATATTGAGTTCTTCATCATCAAACTTCTTGCCCAGACCCAGCAAATGGTTTACAATGTGAGTGAAACATTTCTGAACATCTTGGATGCTTTCTCCATGCTGCATCCTAAACAATTCGTATTCTTGAATGAGAGTGTGCTTTCTTGCTCTCTTAACTTCAGATGCGCCTTCATGGGTGACTTGTAAGATGTCCCACATCTCCTTTGCAGTTGCACATTGAGAAATCCTGAAAAATTCATCAAGATTTAAAGCAGAAGTTAGAATGTTTTTTGCCTTACAATCGAATTGTGTTTTCTTGTTTTCTGCATCAGTCCATGTCTCCCAAGGTTTTTCAGTTATTGTTCCATCTTCAGCCTTCAATTTTGGAATGTATGGACCATTGATTACAGCATCCCAAACGCCTCTGTCTATAGATTCAAATAAAATCTTCATCCTTGCTTTCCAGAAGGGGTAGTTTGCTCCAACAAAGAGTGGTGGTCTCTTGGTGGATGCTCCTTCAGCAAAGGGAATCTTATCAGCCATCTTGGATCACTCTTGAATATCTTTCAAGTACCTGCTCTTGATACCAATTGTTAGATTCAGAGATATATCAAGAAGGGGAGATGAATTGATATATGATTTTCTTCGAAAACTGTTAAGTATCAGATTTTTCTGATGCTGTCAAGAACAGATTAGTTAGCTAATTTCAGAAAAATAGTCGATTAGTTCTATCAGAAACTTATTAAAGAAGATAAAAGAAGAGAAAGAATGCACAAGAGCTACATCCAGTTTCGATCTGTAACACTAACAGATCTCAATACACTAAATGATCAAGTCTTTACAAGAACCCCTCTTCTAAAGACTAACAAAATTAAAAAGATGAAATTCTAAACCCTATAGAATTCAATCTAACCCAGACTCACACCAAGTCTGTAGTGATCACCCCAATCAGCAAAATACAAGTTTTGTAACACCACAAAACAATCTCAAACCAGAGAACAATACAATTCAGATTACACTAATCAAGACTCTCTTCTTGATTCTTTCTAAAGCTGAATTCTTCAAAAGATTTGTGAGTAAGCTTTTCGTGATTCACTCTTCTCTGTTCTCTCTCTGTTCTTTTGCTATTCTTTCGTTGTTTGAATCTCCCATGAGACTTGTATTTATAGAGAAAGAGATGAGCTTCAATCAGGCGTTATTCTGTTTCTGTCAAACTGGAAGGCCTGGAACAAAATAGTCGACTAAACAGCGAAATAGTTAGCTTATTTCATTAAAAGCACATTCCTGACATATTAATGAAAATAGTCGACTAATATATCAAAATTAGTTGACTAATTAAAGATTAATGAAAACAGCAGACTAATATATCAGAATTAGCTAACTAATAACACATAATTTAACAGTTATTCAAAAACTGCATAAACATCAATTAATCACCAACGTTCCAGCAACATCATCAAATCAAATTCATCAACAACTATCATGAAGTTGGTCCTGTAGTAGAAGCAAATGAAGACATAAATCAAAATTTGTTTCAGAAACGCATCATAGTGGCTACTAGTTATAGTCAATTCAGAACAAATGACAATTTTTTAGATGCACTACCCACACCAAGTTAGTAAATATGCTAAATTCGAAAATGACCATCAATGTTATTAAATGTTTCATTGTTTAGCAATATTCATAAATATTCAACTTTTTTGAAAGTTGAACGTTTGCTTGCATCTATTTCAATTTCGTCATCGCCTTCATCCTGTTAATGTTCAGAATTAATTCAAGGTATTATATTATATCTTATATAACACATTTGGTAATAAGTCTTATTATAAGATCAAATTTTATAGATAGTTATATGATTTTCTATGTTTGATTTTCCTGTCAATGATCATATACAATTGTCTTTTGTCAGGGAAAAGTTCTTATGCATCTGTTAGAAAATCAGGACCAATTCAATCATCTCATTCTGTTGAAGTTGTAAATACTTCTTACCATGTTTCTAACAAGAATGTTAAATTTCATTTGAACATCATCCAATCAATAAGCAAGACACTGAATTATGATGAACAATTTCAAGAACAACAAAATGAAGGTAAAACATAATTTTTTGTTAATTGCTCTCATATGTACATTCTTCATTGATTGGATGCTTATGTTTATAGAATTTAAACCTCATACATTATGTTAATAATATTATATGAATCACATTTTCTAGATAATTATATGATTTTCTATGTTTAATTTTTGTGTCAATGATCATGTATAATTTTTTTGGAAGGCCAAAGTTCTTATGAATCTATTAGAAAATTGAAAGCAATTCAATCATCTCATTCTGCTGAAGTTGGAAATACTTCTTACCATCCTTCTAAGAATAAGAACGTTAAATATCCTTTGAACATCATTCAATTAATAAGCAAGACACTGAATTATGATGAACAATTTCAAGAACAACAAACTGAAGGTAAAACATAATTTTTTGTCAACTCCTTTCATATGTAAATTCTTGATTGATTCATTGATCTGATGCTTATGTTTATAAAATTTAAACATCATACATTATGTTAATGATATGTTTTGCAGTTGACATTGAACTGGTTTTTAGCTATGATCTATACTCAAAAGCAGAAATCCAAGGTCAGTTTGTATTTTTAGTTATGCATGTTGTATTATTTTATTTTATTATAATTTCTTATAAATACTATTGTTTGTGGCATAAAAGTTGTCCATATTGGACAACCTTGCATCGAATGTCAACATTGTCATACAAAGTTATAGTATGAAGAAAGAGCAGAGAAATCAAAGAGATTAAAAGAAGTTGACTTCTCAATGTGTTATCAAAAGGGAAAGGTACAACTGCCTTTGTTAGAAAAACTACCAAAATTGATGGCAACTTTATTAAATGGTGAAGATCATAGAAGTAAACATTTCTTTGATAACATTAGAACTTACAACAGCATATTCTCTTTCACGTCCATTGGCGGGAAGATTAATTCTTCAATCAATGATGGATCTGGCCCTACACAATTCATTCTTAATGGACATAAAACTCCCAGAAAATGGATCCACTCCAAAGTTTACACAACTTTATATTTATGACACAAAGAATGAGATGTCTCATAAAATGAATCACCTTAGGTAAGTATTGTTATTATTTTCAACATATCTTTTGTGATTTAATTTTTCATAAACATGAAATTTTTTTTTTCTCTATAGGACTAAGGTAAAAGAAGCAACATTTGATAAATCTTTGATATCTGATTTCACTAAGATGATTGATGAACACAATGTTCTTGCTAAATCGCTTAGAAGAGACAAAGATTTGTCAAATCATGATGCAAAATCAGACTTCACATTGAGACTATTTAGAAATCGGTTCAAAGATCCTAGAGTATACAATACACCTACATCAGGTGAAGTAGCAGCATTAATCGTTGGTGATATTGGTAACATGGAAGCAAGAAGAGACAATTGTAAAAAACATTCTAGCCAATTGACAAGACTACATGAGAAAACTGCATGAGAGTTAGGAAGATTTCATTAAAGGAGTTCATTGTTTTCAAAATTCAAGAAAGAGTTATGGAGTTTGACAATATAGTTTATGCACGCAGGTTGTTTCAACAATTTGTGGATGATTGTTACATGATGATTTAGGCTCAACGATTGTCTTTTATAAGAGAAAATAAAAAATTTATATGATATGATATTCTAAATGGCTTACAAGAAGTTGTGAATAGAGGAGAGACATATCCCTCTTCAATTGGTAAATGTGTAGTTCTACCTACTTCTTTTACTGGTGGTATGAGGTATATGTTTGATAATTTTCAATATGCTATAGCTATTGGTAAGAGATTTGGATATCCAAATTTGTTTATAACTATAACATGTAATGTCAATTGACTTGAAATTCGTGATTTCGTCGTGTCGAAAGGGTTAACAACTTTAGATAGACCTGATATTGTTTGCAGAGTTTTCAAAATGAAGCTGGGTGAAATAATGACGGATTAAAAAAAAGGTTTTTTGGAAAAGTTACTGCAGGTAAATAAATTTCAATATTTATGTTAAGTAATGTAAAATTTTGAAATTATCAATTACTCTAAGAAAAATTGCTTTTTTTTACAGGCATGTATACAATAGAATTTCAAAAAAGAGGTCTACCACATGCTCATATATTGTTATGGTTGGATGGATAAAATAAATTGGAAAATTCAAGAGATATTGATAGAGTAATCTCTACTGAGTTACCTCATCCAGATTTGTACCCAAAATTGTCAAAGGTTGTTGCAACTTACATTATACATGGACCATGTGGAGCTGCTAATTTGAAGTCACCTTACATGAAAGAAGGTAGATGCTCCAAATTAAGAAATTTACATCCACAAATTCCATTGACGAAAATGATTATCCATGTTATAAATGTCGTGATAATGTTCTAACTGTGCAAAAGAATGGAGTTCAACTAGGTAACAACATTGTTGTTCCTTATAGTCCACCTCTTCTAATGAGGTATCTAGCTCATATCAATACCGAATATTGCAACAAGTCTAATTCAATCATGTATCTTTTTAAATATGTCAGCAAAGGTCCAGATAGAACTACAATTAAGATTTCTCCTTCTTCTGCAAATTCTAAAGAAATAACCATTGTTATGAAATCAAGAAATACTATGATTATAGGTGCTTATCTCCATGTGAGGTAGTGTGGAGAATCTTTGGTTTTGACATCCACCAAAAGTGGCCTGCAGTTCAGAGATTAACTTTCCATCTCCCCAATCAACAATCAGTTTTGTTTAAAGATGATGATGAAGAAATTGATGAGATCTTAAGCAACCACCCAAATGTTAATACAATGTTCTTAGCTTGGTTTGAGGCTGCTACGATATAAGATGAGGGAAAAACATTGACTTATGCTGAATTCCCAACTAATTTTGTTTGGATGGCTCAGCAAAGAAAATGAAAACCAAGAAAGCAAGGTTGCAATATTGAAAGGTTTACTTTTGTTCCACCTGGATCGGTGAATTGTATTACATGAGGATATTATTAACAATTCAAAAACATTGCACTGATTACGATACCATTAAAACGGTTAATGGAATAACTTTCAAAACATACTAAGAGGCTTGCTATGCTTTAGGACTTCTTGCAAATCATAAATAATTTACTGACGCAATCAAAGAAGCAAGTCATGTTGCATCTGGAAATCAACTAAGAATGTTATTTATATACTTATTAACCATGAATACAATGTCTAAACCAGATGTAGTATGGGAATCTACTTGGAAATTGTTGTCAGATGCAATCTTATATCAAAAGAGAAAGGAGTTCAATTTACCAGGTATTAAATCTATTCATAACTCTAAGTTAACTATATCATTATAAAATTAAATTATGAATTATGTTTTGTAGTTTTACAAATTGCAGAAGATGAGCTACAAAACTTGTGTCTTCTAAAGGTGCATAAGTTATTGTTTTCAAATGGTAGGTTCTTAAAAGATTATATTTTCCTACCTCAACCAGATCTTTCAGATTCATTATTATTTCAAAATAGATTTATGAATTGAACTATAATGAACAAGAGATGACAACACTGCATTCATCACTTCTGCAGTTGCTCATTAATGAGCAACAACATGTTTATGAAGAGATAATGACAACAGTTATTTCACAAGTAGGAGGATTATTTTTCCTATCTGAATATGGTGGAACAGGAAAAACATTTATGTGGAGAACATTGTCAGGTGCTATTAGATCAAGAGAATGATTGTTCTTAATGTTGCTTAAAGTGGAATTGCTTCGTTGTTACTTCTTGGAGGAAAGACAACACATTCTACATTTTGTATCCCATTGGTAATAAATGAAGAAACAACTTGCAACATATCACAAGGAAGTCTTCGTGTTAAGCTATTGATTGAAGCAAAATTGATTATATGGGACGAAGATGAATAGATTTTGCTTTGAAGCATTTGACAGGATTTTGAGAGATATAATGAGAGCTCAAAATGAGGAAAATAGTACAAAACCTTTTGGTGGGAAATTCATTGTTTTAGGAGGCAATTTTAAACAAATCTTGCATGTTGTCAAAAATGGCTCAAGATATGATGTTCTTAAATCATCAATTAATTATTCATATCTTTGGAAAAATTGCAAAGTGTTGAACCTTACCCAGAATATGTATGAGATTGAACATTGCAAAATGTGCGCATACTGCAAAAGATATTAAAGAATTTGCAGATGGGATCCTACAAATTGGAGATGGAAAAATGGAGTTAAATGAAAATGGTGAAGGCAATCTTGAGATACCACAAGATCTTCTGATTCAAAATACTTCATCACCTTTACTGTCATTGGTTGAATTTGTTTATCCAAAATTTATGCATAATATGATGTCTCCTGGATTTTTTGATGATGGAGCAATACTTTGTCCCCCCACTAAATGTGTAGAACAAGTAAATGGTTTCATTCTTTCTAAAATACTTGGTGAAGAAATAACTTATTTAAGTTCAGACACGCCTTGCAAATCTGATGAAGATCAAGAAATTCAAAGTGAGTGGTTTACATCTGAGTTCTTGAATGATATAAAATGTTTTGGTATCCCCACTTAGATTGAAAGTTGGTGTACCTGTAATGCTTTTAAGAAATCTTGATTAAGTAAACGGTCTGTGTAATGGAATAAGATTGCAAATCAACAATCTAGGCAAGAATGTTTTCTGCAACAGTCATTACAAGAAAAAATGTTGGTGATAAAATTTTTATAACAAGAATGGATCTTATGCCTTTTGACTCAGGACTTCCTTTTAAATTTCAAAGGAGAAAATTTTCCATCTCAGTGTGCTTTGTAATGACAATTAATAAGAACCAAGGACAATCACTCTCTAGAGTGGGACTTTATTTGCTACATCCGCACATGGACAATTATATGTGACTATTTCTAAAGTCAAATTGAAGAAAAGATTGAAAATTCTCATTCTATATTAAAATTGAGATTTAACCACGATGACTAAAAATGTGGTGTATAAAGAGATTTTTAAAAATCTTTAGAACAAAACACTTCCTTACAAAAGTATATCATGATTTATTGATTCAATGAATTGAGTTTTTCTTATATATACAATGTACGTACTTTTATTAGTTATTCTAAAAATACATATATATTGTTGTAAATAATGTTTGAAGTCATCCGGGTAACAATATTAGTATTCAGAACAAAAGAAAAGATGTCCCAAAACGTAAGAAAAGGGGGCGAACACCACCTCACCACCAAGACAAGGTTCGAATCAAGAAATCAGGTGAAACTGATGTGATATACAAAATGGAAAATAAAACTTGTAATTACACCATAGAGTGTACTGGTAGGTGTACCTCCCAATAGTCAAACCGAATTCTTGGATAAAAAATAAAAGACTATCAATATCAATAATTAGTTATTACTATGTAACATTTCCGTTAAAGTGGGGTATCATGAATAGTTACTATTGTGCTCATAAGAGAAGAGTTTTATAAATATTCAGTTGTTCTCTAGGGAGTACTAGGAGATCTCTCAACATCCACTGCTAACACCTCAGAAGGTCAATCTCATATCTCATCCAAACTTATTTATTTTCGGTAAAACTAGTAGAATTTACAACTTAGAATTTAAGATTTAAGATTTACAATTTCTCTTCAATATTTCAATATTTCTGATGTCAGAAAAAAAATTGAACAATTTTAGAGGGAGAATATTCTTTATAAACTTTCACATATATAATAACTACCTTCTAATGCAATATTTTGCATCCAAGTATTTTCAATTCAATTTGAAGAGATTGGATCATAAATCTATCAAACTCCTGTAAAAGCAAAAGTAATTGTACAGTTGAAAATGGCAAAAACATAAATTATTATTTTTTTCGTACCATGTTTTCATTGGCTATAAGACTTGTGTTGTGAGAGTAGAACGTTATGAATTGATAAAGCAAAAGCTCTTCTTTACCGTTTTAGAAAAGCTATTCAATGTCTCAGAGATAAAAATGTTGAATGTATTCAGTTTTTCTAAACACAATTGAAATTTTAAGCAGTTCATCAGCTCTAACACTGGCTGGATTTTATTGCTGTGGTGATATGATCTGAATTCGAAAATGGATATCAGTAAGTACAAGCTATTTAGATTTGGATACACTTCAATGATACTCCAAAAGCCACACATGTAGTTTCTGGATCTATTTGTTGATTTTAGTTCAGCTATAACATAATTTACAAGCATATAAAGAACAATAACACAAGGATCATTGACAAAGAAAGTGATTAGAACAACATGCTTATGCTCTCCTTAGATTCATCATTTGGAACCCATCTTGACACTTGAAGATGAATGGAGCAGAGAAGACACAGATAGGCTTGAGTCATTGCTTTTTGTTTTCAAAGTTTGCTTGACTGGTACTGATGAAGAAGCTATTGGCAGAACTCCACCACAGTTTTTATTCCCATATGCACCATTTGCCGGAGACCCTTTTAGAAGCACATCAAATTTTGCATACTCCTCCCTTTCGTGCTTTATCTCCTTCAGCATAGCGGCGATATCTCTCATTGTTGGCCTTTCATCAGGAGATGAGTTCACACATAATAATGCTATTCCCAATGCCTGCATCATTTCCTCTATTTCTGATTCTGGTCTAGAGAGCAAGCTAGGATCAAGCACTTCAAGACCCTTTTTCTGTCTCACCCAATCAACAACATGTAGACCATCTGGGATGGTTGGATCTATTGGTTGCTTACCTGTCAAGACTTCTAACAAAACTATCCCATAGCTATAAACATCACTCTTCTCTGTGATCTTCATCATATAGCCGTATTCTGAAACAATGTTATAAGATGTAAAAATATGATAGAAAATGAAGCCAGTGATTTCAACAAGTCTAAGCACTATGTGAAGCTTTCTAAAACAAACTATTGCGTACAATTTCTTTACATTTGTTTTCTTACAACAAGACACTAACTGTATTTATGAAGACAGGATTTAATTATGAAGAAGAATAAAGCAACTTTTGCAAGTAAAAAAGAGTCAAAATCCGAAAGAAGAATGTAATCGAGTTGGTGGGGAAGGCTCACTAACCTGGAGCAATATATCCGTAGGAACCAGCAACTGTATTGGAAGAACGACCAAAATCTCCATCATCAACAAGTTTAGCCAAGCCAAAGTCAGCGATGTAAGGTTCAAACTCAAGGCCAATGAGAATATTATTGGCTTTAATATCTCTGTGGACTATTGGAGGAACACAGTCATGATGTAGATATGCAAGGCCTTCTGCAGCACCCAACAAGATTCTGTACCTAAGTTCCCATTCCAGAGAGTTTCCAGTCCTCTCATGAAGTAGACTACATAAACTTCCATTCGGCATGTAATCGAAAATAAGCAATCTTGTTTGTCTGTTCCAACAGCACCCCAAGAATCTGACAATGTTCTTATGACGGATTGAGCCAAGGGTCTTGACCTCAGCTGAGAATGAATCTCGAACTCCACTTTTTTCTTCCTTAAATGCCTCTTCTGCGTCAGTAGTTGTTGGCCACAATTTCTTCACTGCAATGACTTCACCATTGTCCATTTCAGCTCTATATACAACACCAGAACATCCCTTTCCAATAATATTTCTATCAACTAAACATCTCAGTATCTGTTCCACTGAAAAGTTTAGCTTCTGAAATGGTATGAATTGCCATGGCCATGAGTCCCCCAATTCTGAATCATCATCTCTAATGATTCTTCTTGCTTTGATCACAGCAGTTATCCCCATAACAATCATTATTACTGTTAAGGCTATCAGCAATCCAATGGCTAGCTTAAGCCTTTGCGACTTCCGTACTTCATTTCCGTTCAGTGACATACCAGTCTTGCTAGAATCCTTCACAAAGCATGAGAGCCCTTGATTTGCAGTGAAGTCTTTTGATGTCAACTGCCTGAAAAGCTTGTTATCCGGAAGACAGCCAGAAAATTTGTTGTAAGAAACATTCAGTGAGACAAGGTTGTCCAACTCAGCAAGAGGTTGCAAATCTCCTTCCAACTGGTTGTGTGAGAGGTCCAATATGGAAAGCTTGTTAAGAGAAGATATCTGAGCTGGGATTATTCCACGGAGTGAATTGCAACTAAGATTAAGAGCAATTTCTAGAGTCTCAATCCGGCCAAGCTCAGCTGGTATGTCTCCACTGAGGTTGTTGCTGCTAAGATCAAGCAGTTGGAGATTTGAACATAGGCTCAATGATGCAGGAATAGGTCCAGAAAACAAGTTATTGCTTAGGATTAGCTTACTCAGAGAAACAAGACGGCCCAAACTTGCCGGTAAAGGACCGGAAAATCTGTTGGAAGATGCATCCAATACCTGAACTGCTGACAGTGAAGACAAATAATTAGGCAGAGGACCTTCTAAGTTGTTGCTGCTGAAGTCTATCATTTGCAGTTCAGAGCAGCTTCCAATCTCATCAGGTACTGGACCAGATAGGCGGTTCCCAGATAGGTCTAAAAAGTTCAAGCTCTTTAGGTTGCCTATTGTCTTGGGAATGCTACCAGTGATCCTATTGTTTCCAAGCCTCAATCTTATAAGAGAACTGCAACTTCCTATTTCATTTGGTATGAAACCTGATATGTCATTTGAAATCAGAAGCAGTTTTGTGAGGTTTTGGAGCTGGAATAGGCCAACAGGAATACTACCAGTGAGTGCATTGCGTGACAAGTCTAGAGCTTGAAGATTACTACAGTTCCCCAAAGTGGAGGGAATACTTCCCTCAAGCTGGTTCTGCCAAGCAAAGAACACCATGAGGTTTGACAACTTGCCAAGCTCTGGTGGAATTAAGCCTGAGAGCTGGTTTGTGTCAACTTGCAACTGTTGAAGATTTTTAGCATTTGAAAGACTCGAAGGGATTGAACCAGACACATTGTTATCGCTAATCATAAACTCTTCAAGATTCAGAAGACCTCCCAAAGATACAGGAATAGTCCCAGATAGAGAATTTAAGGAGAAATCAATTTTTCTCAAGCTTGTACAGTTACCAATCTCTTCTGGGATAGCCCCCACAAGACCATTCTGCCAAAAGAACAACTGTTCCAGCTTCTTGAGCTTACCAAGCTCAGATGGAATGGACCCTGATAGGCTATTTTCGTATAAGAACAAGTCAATAAGTTCAGAACAGTTACCTAACTCTGGTGGAATTTCACCAGACAGCATGGTGGTATAGATGGACAGTGTCTGAAGCTTTGTGAGCTTACCCAAAGAAGCAGGCAAAGAGCCAGATATTCTGGTATCAGCGAGCCCCAACACAGTCAAATTGCTGCATTCTCCTAGCTCTTCAGGAATCTTCCCTACTATATCTTTGTTCCCTCCAGCTCTTAGGGACTCAAGTTGTGACAACTTCCCCAGATCAGGTGGGATAGTCCCACTTATCTGATTGTCAAAAAGAAGCAGATTTTTTAAAACAATGCAGTTGCTTAACTCCACTGGAATCCTTCCAGTAAGCTGGTTAGAGTTCAAAGACAAGTTCTGAAGGTTTTGGAGCTTTCCAATGCTTGCAGGAATTGAACCAACAAGATTGTTAGAGCTGAGGTCAATGACAGTGAGGGAAGAGCAATCACCAATGTCTGAAGGGATGGATCCAGTTAGATTGGCATCAGATAAGACAAGCCTTTGAAGAGAGTGAAATGAAGAGAGGTTGGAAGGTATAGGAAGCTCTAGAGGGATGGATTGTATGTTGATTTCAGTGACAAAGCCTAGTGAGGAGCATGTTATGGACGTCCAGTTGCATGGATTGGAATCAAGGATGTTCCAGTTAGAGAAAGAAGGAGGTGGTGGTGATGCAGAAGTATGGAGCCAAGAGAAGAGAGTTGAGGCTTCATGGTTGGCAGAGAAGGCAATGCCATAGAGAAGAGTAACTTGGAGGAGAATGATACAAGACAATGAAGAAGGGAAAGAAGAAGAAGAGGAAGAGATGTACAAGGATTGCCTCGAGCTGAGCATTGAAACAATGAAACATTTGCCTCAAATTCCAAACTTTTCTTCTCCTTGGGTTTGAGTCATTGGGTTTTGCACTCTTCACTCAACCTTGTGAGAATGTGTATGCTGTGGGTTTCTTGCTTTGAACTCAAACTCAGAGTGGAACTTCTCTTTCCAAAACAAAGCTAAAAGGAGCAGTTCACACAAACCATAAGAGAATAAAATAACATAAAACTGAATGCCTAGAGATCAGAAAATCTGCAGCAGCTGCAGAAGTAGCACCACCCCACCACACCAAAGATGCTTCTTTCTGTCTAAGCAAAAGCATTAGAATAATGGGGCTGTGCCAGGTGGTGTTTCTTGCAATGAACATAGGCATCTTATTATATACCACTAGAGCTTGGCTGCACTGCACATACATCTGATTTATGCTTTTTGTTTATTGCTCAGCTCTAGTCATGGTACTTTCTTAGCCTGTGGTTTTCTCACACCCTCTCTCATTTTTAATGAAAAGTTTTAAAGAAGAAAAGTTCTCCAACTTCTCAGTAATCTATTGTCTCCTTGCTTTGTTATCCATCACACATGTTTTTTTGGGTATTCAAGCTATCTTGGCCATAGTAAAAAACTAGACTCATAAAATAGAAAACTTATTATTTAAGAAATTATCTCTCTCACTGAATGTTCTTGATAATCTTTCATGTATACACGAACCTGTAAAAGTGTGAATTAAATTCTTAAAAAACATTTTATCATAATGGTTATATAATTGAAGGAACTTGAAGATGTATTCAGAAACATACAAAATCTCACTAAAAACTGACTGAACTGAGGCTGATTGATTATACTGATAAGTTAATTTATTGAGAAGTTTCAGAAAATGTTTGCAAGTTTGTAAACAAGACTTTAATTATTTTCCAGTAGGCTGAATAAAAACAAGACTTTGATGTTACTCATATAATTAAAGATGTGTAGATAATGTTTGAATTCGATTAATGTTAAAAGCTTTAAATAGTTATGGGAACCGGGGAGGAGTGAGTTTTGATTCTCCGTATCCATTTACCTCCTGTTTTTTATTTATTTAATTATTTTTGTTTTGTCTTTTATTCTTGTTGGAAAAAAAATTATTTTATTAAGATGAATTTTTTCATTTCTGTTTTATTTTATTTTTTAAATATAAAATTTTAAAAATATTTAAATAAATTTAAAAATTTAAATATGATAATAAATATATAACGTTATTTATGTTATAAAAGCAGATACTAAAAATAAATTTAAACTATATATTTTAATATTAAATATTTTTTATATTATTTTTATATATAAATTAATATTTTTAATGTTCTAAATTTTAAATTATTTTATTAATAAAAGATATTTTAATTTATTCTTTTTATATTAAAATATTTATGTAAAAGTTGTTTTATAATTTTTTTAAACTAATAAATTTAATTTATTTATTTTCAAAATATATAATATAATAAGTATAGAAATATTAGTCCTGTGAAAGATAAAAAGAGACGGTAAAATTAAGTTTTTAAAGTTTAAGTTTAAATTTATAGAAATAAGTAATAAAAATTACATTATTTATTTCCTAACCCAAATCTTATTTCTTAGAATGAACAAAATCTAAATTTATCTCCGAACGTGGTTAACTTTTTTCATTCAATCTTGAGACAAATACATTTCGGTCCCATAGCTACTAATTTAATTATCATTCCTAACTTTAAACTATCATATAAAAACATTTAATAATTTTATATTTAACAAAGTTATTATGAAAAAACAGTTATAAAATATATTGATAGTTTCCTATTAATTGTTAGTTTAATTTTTACACAACTTTATTAATAATTACTCGTCAAATATTCTTTTAATATATTTAAACGTTCTTTCATCAAGATTGTTTTGTGGACAAAAATTATAAAAGAAGAATTACAACTTATAATTTCCTTTCTCAATAAAATAAATTAAAAATTATTTAAAAGAAGATAGCTTTTCAAAATTTAATCCAAAAACATATTTATCTCATCTTCCAATACTCCATTGTGGAAAACAATTTATACTTTATATTGTTTTACAGTTCCCACTTGCAACGTTCTGTAATCAAAATTATTATAAAATACGTTGTTATGAATTCCAAGCTTATTCGTGAATCATTTATCTAACTTTTATTTATTTATTTATTATAGTTTCTTATCACTTTTGGACCAACAAAAATAACACTCTCATAATCGGTATTAATATCTGATTTAATAAGCATAAGAAAACATGTGGCATATGTAAATAAAAAAAACTAACACCTATATCCTTTCAGATAATTAATTAATTAATAAAAAATTAAATATGTTTTTCGGATTAATTCAAATTTTTTTAAATTAAAAAATTTATATCTATTAGATTTGTCTATTTTATATAAATTATATTGTATCTCCAAATTAAAGTAAATATTTATTTTTAACGATGATTATTTTAATAAAATATAAAGATAAAAAAATGTATAATTTAGTTTAAGGATCAAACATAATTTTAAAATGAAAACATATTTAACTTATTAATAAATTATTATTTTCTTAAATAATAATTTCATCATATTTGAAAAACATACTTTTTTAAGTATCATAATTTGTTACCTAATTAAGGAAATAAAAATATTGAAAAACTTTACAAATCAAAATAATCTAATTCTAGGAAATGTAAATCAGCCTAGTTATACATGCCTTTCTTCACATTAGTATTAAGATATATAATGAACTTTTTTATGTAGGAATCCAGAATGACACATAAATAAGTGTTATTTTAAAAGAAGAAATTTGTTTCATATTATCTGTCGTTTGCAAATCTCAACGATGTATTAATTGTTTTTTATCAACTATATCTTTATTTTAAAAAATATAAAAATAATTAAATGATTCTTTTTATAAGACTTTAATGGACTAGCTGTTTATATTAACCAATTATTTTTTATCTTTTCATCTACTTTTCGTCAATCAATAAATCACATTTAATTCTTTAAAAGTATTATTGAAAAAAATTTTAAAATTATTATAAATTATAGGAGCTACTACTTTTATTAGTATTAGTATGTGTAAAAAAACCTTAAACTACTCTTATTTAAAAAGAGTAAAAAAATCTTAAACTACTGTTATTTAGAAAGAGAGAAAGTATAATTTAAAAATTATAATAACAACTGCATGTAAGTTATCACCAACCAGTGTTGTATTAAAGGTAATTTTCGTTTTTCAGAAAGTTTATAGCAACAACATCTACAAGAAACTACACAGAATCATGAACTTTGGATTCCCTATGTCGAGAAAGTGCATCAAGATAATACGTGTTCATATGATTACACATATTAAAAAATAATGAACAAGTTGCTGAGGAATAATAATAAGAAAGTCATGTTTCTTTAGCTCGTCTTCCTAAATCACAGTATGTTGAATTCTGAATAAAATGAAAATAGTTATAATTAAATTATATGAGTACACTAGTAAAAAGCTGAAACTCTTTAGATTTTGCAGTTATTTTTTAAAAGGAAAAACTACTAGCTGTTTTTAAATATTTAATAAAATAAATAATAAACAGGTTAACAAGGAAAATGGTTATTGCACATTTCTTAATATGGACTTGATATTTTTTTAATCTTTTTTAACTCTTCAATTTTGACTATTTTCTCATAATAAACAAAATAAATAAATAGAAATATTCTCTTCATTCTACACCATTATTTTCTAAAATTAAGGTACATTTGTTTTTCCCTAACATTAATTTCTCTCTAATATTTTTAATTTAGTTATCCATTTTTAATCAAGATGACACAATTATGAGTATTTATTTAAGATGATCATAACTAAAAATAAATCCACTTTTTGTTTGGTGTTCATGATATGAATAAAGAAATTGAGCACAAAACTCCCCCAAGCATGAGTAACTGACTTAAGAACAACATGAATGAAAAGACACTTTAGTAATAAAAGAAGATAAAAAGATTGAAAAAAAAAATAAGAATCACATTATTTAAGTAAACTCAAAATAACAAAGAAAAGGAATCACGAATGAACTCTAAACATTTAAGATAAAATTCACAATTTCACAAAGAAATTCAAATTCATTAAAAAAACATGAAACCTCCTTATACATGGATGCTCAAATGAAACACAAACTAAAATACCTACAACTTTCCTTCTTTTGAGTATCAATTTTGGAATTTTAAAGATAAGACGTAAAATGCGTCACCAATTCAATTATTAATATGAATTTTCGTTTATAATTCTGTCACAAACTCCTTCTTTAGTTTTTCCTTGCTTTAGTTGCTTGTGGTGCATGGAGAAGATTTTATGTAACTCAATCATTTAATTATGAATTTAAGAATTTAAGTGATTGTTTATCTTAAATTAAATTTATAACTAATTAGAATTTAAATATTTATAGCGGTTCGATGGATGTGACCTAACAATCTTGTTAAAATCAATTTATAATTTGATATCATATTAAAAAATGAATTTTAAATTTAATTCAATTCTATAAAATTAATTTATAAGATGAAGTTTAGCCTGTATATTAAATTGACTGAATTTTCAACATTCTATAAAATATAATCCTAAAATTACAAAAATATCGATTACCAAACCTAATTTGATAAATTTGAGATTAAAAATTAGTTTAAATTATGCTATTATAAACATTCTTCAACTATCCATCTAATAAAAAAATCTCATAATTAGTTCTCTCCATATGTGGAAACTTATTATATTAACAATAATTATAATACCGTGAGCTATATTATAGTATATTAAACAAATTAACCCTAATTTTACTCCGTGGTGGGGTCAAATCCGTTTTTAACCTCTTTCTTCTTATCTAATAATTAATGAGGCTGCGCATGTTAGGTTTTCTTCAATTTAACATTTTTGTTTTAAGTTTATTATGATTAAGAGTAAGATTTAAATAGTGGACTGATTTTTTAAATCTCATTTATATAAGATTTAATATAACTATGATAATTATTTTTTAAGTATGTAGTAAAAAAAATAATTTTGAATTTAATTATACGAAAAACATGTATATGTCATATAATGGGAAATTTCAATTTATTAAACAAATCTTATATACTTAAATGATTTATAATATGTACCTTCAGCTAGAAAATCTCTAAATAAAAAAAATCAAAGTAAAAGAAAAGTATTGAAGATTTCAATTAATATTATATATGTAAATCAATTATCATAAAATTGTTGCAACTTAACTATAAAGTGGTCTTATTTACTCCAACAAAATTATATTTGATGGAGGATATATGTAAAAAAAATTAAAACTTTGCTAATTCTTGCATAATTGAAAAAATAGTGTAGCATTTGTTTGGGTTTGAAGAAGTTGGAAAAGCACTGGAATCTTTCGTTAATGGTCAAAGTTAAATAATATATAGGCAGCAGCCTAAGTGGGTCAAACACAATCGCTGTAACATATTGGAAACTCATATAAAGTGGATGGAGGAAATAAAAGTCAGCATATTACGTCAAAGAGTCATTAATAAAGTCAACATCCATCATGTGTCTTGCATTATTTTTTTTTTAATATCCAAATTAGGATTTTACAACTTTTTTTCTTAAATTTAGAGTTTTTATTGGATTGGATAATATTAAGACATTAATATGATACAATTTAAAAAAATTGGATTGAGTTTTTCTTTTCAAATAAATCTAATTCAACTCATTTTTTCAAATAATATATTTTTGAAACTCATCTTAACTCAATCAATATTATAAGAAAAAATTTATTTTATTAATGACAAAAATATGGTGACAATATTATAAATTCTTTAGAAGTATAGACTATTGAAGGATAAAATTTTATAAAAATATCGTTTGTAAATTTTATCGATAAAATTTTATAAAAATATCGTTTGTAAATTTTATCGATAAAATTTTATGTTACATAAAGATATTTCTATTGATAATTACTGATGATTAGATATTTGGTAGCAATTAACTATCGAAACATAATAGTTTGTTTGTAAGTGATGATTTATAGTGTATTATAACTTTGAGTTATTGATGGATATTTGTTGGTAAATCATTTTGTGAGTCATATATTACATTGATTATCGATAGATTTATTCGTCGATAAATGCTTTCCAGAATCAATATACAATCTTATTTCAACAACCATTTCAATCATTGCACTATTAGTGCCTACAAATCCACAATCAAATGAAATCCAAACATACAAATCTAGCATTCCATTCAAATCAAGAATTCAGATAACTATTTAAATTCACAATCAAATCCATTCAAACCTAGGATTAACACAATGCTATTAAAATTCAGAATTCACACAATAATATTTTGAACTTAAACTCATTCAGAGTTATGAATTTGAAACATACAATATCAAATAATTAAAAGTATGAAACTTGAGACAATCAATATTTACCTAGAAATCTTATTTGTCCGTTAAACAATAATAAAAAATGTGTTTATCAATTAATTGTTAAAATAGTTTGGAGAATGATGTTGTGAATTGTCCTCTTGTTGTGGGTTGCCCTCCTGTACTTGGTTGCCACCCTCTTGTTCTTGGATGCCCTCTTGTTTTAAGCCTACTTGTTGGTTTTCTTGTCATTGTTGAATAAGGGATTGTGCACCGAGAGGTAAGAATTGCTCAACTGCACCAACAAACTAACAAAAATTGACTTTCAAGTCACTCATTTTGTTCCCTTGCTTTACGAATTTCCTCCTCTTATGTAGATAATCTTTGTCTTAGACGATTCATCTTTTTAAAGTCAATTGAGGAATAGGATACTCCATGTTGATGTTTTAGGCTATCATTCCCACAATGATAAACACGAGCAAGCTCTCCAATCCCATAAAGTCTTCCTTTATTCTTCTCACTAACTATTTTGACCCAACATCGTGTTTTGATGATGTCATCTTGTGCTGGGTCGAAAAGAGTAAACTCAGTTTTATCAGCAATAGATCCAAATGAAGACCTAGCTTGTGAAAGGTTATTATCAAATTCCTTCTGTTATCAAAATGAAAAAAGTCCCTCAGATGATCAAGAATACATATATGCAAAAATAAAGTTAACAGTGGACTGACTCACATGTGTTTTTCGACTTCTTTTATCAATAAAATAACCTGTATTCTTTCGAATATGGGTCTATTGAAAGATCATCTACAAAAATAGATCTTCCAAGTTCCTTTTTTTTGCAAAACATTAGTAAAGTATATTATACAAAACCATTAACTTGTAGAAAAAAATATGGATATTTTACATACCATACGCAAGACATGTTCATACTGTGTGATGGAGCCATCAGTGTGCTCCCACCCTTTTCAGACCCCTTATTCTTTTCGACCTATACATAGTTGGATTTGTACATGGGTGAGTTCCAATGTTCTAAGAATTTATTTCAAACTTTCTCTCCTATTCATTCTGGCATTTTTCCAACAACTCCTGCATTTCGAAACATTTCTAATAGTATGTGAGAGGCTTTGGAGTGAATTTTTTGTTGTTTCATTTTCATGCTCTAGTCTCCACCTAAACCTTGATCTATAGAACTGGATATGTAATATACAATAAGAAATACAAAAAAAATCAATTCTAAACATATAAGACAATTAATGGAAGTCAACAATAATATAACTATTTATAATGTACACAATTTATAAGTTACCTTAAACCGTTGAAAGTAAAACTCCTTATCACTATCAAGTATCATTCCCCATGTAGTTCATGAGTCAAGAAATTGTTATTTAATACACTTTGTCATAGCCTGTGATGTAACCTTGGATGGAACAAACCTAATTACAAGAAAAAGTTATCCACATTATTCATAGGAAAACGCTTTCATCTAGGTTATAACAATATTAGAACTGAAATGCTAGATTATCCTCGACCATAAGGTTCAGTGATGGGACAATTGCAAAGAGCAAGATCGTCTTCTCCTACTTCTGAATCAACATCAATAGTAGGTTATGAAGGTCTCACTACAAGATCTTTGGGATGAGACTGAGATCTTAGGATGGGACTGATGCAGTTGAGTGCCCTTTGGTTTGTGGGACAAAGTAGAGGAAAGAGTACATTAGTTCTTCTCTTTCTTCTTCTCCTTCTCCTTCTCCTTCTCCTTCTCCTTCTCCTTCTCCTTCTCCTTCTCCTTCTCCTTCTCCTTCTCCTTCTCCTTCTCCTTCTCCTTCTCCTTCTCCTTCTCCTTCTCCTTCTCCTTCTCCTTCTCCTTCTCCTTCTCCTTCTCCTTCTCCTTCTCCTTCTCCTTCTCCTTCTCCTTCTCCTTCTCCTTCTCCTTCTCCTTCTCCTTCTCCTTCTCCTTCTCCTTCTCCTTCTCCTTCTCCTTCTCCTTCTCCTTCTCCTTCTCCTTCTCCTTCTCCTTCTCCTTCTCCTTCTCCTTCTTCTGTTAAACCATTGTATGTTCTTGATTTCCTGCCATACGTTGTTTGACATTCTAGATAAAGACAAGTAAAATAGTGGTAGTTATGACTAATTTGATTAGGCACACTCTACTTGTAAGGATAGAAATCTTCCTTTCCACTTACCCAATTTCTTTTTTTTACTTTTTCAACCACTATCTTCCAAAATTAATGTTTTCTAGAGTTCCTTCATACATGCAATCCAAGATATGTAAAAGATATACTCATTAAACCATAATTTAATGTAGTTGAATACCTTTCTAGATCATGTACATATCCATATCTCTACTTGGTTTTGTGGAAATTGAGCTTAAAGTTGGACGCAAATTTGAAAATCTTAAGAATGTTTTTCAAGATCAACACATTCTAAATACTTGTCACACACATGAATTGAGTGTCATTTGCAAATTGCAACATATTCACTTCCACATCCTTTTGCCCAACTTTAACCCACGTTAAAATATTTTTCCTAATTTGACAAACTTTTATCATTCTTCGCCAACTATAATGAACAGAAAAAGTGTCAAGAAATCACTTTGTCTAAGCTCTTTTGTTGACTTAGAAGTAATAGTTGAAAAAGATATATTATTTATAACTATGCAGTGGCGGATCTTGACTAAATTTGTAGGGAGAGCCACTATATATTAAATCAATTTAATATTTTAATAATAATTAAATAATATAAAAAATTATAAATAATATAATATGTAAAAAAAATTAACTTAATAAACAAAATTAACATTAAATATAACATTCAATTTACTTATAAATTCAATATACTTGTTCACAATGTAGTCAAAATCGAGATTTTACTCATAAAATCATTACAGTGTAATTGGTGAAATCATAGAGAAAAATCGGAAAAAACCTAGAATCGAAAATTTTAACATTTTAATAAATGAAGGTGAATGAGTTTTAATTTCATTTTAATGGGTTTTAATTTCTTTTATTGGTTTTAATTTCTTTAATATTGAGCACTGATCTATGTTCTACTTATTTAGGATACTTTTTAACTCTTTCAATAATTTTGAATTGTTTAACATTGAGTACTGATCCCACTAATCTAGAAGTTAAACCATTTTTAATTTTTTAATTAATACTTTTTAATGTTTAGTAATATTGTTCCTACTAATTTAAGAGTTGAACAGTTTTTTTAGAGGTTATTTTAACATGTAAGTCTGAAGACTGTTTTTACTTTTTTAAACCTTAAACAATTTTTAAATTTTTTAAGCCTAATAAAAATAATTAAAAATTAAAATCTTTCCACTTCTGAAAATAAATATTAAAACATTCTTTGCTCAATGTAACTATTTGCTCATTTGAAGTTGAAGAAATATCATTTTTATTTTTATCAATAATTTTCCTCTTGAAAAAAAACATCAATTGTCTTGTTAACCATGAGTATTGTACCTATTAAAAAGTAATTATTTAATTTCAAAATATATAAAATTGTAATAAATGATAATTTACAATCTAATCTACAGAGTAACAGGCCTCCTAAAAATATAATCTACAATCTAATGTAATCTACTTACAATAGTCACATAAAAGCATAGAAATGGAATGGAAGAAGTTTTATAAAAGTATAATAGAAGATAAGTGTCCTAGAGGAGAAACCATAAAAGAGAAAAGAACTCACTATATCTTTATCATAAAGAGAAGAAGAAAAATACTAAGAGTCTATATTTAAAGCAAAAAAGTAAACGTAAATAACTGTTATCTATAAATTTTTATGGTGGAAACTCTAAAAAATATATTTTTTAAAATAATTTATTAATTATAAAAATTTATTTTATTAAATTGTGTAGATCTATATAATAAATTTAAATATATAATAAAAATGTTTGAGGGGTCGTGACTCCACCAGCTTTTATTAAGTTCCGTCATGTGTAAATAATCAATGTTGAAAGCAATAGTTGAGTGTGGATTCATAACCAAGTTTGAACATGTAATTTTTAATGATAAAGGTAAATTCTAAACCTATTGTAGAATCTCTTCAAAAACAGAACGATGTTGAATTAAGCAATAGTAGTGAAAGGATGATGGAAACATAGTAATGTATTGAAATGGATTGCCAAGAACGCAAGATTCCGCTTCCACGCGCTCAAGCCGCGAGTGTCACTTATGAATGTTTTAAAGTAATTATAATCTGTGTTAGTATTATATAATCAAATGATTTTGTCATATGCTTAGTACACGTGACAGTGAAGAAGCCCTAACGTGTAAGATTGTATCTTTCTTTCTCCGTTTTAGTTTTATTTCTTCAATTTTTTTCTTCTCCTGCAGCATATAAACTATTATATATGTATAGGGTGTTCATCGAAATGAGATATTAGGTGCAGTTTATTGATGGATCCAATGGAATTTTGCATTTCTTATGTATAAACGAGCTCGAATGTGCATAAAATTCAGCATATTTATTTTTCATTAGTTATTTTAAGTGGCATTATTGATGGATTATACAGATAATCACATGTACACCAAGTTCAACACCATCAAAAATTCAATTTTTCAGAAATTTTACTTTAATTTTTATTTGCCCATTTTACTATTCAATCATCAATATTTTACGAATTTTATTATGTATTTTTCTTACACATTTAACTACTACCATATATTCATTTTCTTACACTTTATGATATATTAAATGTACAATAAAGTCTTAAATAACATCGATGATAAAATGCACAAAACTACGTAATATATATGAAAATTTTGATAATTAAATATATAAATATGAATATTAAAAATTTGATAATAAAATGTGTAAAAAATTTCATGTCTCATAAAATGATGATAGTTAAATGAAAATAATTTGACATTAAAGTTTCTTGTGTTCTCACTTCTCTCCTTTTTTTTTATTTCCCGTTTAAACTTAATCATCTCTTACTTATAAGGTAGATATTTTATCTGTGTATATATAAATAAGTTAGTTTATCCATATTGTGTGTGAACGTGGGCACACACAAAGATAATATTTATAATATAATTAATGGATATTGAAAAAGACATGGATATCTTATAATCCCACCATTTTAATTTTTAAAATTATTGGCATTATAAAAATTTGGTTTTAAAATTATGTTTGTAATTCCTGAATTGAGTAACCCAATTGGAATTTATTGCATGAATGAAGCTAAATGATCTGATTGAAGAGATACATCATTGTTCCCTTTATACACATTCGTAGCCAGTGTCGTAGATTTTGTTCATAGTTACCATGCATGCATGCATGCATGATTTGCGAAGGAAGATGGCAATCATGTGACCTAAAAGACTTTGAAACAACAGCACACAGAACATAATTGGAATCGATGTTATTCCCACATTCCACAGCCATCAAAAGAAGCAAAAGAAAAGCTTGGCAGAAGAGAGAAAAGTAAAAGGGAGAAAAAAAATGTGGAAAAACAAACAAAAGCAATATGAAAGCATGAGCCTGTGATGTAAGTATGCAGCCTAAGGTGGCAAAAATAATTAACATTTTTAGGAAACTGGTTTTTTAAGCAGATAGTGGGATGGCAGCAATAAGCTTTTAACAAAAGAAAAAACAACATCCCAGATTTTGAGGCCACATCACGTGAGGATGGGAATCCACAATTTTCTATTCATTGTGCCTTCCCCAACTAAACTCTTTTCTTAATCATGCCATTTTTAATGCATCAAATTTGAATATACACTTGGTTGGCATAATCCTTTTTCTGATTGTAATTTTTATGTTTCTACATAAAAGTATTATTAATTCACATAGTTTAAAGATCACTAATAATTTATACACACATTTCTTTCTTAATATTTCAAACTATTTTGTTAGAATTTCAAATCGACTAGTGATGAAGTTAATTTAGTCTATATAACTAGGTGTAAACCTCACCTTACAAGTCGGTTTTGTGGGGTTGAATTAGATTTAAAGTCCACTTTTTAATATGGTATCAAAGCCATATAAGTCCATTCTAGCAAGGTTGTTGAGTCACCCGTTATCGGACCGCTATTGGACCACCCATAAGTCAATAGTTCCACGTTCGAGATGTTCAGTCCTCGACGTGGGGATGTATTGAAAATCCCACATCGACTAGAGATGAAGTCAATTATATAAGTGGGTGCAAACCTCACCTTACAAGCCAGTTGTTAGACTTAAAGTCCACTTCTTGATATATTTTTTAAAAATAAAGATTTGAATATCTTATATTCTTATTAATATATTTTTTCTCACCATAAAGAAAGCGTAACAAGAAATGAATTTAGAGATGAACCTTATTTTGTAGTGCTCTTACTTTTAAACCCATTGCATTAGGTAGAGCTAGGTATAGTTTATCTTGGAGAGATATGTAATATACTTATGCACATAAAAGATAGGGCATTGGATTTAAAAGTATAAAGAGCCAAAAAAATAAAGGTTAAACGGCGCTTCTCATTGTGGGTCTGGAGCCCCTAATTTGAGGGTCGTCACATTGGGAAACTCACCATCGGAATCTATGCACATTTTTGGTTCTATACACTCAATCAAATACCCAAACTATACCTAACACATATTATACACACAACACAACACAACCCTTTTTAACTTGTTTGAATGAAGATCAAAAGAATTAGGGTTATGTGCATCTACTCTGCTCTTGCTTAATTTAATGGGAGAGGAGAAGTAGGTGATACACGCACACTCATGTGCTTTTATACGTGTGTTTTTAATTATCTTGGCAATTTGTGAGAGCTCTTTGCACATTTGATTTTGGGTCTGCTCCATTTGCTACAAAGTACTATAAGAATGCATATCTCCATCATAATTATTTCATATTGTTTTTTGAAAAACAAAATATAATCAAGACACAAATAATACTTTCTTTTACTAAATAAATTATGTGATAATTTTTTTTATCTTAAATAGAAAATATTAAAAAGATAAAAGTGTGAAATATATTATTATCATTAATTTTTGTTATCATTACTCATTATTGTTATTAATATTTATCATTATTTATTATTATTATTATTATTATTATATAGTATTGATGGAAGTATTACCAATTTACTACTACTGATTTATTATTATTATCATTACTGCTTATATTATTGTTAGCATTATTATTATTGTCAATGTCAACCATTATTAAAATAGTACGTTAATTTTAGAAGGGTTGAATAAAATTACAAATTTGTTAACATATATTTGGGGAAGAGATAGCTTTTAGTATACGGTTTAACAAATAAAAGTTTTTAAAAAAATTAATAAACAATTTTTTTAAAAAATTCGAGTGTAAATGTTTAAACATATTAGACATTCTACATGCATTCATGATAGAAGAGTAAAGAGAAACTCATTTGACACTAGTTTCCTCGATTTGAGTCATGTTTAATTTTCAAGTAATTTTTTAAGAGTTTTATTATAATCACTACAATAAAACGTAAATAGATTTAGTGGATGTTAATCTTATTTATTTTTAATAATTATATTTATTTAAAGTAATATTTGTTAAATTCATATTAACATAATATACTTTTAATATTTATTTAAGTTAGTATTCATTAAGCCCCGCTAACTGAAATAAATATTAAAAAATAAATAAAGTTAGCGTGTAGACGTTAATTTATTTATTTTTAATAATTATATTTATTTAAAATTCTGACAATTAGGCTCACACTAACATAATATACTTTAATTTAGGCTGATGCTAACTGAAACAAATATTAAAAAAATAAATAAAGTTAGTATCAGTAATCAGTGTAGATGTTAATCTTGTTTATTTTTAATAATTATATTTATTTAAAGCAATGTCGGCTATGTCAATGCTAACATAATATACTTTTAATATTTATTTAAGTTAGTGTCCGTTAGGCCAACACTAATTGAAATAAATATTAAAAAATAAATAAAATTAGCATCGGTATTGTAAATGCTAATCTTATTTATTTTTAATGATTATATTTATTTAAAGTAGTGTCGGCTAGACCCATGCTAATATAATATATTTTTAATATTTATTTAAGTTAGTATCCACTAGGCCGACGCTAACTGAAATAATTATTAAAAAATAAATAAAGTTAGCATCGGCCTAGTGGATGCTAATTTTATTTATTTTTAATAATTATATTTATTTAAAGTAGTGTCGGCTAGACTCATGCTAACATAATATATTTTTAATTAAGTTAGGATCCGCTAAGTCGGTGCTAACTTTATTATATATAACTGGATCTGTGTGTCTTTGTGAGATTAAATATGAAGCATTGATTATTTTAATATAATGGTTCACATTTCACCAATCAAAATTTACATCAATCTATGTATCTTTGTCATATAGAATATTAACCGTAAATTATTTTTAATCCAAAGGTCCAGATTTAGCAGAACAAATAATAAAATTTCTCTCTCACTTTTCTATATAAATCACCTCACACTCATCTCATTCATTTACAACCATTTTCTCACATTTATCTTCATCATCAACACTCATCTCCTCACATTCATCTCTTTCATTCATACTCATTTCCTTCATTCATACTCATCTCCTTCAACCACACGCATCTCCTTCAACCACACTCATCTCCTTTACATTTATCTCCTTCATTCAATTAAATTCATAAATTTTTTTGTTTAAATTTATATTTAATGTTTATTTTTAGGGTTTTTTAATCTTTATTTATAAATTTTAATCTTTAAAATTTATTCATAAATTTTGTTTAAATTTTAATTTTTTAATTTTTTAATCTTTATGCTTTTGTTTTTTTTTTAATTTTTTTTTTAATGTTTATTCATTTTTTTTAATTCTTTTCGTTTAAATTTTATTTCTTTTAATTGGAACGTGCTTGAGCATCGGCCATGCTGACGCTATCCCGTTTAATTTATTTATTTTAAAAAATCATAGCGTCGATCAGGCTGATGCTACCCAATTTAATTTATTTATTTTTAAAAGCATAGCATCAGCCTAGTCGACGCTACTTTTTTTATTTTTAAATTTCATAAATCTCGGTGTCGGAATTTGTGTCACCTTAACTGACGCTATTAGCATCCCCTTAGCTCCCTTGACGCTAGTCAGGTAGCTTCCAGCTTTTTAGCGTTACATGCTGGATTGACGATTATCGATACTAATAATAAAGTAGTGTTCGCTTTTTCCTTTTTGTGTGGACTTTTGGTCGATACTATTGTGAATTTTTCTTGTAGTAAATTAATCAATTACATCAAACGCATATACAATATGTTATAAATTCTCTTAATTTCTTCTTTAGATTAAGAACGCAAACATTCTTTAACACTACATCTTTCTTATTTTTCATAAGTAATTCTTTAATTGGTGCTTTTATCTACAAACAAATATATATTTGTTCAAATACAAAATAAAAAATCCTTTTAAATCTTACTGTTGATTATTTCCCTCTCTTTCCCCACAAGTTCTCTTCTCTGCGCCACATTTGTATGTGTCCTTGTAAACCCTTAACCACCACACACATGTCTACAGAGTGCATCATGCAACCCAGCTCATTCTCCACAGATCTTGTGCCTCATTGTCGTTGCTCCATGTTGTTGAAAGGAGACATTATTGTTGTGATTGAGTCTAACACAAATCTAGTTCATCATTGTCTCACCGTCCCTGCTTTGCACCATTGAGGGAGGACCTCGCCATTGTGACTTTGTTGTTACTACTCTTGGTTAAGTGCAGAATCTCAGTTGAAATGATAAATGCAGTGTTTACAACACTTGAAATTATTTGAGGTGAAAATGTAATATTTACGTTGATTCCTCTGAAAATTGACTTAAAAATGCTTGTTTTCTAAATATGTTGTTGAATCAACTTAAAATAAGACATTTTTATGTCACACGTTTATGTCAAATCTAAAAATGACATAATTTAACCTAAATAACCAACATAAAAAAGTCAATTTTGCACCAATAAAACAATTATAAGGGGAAAATGAAAATATGAAAAATAGATTTAAATGCATTAGAAAATGTTTTAAATTTCATCTTATAATTGGGGTTCAATCTCACAAGTAAGATCTACTAATTGTGAAAATTGCAAGGTACATCAAAGTAAAATTCATTATCTTTTGAAAACATTTACAAAGTTAACAATTGTAGCCATGGGTTGACCATCTAGCACCCTAGTTGCTTAAAACTTGGCCAGGAGGTTTTGCTTCATGCTTCCAGATATCAACATAAGATCTAATTTGTGGGCATCATCCTAAAAAGATTAAGACCAAAAGAAGAAAGATGCACAAATGGATGAACAATGCAGGACTTAATGATAAAAATGATTATAATGTAGTCAATATGTTAAAGTATATTTTTATCATAGTTTTTATGAAAACAAGGTAAATGCATGAATTAAAGGAGGAAAAATGCTTAGTCAATGCAAAAAAAATCATGAAATTAAGATCAAAACAAGAGTCATCAGTAAGCAAGCAACGCATTTGTGGCCTAGCCAAGATGTCTGGTGACTTCATTCTCAGCATTGGGAAATGTAGTATATGTTATGTTCCTTTTTTCTCTTTTGTATTCTTATAATTTTGTCAATGTTTAACTAATTTTTATCATTTGTTTATGATTTTATCCATTGTGGTAAGTAGGTTATGAGAGAACTTGTTATTCATGTTTCTAATGAGGATATGGAAGAAGTTGAGGGTGATCCCATATCTATGTTTCTAACCAAATTATCATAGTCAAGGAAGAAATTGATTTAGATTTGGTGGAACAATGGAGTTTTTGATGTTGACAATTTTGTTGTTCCATTGTATACTTTCTTGCCCAACACATTAGAGGTTGTTGGGGGAAACTCCATGTTCAACATTTTTTGTCATATAATTGTGGGACATGTAAGTCATATTTTCATTTGTGTGTCACATTACAATAATTACATTTAATTTATAATTCATTGTGTTAGGTACATGGATAAATTGAGTGTGGAGCAAGCAAAATCAGAAGTATATAAATTTCTTAAGCCTCAATCCATGCAGGAATTTGGGAACGTGAAGGTCTAGATCCAACAATATATGCAAACTAGATGAGTGATTAACTCCATGCTTTGAAGAGTTAGTTTTTTTATTTTAATCGTGTTTATTTTATAAGTAATTTATTTTTTATATAATGTAGGTCTCATTAACAGTTAATTGTAATCATTCCTAATAATTACATCATTGTGTGCTTTTGTTTGCTACACCATAAACCCGACAAAGAAATGAAAAACTTATTACAATGGTAACTCTTTATCATTTTTATTATGTTTTAAAAGTGTAAGTATATATTGACCAACATTTATCTTTATTTCAATTAGAATGTGTTTGCAACTAATAATTTAAGTGGAAGAGACACATCAAAGACATTTCACTTTATTTACCCTAAGGTTAGGGAATTATTTAATAGATGCAATAATTATTATATTTATAAATTTTGTAAATAATATTGTGATTTGTTTATTATTTTAGTGTAACAGGCACACATGCTTGTTTGAATGTGACTACAATATCATATATTGGATGAGACTTATAATTTGTTTTGAGTATTACTTATTCTTAGGTGAAGGTAATTTATTTCAACATTAATTTGTTTAAGTTTATGTACTTTTGTGAGTATTACATGTTAATAACTGTCGAATTAATGTTTTTGGTCAAATTAATTTATCCCAAGATTATATGACACAAATAAGATAGCAATAAGCAAGTTTTTTTTCTTGTAGTACTTAGTATTGTAAATTTAGTTAGTCTTTATTACTTTGATAGCTTTTTTTAGGATAATTAGATAATTTAGTTAATTTTTGTGTTGTTAGATTATATTTATTGTATTGTATTTGAATTCAAGTTTTGGATTGTTTGAATTATTTGTATTGTTTAAAATGTCTAAATTTTGTATGTGGGTTTTGGTTGTTAGACAAAACAAAACTAATTTTTTTAAAAAGCATAAAAATTTATATTGAATCATATAACATAAATTTACGTTAAATAATATAACATAAATTATGTCGGATTAAGTTATATATAATATAAATTTAAGTTAGACTTAATATAATTCAATACAAGTTTTTACATTTTTTTTATTTAGAAATGAAACTCTTATAATAATAAGTCCAACATAAAATTAAGTCAAAATATTCATCTTTAACATAAATTTACATTAATTAATTATTCTAATATAAATTTACGTATTTTGTATTGTCATAAAAATTCTATTAAATATAAAAAATTCAATATTATATAGAAAAAAACCTCTTAGTGAGATAAATAGATGGTAGATTTCCTATAAACTTTATTAAAATTCCCCATAGGTATTTCATTTAGGAGTTTTTTTAGAAAAGACAAACTTACAATCTTTCTTGCGTTTTATAATGGCAAACACTAATGAAAAGAAAAATAAAGAATTAACAAGTGTGTGCGTGAAAAATTGTAGAAATTTTCTGCAAAAATTTTTGGCAAATGCTTTTTTCGAAAGAAAAAAGTTAACATAAAATATGTGTTTTTCTATAGGATTTTGAGATTTTCATTCACTTATGTAAAAATAACATAAATCAATATTAAGGTAAAATAATGAGGATATACTACGATCCTAATAGAATAAGTGACATGACTGTGTGACTTACAGCACATTTTTTTTAAAATTAAAAATTAAAAAATGACACTTTAAAATAAGAATTATAAAAAACTTTATCATATTTTTATGGATAAAAAAATAATAACCCTGAAAATTTATTAAATAGTCAATGCGTTTTTTCTTCTGGATAAACACATAGGTATTGTGTCGTCAATTACTAACGACAAGCACATAGGAATTACTTATCCCTACAATTACTAATAAATACCATTTCCGATATTAGAAAACAGCATAAACACATACAACACAAATAAAATAATGATAAAAACATCTATAATAGACAAAAATATAATTTTACTAATAAAAAAATTTACAAACTCTTTTCTCTCTAAATTTAAAATAGAAACAATATCTCTATTTCTTAAAAAAAAATAATTACTAAGAAAATCTTAAAAGAAAAACTAATTTATTTTTTAAACACTAAATAAATAAAAAAACAAAAAAGTGATTTCCAAAGTAAACATTATTTTCCGTAAGAAAACAAGCACGTAAGTGAAATTTTCCAAAATGAAACTTCTCTTCTCACAATTTCAATAGTATTGGTTGATCTTATAATCAGTTTTAATCATACTAGTTCATGACAAGGTATTCATCAAACATTTTAATTCTGAAAGATCAATATCTTTTTTTATTCGGTACTTTGTCATTCATATATGCAGTCTCGGGAATTTCATAAGCTTATTGTATCTTTCAGCTTCCTTCCATCTGAAAAAAAAAACATTTTTTGAGTTAAGATGGAAATAAGCAACTAGTTAAGATTGTGAATTTGTTTGAACACTGGAAAAACAAAGTTTTAAATTGCAATTTTCGTGATCTCTTACATCCAAAAAAGTTGCAACAATTGAGACTAATATAACTATAATGTGATTGATGCATAGCTTAATCCTTCTATAATATTCAGTTCCTGCTGCCATTTTATCAAATGGGATTTTAAGGACTCAAGGAAAGAGTTTGGCTAGTCATCTAGTAATGCATGAGTCAGGATCCTCTTAAGGTCTAATTAACTAAAACACGGGTTTTAGGTCTCTAAAGAAAAAAAGTCTCAAAATTATTTTTTAGTATTAATATATTTCTATTCAATTAATTATAAAGTTATGTTAGAAAATAAAATTTAATTAAAATATTATGAGTGTTTGTTATTTTTTATTAGTACTAAAAATAATATTTAATGAGTTAACAACTTTTTTCAATAAATCATAATTTTCTTTAAAAAAAAAGATTTCTTAATTAATATTAATAGCTAAAAAAGTTCAAAAACTTTTTTTATTTCTATTATCTTACCAACTGAATTCTATCTTCTTTTTTCTCTCTTTGTGACTTTTCTTTTCTAACCCTAACTTTAAAGAAACTCTGACTTCTCTTTTCCAAATTTACAATCTTCAGTCATCTCTTTCAAAATCAAAGTTCACAATTATGATCTAGAGAGGAAAATGAGTATTTCTACCTGATAAACTTCAATTTCAGGTAAGTTTTGTCTATCTCCGTATTCCCTCTTTTTCTATTCCTATTTTATTGAGGGTTAAGCTTGCATGTTCGGGAAAACTATAAGATTTCAAACTTCACAAATAAGAGATGCTTTATTTGAATTAGCTGAAACTAGTAATGATCCTAAAATAAAAAGTGAAGCTGATTGTTTAGCAAATTATGAGTTAGAAAACTTTGAATTTTTGTTAGGCATGAATATTTGGTATGACATTTTATTTGCAGTTAACTCAGTTAGTAAGAATTTACAATCAAAAGATATGTGCATTGATGAAGCTGTTGAACAATTAAAATGTCTTCTTTCATTTTTTAAAAATATAAAGAAAATAGATTTGAAAATGCATTAATTTCTATCAAGAAAATTGCTATTGAAATGGGGATATAAAGCTTAAGTTTTGTGAAGAAAATATTAATCATAGAAAGAAGCAATTTGATGAAAATGTTAAGAATGAAATTGTAAAATCTCTTCAAGAATCATTTAGAATTTGATTACTTACATTTTAGATAAAACAATTATCACACTTCAAAGTAGATTTGAACAATTTAAAATATATGAACATATTTTTGGTTTTTTATTTAGTGTTAAAAAATTAAAATCACTAGACTGTATACTTTTAAAAGAAAAATAGTTAAACCTTGAAAAACCTTGAAAAACATTTGAAACATGATAATTTGTTTAATCCTGATAGATTGGATTTATTTTCAGAATTAAATATCTTAAAGAAAATTATAGGATTGAAAAATAATAAACCAATTAACATTCTTAATTATATAAAAGGAATAGATTTTTTTCCAAATACATATATAACTTATATAATAATGTTAATAATTACAATATCAATTCAGCTGAAAAGAGTTTTTTAAAGTTAAAGATAATAAAAACTTACTTAAGATAAAAAATATCTAGAAAAAAATTAAATGAATTGACCTTATTATTTATTAAAAAATAAATATTAAATAAAATTAATTATAATAATTTAATAAATAATTTTACATCATAAAAAATTTAAAAAATAAATTTTAAATAAAATTATAATACATTTTAGTATAAATGTTTTTATTAATAAATAAAAATATCTTATTTTTTAAATTTATTTTAAGTCTTCTAAAATCTTGATGCGCGTCTGACATGAGTTTTGAAGAGATTTCCATATCTGCATGCAAAGGAGACATATGCGCAAACATGTTTATCTTCATCATTATATTTTATCTAGGTAAAGAGAATTACAAAATTGTGTACCAAAAAAGTTAAGGTAACCGACTAAAATTAAAACATAACATGCCAATATTTAATCTACCTAATCAAATTGGTGTAAAAAAGTTAGAGTATCCAAATAAAATTAGTACAATGTGCCACAAAAGTAATAGAAATAAAACCGGTGGCTGTAAATAAAGTTAAAATACTTGAAAAATAATAGTTTTTATGGATTTTTTTCACTACACATGTTTTTGGGAATTTCTTTTTACATCACATGCTTTTCTTTTACACCCTATAATCTAAAATAATTTTAATTTTCAAAATATAATTTTAACTTTTATATTACATTATTTAAATTTAAATTTTAAAAAATCTTTTTAAATTATATAATTTAAAAAATAATTTTAAATTACGCAGTTCAAAAAATATTTTTAATTATATTTTTAAATTATACAATTCAAAAAATACTTTAAATGGTATAATATAAAAATCATTGTTTTAATAATTTTTTTTAAAATTAAATAAAATCTAAAAGACTTTACATAAAAAACTAATTAATTTGAGCATGAGATGGCAATTAGACCCGCACCCTAGAGACCGAACCGCTCCCGCCCCGAGTTTGACAGGGAAAAACCTAGTTGACCGGGTTTGGGGTCGGGTTCGGGTTTCCCCCGTTTAAATCAATCGGGTTCGGGGTCGGGGATGGGTAATGCAATCCCCGCCCCGTACCCATCCCCACCTCATCTTTAAATTTAAACATAAACCCTAAAACTATTCATATTCTTTCTTAGTGTTTCTTTTTATTTTTCATACATAAAGGATTAGAGTGTCTTCTCTGAAACCCTATTCTCTATTCCACACTTTTCTCTTTTCTTCTACCTTTCACTCATTCTTTCAACTTTCTCAATCTCTTCAACCAGTTTCAATATACTCTTATCTTTCTCTCATCCTCTACACATTTACTTTTCTTAGTCTCTTCAACCAATTTGGTGAACGCATTACATAAGGTTAGTTCTTTGTTTCTTTATCAATTTTCTAAATATTGTGCATTGATAATAATATCTATTATTATTTTATTCTCTGAAATTTTTTGTGAGGACTTCATTTGAGGGATTTGCTGAGCAATATTTTGTAATCTCATTGTGGCTAATCTATTACATCTATGGTTAGATACATAATATTTTGCAGAATTTCTCACATACTTTCTACATTTGTTTTGTATACTGGTTTGAGTATTCATACTTCTATTTTTATTTTTCATTTTCTAGTATTATTTTATTTCTATTTTGTTTTTTAACATCTTATTTACCATTGATATTTAAATTTTAAAAGTGTATTCATTGTAAACTATGTAATCCTATTACCTTTGTTTGTAATCTCTTTGTGATTAATCTATTACATTTATGATTAGATACATAATCTTTTGTACAATTTTGCACAAATTTATTATGTTTGTATATTGGTGTTTCTATTTCTATTTTGTTTTCATTTTTTAGCATATTTTTATTTCTATTTTCATGTTCTTAACTTTGATTTTCCTAAAAATTAAATTTTAAAAGTGTATTCTTTGTTAACTGTATAATTGTTGTGATTTTTTATTAATTTTGTAGTCTATCTTTATCGGTTTTTTTATAATTTGTAATCTCTTTGTGAGTAATCTGCTACATTTATGATTAGATACATAAACTTTTGTACAATTTTGCACAGATTTGTTATGTTTGTATACTAGTGTTTTTATTTCTATTTTATTTTCATTTTCTAGCATATTTCTATTTCTATTTTAATTGTTTTCATTTTCATGTTCTTAACTTTGATTTTCCTCAAAATTAAATTTTAAAAGTGTCTTATTTGTTAACTGTATAATTGTTGTGATTTTTTCTATTAATTTTGTAGTCTATCTTTATCAGTTTTTATAATTTGTAATCTTTTTGTGACTAATCTATTACACTTATGATTAGATACATAACTTTTTTGTACAATTTTGCACATATTTGTTATGTTTGTATACTGGTTTTGAGTGTACCTATTTTTATTTTTATTTAATTTTTATTTTCTAACATGATTTTATTTCTATTTTAATTGTTTTTATTTTCATCTTCTTAACTTTCATTCTCTTCAAAATTAAATTTTAAAAATGTCTTCTTTGTAAACTCTATAATTAATTACTGTGATTTTTTATTAAAATTAAAATTTAAAAAATTATTGTTGAGAAATGTGATAAATAAATCATTTTACTTTTGTAATTGCAGAAATTTTATTTTTTGTTATGGAAAATATTGAAATATCACAAGCACATCAACTAATGATAGAAGAAAATGTAGACCCTTCAGTCAGTGATCTTACTACTACACCAAATGAAGTTTCCCCAGCAACAGAAGATAATGAACATGAAGAAACTGCACAATCAGGATCAAATAGGCTTAAAAGTAAATAATGGAGAGGACAAGGCTCAATGCAATTATTGTAAAAAGCTTTTGGGTGGAAAATTAAAAAATGGAACAAATAATTTGTAAATAATTTATACTAAAATAATAAACTAAAATATACTTCATCAAAAAAATAATTTAAAATTTGTAACATTATAATATATGAAAGAAAAAAATATTTAATATTAAAATACTTAATTTCTATAAATTTATCTTTAATAGTCTATTTATGTGATACGCTACATATTATATATATATATATATATATATTATAGTTATGCTTAAATTTTTAGATTTATTTAAAATATTTTAAAATTATATTTTAAGAAAATAAAATGGAACGGGGATGGGGGCGGGGCGGGGAAACCCGACCCCCGATGGGGATGGGTGTGGAGACTAAATTGTTATCCCCGGCGGGATCGAGGGCGGGACGGGAACGAGGATGGTTAAGTGAATTGGGGACGGGGCGGAGAGGTGAAACCCGCCCGCCCGCCCCGCCCCGCCCCGTTGCCATGCCTTACCCTTCGATCAACAACGAATAGGCTTTTGGCGACAGCAAAGGAGTGGCAGCCGGAAAGGAGGTGACGGTGGAAAAGGGCAGCGGCAGGAAGGACTGGCGCTGCACAGCAAAAGATGGCAGTTTTATCTTTCCCATGGGGGTGTAGGAAGAAATCATGGGGTGAAAAAGAAATTCTCTAAGTTTTGTTAATTAACATTTTTGTGGGTCCAATTTTTAGAAAAATGAGTGTGAACTGGCCTACATGATTTTAACTGCTTCTTCCTGCACCTCCATATTTCTCCTTGCACCCCCAAGCACACAGTGGAATGACAAAAATATCTTTCAATCCTAAATCACATACACCCCTCTTCTTTCTCTTTTTCTTTCCGCTTTCATTCTTCCTTCCGCACTGCATTCTCTTCCGCTTTCATTCTTCCTTCCAGCACCGCATTCTTTTTCAGTGCTCCCTCTCCATCTCCTTCTTCTTGCATTGAGTTCCTCTTGTCAGCCTTGTTGTTACATTTGGTGGTGAGAAGCAAGCCCTTCGAAGTGCATACCAACATCGACACAAGTGAGTTGGTTCATTTCGTGGTTTTCGCGTTTTTCCAGTTTTACCGGAAGTCATTTCCGGATGCGGAGTAGAAATTGGCTTCCGGTCTGTACAAGCCGGAAAGCCAAAAAAATTTGAAGTGCTTTTGGCTTGTACAGATCGGAAGTCATTCCCGCATTCGAAAATGACTTCCGGTCTGTACAAGCTGAAAGCAATTTTTTTGGCTTCCGGTTTATACAGACCGACTTCCAGTTTATACAGACCGAAAGTCATTTCCAGATGCGGGAATGACTTCCAGGTTGTACAAACCGAAAGTCATTTCCGAATGCGAGAATGACTTCCGATCTGTACAAGCCGGAAGCAAAAAAATTAGTTGACTTCTGGATTGTAGAAACCGGAAGTCAAAAAATGACTTCCGAGTTGTAGAAACCGGAAGTCAAAAAGTGACTTCCGGATTCTACAAACCGGAAGCCAAAAAGTGACTTCCGGATTCTACAAACCGGAAGTCAAAAATAAGGACAATGTTGGAATTTTAATATTTTTGGGGGTGCAGGAAGAATTGCCCCATGATTTTTATGTGTCACTTTCTCCCTCCACCCTAAATATTTCTCCCTGCACTCCTAATAGCACAGCGCAATTACCAAAATACCCTCTAAACCTAAATCATATGCACCCCCTCTTCCTTTCTTTTTCGTGTCATCTTTCTTTCTCTTCTGCATCTTCCTTCCGGTCTCTCTTCTCTTCTGGCGTGCTCCCTCTCGTTCTCCTTGTTCTTATTTGGTGGTGAGAAGCAAGCACACACGACTGCACACCAGCGCCGGCACAGGTAAATTGCTTCGTTTTCTCGTTTTCACATTTTTTTGGTTTGAGAGAATGACTTCCGGTGTGTATAGATCGGAAGTCAATTCAGATGCGGAGTAGAAACTGGCTTCCGGTGTGTACAAGCCGAAAGCCAAAAAATTTCGAAGTGCTTCTGGCGTGTACAGACCGAAAGTCATCCCTGTAACCAGAAATGACTTCTGTCTGTACAAGCCAGAAGTCATTCCCGCATCCGGAAATGACTTCCGGTCTGTACAAGCCGAAAACTAAAAAATTAGTTAACTTCCGGATTTGTAGAAACTAGAAGTCAAAAAATGACTTCCAGTTTGTAGAATCCGGAAGTCAAAAAATAATTTCCGATTTGTAGAATCTAGAAGTCACTTTTTGGCTTCTGGGTTGTAGAAACCGAAGTCAAAAAAGTGACTTTCGGATTCTACAAACCTGAAGTCAATAACAAAGACAATGTTAAAATTTTAATATTTTGGGAGGTGAAGGAAAAAAAATTTGGGGGTTGAAGAAGAATCGCCCTTTTTATGTTCCTAAGAAATTGCCCAACAAACCCATTTATAATCAAATTTAGTGCCGAATCACTAAAAACAAATAACTTAGCCTGAGTGATTAATGTTAAGATACACATTTTTAAAACACATTTTGCAATTTCACTGAAAGATTAATTATTAATTTAGTGTTTTATAAGATATTTTACACTTTTAATAATTTTAATTGTTTATTTTTTATATATCATTATAAAGTACATGATTATCCGTTTTGCTATTAAATTATAAAGATAAAAATGAAATATTAGTAAAAAATCAGATGAATTAATTATTTTTCTTAATATTGTAATCTTTATCCAAAATGTTTTAAAATCATAGAAAGTCATGTTTTCAAATCTTAATATCGTAATCTTTGTCCAAAATGTGAGCAAATAATTAATTATATTTTTCAAATAATTGATTATGTATGTAAATAATATTTATGAAGTATAATTAATTATTTTTAAAAATATTTATATTTATGTATTAATAATTTTCTAATAATTATATTATTAATACTTTATTAATATACATTTTATATCATAATAAAATGCAAATATTAAAATAATAAATAAAATATAAATAAATAAATTAAATATTTTAGTAATACATATTTATATTTAGAAATAAATAATTAAAATAAAAAATAATTTATTTAATATTTTATCATTAGTTATACTTTATATTCTAATAATATAAATAATTACAAATATTAAAATAAAAAGATAAATAAAAAATAATTAATTAAATTTTGATATTTCGTAAATTAATTTATTTTAATATTTATTCATATATTTTTTATTTTTAATTTAAAATATATTTTAATTCAAATTTATATTTTTTTTAAAATTAAATCAAATTATTTTTAAAAATTATTTTACAAATAATTTTTTAAATGTACTAATATAAAAAATATTTAATTATGTCATTCAAATCAATTACAAAATTTCTCTCCATTTTTTAATCTTTTTATGTTAATCCAGTCAATTTTTTATTTTTTTCACTTCCTTTCCAATCCAAACGAAACATAAGGTTAAAAAATAAAACTAAAATATATCAAGAGAAGATTATAAGTTTATAATGTTATAGGAATTAAAAAATAGCATTGATTAGAAAGTCAAATGAAATACAAAAATAAAAAATAGAAAAAGTAATTAAGAGAACCAGAAGAGCAAATGAAAACTTATATTATAAAACTATATTAGACAGAAATTTTGATAAATTTTGATGAACTGGACTCCTATGGAAGTATATGATTTGGTAGGAGATGTCTATGCAATAAACAATACAATGATAGAGTTGTTGATCCTTGGTGACCTACTAATTTTTTAATATGTTTTAGATGTTGGTTAGGATTATGTTTTTAGTTTTAACTAACTTGTAATGTTTCATGTCTTCTTTATAAGGTGATCAAGTACAATGAAAAGAGATATATTGCGATATACACAAATTAGTTTTATTATATTTTAGCTTTGTGTTTGTTGTTTTTTTTTTGTCTTTATTTGGTTTGATTCACAATTTGTTTTGCATAGTTATTTCATTACTCTCTTGGTATTCAATGCACAACAAACTAATATAAGAGTCAATTTTAATATCTTTCCTAACGTTTTAGTTATTATTGCAAGAAGGCAAGTACAACTTTTAAGATCAAGAAATTAAATTGGAATAATCATTTCAACATATGGAGAATTAGGATGAAGACTTTGATTAAAAAGCAAGATAGTGGATATAACTTTCTGGGATATGTCGTATAGAGAGATTCATGTCTGTAGAAGCAAAAAGAAAAGGCTCATATCCTATGATCTTATTGTCATTGTTGGAAGAAGGTTTTTAAGAGTTGTAGGAGAGAATACCTCAGTAGCATTATGGTTAAAGCTACAATAGAAGCTCTTCATGATGAATCTCCATATGTAACAAGTTCTTATAGAAGAGACTATTCTTCAAACTCTACGAATGAGGGCATGTGATGAGCCCCTGACCACAAATAAAGAAGAGGAGTGTCCAAAGAGGATTACTAGAAGTATGATGAGAAGGAACACTTCCTCGTCTCCCCTTTTATTTAGCCTTTTTAGCATTTCTATTAGTTGTTAAATATTTTCTATACTCATGTATTTTTTGCGTTTTGCAGGATTGCTTTTGACACTCCTTTTTCTACAAGTAGAGCCTTGTTTAGAGCAAAGGAGCACTTGGGCTTGAGGCCCAAGTTTGGGATGTCCAAGGGGGAGTGAAGAAGTCAATCTTGACCTTCTAGAACCCTTGGAAAATGTCCTCTCATCATCCCAATCATTGGCCACCCGTTTTTTGTTGCCCTACCTTCTAGTATGTGTTAGTCTTGACCACTAGGAGTGAAATATGCTTAGGAATTTTTTTCAATGTAATTCTCTCTAAGTCCCCACCCCAAGTCTATATAAGGAGACCTCTCATTCTTGTAAAAGGGTTGAACATTAATGAAATAGAAAACACTCTTACATAACTTAGAGTTTGTGTTGTGTTCTTGGGTGTTCTTTTCCCTCTTTAAGTCTTATCTTGAGCCTTGGCACACATACACATGTTAGAAGGAAGTAATACCCATGATAAACAAAAAAATTTCCTAAGTCAAATTTATACTAAAAAATTAATGCATATTTAGACTAATAATGTGCTTTACATGGTGAAGACTTTGTGTATGATGATATTGCGGAAATGATTGTTAAACCATGAACATAATATATTCTATCTTTAATTTTCAAATATACTAGTTTCTTTTTAACAAACAAATAGTCTTAGAAAAGGTTAGTTAGCTACATCAGACAAATGGATTGTTTGCACCCTATTAGTATATTTTTTTCTATCATTATAAAGAACCATTTAAAAGGAAAGTTTAACTTGTATCATTCTTCTATAGATGAACTTTAGTTGTTAATAGTACCCCTAATGTAAAATTATCCACAATACTAGTTGTTAATTATTTAATTTTTTATAGAGTAAAATCAAAATTAAAAATCAATCTTAGTTGAGATAATTATTTAGCAAACAATAAAAAAAAACAAGCATTTAACATGGAGTAAAGATTGATACTAACAAATAAAAATTGATATTAATTAGTCAATAAAAGTCAAATTTTTATGATAGTGTATACAACATACTCTAAAATTATGAATACTAATTTATTAATATTTATTTTTAAAGATTGATATTAAATACTATTAATTAAGTCAACACTAATTTATTATTAATTTTTAAACTGATTTTTAATTAAAGTAGTTTACCAATATTTTTATTTTATTATCAAAATAATTGGATCAAATTTTAAATATAAATTCATATATTTTGAAATAAAGTATTTGAATGTTTATAAATAGGTTTGATATCATTTTTAAAATCCCTTTTAAATTCAAAATAATTTAAAATTAATATATATTTTCTAAGAATATTTTTTAAAAAGAAATTTTTAAGATTTTTCATATTTCATAAAATGTACTATTAATTAATAATAAACCCATTTCTAATATTTGATACATCTTCCCTTAAGTATTTAGGTATAATGTTTGATAATCGTTTTAAATGTGAGTGCACACCACTTCCTAATAGGAGCAAATGGTGCATTACTTTGAAGTTTAGTGTTGAAATGTGAGGTAAAAAGAATACCAATTACTACATTTTAGTAAAAAATTATAAAAATAACAAGTATCGGCTAAACATCAAGATATTTTTAGTTAGATTGGGCCAAAAGCTTTTGCGTAAGTTTTCCTTATAAAAAATGTTATAAACTATTAAGAGTTTGAAATAAAATTGATATAAAATATTTTTATTCTATTCTTGTCTTATTATCCCACTAAAATAATAAAATACAACAAATGATTTTGTAAGATGTGAGTATACTTCTATTGGTATCTTTTTTATCTTTAGAATGCTAATAATTATGAAACTCAATTACGAGAAATAGATAACATACTCTATGAAATCATATTTTATATATTTTTAATCAATATTTAAATAAATTATGTTTATTATTTATCTACGTGTGAGTTTCGATTGAAATTAAATATTTCTTATTTTCTTTATCATCTCATATCGCCTCTTATTATTTTGAATATAGAATTTGTTACCCACTAAAAATATTTGTTATAATTGATTTTTAAATTCAATTTAAAATCAATTTAAAAAATAGTAATTTTAAAACCGATATCAAATCCATTCATAAACATTTAAGTTTTTTAGTTTTAAAAAATAAGAGGATTTTGATTCTAAGCCTAATTTGAATTTAAATAATCCAAACTATAGTTTTTAGAAAATATGAATTTCGATTTAACTCTATTCCAAATTATTTGTATATATAATTTCGCGAGTTTTTTTATCCTACAGTATTACTCAAGTAATTGTAATGAAATTAAAGACACCTTCCCTTTTATCTTATCAAATAGCAACACAAAAATAGGAAACTTTATTTTTCTATTTTTTTCTAAGTATTTTATACAAGAAATAGATGGAAAAATGAAAACGAGAGGTGAGAATTTGTTGTTTCGAGCAAAATAGGAAAATAGTTAAAATTGATAAAAAGAAATTATAAAATATAAAAAAATTAAAAAAGAATGCCTTGATCTGTTTTTCAACTCAAAATAATAATTTTCATGTCTATATAAAGAAATTTACAAGTCAAAATACCGCCGGTTAAGCTTCTACCTTCAACTAAGCACATTTTGGTAATTTTCTAAGAGAAAATTGTTAAAAAATTCTAAATATTTATTTTATTATTTACAATGAATACAAAATAAATAAAAATGAACATAATAAATACTAAAATTGATTTAAAACAGGAGTTATATCATTAAGTTATTCTGTCAGAAAAAGAGATTCGAGTACATTATAATACACTTTTTAAAATAAAAGATAAAAAAAATGGACATTTTAAATAAGAAAATAATTTATTTTATATATTTATATTTTTATGAATGTTTTTATTGTATATATATACACATAATGTATGTGTGTGAGTGAAGGATAAGAAGAGATGTATACCCTGAAAATTTATTAAATAGAGTATGTTTGTATATTCATAACTCCATAAATACACACCCACTAAGGTATAGGCCTCTTTCTTCATGACAAATACCAAGGGTTATGTCTATAATTACTGATGCAGTTCCACACTCTCTGATTTTATTATTAGTTTTGATCATACGGGTACACGACAATATTGATCAAACATTAGAGTTATGAAACATCAATATCTTTCTTTCCTAGTATTTTGTGATCTTTATGTGTAGTCCTTCTGGTGCCAACACTCTAGGAAATTTCATAAGTTTCTTGTTTCCCTCTACTTCTTCCCATCTGAAAATAAAATTACATTTTTAGCATGGAGGGAGAATAGCCAATTAATTTAAGATCGTAAAACTATTATAATACTAGTTTCCTTATTAAGACATTAAAAATATCTATCATTAGTATAAAAAAGTAGAAGGAAAAAAAGGGAATGAGATAAATAAATAAATTTATATATATGATAATAGGAACTATTAAAAATCTAATAATTCATGATCTTATATTTTAAAAGATGTTTTAAATTTTTGCTTAATCTCATTCTATGTTAAACTTATATATAACTAAATGAATCATTTTTCACATAATTAAAATTTAAAAAGAAATTATATGTTTATAAAAAAATTCATTATATATTATTATAAAAATAGTTTTAGTGTGTACCGAAATAATATTCAATAACTAGGTTTATTATTCAACAATATTGTATATCTTTATCTTTTAATATTAAATAAAATAATTATATTAATATCAACAATAACATGTATAGTTAAAATTAAATAAAAATTAAAAATAATAAAATTTAATATAAGAAAAAAATAATAATTAAGGCAAACCTTAATCAGATCTCAAATCAAATAAATCAAACTTAAATAACATGCCTAATTTTATTTATAATACTATTTTAACACTAGGTAGAACACATGGTATGACTCACTTGTAGTTACATATAGTTCAAAAAGCTACCACATTTACAAACAAAAATTCTAACAATTCTACTCACCAGTAACATTGCAAGTATGATGTTTGGCCTCCTAAAAATTCTAACACTGCAAGTATAATGGTTGGCCTCCTAAGAATGTTTAAATTAATGGCTTAGAAGCTTTTTTTATTTATTCTTTTATTGTGATTTTAATGACCACTTGGCCAATCTTTGATTAGAATATAATGGCTAACGTTACAAATTGTATTCAATGTTTAAGAGTAAGATAAAAAAATAACAATATTAGGGTGAAAAAAAATATAAATTTATAAAATAATAATATACCTGTATCTAGTCACAAAGTAATGAATAAAAAGACTGACTTTAAGCATGCCCCATTCCTTTCCAGGACACACCCTCCCTCCTGCTCCAAACAGCATGTTGTGATTATGAGTCTCCAACCCTTTCTCCTACATTGCATCATATGTTTTATATTCAATATCCTATGTTGTCTTATACACATAAGAACATGGTAATTCTTTATTACTAACCAACTTACCACCCATCTCCTTGGATTAAAAGTAAAAGGTTCTTCATAGAGGATGGGATCAAAGTTAGTCTCCCTTGTGTAAACATAAACCCTCCATCCCTTCGGAATCATAAAACCTAAAAAGTGTTTGCCATTGTCAATGTTACCTAAATGAGAATTTATGCAACAAAACAATTGATTTATGTTCTTTCCAATCAATTTGACTGAAATTTTAAAACATACCATTCAGTTCTACATCATTGGTAGTTCTCCTCATCACTCCAGCAACAACACTAGCCAATCTCATTGTCTCAAGTATCACCTACACACACAAAACAAAAGTAAATCAGTTTTTTCTGTACTTGAAAATCTGGGGTTATGCAAGAATGAAAAGTCTCTTAGGTGATCATCAATTTGTTCAAGAACTTAGTTCATATATGGATAAAATATGTACGGCACGAGTTTGACTCATATTCTTGTAGTCATCCCAGTTGATCCGTTCCCCAGGCAATTTCTTTTGCAAGATTGCAAAATGCTCATCCTGTACAATAGTTTCATTAATTAGAGATAAAACAAATATTTGAAACCTAATAAACCATGATTTACTTTCAACAGTAAAGAATGATAAAGCTATAACTCACCCTTACAGCCTGCAGAAAGTTAGGGTTATCACATAGGTATTTGATAGCCATCATTGTAGTGGTTGATACTGTTTCATAACCTGAATACAAAATTGTGATGACTTGCTCAATTATTTCTTCATCGTCTAGCTTGTATTTACCATCTTCATTTCTCACAAGGTGATCAAGAATGTCGTCATGAGTAGCTGAAGAAGCTCTTCTCTTGGCTATGAGCTCTCTTAGCATTGTAAGCACTTTTTCCCTGGCCTGTAATCAACAAAAGTGTTCCTCCATGAACTTCCAATGCAATACAAGAAAGAGTAAAGGGAGTTTGGATTGCAAATTTGCAATCATAATTGTATTTTTTTTTCAAAGTCTTATACCTTAATCCCTCGATAATATTCAGTTCCTGGAATTTTAAATGGCAAGGATATTGTTCCTACAGCCATTTTATCAAATGTGGCTTTAAAAGACTCAAGGAAAGAGTTTGGCTCGCTTTCTACCACAGCTTTCAAGGAAATGAAGAATGCCATCTGAAAAGAAAAACAAATCAAAGAATAAGTGTTCTATGCATCTAACCTTTTTCTATTCTTCCTTTCACAGTTCAACATCATTCAAGTAGAAATAAAAATTCAATCTTTTCTGAAAAAGATGGATGTAGCATTGGACCCAACATGCTTAGAAGGTTTAATCAACTCAACATACCTCAACAGTTTTTTCTTGAAGATCAACTATTTTACCATCCCAATTGTGAAGGAAAGAGCTCATGAAGTCATCAACTTCTGGCAAAAGACGATCCTTAACAGCCATTGGACCAATGAGAGATAACAGAGACCCTCTAATTCGTTTGTGCACTGCACCATGAACCTCAGCAATGTTAGTCCCTAGGATCTTCCTCATGGAATCGGGGTAGCCAGGAACCAACCCTTTTGCTTCATTCAACAGTACGTATCTGTTGATGTCAGGATCCATGCTAATAACAATAGGAGAGCCCAATGCATGAGTTTTGAAGAGACTTCCATATCTGCATACAAAGGAGACAGTTTGGCTTGATCATTAGATGAAGTACAAGATGGTGGGAGATTTTGAGATCACAATGGACTATAAACATAATTACGTAAATATCTATCATATTACTTTCCATCCAAAACCTTAAAAAGTAAATTAATATTAGAAATAAAGTTAATTAATTAAAAATAATAGTTTTTATGGATGAGGTTGTTAGTTTTAACTAGCACCTACATAATTAATAGCTTTTTAATCCAATTTTATCCAAAATAATTTTGAAGGGATCTATCTCATTTTTAATTCCTAAGGATATTTTTAATGAAAATTACTTATTAAAATTGTTAATAATTTGAAAACAATAAAATATAATTCATATAATTGAACAAATCTACATTAGAGTTACTTCAATAATTAACTATCTAATAATTATATATAACTTTTAAAAAATTATAAATATTTTTCAAATTATATCATAAATTTTAATAATAAATTATTATAATTAATTATAAACAAGTTTAATACATAACTTTTATTAGAAGTGTTCTAGGAACTACCAATCAATCTATTTATGATGAACTTAAAAGTAAGTAACTTTAATATAAATCATAATATAAGATATTAATTTACTTCTTATATCATTACTTCTAAAATTTAGTATTTACATACCTACAAAATGCATAAATTTTATAAATATTATTTAATAATATATTATTTATATTTTAATTTAAAAATTTTAAGACTATAATTATTGTAATAAATATACTGGTAAGAAATTATAAAATGTTAGATTTAATTAATGTTCAAAATAATTGTTTTTTATATGTTCTAAAATTTTGTAAAGTATTCGTAACTTTTATCCTAAAATTTTATGTTAACTAATAAATATATTTAAATTTCATTAAAGTCACGTTTATTGCGCCAATTAAAAATATTAATATAATATATAACAATCATCCTTTAATTATTTTACAAGTTTACTATATATCAATTAATAGTTAATAAATATATTTAGGGTTTATTATATGTTACACAAATAAAAAAAATACTAATTTAATATATAACGAATTATTCCTTAATTATTTTAATTTTTTATTAATTACTAATTAATATATACATTTAAAGTTTATTAGGATTAATGACTCCTAATTTAAATAACTCTTAAACAATTCAATTTTATATTTATATTTATATATAATAATATTTAATAATATAAATTAGTTATTTATTATTTAATAATTTTTGTGAAATTTTAATTATTTTTTTAAAAAATAATTAATTGATTGATTACTATTTAAAAATTAATTACTTAAATTAATAATTTAATTTAAAAATATCAAATTAATAATTTTAAACAATACATAAGAAATAAATAAAATTAAAAATATAATAATTGATAAAATTAATTTTTATTATTAATATCTAATAATAATAATTACTTCAATCAATTCTAAACAATTTATTGAATCCAGGGATAAAAATAATAATTTAATATATAACAATATAACTGGTAATACTTAATTATCTTGAAAAGTGTATTAATATTAATTTCTAATTAATAAATAAATAAATTTAAAAATTTATTAAAACCTCGTGCGTTTCACAAATAAAAATAGTAGTTTAATATTTCATAATTAGTAATTTTCTCTTAAAGTTTTTATTAAAGAAAACTCTTAATTCTTATTTTTGCCTTAAAAGAAAAATTCCTTTTGATAATACTTGTAATTTTGATCTTTATCAATGATATTAGAAGACAGGTATGATGTTTTCTAAATGTCAAGAATCTTTCAAGATAAAGAGAAACTTCTAAGAAAATGTTCATAGAATTCTATATGAATTGAAAAAAAAAATGTTTTAAAAATAAAATAGCAAAAGTAATTAAGAGAATCAAAATCTATATCAGAGAGCAAAAGGGGTCTTGAAACCAAAAGAATTAACAGAATATATAATTACCAAATGCAAGGTTAATTTTTTTGTAGGGTACCTTAATTTGCCTCCTTTCATGAAATCTGGTCCTTGTGTGAGAAATCTGAAAGTTTCCCCAACAAAAGGCCAACCCAGTGATCCTGGGGGCATTCCTTTCCTTGAGTACCTTAAGTTGTTCCATTTCAGCACTGCAAAGAATGCACAAAAGATGAAAACCAGAGCATAGCAAAACACTGTCAACACCATTATCTTCTCTCTATTGGATGGATTGCATGCTTCTACACAAGAATGATCATATATATATATGCAGAGTGCTAGCACATTGCTAACTATTATAATTAGTTAATTAGAACATTTGAGGTGGCCCTGTTGAAAGATCAAGTTTGAAAATAGAATAAAATAAAATTAATTATGACACTGATTTAGAGTATCCAGATAATTAATAACTATATATAGGATAAAAATGATTTCTCTTTATTTTCATTTTTTATATCTCTATTTTATTTTTAATATATTTTAAAATTTATAATTATACATTTATATTTATATATAAAAAGAATTCTTTTTTTAATAATATTTTTTATATTAATATTTTATTTTTAATATATTTTAAAATAAAAATCTATAATTTATAATAATATATAATGGAATTCTCACTTTTTATTTATATTTTTTTTACTCATAGTTATATTTTATAATGATATGTAATTTAATATACATATTTTATATTTTATATTTTATTTTTAATTATATTTTAAAATAAAAAATATTTAAATATTAAAATAATTATAAAATTTTCAAAAAGATATAACTATTTGTTCTTATATATTTATTATTTAATAAATTTAATAATTTTAGAGTATAAAGTATTTCTTTCCATAAAGTAGCTAAAAATAAATGAAAAAGTAACATACAGGAAAAAGAAATAATAAAGTGTAGAACCAGAAATAAACTTTATTACATACACAATAGCATTTATTACTAGAGTTAGTTTTATTAACCATTATTATTTGTGTTCTATTTAATATTAAATCTTGCCTTTATTATATTTAATGTATATATAACGTTCATGACTTTTTTGAAGATTTAATGACATATATGATATTAAATATAATATTAAATGATAATTAATTATTAAAACCGCAGATAATAAAATGTATATTACTCCTTCTGTTTTTAAATAAGAGTCTATAAATGTTTTCTTACACAAACTAATAAAAAGAGTAACTTTTGTTATTTGCAATAAATTTTTAATTTGTTTTTCAATAATACCTTTATCATTTAAAAGAGTGTGTACTCTTTTTCTCTCTGTAATAAAGAGTATTCAATCTATTCTCTCCATCTTAAATTTTTTTTCAATACACCTGTACTTAACATTTTTTTATCATATCTATCAAAATAAGTTTTCTTTTGTAACTTTTAATCTTGAAATTTTCACCACCAGAAATGTTGATTTAAAAAAATTGAAGAATATTTTTGTTCTCACAGAAATTTGATATCAATTTTAGTATCACTCTATATATTGAATCACTCTTCAACTTCAAAAGAATCTCCAATTACTTTGTTAATATAATCTTTTGTATTATCAAATAAGTCTTTAACTCTCTCTATAATATAATTGTTAACTCTTGTTTTCATTTTTCTGTGTAAGTACCAATTTTTTTTTCCATTTTCTTTATAATTTCACTCTAACATCTTCTTTCTTTAAAAATTAAATACATGTTATTCATTAAGGAGAAGGTAAATGAAAAGGTGGAAACAATAAATTATTTATTAAGCAATTGGTTGATATAAGCAGTAGGTCACTTAAAGTCTCATAAAAGAAATAATTTAATTGCTATTGATATTGATATTTTAAAAAATAAGAGTATAATTGGTAAAAAATAATTAATGTAACCTTAAACTCTACAAACGACATATAAAAATAAACAAAATCACTTTTCTAAAACAACTCTTATTTAGAAATAGAGGGAGTCTTCCAATGCACCAGAATATCCCCTACTTACAATGACCCCATCAGATTTGAGTCCAACTACCCTTATCCAAACTGTATTGCTTGTAGTAATATATTTTCCTTTTACTTTGGAGGTGAGAACAGAACTGACATAGCCTGTGTCGTGCAAACTTTTCAAAATATTTTGAAATGACTAATACTAATGCAGTATAGAGTCAACTCGAGTCAATCCAAGGAGTGAAGTATTATGCCAAAAAAATCGAATCGAAAGGTTCATGTGAGAGAGAGAGAAGATAAAATAAAAGAAAAAAAAAGGGTTTTGTTTGATTAAAGAAAGCACCGTCAGGAGCAGCTCAATCGAAGTTATGCACTGCTCCCTCGATGATAAACGAAATCACTAAAACAAGGAATGATGTAAAATAGCGAAAATCGAAATGTAGTGGACAATCGAAACTATGAATATCGAACATCAGCAAATGCGGGACTTATAGCAATTAACGAGAATCGAAATGCGTTGATATAAAGGAAATCGAGGGATAATAGTGTAGCGAGAATCGAAATGTAGCGAAATGCAAAGTGCAATGAAATAATGAAAATCGAGAGACAATGTAATTTCAAAGAAAATCGAAATGCAACAAAACAGTGAAAATCGAACTATAACAAAGTACCGAAATGCAAATGAACGCGTAAGGTGATGGATAAACGAAATGTAAAGGAACAGAAAATTTCAAAAGCAATAAAACAATAAAATCGAAATGCTAAAGCAATAGAACAGTGCAATCGAAAAACTACTAGTACTGATACGCAATTAAAAAGGAAGATTGAAATAACCCATTCATCATTCTTGAAACAACAAACACAGATCAAACTGGTATAAATTCAACGAGTGCCAAACACAATCGCTCTCTTGCAGTGTTCTAAGGAAAATTGAAGAAAAAGAAAGAAAATGCAGTGGTCCCTCTGTATCTCGTCATCCTAAGCTACCGTCTGAAATTCTGTGCCTAAAAATTCTATTCTCTGCAAAATGAAATTCTTTGTGCGTGCGTATCTCTACCTCCCTTTTTTTGCACTGCTCACATGCTTTTATAGCTGCAGAGGTTGCCCTAATGCCTCGATTTGGGCCCCGCAAATCATCCAAATTGCCCAATTGTACGATTTTGCTTTGGGTGAATTTACTGTGCTGCTGTAATTTTCCTTTCTTTCTACTGTTCACCACGTGTGTAAGGCTAACAATTGGGTTGATTTGGCAAGTCCTTCTCATACTTTAATTGGGCTGATTTCAATTCACAGCTTATGCATTTCTCTAATCAGCAGCTCCTGGATCGATCATACAAAAGGGTTAGCGCAAAAATTGGAAAAACAAGTCAAAACTAAGTCAATTATTTTTCAGCTATAAAATGAAAATCTAAGACCCTATTTTACTTATTTACCCTTATTCACGAAAATTATAAAACTCAGCTTAAAGTTCCAAGAAATTGAAATTGAAGTGTCAAGGAAGTGCATTAAGCCATAAGATGTGAGCATAGAAATCGAGTTATCAAGAACCATCATACTTTAGGTTTGTGTAGAAAACCTTCACTAAATCTGGATAGATGAACCCATTAAGCTCAAGGAATTTCTGCAGCTCTTGAAACTGCAACATAGTGATTATATCAACCATCCCTTCATCCTCCAGCCACTGAAACTCATAATTTTTGGTGGATTCACTACCTTTTTATTGATATGCAACTGAAACTTCTCAATGCTTTCATCATGTCAATCAAACCAAGCTTCAATAGAACCAGGTCTATATGAAGGTGGTGCTGGAATTTCAGGTTCTTTTTGCTTTGAGGATTTGCTTGCAAACCCAACATTTTTTTATCTTTTTCTGGGATTACTTGAGGAAGCCATTGCAGAGAAAAATACAGATAATAACATAGAGAAAATGTATGCAGATTTTTCACACAAAGATGATGCGAATAACAATGCACTTCAACATGTGTATTTAAACAATTTTAATCAACATCTTTTAGAATTTAATGCGTTGTGTAGTCAAACAAGCAATAAAAAAAATATTTATAGCAGAGATATGGAGCAGGTTTTCTTTTCCAAAGTGTTCAGGCAGTTAAGAGAATTTTGAATTTGGAGAGAAAAATCAATTATATGCAAGACAAAATCACTAAATGACAAAACAAGAGTCAAGATTCTTTAACCAACTATATTTCAAATGTAACTGACGCACAACTATCAATCAATCAACTTAAATTCATCAATTGAATGTAAATCAATTGAATTTATCACCTAATTGGTTCTGGTATTTAATTTTGTGTTGTTCTAGACAAATTCAGTTGGTTGATTTTAGCAAAACATCTGACTAAAACTGATAGTCTGATACTGGTACCAATTAATGAAATTAACTGACTAATTCGACAATGAACTGACTAAATCAGAGAGCCCAAATTTTTAGCACAACCGCATTTAATGAAATTCATAAGTTATTTCGACAATTAAACTAACTAAATCAGAGACTGAAATTACTGCAACCTCAAATTAAGTGAAATAAGCTTATTATAACACGAAATAACCAACAAAAAAAACTAAATGTCATTGCAGATTTCATTTAATATCACATAAACTGCAATCAATTAACATATATGCAAAATTAAACAATCACACAAAATAACATGTAAAATAACAAGAATGAGTCACACACATGAAGTAATACATTGGAGATATCAAGTACACCTAATTCATTTCTCAACTGAAATAATTTGTCTTTAGAGAGTGGTTTGGTAAAAATATCAGCAAGTTGGTTATGAGTATCAACAAATTCAATTATGCAGTCACTTTTTTGAACATGATCTCTAATGAAATGATGCCTTATTTCTATGTGCTTTATTCTAGAATGTAAAATAGGATTTTGGTTAAATTGATAGCACTTGTGTTGTCACACCTAATAGGAATGTGATCCAGTTTCAAACCATAATAAAAAAGTTGTTGTTTTAACCACAAAGTTTGAGCACAACAACTCCCTGCTACAACATATTCAACTTTAGCAGTAGACAAATCCACACTAGCTTGCTTTTTTCTATGCCATGATACTACACTACTTCCTAATAGATGATAAGTTCTACTTGTGCTTTTCCTATCCAATTTACAACCAGCAAAATCAACATCTGAATAGCCTACTAGATTAAATGATGCACCTTTTGGATACCATAATCCAACATTAATAGTATCTTTTAGATATTTTAGGATTCTTTTAGCACTTGCAAAGTGTGATTCTTTAGGATTGGACTGAAACCTAACACACATGCATACACTAAACATTATATCTGGCCTATTGGCAGTTAGGTATAAAAGAGAACCTATCAAACCTCTATATTTAGTGAAATCAAATTGTTTACCACTTTCATCAGCATCAAGGTAGCTACTTGTAGCTATAGGAATGCTTGATTCTTTCCAGTTGTCCACATCATACTTCTTTAACAGCTCTTTGCAGTATTTGGATTGATTAAGAAATGTTCCATGATCCATTTGCTTAACTTGTTTAGATCACCCATCATTAACATTTCAAACTCCTCCTGCATAGTTGCCACAAATTCTTCACAAATTCTCATTAGTAGATCCAAAAATTATATCATCTACATAAACCTGCACAAGGATTATGATGTCCAAAGACTTCCTAATGAATAAGGTTTTATCAACTTGATCCCTTTCAAAATTTTGAGATATATGAAAGTTACTTAACCTCTCATACCATTGCCTTGGAGCTTGCTTGAGTCCATAAAGAGCCTTTTTGAGTTTATATACATGATTAGGAAACTTGTGATCAACAAATCTAGATGGTTGTGAAACATAAATTTCTTCATTTATATAACCATTCAAAAATGCACTTTTCACATCCATTTGATGAAGTTTGAATCCAATCATACATGAGAAAGCAAGCAATAGCCTAACAACTTCTAATCTAGCTACAGGAGCATAGTATTCTTCATAATCTATTCCTTACTCTTGATTATAACCTTTAGCCACAAGCCTAGCTTTATTTCTAGTTATTATTCCTTGATAATTCATCTTGTTTTTAAACACCCATTTTGTTCCAATTATATTCATTTTAGGTGTGCAAGGGACTAGTTCCCAGACCTCATTCCTTTTAAACTTATTAAGTTCATCTTGCATAACTAAAATCCAATTTTCATCAAGTAATGCATCATCAACACACTTAGGTTCAACTTGGGAAACAAATGCAACAGTTAAACATGTATCATGCATGGATCTTCTAGTAGAAACACCTTGCTGAACATGACCTATCAAATTTTCAATGGATAGCTCACAAGGTACCCTCCATTCTTTGGGTAAATAATTTTCTGCAGATTTCAGTTCTGGTGTCAAAATTTCAGCCTGTTCTTTCTGATTTTCACCTGCTAAAATTCCGTTTGCTACAACTTTATCAATTTGTAATTGTTCAGCTGATACACCTTCAATTAAATTTTCTTCTCCTACACCTGCACCACTTATTGCACCCTCATTTTTCACATTAGTCTCATAAAAAACAACATGAATTGATTCCTCAATGAGAGCTAATCTTTTGTTATAAATCCTATATGCTTTTCTATTAGAAGAATAACCTAAAAACAATGCATCATCAGCTTTAGCATCAAATTTGCCAAGTTTTTCTTTACCATTATTTAACACAAAACACTTGCAGCCAAACACTCTAAGATGTGCTATGTTGGGTTTTCTCCCTTTATACAATTCATAAGGGGTTTTCTCTAAAATAGATCTTATCAAAATCCTATTTATTACATAACATGTAGTATTTACTGCATCTGCCCAAAAATATTTAGGAATATTTGATTCATTAAGCATAGTCCTTTCTACTTCTTCAAGTGACCTATTTTTTTTCTCAACTACACCATTTTGTTAAGGAGTTCTAGGTGCTGAAAATTTTATGTTTAATTCCATATTTTTCACAAAAATGATTGAACTTTTCATTTTCAAATTCCCCTCCATGATCACTTCTTAGAGCAATCATGCTGTAACTGTTTTCAATTTGTAAAACCTTAGCAAGTTTCTTAAAAGCATGAAATGCATCATTTTTATTTGTAAGGAATAAAGTCCAAGTAAATCTAGAATAGTCATCAACAATAACTAAAGCATAATAGTTTTCACCCACACTCATAGTTCTAGATGGACCAAACAAATCTAAATGCAGCAATTCCAAAGGTTTTGATATAGACACATAATCAGATTAAAAGATACTTTGGTCTGTTTTCCTCTTTGGCATGGATGACATATTTTACCTTTTTCAAATTTCAGCTTTGGTAGCCCCAAAACAAGCTCTTTTGAAACCATTTTTTCTAAATGTTTCATGTTTAAATGTGCAGCTCTTATATGCCAAAGCCATGAGTTATCTTCTTTAGACATGAGACATGTAAAATTATTTGCATTCATATGATCAAGATCAAGCATGTATATATTTTCAATTCTCTTTCCTAGCATGCCGATTTTTCCATAATTTTTCTCAATAATTTGGCAATGGTTTGTTTCAAAGGTAATTTTAAAACCTTTATCACACAACTGGCTAATACTAAGAAGATTATGCTTCAAATCTTCAACATATAACACATTTTCAATAAGGATTGAAGAAATGTTACCAACATCACCACTTCCAAGTATTTTCCCTTTGTTATTGTCTCCATATGTGACAAATCCTCCATTCTTCAAAGTTAGTTTGACAAACTTCCTTTTGTCACCACACATATGTCTTGAACAACCATTATCTAGATACCACAATGATTCTTTGGCCTTCAAGAACACCTACAAAACACAATCAATGGAGAATATTTGATACCCACATCAATTTGGGTCCATGAAAATTAGTTACCTTTCTATCACATTTTGGCTTCCAAACATATTTGCCACTAGGAATTCCAAATTTTCTCATATTGCAAGACTTTGAAGCATGTCCTTTGTTCATAGAATAAAAACATGTAATGAATGAAGTGCTGGATGGTTTTCCATGTGAAAAAAAAATTCTATAAGACTTTTTTTTCTTTTGAAAATCATTTCTAACTCCAAGTCCAACTCTATTTATTACACAATTTTGAAAGCCTAAGAAGGCATCCAAATTGGCTCTTCCAATGGTGAATCTAGCTAGAGCTTTGTTCAAATACTCAAGTTTATCTTCCAAAATTTTACAGTTTTTGCAAACTTTTTCAGCATGATCATAATTGCAATTTGAAGCTTTATACATCATTTTAAGATTTTCAAAATCAGTTTTTGAATTCTCAAGCTCTTTCTCTAGCTTTTTCACCATGTTTTCTAACCAATTATTCATACCTTTAAGCTTATTGTTTGAACAAGCAACTTTATTAGCTTCTTCATGCAATTCCAGAAAATTATGCAGCAGCTGATCATAATTTGCACAAACTTGAGTTGTTGAGGAACTTACACTACTTGCTGTATCACAATCAACCATAAGAAAAAGATTGGCCTTTTCATTCTCATTTGAAGAATCACTACTAAAGGAGACATCATTCTCATCCCATCTGATATATGCCTTGTTGGTTTTGGATGATTTTTCATGTTTCTTTTCTCCATTCTTCTATTTGTTTTGAGAATATGGACATTCAACCTTAATATGTCCCTGTTTTCCACAACCAAAACAAGTGAAGTTAGGAGAAACCAAATCAGATTTTTTATTGTACCTTTGTGTTTGTAACTTTTGTTTTTGTATTTCAAGAACTTGTTGAACTTTCTTACTAAGAGGTTTAGATTTTCTGTAATCACTTCCTCCATGTGTTTCATCATCACTTATCTCCTTTTTATGAACCAAAGTCTTCAAGGCCAGCCCTTTCTTTTTCTTGTCACTTTCCTCTTGTTCAGCAAGCCTATTCAGCTCAAGTTCATGCTCTCTCAACTTTCCAAAAAATGCAGCAACACTCATTGATGTTAGATCCTAAGATTCAGAAATTGTTGCCACTTTAGGTTGCTAATTTCTATTCAAACACTTCAACACTTTTATATTCAGCTTTTCTTTCTCAAACACTTTGCCAAGACCTATTAGATGATTTACAATATGTGTAAATCTTTTCTGCACATATGAAATTGTTTCTCCTAGCAACATCCTAAACATTTCATATTCTTGGATCAAAGTGTGTTTCCTAGCCTTTTTAACATCAACAATGCCTTCATGTGTTACTTCCAACACTTCCCACATTTCTTTGGCATTGACACACTATGAAACACTAAAAAATTCATGATGATTAAGTGCAGATGTTATAATATTTTTTGCTCTACAATCATAATGCACTTTCTTTTGTTCTTCAGCAGTTAAACTATCTCAAGGTTTCTCTTCATCCTTATCCTTGTCTTTAGGGATATATGGTTCATTGATTATAGCATTCCAAATACCTTTATCAATTGATTCAATTAAAATCTTCATTCTTACTTTCCAAAAGGGGCAGTTTACACCTGAAAACATTTGTGGCCTATTTATACAAACACCATTTGTAAAAGGTAATTTCTCTTCAACCATGTTTTCAAAATTTTCAAAAAAACTTGAATATTTTACAAGAACCAGCTTTGATACTAATTGTTAGAATAAATGGCTGAATTTAAGAGGGGGTGAATTAAACTCTTAAAGAATTTTCAAAAACCTTGGCCAATTTCAGAAAAATAGGTTGCAGTTGCTGTTAAAAATAAATTATTTAAAGATTCTTGAAATACTTATACCATTGCATCATATTCAATTAGCAATTCAATTATCAATTACAGAAATTAAAGAAGCATAGGAAGAAGATCAACACATGAGATTTATACTGGTTCACCTTCCTATGAAGGCTACATCCAGTTTCCTAAACACCTAAACACCCAAATCAAAGCAATTCACTAAATTTCAATTTTTACATAAACCCTACATGAAAAACTAAAAAATAGAACAATAAAATTGATCTTGAACCCTACAAGATCTGTACACCCTTGTAAAACCCTATTACAAGAACACCCTAATCACCCTGATTAAGAAGAAACAAACTCAGTACAAGATTACACAATATTATGGAACAAATTCATCTTATTTACACTTGCAGTATATCAACAGGACAAAATTCAGGTGATGACTTTCTATGGAAAGATTCTCAATTTAATTTGATATTGGACTCTTTGATTGATTTCGCAAATTGATTTAGAATACTTGAAAACTCTTTCTGAACATTGGGTTTCTCTGTAATTGATTTGTTGCCCAATTCTTTAAAATTCAAAGTATTTAAAACAGAACTGGTTCAGTGTTTTATAACTGTTACTAATAAAATTAGTTAGTTAAAACACGTTTTATCTTGTTGTTTTCATTAAATGAATTTTTCAAAGAGCACCCAAAATTTGAAAACTGAAAAACAGTAAGTTGAAAACGTGATTAAACTTGTGGAAAATCATGAAAGAGAAATCTTTAAGTGATTTTGTCCTGTTTAAATGCGAATCAACTAGATTTTTCATAGAGAGCATGGATTTCTTAAGAGCAGCTTCAAAATTTTAGCTGATTTAAATACTGAAAAATAGCTAGCTGAAATCAGCTGGAAGTAAAATTCAGAAACAACAGTTCCAGAATTTGAGCTGATTAAAATCTTGAAAAATAGTTAATTGAATTCAGCCAGAACAAAACTTAAAAACACTAGTTTAGAATATTAGTCAACTGAAATCCATAGCAGTTGGTTAAAAATGTTTAAGATTGACTTATTCATCAAACTAAGAACATTTTAATTGACTGAAAGCATGTCTTTAATGAGTTGAAAAACAGTTAAAACTTTTAAAACATTTTAAAAAACAAGATTAAGTCCAAGATTAAATGAAATGCATCTTACCCCAAATCCTAAGACACTTTAACACTAAGATAAAATCTTCATTCTTCAAGCATCATCATCTTCATCATCAAAGTGGTTGGAGACATCAAATTAACTTGAAACCAAGTCTTCAAGTCCAACAATTGCGAAGTTAGAAATTATCTAACTTATGTCTGAATTGTAACTTGATATTTTATTAAAGTTTGTTAAGAATAAATTTTAGTTTAATATTGATGAAATGAGATGAGGTATAATAAATGGGATGAGATAAGATACATGTGAGTCACATTTATCTCTCTTCTAGTAACGGGATTGTAACATCTTCAGCAAAAAAAAAGAAAACAAAGGATTCGACACCATTATATATTAGAGAAAACATTACAAAAAAAAATATTGATTTGCGAAACTAGATTTTTGAATTTAAGAGTCGATTAGAGAAAGTATTAGCATCCTATAACGCCCATCATAAAGATTGTTACCTATAATTAGTTAAGCATATTATCCATATTTTCAAAATATTTATCTCGACCTAAAAATAATTTAAAAAAAATTAATTTAAACAAAAATTAATTAATATTTTATCATTTAAAAAAATTATAAACTGCTATTGTTATTATTATGTTAAATATGATATAAGAAAAATAATTATATCTTTTGTATATTTAGCTTTACGAGAGGAATGGGCTCTTGTTCCTATGTATGTCTAGGTGCAATGAATAATCAGAGTTACGTAGTTCTTATTTAGAATAGAAAAAAATTGTTATTTTATTAAATCCCAGGATATTTGAATTGTTACAACACACAGATGCTGAGAAGAATTGACAAGGGTGTACTCCCAAATAGGGATGACAAATAGGTATTAACCGAACCCGCCCCGAGTTTAACGGAGAATCCCCATATTGTTTGGGTATAGGTATGGGTATTGGGTAATACTTGATTTTTTAAATTGGGTATAGGGATGGGGATGGGTATGTACATATCTGCCCTGTCCCCGTCTCCATACCCTTCCCAATATCCATTCTCATACTCATACCCGTCCCCGTTTGAAATTACTAATATACCTCTATTAAATTAATTATAAAATTATATTTAAAAATAAAATTATTTAATTTAAATATTATGAGTGACTGTTAAATTTTTGTTGGTACTAAAAATTATATTTAATATTAATAACTTTTTTCAATTTTTAGAAAAAAGAGATTTCTTAGTTAACATTAATAGCTAACAAAGCTTCAGAATCTTTCTTATCTCTATTATCTTACTAATCAATTCTTATTTCTATATTCTTTTTTTTTCTCTATGTGACTTTTCCTTTCCAACCCTAACTCTGTAGAAGCTTTGACTTCTCTCTTCGAAACTCTCAATCTCTAATCATCACTTTTAAAATCAAAGTCCACAACTGTGATCCAGAGAACGAGAGCAGAATTTCTACCTGATCAACTTCAGTTTCAGGTAAATTTTGTCTCCTTCTATATTTCCTCTTTTTGAGATGTTATGAGAATATTATTTGATGTGATGACATATATATATATATATGTGTGTGTGTGTGTGTTAAGAATTGTGATGTGTTTTATAAGATGGTTTATAAATGGTAAAAAATTTAGTTTATCCTTTTTTTTAATTATTTCTATAAACTGCAATGATCATGTTAATTTACAAAGGAGCAAAAAATATTTTAGGGACAAAGTCTTAGAGAAAGTTATCAACATGATACATGATGCATGTATACATGTTAATCCTTTTTTTGTATTTGATATTAAATCCTAATAATATCATAATTATTATGTTGTGATTTGTTTATATTTTGTAAAAAATTATTAAATTCATATGTAAAACAATAAAAATGCAGGTATGAGCATGTGCATGAGTATATACCCGTTACTCGATGAAAATGAGAATGAGACAAAAGGGTATGGGGATGGAAATGAAGATGAATTTTTATGTTAGAGATGGAGATGAGATAGTGAAACTCACCCGCTTGTTGTCATCCCTACTCCCAGACCAGTTTATTAAAATATTTTCTTACTTTATTAAAAATAAATAAAGAAAAACTTTAGAATTTCATATTGTAACAATAATCATTCTAGTGTATTAAAATTAAAAAAATGTTGCGTCCACTTAATCCCTTCTCTATTTTTGCTTATCATAAATTTTAAAAATTTATAACATTAAAGATGATTTGTAATTACATTAAGCAAAAGAAATATATAAATAAAATTTTAAATAAATTTTATAAGATAAAAAAGGAGCTACAATATTTTAATCTACAAAATCAAGAGAATATACATTCAACTAATTTTTCTAAAAAAATTATAAATTTCTAAAACATATTTTATTTAACTATCATTTTATTCTTATTTTAAATAATTTTAATATTTTACTTTATTATGATATCATAAAAAATATTAGGTAATTTATTTTATATATATATATATATATGTATGATGTGTTAACCTTACATTAATTTACAAAGTGTAATGAAAAAGAAATGGGTGGTCCAACTTATCAAGTTTATTAAATTAGAAATTGTAAGGGAAATGGGATTAAGTGGCCCACGTGAAAAGAGAAAAAGTGAAAGGACTCCAGTGTAGATTTCCTGAAGCTTTTCATACTAGATGTAATAAATGGTTTTTATTCCCAATAAAAAGTATTGAAAAAGGCTTTTATATACTTAACATTATAAAAGTTTTCACCACTTTCACTCTCACATCTACGCTTAATCACTCTCACATAAGAAAAACATGAGAGAGCGCTTAAGAACTCACAGGTCTTGATCCTGGTGGTGTTGGCAATCGAGTCAAGCGGCCACCTTTGATTGATTGAAGAAGAGCTGGATGCAGTTCCTTTTGTGCCCATGGTCCTTGAATCTTCTCCCAATTTCTTCTTAGAAAAACGTTTATGAAATACTTGAGTTTATTTGAAAATTTTGTTAAGTGTAATAGTACAAAATTATTAGTTTTAATTAAGGAAATTGTAATGTTGAAGAAGCAATAGTGGACAAGTGAAGCGAAAATACTAACACAACGTTTGGATCCGGGTGAGTACTGTTTTAAGTGGATGGAAAAGAGGGAGGTTGCAGCGTTTGTATCCACTAATCTGCACAGGAAAGAAGGGAAAAGATAGTTGTTACAACCAAAAATACCTAAATACTCCTAATTTTTTGGCCTCGTGCAACAGATATGCTCTGCATTTCTTACACTGCATTTGTTACATTGTAGCATGCGTGGCGTGCAGATTCCTGACAGGCACCATGTAGTGGTTGATTACCTTTGACCCATTATAATGGTAGTATATGGTGATTGTGGTTGTTTCATGGGCTCCTTCATTGTTGTAGCTATATCTCTTTGTTTGCATGTTGGTGCTATCTCCCTCCTTGTGTGTTGCTAGTTGAGTGCTGTTGGAACTAGTTCATGGTGGTGTGCATCCTGCTTGTGTGCCGCTGGAACTGGTTCGTGGTGTTGTTGCGTGTTGGTGATCCACGTTGTGGTGCGCACTGGTGATGCAGTGATGGTTCGAATTGCGCTTGACAAGTATGTAACTCAAACCTTTACTTTATAAATAATTTAATGGCTGGAACTTCATGGATGGACACCGGTTTTCCAGCTTACACTATAACATAATCAATTATGGAGGCTTGCTAATCGATTATACTTGAAAAAAACACATAATCAATAAAAGTTTAAAGAGCACTCTAATTATATTTTTACAAAGAATAACTAATAATCCTAATATATCACTTACAACTAAATGTCTTAATGAATCAATTTAATCTCAAAATAGATTTAAGGATACTCATAGTTTCAAAACCTTATTAATAAAAAAATTATCATAACACTCTTGATATATAACAATGAAATCCTATTAAGTGTTGTGTTTCTGCTACAACTCTTATAGGTATTCATACATCATATATATTTCTCATTTCCCCGTATGACAAAGTACAAAATACAAATCACTAGTCTAAAAGTAATAATCTAAAACTAATTATCTAAATTTTTTATGTACAATCTCTTTTAAAGTTTTTTTTCAAGGATAAAAAACTAATCACAAAGTGTAGAATGAAAGGAAAAAAATCATATACAACCATGTATAACTAGAATTTTAAAGATAAAAACCAACTTAGTATTAATCTTTGTAGAAATATTCTAACTTCTTTTTATCTTTATAAAACATTTTTTATTAGTTCTTTAAGCCCACTTAAATAATTTTAATTAAGCCAAATAAACAACTATATTATTATTTTTTATTTAAATTATTTTAAAATATTTATAATAGATATATAATATGAAAAAAATTTAATAACCAAATCAAAACACTATAACAAAAAAATTAATATATAAATAAAAATTCCAAAAAAATAAATTACAAAACACTAAATGTAATTTAATTAATTAAATCAAAGTAAATAAAAAAATAATATTTAAACACATTATATTTTATACTTGTCAATCTCTTGAACAAATAATTTATTCAATATTTATAACTTAGTAAACTAATTTAACTACTCTCCCTGCCTCCACCAACCAGATGTCACATTGTTCACATATCACACAACTATATTTGTATTCCTTAAAAAAACTATTGAGTAAAAAAAACAACTATTTATATAGAGGTCTACCTTTTGTCTTGTTGGGTACTCTACTCTTCACTTTATACGCACCATCTCTCTCTCCCTCCCTGTTCCTAACATCCTAGATTCCCTCCCAACAAAATTTAACATGCCAACCCTCACCAATTTCTACGCCCATCAAGATTTATCCCAGCATAACACCAAAGACGATTGCTGGATCCTCGTCGATGGAAAGGTGTCATCTTTTCCACCAATAACTCCTTTCTCTCTCTAATTCCCCCGTATGGGTTTTCTCTTCTTGCTTTCATGCCTTTTATTTTGTATGAAAACTCTGTATTTGTGCTCATCCCTTTTGATACTTGCTGTTTTCTTTTCTTTGGTATTGCTTGCCCTCTAGGATTGTTTGTAGCTCTTGATTTGATTTATGTCCAAGGATGCTATTGGGAATATGTAATTTAAGGTTTTGAACATTTTGGTTGTTTTTCTATATAATTGAACTAATAAATGCGTGATTTCCTAACTATCTCAGATACTTCTCTGTCATCTTGTTCTCAGCGGAACTTTACATATCTTTGGTTGGAGAGTACCTCATATCTTATGTTTTCTTTTTTCTCACACTTTTGTTATCTTTATGACTTTCTTTTTTCTGAATTGCCAGACATTTTATGAGCTAAAGGACCGTAGGACTGTTCATTACTGTGACAGATGAGTAAATCAGTTACCTTTTTTCTTTGAAGAAAGAATGAATTAAAAGCTATAGTTAACATGTAATGGGCTTTTATATTAGTTACACACCGACAGTCACGCAAGCTTTTTAGCTTATTTCTTTTACATATATTAGGCAATATTTCTCATGCTTTTAATCTTTATTGTTCTTGTTAAAGGCACTGTTTCCTGTCAATTTTCATGTTGCATGATTCAACTAGAAATAAATGAATTGAAGTTATGTTCCTGAATCTGCTGATAGAGAGCCTGATATTACTACCAGACTATGGGTTTACCTGGCAAAAATGTGGTCCTCCTAATCTTCCTTTACATGTTTGGTCAGTCTTGCCATATATATGTTTATGTAGTTTCAGAGACTTAGTGTTGGCAACTTCATCTCTTTGGGAATTATATTTTCTATGTATTAAAACTTTATGATCAAAATGCCTCTTGTCAAAGACGGTAATACAAACTCAGAAAAAAGAATGCGCCTACTTTTCACACACATTTTTATTGGGTGGAATACTTATCACTAAGCCAAAAGCTATAACCATTAGTCACGACGCAACCCTTTTTATTTAATAGCACAGTAGCCTAGGCGTCACGATTTGATTGAGACTTGACTTATATGATCTCTGGACCAAGTAGTCTTCGTTACATAACAATTGACGTCACTTACAATAATCTCCTCCTTAGCAATTGCTCCATTAGAAATTAAACTCGTGAATTTAGTTCTGATACTAATTATTGGATTAAGTGCTTACCACTAGGCTATATATAATCATTAGTCAGGCACAATTCTTTCTACTTAAGAGCGTGACAATACAAACACCACGATTCAATTTGAGTTGGCCCATATGGCTTCTAGCCCATTTGGTCTTCACTAGAAAACAATTGATGCCACTTGTAACAATTTTCACAAAATCCATGATACCAGGAAGCTTTACATAGTGTGACAAACATATAACTTGTAACTAAATGTAGAATCATGGCATGAATAATACATGTTATTTATTATGAATAGATCTTCCGGTGCAGCTAGAATAAATATATGGAGAAAATAATTTCAAAGAGATGCAGTTGACAACAAGCAGTTTTCTGAAATTACATAAACATATGAAGCTCGTGGAAATGTGTGTGTGTGAAAAGTAGGTGCATTCTTTTTTATTAGCTCGTATTCTGTTCTTTGAGGCCAGACATTTTGATCATGATGTTTTTTTGAAGTCTTGTTTCAAACATAATTCATGCTTAAACTTGTTATGCGTGTCGTTTCCTTTTCTTTCCTTTATAAAGCATTTGACCTACCAGCTGCTAGGATAATAATTTCTTCTACCTTTAGATATTGGTGCTCCATCATGCGCATTATATACAGTAGCTAATAAGTAGTGTTTGGAAGCATTGCTGATATAGACGAGTTCTGTTCTGCACACTTTTCAAGGTAATAGTTTGTACTTAGATCTGTCGAAGTGTTCTTTTGAGGTGTGGGGGAAGTCAGTTGAATAAAATGTGAAAGTTGATTCTTATTTGTGCCTTTGCACCTTATCGAAATCAGGAGTTCTGAAGTTCTGATGTTTGGTGGGTGGTATCAGTTGATTAAAAGTTAAAATTGATGCTTGATTGTGGTTTTGCTACATATCAAGATCAGGAATTCTGAAAAGCTAATGGGTTGTTTCTGTCTGCATTGCTTTCACGTGTCGTTATCTTCTTCTTGATATAGAAATGTTAGAATAATGGTATATTTGGATTCTTATTGTTTTACAAGTGTTGTTATGTTTGGAATTTTATTGTTCTCAGTTTCCACAGGTTGTAGTACTTGACCTATAATATTTAGTACAAACAAGGTTGTCTAACCCGAGTTTAAACTCATGGAGCCTTTGTAGACTTGACTCAAACTCATAAGAGTTTACCTGATATAAAAATACTATTTAAAACATATAATAAATTACATTTATGCATAAACATTAGACTTAAATGATTATGCACTTGCATTGTCACCTGACTAGAAATTACTCTTGCTGACTTTTATGGTAACTGTTGTAAATATCAACAAATTTACTGTACATTAATACTTTCGTGGCTGAATGATAGTGTTAAATTGTTTTGCATTATCATATGACCTATTTCTATACAAGATTCAAAATTATCATTTCAAATGAGCTATAATTGTGCTTATACCTAGAAGAGCTATAAATCAAGCCTTTTCAATTCTGAACATCTATCCATAAACTTCTCCCACCATTCTACAAGAAGCACAGTCTTCCTTTATGCTTGCGCACCGTTAATAGAAAAAGTCTTCTAATATAACAAAACTCCATAGGCTGCATATTAATTTAAATTTTCTTCGTAGCATGTCACATTTGAAATCTAACCATCTTTATGTGTAACTATTTTCTTTTAATATAGTATGTTTTGCATCTGTAGTTATGAATCTATTTGGAAATGTTTTAGGAGAGGTCGGACTACTAACTTCATGGCCCCTTGCATGTAGTTGCATATGTCTTAATGTACCTGTCATAAGTCCAAACAATTTTAAAATAAAAAAAAAAATTGAAAACTGATACCCACTGATAAATGTGAATCGTTCTGATATTCAATTTGAGGAAAGATATTGTCATCATATTCAAGACAAATGAGAAAGTGAGTGTCAACGAGATTGATTGTCTTAGGTTATCCTAAAAAGATCAAATACGGGTTCTTATAACTCAGAAAAAGATCAAATACGGGTTCTTATAACTCAGAATTCAACTCACAGATAAAAACTTGCACAAAGAAAACTTCAATTTCTTTCACAATTCATATATCCTTTTTTTCCATTGCATTACAAGAATATCCTTTTATGGGCTAAATTAGGTAAGATCCTCTAATTCTCATTAAGTAGTCTTTAACTCACACTAGTGCTTCCTTTAATTTCTACTATCCCACCATCAAAATATGAATGATTCCGATTCTCTTGATCTTCCTATGTGAAAATTCAACCTCTTAATTAGAAAGGTAATAAAAGTTACATAGAAAAACTAAAGCTATATTGATCTCCTCTAGATCATATCAAAGCCATACCAATTCAACCTTAATCCCTTATTGACTGAACCATATCCTAGAGCAAATTTGAGCTTTTCTTGGTTTCCTTGGAGCTTGAGTGGACGGTCAAGGGTTTCCATCATTGATGGTACCGAAGATGATATTATTAAAGGATTGGAAATTTTAAGAGGTTAGTTCTTTTGTAAATGTTTTTATTTTGAAAACTTTTATTATAATGAGCATTTGTAGGATTTGGTATAGTTTGATTGTTTCTAATAGTAACGTACTGCCAAACCTTGTTACTTTATTATTGTGGTCTACTATTTTCTTCAAATGTAAAATATGTTTTAAGTCTCAAAATATATGGAAATTTCTTTCTTGTCTCTAAAATTTTATTAACATTTTAATCCATACATTTTACCGAAAGTGAGGTGCTTTTAGTCCTTCATCAGGGATTAAAAAGCATGTTTTAGTGAAAATATAGAGGCTAAAATGTAATAAAAGAATAAAACTCTATTTTGAGATATCTTGTGGGATTGAATTAATATTTTACCCTATATTCAGTTCTTTTATGAGTTTACGAGTCAATTCTACTGAGGTTTCATGAGCATAGGTAAACACTTGAGTTTGACTACCTTATGATCATCTTTTACCTCACCAAAATATGTAATAGTCGCAGTAAACTGCAAATGTAATTCTCGAACTAACTTTGCAGTGATCAAGTTGTGAGGCCCCACAATCAATCAAGACTTCATGTGTTTTTGCCATTTCCTCTTTTATGAGTGACATTTAAAAAAAGCGATCAACTTAGCAACAATTGTCAGGTTATTCAGTGAGTCAACAGGATGGAGCTTCAACATTGCCTTCATTTCTTCCTTGAGAACATTAAAAAATAATCATTTTCAAATACATTTGATATGTGTACCTCAGGAATTTCGAGTCCATCTCATATTGTCCCCTATACACTTATTAAGTCCAATTGTTTCGATGCCAATAAATGTTCATATGGATTCTTAATCATCAAATCTTAGAATCTTCTGATTCCTTTGGTGAGAAGACTCACCTTAGTTATGTTTTCAATGAACCCCTCCCACCATTGAATCTATCTTAGGGCTTTGCCCTCCTTAGCTACACACGAACTGCTTGAATTTGGACTTCATATGTTACCTTTTTCGTTTGGGAACATCTCTACATTCTCCCTACTCATATATGCATCATCCTACAGGCAATTCTAGAGGCCTGAGTCCTCTTCTTCACTGTTCTCCAATTACTATTCTTTGATAACCATAGACAGTCAACTATAGATAGTTTCAGTAGTAGATGCGTGTGATCCCCTACTATACTTCCGTTTCTCCTACTGCACATACACCCATTTAATGGTTGGTGTGATATCAGAGTCCCTTAGTCTTTTCCACTCTTTGAATGAACTCTCTGCATTGGTCTACGTGGTTGTATGATCACAATGATATATGCTTTGTTGCTATCTGGTCTTCCTCTGTAGCTTATTGTGTATGTATGTGTGTGTAATTATTTGGATATAATTGTGAAAATTTGCTCTGGCTAATATTACGTTATTCTTTAGTGAGTGTGGTTCTTACTATATTGTTTTCTCTAGTTTAAATCTGTCCCTATTGGTTTGCTATATTCTTTTCCAGCCACAAGCTGTTGACCCAGCTTATTCATGCCCTTCTGGAAACCGGCTTCTGTTATTCTCAATCCAGACTTTTCTATTAAGGTTTTTGAATCCAAAATTCAACCTCATGATTGTTCTAGCTGCTTGAAGCTTCCAAATGCTCTCCACAAATGTCTTCTCTAATTTTCTCAATTGCTGCTCTATTTGTTGACCTGTTTTTGTCGTTTGCCAATGCAGGTATACGACGTGACACAATATTTGGATGATCATCCCGGTGGAGACGATGTAATCCTTGCTGCAACAGGTATCTTCCTTTGCTTCCTATATTTTTTATTACACTATGGACAGCATGCAAAACTGAACGTGGGAAAATGCATCCAATGTCAGTATTCAATTCTAAATGCACCTTTGCACTTTAACTTTCATGAAGGGAAAGATGCAACAGAAGAATTTGAAGATGCTGGGCACAGCAAAAGTGCAAGAGAACTTATGGAGAAGTATTGTATTGGTGAGCTCGACCCTTCACATCCAATTTCCACCAAGCAACGTTGTTCTGAAAAGTTCATGCAGCTGACAAAGCAATATTGGGCTGTTCCCGTAACCGTTGTTGGTATCTCTGTGGTAGTTGGTTTCTTATATTTGCGTAAGAAGTAAACATAACACAATTCTGCAATTCAATTTTTATTATTGTTGCAACCGAAATACGTCATTGCAACAAATTTTGTTTTGTATTCCTTTGAAGGATAGATGTCATTAGAAAGAAACTGGATTATTTCAATATAGTACTAATTGATTATCTGTATAATATTGCCTTAAAGGATTGATCAAAGAATAGATTATTTATTGATGAATTTGTCGGAATCTTATTTTTCTTAGAAAATTAGATGGTTCCTTTGCATTTTTATTTTTGCTTTTGTTCTTAAGAGTGCCTCTTTAAATTTACATGCATGCTTCTGGAACCTGAAACCTTTGTTTGGTTTTCTGATTTTGATTGACAGATATGGTCTGTTCAATATATTTGCATCATGAACTAATGCAGAAGTGTATGGACTCTTTTATATCTATAATGTTTATGTGCGAGTTAAAAATCAAATTTTAGTGAAATTAACAAGAACTAAGTTTTCTAAGTAGTTAATGTATAATTTTAGTTAATATTTTTTCCCAAGACAACTTAAATTAATATTAATTAAAGGGGAATCTTATCCAACGCAATTTAAATTAAAATCGGTTACAAATTTTAAGTTCAATTTGTAATTTTATACACTTTCAATAGTTTAATCTATTTTTTTATTATCAATACTTCTACATGAACCCGATCTGTTGACTATTTAAAAATAATAAGGAAAAAGAATTATTTCTCCCTTCTTTATTTATTTCTCTGTATTATTCTGCATTTTTCATGGGTGATGAATGGTTAATAGGATACATGTTTCTGTAATTATTTTTCCTCATACATCCTGTTTCTGTAATTATTTTTCCGAATGTAATTGTGATATTAGTTAGGTCAAACGGAGTATTTGAATTGTTCAGTTAGAGTGTATTATATTAATCTTAGTGTCATGTTCCTCAATTTGTTTTACTTTAAGAGAATTTTCAAGATGCAATTTTTGGTAAGGAAGATATAACAAATACCTTGTAAGGATTAATTGATGAGTAATATCAACAACTTAAAAAACTCTTCTTCAATAATTACAAATTGATTTTTCTCATTATATTTAAACTAATTGAGTTGTTGACTATATATGCTTTCATAAATATTCTTTCTCCCCCAATTACAAGTATTCCTGAAATCCAAGTGTCTTTATTTAATAGTATCAAACTATATGTAAATCTTGTTAAAACCATTAAATTTTCTGAGTTTCTTGAATTGAGTGATGTTATATATTTTTTGTGTCAATTTTATTTTTATATCAAGGTTGAGAAAAAAAATGGATTATGTTACTCTTTTTCACTCTAGCCTGTTTAGCAAGGAGTGACAAAGTGTTCAAAGAATACTCGAGTTCTCTATCCAAGAATGTTTGTGCTCCAAAATATACTCAATTGATTTTTCGCAGCATTAGTTTGTCTAATAAAACTTGATCAGTTGACCAAGAAGTGAACATAGTCTGACCTTACATATGAACTAGTATAAAAACATTCAAAGTAAATCTTTTTTCGCCTTGAACTCAATTATACTACATGTTATAAAATCTAAACTAATTAAGGAAGAATAGATTTTATAAGCTAGTTGTTTTAAAAAGTTTTTGGCATATTGTCTATCAAGTTAAAACTTGCGTCTGACTGCACATCATTAGATGCAACTTTGCAAAAACTACAAAACTTAATACATAATTCAACATTCCCTTCTTATGTATTTGACAGTTTTCACAAGTTTAAAATAAAAACAACTTCAATCTCTGGAGCATCAAGATGCGTGCCTTATTAAAATAATAGGGAACCTAGATGCCTCTTTCTGGAAAAAGTACAAACTTAGAGGAGTCAGTTATGAAAATTAAACAGGAAGAAACTCATTCTTTTATTCTTTTGTCTCTTTAAAATGAACTTTACGAGGTTGTGAGGGAAGAAACAAATTTTGTGTTAGAAATAACGACAGTGTAAAACCAAGAGGAGGAGATGAATTGGATTTTTAAAAAGTTTTTTCCCTTTTTTAAAATAATTTCCAGATTTTAAAAAATACTTTTAAAAACAAGATTTGGATTTTCCTTAACCTTTGATAAGAGCAGTTGGAATAACAATTGTTAATATGATCTGCAACAAAATAATGAGTAACGAGAGATAGGGTAAGAGAGATTGAACACAGAGATTTATACTGGTTCGGATTTAGCCAATCCTACGTCCAGTTCCCAATCACAACAAACACGTGATGATAGCCCACACTATCTTTAAAAGCAATTACAAACACTAATCAGTGACACAATGTAAAAATAATTAAAGATAAACAGAAACACCTCCTTAGACACACTAAGGATGATCCCCACCTCTCTTGACACACAAGAGATGAACACACCTCCCTTTAGAACAGATCCAAGGGAAGAATTACATAAACCAGTAAACAGTAAAGAAAACACCTTATGAGTGTTGGATATGAAAGCTTAAGCACAATGCAATCACCACTTCCAAGAACTTAGATCAACCTTGAGAGAGCAAGAAAGTGGTTTTGAAAAACTTTAGCGCAAGAACACTGTAATTTCGTGTTTGATCAGATGTGTCTTAACCTAAGACATTGTCATTCATTTTATAATTTGAAATCAGCTCAAAGTTTCCATTCTTAGGCTGATTCAGCATTGAATTCGCAAAAATGTCATTTTTAATCGATTATATAAATGATGTAATCGATTATATCAGAGTAAAATTGGAAAACGTATTTTTCCTGATATAATCGATTAGATTAAGGCCATAATCGATTATATGAAACCCAGAAGCAATATAATCGATTATCAAAAACAGTTAATCGATTATTTTTTCGTTAAACTCTTTTAATTCAAATTTTAAGTGATATAATCGATTCTATTTCAATTCCTAATCGATTAAAAGCGTAGAAAAAGGTTTTTGCGAAAATATGGCTTGCTCTCAAGTTTGAAATGGTCTTGAATGGGATTTATGACTTACTCTTTTTATCCATCATCCAAAACTGAAACTTCTAAACTTATATCTTCAGCTCTTGAGAGAAACTTCAAAAAAAATCTTTCTTAAAAGCATTTATTCTCCTTGAATGCAAATATATTTTGCCTTTATTTCCATGATGCAACCTTCCTTTGTGAGATAAAATCAAGTCTTTAGTATTGCAATAAATCTTTATATCTTCATCATCAAAACTCCAATCTTCATGAATTATTTGAGATTAAATCTTCATCAAAACTTTCTGAGTAACTTTTTACTCATGCTTGAAATATGTCAACATTTTGGGTTGTAGTTAACATCATGAAAAGATTTTCATGATGAAGTTTGTCTGTAGTAAATTGTTTCTCAAGAAATGCTTGTTTGGATTTCACATGAAGGAGAGCTCGACATTGAAGGAACAATTTGATGAGAATAATGCATTTCTTATGGAGTTTAAGAGGCACGATTGTGAAGATGGCAAATGAAGACCTAATGATGATTAGTCTTCCCCCTTTGTTTGAGATTTTTGTTAATTCTTTGAGTGTTTATAAAGATTACATCGCACAGGAGGAAGTAAAGTCTTGCCTCCATAACTAGGAGATTAAGCATGGAGCAAATGGTGGAGTTGACGAGGTTGGGTCATCACGATTAATTGTTTCTAATGCTACCAAGGGCCTAATAAAAAGAAAGGTAAGGCTAGATCAATCCTAGAAACATATGAAATTATTACAAACAATCAAGTCATTGGAAGATTCCTATGTTTATCTCAATGGCATCAACATTAAAAGGAAGTCAACACTAGAAGATCTCTCAATGAGTGTGTCAAAGTTGTTTTATGCCAACTTCTCTAAAATGACAGTTTTTCACCTTTACATAGTTCATCCACCTTATATGGTTCTAACTTTCACTCAAGATGAGATAAAAATAATATGGCCTAGGCCTGATAAGTTATGATGAGTATCAAAATGTTTCTTCAAATAGAAATTTGCATTTAATATTGCATAGAAAACATTTAATGAAATCCTAATAATCTATAAGGACATACTCAACTAAAGAAAGAAAATTTTCTCAAAGTCCCACAATGACTAGAAAAGGATTTGCAATGACTATGTTTTCAAGATCTCTATAAATAGAAGACACCTTTTAAGAAGAAAGGTTACAAAGTTACATACGAACTTATGATTATGGTATCGTGATCAATGCCAACTTCTTGTAAATTAAACTATTTATAGAACATTGTTGTGTTCTTTGATAACCTAAAAGAGTATACCTTATATTGTATCCATCTTAGGATACAACACCTCTTTTAGTTAGTAGTGTTATGATCTTTTGATCACATTTCTTGTTATCAAGAATTTTAGCGAGGAGTGATTATTGTTCCAAAGAATACTCATAGTCTTAGTCAGGGTGGTTGGTATTCCAAATAATAATCATTCGTTTAACTAGGAATGGATAATAGCCCAAAGAATACTCATAGTCTTAGTCAAGGTGGTTGATATTTCAAACAATGTTCAGTTCTTTATCCAGGAGTGACTGAGTTCCAAAGAATACTCAATTTTTAATTTATAGTGCTAGTTTGCTTAGTGGAACCTAATCGTGTTGATCAAGAACGAAACATATTCTTGGTTAATAATAAAACCAATATAAAAATATAGTTTCTTCATCCTTAACTCTTCTGATTGCATATTTTGGAATTATCATCTAACCTTAACAAAGGAGTTTCTTTTCAACAAGATTTTGAATCTGCCAAACAAAAAACTTCATCTAATCATTTGATGAGATGCCACTTTTATAAACTATTACAAAAAATTTTAACAATTCAACCCTCCCTTCTTGTGTTTTCGACCAATTTTCACAAGAAAGTTCTATACCATTTTGGCATGAGTGGTGCCAAGTCAGTTGCTACCTTGTTGACTAGTACTATGTTATAAGAGTTTGAGAAGGAATATATGTGCCATGTTCCTTACGCTAATACGGTAGGAAGTATGATAAATTTGATGACATGCACTGGAACTTGACATTATGTAGAAACAAGATCTAGAGGATTGAAGGTGAATAGATCTTTCCAAAAATTAACTTGTTGAAACTATGAATTAGTTTGTTAAAAGTCCTTTTTCTCCCTTGATTAAGAAAACCATAATGTAGTTATAAAACCAATTCTTGATAGAGTGAAGAACAAAAAATAATAGATGTGAACGGATGATTTTTATACTTGTTCACTCTTTTTCAAGAGCTACATCTAGTTACTTAATTACAGATTAGGCTTCCACCAAAAAACCAATCCTTACAAGAAATTACAACCTTAGTAATTTCTATGAAAACACCAAGAACACAAATCTTGAACCTTATAAGACTTAATTTAAACTTTGCAGAACTCTATTGCAGACCCACTGAAAAATCCTAATCCAATAACACAAACAAACAAGATATTATGAAACGAGATCAGCTGCGACAAATTTCCGCCCTTGCACAATTTTAGATTCTAAGGGTGATCTCCTCTATCATTCTCAATTTACAATTGGATGATCAAAGAACAAAAATCTTGGATTACCCAGTACATTCTTTCTGCTCAGAAAACAATTCTCATTCAAAAACGTCTTTAAGAAAATTTGTAAAATGTATACTTAAAATTTATAAATCAAACTATTTAAAAGAGAGAAGTTTTAAAAGAAAACTGACAATTTTAACAGATTAAAAACTTGACTTGATCTGTTAATTTTACTTAACAGTAAAATTAATGGATCAGTTCAAATTTTTAATAAACTAAAACTTGGTCAAAAACCATTTCACAACCTGAGTCAATTAATTAATCTATTGAAAATAATCTCAATAGATTAAAAAGCCGATCTTAAAAATATTCAAGATCCTGAGCAATTTTAACACATTAAATTGATGTTTTAACCAATTAAAATAATAGCTAAAGTCAAATCTTGATACTTCAGGAACATGTTAACATATTAACGCGATGCAGATGATTTTCAAGATAGTTTGCAACAAGAAATCCAAATTAATATTATGATCAGCTAATTGTCTAAAGAGAGAAGCTTACATAGAAATTTGGAAAGATAAAATTACACACATCATCAAATCCTTTTATGGTTTTCATGGGCTTCATGATCTTTATGACAAGGAGGTTGACTTCATCAAATCTTCAATCCTCATGCAAACAACTCCAACCTCATAAGAACTTCCTTGCTCAAGTAGTTAGTATACTATGTAGGTAAATGGTCAAGCATGGAAAGGAACATCGGTAGTTAATGAAGTGTATTATTCTCAGGTACCATAAGGGTACATCTGATGTTGCTCTCGTCTACAATGGTAACACTGAGTGTTCCCTTACTAGATATTCAGATTCAGACTATGTTGGTGATTTGGATGTAATACGATTTATCATTGGTTACACCTTCACAATTGGAGGCTCGTTAGTTAGTTGGAAAGCAGTTTTGCAACCACCAATAGCATTGTCGGAAGTAGAATACATGGCTCTTGTAGAGGCAACAAAGGATGGAATCTCACTAAAGGGTCTAACTATTGATATGGGATTTTCACAAGAGAAGACTATTATTTTTTGTGATAGTTTTAATGCATTTTTATTTGTTGGAGAGTGAGTTCATCATGAGCGGACCAAGCACATTAATGTCAAGTATCACTTTTTGTGCACTATAGAATGCATTAAAGAGTGGATTATTAGCACAAAAGAGAATTTAGTTTATATGTTCACTGAGCCCGTTCCATGAAGCAAGTTTATGTAGTGTTTGAATTTGTTAAATGTTGATTGTTGATAGTGATAATCTAATAAAAACTAATATGTATATGATTTTGTAAGGTAACTCAAGTCATGTGGAGTTTGTTTAAAATTCCTTGCATAGTCTTACCCTACTAGATTGTCTAATAGTTGGCATATGCTCATAAGCTAATATTAGATGGTCAGTTTCGGTTAAGTTAGTTAAAACATTTATGTAAACCTATTATAGTGTTAGTTATATGGTTGCTAGCCTATATTTAGTGTGGTCTTTACAAATGTTCTAAAAGTTCAATCAAGTTTAACTTTGTATCTATAACTCACTCTTTCCAAGTTAAGTGTGTGATCTGTTGTAATACTTTTAGAATTGTTTTATTTTGATCTTGTGTGTTTTCATCATGAGATGATCAATAGATACATAATTGTTTCTTAGCACACTATGTACTTTAGTCTTTCTTTACATAATTATTTTCTTATTGAACTAGACCTTCTAATGCTTCTTCGACATTTTTTTGTGAGTTACTCATTGATAGAAATAAAGAGCGTAGAAGGGGTATTGCAGCAATTGTCTTGTCGTTAAACTATTGTTTAAAGGTCTTGAAGGGCAAGATGCCAGCCTGAGAGATACGGGTTTGATACTACTCTTGCATACGTAGTAGTTGCAACGAAGAAGGATGAGTCGTCTAAATTGACTACGTTTTGTAGGGCAGTTGCTTGTACAAAGGATGATAAGTGGATTTTGTCCTTGCATGAAGAGATGGAGTCTATATAGGAGAATGAGACTTAGGAGTTGGTCAAAGCACCTAAAGGCAAGAGAATTATTGGATGCAAATGGATATTTAAGAAGAATATCATTGGAGCACCAAACAATCTTGCATCTAAGACTAACAACAAAAGATCTAGTTGAGATTTTATGTTAGGATCTATCACTAAGATGTGTGGTCATGTGTTTACGTTGAGCAAAGCATTTGACGGTAGGTCACCTGATGAAGCGTCTACACCATGAAAGGCATTTAACAGTAAAGCTTTTGTTAACACATTTCTAACATAATGCATTTGATTCAAGGTTTGACTGGTAGACAAGGGTTACAGTTAGAGGAAGGGTGTTGAATACAATGTGATTTTCTCTCTAATGGTCAAACACACTTCAATTTAAGTCTTACTTGCCTTGGTAGCAAGTGAAGACATGAAACTTGGATAGTTGGATATGAAGATGACTTTCTCTGTGATCACTTGGAGAGTCGAATAGTTTCAAGATGGAGGGTAAAGAGGATTGATGTATAAGTTGAAGAGATCATTGTACATGACAATGATATAAGAAGCTTGATAAGTTCATTGTGTCACAGGGATGTGATAAAAATTCGTATGATCCATTATTCTATTATAAGAAAGTAGAGAGCAATGAGCTCATCTATCTACTGTTGTATGTAGATTATATGGTTATAGCATCTTGAGACAAGGTTGTGATCAGAAGGTTAAAGGAATTTCTTAGCAGTGAATTCAAGAAGAAAGATCATAGATGATTTGGGGGATGGAGACTAAGAGGGATCAAGCCCAAAAGAAGCTCTTTTGTGTCAAAGGAATTAAATTCAATGGGTGCTAAGACATTTTTGTTGATTTAATTCAAGAAAGAGTGCAGATTTACTTAGAAGATTTATTGAAGAATTAAATCCAAAATGAATCTTGAAGATTGGTGTTTTGATGATGAAGATACAGAGAATATTGCAACATTAAAGACTTGATTTTATCTAAAAAATGAAGGTTTCATCATAAAGATTAAAGGCAAAATCAAATATTTAGTCATAAAGATTTAAAGTAATCAAGGATGGACATCTAGAAGATTTGTTCAACCTCTGAAGGAGTATGTTTAGAAGTTTCAGTTTTGGGTGTTGAATAAAAAAAGTAAGTCATACTTCCCCTCCAAGATCATTTCAATCTTGAGAGCAAGTCATATTTTCGCAAAAAGCATTTTCTACGCTTTTAGGCGATTAAAGATCGAATAGAATCGATTATATCACTTAAAATTTGAATTAAACTAGTTTAATGAACAAAATAATCGATTATATGTTCTTGATAATCGATTATATTTTTTCTGGGTTTATATATAATCAATTATTTCTTAATTTAATCGATTATTGCAGGAAAAATATGTTTTTCCAAATCTTATATGGAATAATCGATTATGACTTTTATACAATCGATTAAATACGAAATTTTTGCGAATTAAAAGTTGAATGAACCTAAGAATGGAAACTTTAAGCTAATTTCGAATTATAAAATGAATGGCAAGGTCTTAGGTTTATACATAACTGATTGAACACGAAAATACAGTGTTCTTACGCTCAAATCTTTTCAAATTTGCTTTCTTGCTCTCTCAAGGTTGATCTTAGTTCTTGGAAGTGGTAATTGTATTGTGCTTAAGCTTTTATATCCATCACACATCAGGTGAATTCTTTCTTGGTTATTGATTGTTGTAAATTCATTCCTTGGATCAATTCTAAAGGGAGGTGTTTGTTCATCTTTTGTGGGTCAAGAGAGTTGGGATCATCCTTAGTGTGTTTAAGGAGGTATTTTCGTTTATCTTTATTTTTTTTACATGTTGTCACTAGATTGGTGTTTGTAATTACATTTAAAGATAGTGGGGTATATCATCACTTGTTGTGGTGATTGGGCACTAGATGTAGGATTGGTTAAATCTAAACTAGTATAATTCTTTGTGTTCATTCTCTCTTTCCCTCTCTCTTTATTTTATTATATTCAAATCATATTAGCAATCTATCCGATTGTTTTTATCAAAGATTAAGGAAAATCCAAATTTTGAAATTGGAATTGATTTTAAAATCTGGAAAATTATTTTAAACCCTAAAAGGTTTTTGAAAACTCAATTCATCCGTCCTCTTGGATTTTGCATTTTGTCATTATTTCTAACAATTTTGGGATTGAACCTAAAGCCTTAAGCACACATTTGACAATGCCTTTCTAAGTTCAATACTACTTAGATTGGCGAGAGAAAAGGTATATGAGTCACATTCCTTATGCAAGTGCAGTGAAAAGTCTTATGTATGTCATGGTGTGTATAAGACCTAACCTTACACAAGTAGTTAATATAGTTACTAGGTATGCAAAGAAACCTAAGAGGGAGCATTAACAGGTAGTAAAAAGGATCCTTAGATACATGAAGAAAACCAAAGACATTAGAATTATCTACAAGTGTGATTCACAATGTGATATAGTAGGTTACTCATACTATGGCTTTGTAGCAGGCCTAGATGCTAGACAATCCATTACTAATTATGCCTTCACTATTGGCAAGTCATTGGTTAGTTGGAAGGCTACTCTCCAACCTACAGTGGCATTGTTAACAACAGAGGTAGATCATATAATGTTGGCAGAGGCAACAAAAAGGGGATATGGTTGAAGGGTCTAATGAGTGATTTAGGATGTGCTCAAGGGAAGACAATCATCTTCTATGATAGTCTGAGTGTGATATGTTTGGTTAAGGATTATGTTCAACATGGTAGGACAAAGCATATTAACATCAGATATCACTTCCTTTGAATGGGGGAAAGGTTGGACGTGAAGAAAGTCAATTACCAAAGAGGATTCCACATATTTCTTTACAAAGCCAATTCCTAATAGCAAGTTAATGCATTGTATGGACTTACTGAACATAGACATAGACTGTGAGTAGTAATTGTAGCAAAAAATAGTTGCAGTCCAAGGTGGAGTTTCTAGGATCTTAACATACTAAACTAATTTCTAGAACAAGTCTATCTAAAATCTAATAACTTAGATCGTCTAATAAAGCATGTGACATAAAAATAATGTCTATTTGATTATAACGTCTAGTGGTCGTTAACTTGTCAATTGTTGTATTAATAATTATAAGTTTTCCACTATCTATTTTACATAGTTAGTTAAAAGTTTTTGAACAATTATAATTAACTCAAATATACTCTTTACAAAAACTTTTACCTTATTGGTAGAAGATGATGAACTTTTACAATACATAAATAATACAATACATCCATTTATCTTTTTTCTTACTTTGTGTATTTTATGTTTATTCATCTCTAATAGGTGTGATTGGCAACTAGTATTGCACTTATTCTTTCATTATTTCTGGACTCTTATGGCACACTTTGCACTACAATCTTTAACACAATGTGAGAAAAATTTAACTAAGCGATTCATGCATTTTCACAAACACGTAGGATTTACAAAGTTTTTGAAAAGACGTTTCACTGGTTGAACATACTGCGAGAAAAATTGACTAGCACAAAGTTTTGGTTTATGTATTATCACAAATACATTGTAAGTGTGTACAGGATTTATGAAGTTTTAGAAAAAAAAAAAATTGGCTCCTTCAACCCCTTTCCACATTCAAATCAAACAAAAAATCCATACCTTTGCTTATATTGGCTTTCTTTACAAATTTGTCTTACTCCTTCTTTCTTCTTCGATCTGGGAATTTTCATAAACTCTTTTGAACTCACTCTTCAACTTCAACTCACAGTTTTTCTTTTCAAATAGGAGTTCACGTGCTTTAATTACTTCAAGTTCAATTGCCAATAACTTCCATGTATGAGATCTTGTTTTTGTCCTTCTCGCATTCGAGTCCAATCTTTTGTTGTAACCTTTACTTCTATTTCTACTTTTACCACACGCTCTCTTGGTAACCTACCAAAGATAATATTAAAAGTACTCATGGATGTTGCTTAATTGGAAGTGTTACTATAACATTTTCCTAAAATTCTTTTATAATGTATTTGAATATTTGAATAGGGAATTTTAAGAAAATAATTTATTTATATAGAAACTTTAAAATACTTTCCAACTAAGTATGTTATTTGGATAAGAAATTTTAGAAGAAATTAAATTATAAGTAAGCTAATTACTCTTATAAAATTCTAAAATTTTAAATTAAATTTTATATAAGAGTAATTAAAGTAGTTAAAATTAGGTGATTTCAAATTCTACCTAAAAACTAAAAATTTAAAATTCTTCTTATTTTTAAACTAATACTATACTTTCTTTCTATTCTTTCAAAAGTTCAATTTTAGTTGAAAGTTATCAACTTGACTATTTTTTGTTATAATTATTTTTTTTATGTCAATAATAAATTTTTTTATCATTAACATAAATGTTATTTTTTGAATGGTTTGTTACTATCTTTTTATGCTGAAAGAGTTGTAGGTAGAGAAACATTTATTCAAACTTAGTTACTTTCTCAACATAACACAGATGACCGTTACATAAAACACAATATTTGTCTGAATCCAACGATCAACATTGTCCTTTTAAAGTGAGAAAGCATGAAAAAAGCAAAGCTATGGCTTCTCACAGCCTGGCCATTTAACAATGCCTGGAGAAAGGGTCTTAAGAACTGGATTCCTCTCGAAGAAATTTGTTGGTCTTAGTTCAAATCCAGTACTCAACAAGGGCATTATTGGAAAATCCTCCTGACAAGGAACATGGTGGATTCCCACTACATACCATAGTACAATGTCCTTGTTCTCAATACCCCTGTTCCTGCAAATTTCCAATTTCAAACCAACTTTAATAATGTAAAATCAATCATCTTTTATTCAATTTCTTTTTCCTTTTTTACGAATTTATAACATTTTTTTAAATTATTTTTTTAATCAAATCTCAATTTTGATTAAAAATATCAGTACAATTCTTTCTGTAATATTGATGTTGAGAAGGTTAAAAGTATGATACCTAATGTATGAATGACATATTAAAAGTTAAAAATGACAATGTAACACATACAATTACATGTGACATATATAATAAAAGACTATACTTACACATAAAAATTAAGAAAAAAAAATATGTATCTTTCTTCGTATGTATTATATTAATGTCATTAAGTATCACTTTTTAACACTGTTAATATGTTAGAATGGATTATATTAATTATTTTTAATCAAAATTAATAATTATTTAAAAAATAATTAAAAAAATTATTGTAAAATGATAAAAAATTAGAAAAAAAAGAGTCTATTTCATCATCTTTTAAATCAATGGGTTACTTTTGAATTGAATTTAGAACAAGAGTGACAATAACATTTGTAAATTTTTTATAAAGTTGAATGAATATTAAAGTGTTGTTTGAAAAGAAAGATGCTTACTGCTTAGTCCAAACAGCCAATGTATCATCTCCACGGCTCTGATCAACGTACAATCCACCAGCCCATTTCTCAGTCCTGTTGTAAGGTGTAACCCAGACATTGTAATTGGTGAAAGCACCACGTGTTTGAGGGTAGTCATCTTCTGTGAGAAGTGGATGAGCAGCTGCGTTTGGAATCAAACGGTATCCCACCTCGTTTCCAGTGGAAGTCTTCTTGTTAGGGTTCACCACTGCTAGCTCTGATGGACTCAACCCTAGTTTCGTCTTTGCATCACTTTCACTCTTCACAATCTCACTACTAGTTGTCCAATAGCTCTTTCTCTTTGAACTCTGGTCGCTCACTTCCACTGTCTTCAGATTGGTCTTCACAAACGAGTTTTCCACACCATCAATGTCAAAGTCAAGATGGTATATGTAGTAATGATCATGGTAAACACCAATACTGTTTTCTGACACCAATGTGCCATGTTGGTCACTTTTTATCTCATCGTTATGACTAATATCCACTGCCTTAATTTCCAACATACCCGACAGTGATATCTGTTCCAAGATTTAAAAATTATTATCATCTATACAAAGCTTCTCAATCACACTATAAAGCTATAAATTTCTGATTTATTAAAGTTAACGTCTCATTTATCTATTTTAATCATTCTCTTTTACTTTTTAGTCATGTCATAATCAAAATCTAGTGAAGTAATCCACATTTTCCTTCATGCCATTCTATAACATTATTACTATTACTATAAATATATTGTATAGTATATTCTATAACTTTCTCTCCTCAAATAGCACATTTGAGAAATTCCTCTTCAGAGTAAAGTATACACTATAAAAAAATAATTTTATTTATTAACTTATAAAATGGTAAGAATTTTAGAAATCAATTTAAAATTTAATTTAATAAATAATAAATTTTAATAATTAATCTTAAAATTAATTTAAATTTAAATTTAAAAAGTTACCATTATATATAAATCAATTAATATAATTTCTATTATAATAATTAAAAATTAATTTATAAAAAAAATTAATTTAATTACTATAATAAATAAATAGCTATTTTTAATTTCTAAATTAGTTTACATTAATTATACTTATTTTTTATATTAACAAATAGTCCAAATTAGAATTCAAAATCAACCTTTTTCCAGAAAGTATATTTTATTCTCCCACAGTCCTATGAATATAGCCAAACCTTTCACATCACGGATAGTACTATATATTCTATATTATTATACTTTAGTTCACATATAATTTTTAATATATATATATATATATATATTTAATCAAATCTCATATATAATGCAGCGTTTCTGAAAATGCGAAAAAAGAAAGTTATAAAAGAAAATTATACAAATAAATATTAAAAACATAAAAAACGAAAAAAAATTTTGCATAAAACTTTTCTTCCTCGAAGAGGTTTACGGAAAAAATACATATAATCGATTATACTTTCAAACATAATTGATTATAATTTTTTTAAATTAAATAAAATATATTATATTAAAAATTTATTATTATTATCTAATTAATTATTATTTATTTTATAAATATTTATATTATTAAAATAATAAAATAAATAAATAAAATTAAATATATGATAAATTGTAATTTAAATAAAATAAAAAAATTAAAATTTTAAAAATAAATTATATTAATTATAATATAAATGCAAAATCGATTAAAAATATCCTATAATCGATTAGTATATCGTATAATCCATATACTAATCGATTACATATTGTCATGTAAAAAAATCATATTATAATATAACTAATTTTAATATATTATATAATAAAATAAAAAATTATAAAATAATATTTAAAAGTTATTATAAATAAAAATTTAATAAAAATAAATTTAAATAGTAATAAATTGTATTATTAATATAAATAAATTTATATAATAATATTAAAATTAATAAATTTACATAATAATATTAATAATAAAATAAAAAATTATTAATAATAATATTAAATAAAAATTAATAATAATAAATTATCTAATAATAATAAATTAAAATTTAAAAGTAATAAAAATATTTTATAATATAGTTAATTATATTTATATTATATAATAAATGTTTAAAAATATATATAATGATTATAAATATTAAAATAAATAACAATAATAATAATAATATAAATAAATTTATATAATATTAATAATAAAATAAAAAAATTAGTAATAACAATAAATAAATAATTATATTATAATATTTTAATTAAAAAATAATTTTTATTTATTATATTTATAAAATCATTTAAAAAATTTTATAAATTTTTTTTTTCATTATCTTTCTCTTAAAACAACATTACATTTCATTCTCTTTTCTTTCAAATTCATCCTTTTTCACATCTTTTTTCACTTTCTTGAATCAGAACTTACAGCAGGTTTGATTGAACCACTTGTTTTGAACTCCCAATCTACAACGTTGTCATAGTTGCCAACTGTAACCACTGATCTAACTATAAGAGTAACGTCAGATCTAACTTCTCGTATCTGAAAAAAACAAGTTTGGTTTAAATCCTCAGACAATACACACATAATTAGAATTCAAACCAAAATTGTTTGCATTAGATAACAAATAGTGAAAGAAAAAAGAGAGTGAAAAATTAATTCTTATGTATTTTAAATGTAAAATGTTTTGTACTAACAATTAATTCAACATAAGTTAAAAACCAACACTGATGTCTTTTTTTATGAATGTAATTATTATAAAAACTAATAATTTTACCATACATGAAAATTTATAATGAATGTCAATGTAAGAAACATTTACATTATCAGTTTATTTAAACTAAATTCTTAAATTAATTTATTACAAAGTCTATAACTTTCATACTAATAATTTAAGTAAAGGATATATACTATAAAAATTTATTCTACGAGAGTATTTTATTTAGAAACCTCTAAAATTATATAGGCTTTATATGCATTATCATTTAAATAAAATCAATTCTTTTAAACTTACTTTTAAAACATTATCCTGAGACATAAAAATTTGTTTAGGGTCAACCTAATGTTAACCAAGTCTTCAAAATTTGTGGAAGTTAGTAAAGAAAAGAGCACTTTATACACTTACTTCCTCTCCAGGAATGCCCATTTCAGTGTGACGCCAACTGATACCACCATATTGTTCAAACACACAAATTGCATTCTCTAACAGTTGAGGGCTACCATCACTTCCTGCAAGATACACATCTAGAAATTGTGCTTGTGGTGGACAATCATGCAAGGGTTCCAAAGAAACCATTGATAGACCAAACCCGAATTCACCAGCATCAAAGAAAGTCTTGTAATACCAGTCCTCAGTTGGATCCTGGTATGGCACAAATAGTTCAGAAATGTATCCTCTGTATAACACTGATCGAGATTTATGCACTTCAGGGTCGTAGATTGAGGCTGTTGAAATTATCACTCCACCTCGAACATCATACCCTATGTGAAACTTCCAATTCGCCCAGCTGAACAAAACATGGAAACACAAACCATGAAAAGATATGCATGATCAATCATAACAGAAGGGGAGTTTATGATTTTCTTTTTTCATGTTTTGAAAGTGGATTTTCCTTGTTTCAAAAAGAGAACTGAACATTTAAATTCAAATATAAACATCATGAAATATCAAAATACCTCTCTTTTTTTTTAGGTAAATTGTTCAAGGAATTTTAGGTGCTTCATTATGTCAGTGTAAAAAATTTAAAGTACAATCTTGATAAAAAAAAGAAAAGTGTGTAATGAAATACTAATGTCAGAAAAAAGTCGAAAATTATAAAAATTCCTAAACATTAAAACCCAAAATTTGTATAAATTTAATATTCGCATAAATAGTAAAACCCTAGTTTTGTTAAAAAAAACACTTCCAAAGGTCATTCTTGTGTTCCACTATAGATTTTTCTTTTTCTATTTAGTGTGGTTGACATATAGGATGTAGCATTCTCTGCTGCTTTGTCTAGCAGCACGACATTGTCTAGCAGCACGACACTTATATAACTCTCTCACAACTCTGTTTTCACGGTTTAGGTTGCTCTCATTTCGCTTGCCGCTACTACAGGAATCATTTTTGTTTCTTTTTCTCTGGCTACTAAGATGTTTCAGTTCACCGGATTGTCTCTTGCCTGTCCATGGATTCAGCAGTTCGAAAGGTTGATCTATATCGGAAATTTCCGGATCTATGCTTATTTTCAACTCCCCAAAGCATTTCGTCACTTACTACGTCCTTCCTCATCTTTGGGCGTCTAGGTATCCACCATAAGTCTTTCTTCGTTTGAACCTCGCTCTTAACTTTACTTTAAGACTATGTCATCGTAAGATGCTGCTAGATGGAAGCATCTTATCAACGTCATGAGAAATCATAGCACATATCAAACTACCGAATCCGAAAAATTCATCAAATCTATAATATATGGATTAAGATCCCATTTAGTCTTATAAAAACTTCATGAGATCTCACTCTTGCATTTCTTTAATTTTAATATTTATAATTAATATGTAAATTAAAAACCTTATATTTATCTAAATTACATATAAGAGTAATATATTACTTATTTATATTTTTTAAATTATTAGTATTGTTTACACTCACTAATCTTATCTTATTTAAGAGATCTTATTTAAGAGTGGAGGTTGATCATTAGCACTGAAAAATGGAAAAAATGTTCCAAAGAGTAAACCCAGAAAGTATCTTCCAATAACATAATACAAAACATTCCCTTTCTATTATATAATAATATATCTTAATAACGGTTTTTCTTTTATATACCTCACACTGTGTCCTTTGATGGTGAAGCCCTGGCCTTGGGGTTGATGTGAGGCAAAAGAATGAAGCTTCGGACCAAACGGTGGCTTCAAATGCGAAGCCCGGTATTCGGTGTTTTCCACCTTGGGAACAGGCTCGACAACGTTATCACTATACTCAACGATCTTCATCTGTTCAAGATCAGCCACAATGGTTATTCCATTAATGGGCCTCACGTAGATATTGGCGGTTCCATCCTTCATAAAGCACTCGATTCTCAAAACCCTTTTGCTCTGGGTTTCGCCGTACCATCCGACGGTGAAACCAGAGCAGACCACTTCCGACAAGTTCAAACCCCTCTTTTTTATGGAATCCACGAAGGGACCGTGCTTGAAGGGCAGTTGCAAGGCCTCGCTTTGCTCCTCTAACGTTAAGGTGGGGAACCCGTTTCCGTGGTGGATCTTGTCGGAGACAACCTGAGAGGATCTTAGGTTTATCGTGAACTCGTGGACTTGGGAGTTGATGATGGCGATGACGAAGGCGTTGCGTGTGGTTTGGGTTCCGGTTGAGACCCATTTGAGGACTGTGGCTTTGTCGGGGTCGTCGAGGCCTACGTAGTGGAACTTGACACTGTTTGTCTTTGTAGGGTATTTGTTTAGGAGTATGGTTTGGACGAGGGTGATTTCTTGCTTTGTTAAGGGGTCAAGTGGGTGTGTCAATTGCAAGGGACCTAAGGAAACTCCTGCTTGGAAGAAGCAGAAGAAGAAGATTGTGGGCAGTGAGAAGAGGTGAAGGAAGAGTTTCATGGTTCAAGTTCTGGCATTCACTTGCTCACTATAACAATCAGGGCCACTCCCTTTATAGTCACAGCTTAATAAGGTACAGTCATGGTTCAAGGTCCGGCATTCACTTGCTCACTGTATCAACGAGGGCCACTACCTTTAAGCCACATAAACTTTTGCTGTAAAAATTTTGTTTGATATTTTGTATTTTAAATGATTTTTAATTTTCATAAATTATATTTATTTTATAAAATATGTAAAATAAACAAGTAAATTTACACTCGTAATGTATTAATATTTTTTAATATTTATTTATATAATAATAATAATGTACTTAAAAATATATAATTAATAAAAATAAAATAAATAAATTTTAGATTAAGTTCAATTTTGTGATAATTATTAAAAATAAAAATATTATATTTTAGATTAAATTAAATTTAATGATAATTTATAGAAATAATGAATATTAAATTATTTTTAATGATTTAGTATTGTAAATTATAGTTAATACATGGAGATTATAGATAAAAATTATTTAATCAACGAGTTGTATTAAAAATTTATAAAAGATAATTCGAGTACTTTATATATTTTTATTCATATTCATATACTAAGTTATAGCGAAAACTTATATGAAACCACAAAATTATGAAAGATGTACATAAAATTTCTATATTTTCAAATTTTAATATATATGTATATATAAAATATACAAATATTAATAATTATTTATCTTTAAAATAAAATAATAATATCTATTTTTATCTTCAATTAGGTCAAAGATATAAAAATGTTGCTTGAATATGAAAAAGACAAATATTTTTATTAACATGGCTTAAAAACTATCAAAATTCACTGTGAATAAAACCATATTTTTTTAGTCTTGTCTTTAGAATGTGTAGATTAAACAATATGAGTTTTATTTGTATGCTTATATTATGTATAAATAAATAAATAGATAGATAGATGGATGGATAAATAAATATATAAATAAATTATATTTTTATCTAATTTTTTTAATAAAATAATATTTTTTTATTAACTTAGATTATCTTTAAATTATACTACATATTTTTTTACTTTAGACATTAAATTAGACTACAAATAAAATTGTTGGTTAAATATAAAAAAGACAATATTTGTATAAATATGACTTACGACTACCAAAATTCATTATTAATAAAATGTTAATGATTTATATTATATATTTTTTTTTTTGTGTTGTTAACGTGTGGGATACAAAATAAAAAAAATCTAAATTTTTAGAGAAACGAAATTTCACTCAATCATTAAAATTAAAACATTATAGAAAAAAAAGTTATTTCGCTAGTAAATATTTTTCACTTTTCATTGTATCTCTCTCAAGATCTCACTTTTTTACTGTCTAGCTTGTGTGTCTCTCTTACAAAATCTCACTTTTTGTGTCTCCCTCACAAAATCTCACTTTTCATCATTTAATATGCGTGTCTCTCTCAACATTGTTCGTTTACACTCTCCTCTTGACACTATATACATCCTTGCATAACTTTGATTATGGCAAGTCTATCACTCATCTCTACGATTTTTGATTGTTTTATTGCCCTCTATATCTTTCACATCTACTTGTGGTCATTATCTTTCTCCAACATTTGAATCTTGGTCATCTCACTACCTATCTCAACATCTTGGTTACCATGTTGCCCCACTCATTGGTTTTTGTATGGTGAATAAAGGTTACTACATTTCATTCTCTCATTTATGTAATTTAGGGTTTTGCTCTTATTTGGGTTAATTTGTTTGAGTTTGATTTTGCTATTTTTTTTCTTTTATCTCTATATGAGAATGAAATTAAGATAGCACCAATTAATTTAACAAAGTAGGGAAATTAATTATAATTATTATAATGATTTAAATAAAAGAATTCTAAAACTTGATAACATAGTTCAATAAAGCACACAATTAATCTATATTTTTTTTAAGTTCTTAAATATTGTCTTTAACCTATCAAATTTGTGAAGACCATGTTTGAAACTACTAAGAAGGTTGAAGAATAAGGTATTTAAACATAGTTGAAATTAATGTATTTCTTGTTATAATTCCTCAAAAGTATCTAATATTTAGTATAATATATTACCATCTTGGGGTAAATGAGGTTGATGTCCTTGAACCTCCCACATCTTCATCTTAGTTTTTAGGGTTTTCTTTGTCAAGAGTCGTCACTATAATTTATCGAGGAAAACTATAGAAAAATCTTTAAGATAATAAGGTTTTCAAAATCAAATTTGGGTTTGAAAGTTGATTACGCGTAGAGAGTGTTAGCACCCTACGATATTCGTCCTAAGACAGTACCTTTAATTAAATGTACAAATCTAATGTAATTCTCAATATTTATTTTTTCCCTAAAATCAAACAAAATACGTGTAAAAACTATTTTTAAATTATTAAGTTTTAAAAGTAATAAAATATTTATAAAATTATTTATTTAGACCCAACAATAATTGACCTTACTCCTACGTATTTCCATTTATAATGAAAAATCAGAATTACATAGTTCTTACAATAAAAATTTGTTTGATAATTTTTAGTTTTAAAATTTTAATATTTTGTATGGAATCTATAATTCATGTTATTTATTTTATGAGATACTGTGAGAGAGTATACAAAAATAAATAAAGATATTGTAAACTATACATTGATATTATAGATTACGACATAAATTTAAAAAAAAAATTTAATCTAAATCTTATTTTATATAAGTTATTTTTAAATAATTAAATATTGAATATAAGATGATATGAGTCATCATCACACATATATTTTAAATAATTTAATTTAAATTTATGATATTTAAATTTTTTTAAGTTTTAAATAATTATTTTTAAAATTTATTTATTAAAATATATTTTAAGTAAAATATAAAATACAAGATGATGCATGTGATCATACATATAATTTAGATAATTTTTTATTTTTAAACTATTATTTTTAATATTTATTTAAATAACTTTTAATAAAAATATAAAATGACGCATATAGTCATATATATATTTTAAATATCTTTTTAATTTTTAAAATAATTATTCTTAACATTTATTTAAATAATTTTTAATAATAAAATATAAAATATAAGATGACATGTATATCTATAAATAATTTTTAACTTTTAAAATATCTATTTTTAATATTTATTTAAATAACTTTAATAAAAATATAAGATGACATGTATGGTCATATCTATAAATAATTTTTAACTTTTAAAATAACTATTTTTAACATTCATTTAAATAACTTTAATAAAAATATAAAATAACCTATATGGTCATAAATATATTTTAAAATTTGTATAAATATACATAAATGGAGATAAAAATCATAAGATAAAAACTTTAATATTATGGTATTAAATATAAATACAAATTTTGGTAAATGGACACTGAATATAAGATGAGTGGACAGTCATAAATACATCTAAATAACTTTTTAATATATAAGAATAATGTAAACTACACAACATACATCTAAATTATTCTTTAATACTCCCTCCTTTTCAAATTATAAGGCGTACTTGACAAAATTTCACATACCAATAAAATCAATTAATTTGTTCAACTTTTTACAAATCTTCCATTTTTACCCTTATTAATTACAATTAAATGAATTAATTGAAATTTAATAAGAAATATTTATAAATGAATTAATTTTTTAATAAAATTGTAAATTGATTGAGATTAGAATTTCAACAGTTTTAAAATCATTTAAGAATTATTTCTAAATAATTTAAAATTAGAACTACTAATTATTTTAAATAAATATTTCAATTAAAATTTTTTATTCTCACCAAATTGCAAATGACTATATTCAAATTTTATTTTAAAATTTTAATCAAAATTTTTAATTCTCACTAAATTGCAAATGATTATGCTTAAATTTTATTTTCAAAATTTCAATCAAAATTTTTCAATTCTCACCAAATTGCAAATAAAAATATTGACTTAAAATTACTTACTACTGCAACTTTAATAAAAAAAATATGATATTAGTAGATGATGGTAAAAGATGAAGAGTCAGACTAATAAAAGGAAATTAATTTTTAGTTCCTGATATTTAATTTCTCTCTCTACTATTTAATGTCAATATAAATAATAATGTGATTAATAAGGGTATATAAGGAAAAAAAAAGAATAAAGTTATTGAAATTCTAAAATGCTTATATTATGAAACAAGATTTCTTTCAAAAGTATGTCTTATAATTTGAAATGGAAGGAGTATATAAGGATACTCTAAACTACACAATTATATTAAAAAATCGGTGTAAAATAAAAAAAATTATAAAACATTATACAAGTAACTATCCTTATATCTAACCAATTATTTCTTATGTGAAAAGATAATATCAATTATATGTTTAAATTGAAAGTTAGTGAGAAAATCAATTTTATATATAGGTCATTACTCTAGAAAATGGTTTTATTATTAGTTATTAAGTTGTTAAATTTAAAGCATTAAGGAAACAGGCATAGGCATACTATATATATTTATTTGGATAAAGCAATTTGGCTTCCACAGGAGTGTATTATACACGCTCTATAACCAAATCACGTGCATGTGGAAATTGACAAATCACACATACACAAAAATGGATCAGGCAACAACATTGATTACATGTGCTATGCGCACTCCCTCAGCTTCAGGCATTGTGCTACTTCTCATAAGGCCAACTTCCCGCGCTCCCTCCCAATATTCATTAATTCAATTTATATTTATAATTATAATTTAAAGGATAAATAAAAAATAAACATTTTTAAAATATTTCAAAACACTTTATCTTTTTTTTATATATATATACAAAATAATTAAGTTATCTAAAATAATATATTCAAAATTGACAAAAAAGAAAAAAGCTATTTAAAAGTTTAATCCATATTCTTTTCAAGCGTGAAAAAACAAAAAAAATCAATTAAGCAGAAAGTTAAGAAATAAAAAGTAAACAAAAATATATACATAAAAAACAAAAAATATATACGTTCAAAATTTTTTTCACATATGAAAAGATTTACGAAAAAAATATAAACATTAAATTTTTTTTTACAAAACTTTCAATTACATTATATACTAATTTAATTAATATTTTAATATAATTAATTATAAATTTATATTATAATATAAATAATTAAAATAAAAAATAAATTTTAAAATTAATTATATTATAATTAATCGATTATATTAATATATAATCGATTATATTATATATTATATTATTTTATTATATATAATTAATTATAATATAATTAATTTTAATTATATAATAAAAATTTATAAAAATATTAAAAAATTGTTTTATAAAAAATTTAGTTATAAAAATATATTTTGAATTTGTTAAAAATAAACAAAAATATTTAAAATTATGAAAAAGTTATTTTAAATGAGATTTAATTATAAATTCAATTTATGTAATGAAAATAAATATTAAAAATTAATAATAATTTACTTAAATTAATATAATAATATTAAATAATTTTAATATAATCTAATATATAATTAAAAAATAATATTTTATATATTAAAAATTTATAATAATTATTTATTTTATTTTAAATTTTTTATTTTTAAATTAGATTTAGAATATTCATTTTTTATATTAAATTATTTTTAAATAAATTATTTTTTAAATATATAAGTATATAATTAAATTTAAATTATTATATTAATCAAATCATTCAAAAAAAATTATAATTTTTTTTTTATTTTTTTATTTTTCTTTTAAATAAAACAATTTCATTTTTTACTTTTTTTTTTTTTTTAAATTCATTTTTTTTTCTTTTTCAAATCCATCATGAGATAGAAACAAAGCGTTTCAACGCCCTAAAATGGTAAGAAGCATATAACTTGTAATCATTAAAAACTTAGAATAAAATAATAAGTTGTAAATAGCAGTCGGCGAGGTTGTCTCCCATTGGTGCCTGTGTTTATGTGTTGGTGGTTTAACATGTTAATTTTTTTGACATTAAAAAGTTTAAATCTGTTAACTGAGACTATAACCAATAATGATCAGTTTCTGAAAAATTAAATATACTTAGAAAAGTGGGCCATGGCAACGACAACTCTGATTGATTCAAAACCTCCAAATTTGTATCCATTCACGGGTGGCGATTGAGACTAGACGGTGCCAAATGACAACTCTTTCTGTGTCTTTTATGGATAAACAGTATCAGGAATTTGTGTTACTCTGCTTGTATCGCATCTTTCAGAAGAAATTTATCTGTCACATGTATCATCATCACTACTTTGGACAAACTACTGAATCAAGCATGTAATGGACTTTTAGGTTTATGAATTTTTTTTTTATAAAACGTGTTTTTCATTGAAATGTTAGGAAAGCATTTCCTACGGATAAACACACCAATGGGATATTTATAATTAAGAAATATTTTCGTTTATGAAAAAAATATATCAGTATAAAAAAAACTCACATTTAAAAAGAAAGATTATTAGAACATTTCATTAAGAATTTATATGTTAATTATAACTCTTTCATTAAAATGGAAAAAATTTACAAGTTTATTATCTTAATAATTTTTTTATAGTTAGTTTTTGTCAAAATTTTGTCGTCTCCCCTCAAAATGGTAATAAATTTAACTTTTCTAAACTAAATATATACTAATATGAAGTTATTATTATTTTTTATTCTAATCCATTTATTTTTCTTATTCTCTCACTTTCTGTGGCACCACCTAAAGAAGACGTATCCATGCAGTACCACAATTCAATCCATGGTCCCGCTTTAGTATTGTTTTCGAAAGCCTTCAACTCTTAAATCATAAATATACTAATATATATATATATACTAGTAATTGTACCCGTGCGTCGTACGGATATTAATTTTATGATTTTAAAATTATTATATATTTTTAATGTTTTACCTATAAAAAATATTTAAATGATAATTTGAAAGAATAAATATATAAATAAATATAAATAAAAATGAATAACAATTTCTAATAAAAATGAACATGGTTTAAAATTATCTTGAAAATCAGGTACCTGCACTTGATTGGATAATAAATGATAAAATCAATTTTGATGAGTAATAATAGTAGTTAATTGTATAAAAAAAAATTACCTGAGCATGTTACATGTGTTCTCTTTTTAAAGATTTTCAAAAATTTCTTTGTAGATCACATTTTTTGTTGTTGTAGTTGTATTTCCATCTTCATCTAGGATAAGGATTTTCAATCCTTTCTTTGATTTCACTCTAGATATAGCAACGTATAACTGTCCATGTGTAAATACTGGACGTGGTAGATAAAGTCCAACTTTGGAAAGAGATTGTCCTTGACTTTTATTGATTGTCATTGCAAAGCAAAGACATATTGGAAATTGTCTTCTTTGAAACTTGAAAGGAAATCCTGAATCTGAAGGCACCAAATCCATTCTTGGTATAAAGATTTTGTCACCAATATTTTTTCCTGTGATTATAGTAGCAGAAATAACATTTTTTCCCATATGGTTGACTTGTAATCTTGTGCCATTACAAAGACCGTTTGCTTGATCAAGATTTCTTAGAAGCATTATAGGTACACCGACTTTCAATTTAAGTTTATGATTTGGAATACCTGAACATTTAATTTCATTTAAGAATTCTGATGTAAACCACTCACTTTGAATATCTTGGTCTTCATCTGACTGGCAAGGTGTATCTGAACTTAAGTAAGTTATCTCTTCACCAGATATTAAAGATAAAATGAAATCATTTACCTCTTGCACAGAATCAGTTATAGGACAAAGTATTGCTCCATCATCAAAAAATCTAGGAGACATCATGTTATGAATAAATTCTGGATAAACAAATTCAACCAAAGTCAATAGAGGTGATTCACTATTTTCAATTAGAAGATTTTCTGGTATTTGAATATTGACTTCACCATCTTCATTTAAATCCATGTTACCATCTCCAATGTGAAGAATCCAATCAGCAAATTCTTTAATATGTTTTGCACTTTCAAGCAGTTTTGCACTTTGTTCAATCTCATATTACGTGAAAGCTTTAAAACTTTGCAATGTTTCCACAATTCGAGTAGTTAATTGAAGATTTTAGAATATCATACCGTGATCCATTTTTTACAACTGGCAAGATTTGCCTAAAATCCCCTCCCAAAACAACAACTTTTCCACCAAATGGTTTGGCACTATTTTCTTCATTTTGGATTCTCATTATATCTCTAAGTGTTCGATCAAATGCTTCGAAACAAAGTCTATTCATCATGGGTGCCTCATCCCATATAATCAACTTTGCTTCAATCAAAAGCCTAGCACGAAGACTACCTTGTGCTATATTGCACGTTGATTCTTCGTTTATGACTAATGGTATGCAAAATGTTGAATGGGTTGTCTTACCACCAGGAAGCAATAATGAAGCAATTCCACTGGAAGCTACATTTAAAACAATCATTCGCTTAGATCTAAGAGCAGCTGACAATGTTCGCCACATGAAGGTTTTTCCTGTGCCACCATAACTAGAAAGAAAAAAGAATCCTCCTACTTGTGAAATTATTACATTCATGATGTCTTCATACACATGTAACTGTTCATCAGTAAGCATTTGTAGCAGTGATGAATGTAATTTATGCATCTCTTCTTCATTATAATTCAATTCATCAATAATAAATCTATTTTCGAATAACAAAGAATCTGAAACATCAGGTTGTGGAAGACAATGATAATCTGTTAAGGATCTGCCATTGGACAATACTAAGTCATGTACCTTTAGAAGACAAAGGTTATGTAGTTCATTTTCACCAATTTGAAGTCCTATAAAACAGGAGTCATTATGTCAAATGTATTAAATTTAAAATTAAAATTTAAAAATTTTAAATTAGAAATTTTAAATATTTGAAATATGAACACATTTCATACCTGGTATATTAAAATCTTTTCTCTTTTGGTATAAGATTCCATCTGAGAGTAATTTCCATGTAGATTTCCAAACTACATCTGGTTTTGACATTGTATTCATTACTAATAAAGTTACAAATAACCTTCTTAGTTCATTGCCAGACGCAATATGGCTTGCTTCTTTAATTGCGTCAATAAACTCTTTATCATCTGCCAACAATCCCAATGCATAGCAAGCCTCCTGGTATGTTGCAAAACATTTTCCATTAACTGTTTTGATGCTATCATAATCAATGCAGCCTTTTTGTATTGTTAGCAATATCCTCATATAGTATAGATCACCACAACCAGGAGGAACAAATGTAAGTCTTCCAATATTGAATCCTTGCTTTCGTGGTTTCCATTTTCTTTCTTGAGGCATCCAGACGAATTTGCTTGGAAATTAAGCATAAGTGAGGTTCTTTCCATCATCATATATTTTATTAGCTTCAAACCAGGCCAAGAACTTTGTATTAAGACTTTCGTGATTGCTCAAGAGTACGTCAATTTGCTCATCATCATCTTTAAATAGAATTGATTGTTCATTTCGCAGATGGAATACTAATCTCTGAACCGCAGGCCATCTTTCATGGATGTCAAAAGCAAAAGTTCTCCACACTGCCTCACATGGAGATAAGTATCTGCAATCATAATATCTTTTTATTTCATCAATCATAGGTACCTCTGTACATTCTGCAGTAGATTGAGAAATCTTAATTGTAGCTCTATCTGGACCTTTGTTGACATATTTGAAGAGATACTTTATTGAGTTAGACTTATTGCAATATTCAGTATTTATATGAGCTTGATATCTCATAAGAAGAGTTGGACTATAGGGAACCACATTGCTGTTATTTACCTTAACTCCATTTTTTTCAACAAATAGACCATTATCACGACGTTTGTAACATGGATATCCTTCTTCATCTATGGAAGTTGACGATGTGAACTTTTTTGGATAAAACTTAGAGCATCTACCTTCTTTCATGCAAGGTGATTTGAAATTCACTGCTCCACATGGTCCATGTATCATGTAGCTTGAAACTACTTTGGAAAGTTTTGGATAAAGATCTGGATGTGGTAATTCAGCAGAAATTATCTGATCAATATCCCTTGCATTTTGCAATTTGTGGTCTCCATCCAACCATAATAATATGTGAGCATGTGGCAATCCTCTTTTCCGAAACTCAATCGTATACATTCTTGTACAACAAAATATATTTGGTTAAAATTATTTGTATATTAAAGTTTCTTAACACTTAAAGTGGTGCAATCCAAAATTGATACCTGCATTAACAGTGCCAAAGAACATTTTTTTTTTGAAATCTACCATCATTTGATCTAATTTCATTTTGAAGACTCTACAAACAACATCTGGTCTATCTGAAGCTGTTAAGCCTCTTGGCACAACAAAGTCACGAATTTCAGACCAATTGACATTACACGTTATAGTTATGAATAAATCTGGATATCCGTATCTCTTACAAATAGCCATGGCATCTTGACAATTGTTGAACATATACCTCATGCCACCAGTAAAAGAACCAGGCATAACTACACGTTTACCTATTGTTGATGGATCAGTCTCTCCTCTATGCACTGCTTCCTGTAAGCCATTAAGTATGTCAGAGCGTATTAATTTCTAATTCGCTCTTATAAAAGACAATCTTTGAGATTCTATCATAGTATAACAATCAACCACAAACTGTTGAAACAACCTGTGTCCATTCACTATATTACCAAACTCAATAGCTCTTTGTTGAATTCTGAACACAATGAATTCCCTTAAGGAAATACGAATTCTCTTACGACTTTCATTAGGATTGGAAGAATCTCTAATAGGAATGTTTTCCTGGTAACCATCCTCACCATAGGCAAACATCAAAGGATATTGCAATGGAATAAATGCAGTGTGTGTTTCATGCAACCGTGTCAACTGACCACAATGTTTCTTTACAATTATATCTCTTCCGGCATCCATGTTACCAAGATCACCAACTATTAATTTTGCTATCTCATCTACTGTAGGTGTATTGTACACTCTAGGATCTTTGAATCGATTTCGAAATAATTTTAATGTGAAATCTGATTTGTTATCCTCATGCACAAAATCTCTCAGTCTTCTAAAAGATTTAGCAAGCACATTGTGTTCATCAATCATCTTACTCAAATCAACTACCAAAGATTGATCAAATGTTGACTCCTTTGATTTAGACCTACAACAAAACTGTGAAATGAATACTTCGGATTTTTGGAAATTAAATGAACAAAAATATATTAAAACCAATAACATAAAGATAATTGAACTTACCCAAAGTGATTCATTATGTTAGCTATCTCATTTTGTGTGTCATAGATATAAAGTTGTGCAAACTTTGGACTACAACCATTGTTTGGCAACAAACTTCCAATTCGATGATAATTTTGTCCATTTAAAATGAATTGAGGAGGCCTAGATCCGTTATTGATTGCAGAATCAACCTTACCACCAATGGATGTAAACGAGAACATACTATTGTAAGTTCTAATATTATCCAAGAAATGTTTGCTTCTATAATCTCCACCATTTAACAAATCTACCAACAATTTGGGTGGTTCCTGTAACAAAGGTAGTTGTACCTTTCCTTTTTGGCAACAAAGAGAAAATTGAACTTCCTGCAATGTTTTTGATTTTTCAGCCCTTTCTTCATACCACAATTCTGCTTCACAATGTTGACATTCAATGCAAGGTTGTCCAAAATCAACAATTTCTAAATAAAAAACATAACTTCATTATAACTTATGATTAATGCCAAGAATACAAAAGTTGTAGTAGTGTAATATTTGCTCACGTTGGGATTCAGCTTGTGAATACAGATCATAGCTAAAAACACTTGCTATGTCAACTACAAAATATTAATAACACAGATTTGAAGCTTTAAATTTCACAAAGTTAAATATTTAATGTAATAAAGAATCAAGAATATATGTATATATATATATAAGAAAATGTATTACTAATTTGTAATTTACCCTGACTTTGTTGTTGTTCATATTCTTCTTCATAATATAATGTCCTCGTAATTGATTGGATAGTACTAGATCGATATTTGACAGCATTCTTCTTGAAAACAAAGTACGATATATTACTATCTTCGACAGTAGATTGAGTTGAACTCTCTCCTAGGAAAACAAATTCTAGAATCAGTATTCAGAGATTAATTGAAGTTAAAATTTATCATAAAACATCATTAATAAACTACCTTGATTTGTCTGGGAATAATGATAACATGAATTATATGTTGAGATATGATTAGATGCAATAAATTTTTTTCCTGCGAAACAATATTTACAACAGTCAATACTGTTGAATAATTACAGATTGGATTGACTTCAACATATACATGTTTTGATAACAATAACTGATTTTGCATACATGCTTTGTTGAGACTGCATTGAGGATTACGATGACTGCTACAAATCATTGCACTTTGAATACAACTTGTTTTAGTATTTGGAGTATTAGCTGTTATAATAAAGATTTTAGCATGAACTGCGTTTGGAAATAAACATTGATATATAAAACAAAATAACTTACCAACAGTAATTGCAGAGGTTAAATTAAAATTCTGAATGTAACTTCCTTCACTGTCATTACACTTAGATTGATCTACGCCTAAGTAGAAATGTTAATATGGTTATATATTCTTGAATTTGAATTGAAAATAAGCGAAAGGAGTCTATGACATATATATACGTCAAATTTATGATTGTATGGATTACCAGTGATGAGATTGTTGTCAAACTTCTTTTCTGGAGTATTTTCAATTGGTTCAGCTATATAATAAATATATAACATTAGTTTCAAAGTTGTAAACTAAAAAAGTATGTATATTGATTGAAATATGTATAGAACAGGAATGAGTACAAAATATATATGCAATTAAGCTGTATTTATACCTGAATGCGTATTATTTGATTGTTTGAACTTGCTAGAAATTATCATTTTTCTTCTTCTTGCATCCATTGAAGCATTTTGCTGCATGTCTAATGAGGAAAATTTAACATTGAAAAATAGAAAATCAAAACTACATTCAAGACAATGATAATATATACTGTACAAAGATGACAAATTGAATATCATACCGCTGATCATGATACTGGAGTGAACTGTTGTCTGAGCATCTTGATTTCGTACGGAGGCATTTGTTTTGGAGAAAATATGTTAGTTTTATGCTTTCAATGTTATTATCAGTTTATATTTGTTGTGAACCACATAACTCACCACCAACCAACTCCATTAATGGTTTCCTGTTTTCATTCCTGTTTGCTCCATTCAGAATGTGGCTACATGTATTTCCATCTAAAGTCCACATTGTAGAACGATTATTCAATGCAGAATTTCAGTGCAAAACATTCTGATAATAATTAGGATTTTAATTGTTAATGATGGGAATACAATAAGTAGATATAAGATGTTGGTTTGCAAAATAGGATATGTTATGCAAGTATAATGCTGTCATTATTGAGCTTTGATTTTGTTATAACAGTGTGCATGTTATCTAAACTAAAATATCATTAGATGCAACAACGTTCTGACCTCTCAAACAACATTTATAACAATTAATATTGTTGAATAACTACACATGAATAGAGATATTTTGAAAACAATAACTGATTTGGCATACCTGATCTGTTGAAGCTGCATTCAGTGTAACATTGAGTGTTAGAAGTCACTCCACTTTCAATAGAACTTATTCCAGTGTTTTGAGTATTAGCTGATATGATAGGTATGTTAGCATGGACTGTTTTCTTCCAGAAAAGTTTATATATTAAACAAAGTAACCTACCAAAAGTAACTCTTGAGGACAAATTCATATTCTGAATGCAATTTCTTGTATTGTCAATACACGTAGATTCATTTGCACCTAAAGTAGAAATGTTAATATTATTGTTTATTGTAAAACTTGAATTGAAAATAACACAAATAAATTTAAGACAACTATATAGGTCAAGTGATGATATGGATTACCAATGAGGACATCGTTGTCAAACTTGTTTTTTGGAGTATTCTGAATTGATGCGCCTGTATAAGTACATACATTAATATTAGTTTTAAAGTTCTGAACTAAAAAATCATGCATATTTATTTAAACATGTATACAATACGCATGAGTGCAAAATATATATGCCATTAAGGTGCATTGGTACCTGAATACTTGTAGTTATGCTCATTTTGAAATTTGTTGAACTTTTGAGAAATTATCATTTTTCTTTTTCTTCTTGCATGCATTGAAGCATCTCACTGCATATCTACTACAGAAAATTTGATATTGAAAAATAGAATATCATACCAAATATGTATTCCATTAAACAAATGCAGTACCATACCAGTTATGGTGTTCCTATTCTTAAGTCCTGTCTGTCGATTTTGGTTTTGTACACAAGCATCTGTTTTGGACAACATATGTTACTTTCATGGTTTGAATATTATTATCAGCTTATGTTTTTTGTGATGCAAAGAACTCACCACCAACCAACTCTGCTAATGGTTTCCTATTTCGATTCTCTTGTGTTGCATTCAGAATCTGGCTGGATGTATTTACATCTAAGGTGCAGATTGTAAAAGTGTTATTGATGAAGAATTTCAATGCAGAACATTGTAAAAATAATGACAGTGGTAATTTCAATGCAGAAGCATTATTTGCATCGTCCTGTCATGGCTTGTGGATATAAGTACATGATTCTCGATTTCTTAATACAAAATGCTGTGTACAGACAATGTTGTATAATATACAACAATAGAACATATAGGAATTTGTTTCAAGATTTGTCAAACTTAACTATAAAATAAGAAGAACGTATAACGATATGAATTTCATATGTTTATTTGCATTTCGCAATCTAGATGTTTATAATAGCTTCATAATTTTAGAACTTCAAAGTAAATTCATATTTATGAACCAAAGAAGACTATGAGTGTTGTACCTGGGCCCTTGGTATTTTTTTGCTGCTTTTTTTCAGCAACAATGAACTTCCTTCTCTTTCTTGCGATTTTTGTTGAATTGTGACTCGTATCTGTAAAACAGATGTAAAAATCATATTTTGCTGTTTAGAAATTGCACATGAAACGTTGATTGACAATATGTAAAGATGAATATACCAAAACACAGTTCAGTTCAATATGAGGTTGTGTTAATAAAATCAGATAATACTGCTAGTTGCAGTAAAGACTGGTTTTTTTTTACTATTTTGCAAATCATATTGTTATGATGCAGCTAGGATACAAAGATTGATGTACCGTCCATACTTTGATTGTTTGCATATACATTTTCATTGTGACTGATATTCCATTTTGTTCCATCAACGCTATTATGCTCATTGTGCTCTGAAGTGAAAAAATCAATACAGATATAATTAAGAAAGTTGTTACAGCTAAAATAAGAATAAAAAACAACACATTAGTGGTTGTACCTGACTTCTTATGAATTGTAGTAGTGGATACTGTTTTTCAAAGACTGTTGCTACTTTCATTCCTTCCATTAACGTGCTGAGATTCATCCATACGTGAACAATGTAAAGGTCTGAAGTTCAGAAGCAAACAATAGTGAAAATGGTTCACGTTTAAGGTTTAACGATTTGTATGGTTCATTGAGAAGCACAAAAGCAGGAAGACAAAATCTTCAAAGCAAATTCTGAAAAAATAGCCCGGTGCAAGTAAAGTTGCTGCATAATCTTCTTAAAATGTTGCTGCATAATCTTCTTAAAATGGCATACTGTGTCTGATATTTTTTTCCTCCAAATATACAGATGTTGTTTTGGTGCAATGAAAATTAAAGATACCACTTAGTGCTATTTGGATCAATGCAATGATTGAATTGGAAAAGTTGACCTTTATTAAAACAAAGTGACAGTGTGTAAAGGTCTTTTGTTTGTTGCCAAATGTAGTAAACATTGACATCCACAACAATCTGGCAGTGCTTCATTCCTGCCATGCTTCGTTTGTGTTGTCCTTTGTTCGTGTGCGAAACAACAATACGAAATCATTTTACAATTTGACAGTGATGGTCAGCATCTGTATATCATTATGCTTGAATCAAACGTGGCTTTCACTTATATTTTCTTTACTATGACTACCTTTTACTTTTATTTCAGTTAATTGTTAATGGTACGTGGCATGTTTTTTATGGTACTTGTGAATAATGGTTCTGGAAGACTTATTCCTTTTAATTTTTCTATTAACCCATTCATATTCATGCTTATGTCAAGATTGGTTGTGACCAAAGTTTAAAAAGAAGTGAACAAAAACCTTTTGCGTGTTTGTACAAAATTCAATTAAGATTGTATCTTAATTCAATTAAGACTGTATATTAATTCAATTAAGATTGTATGTTAATTGCGAAACATGAAAGCAGCAATAACAAAATGTAAAAAGTATTTATTACATGCACTTCAAATAAATTCATACATAACATTCTTAGAAACACATAAAAGAGACATAAATAGTAATGTGAAATTTGAATAATAGTTAATATTTAATTAATAAGGCAGTAATAAAATTATTTTAGTTTCTATTCAAAAGAAACCATTCGAAGTAATGCAGCATACAAAAAAAACAAAATAGTATCCCAAAAGTTCTAGATAACAAAACAACAAAATAAAACATAATTATAGAAGTTCCAGATTCTAAAATGCATACGAAAAAGAACCTACATAATTAACATGTTCAATTAATAATAACTATGATATTGCTGCTTCTTGTTCCTCTGACAGCTCGAAAAACAATTTCGTCCCCTTCTTTGATGTTGTTTCCTTTGCAGAATTCCCTCCACCCCTGGCCTATCTTTGTAGATTTCTTCTTTTGGTTTCGTATGAGCAGTTTGCATTTGACTATAGAACACGGTCCATGAAGAATAATAAACAGTAGTTTGTTTTTGCGAACAAAGTTCGCCAAAGCAACACTCAGATCCTGCAAAGATTAGAGGAAACATTTAAACAATCAATATATATAAGATTTTGTAGAAGAACATATTGTAGTACAGTAAGCCAGTAATATAGTAATATAGTAATACAATAATAATAATACCAGATGACTTGCTTTGGCTTGGTATGCAGATATTGTTACGTGGAAGTCCATAAACGGAAGTGTAGCACACATACGGTTGACGAATTTTTCCACAGTCGTTGGTGAGCATGCACCTTTGAAAACAGTTATTTGAAATGCAGAATCCCCAACATATCAAAAATAGATCCAGTGGTTTGCTTGCAGTTGATATACTTCTCTCAACTCATCCCAACCTTCGATCAACATTGGTTCCTCCAAATCCTCATTGTAGGTAACCCACAGAGACTTACCATCATAGTCTACCAGTTGCCAACGTGACCCAAGTTCAAAAGAAAAACCGCTTGCGAAATCCAGATCAACATACCCAAAATCCTTCAAAACAGATGGTGATAAATATACAAAAAAAGCACAACATACACAGTTTGAAGAACAAACATCATATACCATTTAAAATGACATCAGAAAGACTTAAAACTTAAAAAAGGTTGAAACTTTGATGTTATTTGTTACTGATTTTTTGTTAAAACACCAAAAAGGTGAGAACTTTGTTTTAGAGACAGCAAAGTGAAGGAACATAGAAGAATTTTATGAAATGCTAATGTAAAGAACTATAAAAAGAAACATACCTTGCCAATAAGATGCATTGTACTGAATTCAGCCTTCGTTTGTGCTCGAATAATTCTTCCAAGAGTTTGCATGTTTGATTTCATGGGATTAGAAAGCAAAGCAAATGGAAGACTATAGTAATACAAAAAGCACAACTTCCACAGACTTAACTTCAGCACTTATAATTAATACATTACTGACTGATAGGAGATGAAGAACTTTGACAGGTGAAAGCATTGAAAACAGTGTTCTTGAAATTTCTTTCATTTAGTAAATAATATAATTTAATACCCAAAACCATGTTTTACAAAGTAATTAAATAATTATAACTGTATAATTAAATTATAAGTATAAGTATCGAATACGCGTAACAATTGTATCATAAGAAATATAAATAATGAATATAATTAAATATAATAAATATAAATATAATAAACAATAAAAAATAATAATAATAATAGTATCATAAAAATTCAATATATAAATATAGATATAATGCAAATATAAATATAAATATAGTAAACAATAAATAATAATAGTAATAATAATGATACTATCATAAAAAATAATAAATAAAAATAAAAATAATAAATGAAATCAAATCAAATCAAAAGACTTATGCATTATTGTTACTTATGCATTTTTCAGTCTTTGATTTTCGATTGCTACTTTTGGCTTCTGTTATTGATCAATTACACGAACTTTAATTTTGTACCTACAACAAATATGTATTAAAACAATACAAACATGAGTTTATTAAACAAATAGAAAAATCAATTTATGAAGTTATGAAACACAAGTATATCACTAAATAAAGATTTTTGTACCTAGGCATGACCTTCAAGACATGCTTGTTGCACTTTTCACAGAAAAACATCTTCGAGTCCGGGTAAACGGCTTTGTTACACATGCATGCAGTATACCACCAATCATCATCCTCGAGTATATGCTTAATCGTGGCCAATACAACAAAAGTTGTTTGCTGTTACAATAGCAGAAATTACAAATTGCATATCAATTAAAAAAATAACTTCGATACCACAAATTGTAACTATTAAAAATAAAACCCATTAAATGTGATACCTGGTTGCAATCCTTTAGACCCTGGATTGAGTTCCTAGGAGCGAGTTTTAAAAACTCATCTTCAATAGTATGTTTAGATGACTCAGTCAACTGACTTAAACCTTGGGAAGGTGAGTCAGTACTATCAAACATCCTACAAAGACAAACAAAAGATTATATGCATATACACATACATTATACACTATCTTTGTACACTGTCTACATTGACAGAGATGTCTATGTTACCTTTTCTTCAGCTGGGTCGCTTCTTCACAATCTACATTGTACACTATCTTTGTACAATCAATGCAGTTCTGCAGATAAACCTTATCTAAAAATTAGGGAACAAAAAGTCAGTAAACATAAATACTAAATAAACTTTACAGAAACTTGAATAATAGATAGAAGAATACCTTGGAAAACCTTCACCTTAGCAAAATGTATGTTGATGACAACATTGTGATTATCTCCAGAGGATAGGAATGCATTAAGATCATCCACATAATTCCCAAACAATGTGCATTCAATACGAAAACTAATTCCAGGACATAAAATAAATTAAAGTACTAAAGCATGTTAACAAAAGAACATAATAAACTATAAAGAACAAAACTTGCATATTACCCATCATCTTCTATAGATATTACATTCAACTTCGTCTTTTTTCCATTTCTTTCCAATTCCCTCTCAGTTCCAACACCAGTCAGTAATCCCATGACATCTGCAAAAAAAATGAACCCAGCAAAACCCATCATTGAACTATGGACAAACCTTCATTAAGTACAATATGAAAATATGACAATAAACTCACCTACTAAATAATCTATGTCAAACCCAACACCAATTATGACAGAAATAGGTATATATGGTACTGTAGTTACTGGAACCAACTTACTTTGAAGTATCTCAACCTTCGTTGCAAACTGGAAGTTAATCTTATAATTGTGGTGGGTCGTTCTAAATGACCCACCATTTCCAGAAAGACTGAAACATTGGATAGAATATACATTACCCTCAGAAATTTGATGTTGAAATTTGTAAATTAGAGTTCGTCTAATAGAAGCATGTATGCGCAGTCCCTGCAAGTTCATAACACATTATATTAGATTAGCATAAATTCGTAAAGAACAGAAGTATTAATGTGAGAATATTACCTCTACATCTTGTAACACCATCTCCATGGAGAAAGGGAACTTTTGTTTTGTAAAATCTGCAACCAACCACAATCGTAGAACTCTTACCATGACATTCCAGTTTTCCTTTTCCGGCGTTAGTTATTGTATGGAGTGGTATTGTTTTTGTGCAGTGGACATGATTTGGAACACAAGTGCAGTAGTGAAACGGAAGTTTGAACGAAGATGTAAATGTATGAAGAGTTGTCTCAGGTGCAGTACATAAATAGATAAATAGAAAATGCAATCGAAAATCGAAAATAAAAGTAAATATTAACAGTAATGGTTCAATAACAGAAGCCAAAAGTAGCAATCGAAAATCAAAGACTGGAAAATGCATAAGTAACAATAATGCTAAAGAAACCTAAATCTGAAATGCTTTACTCAGAAAAGGGAAAACTCGAAATAAAAAATTATTGAGAAAAGGAAAAACTCGAAATCGCAAATCGAAAATCATATTAGCATGAGTCAAATCTTTCATGTAAAAGTGTAATTTCAACTTTGAAAGGAAAAAGTAGTAATAATGCTTCAGAAGAAACGTAAATCGAAACACAAACCCTAAATGTTTCCCAAAAAACCTAAATCGAAAATCGTAAAGGTTTACATGGTTCAAATATTACCTGTCAAACCCTATTAACATAAATGGTTTAGTCAGAGAAGACAAAAATCGGAAGCGGAAATCAGAAACCCTTTACCCTAAAATGGAAACCCAAAAGCGCTCCACAACGATCCATCATCCAGCCTTTCAAAATTTGAACTTTAAATGTTACCTGAATCGCGCCTGGAAGAAAGCCAAAGATGGAAATGGAAAGCAATATGCTGGTACACTTCGTTCGCAGACTCACCGAAACACAAAATAAGGTACCGGTGCGGTGCGGCGCATGCAGCTCGTGCTGACAACAACAGTGTCGCACGAAACCCCAACATCATAGTGAACACGCGAGTGAAGACGCGAGCGAGTGAAGACGCGAGTGTATGGGTGCGGTGAGTGAAGACGCGAGTGTATGGGTGCGGTGAGTGGGTCAAGTGTCCATGCACAGTGAACACGGCGAGTGAAGCCTGCGGTGAGTGGTGAAGTGAGGGTGCGGTGAAGTGTGAGTGCAGTAGAGAATGGTGAGTGTGGTGTTGCGAGTGAAGAGAGTGTATGGGTGCAGTGAGGACTCGTGAAGTCTGTGGTGTTGCGTGTGTGTGAAATGAAGAGGCACGACTGTGAAGGAAGGAATTAAAAGCGCGGACAGGTGGCAGAATGTGGAAGTGCCACTTGTTGGCTATCTATGCAACCACGTTTTTTTCCTGTTGCGGTAAACATTTGAATTGAAATTTTTTTTGAAACAGTTGTTGATTGGACATGTGTAAAAACTTTCCATTTGTACTCCTTGCAAATGTATTATTCATTGATATATATATATATATATATATATACTTAGTAAAATATAGTTTCATATTTTACTAAATATATCACATTTATTCTACTTCTTTATTAATTATTGAGAGTAATTTAATTAAAGACAAATTAAAAAATATTTTTATAATATATTATAAATTGAAAATATAAATTATTTTGCAACAAAGTACATAAAAATCTACGACGGAGAGTTAGGAATGACCAAGGAATAAAGTGCCTTTTGTTTGGTGTATAGTTTATTATCCTTCCTTTTTGTTTGTCATCACTTTTACTTCATAGTTTTTTCATCATACTAATCACATCAATCACATTATATATCATGAATATAGATGACTTTCAGAAGTCATGGTTAATATACCCAAACTCATAGACTGACACATGCAGGTCACATTATGATTGACTATTGTACCAATACTTTTAATCATAGTAGCAATCTAATCACTCTACCCCCAAGGTAGGTCTACCTCTTTATAGCCTCAGGGTATTGACTATAGTATCCCCTCATTACATCTTCACCACCTGACACCTTAGTTTACATGACAAAGACTATCAGTGAAATCTGAGATCTCATTGAATCCGTTTTACACTAAACGCAAGCGTACCTTCCCGAGTACCATATATCTTATCAACATGTCTTAGTAGATTATGAGAATTAACATTTGATTCTACTCGACCTTACACACAAATAATAGGTTATGGACATCAACCCCTCACACCACTCATCCTCACATCACTTACCTCAAAGTACAAGAACATAACCACTATATCTTCTTCAATATCTTGGTAAATATGTCCTTCTCTCGCTTAAGTGATGCTCCCCCACTTGAAGTCTAAGTACTCAATAATTTTGGTTGATTCTGACTTAAGTGACCTTCTATTGCTTGAGTGATGAGCTTTCACTTGAGCAAAATTAAGCCCGAATTAATCCTCTCTCCCCTAGATATTTCTTGCTTGAGCAAAAGACCTCTCGCTTGAGTGATAATAGACCTCCTTATATGTCAATTTGAGTGAGAATCTTGTCACTTGCATGAGAAGCTTGTCACTTTGGTCATGTCAACACAACCTGATTCTTGCTTGAGTGCCATTACCTTGCAAGAAAGCTCAGAAAGAAAATCCTCCAATGGAAGAAATGTAACATCCCAGTTTTGGTTATATTACTATTAAACAACCAAAGATAACTAATAAATAGATAATATATATTTACATAAATATTTGGAGTCTCAACAAAATAAACTTCCCTTCTCATAAGGATTTATATACATCACCAAAATGAAACAAAAGATCTATAAACTAATATATACAAAAGTATCTTTTGTTTTAGCTCATTCATGTCGAGCTTATCACCTGATATATCCTCTGCTTACGTGTAAAACACGATCATAAAAAAAAAAATAACACAATCACGAAAAGGGTAAGCTAGTGATTTAGAACTTGAATACATGCATATATTAATACCATATACATATATTTTCTCAATTTATATAATCCAATCACATTTCATCCATACATTCTCATGAATACATACTCAATTCATTCATTTGACATCTATAAAAATCAAGTGTCTAACTCTTAGCCTAATGGCTACCTCTCATGTCATAAATCACAAACATAAAATCACAGACACTTGACTCTACTTCCGGAAGACACATGCGTTGAATTTAGACTCAGAGATCTCCTGTCACAATACCTTCACTAAGTTGCCTCACATAACAAAGTTATATAAAAGAACTCATCCATCTCATATGATATGGTAAATCCTCATGCCTTACCAGACACAGTTCTTTTTCACACCATGCCTGGGTCATAGGAATCTCCTTCAACTCTCACCACCTGATATTTTCCTCTATGTGAGTCCAACATGAGTAGAGTCAAGATATATCTTGAATCCCTAATTCAATACATCACATAGACATCACAACATAATATTTCCTCCCTGGAAATAACTATTTTTCTAACACATCATAACCATAAAATTACACACCATTATTCATATACAGTTCATATTAATCCAAATCATGATATAAGCTAACAATTCATACCACATTATACTCATTCAATCATAGTTAAATTATATACTGCAAACATTTTGAAATTTCATCATACTAAGTTGTACTCATCAAATCAAGCTCAAATATAACTCATTACAAAGGTAAGAAGATAATATACAACTCTTATGAAGACTTCAAGTACTAAATAAAACATTTACTTAGCTTAAAAGTTCTGAAACCACTACAACTTCATAAAATTTGACAGTTTAACCTTTGCTCACTAAAATAAGCATAACTGGAGTTCTAGACCTCCTTTTTAATTGATTCCAAAGCCATTGGAAAGCTAAAATCCAAGGCTACAACTTTCATGAAGACCATTAAACCAAATTCTAAAAACATCGGCTCGCCCAACGAAACAAACTCTCTAGTTTTCAGTAATTGAATGTCGCCCAACGACCAAACCACTGGAGATTTAAATGAAAGGATTTCCCAATGAGTATTATGGTCGCCCAACGTAAAAACCTCTCGAGTTTTCAATTAAATAAATTTTGCCCAGCGAGAGATTGACTCGCCTAGCGACTCTGCATAATTCAGAAAACCTGCAGAATAATACAGAAGTCCTAACTTGGTTCAAACTGAGTTATACTACCTGTTGTTAGACTTGAAGACTTGGTTTCAAGTTAACTTGATGTCTCCCACCACTTTGATGATGAAGATAATGATGCTTGAAGAATGAAGATTTTATCTTAGTGTTAAAGTGTCTTAAGATGTGGGGTAAGATGCATTTCATTTAATCTTGGACTTAATCTTGTTTTTCAAATGGTTTTGAAATGTTTTAAAGAAGTTTTAACTCATTAAAAATATGTTTTCAGTCAGTTAAAATGTTCTTAGCTTGATGGCTAAGTCAATCTTAAACATTTTAACCAACTGGTATGAATTTCAGTTAACTAATATTCTGAACTGGTGTTTTTTAAGTTTTGTTCTGGCTTAATTCAACTAACTGTTTTCAAGATTTTAATCAGCTCAAATACCAGTACTGTTGTTTCTAAATTTTACTTCCAGCTAATTTCAGCTAGCTATTTTTCAGAATTTAAATCAGCTAAAATTCTGGAGCCTTTCTTAAGATGAAAAATCTGGTTGATTCGCATCTAAACAGGCTAAAATCACTTAAAGATTTCTCTTTAATGATTTCCACCAATTTAATTACGTTTTCAAGTGACTTTTTTCAGTTTTCAGATTTTGGGTGCTCTTTGGAAAATTCATTTTAATGAAAACAACTAGCTAAATCGCATTTTAACTAACTGATTTTATTCGTAACAGTTTTAAAACATTGAACCAGTTCTGTTTTAAATACTTTGAGTTATAAATAATTGGGCAACGAATCAATTACAGAAAAACTGATTGTTCAGAAAGAATTTTGAAGTGTTCTAAATCATTTTGTGAAATCAATCAAGGAGTCCAAGATCAAATTGAATTGAGAATCTTTCCATAGAAAGTCATCACCTGAATTTTGTCCTGTTTCATTTACTGCAAGTGTAAATCAGGTGAACTCGTTTCATAATCTTGTGTAATCTTGTATTGGGTTTGTTTCTTCTTAATTAGGGTGTTCTTCTAATAGGGCTTTACAAGGGTATCTAGATCTTGTAGGGTTCAAGATCAATTGTATTGTTCTGTTTTTAGTTTTTCATGTAGGGTTCATGTAAAAACTGACATTTAGTGAATTGCTTTGATTTGGGTGTTTAGGAAACTGGATGTAGCCTTTATAAGAAGGTGAACCAGTATAAATCTCCTGTGTTAATCTTTTTTTCCTGCTTCTTTGATTTCTGTAATTGATAACTGAATTGCTAATTGAATTGGATATATGATACATTGGTATAAACATTTCAAGAATCTTTAAAGAATTGATTTTCACCTGCAATCGCAACCTGTTATTCTGAAATTGGCCATGGATTTCAAAAATCTTTTAAGAATTTAATTCACCCCCCTCTTAAACTCAGTCATTTATTCTAACAATTGGCATCAAGAGCTGGTTCTTGTAAAATATTTAAGTTTTTCTGAAAATTTCAAAAACATGGCTGAAGGGAAATTTCCTTTTGCAGAGGGTGCTTCTATAAACAGGCCACCAATGTTTTCAGGTGTAAACTGCACTTTTTGGAAAGTAAGAATGAGGATTTTCATTGAATCAATTGATAAAGGTATTTGGAATTCTATAATCAATGGCCATATATCCCTAAAGACAAGGATAAGGATAAAGAGAAACCTTGGGATAGTTTAACTACTGAAGAACAAAAGAAAGTGCAGTATGATTGTAGAAGAAAATATATTATAACATCTGCACTTGATCTTGATGATTTTTTTCGTGTTTCACAGTGTGTCAATACCGAAGAAATGTGGGAAGTGTTGGAAGTAACACATGAAGGCAATGTTGATGTTAAAAGAGTTAGGAAACACACTTTGATCCAAGAATATGAAATGTTTAGGATGCTTCCAGGAGAAACAATTTCAGATGTGCAGAAAAGATTTACAGACATTGTAAATCATCTTATAGGTCTTGGCAAAGTGTTTGAGAAAGAAGAGTTGAACATAAAAGTGGTGAAGTGTTTGAACAGAAATTGGCAACCTAAAGTGATAGCAATTTCTGAATCTAAGGACCTAAAAAGAATGAGTGTTGCTGCACTTTTTGGAAAGTTGAGGGAGCATGAGCTTGAGATGAATAGGCTTGCTGAACAAGAGGAAAGTGATAAGAAAAAGAAGGGGCTGACCTTGAAGACTTTGGTTCATAAAGAGGAGATAAGTGATGATGAAATACATGGAGGAAGTGATGCAGAAAATCTGAACCTCTTAGTGAGAAAGTTCAACAAGTTCTTGAAATACAAGAACAAAGGTTACAAACACAAGATGTACAATAAAAAATATGATTTGGTTTCTCCTAACTTTACTTGTTTTGGTTGTGGAAAATAGGGACATATTAAGGTTGAATGTCCATATTCTCAAAACAAAGAAAAGAATGGAGAAAAGAAACATGAAAAATCATCCAAAACCAAGAAGGCATATTTTGCATGGGATGAGAATGATGTCTCCTCTAGTAGTGATTCTTCAAGTGAGGATGAAAAGGTCAATCTTTGTCTTATGGCTGATTGTGATACAACAAGTAGTGTAAGTTCCTCAACAACTCAAGTTTGTGCAAATTATCATCAGTTGCTGCCTAATTTTCTGGAATTGCATGAAGAAGCTAATAAAATTGCTTGTTCAAACAATAAGCTTAAAGGTATGAATAATTGGTTAGAGAACAAGGTGAAAGAGCTAGAGAAAGAGCTGGAAAATTCAAAAACTGATTTTAAGAATCTTGAAATGATTTATAAAGCTTCAAATTGCAATTGTGATCATGCTGAAAAAGTTTGCAAAAACTGCAAAATTTGGAAGATAAAATTGAGTATTTGAACAAAGCTCTAGCTAGATTCACCATGGGAAGAGCCAATTTGGATACCTCTTAGACTTTCAAAATTGTGTAATAAATAGAGTTGGACTTGGATTTAGAAATGGTTTTCAAAAGAAACAAAAGTCTTATAGAAATTTCTTTTCAATTGGAAAACCACCCAGCACTTCATTCATTACATGTTTTTATTGTATGAACAAAGGACATGCTTCAAAGTCTTTGTAATATAAGAAAATTTGGCATTCCTAATGGCAAATATGTTTAGAAGCCAAAATGTGATAGAAAGGTAACTAATTTTCATGGACCCAAATTGATGTGGGTACCAAATATTCTCCATTGATTGTATTTTGTAGGTGTTCTTGAAGGCCAAAGAATCATTGTGGTATCTAGATAGTGGCTGTTTAAGACATATGTGTGGTGACAAAAGGAAGTTTGTCAAACTCACTTTGAAAAATGGAGGATTTGTCACATATGGAGACAATAATAAAGGGAAAATACTTGGAAGTAGTGATGTTGGTAACATTTCTTCAATCCTTATTAAAAATGTGTTATATGTTGAAGGTTTGAAGCATAATCTTCTTAGTATTAGCTAGTTGTGTGATAAAGGTTATAGAATTACCTTTGAAACAAACCATTGCCAAATTATTGAGAAAAATTATGAAAAAATTTGCATGCTAGGAAAGAGAATTGAAAATATATGCTTGATCTTGATCATATATGCAAATAATTTTACATGTCTCATTTCTAAAGAAGATAGTTCATGGCTTTGGCATAGAAGAGCTTCACATATAAACATGAAACATTTAGAAAAATTGGTTTCAAAAGAGCTTGTTTTGAGGCTACCCAAACTGAAATTTGAAAAAGGTAAAATATGTCATGCATGTGAAAGAGGAAACAGACCAAAGTATCTTTTAATTTGAAAAATTGTGTGTCTACATCAAAACCTTTGGAATTGTTGCATTTAGATTTGTTTGGTCCATCTAGAACTGTGAGTATTGGTGAAAACTATTATGCTTTAGTTATTGTTGATGACTATTCTAGATTTACTTGGACTTTATTTCTTACAAATAAAAATGATGCATTTCATGATTTTAAGAAACTTGCCAAGGTTTGACAAATTGAAAACAATTGCAGCATAATAACTCTAAGAAGTGATCATGGAGGGGAATTTGAAAATGAAAAGTTCTATCATTTTTGTGAAAAATATGGAATTAAACACAACTTTTCTACACCTAGAACTCCTCAACAAAATGGTGTAGTTGAGAGGAAAAATAGGTCACTTGAAGAACTAGCAAGGACTATGCTTAATGAATCAAATATTCTTAAATATTTTTGGGCAGATGCAGTGAATATTGCATGTTATGTAATAAATAGGGTTTTAATAAGACCTATTTTAAAGAAAACCCCTTATGAATTGTATAAAGGGAGAAAACCCAACATAACACATCTTAGAGTGTTTGACTGCAAGTGTTTTGTGTTAAATAATGGTAAAAAAAACTTGGCAAATTTGATGCTAAAGCTGATGATGCATTATTTTTAGGTTATTCATCTAATAGCAAAGCATATAGGATTTATAACAAAAGACTAGCTATCATTGAGGAATCAATTCATGTTGTTTTTTATGAAACTAATGTGCAAAATGAGGGTGCAGTAAGTGGTGCAGGTGCAGGAGAAGAAAATTTAATTGAAGGTGTATCAACTGAACTATTACAAACTGATAAAGTTGTAGCAGATGAAATTTAAGCTGGTGAAAATCAGAAAGAACAAGCTGAAATTTTGGCACCAGAACTGAAATATGAAGAAAATGATTTACTCAAAGAATGGAGGGTACCTCATGAGTTATCCATTGAAAATGTGATAGGTGATGTTCAACAAGGTGTTTCTACTAGAATATCCATGCATGATACATGTTTAACTGCTGCATTTGTTTCCCAAGTTGAACCTAAGTGTGTTAATGATGCATTACTTGATGAAAATTAGATTTTAGCTATGTAGGATGAACTTGATCAGTTTAGAAGGAATGAGGTCTGGAAACTAATCCCTTGCACACCTAAAATGAATATAATTAGAACAAAATGGGTGTTTAAAAACAAAATGAATGATCAAGGAATAATAACTAGAAATAAAGCTAGGCTTGTGGCTAAAGGTTACAATCAAGAGGAAGGAATAGATTATGAAGAAATCTATGCTCCTGTAGCTAGATTAGAAGCTGTTAGGCTATTGCTTGCTTTCTCATGTATGATTGGACTCAAACTTCAGCAAATGGATGTGAAAAGTGCATTTTTGAATAGTTATACAAATGAAGAAATTTATGTTTCACAACTATCTGGATTTGTTGATCACAAGTTTCCTAATCATGTATATAAACTCAAAAAGGCTCTATATGGACTCAAGCAAGCTCCAAGACAATGGTATGAGAGGTTAAGTAACTTTCTTATATCTCAAAATTTTGAAAGGGGTCAAGTTGATAAAACATTGTTCATTAGGAAGTCTTTGGACAACTTAATCCTTGTGCAGGTTTATGTAGATGATATAATTTTTGGATCCACTAATGAGAAGCTTTGTGAAGAATTTGTGGAAGCTATGCAGAGGGAGTTTGAAATGTCAATGATGGGTGATCTAAACTTCTTCTTAGACTTACGAGTCAAGCAAATGGATCATGGAACATTTCTTAATCAATCAAAATATTGCAAAGAGATGTTAAAGAAGTATGACATGGACAGCTACAAAGAATCAAGCATGCCTATGGTTACCAACAACTACCTTGATGCTGATGAAAGTGGTAAACCATTTGATTCCACTAAATATAGAGGTTTGATAGGTTCTCTTTTATACCTAACTACTAGTAGGCCAGATATAATGTTTAGTGTATGCATGTGTGTTAGATTTCAGTCCAATCCTAAAGACTCACACTTTGCAATTGCTAAAAGAATCCTAAAATATCTAAAAGGTACTGTTAATGTTGGATTATGGTATCCAAAAGATGCATCATTTAATCTAGTAGGCTATTCAGATGCTAATTTTGCTGGTTGTAAATTGGATAGGAAAAGCACAAGTGGAACTAGTCATCTATTAGGAAGTAGTCTAGTATCATGACATAGCAATAAGCAAGCTAGTGTGGCTTTGTCTACTGCTGAAGCTCAATATGTTGCAGCAGGGAGTTGTTGTGCTCAAACTCAATGGTTAAAACAATAGCTTTTCGATTATGGTTTGAAATTAGATCACATTCCTATTAGGTGTGACAATACAAGTGCTATCAATATAACCAAAAATCCTATTTTGCATTCTAGAACAAAGCACATAGAAATAAGGCACCATTTCATTAGAGGTCATGTTAAAAAAGATGACTGCATAATTGAATTTGTTGATACTCATAACCAACTTGCTGATATTTTTACTAAACTACTCTCTAAAGACAAATTTTTTCAATTGAGAAATGAATTAGGTGTACTTAATATCTCAAATGTGATTTAATTCATGTGTGTGACTCATTCTTGTTGTTTTACATGTTATTTTGTGTGTTTGATTGTTTAATTTTGCATGTACGTTAATTGATTGTTGTTATATTTGCAGTTTATGTGATAAATAATGAAATCTGCAATGACATTCAATTTTTTAGTTAGTTATTTCGTGTTATAATAAACTTATTTCACTTAATTTGGGGTGCAGTAATTTCAGTCTCTGATTTAGTTAGTTTAATTGTTGAAATAACTGATGAATTTCATTAAATGTGGTTGTGCTAAATATTTGGGCTCTTTGGTTTAGTCAGTTCATTGTCGATTTAGTCAGTTAATTTCATTAATTGGTATTAAACCAGTATCAGACTATCAGTTTTAATCAGCTATTTCGCAAAAATCAACCAACTGAATTTGTCTGGAACAACACAAAATTAAATATAAGAACCAATTAGGTGATAAATTGAATTGAGTCACATTCAATTGATGAATTTAAGTTGATTGATTGATAGATGTGCATCAGTTACATTTGAAATATAACTAGTTAAAGAATCTTGACTCTTGTTTTGTCATTTAGTGCTTTTGTCTTGCATATAACTGATTTCTCTCTCCAAATTCAAAATCCTCTTAACTGACTGAATACTTTGGGAAAACAAAACCTGATCCATATCTTTGCTACATATATTGCCTCCGATTGCTTGTTTGACTACATAATGCATTGAATTCTTTCTAAAAGTTGTTGATTAAAATTGTTTAAATACATATGCTGAACTGCATGGCCATTCGTATGTGAAAACTCTGCATACACTTTCTCTGTTCTATTCTCTATATTTTTTTTTCTTTGTAATGACTTCATCAAGAAATCCCAGAAAAGGATAAAAAAAATGTTGGGTCTGCAAGCAAATCCTCAAAGCAAAAAAAACTTGAAATTCTAGCACTACCTTCATATAGACCTGGTTCTATTGAAGCTTGGTTTGATATAAATGATGAAAGAATTGAGAAGTTTCAGTCTCATATCAGTAAAAAGGCAGTGAATCCACCGAAGATTTTGAGTTTACAGTGGTTGGAGGATGAAGGGACGGCTAATATAATCACCATGCTGCAGTTTCAAGAGACGTAGAAATTCTTTGAGCTTAATGGGTTCATCTATCCAGATTTAGTGAATGTTTTCTACACAAACCTTAAGTATGATGGTCCTGTTCTGACCTCCAAAGTAAAAGGAAAGGATATTATTATAAGCAATAAAGTTTGGACAAGGGTGGTTGGACTCAAAACTGATGGGGTCATTGTAAGTAGGGGATATTCTGGTTCTTTGGAAGACTTCAACAAAATTCAGACCTACAGGGAATGCTTGCGAGATCCTGAAAGTTTTGTAAGAGGTTTTCAAGTTGGAGGTCTAACTTTGACAACTAGGATTCTCACTTTCATAATCACCTGGATGCTTACACCAAGGGGAAGTAACCATGCTACCTTAAATGAAGGTGATTTAGTTCTGATTTTTAGCTTGATGAAATCTGTTAAAATAAATTGGATTCATATTTTGAAAGATCACATGCTGAAATCAAAGAGGCTAACTGATCATCTCCTTCCTTATGAATTACTAATTGCAAAATTTCCTGAGTATTCTCGTGTGGATATAAGAGGAGAACAAAAAATCAATACAGGGAAAATCTCATCAGCTGGACAATAGCTTTTTGTTCAAGTTTGGATTTAATAAAAAGGATGGTGAGTGGGTTGCTAGAAAAACCTCTGGATCTGCTGGAACAAGTGTTGTTGGTGCTGCTGATGCGCCTGAAGAGTCTTCAGTGATGGAAGACATTGTGCCCTATGTTCCTCCTGTTGATCGTGACATTCCTTTATCTCAGTTTGACCAAATTGTGCTACAACGGTTTGATACTCTTCAATCTCGCCAAATGTATCATCACTCATATTGCATTGAACGTTTTGGGCGCATTTATCAAAGTATTGAGGACCTGCACGCTCAACTGGTATAGTACTATTGTTGATGATGATGATGATGGAGAGGATGATGACTGATATGATTCTGCTACTTTTGCTGCTAAATCAAGAATTGATGTTGCATTTGTTGGTTTTTTGAGTCATGTTGTTGCTGCTGCTACATTATTGTTGATGCGCTTACTGTTCTTGAAGTCATGCTGGTGTTGTTGTTGTATATGTTGCTGCATTTATGTTTTGCATTTTATTGTTGCGTATTTGTTTTTGTGCTGTTTGTGTTTGCTTGTTGCTGGTTTTTAATTGGGTCTTATGCCCATCTCTGTTGAACAATTCTTATTTTACTGCACATGCTATATTTGGATTTTTCTTCCTTATGCTATTTGATGATTACAAAAAGGGAGAAATATTGAACACAACATGTAAGGGGGGGAATACGTAAATGGGGAGAATTTGTTTCTGCTGCTATGTTTTTTGCTTTGTGTTTATTTTTAGGACTGCTCTACATTCTTCAAAGACAATGGATGATTCAAGTGGTTGTCATCATCAAATAGGGGGAGTTTGTTGGACATGAAGACTTGGTTTCAAGTTAATTTGATGTCTGCAACCACTTTGATGATGAAGATGATGATGCTTGAAGAATGAAGATTTCATCTTAGTGTTAAAGTGTCTTAGGATGTGGGGTAAGATGCATTTCATTTAATCTTGTTTTTCAAAAGGTTTTGAAATGTTTTAAAGAAGTTTTAACTGTTTTAACTCATTAAAAATATGTTTTCAGTCAGTTAAAATGTTCTTAGTTTGATGGCTAAGTCAATCTTAAACATTTTAACCAACTGGTATGAATTTCAGTTAACTAATATTCTGAACTTGTGTTTTTAAGTTTTGTTCTGGCTGAATTCAACTAACTGTTTTCAAGATTTTAATCAACTCAAATTCTGGAACTGTTGTTTCTGAATTTTACTTCCAGCTGATTTCAGCTAGCTATTTTTCAGAATTTAAATCAGCTAAAATTCTGGAACCGTTCTTAAGAAATCCATGCTCTCTGAAAAATCTGGTTGATTCGCATTTAAACATGCTAAAATCACTTAAAGATTTCCCTTTAATGATTTCCACCAATTTAATGACGTTTTCAAGTGACTGTTTTCAATTTTCAGATTTTGGGTGCTCTCTGTAAAATTCATTTTAATGAAAACAACTAGCTAAATCGCGTTTTAACTAACTGATTTTATCAGTAACAGTTTTAAAACATTGAACCAGTTCTGTTTTAAATACTTTGAGTTTTAAAGAATTGGGCAACGAATCAATTACAGAAAAACCCACTGTTCAGAAAGACTTTTCAAGTGTTCTAAATCAATTTGCGAAATCAATCAAGGAGTCCAAGGTCAAATTGAATTGAGAATCTTTCCATAGAAAGTCATCACCTGAATCTTGTCCTGTTTCATTTATTGCAAGTGTAAATCAGGTGAATTCATTTCATAATCTTGTGTAATCTTGTTCTGGGTTTGTTTCTTCTTAATCAGGATGATTAGGGTGTTCTTGTAATAGGGTTTTACAAGGGTATACAGATCTTGTAGGCTTCAAGATCAATTGTATTGTTCTATTTTTAGTTTTTCGTGTAGGGTTCATTTAAAAAACTGAAATTTAGTGAATTGCTTTGATTTGGGTGTTTAGGAAACTGGATTGTAGCCTTTATAGGAAGGTGAACCAGTATAAATCTCTTATGTTAATCTTCTTTCCCTGGTTCTTTGATTTCTGTAATTGATAATTGAATTGCTAATTGAATTGTATATATGATACATTGGTATAAGCACATTTCAAGAATTTTTAAAGAATTGATTTTCACCTGCAATTGCAACCTACTTTATGAAATTGGCCAAGGATTTCAAAAATATTTAAGAGTTTAATTCACCCCCGCTCTTAAACTCAGCCATTTATTCTAACACCTGTCCTATGCTAAAGTGAATATTTTTCAAAATAACACTTGCTTGAACCAAGTTGATCCCAATTGTAACATCTCAAACATTTCAAATATGTTCAAACAAACACAATCATGCATAAAAATCAGATAGTGTGACCAACACCACCTTCACATCCAGATCTTCTACCCTAAGGTACTATCAAAACACAACTAGCTACCTTTACCTGTTAAGGTTTGCCTCTCAAGCTTAAGCTCCCAAAATCTTCTATGCTCACAGGAAAACTAAACCTGTACATAAAAGACTCTAATCAATGATCTAAACATACTTTCATACTCACTGACTAACAAAGATTCATCTTTGCCTTAGAAAACCACACATGCAACTACTGTTATCCAACCATGTAACCAAAAATCAACTCTAACTCAAGAAAATAGGACAAAGAGAAACTTACTCTAAAACAAATTCTAATTGGTTAGAAATGTCCTATTCTCCACTAGGATCTCTAAGGTGGGCTCTGATTTACAAGATGAGCAGATCTTTCAGAATTTTAGAGGAAAGTTAAAGAAGAGTATTTTAGAGAGATAGTAGTTTTTGTGAAATGAAGTTTAAAGAACTAAACTTTTTTATTTATAGGCTTTTCAACTTAAATAATAAAATATTCATATTTCATTTCAGTTAAACCACTCCTACTCTTAAATACATTTTCTTGGTCTTTACAGGAAACCTCTATTTCCACCCGAACATGTAAATTTTCTTCAAAAGACCTACTCCTTTCTATGATTTTTTGCAAAATTTTTCTATTATTAAGGTTTGAATAACAACCTTGAGTTTGGCAATTTTAGTAGGTGAGCTTTTTGTGGCAGGGTTGGCGCTTACAATAACGACACTTATTCTTGAGCCTCCCCCAGGACCCGCATGCTTAGACAATAAAATATTAACCCAAGCTCACAAAATAGTATAAAAACATGATTTCTAATAAACAAAACATTTTACAAACATCACAACAAATGTATACAACATGTTGTAGTTATTATTTTTGAAATAACTTCCCTCACTTAGATTCTGTTGGTTCCTTTTCTTAAAAAAAAATAGGAATGTTGAAATCCAAATCTTCACTCCTTTTTATCTTAGAATCCTAGACAACATTACTCCATACATAAAATACACTTAGAAAAACTTCAGAATTAGACTTATTCAAAAAACCGATCGAATAGAGTTTCTCCTTACTCTGTGAGCTTTTTACTACTTCTTCCATATCTAAGAGTAGAGTTGTCAAAACGGGCGGCCCGACCCAGCCTGGCCTGGCCCTATGGGCCGAGTTCAGAAAATCTGATAGCCTAGCCTGACCTATATTTTAAAACGGGCCACAATTTTTAGCCTAGCCTGACACCATGTTAGGCCAACGGGCCATTTTTAGCCTAATTCAAAATTGAAAAATATTACAATATTTCTTTTGCTTTCTTAGTCTCTTCACAACTTTGTTCAACATTATTTCTTTTGTTATCATCAGATGAATCACTAATTGGAGGAGTAACTCCTTGATGTTGTCATAGGGAATAAGAACTCTGCAATGTAATAGATAAAAAAAAGAACCTATTTAATACTTATAATAATTTTACTTTATATAATTCAACAAATATTAAAACTGCTCAGCAATAGTTGGACAAGTGAGAAATGTTGGGGTAAACCAGAAAAATTTAGGTAGAGCTGGATCTAAATGTTGGCTAGGTAAACGTCCTAGAGTAAGAGGAGTAGTTATGAACCCTGTAGACCATCCGCATGAGGGTGGTGAAGGGAGGGCCCCAATTGGTAGAAAAAAACTTGCAACTCCTTGGGGGTTTTCCTGCACTTGGAAGAAGAAGTAGAAAAAGGAAGAAATATAGTGATAATTTGATTCTTCGTCGTACTAAATAGTAGAGAAAATAGAAATTGTTTCTTTCTCTTTACAAGAAAAAGGAGTAATTAACTGTGACACGTTCACTAAAAAAATCCTTTTATAACAAAAGCAAATATAAAGTTTTGATTAGAAATGCAAAAAATGATAATATAAATAAACAAAAAATAAGGAAGAACCTAATCTAATGTGAAACAAAGAAGTTATGGCGGAAGCGTAAAAAACTGTGGTGGTGAAAAGTGATACAAGGAAAGAGGAGCAATGCAGTAGAGGAGATGAAAGAACTTGTGAGAAAGGAAGAGAAGAGATGAAGAAGTGAACAGAGACTCTAACTTTGAGACACTAGGGTTTCTTTCTTTAGTATGACAACATAACAATTAAGAACAAAAAATTAATATAAAAAATAAACGGGTCAGCCCATTAGCCTACGGGCCAGCCTGGCCTTGGCCCATATGGGCATCGGACCAAATGGGTCAGGCTATAAAAGGTCTATTGTTATCTAGGCCACAATTTTTTCAACCTAATTTGACCTGAATCATAAGCTATACAGACCAGCCCATTGGGCCAGACCTATTTTGACAGTTCTATCTAAGAATGAAAAAATAGAAATTTTGTAAAATGAATTACTTAACTAACCTATTCATATTTTGAAAAATAAGTGAATAATAATATAATATTTTATATTATATTATTTTCACAACATTACAATAATACTTAAAATAAATATTCTAATATAAAATATAAAGAATAGTTATCTTATCTAAAACAATGTAAATATTTATTTATCATTATAAAATTTATGCAATACAATATAAAAATAAAAAAGCTATCTTATAAAAAAAAGAAATAAATAACATGTGGAAAAAGAGAAACAAAATATATATAAAATAAAAATATATCGTATATAAAAATATTAAAATAAAAAATAATGAATAATGAATAATTAAAATGAAAAATCAAATAAATATAAAAAACTAAAATTTAGAAGTTAGGTTAAAAAATATTTCAACAGCGTCTAAAATAATGTTTCTCTCTTCGTTTCAAAACTATAATTATTTTTAATTTTATTCTACAAGTATGGTTGTTTGTTTGTTTACAAATCCAAAATAATTTATCCATATTTATACCATTAATGAAGAGATTCTATTTGTATCTGGTGTACTCATTTTATCATTTTATTCTTTCTCATTATATAAGTGTATTGTTTACACTTTTTAATTATTTTTATCTAACTTTATTAATTTTATGGTCTATAAAAATTACCTGCTATAAATGAATACCATTATAAAAATGAGTTAAAAATTTTGTCTTTAAATTATTTGTCAAAAATATGTTTCATTTTTAATACAAACTTTAGATCTATTTCGTTTTTATATTTTATAGGTATAAATGATGATAAAAGATAAAAATATCTTTAACAAAAAGAAAATAAAAAAAATGATAGAAAAGAAAGTGAAAGAAACTTAATAAAAAAATCATAGTAAAGTAAAAAACTACGAAGAAGGAAAATAAAAAGATAAAAAAAATTTTTGACACATTATTAAGGATCGTTTACATGAATTGATAAAATATAAAGACGATATAAATCCAACATTTACCTGAAGAACGAAACATATTTTTGAAAAATAATAAAAAAAAACATATTTAATCTTATAAAAACTAATAAAAATATTTTTATGATACACATTTTTTATAAATTTAATGTGAATTTTAAAAGTTTTTTAATTATATTTTTATCACTATAAAAAAGTGGATACGTTTATTCTTCCACTAGTATCAATAATAATAAAAGCATCAAAATTGAAAAGAAATGTTAAATAAACTAGTAAAAGAACTTGTTAGTAAAGTTAAACAAATTTTTTAACTAATAAAAAAACTAAAAACTGAACTAAGTGAAAAGTGTTGCTAAATCGTTCACCGTGTCATTAGGACTAACCCATACAGAGTGAAGTCCCAAACGCGAAAAGCTGGTAACCCCAGTCAACGCTTAACTTGTTTCCAACATTTTTGTTACGGCTGCTTCTTCCTGCACTTCTTTCTGCACTTCCAGAAATTATTTAAAATTACAAAATTATCTTTTAAACTTTACGAGTTATTTTTTAAAAAAAAAGTATTTTAGATTAAAATGTTCTGAAATATTAAAATTTCTATTTTAATTTTTTTTCTTAAAAATAGAATTGTAAAATTTTTATTTTAGAATATATTTTTCGAAGTTAAATAACATTTTGGAACACTAATTTTTATTTCAAAAAATTCTTTTCAAAAACATTAAAAAAAGTAAAATAATGATTTTATAAGATGTAAGAAGAAGCAGCTTTTTGTTGGACATAACTGGGCCTCTGGAAGCCCAAAAACTCCTATAGAGAAAGAAGCCCAACTCACAGGGAAAACGACAACACAATTTTAGGTATTAGTGGTGACGCTAGAACGTTAACGTTTGGTTCCTTGGTGGTGGTGGTGACGGTGGTGGCGGTGGTTGTTTTTGAAGTGAGTGTAGAAAGAATGGCGATGACGCAAGGGGTGCAGAAGAACACGCTGTACGTGGGAGGGTTAGCGGAGGAGGTCAACGAGTCCATCCTCCACGCCGCCTTCATCCCCTTCGGCGACATCAAGGACGTCAAGACGCCACTCGACCAGGCCACGCAGAAGCACCGCTCATTTGGCTTCGTCACCTTCCTCGAACGCGAAGACGCCTCCGCCGCCATGGACAACATGGACGGTGCCGAGCTCTACGGCCGCGTCCTCACCGTCAACTACGCCCTCCCCGAACGCATTAAAGGCGGTGAACAGGGCTGGGCCGCCCAACCTAGTAAAACCCATAATCCTCTGCTTGTTTTCACTCTTGCTTAAACCCTAATTTGTGAATGCTCTAATTCTATGCTTTGTTGTGTTCTGTGTGTGATTGATTGTGTATCTCTGTTTTGTGTTTCAGTTTGGGCGGATGCCGATACCTGGTTTGAGCGCCAGCAGCAGGAGGAGGAGATGCGGCGTATTGAGGCCGAGAATCGCGCGGCGATGCAGGCGGCGGAGGACTTGCACCGGAAACAAGTGGCGGAACAGCGAGAGGGAGAGAAGGAAGAGGAAATTGAGATCAAGGATGATCCTATGGCCAAGGCTGAAGCTGAGGTTCTACAACAATAGAATCACAGTGATTTGTCAAATCAGAGCAACTTGGTGAGTGAACCTTTGTGTGTATGTAATGTGATCTTTTAAGGACACAATCTAGAATTTAATGCGAACATCTGAACCCTCGACCAATAGCTATAGATATATCTTGTGAATGATTATTACTTATATCTATAGATTATGGAACAGGATAGCTGTTGAAATGAAAGTACCATTCTTTGGAAATGAAGTTAAATTCCTTTGAGTATTGGGTTAAACTACATTGAATTTTAGATTCGTCTTGTGTATATACTTTTGTTTTTGCATATCAATTTATTAAAAAGAAGAGAAGAGCCACTCTTAAAATAGTGCCTAAAGTTGGACTATAAAAGGTTTGAGAGCAAGAGAAAGAAACATTTTGCAGAGTAACATGAAAACCTAAGCATGAATAGTGAAACAGACTCACAGGCCATGTGTTATGAATTCCTGATTTGATTATGGCTCTCTAAGCATTTGAATAGCTATCTGTCAGCAGCTCCTATAAGCTCTTTTACGCTAATTGCTATTCTTCATGTGGCAATTTTGAAAGTAAATGTTTTTAGTGGAAGCGACAATTATCTAGAATAAAACTTTGATACAGTTTATAAAGTGTTGTTTGTATTGCTTTTTTTATCAGAATTAGAGTTTCATTTCGGTAACGTGTCTCATCCTTCTATGGACACCTTTGTTATGTGGATTACTTAGGTGGAACACTGATGTTGATTGGAGAATAGTACAAACAACTACGATAATTTTTTTTTAAAATTTTTTATCTATTTATCTAACTCTTCACCAAGTATAGAAATTCCCCGGTCGAAATGCTTCCAGTTATCAACATGTCTTGTTGAATGATCGTTTATTTGTTGAATTCTCTTCACCCATACTGATTAAGATTTTGAAGATAGAGTGTCCTAGAAATTAATGTATAGAAATCCACCAACACGGTTGTTTTAGCTATAAACACAAAATACTCAAGGTTGCAGTGCCTACCCTCTCACTTGTGACCAGTAGAGTCCTTGTTATTGTCAAGCGGGTGAGCTCCATAAGTGTGTCATACCTGCTAAAGCTGCACTCAAAGACCTTATAATGGAATATAGGTGGTTTTTTCAATGACACGTTTGAACTATTCTTGTTTCTCGTTGTGTTGCATTGTATAGCCAGTCACTAAACAGGACAGAAGAATTACCCGAACCAAGATGAACACTGAATCCATCTCAGGTGTTGCATTGCATAGCCTTCGTATTGATGCTTCTCCAAAAAATAGAAGTTTGTTTCTGACCTGCCGCTATGAAAACAATACTGTCCTTCAAATATTTGCTCGATCACAATTGAACCATAATCTCCTTTTGTCATGATAAATTTGTCAAACCAGCTGGCTCCTATTAAGGCCAACCCACCTTAAATGTCTTGAAGATGTAATGATAAAAAGTTGCAGTTGTATACTTGAAATGCATTAGTATCTGTTAATATATATAAAGCAAAGCATACATAAAGCAAAGCATACATAAAGCATACCTTCTAAGAATCATCCTTTTTATCCTCCAACTGTTTGAAGAAAGTGCTAATTGAGTGGGAGGATGTGCAATGATTAGGGATAACGAAGTGTATTCGTATAATAATTGTATAAATGCAGGTAGGGAATTATAATCTCATCCCCACATATTATATATATATATATATATATAACTTATGTAAATAATTATTTTATATAAGTTTTTTAAAGTGATTATAGTAGAGGATTGTGTCATATTTTTTGTTATGACTTATATTTGAATGACTTAAATTTATGTTTTAAATTAATATTATGTTTTGACAATTCAATAGTAAAATTTCAAAATAATTTACTATTTTGTTTCTAAATTAAGAAGAAAATTATGATAAATAGATAATTGTAGATAAATAATATTTTTTATTACTTTTATACTTGTATTTATACTTAGCTAATACTGATATCATTTGTGAGTGTATAATATTTTTTTTGAGATTTTAGTTAGGTGTTGTGTAATTTTTATAAATTACAAAAATTTGATATTATTTGTTTTGTATCTGATGGTATAGGTAATTAGTATTGTAACAAATAAGAAAAATATTTGAATATATTTGTGTTTTTTTTCTTAATGGTAGAAAGACAACAAAGAAGTTAATCTTTTAAAGAAAAGTTTTCAAAGATAGATTGTCTATATCTACGCCCTTCTTATGATGAAAATATTGTAGAAAAAATAATATGAAATTCAAAAATTAAATTTGAGCATATGACAATATCTTTAGAACTTCAACCTGTATTTCCGATAAGCTTAATTTAATGTAACCATTTTATTGATGAAAAACTTATCCGTCAGTTTCAGCACTATATATATATATATATATATATATATATATATATATATATATATATATATATATATATATATATATATATATATATATATATGAACATAACTATATTATATAATTTAATTATTAACCTATCTTTTAGAAGACTCAAAATTATGCTTAGCTGTTTTTAATTTATGTTTGGATTTTTTTTAATGCTTCTTTAGATTATTTAAGGCTGAGATTTTTTTAAAGATGAAAGATATTTTACTAAAATAAATGTGATCAAATTTGGACAAAAACACTACATGTTCGATTAAAGAATCATGAGTTTTATCCCAATAATAATATAAATTTTTTATTATAGGTAAACATACATGTTACATTCACGGCCAAATCTATAAAGATATTAAGTAATAAAAATATATTTATGTATTAATTTTTGTAAGAGATTTAGTTGATATGCACTCGTAAATGCATTGCCTTGTTAGAAAAATTTACTTTTGTTTGAATTTAAATAAATTCACTTCGTTACTGGTGGTATGAAAAAATGTGTAAAATAAGTTTATGAATCTAATAAAACAATCTCTAGTTAAAAAAAGTTATAATATTGTACTATGTAAACTGTAGGTCTTTATTATATATTAAGAAAGAGGAAAGTATAGATGTGTGTTGTTTAAGTATATATACAAATATAAATGTGTATTAATTTCATGATTTTTTACCAATAAATCTGCTAAGAAAATTATTAAATCTGTTAAATAACTAGATTACATAATTTTTGTTCAATCACATAATTTTCTAAGATAATAGGATGATACCATGAGACTTAGCAAATTATCAGCTATTAAGTGTAACATCCCTCCTCAAGTTGGTGCATGTAAATTTTGGATGCCTAACTTGAGAAAAAAGAAATCGAATTGACATTTTTCAAGTGTTTTGATGAAAATATCAGCAAATTAGCTAAAAAGTAGGAACATAAAGAGTGACAATGACACCATTCAAAATTGCGTCGCGTATGAAATGAGAGTCGATATCTATGTGTTTGGTAAGTTCATGAAATACGGGATTAGCCACAATATGCAGTGTGGCTTGATTATTATAGTAAAGTATCATAGGACGCATGTGACCAATACCCAAGGAATGTAGAAGACCTTTTAACCATGTAAGTTCACAAGTGGTCGTAGCTATGGAGTGATATTCCGCTTCAGCAGAGGAACGGGATACGGTATGTTGTTTCTTAGTTTCCCAAGAGATAGACGAATTCCCAAGAAAAACAATCCACCCCGTAAGAGATCATCTAGTTAAGGGGCAAGTAGCCTAATCCGCATCACACTAGCCATAAAGTTGAAGATCACAATCTGCACGTAGCATGATCCCTTGGCCAGGAGTGCCCTTTAGATAACGAACCACGCGAAGGACAGCATCCCAATGTTCTTGAAAAGGAGCTTGCGTGAATTGAGCAAGCATGTGGACACTATAGGAAATGTCAGGCGGAGTGACTGAAAGATAGATCAAGCGTCTAACTAGTCTTCGATATGGAGCTGGGTAGAGGACTCCCTGTGGCAAGAGGAAAATGATGGTTGGGATTCGGAGAGCCAGCGGGCTTGGTGCTTAAGAGACCAGCTTCGGTAATGATATCAAGAGTTGCGTTGGTAGAGAAAGATACCGATGGGACTTCTAGCCACTTCAATACCTAAAAAATACTTTAAAAGACCGAGGTCTTTCATGTGAAAGCAATGACTCAAGTAGGCTTTGAAAGACTGAATAGCTTCTTTATTATTGCCAGAGATAACAAGATCATCAACATAAACCAATACAATGAGGTGGAGATCATTATTATGTAGAGTAAATAGAGAATAGTCTGAATAGGATTGTGTGAATTCATACTACTCCAACTCATGTTAGGAATTCAAGTGTGAGACTACACATAAAATTTCACATTGAGGAAAAGTGATAAAGTATGATAAAGTCGACATACTAAACACCCCATAATGTCCTTAATATCAGTGAGATATGCTAATTTTCTAGTCATATGATGTGAGACCCTTGTGTCAAGAATCCATGGTAAAAAATTGCAGTTACCACTCAGTTTTTTAATGGCCCCCACTTTGATATTGTTCAAGAGATTCACCAGTATTTCCCATTGCTCATTAGTGATACCTTTAATGTCAAATGAACCATCATTTGAAATTCCATTAGATGCTTTTATGCTAGATGGATTTGTTTGCAAAGAATAAGCTTTAACAATTCCACATCCTTTGCCAAGTTGTGTGCCTTTTCCTCGTCCATTGCCTTTTCCTGTTCCACGAGGACGATCCCCCCACCAATCTGGATAGCCTATAATATGAAAACAACTATCCAACTCATGTCCAGAACGATGACAATGAGTACATGGGACATTTTTTTCCTTTGTTGAATTTTGAGTTCTTGCCTGTACTGCAAAAGCTAACGCGTCACCACGTTCCTCTTTGCTACGAGTGATAGTGCGCATCCGTTCTTCTTACACTAGTGTAGAGTATATTTTGTTCAAAGGAGGCAATGGATCTTGTGCAAGAAGATTGGATCGAACCGTCCCATAAACAACGTCGTCCAGTCCCATGAGAAACTGATGAACCTTTTCTTCTTCACGCTTCTTTTCTAATTCAGAATTGAGATTACATTTGCAAAACCCACACAAATGGGTATTTGTTCATAATTTCCCAACTCTTCCCATAACTTTTTCAATTTGCCATAATAGGAGACAATAGTCATTCCCCTCTGTTTGCATTCAACCAACTCAACTTTGAGTTGTTGAATTCGTGATCTGTTTATTATGGAAAAACGTTCTTGAATGTCCTTCCAAAAATCTTGTACCACCTCTACATGTGAAATAGTCGTTCGCATAGAAGGTTCAATGGTGTTCATGATCCAAGATACTGATGGGAAAAAAAGGGCCAAAAACAAATATAACAACTTGACAAAGAGAAATAATGCAGCGGAAATTCAATCCCCCTTCTTGCGAAAATCTGCGAGGAGCATCAAACAAATAGAACAAAAATAAAATCCAAAGCACAAAGAGACACCAACAATTTTAACGTGGAAAACCCCTCAATGCAAGGGTAAAAACCACGAGTCTCCAGACCAAAGAAAAATTATCCACTATGATCAATAATGAGGGTACACAAGAGTCTCCAATAATAATACCAAAAGGTATTTTCAATAAGCCGAATTAACTTAAGCACAAATGCTTACAAAAGAGAAACAAAGAAGATGAAAAATCTCCAAAAGAGGGCTGCTGGTGCGGGACCGATTTCTCCCAATCTAGACCTTAGATTGACGATCCGAACGGTCAGAATGAAAAACCATATGTCTGGAACCTACTGTCCAAAAATCAGCTCGATCCAACGGTGAACGACTTAACAGCGACGAAAACACCAGTGTAGGTTTAGGGTTATACGGAGATAACTTTCTCTCTTTCTTTTTCTCTCACTAGACTTTTTGTCTTTCTTCAAATTGACTCTCTTATCCTCTACTAATCTGACCCATCTCATTTTAACCTAATGAGACATAATGGACCACTATTTGGGCCTATTCTCCACATAGGAAGGGAGCCCAATAACCCAACAAATCTCCCCCTCACGACTATGTGGAGATATCCGCCAAACCGGTGATCTCACAACAAACTTCAAACTTTCCTCTTGGCAATGCCTTGGTCAGCATATCAGCACCATTATCATCTGTATGAACTTTAGCTAGTTCCACCAACTTAGCATCCAAAACATCACGTATCCAATGATACCTCACATCAATATGTTTGGATTTAGAATGAAAAGTTGGATTCTTACCAAGATGAATAGTACTTTGATTGTCACAATACAACAAGTATTTATCTTGCAAAAAACCAAGCTCCTGCAAGAATTTCTTCACCCATAACAACTCCTTGCATGCTTCAGTAAGTGCAATGAATTCTGTCTTAGTAGTAGACAACGCCACACACTTTTGATTGCCAAGCCAAAGCTCCCCCTGCAAACTGAATCAAATAGCCTGAAGTGGACTTTCTGGAATCAATGTCTCCAGCCATATCTGAATCTGAGTAACCCACCAAAGTAGGCTTATTACCTCCAAAACAAAGCCTCAAACCACTAGTACCACGAAGATACCTCAAAATCCATTTCACAGCATTCCAATACTCTATCTGGATTTGACAGAAATTTGCTAACTGTACCAACAGCGTGTGCAATATCAGACCTTGTACATACCATTGCATACATCAAACTACCCACCGCAGAAGCATAAGGAACTTTGCTCATAGCTATCTTCTCAACTTCATTTGAAGGACTTTGTTTAACACTCAACTTAAAATGCGTAGCAAGAGGAGTACTTACAACCTTAGCATTCTCTATTTGGAATCTTTGCAACACCTTCTGAATGTAGTGCTCCTGTGATAGCAAAAGTTTCTTCTCTTTTCTATCACGAGTGATACTTATACCAAGAATCTTCTTAGCAGCTCCCATGTCTTTCATGGCAAATGACTCGCCCAGTTGCTTCTTCAACCTGTCAATTTTGGAAACATCTTTTCCAACAATAAGCATGTCATCAACATATAACAACAGGATAATGAAATCATTCTCAGAAAATTTCTTGACAAAAACACAATGGTCAGAAGTAGTCTTCTTGTAGCCTTGCTCACACATAACAGACTCAAACTTCTTATACCACTACCTCGGAGCTTGCTTCAAACCATATAGGTTTTTTCGTAGCCTACACACATAGTCTTCCTTACCTTCAACAAGAAAACCATCCGGTTGCTTCATGTAAATCTCTTCCTCCAAATCACCATGAAGGAAGGTTGTCTTCACATCCATCTGCTCAACTTCCAAATCAAGAGTAGCAGCTAAACTTAACACAGTTCGGATAGATGTCATCCTCACCACAGGTGAGAAAATCTCATTGAAGTCAACACCCTTTCTTTGTCTAAAGCCTTTCACCACTAATCTGGCTTTATATCTGGTAGATGTAGAATTGCTCTCTTGCTTCACCCTGAAGATCCACCTGTTCTCTAAGGCTCTCTTACCCTTAGGCAACTTCACCAAGTCATAAGTGTGATTATCATGCAGAGATTTCATCTCATCCTGCATTGCATCCAATCACTTTTGCTTTTCTTCGCTTTCAACGGCCTCCTCATAACATTCAGGTTCTCCTTTATCAGTCAACATCACATACTCATTGGTAGAGTACTTCTTAGAAGGTTGTCTTGACCTGTCAGATCTTCTGGGTTGAGTTTCAGGTAGCTCAGGTATATCACCAAGACTCTCATCATGTGATACATCATGTTCCTCTTCATCAACATTATCAATAGGAACATCCAAGCTATCTTCAACCTGTTGATTATCAGTATCACCATGTTGTTCATCATCATGAGCATCAATATCCAAATCATTAATAGACAACCGAATTGGATCAACATCAACCACATTACCATTTCCTTTAGGTGTAGACTTCTTCTCCTTATCAATATCTTCAATGGTTTGATCTTCCATGAATTGCACATCACGACTTCTAACAACTTTCTTTTCAACGGGGTCATACAACTTGTAGCCAAATTCATCCTGACCAAAACCAATAAAGATGCATTGCCTTGTCTTCATATCCAACTTGGATCTTTCATCCTTCGGAACATGAACAAATGCTTTACAACCGAAGACACGTAAATGATCATAAGTAACATTCTTGCCAAACCAAATCTTGTTTGGCACCTCAGAGTTCAAAGCAACTGCAGGACTTAGATTAATAACATGCACTGCTGTAAACAATGCCTCACCCCAGAAATGCTTAGGCAATTTTGCTTCAGAAATCATACACCTAACTCTTTCAATCAATGTCCTATTCATCCTCTCCGCTAAACCATTCAGCTGAGGAGTTTTGGGAGGAGTCTTCTCATGTGCAATACCATATTGTCTACAATAAGCATCAAATGGTCCACAATACTCACCACCATTGTCAGTACGAATGCGTTTCAGCTTCTTACCTGACTGTCTCTCAACCAAAACATGGAATTCTTTAAACTTGTCCAACACTTGATCCTTTCTCTGTAGTACATAAACCCAAAGCTTCCTGGAACAATCATCAATAAAAGTAACAAAGTAAAGTGCACCACTAAAAGACTTTACCTTCAACGGGCCACAAACATCAGAATGCACCAATTCAAGCAACTCTGACTTCCTGGAGGGAGGATGCTTCTTGAAGGATACTCTGGTTTGTTTACCAGCCATGTAATGAGAACATTTCTCCAACTCTACATTCTTCAATCCTGAGAGAACATCCTTTTTAAATAAGCAGTTAAGCCCATTTTCACTGATGTGCCCAAGCCTTCTGTGCCACAAAGATGACTCCATATACACGGCATTCACACTATCTTTAGCAACCAAAGCTTTTGTCCAGTAAAGCTTAGAGTTTTTCTCCCCTTTAGCCACAATCAAGTTACCTTTGGTGAGCTTCCACTTTCCATAACCAAAGTGGTTATCATATCCACCATCATCAAGTACCTGCACAGAAATCAAGTTAAAGCTAACATCTGGAGTATGTTTAACTCCTCTAAGCAACAATTGCATCCCCATGTTGGTTTGCAAGTGAACATTACCAACACCAATAACTTTAGACACCCCATCATTACCCATCTTCAATACTCCAAAATCACCAGGTGTATAAGATGTGAAGAACTCCTTCCTGGATGTAACATGCAGTGTAGCACCACTATCAATTATCCACATGCTCTCATCAGATACAAGACTAATAGTGTCATAATCACGAAGACAAACACGGTCACCACATGTAGTAGTAGTAACACGATCACCATCATCATTATCTTTTTCTCTTTGCTTACCCTTCTTGTCTTTGCTCTCTTTCTTCCACAAAAAACAGTTCTTCTTTATATGCCTGTTTTGTGACAATAGTGACACCACATTCTTGTACCGAGACTTGGACTTGCTCCTGCTTTTATCTCTACCACTGTTTTGTTCTTTCTTTTGGCTTCTCCCCCTATTCTATGTAATAAGCACTTCTGAATGAGATGAAGTACCCTGTATCTTCCTTCTCATCTCCTCATTAAGAGGACCACTCTTTGCCATTTGCAAAGAAATATCACCATTAGGGGTAGCACTTATCATGGAAACCCGAGATGTCTCCCACGAATCCGGTAAAGAGTTTAATAGGAATAAGCCCAATAGATCATCATCAAATTTTATACCCACTCCAACTAATTGATCATAGCGTCCTTGAAATTCACTCAAGTGATTTGAAACAGGAGTTCCTTCCTTGTACTTCAACTCCACAAAATTTTTCAGCAAGTACAATTTATTAGTCCCATAGGCTTCTCGCATGTGTCTCATTAGCAACAAAATTATAAACATTATCATCAACAAACTGCCTGATAAATCCACATACCTGTTGATGTTCAAAATCCCATTCTTCATCTGACTTGGATTCTGGCTTATTGGAAGCAAAAACAGGAAGATGCAAATTTTTCACAAATAACAAATCCTTCATCTTGCCTTTCCATAAGTGATAATTTTCTCCATTCAACGAAATCAATTTTGTATGTGCCTCCATCATTCACGCAAATTAAATAGTCCCTTAACCTAAGAGCTCTGATGCCACTCTGATGGGAAAAAAAGGGCCAAAAATAAATATAACAACTTGACAAAGAGAAATAATGTAGCGGAAATTCAATTCCCCTTCTTGCGAGAATTTGTGAGGAACACCAAACAAATAAAACAAAAATAGAATCCAAAGCACAAAGAGACACCAACAATTTTAACGTGGAAAACCCCTCAATGTAAGGATAAAAATCACGAGTCGTCCAGACCAAAGAAAAATCCACTATGATGAATAATGGAGGTACACAAGAGTCTCCAATAATAATACCAAAAGGTATTTTCAATAAGCCGAATTAACTAAGCAATGCTTACAAAAGAGAAACGAAGATTATAAATCTCCAAAACAGGGCTGCTGGTGCGGGACCGATTTCTCCCAATCTAGACCTCTGATTGACGATCCGAACGGTCAGAATGAAGAACCATATGTCTGGAACCTACTGTCCAAAAATCAGCTCGATCCAACAGTGAACGACTTCACAGCGACGAAAACACTAATGCAGATTTAGGATTATGTGGAGATAGCTTTCTCTCTTTCTTTTTCTCTCACTAGACTTTTTGTGTTCTTCAAAATGACTCTCTTATCCTCTACTAATCTAATCCATCTCATTTTAACCTAATGAGACATAATGGACCACTATTTGGACCTATTCTCCACATAGGAAGGGAAACCAATAACCCAACAGATACTAGTAAGGAGTTAATTGTCCACCAATCTTCAAGGTCATTTGAGTTGTTTGCAGGTCGGTTGATCGTTCCATCAATGAAACCAAATTTCTTCGGTGTGCACCTGGGTTATGAGATTTCCGGAATTATCATTGGAAGTGATATTGTAAGGAGAAATAGTTCTTCTTACGAAATTCCCTTCATTCTTACTGCTTCGCCTATCGTCTGCTTCTGCCATGGTAGCAGATAACCAATTCTCAGTGTTTCTTTTGGTACCGCTCTGATACTATATACTATATCAGAATACAGTGGAAAGATGTGTGTTGTTTATTTCTCCTTGTGAAACAAGTATATATATAAATATAAATAGTTGCACATTAGGTGCATTGATTCCATGATTTCTTACCTATAAATCTGCTAAAATATTATCAAATCTGCTAAATAACTAAATTACATGATTATCGCTCAATCACATAATTTTCCGAGATAACAGGCTGATACCACGATACTCAGCAAACTATCTGCTATACATTTTTTGTACTGATCTATGAGAATCCAAATTCGTTTTTCATGAGAAAAAGTTATCAAAATAGCGTAATTTTATTTCAAAATTATCAATATTTTAAAAAATTATGAAAATAATAAGTAGTACTAAAAAATACGACTAATTTTACAAATATAATTATATTTTGAAAATACGACTTTTATATTATAAAAAATAAAAATTATATTTTGAATATACAATTTCTATATTATAAAAAATAAGAGTACTATGTTAAATACGACTTATTTTTAAAGTCGTGTACTCACTACACGATTTATTTATTTACATAATTTTTTTAAAATTCAACTATTTTTATAAATTTAATAACAAATTACACTAATTTGTTAAAGAAGTCTCTTCGTGAACTATGATTATCGTATTTCTTAACCGAAGCAAATAAACTAATTGAAACTCGTGCAAACATCTTCATCATTAAGCATGTACTCTATATATGGAGCGCGAATACAAAATCTGAACATTTTCACAATGCGTATTAAATTACTTGATTATTCTTAAAACATTGTCTAAAACAAATAATGCATGGCTTTATCTAATTTTTTCTTCAATTTCTCTCTCTCTTAATACGACATCCAGATACAATAAACATATTTTATGTATTATCATTTTCATAACTCGCCTTTTTACCTTTTTTTTATCGAAAGAAGGCTTTTTTTAGCTAGTCCTTGTCTCTTTCTACTTTAAGATGATGCATAGGAGAGACATATTATTGTTTGCAGCAAATATTAGATGAGAAAACTTAGCATAACTTTTTGTGTATTTGAAATGTAAAATAGTGAGAACATGATAATTGGACTATCCAACACTCTTTTTCGCGAATAATGAGAATATTGAGTTTGAACTTATATCCTCCTGCAAACTATATTAAATCTTCACTACTAAGCCGATTGTAATAGGTTCATATACTACACTCTTCAGTACATTTTCATTTTGGCTAAATGGACCTCACTAGTTTTAGAATGGTCCCCCCAAATGGAAAATGTAATTCATATATTTAGTGGGACTTGCATAAATTTGAAGCAATAGGAAAGACTAATTGTGACAAAATGTGGTACTGGTATTTTTTGGAAATAAAACTTCATGTTGAATGATATAACAACCAAATCAGGAACGGATCCAGAAATCTAGAAAAGATGATTCGAAAAAAAATAAAATTTAATAAAAATATCACAATATATAAATATCCGATACTTCTTATTTAAATAATGTAGATCATTCATTAGAATCTGTATCAAACTTTGCCGAAGTTATTATTGCTGTTGAAAAATTACAAAAGCTGAAAAAATGAAAAGTCACAAGTCACGTTGGAAAATTACAAAAGCTGGGAAAATGAAAAGTCACAAGTCACGTTGGAAAATTACAAAAGCTGGGAAAATGAAAAGTCACAGGTCATTTAGAAGTGTGAGAGATATAATTACTTTTTCACAAAAAAAGAAAATTGTATTTAACTTCACAAATAAGTTTTGACTTTATTTTAATATAATATATAAAATATATTTTAAAAAGAAGGATTAGAGTCCACACCTTCTCCTGTATATCTGTCCCTGAATCAAGGAATAATTAATGTTGTATATGACAAAATCTGTTAATCAACAAAGTTACAAGTGAAGGGTTGAAATAAAACCAGTGAAATACATGTTAAGGAATGAGATAAACACGAGACAAAATTTTGAATTGATCAATGGTATACTGATTATTGAATGTTAAATTGTACTCGATCCTTCTTTGTTCTGACTTTGGCAGTATCGTGGTGTTCTAAAAATAACCTTGGAGTAGGATGGCATAGCAAAGAACAACACTAACAGAGTCATGGCTGCATAAATCCAAATACTCAGGTTGCTTTGGTAATTAACACTAGCAGGCAGATATGCTGTAGACAGACAATTTCAATGTTGAGATTTCTTGTGAGAACTTTTCTGTCTTAGAATTGCATCACACAGCTTCACCGCATCTAGATTATCTTTGACATTATGCACCCTAACAATATTTGCCCCTCCTAAAATACCAGCTGTGACAGAAGCGATTGTAGCAGGATCCCTCTCGGTCGTGGGACGATGGCAAATTTCACCTAAAAATCTTTTTCTCGAGGGTCCAATTAGCATGGGAGCATGAGAGACGGACAAACTTCTTGTGCCAATCTCTTTTCTGATATCAGGTAGTCCCAAGAGGATTTCCAAATTGTGTTCAGTTTTCTTTGAGAACCCAATGCCAGGATCAATGATAATCCTCCATGCTGGTATTCCTGACATCTCTGCCTCTCTAACCCGTGAGTATAATTCCGATGATATTTCTTTACAGACATTATCATACTTCAGGTTTTCACTATTTTGCATTGTAGATGGGTCCCCCCTCATATGCATTGCAACATAAGGAACATCAAGATCAGCCATGACCTTAAACATGTTACTATCTAACTGCCCAGCAGATACATCATTTATAAGATGAGCCCCTTTAGTCACTGCTTCTAAAGCAACTTCAGAGTAGAAAGTATCCACAGATATGAGCTTTCCTTCAACCTCAGGCATTGACACTACAGCTTCCAGGATTGGTATTAATCTAACTAATTCTTCTTCAACAGAGATCCTACTTGCCATTGGCCGAGTAGACTGTGCCCCAATATCAATCATATCTGCTCCTTCTGAAATCATTAACCGAACCTGAGAAACAGCAGACTCCACAGACAGGAAATTTCCCCCATCACTAAAACTATCTGGAGTCACATTAAGGATCCCCATGACAGAAGTTCTCCGCGACCAATCAAGTAACCCATTTGCAACAGGAATTACCCTATACATACCTTCCTCTCCAATAAGGGACTCGCTGCCTAAATCTTCCCATAATTCAAAGAGCCCACCAGAATGGCCTGAAAATGAATGCCAGGCAGCAACTGTGTCACTATCAATAGCTGATCCCAATAAATCCATCAAGGGGGCCATAACAAATGGCCTTTCCCAAATTCTTTCATGAGGTATAGTGAGGATATCAGATTTGACTTGATATTTACCATAGAATAAAATGTCTAAGTCAATTGGCCTTGGACCATACCTTATACCATCTGTTCGGCCCAAGTCCTTCTCAATTCTTTTTAGCGTGGACAATAATTCATGTGGACCAAGCTTAGTAACAGCTCTGATTGCAGAGTTGATAAAGCGAGGTTGATCAGTAACATATGCGGGTGCTGTCTCATACAGGCAAGCGTGCCTCGTGATGTTAATGCCCGAGTTCCTCATAAATTTCAAGGCTTCCTTAAAGTTATGCAGTCTGTCACCTACATTACTTCCCAAAGCAATCACTACTTCCTCTTCTTTTGAGTGAAGTTCCACATAGGAATTTGGAGCAGTGTGGAAAGTGGAAAAACCGAGTACTGCAATGAAAGGATCATAATCATAACTTAAATTTAGCTTTTTTTATTTAAATTTGATTACTGCTGTGCTTTTCTAGTAAATTTTTCAAGAGATTAAAGGCCAATAATCAATAATCAAGATTATTAGAGAGAGTCTATATAGACTCGTGGAAACTCCACAGACTTGTAAGACTTACTTCATATAAAAATAAATATAATATCTGTAAATAATATAACCTGTCCCACTTTCACACATTTTTCATTTTCAGCAACCAAATATGAAAAGGAATAAAAAAGCAAAAGATAAATTTTTTAGAGGTAAGAAGGACAACAGGCAAGTCCAACTTGCGGGATCGAAAGAATAGAACCAAACCAAGTCCAACTCGCAGGACCGAAAACAAAAAGTGAAGAGCTTACCTCTACGCGAAGGAGAATGAGAGACGCCAATACGAACCCAATTGCCAAAATGGAATGACAAACCCAGAGGTGACGAACCCAAAACGGAATGACAAACCCAGAGGTGACGAACCCATTACGGAATGACGACCTAGAATGAACAAGGAACCCAGAGGAGACGCAAAGGAGGCGAGAAACCCTAAACAAGTGAGAAAAGGGGGAAGAAAAAGCCCTTACCGTGAATATGTTTGGGAGAACTGCTGAAAGAATCTATCTCTGTATTACTAAAACGTGTAATATTATAGGGGGAAATCCATTAACTTTCTACATTTCCATCCAATTTTCAATTGATGGTGATCTTGGGGTTTAAGAACCTTCATCTAACGAAAAACCAATTCACTGACATAGGCATATAATATAATTGTTTACTACTATAACAGATTCATTCTGAGTTGTTTTCAGTATCATATCATAGGAAATTCAGTTTATATGAGTCCAATTAGTTTGCATTTACATTTAAGATACTTTCTTGCAGCAAAAAGCTTATGCCTGCACGTCTCCAGATGCTTCAAAATACTCATCTGAGGATAGACAAAGTGAATATTATGTGCAGTACCCGAACCATTAGTCACAAGGGGAAAAAATCACTTTCTGCTAGAAAATCAAACATCCACAAAAATTTCATACAACAGTTGTTAGAATAAACTTATTTTTTTATTCCAATCTAGTGAATCACTAGATGCAGACCAGAAAAATCATAGTCATTAAAATTGCAGCAAATGAGGCTAGATTACTTCCGTTAGATATAACATCGAAAACAAGATCCAAAAGTCTTTGAGACATATCACCAAACACCTTTCATAAAATAAGCAAAAAGTGATAGCAATGCCTACCTTGTAAATAACCTTGTGAATGTCTAAGGTCTCTCGCAAAGAAATATAACCGATGCGGTCACAGTCTCCAAAAACTTTAAATTAATGTTGCTGACCGTAATTTAGAATTGTTAGCATACACAAATTGTTTCTAGAAGACACTAATTAGATGGTTATTTTGTGACTCTTAGTTATGTCTATGAATTGGGTTGGAAGAGCTAGAATGACACTCCAAGACACGAACACAGACACACACAGGCAAAAGCAGGAAGAGAAACAACGACACTTCTGAACTCGGCATTACAGTGGACAGGAGGAGAAAGGGAAAAGCCTTACCCAAGTAATAAATCAACATTTTGTTAAATAATAATAATAATAATTAATAGTATATTCACAAATAATAATAATAACATTAATATAAATTTAGTGTTTTAGATTTCTTTAAGAAAATCTACCCATGTATGATAGAAAGAAATAATCATAATAACAAGATATTTATATAATATGAAGAGTTTAAATAACTCATATAAATTTATAAAATTTGAATAAAAATCAAATATTATATAATATGTTTAAGTACTCAATTAATAGTATTAAATAATAAATTATATCTAAATCTTATTTTTAAATATAAAAAAATTTATAAATATAATATTAATGTTGTATTTCTTACCGAGGGCGAAGAAAAGAAAAAAAAATGAGGTGCAACGAAAGTTGAAAAAAAAAATTAAAATTATAAAAAATAAGATAAAAAAGTGATAAAAAACTTTTTTCATTAAATACATAAAATTTAAAAAAAACTTGTATATAAAAAACATTTAATTTATAATATTATTTTAAATTAATTTTTAAATATTATTATTAATTATAAATTATTATTATAATATATATAATTAAAATAAATATATTAATATTTTATAATTAATTATATTATAATCTAATCTAACATATACTTGATTATGTTATAATGGATTATATGTTATACATATAATCGATTAAATTATAATATAATTCATTTTATTAATATTATATAATAATATAAATTTATTTTAAATTAAAATTTATTTATAAAATAAATTTATATAATAATAATAATGATAACTATTAAATAAATAATAATATAAATAAATTTATATAATAATATTATTAAATAAAATATTTAATATTTATTATAAAATATATTTTTATATATTAAAAATTTATATTGATTTAAATTTTTAAATTTAATTTATATTTTAAAAATATTTTTATAAATTATTTTAAATATATTAATTTTAATTAAAATTATTTTATTACATCAATCAAATCATTCACAAACTTTTATAAATTTTCTCTTCACTTTCTATTATCTTTTTTCTAAAACAAATAATTTTACTTTTTCTTTAAATTTTTTCTTTTTCACTTCCTCGTTTCTTTTCTCTAATAGGAATAGAGCCTACAAAAAAGTATTAAGATTATTATATTAATAATTCAGTCAAAACTTCCATTTTTCATCTTAAAGGACGCATCACTTTTTTCTAACAAGAGGAGAAAGTTACAAATAAAATATCATTTCTTATCAATTTTTAATACTTTTTAATAAAAAAATTTATATGATAAATAATCTTTATGTGATTCATCTTAGACTAGTTTTAAAAGTTTGTTAAAATTTAAAAACTAATATTATATATATATATATATATAAAAAAATCAAAGTCCTAGATAATTTTAAAAATAGTTACTTTTAATAATGAGCATTGTAACACCTTTCTTAATTAATAGAGTATTTATAATTTAAATAAATAATAAGAAGAAAAAACATGTTAATTTCAAACATGTTAATAAAATCTACCCATGTATGATAGAAAGAAATAATCATAATAACAAGATATTTATATAATATGAAGAGTTAAAATAACTCATATAAATTTATAAAATTTGAATAAAAATCAAATATTATATAATATGTTTAATTACTCAATTAATATATTCAGTATTAAATAATAAATTATATCTAAATCTTATTTTTAAATATAAAAAATTTATAAATATAATATTAATGCTGTGTTTCTTCCCGAAGAAAAAAAAAATGAGGTGCAACGAAAGTTAAAAAAAAATTAAAATTATAAAAAACAAGATAAAAAAGCGATAAAAAACTTTTTTCATTAAATACATAAAATTTACAAAAAAAACTCGTATATCAAAAAACATTTAATTTATAATATTATTTTAAATTAATTTTTAAATATTATTATTAATTATAAATTATTATTATAATATATATAATTAAAATAAATATATTAATATTTTATAATTAATTATATTATAATCTAATCTAACATATAATAGATTATGTTATAATCGATTATGTTATAATCGATTATGTGTTATATATATAATTGATTAAATTATAATATAATTCATTTTATTAATATTATATAATAATATAAATTTATTTTAAATTAAAATTTATTTATAAAATAAATTTATATAATAATAATAATAACTATTAAATGAATAATAATATAAATAAATTTATATAATAATATTATTAAATAAAAATAGTTAATATTTATTAAAAAATATATTTTTATATATTAAAAATTTATATTAATTTAAATTTTTAAATTTAATTTATATTTTAAAAATATTTTATAAATTATTTTAAATATATTAATTTTAATTAAAATTATTTTATTACATCAATCAAATCATTCACAAACTTTCATAAAAATTTTCTTCACTTTCTATTATTTTTTTTTAAAACAAATAATTTTACTTTTTTTTTAAATTTTTTCTTTTTCACTCTCTCATTTCTTTCCTCTAATAAGAATAGAGTCTAAAAAAAGTATTTAGATTATTATATTAATAATTTAGAATTTTTATCACAGTCAAAACTTCTATTTTTTCATCTTAAAGGAGACATCACTTTTTTTTAAAAAGAGCATAAAGTTACAAATAAAATATCATTTCTTACCAATTTTTAATACTTTTTAATAAAAAAAATTATATAATAAATAATCTTTATGTGATTCATCTTAGATTAGTTTTAAAAGTTTGTTAAAATTTGAAAATTAATATTATATATATATATATATATATAAAATCAAAGTCCTAAATAATTTTAAAAATAGTTACTCTTAATAATGAGCATTGTAACACCTTTTTTAATTAATAGAGTATTTATAATTTAAATAAATAATAAGAAGAAAAAACATGTTAATTTCAAACATGATAAAATATTGAGTAATTTTGTTAAAATAATAACAAATGAAACATAAGTCGTTGTCGTAGAAAACGTCTTTTAGTAAAATCAAAGTTATCGTGTTGCAATAAAAACAAGTACAAGATAAATCATATCATCATTACCCAGACAGTAAATCGAATTCGTAATTGAATAATACTCATTTCAAAATCATTAAAAGTAAAATATCCAGAAATGTGCAGTATCAATATCAAATCAAGAAATTGTAAACTGAATGAGCTTTCAGAAGACTGATATACATACCAAATAAAATGAAGTCATTTTCTATAATTCTTTTAATCTGGAAAATGATTTTAACAATTTTTTAATTTAAAAATTAATTTTAACTTTTAAATTATATAATTTTAAATTAATGTTTCAGATTATATGATATAAAAGTTAATTTTAACATTCATAAAAAAAATTCAGAAATAAAATAAAAATTTTCATATTTATAAAAATGAAAAAATGGCGTACGGAAAGTGTTACTGGTTTCGTTTAATTTTGAAATTATTTTCCAAGTACCACGGTTTCATACAAAATTTGTTTTACTCATAACACAAATAGAATATTTTACTGTATTCGGGTGTGGAATTCTGGTATCATCTCTCTGCCAATATTATAAAAAAAAAGTTAGAATCCAGTTTTTATCGGTATTTTGATTTTAAAATAAAAAGAAAAAAATGAATATTTTTAAATAATTTATATATAAATTTTGATTAAAATTATTTGTATTATTAAAAAAATTGTTTTTTAAAAACTCAAAATGTAAAAAAGTAATTTTTAAAAAGAGTTTAACAATTAAGTGTGTATATTTTTATATTTAATTTAAATTTTTAATATTAATAATGATTTATATATAAAGGTTAAATCATTAAATCTAATATTCTAAAATCTTCGAATAATTACACTAATTAAGAAATTAATAGCCATCAATTAATATTAAAGAATATGTAATAAAAAAAGTTAATAACATAGCAAAGAGAAAAAAATTTGCTACATTATTAATTACAGTGTAAATATTTTCTAATATAAAAATTATTTTTGCATTGAAATAAGTAATGTAGTTTGAAAATTTTAATAATGTGTATGAATAATATGATGTTTAAATTGTTAATATAAAAATGAAGAAGGATCTTTAAATAATATTTAAAGGATAATTGTTTTGATGATGATGACTCTAGAAGAAGAAGATAGACATTTATGATTGAAGTTTTGGAATCTTGAAGTCTTGCAAAAGCTTTAATCTTGTATTTTTATGTATATATTTAATTGTAATAGTTAGAAATCATGTTGAAGATCATAGCATGTACACAACTCTCCTTAAACTTTGAAAAAAACCTTTTATTTTTCGTGAAAAGCTTTTAACATTGAAATAATCGATTATCTCCTAGAATAATCGATTATCATACTTAAAATAATCGATTATCTTGTGAAATAATAGATTATCATCAACAAACTTTTATTTTTCAATTACTCTCTGAAATAATCGATTATCCCAAGTAAGAATCGATTATTCTGAACATTTTTGCGAAAATCTTTTTATATTCTACAGAACCTTGCGCCCCTCTTTTTCTATAAATATAAAAGGGGTCAGAGCTTTCAAAATTAACATAGAGAGATCAAAGTGAAAGTTGTTCTGCTACTAGTGTTCAAACTTGCTTCATCCTTTGTGGTTATTCAAAGGAGGTGTTTTCATTAGGTGTTCAAGGAAGGTGTTGTTCATCTCTTATGTTCAAGAGAGATGTTGTTTCATCCTTTGCTCTGTACAAAGGAGGTGTCTTGTTAATCTTTCTGCTATCTTTCTCATTCCACTGTACTGTAAGTTTGTAAACTTTATTATTAAGATAGTTAGTAGAAATCACTCTCTGTTGAGGTGATAAGTCACTAGACGTAGGATCTACTTTGATCTGAACTAGTATAAATACCGTGTATTTTTTCTCTATCTCTACTCTCTTTGCTTTTAGTCTATATCCTGCTTATTTATTTTTTACTCTAATTTTTATAAAGCAGAATTTAAATTTATATTGGGTTTTTGTTAAACTCTGTTTCAACAAAGTTAAACTCTATTTTTTACTTTCCTTTTAGACATAAACATATCTTTTAAAGTTTATAAAATATTTTTTTATTCACTTAGAATATTCTAGAATATCTAAAAAGTTACATTTTATTTTATTTCATTATTTCTCTCTTCATCTCTTTAAGTATTTCTTTAGTGAAATCTTTGATAAGAATGGAGCCTTTTGGTTGGTCAAAGCTTTGAAGATTTGATGAAGTCAACCTCATTGAAGCTTATGAAGATCATTATATGATTGTATTTTTGTGTTTCTAGGTTGCCTTGTAAGCATCTCTCACTTAGCAATTCATATGATCATTCGATAAGCTTGGATATGTTGATGAAAACTATCTTAGAAATTATCTTGATCATTTGCATATTTTAATAAATTAAAAGATCGCGTTAATCTGTTAAAATACTTCTGAAGTACTAAAATTAACTTCAGCTGGAATTTTAATTGGTTAAAGCATAAATTTAATGTGTTAAAAATGCTTAAGATCTTGAATATTTTTAAGACAGGTTTATTAATCTGTTGAAGATTATTTTTCAATAGATTAATTATCTTTGGCTCAGGTATTTTACAGTTTGGATATGTTTTATTATTAAAAACTTGAGCTGTTCCATTAATTTTACTGTTACGTAAAATTAACAGATTAATTCGAGTTTTTAATAAGCTAAAACTATCAGTTTTTCTGAAAACCTCTCTCTATATAAATAGTTTGAAATTCAAAATTAAAACAGATCTTTTACAAATCTTTTTGAAATGCGATTTGAGAGAGAACCTTTCTGAGCAAGAACAACTGTGTGGGCAATCAAAGACTTAAAGATTTTATCCTTGAATTTGGCTCTTGAAGAGATTGTATAGAAGATCATCATTCAATTTCTGTTTTGATCTTTGTTTGTAAACCAGGTGATTTCATTTCTTTTTTGTGTTTCTTGTAAGCGTTTCTAGATTGGAATTATCCAGTGGAACTGCCGTAGGGTTCTGTAGTGGTTGGGTGCAAGTCTTGTAGGGTTCAAGTTTTGTAGGGTTCAAGACTTATGTTCTTGTTTATTCTCTTAGGCTTACTAGGGTTGTAAGCGTGTGTAAGAACAATTTTTTCAGATTAGCAAAATTTTTTCTGTGGTTGGATAACTGGATGTAGCTCTTGTGAAAGAGTGAATCAGTATAAATCATTTATGTATCTCTTTATTTTCAGTTCTACACTTTATTGGTTTCTAGTTTTTGGAAATCTGCACCTTATTCCTTGTCATTGAATCTGGTACGATAAAACAACAAGTTAATTCGTGTTTTTAACAGATTAATTTTTTGAAAGATCTATTCACCCTCCTCTAGATCTTGTTTATGCATCTTATCAATTGGTATCTAGAGCTAGTTCTTGAAAATTACTCAAGTTTTGATCTGGTTTTTCTAAAAATGGCTGAAACAAGGTTACCTTTTGCTGAAAGGGTTTCTATAAACCGGCCACCCATGTTTGGTGGAGTTAATTACCCTTTTTGGAAAGTAAGAATGAAAATCCTCATGGAATCAATTAACAGAGGAATTTGGGATGCAGTTGTTAATGGACCTTTCATTCCTACTCACAAGGTAGATGGTGAAATGGTTGAAAAACCATGGAATCAATGGACTGAAGCTAAAAATAATAAGGAGCAATATGATTACATTGCTAAAAACATTATCACTTCTGCATTGAATCTTGATGAGTTCTTTAGAGTTTCTCAATGCAGTTTAGCAAAGGAGATGTGGGATATCCTTGAAGTCACACATGAAGGACCGACAGATGTTAAACGTGCAAGAAAGCATGCCTTAATACAAGAGTATGAGCTCTTTAGGATGCAACAAGGAGAATGCATAGCTGATGTGTAAAAGAGGTTTACAAATGTTGTAAATCATCTCATAGGTTTGGGAAAAACATTTGATAAAGAGGAGCTAAACATCAAAGTGTTGAAATGTTTAGATAGAACATGACAACCCAAGGTCACAACTATCACAGAATCCAAAGATTTGACAACAATGACAACAACCTCCTTGTTTGGAAAATTAAGGGAGCGTGAGATAGAAATTAACAGGTTAAATGAGTTAGAGATCAATGATAAAAAGAAGAAGAGCATAGTCTTGAAAGCTGCAGCTCAAAAATCAGAATCCAATGAAGAAGAATTGAATGCAATGAGTGATTCTGAAAATCTGAATTTGTTAGTGAGAAGATTCAGCAAATATCTCAAGAAGAAGCAAAAAGACAAAAATCCCTCTCAAAGAAGGTATCCAAGAAAATATGATTCTAATTCTCCTAACTTTACATGTTTTGGATGTGGTAAACAGGGTCATATCAGAGCTGAATGTCCAAACAATCAAAACAAAGAAAAATCCAGCAGCTAGAAATCTGAAAAAGCTGCAAAATTCAGAAAATCTTATGTTGCTTGGCAAGATAATGACTCATCTTCTAGTACATCATCAAAGGAAGATGAAAAGGTGAATTTGTGCTTGATGGCTGGTTATAAATCATCTAGCAATGTAAGTAATGCAAGCTTTCAGATTGAAGAAAACTATGATCAGTTATTAGATGTCTTTAATGAGATGCATGAAGAAGCAAATAACTTAGCCTGAAAAAATAATAGATTAAAAGGACTAAATAACTGGTTAAAAAACAGAACTGTTGAATTGAAAAGACAGCTTGAACAGGTTAAATCTGGTTTTGAAGAACTGAGAAATACATCTGAAAATAAGCATGATTTAAAGAAAGAATGTCATAACTGTGATATATTGCAAAAGAAAATTCATTATCTAATAAAAGCATGCTCAAATTAACCATGGGAAAGAATAATCTAGATGCTATCTTAGGTTCTCAAAGATATGTAATAGACATAGCTGGTTTGGGTTATTATTATGGTTTTAGAGATAAAAATAAGAAGTTTCAGAATTCTTTTACATATAAAAATCAGAATTACACTTCTTTTATTAATTGTTTTTATTGCATGAAAAAGGACATAGTGTAAAAACTTGTAAAGCTAGATTGTATGATGTTCCTTATGGTATGAAGAAGTGGATGCCAAAATGTGAGAAAGATAACCCCTTTGGACCCAAATTAATAGGGGTACCACACTCTCTCTTTTGATTTGTTTTGCGGGTGCCTATGAAATCAAGAAAGCTACTTTGGTACCTTGATAGTGGATGTTCTAGGCACATGACTGGTGACAAAGAAAAGTTCAAAAAGCTGCAACTAAAACTAGTTGGATATGTCACCTATGGTGATAATAATAAAAGGAAAATACTAGGAAGTGGAAGCATTGGAGGAGGCCACTCAATTACGGTTAATGATGTGCTTTATGTTGATGGTTTGATGCACAATTTACTTAGTATAAGTCAGCTTTGTGATAGATGTTTAAAAGTTACTTTTGAGTCAAAACATTGTCTTACTTGTGATGCCAAATCTGGAAAATTTTTGCTAGTTGAAAAACGCATAGAAAACATTTATATGGTTGATCTAGAAATGCTTCTTCTAGGATTGATTGTTTGCTTGCAAAAGATGAAGATCCTTGGCTATGGCATAGAAGATTTGCACACATTCATATGCGTCATTTAAATAAGCTAGTTGCACAAGAACTGGTTATTGGACTACCAAAGGTTAAGTTTGAAAATGATAGAATATGTGATGCATGTCAAATGGGTAAACAAGTGAAGACATCTTTTAAACTAAAATTTTTTGTTTCTACCACTAGACCCCTTGAATTGCTTCACATGGATCTCTTTGGTCCTTCTAGAACCACAATCCTTGGTGGTAATTTTTATGCATTTGTCATTGTAGATGATTTTTCTAGGTTTACATGGACTCTACTTTTGGTATTCAAGAATGATGCTTATTCAACCTTTAAAAGACTTGCTAAAGTTCTTCAAAATGAGAAAAATGTTTGCATTGGTTCTATAAGAAGTGATCATGGTAGAAAATTTCACAACGAGAAATTTGACTCTTTTTGTTCAAAACATGGCATTAAACATGATTTTTCTGCACCTAGGACTCCACAACAAATGGAGTGGTAGAGAGAAAGAATAGGTCTTTAGAAGAGTTAGCTAGAACCATGTTAAATGAATCATCTCTTCCAAAATATTTTTGGGCCAATGCAGTTAATACAACTTGTTATGTTCTTAATAAAGTGCTCATAAGACTTATTTTGAAAAGAACACCTTATGAATTGTTTAAGGGTAGAAAACCAAACATAAGTCCTTTAAAAGTTTTTGGCTGTAAATGTTTTGTTTTAATAAATGGCAAAGACAACATTGGTAAGTTTGATCCTAAGGCTTATAAAGGTATTTTTCTTGGATATTCAAATAATAGCCATGCATATAGGATCTACAATAAAAAGCATTTAACTGTTGAAGAATCTATTTATGTGGTATTTGATTAAGCTAATCCAGTGGTTACAGATTTGCAGAAATCTTCTGCAAGTGATGAAGAATAGTCAATTATGCCAGTCTGCAGAATTCTAATCTATTAAATGATCCTGATAATCTGTTGAATCGCCAAGACAATATGTTAGATGAATCAGATAATCTGTTAAATAACCAATCTGTAGGTGCAAATAAAGAAGAAGAAGAAAATCAACTTCACAAAGAGTGGAGAATACCCAGAGATCTCTCCATTGACAATGTGATTGATCAATTGGATAAAGGGGTAACCACTAGACACTCTTTAAATAATTTTTGCAATACAATGGCTTTTGTTTCACAGGTAGAACCTAAGAACATTAATGAAGCATTATTGGATGAAAGCTGGATTTCTGCAATGCAAGAGGAATTAAACCAGTTTGTTAGAAATAGGGTTTGAATTCTTGTTCCTAGAATTGAAAATATATATGTTATTGGAACAAAGTGAGTTTTCAAGAACAAAATGGATGAGCATGGAGTCATCACAAGAAACAAGGCAAGGTTGGTTGCAAAAGGATATAATCAAGAGGAAGGGATTGATTTTGGAGAAACATATGCACCAGTGGCACGTTTGGAAGTTGTTAGACTTCTACTTACTTATGCCCCCATGTGTGGATTCAAGCTCTTTCAAATGGATGTGAAGAGTGTTTTCTTGAATGAATACATTGAAGAAGAGGTATTTGTTTCTCAACCACTTGGTTTTGAAGATCATGCTAGGCCAGACCATGTATACAAATTAAAGAAGGCTCTCTATGGACTCAAACAAGCACCTAGGCAATGGTATGAGAGGTTAAGTCATTTTCTTCTCTCTAAAGGCTTTGAAAGTGGAAAAGTTGATAAAAATATTTTCTTGAAAAGATCAAATAATGATGTTATTTTAATTCAAGTTTATGTTGATGACATCATTTTTAGATCAACTAATGAGAATTTATGTCAAGAGTTTGTATTAGCTATGCAAGGTGAATTTGAAATGTCTATGATGGGAGAGTTATCTTTCTTCTTGGGGCTACAAATCAAGCAAATAAAGGATGGGATATTCTTATCTCAATCAAAGTATTGTGCAGATTTGTTAAAAAAGTTTGAAATGGAAAATTGCAAAGAAGCTACAACACCAACAACAACCAATTATTATCTTGATGCAGATTTGAGTGGATCAAATGTGGATCCTACTAAATTTAGAGGTTCAATTAGTTCTCTTTTATATTTGACAGCTAGTAGACCTGACATTATGTTTAGTGTATGCTTGTGTGCCAGGTTTCAATCCAATCCCAAGGAATCACACTTCATTGCTGCCAAAAGGATCTTAAAATACTTAAAAGGAACTATACATGTTGGATTATGGTATCCTGATGGTGCATCTATGTCTTTAGTTGAATTTTCTGATTTTGCAGGATGAAAATTAGATAGGAAAAGCACAAGTGGAATTTGCCATATGTTTGGAAGCAGCCTTGTGTCTTGCAGCTGCAAGAAGCAACATGTGTTGCTTTATCCACTGCAAAAATAGAATACATAGCTGTTGGAAGTGCATGTGCTCAAATCATTTGGCTCAAGCAGCAACTACAAGATTATGGTGTTAATCTTGGTCAGGTACACTTAATGTGTGATAATACAAGTGCTATTAATCTAACTAAAAATCCAGTGCAACACTCAAAGACTAAACATATTGAAATTAGGCATCATTTTATAAGATACCACATTCTAAAAGGTGATTGTGAAATTAAATTCATTGATACTAACAATCAATTGGATGATTTGTTTACTAAACCTTTGTCCAAAGATAGATTTAATTTTCTAAGAACTGCATTAGGAATTATTGATGTTTCAAACATTGTATAATGTGCATTGTGATATGCTTTGTTATTTTTAGTATGTTATTTCGTGTTTTCAGCATTTTAAATTTGATTAATTACCTACTGTTATTAGTTTTTAACTTGTTCTTTTATCGAAATAACGTGTTAAATTTTCGCACTGCCAATTTTAGTTTTTCATTTTAATATCTTTTATTGCATAATAAATAAAATTTTACCATTGTAAATGTCTGTTACGAATTGTACACGTATTTGCTTTCTATTGGATGCATTTTACATTGCAATTGCTGACTGAATTAATTACTTTTTGACCAATTTGGTTTGAATTCAACAAGATTCTTTTTTTTCCCAAGTTCTGATTTTTCACTTGGCTTAATGACTGATAACGTGTTGTTTTACTCTGCAGCTTTCAATCCATTCATTGCTTTTCACATCAATTACTGATGGTAGGTGTGTAAATTTTAGAATGCACTTAATTTTGTCTCAATGCATCACACACATATAACCCATTAAATAGGGTCTTGTTCTTATTTTACTGATGTGCATTACATTGCATACATTCACGCTCTGCACTCTCATCTCTGCAAAAATGTCCTCCTTTCAAACCCCATCAAGAAAGAGGGTGAAAACCTTTGGTACTGGAAGCAGGAAAAGCTTGTCTCATGGTGAATCTTCTAGGAAAGGGAGTGCTTCTGGTTCAGCTGATGTTGTTGGTGGTCACCTTGAAACATGGTTAAGTGGCAATGAAGAGAAAGTGCAGCTGTATTTGAAGGAGATGACCAGGAAGGACGTGAATATTCCAAAACTGCTGCAATTTTCTTGGCTTAAAGAGGAGAAATTTGAGGTTTGAGGAAGTTGCTGAAGCATCAACACTTGCAAACCTTTTTGGAGCTAAATGGTGCTATATATCCATATTTAATCAAGGTATTCTACACAAATCTTGACTTTGATGGTGTGGTTTTGAAATATAAAGTGAAGGGAGTAAAGATTGAGGTTTCTAACTCAATGGAAACAAATTGCTAGGTTGAAAAATGAAGGCATTGTTGTTGGTAAAGGGAATACTGGTGCTACTGAAAATTTTAACAAAATTCAATTTTACAAGAGTTGTTTAAGGAATCTTGCTTCAAGTGTGAAGAGTCTTCATGCTGGGGGTATGAAGATTGAAGAAAGGCTTTTTGCTTTTATCATAGCATGGCAAATCACTCCTAGAGGAAGCAATCATGCACTGCTCATAGAAGATGACTTGGTGCTCATGTACTGCATCACAAATAGGCTGAAAATTAATTGGATTCATGTGCTGAAGAAACATATGCAAAAATCTGCAAGACTTCCAGATTATAAATTCCCATATGCTGTTTTGGTTTCAGAATACTTGCTCACTATGGTGTTGATCTTGAAAATGAGTTTTCTGAAGTGGTTAAGAGTACCAATGAACTCTTAAATTCCACACTTCAAAAGATGGGCTTCATGAAGGTAAATAACAAATGGTCCTACAAGGAAGAAAATGGTGAAGTTAGAGATGATGGTGCTGGAACTAGCAACACCAATGCTGCTGAAGAACAAGAAAATTATGCAATGATACCATACACTCCTCCTGTTGATCGTGACATCCCCCTTTCTTCATTTGAAAAGTTGTTGTTAACTCAGATGGACAAGCTGTCACAAGACCAGAAAATACATCATGAAGTTTGTGTGGCAAGGTTTCAACACATTGATTTTCAGCTTGAGGAGTTATATGAACAAATGGGATCCTTTAATGTTCGTGATGAGGATGCATGAGCATAATGCATTTCATTCATCTGCATTGCATTTTCATTCTGTTTTATTTTGGTTGTTTTCATAATAGTTTAAATTTGGTTTTGATTTGGTTTTGTACTGAACAATTTAATCTGTTGCTATGTGTTTTAACCTGTTATTTCTGTGATACTGTTGCTACTGCTGATTTACTTTTTACTGCTATATTTTGCTCTAATATTATTCTCTTTTGGTATTCTCTTCTTCCATTTGATGAAGTCAAAGGGGGAGAATAATTGTATAACATGATTAATGTTGTAAGGGGGACAATATTGTAAGGGGGAGAAGTTGTATGTGATATTATCACTGAATTTTTGGTGTTGTAGGGCTGAATTTTGTTTAAACTGTTACTGTGGTTTATCATTGTTATTGCTGGCTGCTATGATCTGAATTTATGTGTATACCGCTGCAATATGCAGTTTTGAAGTATCTTGTGCTATAAAATGATATTGTGTTGTATGTAGATGCCTTGGCTTGCTTGCTTTTCAATTTTGTTTCAAGCTCTATACTGGTCGGCATCCTAGAGGGCTGTGTTTTGTTGCCTTCATCAAATAGGGGGAGATTGATAATAATGGAGCCTTTTGGTTGGTCAAAGTGTTAAATAAAGACGGCAGTGTAAAAACCAAGAGGGGGGGTGAATTGGATTTTTAATAAATTTTTCTCTTAAAAAAAAACTTTTCAGATTTTGAAATTCTTTCAAAACTAGGATGTTGATTTTTCTTATCCTTTGATTAAGGCGGATTGAATTAGCAATTGTTATAATGATCCACAATTAAAAGATATAGAGAAAGAGAAAGAACACAGAGATTTATACTGGTTCGGATTAAGCCAATCCTACGTCCAGTTCCCAACCACCACAAATGCGTGATGATTTTCCCACTATCTTTAAATTGAAATTACAAACACCAATTCATGCAATAACAAAATAAAGATAAAGAAACACCTCCTCAGACACACTAAGGATGAAAACACCTCCCCAGACACACTGAGGATGAAACCCACCTCTCTTGACACACAAGAGATGAAACACCTCCCTTAGAACAGATCCAAGAGATGAATTTTCCCGTTTAAAGAAAACAGTAAAAGAATACACTGATACGTGCTGGATAGAAAGCTTAAGCACAATGATCACCACTTCCAAAGACTTGATCAAACTGAAGAGAGCAGGAAAGCGGCTTTGAAAAGCTAAGGTGCAGAAACACTTTGAATATTTTGTGTGTTTTCAGATGTGTAGAACCTAAGATATTCTCTTTCATTTTATAATTCGAAAATGCTCCAAAGTTTCCATTCTTAGGTTGATTTAGTATTAATTTCGCAAAAACGACTTAATTAATCGATTATATAAAAAGCTTAATCGATTATATCATGTTTAAAAACTGGAAAACAAATATCGTCTGATATAATCGATTAGATTAAGGCCATAATCGATTATATTAACCCATAATCAATATAATCGATTATCAAAGACACTTAATCGATTATTTTGCTCGTTAAACATTTTTAATTCATAGTTTAAGTTAAATAATCGATTATCTACGTATGGTAATCGATTAAAAGCGTAGAAAAACGTTTTTGCGAGAAAACACCTTGCTCTCTTGTTTGGGAAGGTCTTGAATGGGATTTATGACTTACTCTTTTTATCCAACACCCAAAACAGAACATTCTACTCTAGCTCCTTCAGCTCTTGAGAAAATCTTCATCAATCTTCTCTCTTGAAAGCTTTGAATGCTCTTTATGCCTTTCCTTTTCTATCAAGCAGCCTTCCTTTGTGAGATGGCACAAGTCTTTAATGTTGATTAAAACTTTCTAAAACTTCATCATCAAAACTTTAGGTCTTCATAAAACTCTAGTCTTGCAAAAATGCCAACAATCTCCCCCTTTTTGATGATGATAAAAAGAAACATAGAGACTTGTGATTGATATCCTGAAAATCTTGAAAATAATGTATGGATATCTCCATCATAAAATTAGTCCACAAAGGAAATAAAATAGGCAGTCACATAGCATTTAAGATTCAATTTTGAATTTTGAAAAAGAGATTTCAAGGAAATTAATGACTGGAAATAATTTCTAAAAGCTCCCCCTTAAACTTTGCTCTTTAATGTTTAAGCTATATTAGGAACTTATTTGAAATATTTCCTAAAGCTCCCCCTGAAATTAATTTTTTTTAAAAGCTATAATAACTAGACAGATTTTCATATAAAAGCAAATATTTTTCTCCCCCTTTATTTTTATCATTTTCAAAAAGATTACAATTTTCAGAGATAATTACAGCAGAAGCAAATTAATTACATAGAAATTATAGAGAGAAAAACAAATACAGCAGCTGAAAATAATGAAGAACAAGCTAAGGAAAAGTGAACTTGTAGCCTATTCTGTTTCTTCACTATCTTCTTCATCTTCCTCATCATTGGCTGGCTGTTTGCCTCTTGAGGATGTTGTATTATCTTCTTCAGGAGATATTTCTTCAATTTCCATCTTCCTTTCAACTCTATACACTCTCCTATTGAGTCTTGAAAGTCTGTGACAAAGATCTTCATATTGAGAAGTGTGAAGATTCATCATTGTGTCCATTCTTGAAAGTATATGATCCTCCATTGACCCTGGTTGAGGTTGAGGTTGAGGTGGTGGTTCTTCATCATCCTCCTCCATTGCAGCAGGTTCATCTTCTCTTTGTCTAAACCTGTTGCCTTGTTCTATGAGGCCCATATGCCTTAGAACATTCTTCCCAATTTTGCTATTGCTTAGCAAAATTTGCTTGTTCTCTCCTTCAAGGTCCACACCTTTGTATTCTAAAATTCTTGAGATAAACACAGCATAGGGTAATGTAAAAGAGGAAAGCTTAGTGGCTTTAAACATATTATCAAGAATAATTGAAGGCCAATCTATGCTAACATTATTAAGGAATCCATACATTAAGAGGATGTCTTCCTTAGTAAGTTGGGCATGATTAGTACCTCTAGCAACTAAAACCCAAACAATAACATAATGCAACATACGCTCATTAAGTTTCACATTACCAACTTTGTACAAGTTCTCAACTTGTAAATTCGGATCCTTGCAGAATTTTCTGAATTCTACCAACTTGTTGAAGTCCTCAAAGCCATATGTGATGTTGATGCCTTGAGTTGAGAGACCAGCTACATTATTCCACAAATCTTCATCAAAGTGGATCCTTACACCCTTCACTTTAGTGCTTGGACTAGCTGTCCTTGATGTTAAATTCATGTAAAACACTTTAACCAAGTCTGGATAGAATGCCCCTTCCATCTCCACAAATTGTTGCAGCCCATTTGCTACTAAAAATTCCTGAAATGAAAAATCGTGAGATCTGAAAAATTCACAAGATAGATATTTTGGGGTAAGAATTTTCCTGTCCTTCCACTTGTTAACAAAACCAATTTGCATATCTTCATCAGAGATCCAACCAGCAAGATTTGGAGGTCTCCTTTCTTGATGTTGAGAAGACATAGGCTCCTTGCCTCTTCTCCTTGATGGCATCTTCCTTCTTCTTTGATCAGCCATTATGATGATATAAAAGACAAGAGAAATTGCACAACGAAATAATATAGTAACAGAGATGGCACAGAGAATTAATTCGCACAGGAGCAGAAGATATCAGATGAAAAACAGCAAGAGTGAGAGAAAGGGTGAGGCACTTTGAATTTTCAATCTAGCTATTTATAGGAAGAAAATCCGGTCATAAAACTTTGATTCAATGAAAATATATCCGTTGGGAACGAATATAGCCGTTGTAATAAAACAAAACTCGTGAAAACATGGCCAACATTCGAAAATCAGAGTTGCAGAAAAACACAGAACGGTCCATTTAATCGATTATGTTCTTCATTTAATCGATTATTTGCCTTCGAAATTTTCCAGAAAACGAAAACCCAGAAATTTAATCGATTATGTGCATTCCTTAATTGATTAAATTGCTCCCCAGCGCTTTAATCGATTATGTCATGAACTTAATCGATTATGTTATAAAACATTTTCACAAACAGCGCGTTTAATCGATTAACACCCGAAGCCGAATCGATTAAATACGTAAATTTTCGTAAAACGCTGAATTAACATCAAAATCAACAACAAACATCAATCAATCAATAGATTTGTCACAAACAATTCCTAGATCTCTTCTAAGCTCATAAAATCTATCTCTAGGCAAAGGTTTGGTGAAGATATCAGCTAGTTGATGTTTGGTATCTATATATTCTATGATGCAATCACCTTTAGCTATATGATCTCTAATGAAATGATGTCTAATTTCTATATGCTTTGTCTTAGAATGCATGATAGGGTTCCTAGTCAGGTTAATGGCACTAGTGTTATCACACTTAAGAGGGATATGATCTAAAAGATATCAAAGTCTTCTAATTGCTCGCTTCATCCACAGTATTTGAGCACAACAACTCCCTGCTACTATATACTCAGCCTCTGTGGTTGAAAGAGCAACACTAGCCTGTTTCTTAGAATGCCATGAAACTAAAGAACATCCTAAAAGATGACATGTACCACTAGTACTCTTCCTATCAATTCTACAGCCACCATAATCTGAGTCTGAAAAACCTATAATACTAGGTGAGGCTCCTGAAGGGTACCATAGACCAACGGATTTTGTTCCTCTAAGGTACTTAAGGATTCTCTTAACGGCTTTTAGGTGTGACTCTCTAGGGTTGGATTGAAACCTAGCACAAACACACACACTTTGCATTATATCAGGTCTACTAGTAGTAAGATAAAGTAATGATCCGATCATACCTCGATACCGTGTTTGATCTACCGCCTTACCGTTTAAATCTTGATCTAGATAGCAAGATGTGGCCATGGGAGTTGCGGCTTCCTTGGAACTTTCCATCTCAAATTTCTTCAAGAGTTCGTTGCAGTACTTTGTTTGACAAATAAAAATGCCTTTCTTCAATTGTTTGATTTGCAAACCAAGAAAGAAATTTAATTCTCCCATCATGGACATTTCAAACTCTCCCTGCATATTTCTAGCAAACTCTTGGCAAAGATCATCATTAGTTGATCCAAAAATGATATCATCAACATAAACTTGAACAATAAGAATATGTTTCTTTGATTTCTTAATAAAAAGAGTAGAATCAACTTTACCTCTTCTAAAATTATTTTCAAGTAAGAAATTACTTAACCTTTCATACCAAGATCTTGGGGCTTGTTTGAGTCCATATAAATCTTTCTTCAATTTGTAGATATGATTAGGATTTTTGAAATCTTCAAAGCCTGGAGGTTGTTCTACATAGACTTCTTCCTTGATGTATCCATTTAGAAAAGCACTTTTTACATCCATTTGAAATAATTTGAATCCCATAATGGAGGCATATGCTAGCAACAAGCGGATAACTTCAAGTCTTGCTACTGGAGCATAGGTTTCATCATAATCTATGCCTTCTTCTTGTCTATATCCTTTTGCAACCAGCCTTGCTTTGTTCTTGGTGATATTTCCATCTTCATCAAGCTTATTCCTAAAGACCCATCTTGTACCTATAACTCTGCATATTGTTAGTCCTAGGAATTAAATCCCATACCCGATTTCTTTCAAACCGATTTAGCTCTTCTTGCATTGCTATACACCAATGTTCATCCGTCAATGCTTCTTCTACATTCTTTGGTTCAACCTCGTGAAACAAAAGCAACATTCATGCAGAAATTATTCATATTCCTCCTTGTTCTTACACCTGTTGAGATGTCTCCAATGACATTGTCCAAAGACACGTTTCTAGGTGGTCTCCATTCTTTTGGTAGACTTTCATCTTGAGGAGGATTTTCTTCCAAACCGATTTCTTCAACAGACTTCTTCTAGAGGAGTTTCTTCTTGATGTACTCCTTCATCATCTACAAAGAATCTTTTTGACTGAAGAGGGGTTTCCTCAAGGTCTAGATATTCATCAAAGACAACATGTATAGATTCTTCAACATTTAAAGTCCTTTTATTAAAAACTCTATATGCTTTAGTATGCAAAGAATAACCTAAAAATGTAGCTTCATCAGATTTAGCATCAAATTTCCCAAGGCTATCTTTTTCGTTATTCAAAACAAAAAATTTGCATCCAAAAATTCTGAAATGAGAAATATTTGGTTTTCTTCCTTTGAAAAGCTCATAAGGAGTTAATTTCAAAATAGGTCTTATTAAAACTCTATTTAAAACATAACATGCAGTGCTTACGGCATCAGCCCAAAAATATTTAGGTAAACTATTTTCATTCAACATGGTTCTTGCAAGTTCTTCCAAAGATCTATTTTTCCTTTCAACAACACCATTTTGTTGAGGTGTTCTTGGTGCTGAAAAATTATGAGAAATTCCATTTTCTTCATAAAAATTTTCAAAAGAAACATTTTGAAATTCACCGCCATGATCACTTCGTAAAAACTTGATTTTCAAATCTTTTTCATTTTGAATAACCTTGGCAAATTTTCTAAATTCTTTGAAAGCATCACTTTTAGATGAAAGAAAGAGAGTCCAAGTAAATCTAGAGTAATCATCAACAATCACAAGAGCATAATAATTGCCACCAAAACTTTTTGTTCTAGAGGGCCAAATAAATCCATGTGCGAGTAATTCCAAAGGTTTTGAAGTGGAAACAACATTTTTAGATTTAAAAGAATTTTTCGTTTGCTTCCCTTTTTGACAAGCTGCACATAGTTTGTTCTTTTCAAAAACCAGTTTTGGCAATCCAATTACCAACTCTTTAGATATGAGTTTACTTAGATGAGGCATATGAATGTGAGCAGCTCTTCTATGCCATAACCATGGATCCTCTTCTTTCGCAACTAAACAAGACAAATTACTAGGTGTAGATGCACAATCAATGTCAATCAAATAGATGTTATTGTGTCTCTTACCAATGAGGGCGATTTCATTTGAGTCCTTGTGATGAATTTTGCAAAGATCACTATCAAACGTTACCTTTAAGCCTTTATCACAAAGTTGACTAATGCTTAGCAAATTGTGCTTCAAACCATCAACAAGAAGAACATCATGAATCTTTAGGGATTCTCCAATCATTCCACTACCCTATGATTTTTCCCTTGTTGTTGTCACCATAGGTTACAAAACCTTGTTATTTCTTTCTGAAGCTTTTGAATTTGCTTTTATCACCCGTCATGTGTCTTGAACAACCACTATCAAGATACCATAGTGACTTTTTGGACTTGGGACCAACCTGCATCATAAACAAAATATTTAGGTCCCCTAAAGTCACTTATTAGGGTCCTCATGGGTTAGAAACAGATTTTCCTTTGGGAACCCATTTATATTTCCCATTAGGAACACTAAAACGTTTAATATTGCATCTATTAACAGAATGACCTTTATGCATACAATAAAAACATGTAGGAACATTTGTTTTTCTTGGTATATATGCATTTTTATAAAACTTCTTTTTAGGCTCATTTGTTTTATTTTTGAAATGAGGAACTTCGAAAATCTTTTTTGTATTTGATGATTCTCCTTGAACAAAAACGATTTTGTTTGATTTATTATTATTCTTGAAATTGTAACCAAGTCCTGCTTTTCCGTATAAACCTTTGTTGTCTTTCAAAACATTATTTAAATTATTATTACCCATTGTAATGTTTGAAAGAGATGTTTCAAGATAAGAAACCTTGTTAGCAAGAACACTACAATTTTCGCAAATAGGAATTTTGGTTTTGCATTTGCAAGGAATTTTCGCTTTTTCCAAATCCTCTTTTAAAACTATTTTCTCTTTTTCCAAATCAGAAATTTTCTTTTCAAGACTTTTGTAATCATTTTTTAATTTATTATGAAAGAAGGTTAGTTTTTCCGATTTTTCACATAAATCCAAAAACTCTTCAAGCAACTCATCATAATTATCAGGAAGGCCAGAATCACTTACCTTACTACATGTGGATTCGGCATCATCATCATCATCCGCCATAAGACAGATATTGGCTTTTTCTTCTGACTCACTTGCACTAAAAGAACTCACGTCATTATCTTCCCAAGCGATGTATGCCTTCTTTTTCTTCTTATCAAAAGGCTTCTTGTATTTCTTTGCCTTTTCCTCATCCTTCTTGATGTTGGGGCAATCCGACTTCAAGTGTCCCCTTTTTCCACAACCATAGCATTTAAAGTTATCAAGAGAATTTAGATTTTCATTTTTCTTACCTTTCTTGAAATTTCCTTTGTTCTTGTTCTTGATGAACTTTTTGTACTTTTTGACAAACAAGCTGATGTCGCTGCATTCAAGATCATCATCTGTATCGCTACTCTCATCTTTGTGGGATTCGGCTTGAAGACCAACACCTTTTCTTTTGACGTCTTCTTCTTCTCCTTTGAAACGTCCAAGCTCCATTTCATGTTCTCTAAGCTTCCCGAAGAGAGTTGTCATATTCATGTTTGCAAGGTTCTTTGATTCCGTGATGGCCGTCACTTTTGGTTGCCAAGTCCTGTCCAAAGATTTCAAAATTTTCACATTTAATTCTTCCGTATCAAATTTTTTACCTAACGCCTTGAGGTGATTTACAATATGAGTAAATCTCTTTTGGACGTCGTATATGGTTTCCCCTTTGCTCATCCGGAACATTTCGTACTCCTGAATCAAGGTATTTTTCCTTGATCGTTTCACGTCTTTCGTTCCTTCATGTGTGACTTCTAAAGTGTCCCACATCTCCTTTGCTGTAGTGCAATCCGACAACCTGTAAAACTCATCAATGGTTAAAGTAGATGTTATCATGTTACACGCCCTTATATCGCATTGATTCTGGTTGTATTCATCTTTGCTCCAATTTGCTCTCTTTTTGGGTACTTGCGCTTCTTCAACAACAACCATAGGAATAAATGGACCATTTACAATTGCATCCCAAACACCTTGATCATTAGACCTTAGAAAAATTTCCATCCTCTTTTTCCAAAAAGGATAATTTTCACCTGTAAACAGTGGTGGTCTATGAATAGATGCACCTTCAGCAAAAGTTTGATTTTTGTCTGCCATAAGGATCTTGTTTTTGAATAACTTTCAAAAAACCAGCTCTGAGGCCAATTGTTAAATAAAGACGGCAGTGTAAAAACCAAGAGGGGGGGTGAATTGGATTTTTAATAAATTTTTCTCTTAAAAAAAAAACTTTTCAGATTTTGAAATTCTTTCAAAACTAGGATGTGGATTTTTCTTATCCTTTGATTAAGGCGGATTGAATTAGCAATTGTTATAATGATCCACAATTAAAAGATATAGAGAAAGAGAAAGAACACAGAGATTTATACTGGTTCGGATTAAGCCAATCCTACGTCCAGTTCCCAACCACCACAAATGCATGATGATTTTCCCACTATCTTTAAATTGAAATTACAAACACCAATTCATGCAATAACAAAATAAAGATAAATAAACACCTCCTCAGACACACTAAGGATGAAAACACCTCCCCAGACACACTGAGGATGAAACCCACCTCTCTTGACACACAAGAGATGAATGACACCTCCCTTAGAACAGATTCAAGGGATGAATTTTTCCGTTTAAAGAAAACAGTAAAAGAATACACCTGATACGTGCTGGATAGAAAGCTTAAGCACAATGATCACCACTTCCAAAGACTTGACCAAACTGAAGAGAGCAGGAAAGTGGCTTTGAAAAGCTAAGGCGCAGAAACACTTTGAATATTTTGTGTGTTTTCAGATGTGTAGAACCTAAGATATTCTCTTTCATTTTATAATTCGAAAATGCTCCAAAGTTTCCATTCTTAGGTTGATTTAGTATTAATTTCGCAAAAATGACTTAATTAATTGATTATATAAAAAGCTTAATCGATTATATCATGTTTAAAAACTGGAAAACAAATATCGTCTGATATAATCGATTAGATTAAGGCCATAATCGATTATATTAACCCAGAATCAATATAATCGATTATCAAAGATACTTAATCGATTATTTTGCTCGTTAAACATTTTTAATTCAAAGTTTAAGTTAAATAATCGATTATCTACGTATGGTAATCGATTAAAAGCGTAGAAAAACGTTTTTGTGAGAAAACACCTTGCTCTCTTGTTTGGAAAGGTCTTGAATGGGATTTATGACTTACTCTTTTTATCCAACACCCAAAACAGAATCTTCTACTCTAGCTCCTTCAGCTCTTGAGAAAATCTTCGTCAATCTTCTCTCTTGAAAACTTTGAATGCTCTTTATGCCTTTCCTTTTCTATCAAGCAGCCTTCCTTTGTGAGATGGCACAAGTCTTTAATGTTGATTAAAACTTTCTAAAACTTCATCATCAAAACTTTAGGTCTTCATAAAACTCTGGTCTTGCAAAAATGCCAACACAAAGCTTTGAAGATTTGATGAAGTCAACCTCATTGAAGCTTATGAAGATCATTATGTGATTTTATTTTCGTGTTTGTAGGTTGCCTTATAAGCATCTCTCACTTAGAAATTCATATGTTAATTTAATAAGCTTGGATATGTTGATGAAAACTATCTTAGAAATTATCTTGATCATCTTCATATTTTAATATGTCAAAAGATCGTGTTAATCTGTTAAAATACTTCTGAAGTACTGAAATTAACTTCAGCTGGAATTTTAATTGGTTAAAACATCAATTTAATGTGTTAAAAATGCTTAAGATCTTGAATATTTTTAAGACAGGTTTATTAATCTGTTGAAGATTATTTTTCAATAGATTAATTGTCTTTGGCTAAAGTATTTTACAATATGGATATGTTTTATTATTAAAAACTTGAGCTGGTCCATTAATTTTACTGTTATGTAAAATTAACAGATTAATTCGAGTTTTTAATAGGTTAAAACTATCATTTTTTCTGAAAACCTCTCTATATAAATAGTTTGAAATTCAAAATTAAAAGAGATCTTTTACAAATCTTTTTGAAACGCGATTTGAAAGAGAACCTTTCTGAGCAAGAACAACTGCGTGGGCAATCCAAGACTTAAAGATTTGATCTTTGAATTTGATTCTTGAAGAGATTGCATAGAAGATCATCATTCAATTTCTGTTTTGATATTTGTTTGTAAACAAGGTGATTTCGTTTGTTGTTTGTGTTTCTTGTAAGCGTTTCTAGATTGGAATTATCCAGTGGAACTGTAGTAAGGTTCTGCAGTGGTTGGGTGCAAGTCTTGTAGGGTGCAAGTCTTGTAGGGTGCAAGTCTTGTAGGGTTCAAGACTTGTGTTCTTGTTTGTTCTTAGGCTTAGTAGGGTTAAGTGTGTGTAAGAACAAATTTTCAGATTAGTGAAATCTTGTTTGTGGTTGGGTAACTGGATGTAGCTCTTGTGAGAGAGTGAACTAGTATAAATCATTTGTGTACCTCTTTATTTTCCGTTATGCACTTTATTGGCTTCTGGTTTTTAGCAATCTACATCTTATTTCTTGTAATTGAATTTGATACGATAAAACAACAAGTTAATTTGTATTTTTAACAGATTAATTTTTTGAAAGATCTATTCACCCCCCTCTAGATCTTGTTTTTGCATTTTATCAATTTTCCTTGGAATTTCTTCATAATTTATTCTTTATCTTTTCTTATCATGTTTCTTGTGTTTACACTTGTTTCTATTTTATGTTCTTTTCCTCCATCTTTAATAGTTTTTTTTTTAACCGTAATCACATCACTCATGCTTTAAATCCTCCTATCACACTACTTTTTGGTCAAGGCTTGTTTGTTATAATGCGTCCCAAGACATTTATTTTTAGATACACATAATTATAATTTTTTAAAATTATAATTAAATCATAAATTCATTTGATGTTCGTCATCTCTTGTTAGGAGATATGTCATACAATCTTCTCATAAAGTAAGATTCTCAAAAAGACATCACATATAACATCATATGAACTTATTTCGAAAGTCCTTAAACCACAAAAATTTAATTATGTGCATAAATAAAGTAATGCAAGGTTCCTTTATCTTACTTCTCATAAGATAATATTGAATTATACTTTATGATAATAATATGTTTTAATATTATTCTTTTCTTACTAGCTTATCAAATTTTATTGGAAATTGCATCTCACTTGCCTTTTCTAATTTAGATTAATTTTCTTGATATTTAATGTGTTAGACTTGAAGAATTTGACCATTAGACGACTTGATTGTTGGAAAAATGAGAGTTAAAATAAGGCTTTGCTAAATCAAGAGGGAGTGAATTGGTTTTAAGGTTTTCTTAGAAAATTTAACCACTTTCAAATTATTTTAAAACTACATCACATAAAAACCTTGAATGCAATTGATTTATGGAACCAAGACCAACAAAGATTGATAGAGAATGATGCTTAAAGATCATATACAACAAGACTAATGTAAAATTTTGGAGAATAGATGAGAAAGAACACAAAAAAATTTATATTGATACAAATCAACAAGATCCTACATCCAATCTTAGCTATTCAATCTTAGAATAGTCAAATATTCTATCATTATATGCCTTTACAAGCACAAACCACAAGAAAACATATACAAGATAGGAAAACAAAAACAAGATCGACTCTTAAACAAATTCAAGGAGGATATGTTTAACTCTTAGATCACACCAAGAGGTTGTTGGTACTTGAAGTAGTTAAATGATTTGATAAATCCAATGTTTTTCCTTGAAGTTATTGAAGTTATGAAGATTGAAGATTGGAAGTTTGAAGATATGAAGTTTGATGATTTCAAGATTTTCTCTTTGTATCTTCTTCATTAAGAATCATGAATGTTTTTCTCTTCACTTGATTTGATCACTCTGTTGTTATAAAGCTCACTTAAAAACATTAGAGTTTTTCTAGGAGATATGCATATTTTTAATAGATTAAAAAATTGTTTTATTATGCTAAAATGCTCTTGATTGGTCTAGACCGACTGCAAAAAACATTTTAATTGATTAGATTGTCGAATTAATATATTAAAATGATTTAGAACCTTGAGTAGTTTCGTGTGTTTCTTTTTACTATATTAAAACTTTTAATATATTAACTTTGTGAAGTCTAGTCTAGATGTAAAACCTCTTTTTTTTAATCAATTAAAACAACAAGTTAATCCATTAATTTTACTATCAAGTGCAATTAACATATTAAATTATAGTTTTAATTTGTTAAAATTGACAGTTAGTTTTATAAATAATTCTCTCATTTATAAATTGTTTAACATGAAATTAGAACTATTCTTTTCTAGAAATCTTCTGAGATTCTAAGAGAGCATTCATACTGGGTTAAACACATTTTCTTGGAGCTTTCATAACTCATTCTTGTGATTAATACCTTGTGTTTGATGAGAACATCATAATGTTCACCTTGTTTCTTTTTCTGTTGTGTTGTTACATGTCAATGCAAGCTCATTTCATTGTATATTTCGTTTCTTTTGAATTGTTTGTAGGTTTGGATAAGGTTTCCATATTTTTATTTGTTGTCAGGTACAGTAATGTGTTGAATCTTGTCTTGTAGGATTCAATATTTAGGTTCTTGGTTAGTTTTCTCGCATTACTAGGATTGTGTGCTTGTAAAACTTGAAAATATAGTGTATAACTTAATTGATGTAGTTGGGAAACTAGATGTAGCTCTTGTTTAAGAGTGAACCAGTATAAATTCTTTTTATGATCTTCTTTCTCTCCCTCTTTATCTTGATTTCTTGTTGGTGTTGCACATTATTGGTTTCAATTTTATAATTGCAATCCTAATTTCTATCAATAAAAAGATTCATAAAGATTTCTTTTCTTGTTTTTTGAAAGTATAAAAATGTTTTTCAAAGTTCAATTCAACCGCTCTTGAAATCAACCTCTAAAATCTAACAATTAGTATTAGTATCAAGAGTTGGTACTTTGTTACTCATGAGAGGAAGATGAACTTGTTCATATTGAATTATATTATGGATGTAGACTGAAGTTCGTTAATATTTCAATTAAACTACGTTATCTTTTGTGTGTTATCATCATCTTCCTTCTTATTTTTGTTTTGAGACATTTCTATTATAGTTCTTGTGGTGTTTGTGTGGTAGACTATTTTGTTCGATGAATTTGTGAGAAAATCCTCATAACAAATTGATGTAGTGACCATGGATCTTAATCAATATGACTTCTGCAAAATATGAGGTTGAAAACTTCACTAATTTCAATGATTTCATATTGTAGCGGTTGAAGATGAGTGTTATTCTAGTTTAATAAGACTTTCTCAAATATTTGAAAGAAGAATATGAACTTGATGTAGCCATTATGGACAAGGACAAAACAAACACAATTGGAGAATGTTAATAACACAATTGTTCTTAGTTTTAGTGACAAGGTGTTGAAACAAGTCTCAATGGAGAAGATAACATAGGATTGTGGATGAAGCTTGAGAGCTTGTACATGACCAAAATATTAGGTAAACCATCTATATTTGAAATACTCATTGTACTCGTGCAAAATGACTGATAGAAAGACAATTAACAAATAAGGAAATGAATTCAACAAGTTGATTATGGATATGGGGAATATTGCATTGGCATTTAGATAAATGATAAAGATTAGGTGTTGTTGTATTCATTACCTAAAATACATGATCATTTTTTAGAAACATTATTGTATAGAATAAAGACTCTTTCTCTATGAGGTTCGAGTTGCTTTTAACCTGAAAAAGTTGAACAAGAAATTTGAAGCAAAGACATTTAATAATGTAGATGGTCTTATAATAAGTTGAATAATATATATTAATAAAAATAAATAGAAGCAGGTTGAAGTCAAAGTCACGTAATAAAGGAAGTGCATCTAATATAAGATGCTACGATTGTAAGGAAGATAAACTAGAATGTTTTATCCTAAAAGATAGAATAAGGTTAACAATTTTGATAGGGTGTTTCGAGCTAGTAGACCATCTAGTTTTGACACACCATATATATCCATTGAAGTAGTTTTGGTTGAGAACAATTACTAATCACTAAAGATTCTAGTGATGTTTAGTAATATTCATAACTATGAGTTAATATTAGATTTTGGATGCTCATTTTACATTACATTAACCATTTATGACTTTAGGAGTTTACAACATTTGAATGGAAGTTAATTCTCTTTTAAAAAAAGTAAGTTTTGTAAAACTATTAAAGTTGAAACCATTAAATTCTAGTTATGCAATATAAGGAAGAGATTATTAACTAAAATTAGATTTGTATTTAATTTAAAACGAAATCTTGTATTTCTTAACGTACTTAAAAAAATATATTTAAAAATAAATAAATAATGACGAAGATAATGAATGATTTATTAAATTATTTTAAATATTTTTTTATTTAAATATATATAGATAATAAATTACACTAATATAATTTTTATCAAATATTATACCATTAAATATTTTTTAACTATATAAATAAATAAATTATTCCTAGTGATTAACGTATGTTAAGTTTAACGTTTAAATAGATTCTACTAAAAAATTAAAGATAAGATGAATGTAATGGAAAGAGTTAAGGATTAAAATTACAATTTATTCATTTATGTGTGCATTTAAGACTATTTAAAAGAAAAGGTCATATGCAAAAATGGTAAAACGACATGAGTTTGAAGTGTTACACACACTACCAGATTTAAAAGCCCTTGTCGTTTGGGGGTTGTAGCTCTTAAACCCTTCCATCCATAATCTTCTTAGTGCTAGCTCAACTAAACCTTAGCTACTAGTTGGTGCAGGGTGTCATGCCCGTAGGAAAAACAACTCTCTGACTCTTTCCAATGGCGTGTCTTTCTTTTCCCCCGTTTCTCTCACTTCCTAGGTTCTCTCTCCATCGATACCCTCTGTTTGTTGTCTCATATATGCTCCCTTTGTTTTTCATCTTCCACTTCGAATTTTGTGGTATAATCAAGGAATGGGTTTCAAGGAAAACTTTGGAATTTAGCAAATTATTTGAAACCCATTGATTCCCTCTACATTCTTTGCTTATGATTTGGATAAAAATACAATTTTTCCCCAAAACGATAAACGCTTCTTCAAGTTTGCTGTTTTTGTGTGTTGGGGGGAGGTGGGGGCGGGGGTGGCGGGGAGGGTTGTTAGTCCTTATTTAATAAATTGAATTTACTGTTTACTGATCTTTAGAGACACAACTTTAGCTGGAATTTAGTTTGTGGTGCCTGAATGAGTTTGAAAATCTTGTCTCTGCAATGGTGCAGGTACCACTTGACTTGGTCCTATTGTTGTACTTCTTTTAACACAGTGCAACTTGGGGAACTCAGGTCTGGGTGTAAATGGGGTCATGTAGCCAAGGCTAGGAAAAAGGCTTCTCTAGACTCTGCCATAGAAGACCCCATTGACAATGAATCTGTGGTTGAAAAGAAGACAACTAGGTCATCTAAAACTAAGAGGCCGATCGGGAGGACAAGGAAGAAAGCAAAAGAAGAGTCTCCTGAAGGTAAGGATGATTCGTTGGTAGATATAGATGATGCCTCCATTGGAGAAAGCTCATCTGCCTCTAGTGATGATTCCAAGAAAACTCGAAGGACTCGGAAAAAGGGTAATCTCTTTATCTTGTCTAAAATCTCAATGCTGCGAGTTTAATGCAATGTATATGTGATTTGCTTGTTAGTGTCAGCTAAGTCCTGCTATCGTTTACAGATACATCTAATTCTGCTGGCTTGGAAGAAAAGAAGGAAGTCAAGGAAGAGAAAAAGGTTAGAAGACGAAGAAAAACTGAAGAGGTGAACTTAATTGTAGAGGATAAAGGTAGTGAAGCTGAAATCAGTGACCAAGATGAGTCTTCATTTCTTGCAAATGTGGAGGATGAGAGTGACATTGATTTGGAACTGATAAAAGATGTTGGAGAGGACATTAGCTCTTCTTATGGCTGGCCTCCTCTTGTTTGTTGCTTTGGAGCCGCGCTGCATGCTTTTGTGCCTTCTGGGAGACCAGCAAATAGGCTTATAAATCATGAAATTCATGAAAGCATGAAGGATGCCTTATGGAGCCCTGAAAAATTTGTTAGGGCTCCAGGCACCTCAGCTGGTAGTGTTGCTATTGCTCTTGCTACCTTGGGTGGCAAGGTAGCATTCATGGGAAAACTTGCAGATGATATTTATGGTGAAGCAATGCTGTACTATATGAATGCAAATAAAGTCCAGACTCGGTCAGTTCGTATTGATAATAAAAGGGCAACAGCAGTATCACTGATGAAGATTGGTAAAAGGAATCGTCTTAAAATGAGTTGTGTAAAACCTTGTGCTGAAGATAGTTTGATTAAGACGGAGCTAAATATTGATGTGCTGAAAGAGGTATGAAACTTGAAAAATATTAAAGAAGCAGATCTAAAATAAGAATATAGAGTTCTCTGTAACATGTAGATTCAAGCCTGATCATTGTTGATTTGGCAATATTATTGAGCTTGAATTGGTATCTGTTTTTTGTCATTAGAGGAAACCAGTGTTAGTAGCTAAATTGAAAGATATAATATTTAATGGAAATATTGACATGCCAGTAGAATGCTGATTTGGATGTGCAGTAGTGTCATGTTAACACTTTTGTTAAATATTGGATGCCAAATAGATACACCAAAGTTGCACAACTAACATGGTAGGAGACTGAATTTGTTAAAAAAATTGGGGAGACCCAATTTGCAAAATAGATAGTATGAAGATGAAAATTGCATTAGGGAAATTTAGCCTAAATTATTTTATCGTCCTGTTTTATTGGTATAGTCTACATTGTTGGTTTCCATATTAGTTACAGTTATGTGCACATTTGAATAAAGCATGTTTGCTTACCAGGGGTTCTGTTAGGTCCTTGTATATTTTATCCTTCTTCTTTTTAGGTTTTGGCTGCTTTGGAGGTTAGATTGCTACCAAATGCTGTTCGGTATTTTAAGAGTTTAAATACATGTCATGCAGGCAAAAATGTTCTACTTCAATACACATTCCCTGCTTGATCGTAATATGAGGTCAACTACATTGCAAGCCATCAAGATTTCAAAGCATTTTGGAGGGGTTGTTTTCTACGATCTAAACCTTCCTATGCCACTATGGCAGTCTAGGGAGGAAACTATTTTGTTCCTTCAGCGAGTGTGGAATCTTGCAGACATTATTGAGGTCACTAAGCAAGAACTAGAGTTCTTGTGTGGGATCACACCATCTGAAGAATTTGACACCAAAAACAATGATAGTTCGAAGTTTGTCCATTATGAACCTGAAGTGATTGCTTCTCTTTGGCATGAAAATCTTAAGGTTTTATTTGTGACTAATGGAACTTCCAAGATACATTACTACACAAAAGAATTTGATGGTGCTGTTCTTGGAATGGAGGATGCCCCAATTACTCCATTCACTTGTGACATGTCAGCAACTGGAGATGGCATCGTTGCAGGTACATTACAGTAAATTTACATTTCAGTTGAACCCTGCATTTTGTTTCCACAGGAAGCATAGTCCATTTGAAAAATAAGAAAGGAAACCTATTTTAAATGTCTGACACTATCAAGAAAATAATAATTTGGGAAGCGGATGTCCTGTAATTTTTTGTATAGTTTCATAGACTTTGGACAATTCTTCTGTCTTATTGCTCTGAAAATCCAGTAAGAGGACTTTGTTCTTGAGGAATTGATTTTTTATTAAACTCACTAAAGTTCCTTTACCCTGACATTGATTTTAGGAGGTAAAAACCATTTATGACTTTGCTCAATGAATTCTGTAACAAAAGTATGCTAAATGGTAGTAGCACCACTCAGTATGGCTTCTATCTTTGGTGCATAATGATTTGTCCAAAACTAGTTTCAAGCATTGATTCTCATGGATTAATCTGTTTTTCTTTTTAAAGATGAAACATCATACGGAGCATGTGTTTGGACACATGTTTAGAACCCATAAAACCATATCCACTTTATAGAATGTTATGATCGATACCTTCTGAAAAGTCTAGCATATGGCGTAAGTAAAGATAGATAGGACCAAACATGCTGAAACTAAGTCTCACTTCTACTTTCTCATTGTTTTTGCAGCCCTCTTGCGGAAGTTGTCAGTTGAACTTGATTTGATAACTGATAAAGGATACCTGGAACATTCGATCAAGTATGCAATCAATTGTGGGGTTATAGATCAATGGATACAAGGCCGAGTTCGGGGCTTTCCTCCTCGTGAAGACACGGAGGACGTAATTCCTGATTCTAATGGAATTAGGTCAATTTCAGAAAGAGAATACCGCACAGTAGGAGGGCCTGCTGATGAGTAATGTCAATTTTGTAGACTATGTTTCTCACAGGCACCTTTCACCTTTTGTATAGAACACTGAGTTTTATTTGTTTCTTTGTCTTTTCCACTTTTAAAATCATTTTGCATAATGTTGTATTTCCCATTTTTTTATTGTATCAATGGCATTATGATCAAAGCTTAAAATTCTACTTAGCATTTATTGACGAAGTTATGTATTTTACTTTTGTCTTTTTCTGACTTCTGATACTATGCTCGTCTCATTCTTGGGTCTGTAGTAAAATGTTTTGATGTTTGCCATTTTCTTCAGCCATCTCTCTTTTTTAAGCAATAAAATTGTCCAACTTTGTTTAATCATGAAGGGTAATTCACTTAGTTGAATCGTGTGTGAGCGGTTTTAAATCTTCTTATGTTCAATTTCTATGAAAGAATCATAAAGGACTATAATAATATCCCAACCTTTGAAACCTGTGATAATGCTTACGAAGGGAATCCCCTATTAGGAAATGAATTGCCAGACATTCACAAATTCAAGCATTCTTAGTCTGGAACTGTCGGATGAAAGTAAAATGGTTTACGTCTCAAAATGCATTTCATCCAATGATTCTGGTTAGTCAATGCTGTGAATGTGGAAGAATCCTGTAAAGAAATTGGTTTTATCCACATTTCACGTATTTATTATTAACATGTCATGAAAATGAAGAAAACAAAAACATCATCCTTTTATTTCAACTCAACTTTATAATATGCATATTTTTTCCTTGTAGTCTTCATTCGCTAAGACTATGTTTGACATGCTATTTTAGTTCATTTTTAACTCTTTTTCACTGGTTGAAAAACTTCTGATCCTATTATCTATTACTTATTATAGTAAATAAGATTTCTTCAATAGCTCGTAGTGTTTTTTTGAACTCCAGTTTCTAACTTTTTACATTTATTACTATTTTCTTAATAGCTCGTAGTGTTTTTCTAAACTCCAGTTTCTAACTTTTTTACATTCATTACTATTTTATTCTTAAAATATTTAAGTTTTAGTTTTACTTTTTTTATATAAGGTATGATTTTATTATTTTATTTTCTTTACCTATTCATGAAACATGACTTATTATTTTTACTTATGTAAAAGTTATCTTTAATATTTTACTAAATAAGTTAATGATACAAAATAAATTTACTATTGTTCTTGTTTTTTATGATGTTATTTATTTTAACCATTATATCCTTTACAATACTTATTTAACTATTTTATAATTATATTTCAATACATTAATTAAAGTGATAGGTAGACTTAAAATATGATGAATAAAGTTTGATTTTCTGCATTATATGATGATAGATCCTTTAGTCAAAGTACATAAGATGTTTATGTACAAGTTCATTTCAACTTTTATATTAGGTTTGTGTAATACGTAATAAGAGCAGAGAGAAAGATAAAGGATTGCACTGTCTTGTTATATTCGGTGAGAAAATCAACTTTCAACCAAGGTGGCCAAAAGGAATAGTACAATCGCAAGAAGAAATTCAGCAGAGAAGAATCAAGGAAATATAAGAGAGAATACAATTCATTCATTCCATACCCTCCACTACTCTCTCCATATATGAATGGTCTCTCACAAATTCCCTTAGCATGCTATTGCGGTTCCGTGTCCTATTCCCACGTCTCAATCCCTTGTTAGCAACTAACCCAACATTTTCCACATTTTGCCTCTCTCCTTGTATACGTGCTGCATTATTATTTTCCACGTCAGACTGTCCAACTGTCACCTTTATTACATTGCCTTCCGCTTTAAGAACAACCTTGTCCACAAGGTTGATAAGAGGAAAGTGAGTTTTAATAAACACTACATCCTCCCAAGAAGTGTTATCATTGCTACTATGATCCCATTGAACCAACACTTGAGAACACAATGTAGAATCTTTTAAAATTGTCCGGGCTCGTAGGATGGCCACAGGTTGCAAAATGGGACCCAATTCAGAAGTTGTAAGTGGAAGGGGCATGAAAGGCTCCTTGCTAACACCTTTGAATGGTTTCAGCTGTGAAATGTGAAAAACTGGGTGAATGCGGGCAATCTCGGGAAGCTCCAACTTATAAGCAACCACACCCACTTTATCAACCACCTTAAATGGTCTAAAGTAGCGCATAGACAATTTCTGGTGCTTTCTTAACACTGCTGAATGTTGTCTATATGGTCGTAATTTGACTAAAACATGATCGTCAACCTGAAATTGTAGATCAGACCTCTTCTTATATGCTTGATGCTTCATACGCTGTTGAGCTTTAGCCAAATTTCATTTTAATTGATCTAAGAGTTGGTCCCTCTCAGTGAGCTGGTCTTGAATTGCACACGGGTTTGCTGGGTTGCATTGATAACAAGTTAAAGTAGGTGGGTCTCGGGCGTACAACGCTTTGAATGGTGTCATACCCAAACTTGTATGAAATGACGTGTTATACCCAATACTTTGCCCATGTCAATCGTTTCAACCAAGACTTGGGACTTTCAAAAGTAAAACATCGCAAGAACATCTCTAAACATTTATTCAGGGCCTTTGATTGACCATCCGTTTGCGGATGCTCATAACAAGCGTTGTTCCTTGCAACTTAAATAAATGTTGCCAAAAGGTACTAGTAAAAACTTTGTCGCGATTAGATACGATTGACTTTGGAATACCATGTAACTTGACGATATGCAACATGAAGGCTTCCGCCACAACTTGGCTGTTGTAATCCAATTTTAAAGGCACAAAGTGACTGTATTTAGAAAGTCTATCGATCACGACCATAATAACTGTGAACCCACATGAGTTGGGCAAACCCGTGATGAAATCCAATGCAACATCTTCCCACACTTGTTGTGGTATGGGAAGTGGTTGTAATAATCCTGCAGGGAGTAAGTGACTCACTTTGGCCTGTTGACATATACTGCATTGCTGCACAAATTATGTAACATCCTTTCGCATTTTAGGCCAATAAAATTGAGACGAAATGCAAGCTAACGTTCTGGTAATATCGGCATGACCCCCAATAGGTGAACTATGATATTCAAGAAGCACCTTCTGAATCAAAGAACTTGATGATGGTAGCACCAGGTGATCCTTCCAATAAAGCAACCCATCTTGCATTCTATAACGCGCATCAGGATGGCAATTAGAGAGACATAATTGAATGAGTTCTTGGAATGTATCATCAACTTCAAGTGTCTGCTTTAACTCATTTAAGAACAGCGATGGAGGCTCGGACCAAGCCATAAAAAACACACGTGACAACGCATCTGCAGCAGTGTTCTCTTTTCCTAGTTTATATTCAATTGTGAAGCCAAGCTTGTTGCTCTGGTGTTTGCAGTGACTGGTCTAACAAGCTTTTTAAACTTTGGTGATCTGTTTGAATAACAAACCTATGTGCCAATAAATAATGGCGAAATTTTGCCAAAGCTTGGGTGATAATGAACAACTCTCTATTGTGTCTGCATTCTGGGTGCTAGCTTTTTGGAGAAGAAAGCAATTGAGTGACCCTGTTGACTCAGGACTACACCAATCCCAGTCCCTGAAGCATCGGTTTCAAGTGTAAAAGGTTGAGTAAAATTAGGAAGAGCCAAAATGGGGACTGTAGTAATTGCCTATTTTAATAACATAAAAGCATCTTCTGCCACAATATTCCAAGAAAACGCTTCATTTTTTAACAAATCGGTAAGGGGAGTGGCAATATGAGCTGTTTGATATCGAGTTAGTTCATGGAACTCCCGGAGCTGTTTGATATTCGCTGGATGCAGCCATTCTAAAATTGCTTGTACTTTACACTTGTCCATCGCGACCCCAGATCCTGACACCACATGGCCTAAAAATCTACTTCCAGAAATCAAAAGGAACACTTGGAAAGTCGAGCATATAACGAATGTTGCTGTAAAGTTTGCAAAACTGATTCCAAATGATTCAAATGTGTCACCAAATGAGGATATCATAAAAGAACATAAGCACATATTTGCGAAGAACATGATAAAAAATTTGATTCATCAAGCTTTGAAAAGTGGCTGGAGCATTCGAAAAGTCGTTTTATGACTATCAACGGGTTGGACATGATATCCGGAATGCAGATCCAACTTAGAAAAATAATTGGCTCCGTGTAGCTCATCCAATAATTCATCCACTATTGGCATGGAAAACTATCCTTAATAGTTATGTCATTCAAGGGTCTATAATCAGTGCAAAATCTCCATGAGCCATCTTTTTTTTTTTGCTAACAAAATGGGAGATGAGAAAGGACTTGTGCTTGGTTGTATAAGGCCTTGTTCAAGCATTTCTCGGACTAATTTTTATATTTGGTCCTTCTGAAAATGGGGATACTAGTAAGGGCAAACTTTGACTGGTGTAGAGCATGTCTGTAAGGGAATAACATGGTCATGAGCTCGAGGAGGTGGCAGACCCGAAGGTGCCCAAAAAATGGAATGACATATGTACATTAAAGCAGTCAGGTCAGGGGGGCAGCCATTAGGGAATAAGAGTGAAAAATCACTTTGAAGCTCATGTTGTACCATCTGTGTGTCTAGCGCATCTGACGCATATGATGCAACTATGCTTGCTGAGGTTGGGTTATATGATCTCCCTGCAAAACAACAAATTTACCATGCTAAAAAAATTTGAGAGGATGTGGCATAGTCCACAATGTGAGGACCCAAAGTGGCAAGCCAAGAAGACCCAAGAACCAAGTCGGCGCCCGAAACCGAAAGTAAATACACTGGAACAACCAATTGATGACCTCGTATTGTCACAACTTACTGCTGACTCATCCCCTCAGTAGTCATAGATTGGCCATTGCCAACAAAAACTTGAAAGCTTGGAACCGGTTCAATTGGTAAATTCAAAAAATGAGCAATTCGAGACTGTTGAAAGTTGTCCGAACTGCCACTGTCAACCAAAACCGTAATTGCAATAGGCCCAATATGTCCTGTGAACCCAATGGTGCCCACACCACCTACTCCTTTCATGGCATTGAATGAAAGATGATGTTCCTGATTAAAAACTTCATTACCATGTTGTGATAAATCAGGGATTCTGATTCAGGTGAATCGACCAAGTTCTCATCAATTAATTGCAACATCATAAGGACGGTAAGGTGGATTTGGGTAGGCCATAAGGGTATCTATTTTTGTATGGTAGGGGCTGCGGTTAGAAAAAATGGTGGTTGATTTGGTCGGATAGAAAGGCTTCTTGAGTGCACTAGCGGGGTTATATTTCTCTTCAAATAATTTGGCTAATGCTACTGCCTTGACCAGACATGGTGGAGATAGCGCCATAACATCCCTACGAATAGCATCCTGAAGGCCACTAAAAAAACGCAATAAAGCCTCATTGCTAATGCCCAGACACCCGATGAGCCGAAGCAATAAATGCCTTATAGTACTCAGCAACAAAACCTGTTTGGTTAAGCTTGAATAAAGAAGCCTGCGGACACTCATGCGATGGACCCAAAATCAAGGGTCAGTGCTTCAGTAAAAGCATGCCACAAGCAAAAAGGAGAGGAACATTGCATCATTTGGAACCAAGGTATTACGTCATTTGACGCAATAGCCAATCGCTAGACCACGGATGTACCATAATAATCGAAAAATTGTTCGGCCTTAAAGATCCAATCCATAACAGTGTTACCATCAAAGTGAGGAAAACCAAGTTTCACATTACGTACTTGGAAGGGCGGCTTAAATGAGTTCGAAGCACCATGGGAGGACCAGTGAGAGGTAGAATTGCGTTGTAACTGAGTCTCCAAAGCAGCCATAATATGATTGAATTTGTCCTCATTCGCATGAATCACATTGTTCAAAACGAGAAGAATTCATTGATTCCATCTTTGAAATCTGAGCTTGTAGGTCCAAATAATACCTCTCTAATGTGTCAGAGGTCCTTTTTACATCTGCCTGGAGTTCCTTCAACTTGGTGTTTTCTGTCATGGCTCAATGAGAGCACCAATGTAATATGCAATAAGAAGAGCACAAAATAAGATAAAGGATTGCACTGTCTTATTATATTTGGTGTGAAATATCAGAGAGAAGAATACAATTCATACATTCCATACCTTCCACTACTCTCTCTCTTCATATATGAATGGTGCCTCACACAAATTCTCTCAGCATGCTATTGCGGTTCCCTATCCTATTCCCACGTCTCAATCCCTGAATTTCCGGGTTGTTAGCAACTAACCCATCATTTTCTACATTTTCTCCCTCTCCTTGTATACGTGCTGCATTATTAATTTCCACGTCAGACTATCCAGTTGTCACCTTCATTACAATTTGGTTCTCTTTTAAGAAACTATTCAAAAGTTTTATTATAAATCAAAACGAATTACAATCGAGTATTATACAACATCACGCACTTCTAGAGGTATCATGTTGATATGCACAACTAGTATAGGTTTAGATGTTTGGGTTTGAGAGGTCGTTATACTTGGTATTACAACCAATTGATTATTTGTTGTTGGAACATGTGATTTTAGATTCAATATCAGCTAGAGAATCTGTAGGAGGTATGGGATGAGGGGGTACTTATGTGAAAGCATCTACATGCTGCTTGATGAGAGCTTTAACTTCTAGACAAGCTCCTAAATCTTCAAGGTCTTATAAGTTTGCAAGCTTGTAAACCAATTATTGTTCTTGGTTAACTATGGTTGGAGGTGTTGAAGGTTGAGAAGAAGAAATGAGTTCAAAAGTAATGATGGCTAAAGGAATGAGCTGCACTTCTTCAACTTGTTTAGGTTGGATGGGTGGAGTTGGAAAAGAGGGTTGGGCATGCACTTGAGATTGTGTTCGTGCTCTTCTCTTCAACTTTTTGAATACTAAGTTTTTAGACTACTCTCATTGTCTACTATTATGGTTGGTGGTAGGGATGATAAATAAACTTGTTCCCCATGAACTCGTCTTAATTTTGACGGAGAATTTTTGCATTGATTGGGTATAGGTATAGGTACAGGTATAGGTAATATCCGATTTTTTAAATTGGGTATAGGGATGAGGATAAGGATGTACATACTCGTCTCGTCCCTGTTCCCATATTTGTTCAATAGCAGTCTTCTTCTTCATATTCATTTTTGTTTTAAATTACTAAAACACATTTAGTTTACTAAGTAATATAAAAAATTTATATTAATTTTTAGTTCTTAGTTTTGTAATTTATTTTTAGAGCTTTTTTATTCTTTTTTATAATTATTTGACATTTATTTTATTATTATTTGATGATACTTAATTTGGGAGTTATGCAGTTATAATTTTTTTATTGATATTTGTTATTAGAGAAAAGAAGATGTGTATCATTTTGACTTTGAATAATTTATAATATCACATTTCTTTTGTTGTGATTTTTAGTTTTTTGTAAAAAAATATTTAATTAATATTTGAAATAACAATGAATGAATACGATTATACCCATTACCCAATGGGAATGAGAATAAGACAAAAATTTCATACTCGTTGGGTGTGGGAACGGAGATGAATTTTTACTATGGGGGGTGAGGATGGGAAAGTGAAACGTGACCCCACCCGCCCTGTTGCCATCCCTAGTTAGTGGTGGTGTAGATGGTATAATTTTCTTTATCTTCTTCTTTAGATGACTCCAAAAGTGGATTGCTTAATAGTATGACTCCCCTTTGTTGATCAACTCTTCGCTCTTGGCCATCAATCTTGTAAAAATTATCATAAATCCCCTTCTTTCGCATGATCCTATTGATTAAAGCTCCATAAAGTATGCTTCTAGCATTTTCACCTAGACCCTTGCTAACCCTTAGAAGATTGAGAAAAAACATATACAACAGGCTAAATCGAATACATGCTAAAAAGTGGTAGATCATGAAATTTCCATACTAAATTACGTGATCCTTTGAGCCATCCTTGGGAAGGAAAGATTTGTTGCAAATCTGCTGCCAAACCTTTGCCTTAGAACATAATCACTTGTACTCAATTCGTTGGTCAATGAGTTCTTTAGAACATTTCTTTCCATATAGAACCTTCTCAATGGTACCAATTCCATTGTACACATCTTCCTACCACTCATAATAGAAGTTGCTTATTATGACTACTTGGTTGATATATTTGTCTCAGTCAATGAGTTCTTCAACTTAATCTTCTTCTTAATGATTATAACATGTCACCAAAACATCCTTATCAACTTAGGGTAAAGGATTTGGGATCTGAGAAGTAGTCACAAATGTTACATTTCTTTAGTGCAGTGCTAACATCCACTCCTTTGGTGTTAACATGGTGCTTGACATTGATGAGATCATCATTAGGGTTCAACCCTTTAACTGAACACATTGGATTAGATTATCTCTTTTCATCTAAGTGTATCAATTGCTTTTCTCATGGCTTTTCAACTTGGTTGTATGATAAATGATTAGATGCACCTTCAATTGCCACACGGTTGTCTAATAAACACATCTTCATAAACATTAGATGGTTAAGTAGATGTATCTTCATTATTCTTTTTTTTCATTAATCTATTTGAAAAAGCATCCTCTAGCTTTAATAATTTATTGTCAAGCTTATAATTATTGAATCTTACATCTCCTTTCACTACCTTAGTCCTAGTTAACAATTATGTAGATCTTTGAAGTTTCATGGTAACCAACATGGTTCTTCATCGTTTTTAGAGTCAAATTTCCCAAGGTTATGCTTCTTGTTCAAAATTAAACATTATCATCCAAAACGATGGAAATAATATATGTTGATTTGTCTACCTCTCCACAACTCATAAGGTCTTTTCTTTAAGTTAGACCTTATATAGATTTTGTTATTCGAATAACAGGTTGTGCTTATTTCTTCTACCTATAAATATTTGGGAATTTGTTAAAATTCAACATGGTTTTATTCATATCTTACAATGACATATTTTTCTTTTCTATTACATCGCTCTATTAAGTTGTTCGCAGAATAGAAAAATTGTGACAAAATCCACTATCATCACATAATTGTAAGCATTCATTTGTGAACTCCCTCATGATTACTTATAATCAATGCAATAGACAAGTCTTTCCAAAATTTATAAAATGCATCATCCTTGTAGGTTGGGAATCTAAGCCATGTATGTTTAGTGTGGTGATCTATAATGACAAGACCATATCTTTTACCACTCACAAACACAATCTTTGAGATTAAACTTGAGTTTACATGACCACACTTCCTATGTCAAATCTAATAATCTTCTTTACAAAATGCTAGATAATTGTTATTTCTGACTGCACAATGTTATTTTTCAATATCTATTGTTTCATAATTGACCTATGTTAAGTAGATTATGTTTAAGACCATCTATGAGTAAAATGTTATCAATAGAGTGATATCCATACTTATCTTTTTCATACCAACTATCCTTCTTCTTAGGTTTATGCCAAATGTGATGTGCTACCCTACTCTATCTTTAGATCTATGAAGATAGACATTTCTTCCTTCATGTGATGTAAGCACCCATTGTCTAAGTACCATGAAAAATGTTTCTTTCTTACTTTTAAACATATCCATAATAAGAATTATCCAGATTTTAGGTACCTAAATAAACTTGGATCCTTTCTTGTTAGTCTTCAAGACCTTAGACACACCTTTTATTATGCATAGAAGATTATGCATGTTTTTTTGGATTCCTCCACCTCAAAGCCTAATTTCCTCTTATTTAACTAAGAAGTTTTCATTTCCTTACTATGTCATTTTTTATTACAAATTTTTTCTCAATGACTAAGTTAAAGTCTATTCTCACTTAAAGTATTGTGATTGTTAATAATTCAACAAGTTTCACAAACTCCTTTTGATAAATGAAAAGAAACTAAGTAAAATTTATAATAATTATTAAAAAAAAATTCAATAGTGTATCCAAATGTCAATACTAGTAGTATAACAAAGACATAAAATTTTGTCCATACCCAATTTTTATAATTCATTTCTTTTCTCTTCTAGAAGATAGCACATTGAGGTTTTTTCAAGAAAAAAAATATTTTTCAATGGGAAAAATGTGTTAAAAAAGTTATAAAGAATTAGATTGATTTCAAAAGCCAAATTAAAAACAAGTCATTAGAAAACATTTTTTCAGAATTTAAAAATACTTACCTTTAGAAAAGTTCCAACCGTAAAAGCATTTTCTTTATAAAGTTCAAGGAAGTGGGTCCTAAAGCTTTGTTCAATAGAATTTCATTAACTTATATTCATCCATCATCAATAAAAATAAAATATAATATTAAGTTTCTATTAAAAATATATATAGTTTTCCAAAAGCTTGAATGCCCTAGCCCTGTATGTTTTATCTAAATGATAGAAGATAATAGTTATCACCTTAATTTTATTAAACTATTAAATTCCTTACAAAGTTATCTTTTCTATTTTTCAACTATGAAAACTAGATGTAGGAAATATGAGCACATGTAAAAAAATCTATATGCCCAAAAGGATATATGTTCTTATTGACAGATATATTCGCATGTCTTTTCCATCATCCTACAAGCACTACATTTGCTCCGACATAATCAAGTGAATATGTTAATCATTGATGGTGCATGTTGCATCCATCAATAACCAGAAACTCCAAAAGAAGAATAAATAAATAGGTACTTGATGCCATGTACCATCCTCTCGCAATGGCCAGAGGACTCCTCAAATATAACTTTTAACCAAAAAGATGATGCGGACATTCAAATTAAGTAGAAACTATTATATATATTGAAATTGAATCGAAACAGATGAGCAAGAAGAACATGGGAGGGTGTGGGAAAGTGAACTCTTAGAATTACATGAACCTGATTTTCCTTTCTAAATTGCAAACAGGTGACCATCATCATAGCCAATAACCCAAATGAGGAATCAGAAGGAAAGAAGGGTGTTGGAACTTGAATGATGTTCTCCTCAACTTTTATTGGCCGCTCACAAAAACTATACCACACTTTCCTCAAAAACCTTCCAAGAGAAAGAAAGAAAAGGAAAAAAGCAAAGACTTTTTCTATCCAAGAGAAAAGAGATAGGCAGAGGGAGGATCTGAGGATGATCAACTATTGCCAAATCCTTTAACACTACATACAAACTTACAACAAGTCCTACTTGTTCAAATTGGATTCTTCAAGTTTTGAGGCAGCCAGTTTATCCAAAAACCACACCAACTTCCCCATAGCTGGTTGGACCATTCTGGCCGGTATTAATGGACAGTCAGGTTCAACATCATCTATTGCCAAGTGTACAGATTCAGCTTTACTGTCACCAGTGACAACTACTGCAACATTGGATGCAGAATTGATGACAGGCAAGGTGAATGTGATTCTCTCAGGTGGGGGTTTTGGGGAGTCAGTAATGAAAGTTACCCATTCTTCCCTTTCATTGAGTGCTGAGTGGTTGGGAAACAAAGAGGCAACGTGGCCGTCTGGACCCAATCCCAGAAGAATCAGATCAAACTTTGGACAGTCACTAATCTCTGACACACTTACAACACGGGTTTTCACTAACTGTCGAATCACAAACTCATAATCTTCGGCAGCTTCTTCTGCTGACACAGAATCATTGATTGAATGCACATGACTGGGGACAATAGGAACCTGTTAATGTAACAATTACATTAGCAACTACAACACACAAACCATCACACAAGCTGAGTTTTTGTTATGGACCTCAGAATAGAATCATTTAAGAAATGAAATGCACTGAAAGACAATAGTGAAGACACCTAAAGCCTGAATATTTAATGTTGTAGATCCTACAATACAGAAATATTCCAATTCCCTAGCTACAAAGTATATATCATTCGACCAACAGCTATCCATATAAAACATAAATCATCAAGAACAACCTTGTCATCTAGCTAAAGAAAAAACAAAAGACCTTTGACAACACCCCAGTTGAACCACAGCTCTTTTCTGTATTCATTTACAAAACTACGGGGATAAATACATCAAAAGCAAGTCGTACACCCCTGGGGTATCGTAATGCATCTTATATAAGAGAATAGTTTTCTTGAATGCTGAAATCATTTTTGGCACAGTATATGCATAGTCTGCTGGAGGGATAATAAGAACCCCATCTTCCCACACTATCCCTCAGTAATTTATGACCATCAAGGTGGATGTCTTGTATTTGACTAAAATTTCATTAATGCTTGGAAACATCTAACTCAAACTGGAATATGACGCCAAGAACACAACATACATCTCAATTCATAGGGGATTGCAAGATGGCATGAAAGTATAAATTAGACCAAGAAATAAATTTCAGCCAATTTAAATCATTCAATAACCATAAAATTCACATCAATAGGACTAAAGTAATCAACTAGGAATATAGACAAAAATTCAATCTAATTACACTTTTTTTGTGTCCAATAATTACATTCTAGTTTTCTACTGTAATTAATCATACTCTGAGACAAAACACTGCTGACATATGATCTTCAAGAATTCATTACCACATTCCTCATCAATCTTTAATACCCATGGATCACGGAAAATAGACATGTAGATCAATATGTATTTTGCTTGGCAATCCTGATAGCACCATACACTTGCTGTACATTTATTTCAAATTCACCGCTACATATTGCAAAACTAATTTGGCTGGCACTAATAAAACTGTCATTAAGAAATCATTACTAAAGCATAATAAGGCATTCTAAGCATAATGATGCCACAACCTTCGAGAATAACTGTTGTCCTCAGCATTTCAGACCATTATCCTGAAAAGCAAACCTGACAACCAACTTCCATACATGGAAGGAAAATAGAAACATTGGAGGCATTTGCAACTGACAGGCAATGTACTGCCTCTTTGTAGAAAGAAAATAACAAACTTTCATATGCAATATTCCTTCAATTTGAAAGCTTTCTTATGTGTGTTGCTTGTGTTCCTCTTTCTTATAATTATATATGATCAATCCTGTTAGAACTGTAAGGATCCCCACCATCATAATTGGTATTTGGTAGCACGCATAGTTTAATAACCCAGTACATGAAACATAAACGATCCTCCAAGAAAGAGCTATTTGGTCCCATCCACCTTGGTGTTTTACTGTTTCTCTAGTTCACATGTTTCAATGTGATAACTCTTTGAGAACTTGCTGCTTCTACTTCTCATATTGTCAATATAAGAAAAAAGTTCATTTGCAGCCAAAAGCTCTTGCTGCAGAACTTATGTGTGTTTACAGATGATATATTGTCTGCTGGAGAATCAATATAATCTGAAAGCATCACCAATTATGGTTTCTGAGGTAGTAGATCGAGCAATTTCCTTTCACATATTTGGCATTAGCAAGTTCTATGAAACTGCAACTCGACTTATGCCAACTAACTTTTTATACACACTGGCTTCATGCGTGTAAACTGACTTCATAAGAAAAAGTGTAGAATTTGATTCAGCATCTTCTCCTAAGCCTCGCAACATATCCAGAGCTTCATTTCAAGCATGTATAGGACCCAAAGCTCTAAATGTGGATGGTCATCTTAAAAAATTATCATGGTCATTGGCACCCATTTTCTGAGAAAACGTGAGTCTTTCAAAGTCACCAATGAAGTAATTTCAAAACAAAATTAGAATGAAACAGAAGGGGGACCTAATCACTGCAGCATGTAGATGTCAGGAGGGGAAAGATTTTGCTTTACAGACTCGATGGGATCAAATTACACAGCAGTTGCAATTAGAAAATTGGAGGTTGGGAACACCCACAACATGCCATTAATTGCACATCAAGCAGTTAAAATGCTCAAACATGAGAGTATTATACCCGGAAGGTAACCAAAGAAAGTAAAAAAAAATTAAACAAGAAATAGACAATCTATGAAGAGATGCAAGCTAATGTTTCAGCTGAAAGTTTAGATAAAGTTAATGAGGAAGTGTCCATCATAGGACTACTAATTGACTGGAAATATTGTTTTTTAGTGATAACACTAATCTCAGTCAAAACCTTGATATGATAACTACATCAACTTCTCATTTAGTTTTTACAGCCATACTGCAACCAGTAGCTCTTACTCAAATGAATGAAGATCCTTTGTGATCCTCTGATCATGATTTTCAGCAGACATTAGAGTCATCTATCAATATAGGCCCAATAAATCCATCAGGTATTATTGCTAAAACTTCCCATTTCCCTCACAAACAAGAATTCAACTTCGGGGCTAAACATGTAAAAATTTCTGATTTCCAAACTATTATTCCAGACAATTTTCAGCAAGCACAGCCTCCAAGACAGATTCTACAGATCACCACCCTAGTTTTTCAGTCAACCAACACGAATAATTCTTTCTTGCCTCAACCCGAGGTTGTCCAGAAGAATTCTCCAGGGGCTAGTGGCGAGTTTGAATTCTTGAGCTTCTTTCATTAAATTTAAAGCCATTCAAAAACTTAAAGTAAAATGCAGATCTCGTTATCAATTTCAGTAATGAATCAGATGATATCCAAGAATGCCAAAGAATCAAAAGGGAAATCTAATGACTGCCAAATCAGATTATCATGATAGTATCCTAAGGTTTATGTTCCCAGAATATGTGGAAATCTGCCATGCAAAGATGCTTGTTGGTCTTTTTCAGAAAAAAAAACCCAAAATACAAAACTAAGTTGAATACCAAATAAAAACCAAGTTAGGGGTCTAAGACAGTAAATTTTAAACCAGATACCTCATGGTAGGGGTCTCAATCAAATTATATTTCTGAAACAGCTAATGCATTAACACTTTTAGTACCAACGAAGATTGGTGTAGCAAATGACCTACCTCTTTGCCATCTGGATTTGTCAAAGCTCTAGTCTGACAACTAGCTAGCACCTCAATATTTTGCTGATGTAATTAAGGTTGATATCAACCAGTCCATCCCGCTGACACCAGGTATCCTGTTGCTGTAACCATGGTTTATCTCAATGCCACAAATACATCAAACCAAGTCAACTCCAGTCAACCTAAATTCCATGAAATTTTGGAAACCATTACAATTATCTCAATCCCTTGAACATACCTGACGGAATCAACTACAGCATATCTCAACTACAATGATCATTCAAGACAACTAACTGGTAAATCTTAATTCCACAGTGCTCCTAGTTTCCGCTAAATGCGAAATTTGGAACCTAGTTATCAGACATCCATTCATCTTGGCAGTTGGCACAACCCATAACTCCACTCACCATCACCATCACCATCACAAATACAGAGTGGTGGTGCAAGTAATCTCCTGATCCATTTGGAGGCCCGTTGAGGTTTGCCAGCTATCTTATGTTTACCAGCACCAGCTGTTATCATAATTAATCTTGTCAAGAAAAAAAATCTCACACCTAACTTGCTGCAAGAAGAGACAGAGTAACACAAGGGCACCTTTTCCTGGCTTCTCCAGGTGTGGTCAGTAATTAACTAGTCATACTATGAGAAAGCCCTTTATATTTTCCAGTCACTGACTTTGTTGGTGGAGTTTCTTTGGCAGATCCGACAATGGGCATGACTCAAGAAATAGAGAAGTCATCCCGTCAATTTGGGCAATCTCAAAGTGGAACACACCAGTACAATCATTTAAACAAAAAAGTGCATGAGAAATTATAGAAACTTCAGATCAAGGATTTACAGTGTAAAAGAAATTCAGAAAACAATAGCATTCATATATATAGACGGAATATTCAGGAAAGACTCCGCTATGATTTTCTGAAAGAATGATTTACTCCTGTCAAACTGCCTTAGTGTATAAAACTTGAATATCCACCATCACAATCTTGCAGAACAAGCACCATAACCTTCATGTCTGCACAATCCTTTCCTCAACTAAAGGCAAGTTTGGATAGCATCCTTTTGAGAATTCAAACTTACGTGGATTTATGTATATAACCAAGTGCCCTCTGTCCCATCCTTAAAAAAAGTAATAGAATGCAGATGAAATTTGTAGTAAACTACGATGTTTGTCTGCTAATTCAGCTAATTACAAACTACTACCTTACTACAGTTCAACTTCCACATAGAATAACGTTAAATCTCAGTAAAGTAAATAGTTAAAATAAAATCCAACTACTAAAAAAGCACCCTTGACTGTAATTGGTATTTCAAACTAGGCACTTTGAAGCAAAAATATAACATTTCATGTGACCAAGAGAGTTTTAAGAAGCTTCTTTACATATGCTCAAATTAAAACAGCTATTAAATTTTCTCAGGAAGCATTCAAAACCAGAAGAAACCAAAGCTCTCGATCTTGTTAAAAGATTATATTAATGCTTTACTTTGTTAGGGTTTCCCTTTTAAGAAGCAATCAGCAGGAGAAGGTAAAATAGAAATGAACAATTTAACTCTAAAAAACTACAAGTATATCACTCTCCTCCAAATTATTCTGAGATAAACCAATTTTTTATTTGAAACAGGATAAAACAAGGAGAAATATCAGACGTTTGAATTGGGGGCACAACCTTGGACAAAAGGCCATCTTTAGCCAGCTTATAATTGCTATCAGCATGGTTTTTTGCCACAACACGCTCGTCAGCCCAGAAGATATACCACTTGGACCAGTCCACAGTCTTGTTATAAGGAGCTTCACAGAGTTTTCTGTTAGCAAACATAAGTTTTAAACCAACACTAAATCATAAAAGCAAAGAAAGATATGGAAAAGATAAGATACAGATACCCCAATAAGCCAATGAGAGAACCACCAGATAAAGCAATGGCAAAGACTCCTCGCTCTTTCACAGATGCCTCTGATAACTCAGCCACATAGTCTGCCAAATCAGTCCTTAGCTCATCCAAACTCTCATTAATCCTCAACTCTCCTCTATTCTTCTGACCACCAGAGAGAGCCATGGTTCGAGAGAGTCCAATAGCACTGTTTTTTATCCAGAAAAGACAAAGAAAACATCAAAACCATTTCAGGTAGAAATAATAAAGTCAATGAATTTCAAAACACACAGTTTTAACATTTAGCCTTCCTAAACCTAAAGCATAAAGGGAATTCCAAAGTTGTCCAAGATCCAGCTTCATATCCAGAAAACAAAATTCTAAGGAAACAGAGAAAAATAAGGATATAGTTATGAGATAATTTTCATTTTTACTTTTTGTTTGACTGTAAGTCTTCTATGACCATACCCAATATAAAACTGAAGTATTCAAAAATTCATAAGCTAAACATGATATCGGTTCACCCCACAAATTCAATTTGCATGTGGACTCTCTAATTGTCAAAAAAGAAAGCAATTCAACAAAAGGGTATCATCACCGGAACCCAAATTTCCAGAGATCGAGGCCAAGAAATGAAAAAGGCTGAAAAAAGTGCCCCAGATCATAAAACATATTAAATTGACATCCTCCACTGCAGCAGAAACTTAGAAAAATAAAGCATAATGGTCAATCATAGTCTCATGCAGTTTAACATAACCTGAAACTGCTTCACACACAGATTCGACAGTCTCACAGCAAAAGAAAGGAAAAAAATTGCTTACAAGGAAAAAATAAATAAAAATAGAGAGAGAGAAGCTGGCACGCAGAAGAAACTGACTAATGAAGAAGATGGAGGATGAGAATTATATATGCATAATATATATATATATATATATATGTGTGTGTGTGTGTGAGTGAGTGAATATTAGGATTGTCTACTGTCCCAGAGAATTCAACCATAAAATTTTCTTATATTATTATAATTATTATTATAAAATACAAATAATACAACAGATACTAAACCAATGAGAATTGATAGATGCATAAGAAAACTCATCTAGTAGAGTTAATTTTTTTAGCTGCACCTGATCATAAAAGCAAAATATATGTAAGTCTTATATTTAATCCGCGGTTATGATGTATTTTTGTTCAGAATTCATATAAAAAAGTTAATTTGAGTCATAGATAATATATTTCTTAACGAAAATCCGATTGTTAATTTTTTATTTACTAGTTTCTTTCTACTAGTCATTTATGTATAGAGAATGACAGTAAATAAAAAAAATTATGAAAATAGATTTATATAGGTGTGATGTATTGGTATTAAGGGTAATATTTTAATTTAACTGTATGTTTAACTTTATGAAAAGATAAGGATAAAGTGAAGAAATTTATTAATTTGTGTTACCAAAAAATAATTTAATAATAACCTAAGAATTTTACCCACATAAAAAAAAAGTTACAAAACTAATAATTAAGTTGGGTATGAATATATGAAGAAGCATTTAGAAATTTAATAAGAAATGTTGGAAGGATAATGGTATTAATGAAGAATTTATACCTTGTTGGGTATTACTTGCATGGAGTGATGGGGACAGAACACACACCAAACTCTGTTTCTCTGTCCAATACAGACCCATAAAAACCAAAGATTGTGGCAGAACTTTCTTTGAGAACAATGAGAAAATCTCAGATCCTAAATCTCCAGTTATATAACATCAAAAGGAGAAACAAAAGCTAAAAGCCAAATAAAAATATAACTACAAATTGCTCAAGTAAATTTGATTGGATGGTTTTAAAAAATACTCTTTTACTAATATTTGTTAACAAATAATTTCTATAATTGTACTATTCTTTTTATCAAATCATTATTTTTATTAAATAAAATATACCTATAGTCTATAATCATTAAAAGGGAAAATTAGATTTTATAAGTTCTTTTTGTGTACACTTTTTACTTATTTTATTTTTGTATCTTTATATTATTAATTGACTTTTGATTTTCTATTATTTAAAACCTTAATCATAAACACTAAAAGTGTTTTGATTATATAATTATAATTATGATTTTTAAATAAAAATTAAATCATTTAATAACTATTTTCTATATATATTTCATTATATTTTTATTTTTTATTTTGATAAAAAATTACATATTTCGATTAAATAATTATTACATTATAAAAACTAAAAGTTATAGTCGCTTTTTATATATAATGTTTTTATAAAATTAAATATGTTTTTAGAATTATTTTTAAAAATTATACTTCCTCCTAAGTTAAATTATATATATATATATATATATTTTATGTGAAAATTGAAATTTCTACATTTAAAGTAGAAAACACTACATACTGCATATTATTACTGTTCTTTTAGTATAAATATAACACAAAACATATGATAAACAACAACAAAAATTATTCTACATACAAATCTCTAATATCTTTTGAAGACAAGGAAATCCTCTAATATATTTTAAAGTTGAGGAGATTTTAGATAATTTTAATAAAATATAAAAATAAATAAATATGCAGTTTAAATCAAAGATGAAGTAAATTTTTAAGAATAACTAAAAAAATTATTTAATCCCTTTTATAACTCTTACTCTAATATAAGTTTTATCAATATTTTATAATTAAATTTATTATAATAATTTACTTTTTGTTTTTATTATTATAAAAAATACCACCCATACAAACTTTGGTACATATGTTTTCACTGGTAAACTAAAAAGTGATTAAATACATTAAAAATAATAACAACAAGTTAGTTTCTTTAAAGAACAATAAATACATAAACAAAATAAATTAAAAATATTTTTTAAAATAAGTTATAAAAAATTAAATTTAAATTATATATAATTATAGAATAACGTTGTTCCCAGTTAGATTTTTGCAGTAATCTTAATCCAAATACAGCCAAACACTAGTGTTAAATTTAAATACCTCATTTTCTAAATTATCCCACTATACCTAAAAGTTGAAAAAGCTTAATATAATGTTATTATTTTGTTACCTACCACCACAAGAACTTATATATCTATGTGCATATTACAAAGCATTTTGTTGTTAAACAAAACAAAACTTAATTAAAGTTGAAATAATTAAATTGTCATTTTTAACTCAAATTTTATTTATATAAACACTCCTTTTTCAAGAAAATTCATTCTTTGATTTGTCACTTATTAAAAAAATGTGTAACACTAGTCAATTAAAACATATATACACGAATTTTAATTAAAAATGAACTTAATATTATTACTAAATTTTTAATTAAAAATAAAGTTAGCAATTATATAAACAACAAAAACAAAGTAAAAAAAAAGTTCAATCATAAAAGACAAACCAAACAACTGTCTGAATCAGATACTGACAAATATACGAATGAGTACTTTGTCTTGCAATAATTAAACAATATTTTACTTTGCTTCATATCAATAACCAATGAATGAACACAACTAAACTATGTAACCCGTGCAACTACCCATGTATTCATTATTAAATTTAGAATAATAACAATAAATAAAAAATAAAAAATATTAAATATATTTTATGATTTACATACTCATGTTAAAATATATTTTCTTTTAATAGAAATATTTATCTTAATTGTTTGAATAATGCATTACTTTTATATATATATATATATATATATATATATATATATATATATATGAGTTGGTTAAGAATATAATTTTTTATGTTTTAAATTTAATTATAAAAATTATATATAAAAATATTCTTTTAATTAAAAAGTAGAAATATTTCTTAAAAGTATAAATATTATAATGTGTAAAAAAATAGGCTATATATAAAAAAAATTTCATCAAAATAAAAGTTTTATGCATAATTTAAAACACATTTATAATTTGGTTTAGTAATTTTTTTATAAAAAATGTACCTAACTAACCTTTAAGTTTAGAAATAGAAATTTCAACTTCACATTAAAAAATAATATTATTCTAACTGGTTTTTTATTATTCCCATGTCCAACAAACTAGTTTTTAATTGTTGTAATTATGTTTTATTTATTATTTTCTTGAATATTCTTTTAATTCTAATTATATATGTACTTTATATTTGATACTATTTATTAAATTTTATTGATTAATCTCATTAATTTATATTTCTTTTATTATTATGAGTTTATTATTATGAGTTTAACAAGTAATTTACATCAAATATCATTCAAAGAATATTTTGTAGATATTATTTTGGGTTAAATATGATTTTCGTCTCTATAAAATACATATGTTAAAATAGTCTCTGTAAAAATTTTTGGGTTTGTTTGGTATCTATAAAATTTAAACATGTTATTTTAGTCCAATTTTTTAACGGGACGTGACGGAAGTTGACATGGCAAACGGAGTGGTGACGTATGAGGTATTTACGTTGACACGTGTCGTGACGTGGACGCTCTGTAGACTTTAGTTTGCACGTGGAGCCAGCGATCCAGAATTTCCTCTTCTCCTTCTTCTCCGCGCACTACGTGTCCGCGAACCCTCGCAGCCGGAGCGACTTCGGCGCGGGGTTCTCGCCGTGGTGCGAAACGGCGTCATGGAACTCTCCCACGCCGTTGCTTCTGTCACTGTCCTATGGTATGGCTATCCTTAAGAGAAGGCTTCGTACCTTGGGGCGTGGGGGATGGGAGGCTTTAGCCAGTCTTCCTTGAGATCGGATACGGATGAAACATAGAAAAGATCCATTAGCCCTGCTTTCAGTATGTCACATTAGCTGATTGATAATCTACTAAAAAACGGAATATCATAAGATGTATGAAGACGGATGCCATGGAGATTAGGTCCTATTTTCATGCTGTTGGGACCGATTCCCCCGGGTTTGGGACCTATTCTATGGTGAAGAATAAAAGGAGTCCTTTGGTAGCCAATCTGCGTAGTGGTAAGCAAGGGTTGGCAACTAAATCAATAAGAAAGAAAGGGCAGCTGGAACAGCAGGGTAGCAAAGCAGTGCAGCCTTTTCGCACCACGGCGAGAACCCCGCGCCGAAGTCGCTCCGACTGCAAGGGTTCGCAGACACGCAGTGCGCGGAGAAGAAGGAGAAGAGGAAATTCTGGATCGCTGGCTCCACGTGCAAACTAAAGTCTACAGGGCGTCCACGTCACGACACGTGTCAACGTAAACACCTCACACGTCACCACTCCGTTTGCCATGTTAACTTCCGTCGCGTCCCGTTAAAAAATTGGACTAAAATAACAGGTTTAAATTTTATAGATACCAAATAAACTCAAAAATTTTTACAGGGACTATTTTAACATATTATGTATTTTATAGGGACGAAAATCATATTTAACCCTATTATTTTTTTAAACGATGCCAATTAAAAACAAATTTTTAAGAAGTCTTTAATTTTTTAAAATGTTATCAACTTTAGTATAAAACTTATCAAGAAATTATTAATTATAGTTTAACATAAACGCATAATAAGTATAGTTTGTTAGTAAAAGAAGTTTGGATTTGATTATTGCAATGAAGTTCATATAGTTTCTTCAACTGCCGGTGGCTCATCAAGCAATTATAGATTAGTATTTTTATGTTGTGTCTTAGTAAGTGTCTCTTCCATTTAAACTATTCTAACTTAATTGAGAAATATTTTTAAAAAAGCATGAGTGCATCATACAAAACTGGAATTTTATCTATCAAGATTTAATTAGACTTTTAATAGATTAATTTTAGTAAACCAGAAACTGTTACGGTTTTAATAGCTTTATGACTTCTCTTTTGAATATCTGAGCACGAAAAAGTTCACACTTACTTTCTGATTTCAATTTGATCTGAGTTAAAAAAAAGTTTTTACATCAAGAAAATTTTAAATCATCAAATTTCAGAAAAGAACATAGTCTCTCTCAACTGGGCAAGAACAGTTCTTTGGATTAAGGGAGTCTTTCTTTTCTTTCATCTTTCATTCATCTTTCTCTTATTCTTTTGATCTTTTTAAATTTTTATTAGAGATTGGATATTTCTAGAATAAGTTTCTTTTAATTTTTCACAAAGGGTCTGTATTTTCTTGGAGTGGGTTCCAAGAACCGGTGGTTGCAGTAGGGTGCTGCAGGTGTGTAGATTTGTTCTTGTAGTATTCAAGAGCATATTAGTGTTTGTGTTGTTTGTTTGTAAAAGATTTATTATTATAGTGGATAAACTGGACGTAGCTCTTGATGAGTGAACCAGTATAAAATTTTCGTGCGTTCTTTTTTCCTTAAATCAATCTTGATATTGCTGTAATTGAATCTGCAATCTCTAAAAACTAGTGCACTTTTAATAGATTAAAACTTGTATTAAAAACTGAAACTGCTTGATTAAAAATTTCTTTTTGTTGAATATATTTGCAATTTAATTTCATTAAACTTCAATTCACCCCCCTTCTTGAAGTGGTCTGCGTGTTTTACAATTGGTATCAGAGCTTATGTCTTGTAATTTGTTCAAGTTTGATCCTGTGTTTTGCATGATGGCTGATAATGGAAACCCTTTTACTGAAGGGACCCCTGTTAACAGACCACCTTTGTTTACTGGTGTGAATTATCACTTCTGGAAAATTGGAATGAAAATCTTTGTTGAATCTATGGATGATGGTATGTGGGATGCTATAATGGTCCTTTTGTGCCTAAACATAAAGTTGAAGGTGAATGAATTGAAAAATCATGGAGTGATAGAACTGAATCTGAATCTAAGAAAGCAAAATATGATAAAATTGCAAAGAATCTTATTGTTTTTGCATTAAATTCTGATGAATTTTTTAGAACATCTCAATGCAGTGCAGCTAAAGAAATGTGGGAAACCTTAGAGGTTACACATGAAGGAACCACAGAAGTCAAGAGAGCAAGAAAGCATGCTCTCATACAAGAATATGAGATGTTCAAGATGAAACCTGCAAAAACTATAAATGATGTTCAGATGCGCTTCACTCACATTGTTAATCATCAGATAAGGCTTGGAAAGATTTTTGAAAAAGAAGAGCTAAACATAGAGATCCTTAAATGTCTTGATCGAAATTGGCAGCCAAAGGTTACAACAATATCTGAGTCAAGAGATCTGTCAACAATGTTAATGGCATCTCTATTCGGGAAGCTAATTGAGCATGAATTATAAATGAATAGATTAATAGAACAAGAAAATGGTGAAAAGAAGAAGAATAACTTGGCTCTAAAAACTGAAACAGCAAGAAGAAAAGTTTAGAAGGAAGATTCAGAATCTGATTCAAAAGTAGAAAATCTAAATTTGCTGGTTAAGAAGTTTGGAAAATTTATCAAAAAGAAAACCAAGGATAGGATAGCTAAATCAAAAAGGTATGATTCAAAAAGAAGTGATTTTAATATACCTAACTATACTTGTTTTGGATGTGGTAAATCAGGTCATGTAAGAAATGACTGTCCAACAAATCCTTACAAAGATAAACTTGCTAAAAAGAAACCTGAAAAGATTTCTGATAGGAAGTTTGAGAAAAGCAGCAGAAATAGAAAGACTTATATGACATGGGAAGAATCTGATTCTTCAAATAGCAGATCCTCTGATGATGATGAGGAAGTCAATCTGTGTCTTATGGATGGAGATGAAGATACAAAAAGTGTAAGCAGTTTTTACAACAATAATGATAATTATGGTCAATTGCTTGATGCTTTCAATGAAATGCATGATGAAACCAAGAAACTGTCTTATTCAAACAATAGATTAAAAGGTATGAATAATTGACTTGAAAACAAAGTTTCAGAACAAGAAAAAGAAATTGAATTATTGAAAAATGATTTAGAAAATCTGAATATGATTAACAAAAATTCTTCCTACATTTGCGAAAATGAATCGATTAAAACTGAGTGTAAAATCTATGAAATATTGCAATAAAAAATTGTTACCTCATTAAGACTCTTTCAAAGTTTGCTAATGAGAAAACTAATCTTGATAATCTTCTGGGTTCACAAATATCAGTTTTAAACAGGAATGGCTTGGGATATAATCCTTTTGCAAGACACTTAAAAAGCTTGAAACTCTTTTTCCCAAATAAAATTGAAAGAAAATCTACATCTGTTACATGTTTTTATTGTTTAAGAAAAGGACATACTTCTAATATATGCATAATTAAAAAGTTTGATGTTTCTAATGGTATTTTTGTTTGGAAGCCAAAAGGGAGAAATAAGAATCTAACAGTGATGGACCCTTGAATAAAACGGGTACCAAGTTAAATTAATTTGTGTTTATGTAGGTATGTCACAAGAACGTGTGGTACTTGGACAACGACTGTTCCAGACACATGAGTGGAGATAAGAGTAAATTCAATAATATTTTGCTTAAAGATGGTGGATTTGTGAGATATGGTGACAACAACAAAGGAAAGATTTTAGTAAAAGGAAATATTGGAAATAATTTTACAATTCTGATTGAGAATGTACTAGATGTTAATAGTTTGAAGCTCAATCTATTAAGTATCAGTCAATTGTGTGACAAGGGTCACAAAATTACTTTTGAACCAAATCACTACATGATATGTGATGCTAAAATAGGTGGTATACTCATGATTGGTAAGTGTATCAATAATCAATAATATCTACATGCTTGACTTGAATTCTGCATCTAATAGCAATCTGTCATGTCTCATTTCACAACAAGATAATTCTTGGCTATGGCATAGAAGTGCATCACATATAAACATGCATCATTTAGGAAAATTAGCATCTAAGGAATTAGTAATTGGACTGTCTAAACTCAGATTTGAGAAGGACAAACTATGTGATGCATGTCAAAAAGGCAAACAAACTAAAGTTTCTTTTAAACTGAAAAATATTGTTTCAAAATCAAGACTGTTGCATATGGATTTAGTTGGTCCTTCAAGAATTATGAGTCTAGGTGGTAATTACTATGCATTAGTAATTGTAGATGATTTTTCTAGGTTTGCATAGACATTATTCTTATCTTTAAAAAGTGATGCATTCAAAGCTTTTAAACATCTTGCCAAGATTTTGCAAAATGAGAAGAATCTGAAAATCTGTTCTATTAGGAGTGATCATCATGGGGAATTCCAAAATGATTTGTTTGAAGTGTTTTGTTATAAACATGGAATAAACCACAATTTTTCTGCTCCTAGAACCACTCAACAACATGGGGTTGTTGAGAGAAAGAACAGGTCTTTAGGTGAACTTGCAAGAACTCTTTTAAATGAAACTGTTAGAAATAATGACAGTACAAAATCTAAGAGGGGGGTGAATTGGGTTTTCAAAACTTTTTCTGGTTTAAAAATAATTTTTAACTTTAATTTTAATTTCAATTTTATTGTAAAAACTAGGATTCGAATTTTACTTAAGATATGATAAAAATGATTGAGATGACATTTTATAAATATAATCCGAAAGCTGTAAAATATAGAGAGAGGGAAAGGGAGAAAGAACACAGAGAATTATACTGGTTCGGATTTAGCCAATCCTACATCCAGTGCCCGATCACAACAACATGTCATGATATACCCCACTATCTTTAAATGCAATTAAAAACACCAATCCAGTGACAACACTAAAAACAAATAAAGATAAACAGAAACACCTTCTTAGACACATTAAGGATGAAAACACCTCCTTAGACACACTAAGGATGAAAACACCTCCTTAGACACACTAAGGATTACAACACCTCCTTACACACTAAGGATGACAACACCTCCTTACACACTAAGGATGATCCCAATTCTCTTGGCCCACAAGAGATGAACAAACACCTTCCTTTAGAACTGATCCAAGGGATGAATTTACAATAATCAATAACCAAGGTTTTCTAAATGGATGTTAAAAGTGATTTTCTAAATGGTTTCATACATGAAGACATATATGTTAGTCAACCATAAGGTTTTGTTGATCGTCAATTTCTTGACCATGTCTATGTTAAGAATAACAATGTTTATTCTCTCCATTCAATGTAATTTAAGGAGCTTCTTGCTTAGTTTTCCTTTTATTATTGTTGCTATATTTGTTTATGGAGAATATTTATATTAGTATTTTTAGTTTTATTATTTTAGGAAATCAAATTATTATATAAAGATGACAAAAGTTTTGTAATACAATGTACTACATCATCACGTTATAAAATATAAGAATTTAAAGGTGCTGGGTGTTGGACTTGAAGACTTGGTTTCAAGTTAATTTGATGTCTCCAACCACTTTGATGATGAAGATGATGGTGGTTGAAGAATGAATATTTTATCTTAGGATTAGAGTGTCTTAGGATGTGGGGTAAGATGCATTTCATTTAATCTTGGACTTAATCTTGTGTTTTAAAATGGTTTGAAATGTTTTAAAATGTTTTGAAATGTTTTCAAAAGTCTTAACTATTTTTTAACTCATTAAAAATGTGTTTTCAATTAGTTAAAATGTTCTTAGTTTGATGGCTAAGTCATTCTTAAACATTTTAACCAACTGGTGTTTTAAAGTTTTGTTTTGACTGATTTCAGTTAGCTATTTTTTTGAATTTAAATTAGCTAAAATTTTGGAGCTGTTTTTAAGAAATCAAAGCTCTATGAAAAATCTGGTTGATTCGCTTTTAAACAGGCTAAAATCACTTAAGGATTTCCCTTTGATGATTTCCACTAGTTTAATCGCATTTTCAACTGACTGTTTTCAGTTTTCAGAATTGGGGTGCTCTCTAGCAAATTCATTTTAAAGAAAACAACTAGCTAAATCGCATTTCAACTAACTGATTTTATCAGAAACAACTTTAAATCACTGGACCAGTTCTGTTTTAAATATTTTGAGTTTTAAAGAACTGGGCAACGAATCAATTACAGAGAAACCCATTGTTCAAGAAGACTTTTCAAGTATTCTAAATCAATTTGCGAAATCAATCAAGGAGTCTAAGATCAAATTGAATTGAGAATCTTTCCATAGAAAGTCATCTCTTGTTTTTGTCCTGTTTCAGTTTCTGAAAGTGATTTTCAGGTGAATTCGTTCCATAATCTTGTGTAATCTTGTACTGGGTTTGTTTCTTCTTAATCAGGGTGACAAAGGTGTTCTTATAATAGGGTTTTACAAGGGTATACAGATCTTGTAGGGTTCAAGATCAAGTGTATTGTTCTGGTTTTAGTTTTTCATGTAGGGTTCATGTAAAAACTAAAATTTAGTGAATTGCTTTGATTTGAGTGATTAGGAAACTGGATGTAGCCTTCATTGGAAGGTGAACCAGTATAAATCTCTTGTGTTGATCTTCTTTCCCTGCTTCTTTAAATTATGTAATTGATATTTTAATTGCTAATTGAATTGGATATATGATACAATGGTATAAGAATTTCAAGAATCTTTAAAGATTTGATTTTCATCTTCATTTAAAATCTGTTTTTCAGAAATTGGCCTTAGACTTCGAAAATCTTTTAAGAGTTTAATTCACCCCCCTTCTTAAACTCAGCCATTTATTCGAACATTGGGCACCAAAGATCTCTCTCTCCCATTTATTTTATACTCAACATTTGGTATCAGAGCAAACGGTCAAGGGCTGCTTTGCTCCAACAAGCATATAGTGCGCATACGGTCAAGGACCGTTGTGAAGGATAGTTGGTAACGTACAGTCAAGAGACTATGATATTCGTGTTGGTCTGGGACCATGACAAATATTGCATCTTCAACTAGTTTAATGGAAAAGTTGAATAGCGACAATTACGATACTTAGAGCATGCGTATAAAATACTATCTACTTGGACAAGACTTATGGGGTGTTGTTGGTGGTACCGACACAATCGCACCAACTGACGAAGGAGAGAAAAACAAATGGGAGATAAAAGCTGGAAAAGCTATGTTTGTATTTTCCATTACCGTAGAGGATGAGTTCTTACAGCGACTAAAGGACTTAAAAACTCTAAAAGAGGCTTGGGATACTCTTGCAACTTTATTTGCAAGGAAGAGTGATGCAAAATTGCAGTTATTAGAAAATGAACGCATATCAATTCAACAAGGTGATATGATAACTAATCAATATTTCACCAAAGTAAAGTCTATTTGTAACGAAATTGCAAAGTTAGATTTAGAGTGTGCAATTAATGATGCACAAAAAAGAAGAATTATTATTCATGGTTTAAGTCCCAAAATACCATGGGATTGTTACAGCTACTAGAGGATGGGCAAATGAGCCTACTTTAACAGAGCTAGAAAATATTCTAGCTAACCAAGAATCTTTAGATAAACAAATGTCTTAGGTGTCTATAAACGAGGAGGATAAGGCTCTCTTCACCAAAAAGAAAGTACCTAGAGAAGTCAATATGATGTCCAAATTTAATAATAAAGGAGAGAGCTCAAGGAGCAAGCAAGGTTGGCAAAGAGGTCGATGTGGAGGAGGTCCACAACGAGGGGGATCAAGACAACCCCGATATAAAGATGATAGAGAAGAAAAGAGATATCGTTGTCAAGACGAACATTGTTACAATTGTGGTAGGAAAGGTCATTTTGCTCTAGATTTTCGAGTTAAGAAGATAAAAGGTAATATCGTTACACTTAATGAGAGTGATGAAAAATGGGATTTTCAAGCATCATATGTTGTGGAAGAATCTAACAAAGAGTTAGATTATGAAGAGTGCCAACCAGATAATTGTGAGGAAATGGCAACATCATGCATGGAAGAACCAGCAGAGGAGATGGCATTAATTACAATGAGTGACAAAATAATTAATTATCACTATGATTGGATTGTTGATTCTAGTTGTTCTAATCACATGATAGGAGACAAGGATAAACTCTTAAATAAGATAGAGTACAAGGGAGAACGTGTGGTGGTGACAACCAACAACTCTAGGTTGCCTACTGCCCATGTTGGCAAGACAACTATTGTCCCTTGCTTTGGACAACATCAGGTATAGGTGGACCAGGTGTATCATGTGCCTGGAATGAAGAAGAACTTGTTGTCAGTCTCACAACTAACATCTTCAGGAAATTATGTGATGTTTAGTCCTAAAGATGTAAAAATTTATCGAAATTTGAAGTCTTCTCCATTGATAGAAGGAAGGCAACTTGAGTCTGTTTACGTGATGTCAGCACAAGAGGCATATGTAGACAAGATAAGAAAGAATGAGACAGTAGATTTTGGACATGCTAGACTTGGAAACATGAGTTATAATAAGTTGAAGGCAATGATAAAGAAAACAATGTTAAAGGGCCTACCAAATTTAGAGATACGAGACAATATTATTTGTGCAGGACGTCAATATGGCAAAGCTCACGAGCTTCCTTATGAAGAGTCAAGATATAGGGTAGAGACACCATTGGAGTTAGTGCATTCAGATATTTTTAGACCTGTGAAGCAACCTTCAATTAGCAGAAATCGATATGTGTGGGTGGATTTTATGAAAGAAAAGTCAGAAGCTTTCATAAAATTCAAAGAATTTAAAGAAAAGACTAAGAAGGAAATTGGATGTAAAATTTGTTGCTTGTGCACTGATAATGGTGGAGAATACACTTCAAAAGAGTTTATAGAGTATCTTCATAAGTATGGAGTAAGGCGACAATTAACTTGTCCATATACTCCACAACAAAAAAGAGTGAAAGGAAGAATTGACATTTAGCAGAAACTTGTAGAAGCATGTTGCATGCTAAGAATGTTCTGCCTAAATTTTGGGCAGAATGTCTGAAAGCAGTTGCCTATGTTATTAATAGGCTACCTCAAGCTAAGCTTCACTTCATTTCACCTTATGAGAAGTTACGTGGTACAAATCCACCAGTGGGTTTGTGAAACCCCAATTTTTTATAAGATTAATTAAATATTTTTAGGAAATTTTAAGAATTTTAATTTAATTAATATTTTTATGTGATTTTAATATATAGTATTTATGTTCATAATTATAAAATAATTAATTTTAGAATATAAGGTCTTGTATAAATAAATGTTGAAGTCTTAGGTCATTGAGAACATAGTACTTCGAGAGAGAGGAAAAAAGAAAGTCATTCCCGTTTTTTCATAGGGCTGCTACGGTAGAATCACCGTTTCACATTCGTTTACTGTTGGATCGGGCTGAAAATTTGATAGGTGGTTCTTCACACCTAGTTCTTGATTATGACTGGTTGGATCGTTGATACGAGATCTGAGTATGGAGATATTCAGTTCGCACAGTAGCAGTAATTTGAGGTTTTTCATCTTCTTTGTTCTTTATTTAAACAGGGAGAGGAGAAGAGCAAGAGAGAAATTTTAGGGTATCGGGAGCACCGCCTATACATCAACAAGGTAAGGGGGAGTGAGAACTCGCTTTGGGGTGTGAGATATCTGTTGGATAATGGAATTGACCCCCAATTCCTTAATTTGGGTGTGTTCTTGAAAGAGGGGTTTTCCTCTTTCATCTTTGTTTGATTCCTGATTACTCTTGTATGTTTTTTATGATGTGAATTGAAGAATAATATGTGTAATTTCTTAATTTGATAATATTTTGATTGTTTGACCCAATTCATTATTTTAGGTGTGTTCTTGAAAGAGGGGTTTTCCTCTTTCATCCCTGTTTGATTCCTAGTTACTCTTATAGACTTTTTATGATGTGAATTGAAGAATAATATGTATAATTTCTTAATTTGATGATATTGTGATTGCTTTGGAGCACCTTAAGGATTCTTGTGATACCCTATGAAGGGGATGAGTTAAGGGTGATATAGTCTTAATGATGAATGAAGGATAATGTGTGTTAATTGAATATTATTATACTATTTTATCCATTGATTTTCATAAGAGTCGTGTGTTAAGTGATTGTGACTATAAATGTGAACTTATGTGAAGGGAAATGTGTATGAGTGTATAAGAAGTCCTTGGACTTATGTGAACAAGCATCATAACGTGAGATCATTGTGTATCACTTTTGCGGTCAAGTGTGATATGATATTGGCGCCACATGCATCATAATGTGATATCATAACGTGAGATCATTGTGTATCGCTTTTGCGGTCAAGTGTGATATGTGATTGACACCACGATATACGGGTACGACATGCATTACATATGATGCAATTATGATATGGATATGTTAAGCTTATGGATAATTACTGTTGAAGTTAAATTAATTTGTTTCTCATGTTTGGATATGATTAATTATTGATAAATTGTTTGTTGTGTGAAACTATCCTGCAATGTTTGTACACTGCAACCTGAGTGAGATATTTCTCACTCCCTTTGTTTTCTTGTCGTGTTTTTTCTTTTTGTATTGCAGGTGATCTCCAGTTTGATGTAGTATTTATGGGACTGCTCTGATAGGATATGTGAACCGGGATAAAACTAGAAAATTAGAACTTTTGTTCATTTATTTTTAATTAAGACTCTTTAGTTGGTTTATCTTACATAATGTAATGTTATTAGTGAATGTGAATCATTTACCCTATGTGCACTATTATTATAAATTTTATTAATTATGAGGTTAGTTATAAATGTGTTACTTTTATTCTCATGATATATGATGTGGGGTAGAGGGTGTCACATTTAGTGGTATCAGAGCCAGGTTGTCCAAAACTGGACTTGTGTGTTATGTGCCTACTATTGTTTCTGTTGTGTTCTCTGATAGTGTTATAATTTTAGGACTTGCACTTAATTTGTTTGTTACTTTTATCAAAACATGGCTTGTAAAATTAATGGTGTGATAGCTAACACTCTTGAAGTGTTAACACAAGCTATAAGTAATGGTAGAGCTAAAAGTATGCTCCTTAATGGTTAGAACATTTTCAGTGTAACCGTCCATCCTCTTTTAAGGGATAGTATGATCCAAATGACACTGTGGTTTGAGTGACTAAAGTAAAGAAGATCTTTAGAGAAATGGAATTGTTCCACTAGTATTTCTAATAAGTAGTTTTAGTTGACTTGATTTGTTTGCCTCTTAATCAATCAGACATTATTCTTTATATGAAGTGGCTATCTTCCAACTATGTCTTGTTGAACTGTTTTGATAAGTCAATTTTGTTTTGTGAAAGTAAGAGTACAAAATTTCTAAGTGTTGATAAAATTAAAACTTGTTTAAAACAAAATGATAACGCATACATGATTTTAATCTTCTTGAAACTTGAGAAATATAATGAGTTTAGTGATATTTATGTAGTGAGCGAGTAAGGATATGACTATTCTAGAACCTGAGAGAGAGATTGAGTCCTTCATAGATTTGGTACCTGGTATCGCACCTATATGTATAACACCCTACAGAATGTCTCCTAGGGAGCACCAATGTTATTAGTTAAGAAAAAGAAAAAGGATGGGAGCATGGGATTGTGCATGAACTACCGTCAATTGAATAAATATATCATTAAGAATAAATACTCTTTACCTATAATAGATGACTTGATGGACCAATTAGCTGGGGTGTGTGTTTTCAGTAAGATAGACTTGAGATCTAGTTACCACCAAATTCTTGTGAGGCCTGAGGATATTCCGAAGACTGGTTTAGGACTCGCTATGGGTACTATCAGTATTTGGTTATGTCTTTTGGTGTGACTAATGCACCCGGTGTCTTCATGGATTACATGAACCGAATATTCCACCCATATCTTGATAGGTTTGTAAGAGTGTTCATAGAGGACACCCTAATGTACTCTAAGACCAATGAAGAGCATACTGAACACCTCAGATTTGTCTTACAAACCCTTAGAGAGAAAAAAAACTCTACACTAAGTTGTTAAGTGTGAGTTTTGATTGGATAGTGCGAGCTTCCTAGGTCTTGTAATTTTGAAGAAAAGATATTTGTAGACCCTGTCAAAGTAAAAGTTGTGTTAGAGTGAGAAACACCTAAGTTAGTCTTTGAGATTAGGAATTTTCTACGATTAGCTGGATATTAAAAGATGTTCATAGAGTATTTCTCTTACCTAATTTAACTAGGAAGAACCAACCATTTGTGTGGAATGCCAAGTGTGAGGAGAGTTTTCAGGAGCTTGAGAGAAGGTTAACTAGTGTACCGATATTAGTGTTACCCAATCCAATCCTAGTGAAACCATTGTAGTATTCTATGATGCCTCTAAGTTGGGTTTAGGGTGAGTTCTTACGCAAAATGGTAAGTAGTAGCATATGACCCTAGACAACTTGAAATCTATGAGCAAAACTACCCTACCCATGATTTGAAGTTGGCTACAATAGTGTTCGTCTTTAAAATATGGAGACATTATCTTTTTGGGTCAAGTTTGAAGTGTTTAGTAATCATAAAAGCCTTAAGTACTTATTTGACCAAAATGAATTGAATATGAGCCAGAGGTGATGGTTGGAGTTTCTTAAGGAGTATGATTTTCTGCTTAGCTATCAATCAAGTAAGGCCATGTTAGACAAAATGGCATCAAGAGGGGGGTGAATTGATGCTTTTTAAGATGTCACAAATAAATTTACCCTTTTTAAATTTTCTTGTTTATCTTTACTTAATATATTTTAATTGATTGCTTAAGCGGAAGCAGTAAATAAAGTAAAGAGATAAGGGAAGAGAAATACACAAAGATTTATACTGGTTCGGGTATAGCCAACCCTACATCCAATTCCCAGTCACCTCAATTTGAGAATGACTCCCCAACCACTATCTTTAGAAAATTCAATTACAACCGATATTACAATTGAAACATGCAAAAGAATAAACCTAAAGACTGAACACCTCTCTTGAATCCCTCAAGAAATGAAACACCTCCCTTGAAAAACTTCAAAGGATGACAACACACCTCTCTTGATCACACAAGAGATGAAAACTACACCAACTATGGTGTTTACATATAATCAAACAATAACATGAACAATATCACCTGGAAAGAGAGAATCCAAAATGGTAGCACAAATCGTTAGCTCCTTTCACAAATGACTTGATCAAAATTCAAAAACTTAGATTGATAGCCTTAGTATTTTCGTGCTCAAAGTCTGTTCTTTCTCAATATTTTTTTTTCTCCTAGATTAGGTTAATTATAAAGAAATTGTTTTGAATTAAATTTAAAAAATAATTCAAAAAGTGAAATCAATAATTTTGAAAATCAGTTTTAATCCTCTGAAAAAAAATCTTTGAGAAAATATGGGAAGAGATTTATCTTTTTTAAAAATCAGTTTATATTTTAAAAAAATATTTATTTTTAAAAATTTGTTGCACATAATCAATTACGTTATGCCCATCTCAATTATGTGAGTGTCAAAAATGATATTTTTAAAAATCACAACATAATCAATTATGTTTGCAACGTAATTGATTATAACAGAACTATTTTTAAAAAAATAAGTATCATAATCGATTATGTTATGAGCATAATCGATTATGTAAGCATAAATCAATTTTATCCATTTTTAAAAGGTCACTAGTGAAAGAGTGCTTGATCTATGTTTTTCTCTTTTGATTTCTCTTATTCCAGAATGGTTTGACACACTAAATTCGTCAGGTTGAGCTCCAATGCTTCAATTCTTCATTCGATGATTTTGATTTGGCTTGCTTGAGAATTCATCAAAAATTATAAATTTAATTTCAAAGAGTGATGACTTTCTCCTCTTTGATAACAGGCCAATGTAGTTAATCAATGCATTAAGTAGGAAATCCCTTGATGATTAGAAAGTTTAGCCTTATATAAGAAGAAAAAGAAAGGCTCCCCTGATATTTTCTCCTCATAACAACAACAAATTATGTAATTTTCGAGAAAAGGTTTATAGAACAAGTGATCATCCAATGCTTCACAAGTACCACACTAGCGGTATATTGAAAGGAAAAATCTAAAAAGTTATTTAGTCCCACAAAATACTCTAGTGTATTTCATAGTAACTTCATACACGATTTATCCATCTCTATATATAAACATATGCAATCAATTAGTATAATATCATTAAATGATTATAGGAGGAGAGATATAAGGTGTGAAAAAAAATTAATTACTATACTAAATTAGAATTCAAAATGGAAGTTGTAGATCATATTACTAATAGATTTTTCAGTATTTATTATCTTTTTAAAATGATATGATAGGTTTGTTATTTCATATCATACATGTATTAATAGACCTTCCTATATCAAATAACATGTACTATTATTGCATAACTCTTTCCTTATTTCTCATCCCATACCAATTTAAGAATTATACCAACATACCTACTTATTTAAAAATTATATAAAAAATTGTACCAACATCCAATGTAGAGACAAAACTAATGCGACATCAAATTTCGTTCTTATACTTTATAAACAGGTGTAAATGATCTTCGATAACAAATAAAAACATATTTAAGAAAAGGAAAATGAGAGGAAATAGAAGAAAAAATAGTGAAAGAAACTTAAGAGACAGATGATATTGAAGTATAAAACTATGAAGAAGGAAAATAAAGAAATAAAAAGGAATTCTCACATTATCAAGGATCATTTACATGAGTTTATAAAGCATAAGAACAAAATAAGTCTAAAGTTTGTCTCAGAAACAAAAAACAATTTTCACAAATAATTTAAGAAAATAATATAAAGAAAATAAAAATATGAAATGTAACTGGAGAAGAAAGAATATAAAAAAAAAGAATAAAAAATGTTTCATTAAATAATGCATCTCATTTATGCATAATGTTTTGAGGGTCTGATTTTCTTTAATTTAGAAAATCAAGTTTATAATAAAAGATTAAAAATATAACTAAACCAATTTTTTACTTGTAAAATTTTCTCTTCTTCGCCCTCTTTTGTTCTGCTTCATCCTCTTTTAAATTTTCTGTTTTTACAATGAAAAAGAGACTTTAAATCTTAGGACATTTTTTGCAGCCTAGATTATAAATTTTCTGTTTTTACAATGAATAAGAGACTTTAAATCTGAGGACATTTTTTGCAGCCTAGATTATAATGAGAGGAATATTTTTTATGGACAGTAGCAATACTGTTTTTTTTATTACTGTCTAATAATTAATTATGCATTAAAATATACACTAAATTCAATCATGTCACTTCTAACTTCAACAACTTGTTTTAAAAAAACTAATTTAAGTGTTTATGGAAAGCAAAATAACAAGTTCAATATTCTTAGATTGTAGCAAAACAAAAATTGGAAATGCTTGAACGCAACTGAATGTACCTGGGAGCAGTGCTGTCCAAATACACCAATTCACGTTCCTTTCACATTCTTCCAAACCCTTTCTGTTCTTTCTCATTCCCACCACAGATTTCTTCTTGAAGGAATGAAAATTTTCAATTCGCCATGCTTATACTATTTGCAACGCAACCATGCATTTCGGGAGAGCTTTTGTGTAAATGGGCAAGGAAATTCATCAACGTTTATAATTCGCATGCTATTGTTTTAAATATTTAAGTCAATAATACATTGAAAAAAACTTAATATGCATTCATTCTCTCTTGCATCCCATTTGCATCTCATTTTCTTCTAATACTTCTCTTCAATCTTTTCATTTCATCATTTATCATCTCTTTTGTTTTCCCTTTCACAATAACTACATGAAATTTTTGAATTTATTTCCTCCTCCATCTAATTTCCACTAAATACCACAATGTTTTTTTTTCCAAACTAATGTTTCAATCACAAATATTTAATATTGATTAACTTTCCTTTTCAAAACTATTAAAATGTGATGAAATGTTGAAATGAAGCTCTTATGTATAAGAATATAATAATTTTTTATATTAGATAAAAGCGATTAAGTATTATAATGTAATGATGATAAGATAAAAACCTTTTAATAAAATATATATTAAGAAAGATAGAGTGAAATTAATCAAGAGCTTTATGAAAAAATATTTTATTTTTAAATGTGTAAGTAAAACTATTTTATCATATCCATATAAATATATGATAAGTATCTTTTATACTTTGTGCTTTTCCCCTCCATTATCTTTCTCTTCTTTTCCATCCATCTACAATGGGGTCACCTTTATCATTGCTCAAAACACAATGAATTATGACCCTCTCATTTATGATGTCCTTGGTTAAGTGCTAGGACCTTACCAAGTGCACAAGATTGGGTAAAAGTCTAGTACCTAATACCATTCTTTGTTTTTACGTGTCAAATGTTATTTGCGATGTCTTCAAACTACATATAGTGTGACGTATTTGAGGAGTGAAACCCTGAATCTATATGAACAGCATCCATGATTGATTAGCGTGGAGTAATATAACTATTGTTGTTGATAAATGGTTGTCCCTCTCGCCACTTCCCTCACATGCACCTGCTTTTCTTGTCCTATGATTGGTATAAAGAGGTTAATTTAAAGCTTGGAAACCGATCAGAAAATAAATCAACCATCGATGTGACATGCTATACATCTAATAAAAAGAAAACAAGTAGTAGTCAAGTACCTGGCAAAAGAACAAACGTCATAATTTGACTGCAACTTCTCAATATCATATGCTGTAGATTCATTGTCTACAACTTTGCCTTCACCATCATCAAAAATTACTCTCAAGTATTAACGTTGTCCTCACATTTCAACGTTGTGGGGTGCACGAACTTCCATCTCAGGCCAATTATAAATATCCTGTTTTTTCGTCACTGTTGACAACCTTTTGACCGTGAGAGATGTAATACATCATGTTGGTGCATTTGTGGTATCATGAAATTTAGTGCTTTTTGATAATGTTTTTCTTTGAATTGTTTTTGATCAAAAGATACTTAGAAATTTATATAAAATAAACTATTAAACTGTACATGCATTTATTATATCTCTTGGTGTAAAACAACAGATAGAGAAATGAATTATGAGAAAGAAAGGTGCACGGCCATCTGTGTTCTCACGTAGCCAAATAAGAGAAGAATGGGTACAATTCAAAAACTAGAAGCACTGCATGGTGGTATACTCCAAATATGCTTTATATTGGAAAATATAAACTTCTCCCAAGACTAAGTGCGTGTTTGAGTTAGTTTCTACGTTTTCTTTTTCAAAATTGACATGAAAAGTTAGGTAAAAACACATGAAAACGTGAAATCACACATGCACTAAAAGATTAAGGAATGGTTATAGCTTTAGCAGAGAAATGACAGGAAGGCAGGAAAAGTCAAACAAATCAATAACAAAATATATTGAGGATGCTACCGTGGTCAAACATTGATGAATAAACACTTTTCATCCACAAGAAATAACTTGCGAAATTGATAGAATGGTTATCACTGAGTTGAAGGGCTGTGAAACCAACAACTGCAAATAACCTCTGTAACACGCACTTGTACATCTAGTGATTGATTGTGATGATATGATACGTAAATCATTAAAATTCATTATACCAATGGTTTGCCTGCCCATAAACAAAGTAATAAGCTGGTCCCCCCGGCTGCAAACAGATTAAGAGTTGAAATATGAAAGAAACAAAATTGTTTTATAATGAAGTCCAAAATCATCTGGATATTGACTTGTTTGAATAGTTAAATTTAAATGAAGAGTTTCATTTGAAACATTGAAATTACACAAGCACATCATGTAAAATTACTAACATGGATCCTCTGAAAATGTTTCTAATGCTTTGATTTTTAATTTTCCAGAATGATGGCGTCCGACTTCATCTAGTGGATAAGACTTTCTTGTTCTAAAACTTGAGATTACACGTGATCAAAATATAATCCAAACCTTCAAATATGCTGCTTTATTCTTTACAAATGTCCACTTCAAATTTACAAATACTCATTCCACGGGTCACAACCATAGTTCCACACTCAAGAATTCAAAATAATGAATGACATTATGAGAGTGAAAAGAAAAAACAAAGACAGCAAGCACTAGGAATGTGGTCCTGCAGCTTGCACCCCATTACTTATAATCTATTCATCACTATCCAAAACGAAGGACCACTATGCCAAGGGAAATAACACAACCAACAAACTCCTCCATCATGGTGAGTGATGGTATCATGACACAATTAAAATATGCACTCCATCATGCAGAAGAAATAAAAGCATTGTTTGCTTACTTCACAATGATCAAGACGTAATTCACTAACTTATTTTTTAAGGGACGACAGAGATAGCCACAAAATGGTAATAAAATCGAGTAAAACGAAAAATTGAGTAATCGTAGTAGTCATGTAATGACAGCATAAAAAATAATACAACTTAGTATCAAGCAGAATTTTTTGTTTCTTCACGTGGAATGTCTCTTCCCCCATAATGTTGGGATTTAAGGCAATTAGTTGAGACAGATATAATAGTCGGTAGAAGGGCTTAGAACTGCGTCTAATCCGGTATACCTAACAAACTTCTACAAACTATCATGTCCCAGCTAACCCCTTCTACTAACTAGTATAACTGACCCAACTAATAGTCCTAACTCCTAACATATAACTTGTCGTGGGCCTTTCCACATAAAGAGATAAGGGGAGAGGAATTCTAGTCAAGCCTAAGCATAGAAAGCCACAATTATGAATTTTAGTAGAAATGCTTGAGAACTACCGAGTTGTAAGAAAGATGCACTGTTGTTTTAGACAACACGTGATCCCAGTCCCGGACTTCAAACCAGGCAAAAACAATGATTTTAAGAACAAAATTATATAATAAAAAATTAAACATAATGAAGGAGTAAACATCAAATTAAAGCCCAGATAAAGGAAGTGGGTTGCATTATGTCTTCGGCAGCAAACATAAAACTCCTCTATATTACACATGGTACCGAACCCACTACTAAAACTAAAAAGAACTATCTTTTCTCAAACTACTTCTGCATATCATCATATCTAAGGAAATAGATAGACAAAAGGAGGAAGGGAGGAGGGAGAGAAAACAATTCTATGTTTCTGAATCAGAACAAAATTGTATTTTGTAATTATACAAGGTACAGACTAACCATTCTATGCAAGTTGAATGGCAGTTTCAATCTCCAATCCTTCTGTTTACGACTTAAAGGTCTGCCTTTTCTAAGGGGGTCTCTATTCTCTTTAACGTCTGCCAACTTCCACACACACATCTCTGAGTCTTTTTCTATAAAATCTAACAAGAAAACTCCATCCCTTTCGGTGCAATTGGACTCTATATTTTCTGTGTAACAGACTCTCATAGGCATGTCTTTGAATCGATCAATATCATCTGGCACTTTCAGTAGCCTCTCAGCACCTGGGGATGAAACCTTCAAAGCAAAATTATGCTTTAAGTACAAAATACACTTCAAAGGAACAGTCGTTAACTACTGAATAAAAGACCAAAGAGACATGGCTGCCTTGATTACCTCTAAAGCCAAATCATCGGGTATCTCTCCAAGTGCTCCAACTTCATCTAATCTTTGTTTGTATTTTTTATTGTAGCATTCAAGCTCTTCCATGCTTGGACACCCATATCTGAAAAGAAAGTTGGAAAAGTGAATACAATTAAGGTACTCGTATCTTTAGCAGCCAATCTGAATTGGTCAAAATGCACAGCTTGACATTAAGAAAGAATTCTTGGATGGAGAAATTGAAGTGTCTATGACAATACCAGTATAATGAAGAAAACGAACTAACCAAACACAAAAAATCTCCATATGGTTTTCAAACAGTGACCAAGAGCATGGTATGATAGATTTGCAAATGTTTTCAAGAGTCTAGGGTATTACTAACAAGGTCAACTAGATCATACCATGTTCTTCAACAATCCAAAGACAGGAAATAGACTATCCACATTGTATATGTCACTGACATGGTACTCACTGCAAATAATACACTCAAGATAGAAAGATTGAAAAAGGTTCCTAGCAGCTAAATTTGAAGTGGAAGACATTGGACAAATGTGATAATTTTGAGGATAGACGTCGCTAGATCAAAAAGAGAGATAAGTATTGATATCCTATAATCCTAATCTAATCAAGATAGACAGTTTGACATGTTTGCCCGTAAACCAAATGACACACTGTTAGGATATAAGAGAAATTAGTTTAGTTAGAATATTAATGAATTAGTTATGTTAAGTGTTAGTTAGACATGAATAGGGGAAGGAGAGGAGAGAGAAGGACGTTAATTTTGTAGTTTGAGCATTAGCTCTTTGTGAAGGGAAACCTTGGAAGAAAGAATACTCTCCCGTTTCTTGTTCTTTTCATTCTATTCAATAAAACTCTTTCTTTTCTTTCCCTCTTCAATTCTTGGTTCATAACAAAGTTGTCCGAGCTACTTGACCTTCAAGGGAGAGCCAGTGTTGGAAATGGAGGAAGGACAAATTTGGGCCATGGGGAAGCTCCCAGCGTTTGTGGGGGCAGATCCAATTGGTTGGATTGCTAGGGCTGAGGTGCAAGAAATTGTTGGACCACCTACATTGTCACGATGCAGACCCATAGCCCTTGGTATGAGGAAATAACTGGAAATCCGCCTTAATTGTGATCACTCCTAGCCCACCTTAATCATAGTCTACTGAATAGAACTTATAAGGCTTGGACACCTTCACGGGGTTGAAATACCTATAGCTCAAATTCTAAAGATAACCTAATTAAAAAGACTGCAAACATGTTCTCTAGATTTTGTATGATACAAGTTGAAGCCTTACTCATCAGTTAATTTGTCCAATCTCACATAAACATATCCACGAGGAGTTGTCTTGAAAGCAAATATTTTGATGTCCTCACTGAACTGCATAAGCACCTCCTCAGCAATAGAGAGAGTTTGCGGGCCCCAAGGAACATTTTGCAAGGCAACTCCACCACCATCACCACCATCACCAATCTACACATATAGACAACACCAAATTTAAGTTTAATTATATCCATTTTATCATTGAACTGAAGATCTTTAATTGAAGCCTCTAGTTTGAAAACCGGACCAAACTTGACAAAATTCGAAGGAATCACAAAACAGGTCAGAAGAAGAACGGGTCAAAACCGGTATAAACCAGATCAATTAAAAGGATTTAATTAGAAGTTATTTTAACTTTTTTCTTAAAAAATAAATATTTGTCATTTTCTTAATTATACATATATATTACTTATTATTAGTAATAAGCATTGATCAAATTTTAATTTAAGCATGATAACATTTTATTTTAATTATTATATGTATTTTGAATGTTAAGAACCTAAAATTTTAAGTCCTTTTTACTTTTAGAATTATGAGACTATCTTTTTATAGTACTTTAAGTATTATTCAATTATTATAATAATTTCATTGATACCGATTCAACCACAGTTGAACCATTGAACATTAAATCGGTGTCTTGACCAATTTGGTTTTGAAAACATAGATTGAAACCCTATGAGTTGAAACCTTAGGTTCAGTCTCATCTTCCTCTTCCCATCCGTCAGTGGTAGCACCTTCATCATTTGTCTCTCCTGCAAATTCCACATACTTGAATCTATCAAGATAATAGCTACATAAAATACTCCTAAAAGTGAGAACTATAACTTCACATAGCCTTTTTTGGTAGGGGAATCTATCAATGCACTAGAAAAAAATAATACACCTAATATAGATATCAGATTTTGGGAAACAAATCAGAGCAATCAACAATGCAAAAAACTAATTGTAACAATTACATGTTTACTTCCGCCTTAATCAATGACTATCTAGTAAACATCAAAGATAAGATATTTTACTTGAGAAAAAGGTTGAACAGAAAACTCACCAAAACTTTTCGGAAAAAACTAAGTCCCACATCAACTAAAAATAATGTCAAAATATAATATATAAATGGGGACAATCCTCACATTATAAATTGGTTTTCTAGGGTGGAGTTAAACCTGAACCATTTTATAAGATGGTATTAGAGCTTAAGTCGCTATTGACAAACTACCAAAGTCCCACATCAAGTGAAGATAGTGCCAAAATATGATATATATAATTAGGAGTAGGAAATGTGTATTTGACATTCTAGTTCAAAGTCTATGTCGAGACCATTATTGCTCTAACCAATATTTTAGGTTGTGGAGTTCACATGGTTCTGATTTATTAGGAGTTTGTTTAGTTTGTAAAGGTATGCATACGCCAAGAGACTGCATACTGGTTGGATGTTCCCTAACAGAGTGAAATGGTAAGAGAATAGTTCTAGAACAAAAGGTTTAAGGCGCATGAAGCAATATAGTGATGAGGATTGAACATTTCAAAAAGAGAGAAAGCTTCACTTCTACAAAAGGGAATCAACTCCTTTCTGGCTTCTTTTATTGTTTTAGACTTTGCCAAACATTTCCATATTTCGTCTGCAAGATCCTAGGTACAACTAGAATCCTTCTTTTGATTTGTTTGCTCTCGTTGGTTGTTGTTACATTTGTAGGGAGGTGTCTTGTGTTTCTTGAATGTTCGTCATGTTCTTGCATTTTGTTGGTTCTTGAGTTGAGTTTATTGTGTTTCTAAGAATGGAGCATGATGCTTTGTATCCTTGGGAAAAAATGGGGATATAAAGGGAGACTTTGGGGTAAACCTCTGTGAAAAAAGTGAGAACTTTCAGAAATTCCCAAGTATTGAGTAAAACAATAGAAAAAGTTGATGAGCCTATTTGTAAAGGCAAAACAGTTGAGGGGGGTAGCGATTTTGTTTTTTCTGTGATACAGTGTTAATGGTGATGAATGTTGCTCCTACACAACTTCATAGTTGGACTTTTGTCTAAGCTTTCCATATACTAAGCATCCATTTCGATGTCAAATATATTTTTGTATTTCTTTGAATTTAGAGTGTCGTCCAGGACATCATTGCGATAATTGTAGCCAGAAAGATAGTAACGATATGCTCAGCTATACACTCCTCCACAACGAGAACACCTACCCTCATCTCTCCTCCTAACGTATTCAAGGTAGGGAAGGTTTCTAGTTCCTTGGTTTTTCATTTCCATGTCCATACCTTCGAAGTTCTGTCGGTGTCAATTGATGCTTGCATACTACCAGTGCCCTTGAAGGCATTTGTACGTGAAACTATCATGCCTCCTCCTTGATACCGAAAACTAGAGTTAATATTCTGGTATGAGGATCCTCCTACTTATCAAGAATATATCCTAAAAGTTGATCCTCTGATGTAAGAGAAGCTTGAGATACCAACATTTCAAACTCCTGGATGTAATCTTCCACACTCTCGTTTTGTCTTACAGTTGCCAATCTCCCTGCCTCCAAATCTTCTATTCAATACATTTGCAAATTGCTCCCAAGATGGGTTCTTAGACTTCTGTCAAAATTTAAACCAATGACTCACGTTTCCTTCCATACTAGTGAAAGCCAAATGTAATTTCTCTGTTCCCAAAATACTACTCTATTTTGTTCTACCCCTCTTTCTCCCAGGTGGGTATGTACATGAAGACTTTCTATAAGTCTCGCCCTCTTATAAAGGCTAACCACCCTAACACCCTTAGTTCTTCTTTTTTTTTAACTTCTTCCAATAGTATACTTTCCCAATCCTCTCATTACTCCCCTGCGTAACACCCTCCTGCCTTAAATGTCACGTTAAGTTTCTCATTCTACCTAGGACTCGTAATAGAAGCGATATAAAAGGAACTCCTATTCCAAATAAGATCACGTAAGTAAAAATCTATTGAAATTATTAGCATTAAACACCAGGCAGACAATAGAAAGCACAAAAGACCATAGCTATAGTAAGCGTTCTAAATTCAAAACAATTATGGGCTAAAAATTATCAAAGTATTCCTTCCAAGCTTCAAAACCAACTACTTCGCTGAAACCAACCCATCATTAATACGCCAATAAAGATTTGTTTTTTACGGTAAATAGATGAAGGAAGAGAGAGAAAGAACCTGGAAAATGATGAGAGAAGGATCGAAGGAAAGTGGAGGAGAAGGAACAGAGGTGGGATTTCGATGGAGGGAGAGAATCGTTAAAGAAATGGAAGAACTCTGAATGAGATGTTGTTGTTGGAGGACGTAGTAGAACAGCACCAACAGTATTTCTCATCCTCTTAATGATACCTCTTGCCACGGCCATGTTTGATGCTTTATGTTTATTTTACGCCGTCAATGTCAAACAACATCAACAAACATGTCACAATTTCACAAACACCCCCTCTGTCGTAAACTCTACAAAGGCGTGTCACAAACGAATGGGCTCAAAAAGTTGGGTTGGGTGATTTCAGTTTCAGGCCAAAATTCTCGGCAAATTCTTTCTGTATCTCTAATTTCTTCCTGCACCCCAAAAATTTTGAAAATACAAAAATTATTCTTGTGATATTAGATATTTTGGAAATACAAAAATTATTCTTGTGATATTAGATTTTGATTTTTAGTTTAGCTTCCAAATTATAAAATCTAAAAAGTAAAAAATATTTTAAATTGAAAAATCTGAAAATCAATTTTTTGACTTTAGGATTGTAAAATCTAAAAGACAATTCTTTTGGTTAAATAATAACTTTTTTCTTTTAGATTACACAATTAAAAAATCATTTCTAGATTTGGAAATGACTTTCAAACTGCACAATCTAGAAGTTGTTTCCAAATTTGGAAATGACTTCTGGATTGCATAATTCGAAAGTCATTTTCAAATCCAAAAATGACTTCTAAATTGTGCAATCATCAATATGACTTTTGGATTGTATAATCCAAAAGTCTTTACTTGATTACACAATCTGAAAAAGAAAACCAACATGAAGGAATGAGGGAGCAAAGATAATTTGATAATTTTGATTCTTTCTGGAGGTGCAAGAAGAAATAGGAGAGGTGCAGGAAGAATGAGCCTAATTTTCTCACTCGACCTGGGCCTTTTGTGTGCATATGATCAAATAGATAAGGGATACTTCTTCCTACACATCCCAGATTTCTTCATGCACCCCCAAAAACTATTAAAAAGACTAAAATAGCCTTTACCCCCTAAATAATCACCCCACCATTTCTCTTTCTCACTTGATCCCTACACCCTCAACTCCCTCTCATTCTCCTTCTCAGTTTGAGCCTTTGGTCCTTGCACCCTGGCCTCCCCCTCCAATGTCATCCTCACCTCAATTAGAAGTTGCATCTGCTGTGTGGAAGTCTCATGCATTTGTCATTGTCATGCAAGGTAGGTTAAATATCCATCATTTATTGGTTTTCGTTCTTTTCATTGTTTCTTTGAAAATGCTTTTCAACGAATTCTTAGATTGTGTAATCTAGAATGACTTTCAAATTACATAATTCAGAGATGAGTTTGGTACAATTTGTCTCTCGAATTGTACAATCTGGAAGCCATTTTGATGAAAAATTATCTTTTAGATTGTATGATTTTGAAGTCATTTCCTGATCCAAAAGTGACTTCCAGATTTTACTATTCGGAAGGCAAATATGTGGATGAAAATAATTTTTCTTCTGAATTGTAGAATCCAAAAGTCACTTCAAGATTCAGAAATGATTTTCATATTATAAAATCCCAAAGACAATTTTTCATCAAAATGTTTTCCAAATTGTACAATCCAAAAGTCTATTTGCATCAAATTCACTTCCAAATTGTGTAATTTATAAGTCATTTCTAAATTACACAATCTGGGAATTCATTGAAAATCGTTTTCGAAAAAACAACAAAGAAAATGTTTCCTTCATACTAAGTGTGCCATATAATATCACGTAATCTTGGTTAGGGTGCAAGAAGAAATTAAGAAAGTGCATGAAGAATTGCCAATAGGTCAAGCCTTCATTTTAATTTTATATTTTTAAGGACTAAAAAGAATTTAATCATAATTGTCTTAAATGTATTCACTAATTAGGTTAAAATTTAAATTTAAAAAAATAGTCAATATTTTGAGCATCTAATCCCCAATTTAAATTTATTTTTTCAATGATTAAATTTAAGTGTATCATAATCTATAAATAAATTATGTTTTTATATCAAAATAAATTCTTCTTTCGTTTATGGTTAAAAGCATTTAGTTTGTCATTATTAAAACTAATGTAATAATATGTGTCTTACACGGTTGATCAATGAACAATTTACAATTTGTAATGTATATACTATATATAAGCATATGTGTATAAAAAAATATCTTTTAAAAAATTCAAGAAAAAATATATGTATATAAGTATTTTATTGATATTAAAACTTGACCTATAAGTTAAGTGATTATTTACCATCTTAAACCTATAAGAGAAGATTGTTGAGTTACCAGACGGTCTAACAATATTATGACACTAGAAAGTTTAGAATCCATAGACTCTTGATTACGAGATGTTTTGATGGTAACAAAAAATTAGTTTAATAGGCATTTTGGTCTCATTTTGTGAGAATTTGCAATGTTTTCTTATGTTTATTTTTTTTCTCAATTGAGTCTCAAATTGTATTAAAATATGTCAATGTGATCCTTTCTGCTAGATTAATGTTAACAACTATGAGGCGTGATGCATCCAAGTTAACTTGTGGTACATGAATAATGACAAAAAAGTACAAATACAAACACTACAATATGTGAATTTTTTACAAAAATGATCATATTGACAGATTTTAATAAAATTTGAGACTCAATTGAAAAAAAAAAATATGCGAAAACATTGCAAATTCTCATAAAATAGTGGAACCAAAATGTCTGTTAAACACACAAAAATTAATATATAATTGTGATAGTCCTATGATCATCTAACATGTTTGTTCCATGCAGTTGACCAGTTAAAGCAAAGTCTTAAAGACCTTAGTAGGTCACTTTCAACTGCTAGACGGTCTAGCGATATAATCTAGAAAGAAATTAAAATAAGAAAGTCAAATTATACTCGGATTTTATACTAAAAATTGATAATGAATTTATTGGAACAAAATCATGCTTAATTATTTACAAAACTATTTGTCAAAATTGTGTTTCGTCCTTGAGACAAACGTTGGACCTATTTTGTCCTTATACTTTATAAATTGATGTAAAAGATCCTTGATGTTAAATAAAAACATATTTAAAGAGAGGAAAATGAAAGGAAAGGAGAAGGAAAAAGAGTGAAAGAAACTTAGGAGACCGATGATAGTGAAGTAGAAAATTATGAAGAGAGAAAATAAAGGGATAAAAAGGAATTCTGAAAAATCATCAAGGATCAATAACATGAGTTTATAAAGTATAAGGACGAAATATGTCCAAAGTTTGTCCCAGGGATAAAACACAATTTTGACAAATAATTCAAGAACTGAAAACATATTTAACCCTTCACAAAAAAAGAGGAACTCTTTACAAGTTAATATACAACGTTCAAATATGAAGAACAAAAAAGAAACGAATAATACTACGCAAAATAAATACATGTGATATTATTCTCTCTTGTTTCAATTGTTTTCTTTCAGGATATGATCAACGTTTTCGAAAGCTTAAGTCCTTTCCTTTTTTAGCATCCAATGACATTATATGCAAAATCTTCGATGCGCTAGAAGATATGAAGAAATATCAACTCTGATAATATCAAGCAACAATCAAGGAAAAATCGAAGAGATAATCAAGACTTTAAGCAACAATTGAATTTGATAAAGTTTATATAAAGACTTGAAGAATGAAGTTAGAGACACACAAGTATACAAGCAAATACGAGCTATCAAAGTCATCCAAGCATTCAAAAAGTGTTTATAGTATTCTAAGTGGGTGTGAGCTAAAATTCTTGTAATACCTTAAGTGAATACCCAATGAGCTTAAACTATTCTCTCATCTATTTATAGAGATTCCTTCATTTCTACTTTAGGTCTTAATCTCAGAAGGAGGTTAAGATGATTGATAACCAAGAATGATTTGTGTACTCGTTGTAACCAGGAGTGGATTATGTACTTGTTTGTAATAATTTATTTGATTAGTGGAACCTCCTAAGAAGTGTTCTTAAGGGAGAACTGGACATGGTCCATGAATTTTGGGTGAACCAATATAAACATCTTGTTTTGACTCTTTCAGTTATTAGATGGTCTAGTCTATCATATCATTGGTTAGACAATTTGGTGTGTTCTGGAAAAGAATCTAAGGCTTTATTCAAAAACCCCCTTCTAGAGTTACCTATTTCAACAAAGATTCTCACCACTATAGTATTCTACTGTAGATAGCGCTTTAGAAACCCTTTCCAGACCCACAACAAATAAAATAAAAGAAACTATACAATAGAACATATTCACTTTGAAAGATTGCAGCATAGCATAAAAAGATACAAGATGAATATTGTGTTTTTCTTCACAATCATAAGGTATTGATCACAAGTTTGATTTTGAAAAGGTCCAAGAAAACTTCCTTAGCTCACTATGAATACTCTATCAGATTGCTCAACAAATTTCGAAAAGAATGAATCTAGTTTCAAGTTAAACGATTTTAAATGAGAGAGATATTTATAAAACTAATTGTCAAATTTAATGGATTAAATTTACTACTTAATTTCTAAATTTCACTTAATGGAAAAATTAATGGATTAACTTGTTACTTTAATAGATTAAAAAAGAGAGGTTTTATATGTAAACTAAGCTCCAAAAAATTAATCTGTTAAAGACACTCTTTAATAGATTAAAAAACAAGACAAAACTTACTTGTGGTTCTAAGTTATTTTTGATAAAATACAGAAACAAGATCTAGAGGGGATGAATAGATATTTCGAAAAATTAATTTGTTAAACACGCGAATTAACTTGTTTTTTATCGTGTCAGATTCAATTACAAGGAATAAGATGCAGATTGCCAAAAACCAATAAATCAATAAAGTGCATAACAGAAAATAAAGAGATACACAGATGATTTATACTGGTTCACTCTTTCACAAAAGCTACATCCAGGTACAACTGAAGTTAATTTCAATACTTCAAAAGCATTTTAACATATTAACGCAATCTTTTAATCTATTAAAAAATATGCAGATGATCAAGATAATTTCTAAGATAGTTTTGATCAAAACATATCCAAGCTTATCAAATGATCATATGAATTGCTAAGTGAGAGATGCTTACAAGGAAACCTAGAAACACAAAAGTACAATCATATAAGGTCTTCATATGCTTCAATGAGTGTTGACTTCATCAAATCTTCAAGGCTATGACCAACCCAAAAGATCCATTCTTATCAATTTTAATAGATTAACTCGATAGTATTATCTATTAAAATGTTTTTTGAAATCAGTTTAGACTAATCAAGAACATTTTAACAAATTAAAATAATTTTTTAATATATTAAAAATCTACATATCAGGAAGAAAAATTCTAATGCTTTTTAAATTAAGCTTTATAAAAAGATATGACAAAATCAAGTGATAGAAAAAACTTATAGGAAACCTAGTGAAAAAGATACAAAAAAAACACAACTTCTAATATTTAATTTTCAAATCTTCAAAACTTCAAGGAGAGAGGTTAGATTTATCGAATCTCTAAACTTGGAATGCTTCAAATTCTAACAATTATGTAAGGCTAGATTGTGAAGCCACCAAGAACCATAAGAAGAAGGGGATTTGAAATGTGAAGTGAAGAATCACTTAGACAGGTAAACCTAAATGAAGTTTTATTCACCCAGTACATCAGCAAATTTTGTCCAGATTCATTGACAAATAGTAGCTTCTAAGGTGGCGATGATGAGACAATATCTTTTCTTGATATATAACTTAATCACTTTTGAGTTTTTCGTTTTCAGAAACTAAAGTCTTAAACTTTTGTTTCAGCTTTAAATATTGCTCAGTTATCAAGTTACAGCTCGTGAGGAGATCCTCATAGGAAAGATCATTTTCATCTTCTTCATTAGACGATGAACATGATAAGCTTTCAATAATAATATATCTCATCATTTACATCTTCTATGAGGCGTATGTTTGCTTGCTCAACATCTAATCTTGATTCTGAGTCCTCCCAGGTTGCCATCAAGTTTTTCTTCTTGAAATCTAATTAATTTTCTGCTTAGGACACTTAGTCCTCATGTGTCCTGGATTTTTGCATTCATAGCATATAATATTTTGGTCTTCATCTTCCTTCTTCTTCTTAAAAGACTTATCCTTTTTACTGGTAGGAAACCTTCTATTTCCTTGTCCTCTAAATTTAAGCATATGCTTAAGTTTTTTTAACATGAGGGAAATTTCTTCGTCGATTGAGTTGTTGGATCAACCTTAGGTCTATCTTCCTCTTCTAGAGCTTTCTAAGCTCTGGTATCCTTCTGTCTAATTTGTGCTTCTTTGATCTTTGCTTTAAGACCTTTTTTAGAGGAGGTGGATGCTTCTTTTTTGTCACTATCTTGAAGATGTGTCACATGCACTTTTATGATTCCCAAAAGTTCATCTAATGCGAGCTTCTTAATATCATGAGACTATGTAATGGTTGTAGTCTTCAATTCTCATACCTTCTGCATACTATCCGACAACTTCAAATTGTTCTTAGCTTTTGAGAAGCTTTGTCCTAAGGCTTCAAGTTTGTCGAGGAGGATATACATCCTACCAAACATGTTGTCCACCGATTCACCGTTCTTTATGGTGAAAGATTCGTATTGCCTACTGAGGCTGACAACTTTCCTTAGGTAGACATTCTCATTGCCTTCATAGTTGATTTTTAAGGAGTCTCATATCTCCTTTGTTGTCTTTAACTTGGAAATTTTCTTATATTCATTTTTAGATAAAACATGGATAAGAGTGTACCTTACTTTGTTGTTTAATTGCATTGAGTTGAACTCTTTTTCTCCCCATTTTTCTTCAGGAGTTTTTATCTCAATATCTCCTCGAGTGATAGTTTTCCATAATTGCTAGTGTGTGGACTCGAAATACATCTCCATCCTAGCTTTCGAGTAAGAAAAGTATTCTTCAAGAAAGGTTGGAGGTCTTGAGAGAGATGCTTCTTCAATGATTAGTTGTTGCTCAATGTTGGTCATACGTAGGATCTTTCTTATATAGTTGTTAGGCGCTCAACTCTCTAGCAACAGTCCTAATAAAACCTGACTAGTAACAACTAGACATAGTCTGCTTTAATAGATGAACTAGTATAAAAATCGACATAATTATGTCTTTTTTTTCATATTATATTTATTGCAAACTAATTAAAGAATGAAAGCTTTTCAAAACTAAGGTTTATAACATTTTTTGGCAAATCGTATGTCAATTTGAACCTGGTGTCTGCCTACATAACATCAGATGTATATTTGTGAAAAACTTTTAATGTTTTTAATACAAAATCCAACTCTCCATTGTGTTTTTTACCTATTTTTCTCAAGTATATATAGATAAGGGTTTTAATTACATTGAAATGGATTATGTCGGGCTTGCAGTGATCAATCTTGAGAATGAAGCTTCATTGATTAAATTTTCTTGGGACTTTAGATCCAGTGAGAGGTTGGGGGTTGTTTTCATGAGAAAAAGGTTTTATAATAGTAGGGGTGGTGTGTTGGTGAAATACACCGCTTCTATGATAAAAATGAACCAACTTGGGCTATGATTCTTTAGAATCAATTCATTCCACCTTCACATTAATTGGTGGTTTACAAGGTCGTGTTGAATAAGTTGCTAGTGGATGAGAGGTTGTAGTAGGTAGGGATCCGTATGTGGTTGGTCTGCAATTTATGTAGGACACATCAAGAGACTTTACAACATTTGTTTATGGAGAGTATTGTGGTTAAGAAATTATGTAGTTGGTTGGTGGGTGCTTTAACATATTAACACACTTCTTTTATGGAACTTGTGAATTTTTTTTTTATAGATATAGCTCACTTGAAGGATATTAGATTGACAAGATTTGTTAACATATTTTAGATTATACGAAATATGTACAATTCTTGTAGGCTTGATAAAAGTATTAATTTTAATTCAAGTATGACTTGGTCATTGAAAGTGTTATATACCTATGATACAAAATTGTTATTTGGAGAATGCCACATAGTTTATGATCATTGAGTGATTGTGGATGAGACAATAAGGGAAGCACCTAGTCTAACAATATGTGACAATATTTTTCATGGAAATATAGAAAATATTTAGACATATTTAGTTCTTATATTAGTATAGTTTTTGCTATCAAAGTTGAGATTCTTGTTATGAAACTTGTTATTGCTCATGGTTTGTCTAATATAAATTCTAAACTTTTTTAAAAGCTCCATTTAATTCTATTATCTATTAGAAATTACTGAAATTACTTTCAAACAATATGTTATGTCATTATTTTTTTTATTATTCATATTTTTTTAGAATGAAATAAATGTAGATAAGTTAAAAAATCTAGATATTGATTTTAGGGTTAAATATGATTTTCATCCCTATAAAATACATAATATGTTAAAATAGTCCCTGTAAAATTTTTTGGGTTTGTTTGGTATCTATAAAATTTAAACCTATTATTTTAGTCCAATTTTTTAACGGGACGTGACGGAAGTTGACATGGGAAACGAAGTGGTGACGTGTGAGGTGTTTACATTGACACGTGTCGTGACGTGGACGTCCCGTAGACTTTATTTTGCACGTGGCTTATCAATTAATTTGCACGCCTCGATTTCCATGGAGGGTTGGCCGCGAGTCACGGAGTTGTAGCCTCCGGTGAAAATCGTGCCGGAGATGAAACTCGTGCTGCCTTTTCCGTCTTCTGAGATTGTCAGGGGCTTGCGGTCGGGCATCGGGGGAATGTGGACGGTGTACATCACGTACTCGAAGTTCATCTCTTCGATGCCACCATCAGCACCGGCGTCGGAGAGTCTCCGACCTCCACCAGAAGCTCGGAGAGGGGAAGTGGGGTTGTTGGTGGAGACTGAGTCGCGAGGTTCTTCTTCTATTAAATATAAGTTTTAGAAAGGGCACCCCTAGCCCCTAAATTACAAGCAAGCGCGCAAAGGCTGAAAAGCCGTTGTTGCTTGTTAAAATCTCTCTTTCGCCTCCCCTCCCTGTCTCCATTCTGGTTGATTCGCTTCTTCCTTCGCGCAAGCGCTTGGTTCGCCCCTTTTGTGTTGCATTTTTTTTGTGATCCTACGCTTCAGTTTGCGTTTTTCGGATAGCCGAGATCCGACGTTGATTTCCTATTTATTTAAATGTCAGCTCCATGTTTTGGGCGGCCCATCTGGTTAGTTCAACTATCACGGGGGAGATTGGTGCTCCTGAGGTATGCCCTTCCGATGGGTTATTATATTTATTATTCTCTGTCTATTCCATCCAGTGCCCGCACTGCAAGCCACGTGCAAACTAAAAGTCTACGGGGCGTCCACGTCACGACACATGTCAATGTAAACACCTCACACATCACCACTCCGTTTGTCATGTCAACTTTCGTCACGTCCCGTATTTTATAAGGATGAAAATCATATTTAACCCTTGATTTTAATAATAACGTTTCATATTTTACCAAATTGTGTTTGATTTAAAAATTAAATATAATTTGGAAGAGTTTAAATTTAGTTGATGTGTATATTGTTTCTTTTTCTTTCTTTCCTTTCATAATAATATTTTATCCTTTTAAATAATCACTAGTAGTGGTTCAACCAACATAATTAAAATTTCATAGTTAATAATTAATAATAAACTACTATTATTCATCTCCATAAAAAACTTCACTGAATTTTTTTCAATAAAACAACTTATTTTATAATCAAAATTACTTTTTACTAAGTCATGTAAAATGTGGAAGCTTTCCAAACATGCTCCTTTCATAATAATATTTTATCCTTTTAAATAATCACTAGTAGTTGTTCAACCAACATAATTAAAATTTCATAGTTAATAATTAATAATAAACTACTATTATTCATCTCCATAAAAAACTTCACTGAATTTTTTTCAATGAAACAACTTATTTTATAATCAAAATTACTTTTTACTAAGTCATGTAAAATGTGGAAGCTTTCCAAACATGCTCCGAGATGCAAATGCGATATTAAGTGGTTTGGATTCTAATATATTTCTATTTTCAATATTTTAAATTTATGAAATATGTTCAGTTTTGTTTTCTAGAGAAAATAAGGTTTCTTAGCTTTGGATCGAAAAAGTTAAGAATAAGAAAACAATTTTAAATTAAAATGGTATTAAGTAACATGACTTAATTAAAAAAATGAAAAATTAAAATAAAAATCGTGATTTCTTCATTTGAAGTTAGTAAAAAAACCGAAAAAAAAAATTATGAACAATATGTTTGATTTAATTATTTTCAATTAAATCTTCCATAAAAAGACCACCTTTCTCTACAAGGTTTACAACCAAAATTTAAATGAACGATTCAAGAATAAATAAATTTGTGTAATAGAAAATATATAAATAACAAATTTCAATAACAAATTGTTTATGACATCATAATACTATTGTTAACCTGATTCCAAATTTTAAATATCTACAATTATATATAAATAATCAGGATACATATTTTTATATTATTTTATTTAATCTAAAATTAATAGCATCCCTATGATTTTTTATTTTCTTTTAAATAAATAACTAATAATTAATTTTCCTTCTTTATTAACCAAATTTAAAATTCAAATATACTTAATGCATTTTTTTATAATATATACATACATCTACATTTCATTGGAATATTATTTTTATTTTTCTTATCAAATTATATATTTTATAAATCTATAATTTTCTTTTCTAATAAAAAAACTCCTGATTTTAATATCTATAAAATACCCAAAGTATATTAGTTATAAAAAAGTATAGATGAATAAAGATCAATTTAAAACATCAGAACCCAAACCAGTATTTCAGATTCCAAAAATTTTGCATAGATATAGTTCAACTATGCCCGAAAATATAAGCCATGAAATACAGATTTCATGGACGAGTTTACTACAACGGAAACAATCAATGTTGCAAACGAAGAAATTGCCTCAAAACATCGATGTCATAAGACAGTTTTGGGACAGAGTGCGTTTGCTTGAACCAAAGAAATTCAAATAGCAGATTCAAAATTGAGAGAGCAATTAAGAGGGAAATAAAAGAAAGGAGTGAGATATTGCAGTGATAAAGGGCCTGAAAGATCACAGAAAAATCAAATTCAGACGAGTGACACAGCAGAATTTGATTTCGCAAGCTTATGAACACGATTGATTGGACCGTATGGTTATCGAGATCCACTCAAGAAGCTGAACTTGCAGTTTACAAAATTTTGAAACTTCAAAAAACAAACTACAGTGAAAAACAGAGGAATCGGGCACGATGCAGAGACATAGATGAAAGAATTGTGTGGTGTTTATAAAGGCGTCCTCGCTAGGGTTTGTGTCTGTATGGGCCTCCAGGACCGTTCAGCCCAATTATTATTTTAGTTATGATTTGATTTGAAAATACTTTCTGTAATATAAAATTGCACATTTCTCGCTTTCTAAACACCTTTGTTACGTATTTCTAATAGTAAATGGTAATTTTTCTTCCAGCTCTCCAATTTCTTTCTGCACCCCAAAAATAATAAAAAGACTAAAGTAACCCTGCGCTGTCCGTCACCGTCACCACGATAGAAAGCTACATCTGTGGTGTTGGAGTCCTGTATGTCCTGAAATGTAGGTTAAATATTCCTTATTTATTGATTTTGGTTTTCTTTGATGTTTCTTTAAAAAAGTTTTTCAACAAATTCCCATAAGTGATTTTGATGTACTAAATTATACATTCCTGAAACTATGATAATGAAAAGTAATTTACTATCTCAATCTTACAATCAAATGGGAGTTTCTTCCTGCACCCCCAAGACTTCTTCCTGCACCCCTCGAAAAATGAAAATACCAACATTGTCCTTGTCATGTTATATATGACAGCATGAGCAGATGCACCCCTAGTGGAGATGGTGTTGTGTTGAGAATAGGTTTGTGGTGTTAGTTGTGCATAGTGAATGTTGGTGGAGGTTTGAAAAGCTGCATTGGTGGTCCTGGGTGAGGTTGATCGGAAGTTGGTGGTGGTGGTTCGTGAAGAAGAAGAAGCCAGGTTTTTTTTTTTTCAAATTTTTCAGTAGTTTCGGCTTTTAGAACCCGGAAATTCCCGCATTGTACAAGCCGGAAGCCATTTTTTGACTTCCGGTTTGTAGAAACCGGAAGTGAAGTTGAAAAACTTGACTTCCGGCTTGTACAAACCGAAAGTCAAAAAGTGACTTCCGGCTTGTACAAACCGAAAGTCAAGTTTTTCAACTTCACTTCCGGTTTGTACAAGCTAAGTCACTTAGGTTTGTGATTTTTTGGTTTAGTATTGCTATTGTGATTTGTTTTATTGAAATGGAATGTCATACTTGAATCAGAATGTCAGATGAAGTTGATAAGGGTTCTGACTTGTACGAAATGCCTCATATTGTAAGATTTGAGTTAGGAGAAGATGAAGTTGATAAGGGAGATTGTGGTGATCTTTTCACAACTGATGAGGTAAGTATAATTACTCGTTATTTTTGTATAAAATAGCACCCAATTAATATGCTTATATGTAATGTACATGCGTAGGTTTTTGTTACACGGAATGACTTACTTGAATGGGTCCGTGCAGTAGCATTTACACTTGGGTTTGTTATTGTCATTTTGAGGTCTGATACAGCAAATGGGCAAGCAGGAAGAAAGACATATGTGTTGTTAGGATGTGAGCGAGCTGACAAATATAGAAAATACAAAAAGGATCTACAGATCACGATTACTGGGACAAGAAAATGTGACTGTCCATTTAAATTGCGAGGTAAACCAATTAGTAATGGAAGAGGGTGGATTTTAAAGGTAATATGTGTTATGCATAATCATGAGTTGGCTGATACGTTAGTAGGTCACCCATATGCTGGAAGATTAAAACCCAATGAGCATTCAATGTTGATAGATATGACCAAAAGTTTAGTAAAACCTGCAAATATTTTACTTACTTTGAAGGAACATAATGAAGACAATGTGACCACAATAAAACAAGTGTACAATGCTAGGTATGCCTATAAGAGATCACAAAGAGGACCAAGAACAGAAATGCAACAGTTGATGATGTTGTTAGAGCGTGACATGTATATACATTGGAGTAGGTTTGATGAGTCCTCAAAAGTTGTTACTGATCTTTTTTGGACACATCCCGATTCAGTGAAATTGCTAAATGTTTTTAGCATTGTATTGTTGATGGATAGCACATACAAAACCAATAGATATAGGCTACCTTTACTTGAGATTGTTGGTGTTACGTCAACAGGTTTGACTTTCTCTGCAGCTTTTGTGTTGTTATCAAGTGAACGAGAAAATAACTTCATATGGGCTTTAGAAAGACTTAGAGGATTGTTTTTTAGAGTGGATGTCCTCCCCGAAGTAATTGTTACTGATAGAGATCTAGCACTAGTCAATGCAATTAACACTGTGTTTCCTGAAGCATGTCACCTTTTGTGTAGGTTCCATATTAACAAGAACGTGAAAGCAAAGTGTAAAATGTTAGTGGATTCGACGGAGGCTTGGGAAGTTGTTATGGATGCATGGGGAGGTGTAATGGATTGTGTTGATTGTCATACATTTTTTGAGTGTGTTAAACGTTTTGAAATTGTCTGTTCGCCATGGCCATTGTTTTTTGAATATGTGAACAATACATGGGTCATTCCACATAAGGAAAAATTCGTGAAGGCGTGGACGAATAAGGTTATGCACCTAGGGAATACCACTAGTAATAGGTATGTTTTTGTGTCTTTATTATTTATATTAAAATAAATGTGAAAACTTGTGAAACACATTTTGTTTTATTTGATTTAACAGGGTTGAATCTACTCATTGGAACTTGAAGAGGGTGCTTCAAAATAGTATGGGAGACTTGTGTAACTGTTGGGATGCAATAAACAACATCATAACATTGCAACATAATGAAATAAAAGCATCATTTGAGAGTAGTTTACATGTTGTCGGACACATGTTCAATGTCAGTTTGTACAAAAAGTTACAAGGCTTTGTATCTAAACACGCATTGAACCACATTGCTGAAGAGTTTAATCGTGTTAAGTATGTTGGTATTGATAGTCAACAATGTGGATGCACACTTAGACATACTCATGGTTTACCGTGTGCATGTGAGTTAGCTAGATATGCCCTTGGTAGTATACCACTTAATGTTGTGCATGTCATGTGGACTAGACTTAACTTTGCCGATATATCATGCAGCCAGTCAACATCTGAAATGTCTATTAAGCAAGAATTTGATGTCATTGCTAAACGTTTTGAAGAGGTTGACATTGCAGGCAAATGTAGCATTAAAAATAAGTTACGTGAAATTGCATATCCAGATTTGACATCAATATGTGCACCAGTGCACAAGATACAGACGAAGGGATCACAAAAAAAAGGTCGTAGTAGGGTTTCCAGATCTACAAAGCGTGATCCATCATATTTTGAGCATGTTGATAGCATCTATTCTATGCATGATAGCTCTTCTACACTGAAGTTAACTAAGGAGAAGGCAAAAGTTCGAGTGTCCATCGACATTAAACAAGTTCCGATGTTAGATCAATTTCTTGGCAGTTATCATCCATACGTAGTTGATGTTATTGATGTAAAAGCTTATGGTCATTGTGGTTATCGATCTGTTGTTGCCATGCTAGGGATGGGTGAAGACTCATGGCCGCTTGTGAGAGCGGATTTATTTAAAGAAATTGGACAATGGCGTGATGAATATGCTACCATATTTGGAGGTTATGAACGGGTTGACCAACTAAAAAGGTCATTACTTGTAGATGATATGTCAATGGTAAGTATGTTGTATGTTATTAATTTATTCTCAATTATAACTTATACTATTTCCGTAACATACTGGATGTTATTTCCAGGCGAGTGCAGATAAGTGGATGACGATACCAGATATGGGATACGTCATTGCTAATCGGTATAATGTTGTCTTGGTGTGTTTATCGAAGAACCAAAATATGACTATATTTCCTTTACGAAGTAAACCACCAACAAATATTAGTCTGCATCGAATGTTATGTATTGGACACGTATTTGGCAATCATTTCGTTCAGGTAATGTCATTATATGTTGTCATATTCGTGAATACACATGACATTACTATTAACATTTATCAAACATATGCAGGTGAAGTTGCAGGATGGATGTCCCATACCGAATGCAGACATATTATGGTCTACTTATTGTTACGAAGAGGCAAAAATGTGGGCATCATTTTATGCTAGCCGGATGAAAGTTTTTTCACAACTTGTAGGGGTGTATCGAGATCATGTTAACATTGCAGATGATTGAAAAATAGATAACACCTTGTTAAATTTACAATAACTTAGTGCATAATCAATTTCATATTTAATAATAATACATAGTGTTAAATGAGTTTCATATTTAATAATACATAAAACGAGGTAACTGCGACATAATTAAAAGGACAACTAATTAACATCATTCATGATCGTCGGCCTCGTGGACCACGTTGGCGCCTACTGTATACAACTCCATCTTCCGTCACTCCACGAGCTAACTGCAGTGCACTGTGGGTTTCTTCCCATGCAGGAGTTCTCTCCTCAACATACCGACAATCAATCATTCTTTGAAGTTTTACAACTATTCGTCAAAATATACCCTGCAATCAGTAACAACTACCATGTTAGTAAAAGATACATGTTTATTAATGAACATCGCTTAATGAAATTTGAATAATAAATATGAACTCACGGGACAGGCATGCTCCTATTGTGTCACGGGTAATGACGGTTGGTCGCGTGCATGACTACGACGACGACGTGTGTGCACCACTGGTCGATCTTCTTCAGCCCTCGGAAGCATGTATGGATGTGAAACTAATCTATACCACTCTATGTAACCATCCACACAAGCAGATGCATGCGTAGCTTCCACCACAGACGTAACTAGATGGTGACTAAACGAACGCCACCTGTCATCTATCACAACCCTTGTCCCATCTTGAAGTAAAGTAGGAGATCGGGGAATGGTTTGCACATAACCAAACTGTCGTAACACCCGCTCACGAAGATACATATGTGTGCACCCCCCAAATCTGATATAACCAGAAAACAGGGTGATGGACTGGAATGGTCTAGTACGTCGATGGGCTTCATATGGCATCTAGTTTATCCCAGCATCAGTCAATGCATCAATTTGCTCCCGCACAGCTGAAAGTGTTGATATATTTCTTCCAAGAATATATCGACCTGCTCTAGGTTGTGTTTCATCATAATGGGGATTCAAATCCCTTCGACCTAGTATTGGAAAATGTTCATATATCCACGCCTGCAACAATTTTAATACAAAATTAAACAAATAAATATTATACATAAATACATTACTCATTATTTCATTTACCTGTAAAAGCGTGGGATAACCAGCTATTTGTCGAGTCTGCGCCAAACTAGCATCTGACAGTTGTTCATACATATGTGTCAATGTGGCAGATCCCCAGGAATAACCTCCACACATCGGCAAATCCTCAAACAAGCTTAAGTATGACACACTAACTGATGTTGCACTTTTATCAGCAAATATTGTGCATCCCACAAGATGCAACAAGAAAGCCTTAGCAGCATAGTCCCATCGGCCATGGACACATGCTTCCTCATACACCTCTCTCAGCCAACTCAGTCTCACATGCGCACCCCGACATTAACTGGTCTCTGCCGAGGCATCGCCAAAATCTACAGCTAAGAGGTTAACTAGCAATGTTATAGCTGTGTTAGAATCTATAGTTATGTAGGAGCAAAATTGTCCAGCGATGGGAATGTGCAAAATGTTTGAAACATCATCCAGTGTCATAGTCATCTAGCCGATGGGGAGGTGAAAACTGTTAGTTTCTGCATGCCATCTCTCCACAAATGCAGAAATTAACCCCCAATCTGCCACTTTGTAGCTTATGTTGCATAGAGGCAACAATCCCGTGTTCTCCACTAGTGCTGTGATCCGTTCATGTGGGATCCCAAACTTATTTAATTTTCTACCATGTGAAATGACCTTCAAATCTCCACGATCCTAATCAAAACAACATATAACGAATTTACTTAAACATAAAAAAAATTATCACACATTAGAAAATTCACAAATAAAAAAACACTTTCTTCTTACTTCACCATCCCACAATGTCTTTGCAACGTGATCACCATAACCCGTCAATACTGATGTGTCCCTTGGTCCCCCAGGGAATCCTTAAGGTTGCACATCACCTTCTCTCGGTGCTTCCAATACATCAACACCGCTATCAATAGGTTGTTGTACATGATCTCTCCTACGGATAGAGGCCGTAGGTCGTTGTCTACCATCGCCACGTGAAGAGGAACCACCTCTTGTCCTAGCCATATCTGAAAATGAACCAAAATTAAATAATACCACAAAATTCTCATTCCTACAACATTGTACGTTTTTCAAAAAATTTAATTTTTGGCTTCCGGTTTGTACAAACCAGAAGCCAATTTTAACTCCCATCCGGAAATGACTTACGGTCTGTACAAGTCGGAAGTCATTTTCTAAAATCGAAAAATGGAACCACCATGAAATAAAGTCTCTCACCTGTGTCGGCGCCGCTTCTCACCACCAAATGCAACAATAATGCTCACGACAGAGACTCTGCAAGAAGAAAAAGATGACTTCTCACCACCGGAACACAAATCGGAAATGGAACGAAGAAGAGAATTGTTGTACGAAAATGGAACGAAGAAGAGAATTGTTGTGCGGAAATGGAACGAAGAGAATTGTTGTGCTGGAAGACAGTCCAATGCGGAAGCAAACGCGCAGAAGAAAAAAGGGAAGGAAAAGAAAAGAGGTTTCATTTAGGGTTGAAGGATATTTTTGCCATTTTACTATGCGCTTGGAGGTGCAAGAGGAAATGCAGGGAGATACAGGAAGAAGCACTCCAATCAAATTTGAAAAATACAGTTTAGAAGCTTTCATTCCCTGTTAGTTTCTCAAAACTTTATTTAGGAATTCTTACAAGTTTATAAATAAACTCTGATTTGATATAAATTTATAAAATAGTTGTTTCGTCGAGTTGTTTACTTAAATAGGTCCTTATTAAGAACTATATATAAACTCATTTTTTATCATGTTTTAAATGTACTAGCAGTGATAAAAAATTATCACTTCACATAATGAGAAATGATTAAAATGTAAATACAAGAATACCTCAATTTATTTAATGTGCAAAACTCATTCTAAGTTTTCCAAAATTCAAATTCGGAATATAAGACCAATTTCATATTAGTCGGTCATGTATTCAGTAATTCCTTCAATTTTTTTTTAACCTTTTAACATCACTTCACTTTTGCAGATTAAAAATTGTAATATACCCGAAAATAATAAAAATAAATATTTTTTAAAAGTAATATTTTTGAATTGTTAAAAAAAATCAAATTAGTTACAAGTTGAATAAATATAAAATGCAGAAAGTTTTTCTTTATTTACTTTTATTATCATTGTTTAAAATTTAAAATGCGCATACTCTAAAAAAAGAATGTGCTGGATAAATTTATCATTCTTTTACCATTTTTTCAAACTTTTAATCCATAAAAGAACGAGGTGTTGTTTGTCATTTGATCGTTATACGTGAGGCTGTTCAATCTATTGCATAATTGATTGGACGAGTTTTTTCTTTAAATTTTTACTTTTGATTTATATATAAATTAATTTTAATTTATAAAGAAGTTAATTATTTTCTTTTATTTTTTAAAAAAAGCTTTTACTTGAAAAACTCATCGAAACACATTCTATGTAAAACTTCTGCGTAATTCAAACAGGCGAGTGGGTTCCATCCAGAACTGCAATGCAACGATGTTTAGAACAGTGTAAATAACATTCTGGAGTAGTTATTTCAGAAAACACAATTTTCAGAATATATAAATGGAAATTATATGATTTTTTTACTTAACTTTTCAATTACATATATTTCAGAATGTACTGCATTCCCGAATAACCCTCTCACCCCTCCATTGTCTTAAAAATTCTTAAGGAATTGCATTGATTGCAGAACGTGAAATCCGACAATATATAATAAATAATAAATTAAAAAAAGTATGTCTGAAACTAAATGAGAACAGTTTTTCTTTTAAAAACCATCTAGTAAATTTCAACACCAATCCGAAACACATTAATTACTTGTTCAACAAAACCAGCTGAAATTGAGAAATCTCAACTGTCCTAAACAATTGTCTTCAGACCGAGGTATGGTTTTAAGATTATATTGTATAATAATAAGCTGAGACCTCAGAATGTTTGTTCCAAAATTAAAAATGCTTGGTCCCAAATTCCACAACCCAGACCCTCACTTTCTAGGATTCTTTGTTCGTGCACTGTACCAGTGAAACATAGGACAGTGAGTGTGCATTACAATAGCCATAATAGCTTATGAAGCAAATCTGTTAATTTTTTTTCTACACTCGGCAAATATCCTTTCATGTTTTAACTAAAAAAGTGTAAATGTCTTTAACCCGACTTCTTTAACAAAAAAAACTTAAAAAGGTCGAAGTTTCTCTTAACAGAAGATTACCAAGAAGCTTAAAAAAAGTTTTAGGGTTTTTTTAACAACAAATCCCTATTCATCTGAAAAATAAAATAGATCTCTCAATCCTGATTTATGAAACAATATGTAACCACTGAATGAAACTAATTCATCCATCCATCTTACAATTGAAATATGGTACACAAAATTCTTACATTCCTGTAAAACTCCCACTAGTGACTACAACGTGCACAAATGCAACAATGTTAGTTGAAAGACATGCATACACTATTTACATACAAATATGTGGCAGCTTACAAAACCCTATTCTTCTAGGGTTTACTTGACAAAACTAAGAAAAAGAGTGAAAGAAACCGGCAAAACTTTGGGGGACTAGTTACACAACCATACACCTAAAAAGTATGAATAATAAATAAATGGCAGCTGCTGCTTATCTGCCATTGATCAGCATGAATAGATACATCAATGATACGACAAAAGAAGAATCATTTTGTGATCTTTGAGGCCAGTAAAGGTTGGGGACGAAAATAGTCGCAAGAAGATATCCTACCTACCTACAACCGAAGAATGGTTCGAAGTGTGTCAGAGAGATTTTGAATAGTCCGCTGCTCCTGGGTCGCTTGCAGCTCTTGCAGTGGCATATCCTCGTAACACCTAATAACAAGCAAAACAATTAGGTAAAGAATAATCACATCAGCATTAGGAGGAGCTGAAAGGAATCACTACATCAGATATCAAGAGCCCTAAAATTGTGTGCTTAATTGACACGCCCATAGCTAAAATCTGGTACAGTTTTCCTATTTACGCATTTGACAAATAAATGAATACCATTTTGTCCACATATAAATGGTACAAGTTTTGCTGATCAAAAGTTGAAGAGACATACATCTTATGGTAAGCTAAAGCCTGTGCCAAATTCATAAGTGTCGAACTTGATGTCAACCTTTGGTAAATGCTTGGAGGAAGAGGCATCTGCTGCATCAATAGGCAAACCAACATAAATGGCGATAACAAGTGTACTGCATGTACAGCGCACATTCGCACAACATATAAACTTACCTCATTTAGTCCTCTGCGGCCTTTCTTTGACTGTCCATCACCACTGAAAAGCTCTTGCAATGCTTCCACTGTTCCGGTTCCTCCAGTATCCTGTTGCAGGCCACCAAGTACATTGTCTGACAAGAGAGCAATGGGTGATATATCTGTTGCCCTTAAGAATGGGATAGGCACAGTATTACCAGCAGCATAAATGGACCAAAGCTGCATTAACACAGAAATTGAAGTAAAAAGGTAAGTCTTACACTGCAATCACACATGACATTCATGAACAAAGTATACATAATTGATGGGACAATTAATACGCAGGAAGATATACTTCTTAAAAAGCTACAGGCAACAACTCTAATAACTGAAAACATCAAATTAACAGAGTGATCTCTCACAGAATACTGTTTGACATCCGATGCACAAATGAAATCGCAAAAATACCTTATCTTGTAAAGCAAATGCTTTACGGCTGCCTGTTTCACTCCTGAATATATCACTACCCATTCCAGCTGGTGTTCGATAACTACCTTTGATTTTGAGGCTCTGCTCATTTGAATTACCAGCGTAAGGTAAAGATGATTGAAGAGTATTGGTAGTAGCAATAGATCCTCTAAAAGAGGCAGTTTTAGTAACATCAACTTTCTGATTCTCAATCCTGAAATATTATCCACAAAGAAAGCAGACTATATTAAGACATGCGAATGCAGTATATTAAGACATGTGAATGCAGACTATATTAAGACATGCGAAATGAAAAGGAAGAGAGGGACAGACAATAATATGAAAATGACGTACATCTCACAAATTTGCAAAGCCAAGACTGTTTGAAGAGTGAATGAAAGAAATATGCTTTCTTCAAAAATATAGGTAGTAAAGGTAAACAGAGTGGTAAGTACCCAGAGTTAGCCAATCTGCCTCCTGTGCCGCTGGGTACAGCAGAGTCGGAAACTGAAGAATCTGCATATTGTGTGGTCTTCTGATGTAACTCGTCTGCATGGACTATAACAGTGCCAAAGTTGCCTGCCAATGATCCACATAAATCATAATATTCACCCCCTAAATAAACAAAAACACAGGCTTCCATTTCTCCAAGTTTAAGAACTTTATATTTTAGAAAAAAAATAAATTAGAAGTCTAACCCTTTGTATGGATTAAAGAAAATGGCAGGCGAATCTAGAAAAGAAGATAAAATTGTGAATTCTTTGTTTCTACAGTTTTCTTTTTCATACCATACCATGCATTTTCTTTTCATTTTATCTTTTCAACCAAATGAGAAAATTTAAAACCATTTCCTATTTTCTCTCTCAAATGATATGCCTAGCAATGAGGCAGATGGAAGAAAGAGGATTAGGGAATTTGAGTACAGGATTTACCCCAGTAACCCCCCCCCCCAACCACATTGGTTTGCAAGCTATATCATCCAGGGTCTGTAACGCATCAAGCATAACAAGCAAATTCTTTATGTTTACATACACCCAGATTATTCAGTAAAATTTTAGAAAAATCAGTGCAACATAATGAATAATACAATTATTAGAAAAGAATAGGGCTTAATACAACCTCAAAAGCTAGTCAGAAGGATAGTCCAAGCCTTATATGGAGTATTTTGCCTATATTATTAGTCAATGCATAAAATCTTAACCAAATCAATAATTATAAACCATAGTCAGCACGACATCCAGGAAAAACCATATACAATTGTTCAGCTGGAAGAGGTACAAGAAGTGAGATAAACATTTATACACTGTTAAAGAAACATATATAATAGCTGACTTACAAGAGAGTCTCACACATACACATTCACATGCACCACAAACATTCTAACATTAGGCTATAATCAAAATTGAGAAAAAATTGTCAATCCAGAGACAAGATACAAGAATCACAGACCTTCACTCATGTCTACATCTTCCACCTTATGTAGCTTCCTCATAGTGCCATGCGATGACAGATCAGCTGGCCCCTCAACACCAATGTTATGAGGTCTGGATGGAACAGTGTCTCCATATTCATCATTTGGTTTTGAAACTAACTGGAGAAAAAAGAAAATAAAAAACATTTTATTTTAGGAAACACTCCATCACAAATTGCATCCCTTAAATCAAGGATATTTACTTGTACTTTTTTCTGATAGGAAACCCACAAATTATGGACTTGCCTCCAGCTTCTAACTTTTCTCTAAGGTCATAAGTATATAAATAATTTATCTTTATTATGTAACTTATTTAGATAGGTTAAGTAGTCTTTCCTGCTTTTTCTTAATTAGCATTAATTACCTAGGTATAGCCTTTTTCTCTTGGTGTAAAACTCTTGGTATCCCTCATGTAATTTTCTTCTATAAATAACATGATTCAACTTAGAGATAATCAATCTCTTAAGCTCTTTTTAGCATATTGTCAGTCTTAAGTTGGTATAAGGACGGGTTGATCCCACTCTACTGACCACTCAATCTGTACCATCTCTTTCAAAAGACACCAACCTTGTTGGTCCCAGAGGCTGAATCTACTTCACACTGCCGTTAGCCGTCGTTTGCTATCATACTTTTCTTCGGCGACCACTAGATCAGGAGTGTCTCTTCGAGCGATGGCCAACCCCTCCAATCAAGGTTGATCCCAATCCACAGGTTGCCATGCGCACCATCTTTGTTCACCGCCGCCAGGCATGTGCATCCAGGCACCGCCTTCTGCTCACCGAAGTTACATCGCACTGCCTCCATAGGGCTCGCCGAACAGCCTTGTCCCCATTGCGCCCCTTGGTTGAAAGGCTCTCTCCTCTCTCTCGGCATCATTGTTCCCTTCACTGTTCTTAGCTTCATTGTTCCTCCACCATTGTTGATGTGCACTAGTTGTAAAGTGTAGAATGGTCTCTTTGTATTATGAGATATTCAAGTTGTTGTTTGTCACTGACATTCTAATCACTAGAGGATTCCTCTTTCAAAATGCCTTCCTTTTTTGAAGGTGGATACAAACGTCCACATTGCTCCTTTTGTACCAAAATGGACCACACTCAAGATAAATGTTTCTCCTTAAATGGTTTTCCTAACAAGACAACAAACATTTTTCATTCTAATAAGGTTGAAGAACAATTTAACAATGAAGAATATCAGGAATATCTCATGTTGAAGTCCGATAGCCAAACACTAACTTTCATCTAATCTAGTTTGTCAAAAGCTTGCATTTCTTAAGCCTTGGAGTGTCAAAGTCCATGGATAATTGATTCAGGTGCTTCTAATCACATTTCTGGTATTTCCTTACTTTCTTCCATCTCTCATCCTAAAATTCCTCATGTTATCACTTTAGCCAGAGTGAGTTCAAAGTTAGTTCCTAGGAGTTGGTCAAATCTCCCTTTTTCCCTCTTTGGACCTAAAACATGTTCTTTTTGTCCCTAATTGTCCTTTAACCTAATTTCTTTAAATTAACTAACTAAATCTTTAAATTGCTTCATAACCTTTCATGCAAATTCTTTTGTTATACAAGAGCGTAATACAGGTCAACTAATTGGTGAAAGACATGATCTAGAGGACTTTACTACCATGGCACTAGACCATCAATGTCTAGTTTAGCATCCCCATCTCCTAGGCTTTACATGATTGCTTAGGTCATCCAATTTATCAAAATTAAAAAGGATGATTCTTGAGCTTAACAAACTCCAAGTCTTAGAATGTGAGTCACGTCAATTAGGAAAACATATTCAATCTTCTTTTCCAAAAAGAATTGAAATGAGATGCAACTCTGTCTTTTCTATAATTCATTATGACATGGGTTCAAGCCGAGTCACATCCTTTGGGTATTTTGATACTACTATTGATGAATATTCTCATTATACTTGGGTTTACTTAATGAAAGATCGGTTTGAACTTTTGAATATCTTTGCATCTTTCCTTAATGAAATTAGAAACCAATTTGGCCAAGTAATTAAGATCTTAAGGAGTGATAATGCCAAGAAATACTTCTGGTTTTTCCACTCTTCTAAATTCATATGGCATTTTACACCAATTCACATGTCCTCATACACTTCAACAAAATGGTATAGCTGAAAGAAATAATAGACACTTAGTTGAAACTACTCGTACCTTAATGTTTGGCGCCAATATACATGTTTGTCACAAGGTGATGTCATTCTTACGCCTATTATCTTCCTAATAGAATGCCAACTTCTTCTTTAGACAAAAAAGTTCCATATTCTATTGTGTTTCCAAATGAACCTCTTTTTCACTTTACTCCTTGAGTCTTTGGTTGGGTGTGTTTTGTGCATAATGTGCCCCCAGGTTTGGAAAAACTCAGCCCGAGCCACCAAATGTGTCTTCTTAGAATATTCTCGTCTTAAAAAAGGGTATTTATGTTATTTTCTTGACACTGAAAGATATTGCATGTCTGCAAGTGTCACCTTCTTTGAAGAAACTTCTTTCTTCCCTTCCTTCACACAAGATGTTGCTTTTGTCCAACAAGTCCTTCCCTATGCCTTTAGTTGAGCCCTTTCAGTATCGTATTCCAACTTCTCCCACTAATCCAAATTCCTCTCCTCAACCTAGTCCACCTAGACCACGTCTCAAATGACCAATCCAATACCACATAGTAAGTCCTCTTCATCAAGTCCTACACCATTGTCAATCCATGTTACGTCTCCTAATAATGAAGATTCCAGTTGACTTATTGCCATTTGAAAAGGTACTCACTCTACACGCAATCCTCATCCTATTTAAAAAGTTTTAAGCTATCACCATTTGTCCCCTTCCTATTGCTCTTTAATCTCCTGTCTCTTCTATTACCATTCCTAAAAATGTGACAAAGGCACTTGATCATCTTGGATGGCAACAAGTCATGATTGTTGAAATGCAAACTCTTAAACATAATGGTACATGGGACTTAGTTCCTCTTCCGTCTAGAAAGAAGGTTGTTGGTTGTCATTGGGTTTTTTCCATTAATGTTGGGGCTAATGGAGAAGTTGATTGCCTGAAAGCTAGATTGGTGGCCAAAGGATATATTCAAATATATGGCCTTGATTATAGTAATACTTTTTCTCCCGTAGCTAAAATGACTATTATGTCTCTTCTTTACCATGGCAATTAGATATAAAAAATGTTGTCCTTCTTGGTGATCTAGAAGAAAAGATTTATATGGAGCAACCTTCTAGTTTTGTTACTCGGAGGCAGTCTGGTTTGGTTTGTAAGTTACATCAATCTCTCTATAGTCTCAAGCAATCCCCTTGTGCTTTGTTTGGAAAATCGAATCACATTGTTCAATCCTTTGGGATGAAACATAGCAAGGCAAATCATTCAGTTTTCTATCGCCATCCCATTCTTGAAAAATGTGTTTATTTAATTATGTTGGTGACAATGTCATTATAGGGAATGATGCTCTACTAAGATCTCACAGTTAAAGGAACATTTATTCAATCACTTTCAAACCAAAGACCTTGAATGTCTAAAATACTTTCTAGGCATTGAAGTGGCTCAATCGAAGGAAAGCATTGTAGTTTCTCAAAGGAAATATGCTTTAGATATCTTCGAAGAAATAGGTATGAGTGATTGTAGACCAGTAGATAGCCCTATGGATCCAAATACGAAATTAATGGCAGATCAAGGTGAACATCTCTCTGACCTAGAGAGATATAGAAGACTCTTGGGAACCTTATCTATCTCACTATTACTAGACCTGATCTAACCTTTGCATTTGGTGGTGAGTCAGTTTATGCAAAATCCTTGTATTAAGTATTGAAATTTTAACATTTGCATCTTAAGCTACCTCAAAAAGGCTCTAGGACAAGGTCTCTTATATATCAAGATAAAAGGGATACCCAATTTATGACTTTTGTGATGTTGATTAGATAGGATCTCTTGTGAATAGATGCTCCACTACAAGTAGGGTCGGGCACAGGTAGTGCTTACATGCTACCTACCTTGCCGAAAGAATATGTCCCTTTACCCTCTGGGTATCTGCAAAAGAAATACAAGTGGGCTTTTTTTATGCCCATAGGTATATGGGGATACCTGCGGATATTTGTTCTATTTTTTAATTTATTTCTTATTTTAAAATAAAATCATTTAAAAACAACTATTTAAAATATAAATTCAGATAAAAAAATTAATTTTAAAATATAATTTTAACAATGAAATATTTTGCAAATAAAGTTAATCTTTTTAAAAAAAAATTAAATAAGTTGGACCATAAAAAGGACCTCATTCAATTTATATATTTCAAGCTTTGCACATACAATCCGTATGCTCCAGCTTTAAAGAGAGTGTTAGATAATTTATCTTTATTATGTAACTTAACTTGTTTAGATTGATTAAGTAATCTGTCCTACTTTTCTTAATTAGCATTAATTACCTAGGTTAGCCTTTTTCTCTTCCAGTAAAACTGGTGGTATTTTTGATGTATTTTTCTTCTATAAATAACATGGATCAGCTAATAGATAATCAATCTCTTGAGCTCTTTTTATAATATTTTCAGTTTTAAGTATATATATATATAAAGCCCAAGCATGTATTATCAGAACAAGAATAATATTCCATATTCTTCAATCTCTAAAACTAACATGAGCTACTTTAAATTAAGAACTTGTGTTACACATGGAAATTACTTTCTTTATTGATTTTGACAAACTAGAACGTAGATGAAACAAGCTGCGCAGATGTGCAAGAGAGGGAGGGAGTTTATGTCATACCTGATCCTCTGATGCTGCTGGAGCAAGTGTTTGTGCCTGCAAAGCCATCGAAGCCCTGATTTCCCTTGCCTTCTCCAATTTTGGCAACATTGCAGCAGACCCAGTTTTCCACTTTTCAAAGAATTTGTGCTACACAGCAATAGAAAAGAACTTTTATTTGATGTAAAATACAGCATTGAAAAACGTTTAAATATGCCATTACAAACTAGATAGGAGCAAATCAAATTGGTTTGAAAACAAATCTTAGTCTTCACTATTAAATATGCCATGGCCAAGACCCCCATGTTTTGATGATAACAAATAATAACATGTTTCTTTGCCTAACAACTCACTCGAGTATGGAATAGGAATTAGACGTATATCAAAAGCAAGACGAAGTGTTTATAAGTCTAAGACTCAATATGCTCAAAGTGCAAGACGCATATCGTAATGAGATGAAGACTTAAGATATGCGAAATGGAGAGGACAACAAGACCCTGTCTACATGAAGTCTTAGAAAAACACAAGACTAGGTCTAGTTAAAAACTTAGAAGACGCAAGACGAACACTAAGCCTTAAATGCAACATACACATGTTCAACATATTATGTATGGCAAAATGCAAAACTCTAAAACTCATGAAAAGTTGCTCGAGAACACATTCCAAGGATGATCCTGACAGTACACACCTACCATTTGAATTTGTATGCTAAAAATTGAGCTATCAAAACATTAGAGAAGTAACAAAAAAGATTGGTGCTATCAAAACAATAAAGAAGTAACAGAAAAATGATTGTTTGTCCTACAACATTTGAGTGTAATAGAAAAAATGTCATCCTTAAGTCAAGCATGTTCTGAAAAGGCGTTGACACAAGGAAAAGTTAGAGCATCCAAGCTTCAACAGTCCAATTTAGGACATTTAAAAAGAAAACCTTTGCATGCAGAAACATTTAATGAAGTACACACGTTTATGTAAATATTGCATGTAAAGAAAGTTCAAGGTTCCTAAGTACTTAGTCAAACTAGTGCATAAGATAGACCACACATCGAGAGTTCTTTGTAAATCCTTCATTCAATGGAGTTTAAGACTCTAGATGCATGGAGTTTAAGCCTATTTCTAGACCTAAAAGATCCTTTCAAGTCAATTTCTAAACTCTCCTTGTGAAGACCATAGAGTGTTATCATGTGAATTCTAAAGTATATTAAAAATGCTTTTGGAAAAGACCTCATTTATGAAGATAAGGGAAATACTCAAATTATTAGCTATTCTGATACTGACTGGTTGGACAACCCAACCCAACTCAAATTATTAGGTATTCTGATACTCCATAATTTTATAAAAATGTAGAAAGAACTATAAAATCAACTTTTTTCAAAACAGGTTGGACAACCCAACCCCTGTTTTGGGCAGGATCCAACTGCAAGAATCACAGGGTGCAGCTCAGATTTGCATGATTCAAGCTGCAACTAAAGGTAAAAAATGAGTCTTCATGTGATTTGTATCAATTTGTGATTGTAACTACCATGGTGATGAGCAACTAAGAGCACATGAGAATAATTCTCTCTTCTTTTCAATTTCTAATGTCAACATCAACTAATTTCAAACAATACTGATTTCACACTTCAGTAGTTGAAATGATGTTTTGAACACTTGTACTATTGGCTTTGAAACTTCAGATAAAATTTTCATTTCATCTTCTAATAAAGTCCAAAAGATTATAGTAGGAGTTCAAAACTAGTAGCTATCTGGCTGATAATGCAAGAGAATCATAAAAAGAGAAACATTGGAGCCAAAGAGGTTCATATTCAATTACATAAAAATGGCCTGAATTTTAATGGACTAAATCTCCCGAGGGTGTATAATTTTTAAAATAAGAGGGAAAGGCAGTACAATTTAAGCATCTCGCAAGGGAAAAGAGTAAAATTTGCTGTAAAAGTAAACATACATTCAAAGAAAACTTAGTACTTTAAATTATATTGGAAGCATGAAACGCAGCAAAATAAAAGCATCAAATAATAAGCCTCTCCAATCTCAACTTTCCGTCTTGCCATTTGGCCATCTTTGTCTATCAATATATAGCTAAATCTCCCAAGGTCTCTTCTATGTCTATCTCTCTTGTTCTATTTTCCTTCAACTATTTAACATACAAGAATAGCTTCAAAAAATCTTAGGAACCAATACTCATTGCGTTTTATTACAAACAATATTATTAAGCATACCTTCAACATCTCAGATGCAGTAGGGCGGAGACGAGGCTCTTTGGTTAGGCACTTCGCAACAAAATCATGGAAATATAGAGACCTAAATAGAAATTCAAATTCAAATCATTGTCATATAAAGATATCATCACTAATTAGAGATACTATCTCATACACCACCAAGATATCAAATTGGCACTCAGAACATGAAAATAGGATTTTTAGAGTCATTGCTAACTGGCAAATATAATCAGGGTAGTTTATGTTTCATCTTATACGATTAGACAAAGAAAGCACCAACCTTGCATTATTTTTTCTGGGTTAAGAAAAGAAATCTCATTAAGATCAAGAGAGCTAATCACAATGAATTTTGGGTACAAGGAGTCCCGCCTCCTTAACAGCACCAACCTTTGTATTCTTACACTTCAACACCACGATGAATTACCATTTCAATGGATGTGCTATATTCACAAACTAGGAAGTGGGAAGGAATGTTCGAGATTTTGTTTATGTAGGCTAATAGATGAGTTTCTAGCCTATACATGACTTTATAGCACGTAGAATAGACATACAACCAACAAGGGATAACACCTAGCTAAGAATACAATTCAAGATACAAAGCTATGCGGAAAGATGTATAGTAGAAGAATTGCAGCATGCAATTACACAATACTGGCTTTACAAAAATACAAAATAAGCACAAGATATAACATAATATATGGCACATGGAGAAAGATCGTTAGGATTATCTAAACTAGATTTCTTTCCAGATCATCAACAGGTGACTCTTCAAGCTCAGTTTGGATAACAGTAGACTACAAAAACAAACCATTTTTCTTTATCCTCAAGCATCGGAGCTGGTTCAATTGATATCATGAATAAAACCTACAATTAAAGAAGAGGAAAATACATTATTATACACTGAACCCCTCAAAGACAGGGAGAAAAAAAAGCATGCCCTTAGTAATGCCAAGAATTAAACCTGGTATACTTTACAACAAACTACAAAGCCTGTTTGGGTGATTGCAAGTTTTTGCTTTATTGTTATTCATTGTAAATAGGGAATTATTACGATAAAAATATCCTAATATGTCAGAGTAATTAGGAAAAAACATCCTTAGAATTTTCACATTCATTCTATCAAATTTTATTTCCTTTTTATAAGAGAATGTAATTGTTACAAATAGAGGAGTGAAGAATGTAATTAGCATGATTGTTATTGATAATATATTTATTTATTCTCTTTCATTATTCAATTACGAAGTAGAGCTCTTGACCTTCGGGGCTCTATGTCCGCTACCACTGTGTCCACGATCACAACACAACAGTTAAGTCACCGTAAGAAACAGCACATGCAACCACAAGCATCAATGCATGTAGCCCACACATTGTTCCGATATTTTTTCATAAGGAATTTTAGGGTCGCGGATATTATCTGATATCGAACTAGTTTTATCTAATTTGTTATGTTCTCTTCTTATCAACTTCACCGACTTATTATTTCTCATGAATTTCTATAATCTTTTTATGCTTGGAAGACTTAAAGATTTAGGGTAGCAGAAAATGCTTGAGTAGATGATTTCACTCAGCAGCAATATTCATATATATTAGCAAAAAGAGAACACGAGAAGGTTGATAGGACAAGTTCAGAATAGGATAATCTGTACCTACATACAGACTACATAAAAAACAGCTTTAATAAAGCTTTACAAGATTATTTTTCTGACAGCAATTATAACTAGTCTTTTCTCATTGTTATTTCACTGACAGCAGATACAACCAGTCTTTTCTTAACAGAGAGCATTTATGGGTGGTATATATTATTTAGTTGCATTCTAATATTTAATATAGCAGCCTCCCGTCCTACTGTCCCACTATAGCATTTTAGAGTTCACCAGTAGATGCTGCTATACGAGATTAAATTATTCATCCTTGTTCAGAATTCTAATATAACTAAAACCTGGATCTTCTTTCATGACTAATCAATATTCCACAAAGTAACTCTCACCATACAGTTATCCAATATTACAATATAAAATCTCCTATTCAACTAGTCATGTATTTATCTCAGTTAAATTTATGTTTCTCCTTCCTAATTCACCTATTGAAATATCAAAAATTTATCCTGACTAACTGTGAAAAACATGAAACAGTTGATGAAATGACAAATCATCCAAACATTCTATGAACATCAACATAAATTACCAGTAGAATATTACTTACGAGAAGGAGGAAGTGGCAAAAGAGATCATATGTTATCAATAAAACAACAGTCAATACCAAATACGTATAAAGTTACTAACCCTCATTGGATGTACATCAGATCTTGGAGGAACACCCTGAAAATTGTGGTAACAGACTTTAAGCATCACTAAGCTTGACAATGAGTTATTTTTCTAATGCAACATCAGGATGGAAAAAAAACTAATATAAAGATTTTGTTCAATTGCATTATCTGAAACTGTAAATAACAGCCCACAAATAATGACCAACCCATGTAAAGATAGGAAATTTCTTCATAACACCTATAAACTTAAACTTCATGGAAGAAAGGAAAAAAGAGGAAGGGGTAAAAGATTACCCAGAAGATAGTTTATCCAGAAAAGTGCTTGGGCTTAAACTAATATAATTAGTTCCCCACACCACCTGTTGGCAAAGCCGCCTTAATTGAAGTCACACCTCACCTGCCTTAGTTGTGACCTCTTTGGAGGTTACCTTAATTGCAATCTCCAGGTAGTGGTTTAGTCTCTCCCTCGAATCATCTAGTGATATAGCTAAAATAGAATATAGAACTGGGATTCAAACTCAAAAATCTAAGATGGTACCAAAGCCTATCCTAGATCCATTGTTGAGCAACCAGCATTTGCCATGCTCCAGGCTTAAGTCCTGGACATGAAGGGGACTGTTGGAAAGCCACCTTAATTGCAGTCACCCCTAGCCCACCTTAGTTGCAGCCTCTTCAGGGGTTGCCTAAATGACAATCTAAAGGGTTGTGGTTTAGTCCCATATCTACTAGTGATATGGCTAAAAGTATTTAAGTGGAGTGAAAACTTCCCCTTCCAAGATAGTTTTGTGAGGTTGGGATAAGATCAAACCCAGAAAATCTAAGACTACCTTATAGGCATAGAATCATATCAAAGTGTTAAATAGAAAATACCTTGCACAAGATGGGAGCATAAAAAGGGAATGAAAAAGGTAACCCACATTGGATAAACTAACAATTTACTCAGAAGATGTAGAATTAAAAACACAAGCACTGGACATACCTCAGCCATTTCAATAGCAGACACACCAAGAGCCCAAACATCTACCTGAAAATCATATTGAAATAAATGTAATCAAATCAAAATACAGGTGTGTCCAACAATTTAATCATATAATATAATACATTAACATTAGCAATATGCATTTTTGTAGACTGATTTGCATTGTGAATAGAAATAGTACTGAAGCAAAATATTACTGATTCTAAAATAACAAAGTGCCTAGTTTTTTCTTATTTAAGTTCCTTAAAATATGTACCAGAAAAATCACCAACTTAATTGTACTAAAAGTTTAGATGTTATAGTTCTTGATCTTAATTTTCTTCATTAACTTTATATTCACCTTGAGCAAATAAACAAATCACATGAAACACATCTTGTTCAAGAGAAGCAAAGTTTGGTATCTCCTTACTCAAGGCTACTTTGGCTCGTAATGTCATGGTGGTGGTGGTAATCATGGTGGTTTCACAAATCATAACGGCTCTAGCAGTGGAGTTACTCGTCCTGGTGGCAGTTCATGCAAAGGTTGTGGTGATAGTAAATTTGCTAATCTTCAATGTGTTAGAAATAATGATTAGAATAGGTTATTAATGAGACAGTTGTACCTATCTCTGTTCTAGTTTCTAGAATCAGTCTCTTGGCTTTCCATCTTCTTAATGTATATGTAAACTTCCATTATAAATAAGAGTACACGAGAGATGAATTAAGCTCTCTAAAAACACTTTTTCTCCCTTTATTTTTTCTCAAGTCAATGTCAGATCTGCCTTCAAGTTTGGTCACACTAGAAAGGTTTGTCATTTTAGATCTAATATTTCTTATCAGCCTCAAGTCTCTGTTCTTCATTTATCCAGCTACACAACAATATATTCCTTATTTTACTATATCCTATAAAACCTCAAATACTTGGGTTAATCCTAATACTAAGTCTAGAAACAATGCTCAGCCAAGTGCATGCAATGTTAACAAAGTCAAATTCTTAAGGAACTGGAAATACTTCTTGGATACTAGATTCCGGTGCAAGCTTACATGTGACTGGTGAACCACAAAATATCAAACAACTTAATTATTTTGATGGTCCGAATCAAATATTCACAGGCAATGGTGAAGGTTTAAGTATTTATGGTGTTGCTTCCTCTTTATTTGTGTCACCTCAGGATTCACTCATCATCTTTAAATTAAACAATTTGTTACACGTTCCTTCTATTACTAAAAGCTTGTTAAGTGTTAGTATGTTTGCAGAAGATAATTTTGTTTTCTTTGAACTTCATCCAAACAAGTGCCTTGTCAATTCTGAGGGGATAAATAAAGTTTTTCAAGGAATTGTTTGTGTTAATGGACTTTATTCCTTTCATAATCCTAAGCTTCTTATTTCAGCAATGGACAGTGTACACTTTTTGCTTTCAATAACAGAAAGAACTTGTGCTTAATCAAATGGAAGTCCTTCAAGAATTGCATCAGCATATCCTTCATGACAGATTGGAACTCCGACACCAACTAGTTAATCAACAAAACTTTAATCTTCTTCCATTGATTAGGAATCAAGCTAAGTTACACATACATAATCTTCATGACAGACTAGAACTCCAACACCAATTAGTTAAGCAACAAAACTCTTAATCTTCTTCCATTGATTTGGAATCAAGCAAACCACGCACATCGTAGCATGTATTTCAAGCGTGCAAGATTTTGTTTGAGGACCAAAATATTCATTAATTTTCTCCAAAACCCCATAGGAGTTACTCGACTTAAGAACTGAGACCAAACCGACTTAGAGAGAGTTTATCAAAGCCTAACAAGCAACATTTGGTCTTGAACTTTCCATCCTTCATACTCCAAATAAAAGCAATCAAGTATATGATCATCTTCGATGAAATAGTGTGGCAAAACTCACGAAAAATCACTATAGCTTGTGTGATTTTATTACTGATTCAACATGTTGCGGCCAATGGAGATAATTTGAGTCATTAAGTTTTCCAGCAATGGAGGTTGGAAAGGCCTGCGATGCAAAAGCACTGGACACAAAAGAAGACATCACAAAGAACAAGACAACACGAAGTGAAACTCGCGATAAGGACTTTGCAAAGAGAAACTTGCAATGAGGAACTCGCTAAGAAGAACCCTAGTAGTTGACAAGAGGAACCCTAGAATTCGAGAAGAGGAACATTGAAAAATTGGCTCTAGATACCATGTGAAAGGAACTGAACGGTAGCAAATTTTATAACAAAATGTGCTGCATTCATTCTTCACTACCGAAATAAGAAGCTTACAAGAGTATTTATAGGTAACCACTTGCAAAAAAAGATATAGCTATTAGTAATAGCTAACAACTCTAACAAAATATATACAAAATTTCATACAAAATATAGCTAAGCATAAACTCTAACATTCCTAAACTGTCATTGTCTTTAACATCTTTCAATTCATAGAACAGCATCAACTAGGCTTTAACCAGCTTGTTCCATTATTTACAACTGCTTAATCTTTCAGAGTGATTCATTCTCGAGTTTATCACTCCACTATAGACACTAGAATTGCAATATTTTAAAAATGTTTTTGAAGACTAATATTTTAAACCACTGATGAACTCTAATCATAATTCATAGCATAGTAGTTAATCCCGGATAGCGACGCGGAGTGGCCGAGCCCAAAAATGGGATAGCGGGATGAAGCGGAGCGGGATAACCGCTATTTGGATATGTATTTATATATATATATATATATATTAAATAATTAATAATATATATAAAAGCTAAAACAAAAAATATAACTCTAAATTCATCTATTAAAAATAAAAATTTATAGTATTATCAAACAATACTTTAAATAAAATGTTTACAAAACAAGATTCTAAACTAAAGATTGATTAAAAACAATAAACATAAGAATTTAATCTTCTTCTTCATCAAGATCAAAGTTTTCCTCTTCTTCAAATTCATCATCACCACTAGCATTAGAATTATATTCATCTTCCTCTACTTCATTATCACCAAAGTCTTCAGAGTTGAAATTAAAAAAAATTTGAAAAATTAAAAAAAATCTGAAAAAAAAAGAAAAAATAACAGATTTGAAATTAAAAAAATCTGAAAAATTAAAAAAATCTGAAAAAAAAAGAAAAAATAACAGATTTGAAATTAAAAAAATCTGAAAAATTAAAAAAATCTGAAAAAAGAGAAAAATAAAAAAACAGTCACGTGATACCTGCAGCAGCTCCGGCGACGCTTCCGGCGACGGCGACAGTGAGAGAGTGAGAGAGTGAGGCGCGAGAGAGTGAGAAGCGAGAGAGAGAGCGAGGAGCGGGATGAAGAAGATGAAGTGGAAGGGAGATTAAAAACCTAGAAAAATGCCAAAAATACCCTTAATGAAGGGTATATCACCGGTACGGCGCTATTTCCGCGTTTCCGGCGCTCCCGCGACGCCGCGATTTGGTTTCGCGCCGCTCTCCGGCTGGCGTCGCGCCTCCGACCTGCGCTGCTCCGGCGCGATAACGGCCGCTATTGACAAGCTTGATTCATAGATAATAATTACTTCCTATTTGTCAACATCACTTACCTCCAATAAAAATTTATGCATTACAATTTCTGATTATTTGAACCACTAACAAATAAATATTGTAGTTTCCATTTCAATAAAATTCCTTCATCTACTTCATTATAAATAGCTTTCATATTTTCAAGGAGGTCCATGAGGTAGCATGGAAGAAGAATCTTTAAACCCACCAGTGTCAATTTTTCTGTTCAAATTTAAATATACATATTTAAATGCTGTTTTCTGGCAATATAGTACAACTTTTTCTACGATGTCCTAACCTTAGAACTATCTACAGAAGAAAAGGAAGGGCAGATGGAAATAAAGCATGGAGGAGATGCAGTACAGTGAAATAAAAAATAATGCAACCAAGTAAACAAGGTTCACAATTTTGGGAAAACACAATACCTTTCCATCATAGCGACTTTCCTGAATAACTTCTGGAGCCATCCAATGAGGAGTTCCAATGAACTATAAGCACATAAAATTGAAAATAAAATATCTTATATAAGATAAAAAGAATGAATTACATGTCCGTTTAAGAAGCAGGAGGCCTTAATCTAAGTCAACTTCTTTTGAATAATGAGTGAATGTAATTTTCAAGAATTCTCAAGGGCATGTATAAGGTAAAAACACCTTAAGTAAGCTGAATATTTTGGGCAAATACTTTGAACATAATTATAGGGACATATCACTTTCAATTAGTAACTATAATGGGACTAGAAACAACTGTGTTCGTAGCCACAAGTGGCAGAAACTAGGGCAGGGATTTGAGTAGGTCCCACAGTAGTGCAAGTTAATCATAAACAGATACCCCAAAAATCAGTAAAGAAATAATAGAACAAATCAATTTTTGAACTCAAAATATGTGTACTTGTATTCAAAGCCAATCCCACTAGAAGGATATTTATGCAATGCACATAGTACACCCATCTCCAACTCTGTTTAAGATGTAATTTGATAGAAAGAATATACTTAATAAGCAACTTAATGGCACCCAACTACTTAATATTGTTCCAAAACTGAAATACGTGATGTAAGTCAAAATACTTTATTAATGACCCCTTGCACTTTATTATAAAAATAATAATCTTGCATCTAAACCATAACTCAGGAATGTAAGCATTTAAATCCAACATCCTACTTTCTAGTTCTCCTTTCATTAATCAGACTGAGTTGAAACTGCTTTTATTATGAATTGCTTGAAAGGAAAAAATATCAGCCCACTTTATTTATATACATAGGGATTGGAATCAGAAACAATTAGCATTTCTATTCTATCTGTGAAAACAAATCAAGTAATAATAAATAAAGAATACAAATCATAACAAATACAAATAATAAGTTATTGCATCAACTACCGTATTCCGCTTTGACATGGTCCTTGTAAGCTGTGCAGCAACACCAAAATCCCCTGCTCAATAAACCTACAGTTAAAATATAATTGAGCGAAAACTTTAGAGATAAGCAATAACTACTGCACTCACCTAGCTTGACATCTCCTTGCTCAGTTAACAAGATATTCCCACCTTTAATGTCTCTATGGACTTTAAAAATTGAGTGCAAATAATCAAGACCCTGCACAGGTAAACTATTAGGGGAAAAGTAAACAAAAATAACATACAGAAACAGCAGAAAACTTGGTTCAAACAAATCTATTGAAGTATTTTGCTCTCTAAATTCTATCAAAATCAACTAATAATACTTAAAGCTGAAAACCTTGGTAGGAGTAAAAAAATCAGTGCCAATGAAGTCCATCAACTATACCTTCAATGCTTCTCTACAGATATATGCTATTTGACCCTCTTCCAGTGGCTCATCAGTCACACCCATCAAATCAGCAACACTACCACCACCACAGTATTCCATCACTATCTGCCAAAAACTTAATCAGAATTCAGAAAACATATTTTAACAGGAAAAATCAAACTCACAGCTAGAATCAAGCAAATTTGTATAGAAGAAGCATAGGGAAAGACAATAGATAAGAACTAAAAATTAAAAAGGGGGTCCTTGTGAAAGAACCAAGAGCAAACAAAAGCCAAAAATAACAATCTTGCGAATCTCTCTTCATTTTTGTCAAAGGCATCCCTCTTGAGTAAAAATGAGCCAATCACCATCATAACCACAAGGAAGCCCAAACAAACAAAAACAAGTCATCATTAATCCAAACTCACAATAATACTCTAAATATACAAAGAGTTTCACAAAAGCAGTGCTATATGAACAACAAGCTAAGGTTAAAAATGATTTCTTACCCAAAGATACTCTTCTCCTTGATAGCTTCCAAGATAACGGACAACATTAGGATGATTACATTGTTGTAACATTTCAATCTCACCACGGATTTCCTCATACCCCTCCTCCTAAATAATCATCCAAAAAGTCATTCACAACAGTTCAAACTTAGTCTAACTAATCAAAACACCACAACATAAGTATCTAGACATAAAGCAACATAAACTCACTCCTTCGGATAACGATATCACTTTGATAGCAACCATCTCCGAGGTTTTCAAATCTCTTGCTTTGTAAACAGCTCCATAGGACCCCTTCCCTGAATTCCATCATCCCAACATTAACACCACAATTACAATAATTCGCAATGCGCAGTCAATCAGAAAAGTATAACACAAATGAAAAATTAAAGGAATGAACACAGAAAAGTAAGAAATGAATGAAAATTAAAGGAATGAACTCGAATTGCTCTACCGAGTTCATTGAGCAATTCGTATTTAATCGTAGGGTCCTCTCTGGTAATACTTTCAGGAATCGAACTCGTTGAAACCTTCGTCGTTATCGATTGATGCCTTCCCTCATCGTTCTGCGAAGATCCACTTCCCTTCCTCTGCTTTCCGAATCCAAAATCTCCCATCCCCTGCATGCTCGCTACCGCTCTCTCCATCGTCGAACCGACGCTGCCGCTGCCGCCGGAGGGCCGTCGCACAACTGTTCCGCTTACCGACTCTCTTTCGCCAGACTTCACCGTCGAACGAACGACGAACGTCGAAAATCCGCCGCCATCGTCTTCCTCATCGCCGTCGTCTTCCTCTTCGCCGAACCTGTTCAGAGGACTCGCCTGAGACGAGCTCCGAGATTTCCACGGCGGCGAAGCCAAGCTGGAAGAAGGCCTGTCGCGCTGCCGTCTACGGTCGCTCTTCACGATCACTGTGCCGAAGTCCCCGGCGTCGTCATCGTCGTCATCGTCGTCCAGCGGCGCTCCGCCGCCGAAGTCCTTGGGAAGACGCTTGAGTAGCGGAGGGAGAGAGGAGTATTCGTCGTCGTCATTGTCATCGTCGTCGCGGCCGTTGTCTTTGTACACCATGGTCGCGTAAGGATCGTCACGCGGCTGCGCGCCGCCTGATTTCCGCCGGCGATTGGTCTCTACGTTGTCTTCGTCTTCGTCTTCGTCATCGTGAACTACGAAGGTTGAGTATATGTCGGGTTTAGAATGGGATTTTCGCATTCCCGACCGGAAAGAGCTCCGATCCATTTTTCCACTCCGAGAGGGTAAAACAGAGTGAAAAAAGGAATCAATCCTTTTCACTCAACTTGTCCTGACGGAGAGTGCATACGATGTTTACTGGCCTGTTGTTGGGCCTGCCCTATTGGTAGGTTGCTTCATTCTTTCTCCACCTCCATGATTTCCACATGCACCACTATAACACATATGTGGAAAGATAAAAATAATTTTAACATTTTTTACATCATCATAATTTTGTATTTATGTATTTTTTTAATTTTTTATTATTATTATTGATTGTATAATCCAAAAATTATTATGGGTGGTACAATAAAAAAACTATTTTATTTTCTGAAATAATTTTTGGATTGTACAATCCAAAAGCCACTTTTATAAATGATTTTTAGATTGTATAATTCTAAAGTCATTTTACAAATGATTTCTGAATTATCTAATTTGAAAATGACTTTCAAATTACATAATTCAAAAATCATTTTGCTTTTATAAATAACTTTCAAATTGTATAATCCGAAAATTGTTTAGGAGTGTTAGTATTTATATTCCGAATTTAAAATAGTTTCTTAATTACGTTATGCATCTGGATTCCAAATTATAAATAATATAGTTAATGAATGTGATCTATTTGTAGTTATAGATATTTTGGTATGGGGTGCATGTGGAGATAATGGAAGTAGAGAAAGTTATGATAAGATATCATCTAAATTCATTCTACGGAAAATAATTTAATAAGATAAGAACATCATAATTTAAAATAAGAAAATTAAATATATTTTTTAAGAAAAGCAAATCCTTAATTTCATTGAAAATAAAGTCAATTCATAAAGTTGTAGAATATAAATTATATCATAATAAAACTAAATATTAATAAGTTGTAGAATAACTTCACTACGAGATTCATAAAGTTTTTAATTATCATGCAATAAATTAAAACTGGATTAAATATATTTTAAATATTTGAAATAATTGTTAAAATTGTATTTTATCTTTGAGACAAATTTTGAATTTATTTGATTCTTATATTTTATAAACAGATATAAACGATTATCAATAACAAATAAAAATATATTTAAAAATAGGAATAAAACATAATTTTAACATTAGTTTATAAAATATAAAGACAAAACAGATCCAAAGTTTATTAAAAAAACAAAACATAATTTTAATAAATAGTTCAGGAACTAAAAACATATTTAACTCATTAAAATTTTACATAAAAATCATTAATTACATAATTCATATTATTAGTTACTAGTAGAAATTTTAAGATAACACTGCATACCTTAACATGTGTTTCCGTATTTTACGAACAAGACCATCTATTTTATATTTTTTTTATTATATTTCACAATTATATTATAATAAAAAGTAGTGAGAAATTAAAAATAATTTCTAAGAATTAGATATGTGTATATTTACTCCTTAATAAATAATATTAATAATGTACAATAAGTTTTTTTTCTATTTCACAAATTTTTTTAATTAAGTTTCTATTTTGTTAAAAATAGTAAATGTGATTTTTTTTCCATTAGATTGGTATTACCAATGTTAAGAGGTGACAATGTGGCATATGCATAATGACATCTTAAAATTCTTTTTTATCCTTGGCATCACATGTCATTGTCCATTTGTTTACATGTTACTGTACATCTATCAAGTTGTCACTACCTTAATGTTATTAAATCAATCTAACGAAATGGACCACATTAATAGTTTTTAACTAAAATGACTCCATTAACAAAAAAAATTGTTGGACTACATCGGAAAAAACCTTAAAATATTGGAAAAAACCTATAATATTAATAATATAAGATGTAATGAGATAGGATAAGATAAAATAAAATAATATAGGATAAGGTAAAATTAGATAATATAATATAATATTAGATAATACAATATAATATAAGATTAGATAAGATATTATTTCTTTCTTGTTTTTCGTCTTTCTTTCTTTTGTTGAACCAGTAACGGTTTGACCTTATTATGACCACTAGACTATCTAACCTATGTAGCTCTCATATAGGAATAAGTTTTGATGATAAAAAAAATGAAGAGTTATAATATACATACAACACTCTAACAAGTTTGTTTATGCAACCAAGTGTTTCATATACAATCTAACAATATCATGAAACGACAAATAATAATAATGCTAAAGTCAGATCGCAAATATATTTTCTAGATAATTTTAAAATTATTTTATTCATAAAAGGATGATAACATTGAAGAATCATATTAATTATATATTCCAATGTTAAAAAAAAGAAATAAGTGATATTATGCAACGCGATATAATATGTTATATTATCTTGTATTATTTGAATTGTTTCCTTTCAAATGAAAAAATAAATTATAGGATTGTTCCAACCTTCTACATCCTCTTTCCCCCAACCTTGTTAAGAATAGAGTCTTTTGGTTGGTCAAAGCTTTGAACATTTGATGAAGTCAACCTCATTGAAGCTTATGAAAATCATTATATGTTTTTATTTTTGTGTTTCTAGGTTGCCTTGTAAGTATCTCTTAATTAGTCATTCATATTATCATTTGATAAGCTTGGATATGTTGATGACATTTATCTTAGAAATTATCTTGATCATCTGCATATTTTTAACAGATTAAAAGATCACGTTAATCTGTTAAAATGCTTCTCAAGTATTGAAATTAACTTTAGTTGAATTTTTAATTAGTTAAAGCATCAGTTTAAAGTTTAAAAATGCATAAGCATCAGTTTGTTAATCTATTGAAGATTATTTTTCAATAGATTAATTGTCTTTGGCTCAAGTATTTCATAGTTTGGATATGTTTTATTATTAAAAACTTGAGCTGGTCCATTAATTTTACTGTTATGTAAAATTAATAGATTAATCCGAGTTTTTAATAGGTTAAAACTATTAGTTTTTCTGAAAAACCTCTCTCTATATAAATTGTTTTAATTTCAAATTTAAAACAGATCTTTTACAAATCTTTTTGAAATACAATTTGAGAGAGAACCTTTCTGAGCAAGAAGAACTGTGTGGGCAATCAAAGACTTAAAGGTTTGATCCTTGAATTTGGTTCTTGAAGAGATTGCATAGAAGATCATCATTCAATTTCTGTTTTGATTTTTGTTTGTAAACCAGGTGATTTCGTTTCTTGTTTGTGTTTCTTGTAAGCGTTTCTAGATTGAAATTATCCAGTGGAACTGCATTAGGATTCTGCAGTGGTTGGGTGTAAGTCTTGCAGGGTTCAAGACTTGTGTTTTTGTTTGTTTTTAGGCTTACTAAGGTTAAGAACAATTTTTTAGATTAGTGAAATCTTTTCTGTAGTTGGGTAACTGGATGTAGCTCTTGTGAAAAAGTGAACCAGTATAAATCATTTGTGTACTTCTTTATTTTCAGTTTTGCACTTTACTGGTTCCTGGTTTTTGGTAATTTGCACCTTATTCCTTGTAATTGAATCTGATACGATAAAACAACAGGTTTAATTCGCGTTTTTAACAGATTAATTTTTCAAAAGATATATTCACCCCCCTAGATCTAGTTTCTTCATTTTATCAAACCTATCCTACAAATCATGGTGCATGATGCTCTATGATAAGAACATCTTATTTACGAGGCTTAAATGTGTGAGTTGGAAGAACGACTAAGCATAAAGTTTGAAAAGTTTGTTACATCCTTCACCACCCAGATACAATCAACATTTGCCCAATTCCTTCAACGGCTTAAACTGTTGGAATTGGTCATACACAATGTGAGAAGTATATTTAGGAAAGATAAAGACCAGGAAAGATAATAGAATACTTAAATATAGGAAACTAATTGTGCGATTAGAAATACAACATACATGTATATATACCTATACGTAAAATCTTTTATTTAATTCCAACAAAAAAGAAAAAGAAAAAAGAGAGAGAAGAGAGAAAGAAAAATAATATTTTATTTTTCTGAGTTTATTTGGGTTGTGAGTTGAGTGTTCTGTAAACACCTGATTTGTAATTTTTTCTTTCAATATAAGATCTAAAGCAACCTGGAGACGTAGGCATAATTGGCTGAACTTTGTTATCAATTTTGTGTGTGATTATTTCGCATTTATATTGTTTCTCATAAATCTGATTATAGGAAATGTGCGTTATTTCATAACAACTGGTATCAGAGCTTGGTTGTTACTATTGTTTATTATTATAAACTATCTAGAGGGAATCAGATTTGAGTGGGAGAAATGGCTACAGAGGAAGGAAAGGTGAAAATTGAAAAGTTCGACGGTGTAGACTTTGGCTTTTGGAAGATGCAAATTGAAGATTATTTGTATCAGAAAAAGTTGTATCAACCTCTCCCAGGAAACAAACCAGAGGGCATGAAAGATGAAGATTGGCTCTTCTTGATAGGTAAGCCCTTGGAGTTATTCGATTGACGTTATCCCACAATGTTGCATTCAATATTGCAAAAGAAAAAATCACGACAGGTTTTATGGAGGCTCTTTGCAATATGTATGAAAAACCGTCGATCTCAAATAAAGTTCATTTGATGAGACAATTATTTAATTTGTGGATGATAGAAGGTGCATTAGTAGCACAACATCTCAATAAACTCAATATAGTCACAACCAAATTGAGTTCAATGGGAATCGTATTCGATGAAGAAGTACGAGCATTGATACTTTTGTCTTCTCTACTAGAAAGTTGGAACAGTCACAACTGTAAGCAGCTCGTCGGGAAGCAATAAGTTGAAATTTAATGATGTTCGTGATCTAATTCTTAGTAAAGAGATTCGATGGAGAGAGTTGAGTGAATTTTCAACTTTTTCAGTTTTGTATACAGAGTTGAGAAAGAAATTTAACCAGAGGATATGGACATGGTAAATCAAAAGAAAGAAGGTCTAGATCCAATAATTATTGTAGTTTCCATAACTCAAAGACGATTGAGTGTTAGAATTATGGAAAGACTGAACACTACAAAAATCAGTGCAATAATGCACCAAAGAATCAAGAAGTTAAGGCAAAGACAAACGTTACCTCTACCTCGGGAGTGGATGATGCATTGATATGTTCTTTAGAAAACAAGGAAATGTCTTGGGTGTTAGACTCTGGAGCATCCTTTCATGCCATTTCCCAAAAAGAATTCTTTGAGAATTATGTTCGAGGTAATCTAAGAAAAGTTTACCTTGGTAATGAACAATCTTGTGAGATTATTGGAAAAGGTACAGTGAAGATTAAGTTAAATGGGTCTGTATGGGAATAAAATGTTAGACATATTCGTGATTTAACAAAGAATTTAATCTCAGTAAGTCAGTTGGCCGATAATGGCTACACAACAATCTTCCATGGAGATCATTGGAAATTTTCAAAGGGTGCAATGACAATTGCTCGTGGTAAAAAGAGTGGTACTCTTTACAAAACTACTGGAACATGTCATTTGATTACAATTGCAACAAATGAAAATCCAAATCTATGGCACCAAAGGTTAGGTCATATGACTGAGAAAGGGATGAAGATCACGCACTCAAATGATAAACTACAAAGTCTTAAATCAATAGAAATTGACATGTGCGAAGATTGTATATTTGGAAAGCAGAAACAAGTTAGCTTTCAGACAAGTGGAAGAACCCTAAATAAGGAGCCACTTGAGCTGGTTCACTCTGATGTTTGGGGTCCAACAATGGTTCCATCCATTGGTGGAAAACATTACTTTGTGACTTTTATATATGATCACTCTAGGAAAGTATGGGTTTACTTTTTGAAACACAAGTCATAAGTATTTGAGGCTTTCAAGATTTGGAAAGCCATGATAGAAAATGAAACAGGATTGAAGATTAAAAAGCTTTGGTCTAACAATGGTGGTGAATATGAAGACAATAAATTTAAGAAGTTTTGTTATGAGCATGGGATCAGAATGGTGAGGATTGTGCCAAGTATGCATCAACACAATGGTTTAGCTGAACGTAAGAATCGAACAATGACTGAAAGAGCCAAAAGCTTGCAGTTTGCAGTCAGGCTTACCAAAGCAGTTCTAGGCAGAAGCAGTCAACACAAAAACTTACTTAATCAATTGAGGTCCATCAATATCATTGGAGCGCAAAATACCAAAAGAGGTATGAAATGGAAAAGAGATAAAACTCTCACATCTTAGAGTTTTTGGTTGTGTAGCATATGTGCATATTGGTGATCAAGGTAGGAATAAACTTGATGCTAAGTCAAAGAAGTGCACCTTCCTCGGTTATGGTGAGGATGTGTTTGGATACCGCCTATGGGATAATGAAAACAGAAAGATTATCCGTAGTAGAGATGTGATCTTCAATGAAAGAGTGATGTACAAAGATAGGGACAACACATACACTAGGAACTTAGAAAAAAATGACCCATGTAGAGGTGGATGATGTCCCAGAAACTCCAATAGTTGATATTCCTCAGCCAGAGGAATCAATTGAAAATAACAATGATCAACAACTTGGCACACCAAAGCATTTTACACCAACTCCTGCTTTGAGAAAATCTTCCCGACCTTATAAGCCTAATAGGAAATATTTGAATTATATATTATTAATTGATGAAGGGGAGCCTGAAAACTACGAGGAAGCATGCCAGACTTTAGATGCTAGTAAGTGAGAGTTTTCCATGAAAGATGAGATGATATCTTTAGTATCCAATCAGACATGGGAACTTGTAGAGTTGCCTATTGGGAAAAAGACATTTCACAACAAATGGGTGTATCGAGTAAAGGAGGATCATAATGGCTCTAAGAGATACAAAGTCCAATTAGTTGTCAAAGGATTTCAGCAAAAGGAAGGAATAAACTACATTGAAATCTTTTCTCCAGTTGTGAAACTCAATACTATCAGGATAGTCTTAAGTATTATTGCCAGTGAAGAGCTCTACCTTGAGCAATTGGATGTAAAAACTGCATTTCTTCATGGAAACTTAAATGAGGAAATTTATATGTACCAACCAGAAGGTTTATTAGAAAAAGGGAAAAAGAATATGGTGTGCAGATTGAAGAAAGCTTGTACGGTTTGAAACAAGCTCTAAAATAATGGTACAAGAAGTTTGATAGCTTCATGCACAAGGAAGGTTTCCAAAAGTGCAATGTTGACCATTGTTGTTTCTTTAAGAGATATAAATCTAGTTATATCATTTTGTTACTTTATGTCGATGGTATGTTAGTAACATGTTCAAATATGGATTAGATTAAAAACTTGAAAATGCAATTGTCAAAAGAATTTGACATGAAGGATTTGGGTCCAGCAAAGAAAATCCTTGGAATGCAAATCACACGAGATAAGCAAAAGGGAATTTTGCAGTTATCTCAAGCAGAGTACATCAACCGTGTTTTGCATAGATTTAACATGGGAGATGCCAAACCAGTTAGCACACCTTTGGCTAGTCATTTTCGACTATCCAAAGATCAATCACCCCAGACAGAAGAAGAAAGAGAATTCATGGCTAAGGTTCCATATGTTTCAGCCATTGGAAGTTTGATGTACGTGATGGTTTGTACAAGGCCAGATATTGGCCATGCAGTGGGAGTTGTTAGCAGGTTCATGTCAAATCCAGGTAAGGCTCATTGGGAAGCAGTTAAATGAATTTTGAGGTATCTACGAGGCACACCAGAAAAGTGTTTGTACTTTAGTAAAGGAGATTTAAAAGTACAAGACTACGTAAATGCAGACTTGGAGGTGAAGTTGATCACAAAAGAAGTACCACTAGTTACATTTTTACTATTGGTACTACAGTTGTTAGTTGGATGTCGCAGATACAAAAGATTGTTGTTTTATCCACTACAGAAGCTGAGTATGTAGTAGTAACAGAAGCTAGTAAAGAATTGATATGGCTTCAAGGTTTGTTAACAGAGTTGGGATTCATGCAGAATAGTGTTTTGCATGGTGATAGTCAGAGTGCGATACATCTCACAAAGAATTCAACATTTCATTCTAGAATAAAACACATTGATATTCGTTATCACTTCATCAGATCTTTACTTGAGGATGGAGTACTAACATTGAGAAAAATTCTTGGAAGTAAGAATCTGGCAGAATAACATAAAAGAGAAAGTTGTTGCATTGATCGAGATATGGAGGCAAATTGAAATTAGTCTTCAAGTGGGAGATTGTCGGAATTGGTCATACACAATGTGATGAGTATATTTAGGAAAGATAAAGATCAAGAAAAATAATAAAATACTTAAATATAGGAAACTAATTGGGCGATTAGAAATACAACATACATACATATATATATATATATATATACCTATACGTAAAATATTTTATTTCATTCCAACGAAAAACAAAAAGAAAGAAGAGAGAGAAGAGAGAAAGAAAAATAATATTTTATTTTTCTAGGTTTATTTGGGTTGTGAGTTGAGTGTTCTGTAAACACCTGATTTGTAATTTTCTCTTTCAATATAAGATTTGCAGCAACATGGAGACGTGGGCATAATTGGCTGAACTTTGTTATCAATTTTGTATGTGATTATTCTGCATTTATATTGTTTCTTATTAATCTGATTATAGGATATGTGCATTATTTCCTAACATAAACCTTCCATCGGTTAACCACCACCTAACCCTCCGTCAGAGCAATGATGGTTTCTTCTATGATCCCTTTTTGCTAACGTCAAAAATAGGGGAGAAATTTTGTATAGAAAAAAATATTTGTATCCAGTTTTTTCTATGTATTTATGCATTCCTTTGTATCTTTGTTGCCAATTTACTTATTTCATCACTTGCATTTGATATGTATTCATTTTTATGCTTACTACTTGTTACATATGAAGTGTTTAGATGCTACATATGCTTATTACTTGTTCCTTATCTGTGTTTACATATTTTTGCAAGTGTTTATGTCATCATAAAAGAATGGGAAATTGTTGAACCACTAAATGGTCTAACAATGTTATGACCACTAGACAGTCTCACAGTTATAACCACTAAACGGTCTAATAGTGTTATGATCATTAGATGGTCTAACAATGTTGTGATTACTAGACGGTCTAACGGTGTAATGACTACTAGAGTGTTTAGTCCCTATAGCTCCTATATAAGAGTAGTTTTGATGATAACAAAAATAAAGTACTTTAATATACATATGATCTATATCTAACATATTTGTTTATGTAACTAAGTGTTCCAATAAAAGTAAAAGATCATAGAAGGTCTAATATAATTATTAGACGGTTTAATAGTAGGAAATGATAACCAATGAAATTAAGAAAGTCAAATCATAAACATATTTTTCTATATGATCTTATAATGATTTTGTTCACTGAAATAGATACTTTATTCATTAATGTTGAAGGATTAATTCCTTATAAATTTTTCAATGTTTGAATTCAAAAGAGAAAAGGGAAATGAATGATATTACGAAAACAATATAATTTGAGATATTATCCTGTATTATTTGAATTGTTTTCTTTCAGGATAAAATAAATGAGATTAAAGAGCATAAAAAATTTCCTTATCAAGCATCCAATGGTATAAAAAGTTAATACTTCTAGTGCGACCAAGCAAATCATCTTTGATGATGTAAAGTGAAAATCAAGGGAATATTAAAAAAGTGCTAGACTTCAAGTAGCGCTCGAATTCGTGAAAGTTATATAAATACTTGAATATCAATATTGAAGTCACAAGAATTACAAGCGATCAAATCATACAAGCAATATTCAAGTGTCTAGTGATTAGAAATTCTAAGTGGGTGTGAGCAAAGTCATCATAATATTCCTTGAATATATCCTTTTTGAGCTTAAATTGTCATCTCCTCTATTTCTAAGAGAAATCTTTCTTTTTTTTGTGAGGTTTTAATCTAAGGAGGAGATTAAGACGTGATAATCAAGAGTGGTTTATGCACTCTTTGTAACCAAGAGTATGTTGTCTACTTGTTTTAATTATTTGTTTGATTAGTGGAACCTTTTAAGAATTGTTCTTAAAGGAGAATTGAACGTAACCCTTGAGTTTTGGGTGAACCAGTGTAAACATCTTATGTTGCTTTTTTAGTGTTAAACGTTTTAATCTATCCTACTGTAGGATTAGACAGTCTGGTAAGTTCTCACAGAAAGAATCTAAGACTCTATTCAACCTCTCTCCCCTTCTATAACTACATGTTTCAACATATACATAATCATCTGATCCTTGTCCCTATTTTAAATTATTAAAACACTTTTAGTTTGTTAGGTGACCTAAACAATTTATATAACTTTTCTTTGATCCTTAGTTTCGTAACTTATTTCCAAGCATACATTTGATCATCTTTACTCTTTTTTATAATTATTTGACTTTTATCCAATTGTTATTTGATACTTTCATTTGAAATTTATGCAATTATAATTTCTTTACTTATATTTGACACTGGAGAAAAAAATGTGTATCCTTTGACATTAAATCCTAGATAATATAATGTTTTATTTGTTGTGATTTTTATTTTTTTGTAAAAAATTCTTTAATTAATATTTACAATAATAAATGATGGGTAGGAGGGTGGGTAGGGTGTAACCATTATTTGATATATCTTGTTAAGCTTACGTCAGATACTTTGATAAGTGTCTGCACTTATATTGTTACATATGAGATGTGTGATATGCTAACTAATGCAAATATTTGTTTATGTATAACAACAATGTTAGAAGAAAATTTTGTCTACCAACAATCCTATGGTCGCATTAGTGAAGGTTGATATGGCCATAGGTACAAACCACACAAAGGTGTCATTGAATGTCACTATTCATAATGAGAATGATTAATTAATTGATTATCATTGTTTTACAAAAGATAAATGATGGGCTAATTTATTGTCTTAATTTAAACAAATATAACTATGTCTCCAAATTCATCTTCAAAAATTATGCAACATAAAAATTTCACATTCATGAAGATAAATTCATGAAGATAAATTTTATTTAAAAGATGAAAATAGAAAAATAAAATATGTCTTTTCCTATTTTGATGTCATCCTAGTTTAATTAAGTTTTATTTAAAAGATAAAAATGAAAAAATGAAATATATCTTTCCTCTTGTTGTCATCCTAGTGTGATTGTTCTCACATATATAAAAAAAATGGCCACGGTTATTATTGGCTTTGGAAAAGAGAAAATTATTAGAGATTAAATTGTGAATCATTAGTGTATTATTGTTTGTGTTTATCCAACAAGTAAAGTAGTTTCTTTTTCTTTTTCATGTTTATTTTTGTTATTAGGATGAAGGGATTTACAAATAAGTGTTTGTTTGGTTTTCCGTTAAACTCCAGAAACATAAAAAAATAAAAATAAGAAGCTATTTTTATTTTTATAAAATATTTATATCTAAACAATAATAATTACTTATAATAAGAGTTGGAAATTAATTATAAAACCTATAATTACAATGACTTAAAATTATATTTTCCTAAAAATTGAAAAATAAATTTTTTTATCGGTCAAAATTACAATAACCACATAAAAATTCGAATTTAAGAGATTGCGCACACTATATCCTAATAATAATTACTATTATATTAATTCTTTTAAAAGTTCACATCATAAACGATAAAATTAACCAGACAATCAATAAAGAAATCACTTCGAATACAAGCAAGTTTGCAACTCTTAGAATTTCATATCTTTTTTGACACGTGTCATCATTAGGTTAATCTTAGTGGTTACTAAAAAAATTATAACAAATCATACAAACGTTTTTTCTTAAAATTTGTTTTATTAGCAAACATTTCTAATAATTTTTGGTTAGAATATAGTCTTTTAATTTTCACAAGTAATTTTGTGAGACAGAAACTTTGTAAAGTATGAATTGAATAAGAAATACTGAAATTTGGCCATTTAAGGCTTCGTCTTCGCGTCAAAATACCTTACATTTAGCTTCGTTATTGTTACATTTTCTTACAATCACACCCATGAAATTAATCTATCATGTTTTGGAAAGGAATAATATGCTAAAAGAAATGTCTAATAATCTTTTTAAACATAATAAAGAAATAAAAATACATTAGTCAGATTTTTAAAATAAAGAAAAAAATATTGTTTAAGATTATCAACAATTTATCTGAAAATCAGAATTTTTTTATTTCAAATAATTCAACTAGCTATTTTCAAATTGCTTTAAGTTTAAGATAAAATATATTTTTCTTGTAAAATTAGTCACTAAACTTTTTTTTCTTTACTAAAATGTGTATTCTTACTTTATTTAATTTAAGAGTCCATACCTTATAGTTTAGTTTAACTTTTTAGTTAAAATTATATTCGAATTATACATAAAATTTTATTTGAATATAAAAATATTTAAATCAAATCAAATTATATATATCTAAGAATTTTAGGGATATCACAAATAATAATAATAATATAACTGAAGAAAATCAATTAATATCAAAATATTCTTTTGTAAATAATATAAATCATTTATAAAAATTTTATTATATCTTTTCATTCATCAAAATATTAATTATAAAAATTCAAAAATCTTATAAATAAATTAGAATTCGAACTGTGAAAACAAGTTGTCTAATTGAATCCAACTCGACCATCAATCAAAGTTTAAAAATTTAAAAATTGAAGTTAAAAAAAAATAAAAGTTAAATCTAATCTATATTTTAAAATAGATCATAATTTTTTTTATCATATATTTAACTTAATTAAAAATTAAAAAAATTATATACTTATAAAAAAATTCATAATATACTATTATTTAAAATTCTAAAATTTAATATTTTATAATTAAATACATTATATAACAACAACTTAAATTTTAATATAATATTACTTAAAACAATAATATTTCTCATATCAACAACATAATATTAATAATTAAAATAAAATAAATATTAAAAAACAACATAAAAAATGACTAATTCATTAATATGTAAGTCAGGTTGACATTAATATGTGCTTGAATCATATAAGCATCAAATTAAACAGATTAAACTAAAAATAATATATTTTTATTTGGATGATAATTTTTGAAACTTATAGGTTTTACTACTCATTTTAATAGTTCTAATGATAATAAATATTTACTCAATTTTTTACTTCATATACATATCATATTTACTAAAAGTAATATATTTACTAAAAAATAATTTATTTTAGTAAAAAAATATATAATTATATCTAATGTGTGTATAGAAAATTTTAAACTACGATTCCTTTAATCCTTGTTCACTTGTACGCAAATGATTTTTTTTGTGAAACTGATACATAGTCTACTCAAGGTGAATGTTTTGAATTAAAATAATTAACTATAAATAATTGATTATATTATTAAAAGAAAATACATTTAAAATTTTGAAATTAAATAGATGTTAGTGAAATCTAGATGTTTAGATATCAGCTTCTATTTTATAAATATGAATATTTATATAAAGGGGCATATAAATTTAAGACACAAATAGCAGTGGTGTAACGGTGTTCATGGATTGGTAAGGGAAAAGAAAGAAAAGAAGAAGAAATGGAAAAATAATGTAAACTTTTATAACTTCAACTTAGATGTGAATCGTGAAGGTACATTTTTAATGAATAGTGTATTAGGGTGCTCAGGACTTATTTGAACCCAAAAATCAGAAAAATGATGAAAACTAATTGATATAAAAAGGAATGGAAGACCTAAAACAAACCTAACACTGGTAATCTCTTTAAATGTTCTATATCTCTTGGGGAAGCTGGGGTCATTTCTCTCTTAATTTCTTGGTTACAGCAAATGCAGCTCCTGCCAAAGCCACAACTATACCTGAAATAATGATGGCTGATTTTATTGTCTGCAATGCATCCTTCTTTTCTCTTTCATTTTTCTCATCATGTTCCTTCAACCAATCAAGGAAGCATATATAAATACTAATGAACAAATGAAATAATAGATGATACAATTTTCAATAAGAATTAAATATATTTTTAGTTATTAAAATATTTATTAAAATTATATTTTATTTTTTAAGTAAATTTTATATTTATTTTATTATAAATTCGTATAAATAATTTTTAGTGATGTATTAAAATTTTATTTTATTTTTATATTTTTTTATTTTATTATTATCTGTTTTTTTTTGTTTTTTTTTCTTACGAAATAAACTTAAAGTTTATTTTAAGAATGAAATATAATTTTAACAAATAGTTTAAAGACTAAAATCATATTTAATTTTTCATGTAATTATTAATTTCATATTTCTATATAGATTTTCTATTTTATGTTATTAATTAGACAATAGATTATACATTCTTTAAATAAGAGTTAAATCTCATCTTTATATTTTCTTATTTTTCTTTTATTCTTAAACTTGGTTTACTCATCTTTTTTATCTTTTTTCTCATTTTTTTTAAAGATATTTTTATTTGTTATTGAAGATCATTTACACGAGTTTATAAAGTATAAGAACGAAATAAATTTAAAATTTATTAAAAACGAGATACAATTTTAACAAATAATTTAAAAACTAAAATCATATTTAATCTTTCATATAATTATTAATTTAAGATTTCCTATTTTATGTTGTTAAAAAGATGAAAGAAGAAAAAAACAGGTAGATGAAAAATGAAAATGAATAATGTACCTTCTTTTCCTTGGAGACTGCCACCTCAGAAGATGTAGGATCAACCTGAACGTGTGTGTTTGTCTCAGGATGAAGTTCTCCAGCAAGATCTGCTGGTGGGAATGTAAGATCTGAGTTCTGAGGTGGGCTTGCCATTTTCTTTTAGCTACCTTTCAACCAATGCTCCTTAATTATGGAATAAGTGTAGGAAGAGGAAGAGAAGACAAACAAATAACTCCCCTAATTACTAAGGATTCATAGAACAAATGAAAGAAAGAGTTCTTCATTATAGGTTGACACGTGTGATCGTTGCAAATTCTCAGGTTGTTATAGCTTTGTGGGTCTCAACCATGCCATTTTCTTCTCAACCTTGCCGATATACTTGCTCACATTTGGCTAAAATTTCGATAACAAGAAAATAACTGTTTCCACTTTCTTCGTAATAAAATAAAACAACACAAACTCTTGTTATCACTCTCATTACTACCTACCTCTCGTTCAAAAGAAAACAAATCATCAAGATAAAAAAAAAAGTTATGTCACTTTTAATTAATTTAGTATAAGTTCAAGTTTTATTTCAAATGTACCCTTTACATTAAGTGATTGACATATTTAATGTTGGTTATAGATGAATGCATAAGGAATAAACCTAACAATAAATGAACTAAATATAAAAGTATCTTCATTTATATTGAATTTTATAGCTAAAGTGCTTTTAAAATAAAAAATCATTAAAATAATCAATTGTTATACTCTTTAATTGCCTCATCGTTAGGGACTTAAACTTTTCTTACATGAATAAATGTTGGGTGTTATGATTCTAGATCAAAATTAATTCTTAGATTTGCATATTAGAACTTATTAAAGTTGGATTCGTATCATTATCTTCCATAAAAAGAATAAGAGAAGTTCCAATAGAAAAATATTAAAAGGAATAAATACTTAATATAACACTTATAAGATAAATTAAAAATGACTTATACGATACAAAATTGGTTTTAAAATATATTATTAATCTTTAAAATAAAAAAATTATTAACTAATTTATTAAAAATTAATTTAAAAACTAGTTTAATAAGTAATTCACTAAAAAATTTCTTTCTACAAATCATATTATTAATCTATAAAATAATAAAATTAGTCATTAATTAAATTAGAGATTAATTTAAAATTTAATTTCTTGATAATTAATATTAAAAATTAATTTTAATTTTAATTTAAAAACTAATTTAATCATTATTATATAAAAATTATTTTTTTAATTTTTTAAAATAAATAGAAAAAATATAGTCTATGTTATAATAAAATTATTTTGGATATCAATAATTTTTAGTTTATAAAATAATTTTTAATTCACTTACTACAATAATTAATTATTTTTTATTTTTAAATTAATTTATATTTAATAAATTTTTTAATGATTTATCTTAATAAGTAATATAAAGATTAGTTTAAGTTTTAATTTAAAAGTCAATTTAATTACTATTACATAAAAGTTAATTTATATTTTCTAGATTAAGTATGTAAAAACATATAATTTCATTTTATTTTATTAATAATAAAACTATTTTAAATATTAATAAATGTTTATTTATAAAATAAATTTTATTTACAAAGCTTTTAAATTAGTTAATATAATAATTAATTTTTAAACTAGTTGATATTTAATAAAAAATTTATAATGTCGTAAATTTTATCAACCATTTCCAATATAATTACTATTATAAATACATTTTTCGTGGTCATTATTTAGTATTCCTTAAATTTTTATTAAATAATTAAATATAGGCAATTAGTTTTTGTCATCAAAACTTGTCCAGATATATAGTAAATTTGGGTACCAGTTTTTTTTTTCTTTTTGACGTGATTATAGCTTCGAAGCATTAATATAAAACATGTTTTCGAATTTTAAAATCTAAAAATTTAAAACTGAGCATTTTAAACTTTTTTGAAAACTCCTTAAGATTGGAGAAAATCGTAAGAGTTAACTTTTTATGATTCTAATAATAACTTTATTTTATTCTTTTATTAATAGTTAATATATTCCATCAAATCCAAAAGGTATGTTGATATAACATAGTTAGAGTCATCACTTTCCTTATATTTTTGTAATATATTAGTAGATGTTTCTCTACTTTTAAGATAACAATCCCATTAGGGGTGGCAAAACGAGCCAGCCCGGCCCGTTTAGGCTCGCCCCGCCATGAGTCCACCAAAAATGGGTCGGGGCGGGCTAGCCCGCCACAGTGATACGGACCAAAATTTCTAACCCGTCCCATTATAAGATGGGTTGGTGGGCTGACCCGCCTATATTTTTTGTTTTTTATTTTTTTGAAAAATCTACTTTTTGGATTTTTTATTTTATTTTTGGATTTTTTATTTTAAATTGGACTTTTGTTTTCTTTGCAACTATTTTGTTTGTGTCCAATTTAAATGAATTTTTGTAATTACAACAATATATTAAAGATACATATGGTGACATGACATTTAAAAAGTGCAAGCTAAAAGACATAATGTTTATTACAAAAGAAATTGCAATCAGTGAGGTGTTGAAGGAACCATAGATATAACTACTTTCCCAAATTTAAAGAGAATGAGTGAAAGTAAATGAGGTGTTATATTTTTTTGGTGGACCAGCAGGCTGGCCCGCCCCACCTCTAGCCCGACGGGTTGGCGGGCTAGACAGGCCAGACTGATACGGGTTGGCGGGTTTAAAATGCTAGCCCGCCCCGCCTATATGCTGACGGGCTGGCGGGCCAGCGCGCCGGACCCAACGCACTTTGCCACCCCTAAATCCCACAATCTAACATAAATCTTTTATGTAAAAATAAATCAAATACACAAAAAATCTTTTATGTAAAAATAAGTTAAATACACAAAATATCTTTTATGTAAAAATAAGTTAAATACACAAAAAGGAAATGTTGAACTATGTATTTAAAATTTTTGAAAAACTTTTACAAATTTGCATTTGATGATATATATTTATACGCAAGTTTGAGTTTCACAAACAATTTGTCAAACAAAATATTGTTAAAAGCAATATTTGAAAAACTTTTCCTACTTTAATTTTCATAGATATTATAACTTGCAATATAATCAAGATTAAAATGATAGAAGACTTAACTCTATATTTTTGTTTTGGATAATCTGTAAATCCATATTAAATCCAGTCTTTGACCCACAAGTCAAGTTCCACTAAGCAAACTAATATTGTAAAGATATAAAGCGAGTACTTTTAACCTCGGCTACTTCTACATAAAACTAATCATCCATATATTATTTGTAACTTTACCACTTCTAGCTAAAAACTCAAGTATTGTTTGGGCAACAACTACTTCTAGCTAAAAACACTAGTATTATTTAGAACACAATTACTTATAGCTAGACAACCCAGAGTATTGTTTGGAATTGCAACCACTCTTATCTAAAATTAGTCTTCTTTGGAACACAACCACTCTTGGATAAACACAAATGTTATGAAAAGAAGTGATCTCAAATATCACAATTTTGGCTAACTATGGGGAGGTAGCGTCTTGCAAGGTATACAAAGATTAATCACTATACTAGAAGCAAAAATGAACACAACAATGTTCCTTGAAAAGCTTTTAGGGCACAAAGATAAGTAGGAACTTCAACAACATTTTTGAACTTGTAAAAATGTCGTTCTCTTGATTTCTTCTTAAACAAGAGCTTTAAATACCATCGTGAAAAATAGTCGTTACAAATTCTTTTTTGGCCATTTAGTAGCTTCAACTAAAAAGAGAAGGTTCCATTGACTAAGCAAGCGAAGATGATGATGCATTAAATGAACTCCATGCAACATTAAATGTTTATATCCTCCTCAAGCAAACGTCTTGATAGTTGGAAACACTTACCATGCATAGTCACAGAGCTTTGTACTCTAATTTGAGTAAAGTAAGAGACCATACAACCCAAACAAAATTTCTAGAGCTAACAAGAGAGAGGGTTAGAAAGTTGTTGACACATAGCAACTTTAGCTCGCTCTCCAAGATATCTTTGATGTTGACAAAACTTCTTGAGGATCTTTTTGGTAACTGGAAGATAGAAATGTTCCCTACAACACATATTAAGCTAATAAGATTATTTCATAAAGTACAATGTTATCCTACAACTTTGTGTTTATCGTCGGAGCATGAAAAAGCATATCGAACTTTACAAAGGAACATCAAGTGTTGTATTGTTTGACAAATGGAACACTTATGTTTTACATTATCTATTATAAATATTAATATTATCTTTTGTCTTACAAACTTGACACAATCATGTTTATACTTTCTTCTTGAATAAGAGCCTAATAAAAACAAACATAGGATCTCATTTATTTTATTCTAACAATCTTCCCCTTTTTTATGGTGCTTAAAACAATAAGGTTTAAACATAGGAGTTTTAAAGAAAAGCATACAAATCAAGTTTTCTTGGAAAAATATTTTCTACAAACATTATTCATATTTATCAAATTAAAATATAACATTAGTTTGATCAAATTTCAAACTATTGGTTTTACTGAATATTATTAATTCAAATTAGATCACACATATATAATCTTTTTTAGTCAATACTACATATTACAGTGAGAAATAACCAAGAAGAAATAAATAAGAAATTTTATGTCTTGATCTTTGTTGTACACATGATCATAACAAAAAAAACATTGGCTATGAGACAAAGGTCTTCTTTTCTTCATCGATGCAACATATGCTCAAACTTATATGCTCCCCCTAATTTTATGAATTCATTTGATTTGCTCCCCCTTAATTTAAATTTCTCCCTTTAAGTTGGTATTCTCTCTCCCTTTTTAAGCATTTTAAAATATAAGTCCTCAATCCAACTTCTTCATCCGAACTAGTTAAGACAACTGAAGCATTGGAAGAAGTTAGGAGAAGTGGCTTTCGATTGAGACTTAGAAGATAGGCAAAAATTGTCTTTCCACTTTTTGGCTTCCTTTAAAACAAATTCACATTCACGGATGGCAGTGGAGAAGACAATACTAGAGGCTTCCAAAGAAGCCTTCAGACGTAAATTCTCAATATACAAACTAGACGTGGTAGTTTAAATATTGGGAAAGAACATAAAAAGATCATGTGGTCAAGTCCACACAGATAACGGTCTGAATTGGAAATGTGTAAAAGTGCACTTGATTCGTAGTGCACATTTTGTCTTGAGAGGGAGGGTACAAAATGTCTACAAAGGGAAGACAAGGCAACTCATACTTGTAAGGATTCTCTCCTAGAGTAAGGCCACTAGTATGAGCAATTGAAGGCTTGTACCTTATGAAAAGACGCAAGTCTAGAATGGCCATAACTCAGGATCTTCTTCTATGAGAGCTTGAAGCTTAAGCTATAATGGTCTGATAAAGAGGTCTTTAAACAATCATGAAGGTTCATCCTTTGTCATTTTGCATGTTGAACGGTAGGTGTTGGACTTGAGGATATGATGTGATGTGATGCTACCAACCTCTTTGAAGATGTGCCTAAATGAAGATTTGACCTTTTTATGAAAGGTCATGTTGTAGGTTTTGTTTTTGGTCTTAGGAAACTTTTTTTTATTGGTGATAATGCTTGGTCCTGCTAAAAACATGTTTTAAAATTGTTACGAAAACATTTTCAATTAATTTTGGTGGTGGGTACATTTTTTCAATTGGTTAAAATAATTTTTTTTAATAAGTTAAAATGTTCACAGTTGAATGAGAAATCATACTTAAACTTTTCAACCAATTGAAATGGATTTTTAATAAGTTTGAACTTATTGAAACATAATTCAATCATTGAAAATCACTAAAAATTCAACTCAAAGTTATTTCAGCTGGTCAAAACACGTATCAACTAATTGGTTTTGTTCTCCTAACTTGTACATGCTCTGGATCAATCGATTAAAAGGAGTTTCAATTGGTTTATTATACCATATTCAATTTTAAAATGCTTAAATCTTTTAGTTTAAAACATGGTTTTCTTTGAAACAAAAACAAACTTTCAAATTACAAATTTGAGAAATACTCTAAGGCCAAGAGACTTTCAAAAGATCCTTTGAAAAAATTCTTCCACAAATCAAGATTCAAGCATTGTTCAACTCTACTCCTTAGTGGGATTCACCTTGGTTATTACTCTTTGTGTGAGTTTTTTTTGTAGTTGTGTAGAGTCCTCTACAGAATACCTTTCTGGACAACCTTAAAAAGATTCATATGGGTAGAGTCCAAATAAGCTACCGTACGTAGCTTCCAATGGTCATACCTCTCACCCTTGAATAGGGATGGACGGTTGGTGGCTTGACTCTCATTCTCCATACAATCTATAAAACTAACAAGATTTTTCCCTCTAGTTCAAACGAATTAACCCTAAAGGCAAGTTCTAATGCCAACTATTGAAACAACAAGTTTTAGAAGGGGGATTGTATAGAGCCTTAGATGCTTTTCGTGAGAACATATTAGATCGTCTAACCGAATGGTATGAAAGACTAGACCATCTAAGAACTGAAAGAGCAACACAAGATTTTTATACTGATTCATCCAAAACTCACGGACTACGTCTATTTCTCCCTTAAGAACACTCCTTAAAAGTTTCCACTAATCAAACAAATGATTATAAGCAAGTACATAATTCACTCCTGGTTGTCACTTATCTTAATCTCCTCCTGAGATTAAGACCTTAACAAAAAGATAAAGATTTATCTCAGATACAAAGGAGAGAATAGATTAAGCTCACTCGATATACACTCAAGAATATTACAAGAATTTTACTCACCCACTTATAACTATTAGACGCTTTATTGATAGAACTTGATAACTCGTATATGTTTGTTCATTGTTCGTTCTTGTTTTTCTATGTCTTCCTAATTTGTGTATATAAAATTAGGCTGTGATTCAAATTTCTTATTTAAGCTTATTTGCAGTTTTTAGTATTACATCGTCTAACTATTCATTTAGACCTACTATGGTCTAGTGCTTGCACTTGATCACTTAGTTGCATGAATAAACATGTTAGATGAAACATGAGTATATTAAAATGCATTATTTTTGTTATCATAAAAATATCTCTTAGATAAGAGTTTATGGGGTCTAGATCATCTAGAGTTGTAACACTATTAGATCGTCTACTGGTCATAACATTGTTAGAGTGTTTAATGGTTTAACAACCATAATGTGAGACAAGAGAAAAGAGTGTCTATGACTGTTTTAAGCTTCCAAGGGAACACTTTGTATTGGTGGACTTCCTTGGTTAAAGAAAGGGGAACTAATAATATGCCTCGATATTGGAATGAACTCTAGCAGGTGATGAGGAAGAGATACATACCGTCATACTACAAGAGAGAGTTAATGGACAAACTCCAAAGACTCCAACAAAGAAATCTAAGTGTAAAAAAGCACAAAAACCAAATGGAGTTGTTAATCATGAGGATAGGCATCAAGGAAGATCCTAGGGTAATGATTGCCAGATTATGAAGTGGTTTAAACCTGGAGATTGGGGATAGGGTTGAACTCTTGTCTTATAAAAATTTTGATAATTTAGTTCAAGTGTGTGTGAGGGTAAAACAATAACTTAGAAGAAGGTTTACCTATAGGAAGGACTAGCCCAACACAACCTACCCTAAGGATGATTATAAGAGGGAGGATTACACCTCCAAATACCACTCTAGGGATGGTGGGTCCCATGAGAGGGACAGGAAAAAAGAAAAACAAAGAGAAAAGAAAGCCAAAAAATATAAAAATAGAGAGTCTTCTAGAGACTACAGAACGAGAGACCCATAATGCTTTAGATGTGGAAGGAGAGGGCATTAGGCTATTGATTGCCCCTCTCGCAAAACTCTTATTTTGGAAAATCCAGAGTTTGAAAGCACTAATGAGTTTGAAAGCACTCTTATTTTGAAAGCACTAATGGAAAATCTAGAGTTGGAGAAAGAGATTCTACCTGGTGAAGGAGAATTATTTTGGGCTTAAAAGCCAATTTATTGAGTTAAAATAGTCATAAAGAGAGAACCTATTCCGAACGAGATGTAAAATTTTTGAAAATATTTTCTTTCTTATCATGGATAGTGGCTCTAGTTGTAATTGTTGTAAAGTTTTAATTTTTTTGAAGTTTTATATTTTTCTTCATTTTTTCTTTTTTTTAAGAAAAAAATAATGCTTTTAGCTCTAGCAAAGTTGGGTCACTTAAGCAAAACAAGATAGAGAGCAAAGAATGACACAAGGACTTTCGCTTAAGTGAAGAATTTACTCACTTTAGTGAGTATTGCTTGCTCAAACAGCTTAAGCGAATGACTCTCGCTTAAGCGAGCCTTAAGGGAGTTTAAGTGAGAGAAAAGTGACGTACTCACTTCATTTCAATTATTCCTATAGTTACATGTATGTTTTATCATCATATTCATTGTTGCTTCTTGACCTAGGAGACACTCTCTAAAAGGAGCATAGACACCAACATATATTAGAGAACATAGAAACAAACTACACTCTTATAGCCTTCAGTATTTTCTTTTAGTTTTTTGTGTAAGTATGAAGCTATGAGTGGCTAAGAACACTATTGTTAGAGGTTGATGTAGTTGTCTAACTTTGAATTATTTTGTCCTTTTCAATAAGATTGCTTTTAATGTTTGTTTAACTTCATCAACCAAATCATGATTTTATAATATTATTTGTGGTCAGGAAATCCTTTTATAAATTAAGATCTAGGTAAAACTATGGTTTAACACATAACTAGAAATGATATTAGGAACTATTGGGATTTTTCTTAAATATCTTATGAATTTTTTTTTATCAAGAAATCAAGTTTAAATCAATTTTTTGGATAGTCAAATTAAATACGTAATTAAAAAATGTTGAATTAGAAAAAAGTGAATTGTATTAGAAAAGTTAATGAAATCAATTTCCAACATCATTTTTACATAATTATATTTGTTTATCTTTATCATCATTTTTATTCTAAATCCTTTTGATTTTATTTGCTCTTTTATTCTAAAAATTCTAAATTCTTATTTTATTTTATTTTTTGTTTTTGGCCTTTAAAATGTTGCCTGTTTTGTTTTCAAATTCAAAAACTCTATAATTTATTTATATAACAAGTTTTTGTGGATATGATAGTTAGACTTTTATTCATTTACTACTTACAAAAATTTGGTATTTTTTTTAAACCATCATAACACCACCTATAACCTAAGTGTATCATCTAAATCTTGTCACCATAAATGACTTGGTTAAAGAGGTGTATTTCCTCTATAAATCTCAAAAGAAAAAGGTTGAATAGTGAATCCTGACATTAAGATGATGTATAATAAGTTAAAAGTTGATCATCACTTTAGTCATCTTGCTCCAGGTATTATTTGAAACTATGGAATTATATATTCTAAGACATATCTAAAAGGATGAAATTGGGCGTTCCTGACCATTTAGACTGACTTAATTGAACCCAGAACACCTCAAGTGATGATACAAGATTGGTATAAATTAAAAATAATAATGAAAAAACAATCTCTCAAACAGGGGATTATCAATTAATAAACTAAGAATTTTATAAAACAAAACATACATTACATGTAGTAGTAGGTAACAACAAAATTCTAAACGTTATTACTGAGATTTCATAAATCGATACAGAAGAATTGACTAGAAACCAACCTAAAATCAACATGAAATCTTGTTAGCCAAGTCTGCAAAAGGCATACACTACTAATACTGCTTATGTTGTTTCTAGTTTTCTTAGCAAAATTTGAATAGTAAATAAAATGGAATTACATTTATATCTGAAATAAGCTTGCAACACCATGTTTGTGTAAGCAATGTTAGGTCTTAGGAGAATAATAATAATGCACAAGGTTTAGAATAGGTATAAATCATATACATAATCATATACCAGCCAGCTATGTGAAAATATTCTCTTCCAAATCGATGCTGTCTTACTGGTCAAATTTCTGATTATCTAGAGAATTATACAAAGAAATATTCTTGGTAAAATGGTTAATTGCACAGTAAAATATTTATAGCTATGGAATCATTAGATATGAGAATCAATAAAAAAAAACAATTAAGGATAGCAACTTGCACTTGTGGGACAAATAAAAGATGTCCTACTTGGATATACAAATCTTAAATGCATCTCCTTTGCATGAAAAAAAGTTGGGAAGCTTTTGGAAGGCTCTCAGTCATGAGCAGGACATGTTCTTTTATCAAAGAATGTGAATCCAAGAAAGAAAACTGAACCATTTACAACATGTCCATAAAAAATTGTTTATGTGTCTGCTGGGTTCTTATTCTTCAATCATTTGAAAGTTGCAAGATGAGGTGCCATTCTCATATCATTAAAGTTCTTAGATGAAGATTCTATTTCAAATCTACAGCCACTGTATAGGAATATTTTGTTTTTCAATATTTTGATTTGCCTACAAGCACATTAGAAAGATAAGTTAGTTTCTAAGTATCAATTAAGAGAGTAACTAGATATTTTTGAAAAGTGCATATTATATGTAATGAGAAGATCAATCTTTTTGTTCTTGACTTGGAAAACAAAGTTAAAGTAAGAAAGATATGCCCTCATTCAAAAGAGAAAAGGAAAATGTTTATAAAGATTCTTACATTTATCTTATCCTGATGAAATCATTAAGACTCAAATTTAACCATATGCAACTTGATCTCAGTCTTTTGGGTTAGATCAATTCTATTTCCATTAACAATGAAAAAGACTTGAACAACATGATGGAAAAAATCTTCAAATTGTGTTTGATGAATTCCACAATATTGATATATTACACTCGATCTTGTTGTGCACTATGATGTAAATGGAGAGGAACTTTTTTTTTTAAATGACATTTTATTTATTTGTATTAATAGCATGAATTTTATTTATTAGTTGGTTTTTTAAGGACGTTATTATTATTGGAAGAGAGATACGTGTTCTAATATTTGAATAATCTATTTTTATTTTTTATTTTTTACAATTTAAAATATAATTAAAGAAAAATTAAAAATACAAAAAAGTATATAAAAAATTCTCTAATATCTTTACATGTTGTTATAAATAAATATAATTAAAATTTAATTGCAAAATGAATATCTATGTATATAATCAAACTAAAAAAATTATCAGTTCAAATTATAATTAATTAAAAAGGTTTTATTTTCTTTATGATATACAGTGTAAAAACAAAAAACATGGTTATTTAAGATTTTTATAAATATTTTAAAATTGATTTAATTAGTAAATCATTATTTTAAAAACAAATTATAAATATACAATTATATTATTGAAAATATTTGAGTAACACGAAAACAATTAAAAAAATTAAAAAAAATTAATTATTATTATTTCAACATGTTAATTTAATTTAATATAAGAATTCGATATATGTGTCAACAAAAAGATATGTGTCAATATTATTACAATTTTGTCATAAATCATCTAATTAAAGTCTATGTGTAGGTAACTAATTTAGATTTAAAAGATTGAAATTAGTGCTTTATTTTTACTTATTTTAATGAAGATAGATTTATGTATAAACATTTATATACTTTCGTCTTTATTATCTTAATATTTTTATATTACAATTGTTATTTTAATTATTATTATTATTATTGGCAATTATAATTTATGCAAATAACCTTTAATCATAATCTAGGTCATTGGAGACAGTGACTTCTAATATCTATTTATGACATCGGTTATTAGTTTTCAATTGTAATAAAATTAATATATTTAACTCTTTAATTTCTTCTTAACAACTTAAAGTAAATATAATAAAATAGTTTATTAACTAATTAATTAAAAAATAGATTAATTTAGTGAAAATAGACAAGGGACTTGAAGGCTACTAGTTGTCAAATTATCAACATGAAAAAATCTCAAATGAAACAGAACTTGATACTAAATCTTTATCATGGACTGAATTATTTAATGAAAAACAAAAACAACAAAAGCATTTGTTGAGGAATTGAATGGTTGGTTCATTCATATGACATGCATATATTTAAAACTAAAATGCAAATGAAAACAAAAAGGAATAAAGGTAGATGGGCCATGGAGTATGTGATGGGTGTTTGTCCATAACTAAAATTGTTGCATGAAAGTTGTATTGAATTTGGTTCTTTTTTAAGCAAAGAAAAAGTGAGTTTGTTGAAAGTGGACAAAGAACAAACCAAAGAGTGCTCCCTTCACTATCATCTACCTCATTCCTAAAGAGGGTAATTATAAGGAATCAATAAAAGAAGTTTAGGAGAGAAACAAAAGTATGTTAGTACAAACACACACAAATACAGTTAGAGGTCACTCATATCACAAAACTTAAAATACATGTTTGTATAGGAATCTCATGAAATTTACATTTCAAGGTTTATCTACTGGTTTTCTTTTAAGAAAAATTATGAAATTGAACTCCTTTCTAATATTATTTATCAACCTAAAACCTACATTTTTCCTTTAAGTAAAAAACAAAGCTAAAAATCTAAGACAAAATTAGATTTTTTTTTAAATTGAATGATATTAGGAGGATCTAGTTTCATATTTAAAAAAATATTTTAGTAATTTTTTTTATCTCTGTCCAACAATATACTCAAAATCTATCCATAGATTCTTTTCATTGTATACAAACAAAAGTTAAATTATACATTTAGATTAATTTGAGCTCAAGCTTTGATTAATAATAAGAACAAGAAAGCTTTTTATGTATGAAAATAAAATCAACATATTTTTAACTATCTATTTTATTAACAAATATATTATTGAATAAATTTTACATTTTTTTACATAATAAGTATTTTTTAATTAATAATTTTATAAACATATTCTGAAACTCATTCAAATTCAAATTTCTTAATATATTTAAATTTTATAGAAAACAAAACTGAGATAGAAGAATTATTAAAGATGACGAATAAATTTATTTAAAAAATTAATCACTAATAAATATATGATAAATAAGTTGCATATAACAATATTTTAAGGTACATTTTAAGATATTGATTAGTATTTTTTCTTGAACAATCCAAAAATGGTATAAGTATACAAGTATAGCGTGGCAATCTTACTTTAAAAAAAATAATCACCTTAAGATTTTTCTGATGATGGGAATATCTTGATTCTTATTGTTCTTTTTTAACTTTTTAAATTATTGATTAATGTTGGAAAAAGCATAAAATTTTAATTATTTGAACTACACTAATTAAATATAAACAAAGTAAGTATAAGTCTTATATATCAAATTTGTAGCAAGGATTTCAAAAGAACATTGATAAAGAGGAAAACAGGAAACAAATTATGAAAAAGATGAAATAACCTAATATATATTTATATTAATCTTCTAAATTAACAAAATTAATTGTTAATTTTTATATTCAAAGGAAATATTTGATTTCAAAAGTTTTGTTCATTCAATTTATCTTAGATAAAATTTAATTATTTCAATTTTAAAAAATATCAGTAACAACTATAATAAACATTTTCAATAATATTTACTAGTAATCCGTACATTTAGAAAATAAACTAATTTTTTTATATATTCTAATATTTTTATTGAGTGTTATTTTTTATTTGGAATTTTTTAATGCTTTTGAATTTAAAAATCCAAATATTCTTAAATTCTAAAATAAATAAAATTAACTCAAAAAAATTTCAATTCATTATCATCTAAAGTCTTAAAATCTATAGGTTTCATTAAAAAAATTTCAAATGAATATATTAGAACAAATATCTTTACTTTCATATATATATATATATATATATATATATATATATATATATGTAAAACTTAAATATATATACACAATTTACAATAATTCATACGTTTGTTTTCTTTTAGATATAATCTTGTCTTACATAAATTTTGTAGGTCAATTTTATCGGTCTGTCCTGCATAGTTCTAAGCCTGTGCGCAAGTTAGTATAACTAATAAATTTTTTTGTATTATATAATATTATTATATTTTTTCTATTCAAATTCATAATTTCTTAATTTTATATTAAACATTTTTCGCATGTTAAAAAATTTATTAAAACACACTAGTAATAAATCATTAGTAATCTTAAAAACGTCCTAAAATTGTTAAAAAGCACTCTAAACATAAAATTTAAATATAATAATATACACTAATAAATCTATTTTGTTTAAATGAACTTTTATTTAAAAGTAAACATTCACATGTTAAAACATAAAAAACTAATTGAACTAAAATTGTATTGCAAATAGAAATTAGAATAATTAAATAAATAGGATTTTTGTTTTGCGGGTTATGCGGGTTATGCGGGTCAGCCCTGTCCATGGCCCGTGCAGGCTAGAGCTTAAACGGGCCAATGGGCTCAAATGCTCAGCCCGCCTTGCATTTTCTTTAGCAAGTTAGCCCGCGCGGTCTGCCATCTAGTTTTCTTCCGAACAATTGACTTACACTCTTTTTTATTTATCTCATCCATTAATTATTAGAACACTAAATCATAACATAAAACTATTATTATTATTATTATTATTATTATATATTTTGATAATTGTATTTCTAATTAAATTTAAGTGTTCTGATAGCCTAATAGTCTCACATCGTTTATGAGTCGAGGCCAAAGACAATTTATATATTCATTCCTCCCTTAGTCCTCCTAGATGTCTTTTAAAAACAAAATCGTGACGAAGCTCCAAACTTCAAAACGAACAATACTTTGAATGAGTATCTACCCTAATATTGCTACCTTAATAGACTTAAAGTCGGAACATTGATCAAGTTTCAAAACGAACAATACTTGTCTTCCTTTTATGGTGTATCACTTGGTCGGTCACCTTTATTATCTTCCTATTTCGTATGATTAGTTAAATATTTTTTAGTTAAATAAATAAATAAATATTAAAACAAGTGAATATTCTTAACACTCTAAAAACTTTACTATCTATTCTTATACATAATATATACCAACTTATTTTAACAAATTATCCATTATATAAGCATTGAGCTAAATACCAAAATTAAAAGACTAATATTATAATCATGCAAAATTTAATAATTTTGAATGACCTCAATCTTAATTTAAAATTATATTAACATGTGTAATTCAAATAAAAAATTCAACTATAAATCTGTATTTAAATAAATTAAAATAAAGTAATTATTAACTTTCTTTAGCTATATCCATCTCTTCTCTAAGAAAACATAAAAAAATTAAAAAAATAATGAAATTCTCTAATTCACAAAATAAAATATCACTAAAAATCTAAAATAAAATAGATTAATTTGTTGAACTAAGTGTCAAATGTGTATAAAACTTATACAAACAAACTATAGCTTTCATAGTTATCCTAAATTCTATTATCTTCTATTGATAGTAGAAAAAAATAAAAAATGATTTCAAAATTTTAAAGAGAAAATAAAAGAAATTTTAAAGAAAAGAAATTTAAAAAATAATGAGATTTTATAAATTAATATATATATATATATAACATAAGTTAAAATTTTAATGTTTTTATCCTTTTAAAATTATCCCTAGTAAAACAATGGGTCTTACATATATTTGAACTAACTTTAGAAAACAATACTCGTAATCAATTAATTTATTTGTGTAGACAAATTTAAGTGCATTATATAAGTATTTTTTATATTACAAATTAAGCAGTTAAAATGAAAATAAAACAGTATACAAATAGAAGTTTTAACTCAATGACTTCTTAAAGTAGTTAAAATGAAAATATAACATACAATTAAAATACAAAAGTTATTTAAGCAATTAAAATACAAAATAAAATAAATAAACATATGCAAGTTAAAAATTGAACTAAAACCATAAAGTCTTCGTAATTTAAAGATCAAACTTGAAAAAAGAATATGAAAACATCAAGAAAGCATTTAAGTAATAAAAATGTTAAAATAAAGTAAATAAACATATGGAAATTAAAATGGAACGAAAAGTCTAGAATTTTCAGAATTTAGGATAAATTAAAATTATAATTTAATAAAAACATAATAAGTGTCGACCAACTAATTAAACTTGATCAACCTATAATACTTCAAAAGAAACTCTAATAGGTGAGTAATTGAAAACGAAAAACTCATGTCAATTTCCCAGCCATAAAGGATGCATATAATTGGGTAAAAATCTGGCAAATCACTTATTGATAGAATCCAACAACCCAAAAATCAATTCATAGAATCAACTTTCAAAGAATAAACTGTCTCACATGTCGGCCATTGTAGAGTTAAGTGCAGGTTGCACTCGAAGAATATTTGAACCAGAATAATCATTACAATTCGTGCCTATTTGGATTTAACATTTGAAACACAATCTTAATTATATTGCTTCCAACAACATTTAAAATTAAATTATGTACTTTCTTTCTCCTTTCAAACAAATGTTTATGGTATGTATTTAAAGGCATAGATTGATATAAATAAAAGAGTTATATATAAATCATTCATTTAAATTATGCTATTTTTCATCTCTAACACAATTGTTAACCAAATATTAATTTCCTCATAATACATATATAACATCTCATTTAATCCTTAATTAATTATGATCGCACTAATTATTACATAACACTCACAGTTTATTGGTCATTAGAAATTCCCAAACCTTCATTTTTAAACGAGATTTAAAATATTGAATTTTTTTATTCCTCAAGATATTCAATATATATAATAGTTTTATAAAAGGGCTCTTGCAAGGTCTTTTTTAATTATTTAACTTTAAATAAGTTTTATCTTATTCTTTTTTTCCTCTTAACACTTACAAAATTAATTTAATTATTATAGGTTTAATAGACATTTTGATAAGGATTTGTAATGTTTTTATATGTTTATTTCTTTTCTCAATTCAGTCTCAAGTTTTATTTTTTTTAATTGATTCTCAAATTTTATTGAATCCATTAATGTGATCCTTTTCCTTAAAAATTCATAGATTATAAGATTCATATTTATGTTTATATTCGTAAACTTTTATCGTCTCATATAGTTAACATTAACCTAACAGAAGAAATCATATTTAAAATTTTAATAAAATTTAAGATTTAATTAAGAAAAAATTAAATATAAAAAAACATTGTAAATTTTCAAAAAATATTGAGACCAAAATATCTATTAAATCATTGTTATATTAAAAATATGAAGCCTTTTATATTTTAATTAATACTAAAAATTAAAATTTAAAGTATTTTCCACATGTCAAGTTAACTATATTTTTTACAATACAAAATTATTAAATTTAAATATTTCACCCATAGTTAAATATTTATAAACATCTATCGATATCAATTTTATCACCCATTGGGAGTATAAATTTGTATTTTTTTAGTAAATTTTTAATTCAATTTTCTTTTATATAATTTGTATAATTTGCTATGTTTATAATCTGCAATTCGTATGATTAAATCTAATGTAATTAAAAAATAATTTTTTTTTATTTTTATAAATTATTATTAAATCTAATTAAATTAAAAATATAATAATTTTATTTTTATTAATTAATTATACAAGTTTAATTCAACTAAAAATATAATTATTTTACTTTTATTTGAAACACATTATTTAATTAATTAAATAAATTATTTATACCATATTAAAAAAATTCAATATATTAATATCTTTATAGATATGAACTAAGGCGTTTATCTCGGAACTTATATATGCTCATATACCTAGATCTAGATATAGGACATTAGTAGTTTAAATGTGCATCCCACACATCCAACACCAAACCAAGCAATTCAAAATAGGAAAATACTGCAAATTCATCTCAAATTTTTTTATTAAGTAATTGATGAAAAAAAATTATTAAGTGTTCATTAAAAAGAAGTGTTACTTATTTGGAGTATATCATCACCTTTCAAAATATTCCCATTCTAATTTTTTATTTAATACTTTGATAGAGTGAAAAGATAAAAATCTAGAAACAGGTTAGGAGATTAAAATCACTAAATTCATAACCATAAAAGAAGATTAAGAGCCAATGTAAACAAAAGCACACACATAAAACATTAATAGTCAATATCCACTTAATTAGAAACTTCTACTCACAAAGCAAACTTCTTACCCCTTGACTACTAACCTTCCTAGGATTAACAACCTCCAAAACCTACCATTAAACCCTAAAACGACATTAAATAAACGAGATGAACTAAACCCTAAGACAACATTAGATAAAAGAGATAAACCAAACCCTAGGATTACTACTAAACTGAACACAACCCAAGACCATGGAAAACTTGGTACTCAAACAGCAACCCTAGGCACAGCCTTGCAAGACAGTGGTTTCTTCATCTCCATTGAGAGTTTGAGACACTCATCCAAGTCTACAGTACCACCATCAGAAGCAACCCATTTAAAACTCTGAAGTAACTGAGCAAGCCAGAGATGAACAGAGGCCAAGGCCAAGGCCTTCCCAGGACACACCCTTCTACCAGACCCGAATGGAGCCAACCTCAAATCGGACCCCATTATGCTGACATCCTCCTCAAAGAACCGCTCCGGTTTGAACTTCTCCGGTTCAGGCCACACCCTCTCGTCGTGAGTTATTGCCCACATGTTCACCATCGCCGTGGTACCCTTAGGAATGTGCTTGTCCCCCACAGTCACATCATGCACCGCCAAACGAGCCCAGGAGAGTAAAGGGCCTGGTGGGTGCACCCTCAGAGCCTCCTTCACAATGCACTGAAGGTAGCGCAGGTTCGGAATGTCTGCATCGGAAACGAGCCTCGAGGTTCCGCACACACTGTCTATTTCGCTTTGCGCCTTTGCTTGTATATCAGGGTGGAGAACCATCCTCGCCAGAATCCACTCCAGTAGAATTGCCACTGTGTCAGTTCCTCTGAAAATCATTTCCTGATACATAATCAACCACTTCAAAGTCAGAACACCATAAAAAAATTATAATAATACCTGAATCATTTTAATTAGAAAATACCCATGAAAATCCCCACAAAACAACATCTAATAATTTGGTAGGGTAAGGTTAGAAAAGTTAAATTTTGAGTCAGAAGAAAAGTAAGAGGAAATCTTAATATTTGTTTGGAAAATCTTCTCTTTCTCATTTTCTTCCCAAATTTCTCCAGCCAACCAAACTTTTCAGGATTTTCATCTTCTTAACAAAAATATCATTATTTAGTAACATGCAAACAAAAAGGTAAGCAAATCATAGCTTTTCTCTTTCTCATTTTCTTCCCAAATTTCTCCAGCCAACCAAACTTTTCAGGATTTTCATCTTCTTACCAAAAATATCATTATTTAGTAACATGCAAACAAAAAGGTAAACAAATCATAGATTTATTTCAAATTTACTATAACTGTTCACTAACATGCAAGATGAGAACAAACAAATCATTTTAAAGAACCATTACTATGACGTGAAATTAAAAGGAAAGGTAATAAATTATTTACCCAAAGCACTGCAATCATATCTGGCTCACTGAGCCTGTTTTCATTCTCCAAATCAAGCAGCACATCAACGAAAGCACCCATCCCTTCATCCTTCACATACTCACCCTTCACCCTCTTCATTCTATGTTCCTCGACAATCTTCCCAACAAAAGCATTAACCTTTTCAACCAAATTCCTACACCTCTTCCTCACACCCTGCAAATCTAACCACCCCAGCAACGGAAAATGGTCGCTCCAGTTAAACACACCCAAAAGCTCATACCCTTCACTCACCAACCCCTCAAGCTCAACCCCCTCCCCCTCAAAAAACCCATAACACTTCCCAAAAACGGTCATCATTACATTGTTCAACGACCCGAAATGAAGGACCTTTTTAACCTCCACTTCTCCCTTTTCACTCATAACCTTCTTCAGTTCTTCTACCATTTTCAACCCCACCTCGCACCGAAACCCTTCGAATCCCGCTATCCTCTTCGGGGAGAAGAGATGGAGGGCGGATATTCTCCTCAGGTTCCTCCAGTACTCTCCGTACGGAGCGAAACCCATTGCACGGTGAAAAAGAAGCTCATAAGCTGATTCTTTGACTGGTCTGTCAGCAAAACCTGTGCTACCTAGAATCTCCTTAGCGGCTTCCGGTTCGCTCGAAATAACAAACCGGGTTAGGCCGACGGAGAAAGCCATCAGCATCTCCGCGCTGTGCGAGCGAGCCAGTTTGGCCAAAGCTCGATGTGGAGTCAAACCGGTGAAGACACCGAGCAGGGCTGTTATTGGGCCGGGGATAATGACTCGGGCGGATGATCCGGACAGGGCCCAGGCAAGGCCACCAGGAGTGAGGAAAAGCATGAAAAGGAGGGTAAAGAGGAAAACACAGAGAACGGCTTGGACAGTGAGAACGGGTGGTTGAACGAGTTCAGGGAAGAACAAGAGGTGGTGGAAATCCAGTGACATTTTTTGTTTTGGTTGGTTCAGAAGAAACGGAGAGAAAAGAGTGCAGAGGTGCGAGAGAGATGACGAGGAAGTTGTGCTGTAAGGGTGGAGTACTGAATGGTGTGAGAGGGTTGGTTGGTTACTGGTTATATAGAAAGTCGTGAGTGGTGTGGGTTAAAAGATTCATTAACCATGGTGGAAAAAAGTAACAAATCCATATGAAAAATCATGTAATAACCAAACTCCTAACAGCCATTTTCATCTTTTTTATATTACTTTTAATGGCTGAGCTTATCAGGGGTTTGAGGCGTTACAAATTTTTAAAATTTAATATATTTATATTATAAAAATTAAATAAATAATTTTTAATTTTTTATAATTTATGTTATTTAATTTATGGAATATTTTATTTTTTTTAATAATTGTTTCAGAGGAGGTTACATATATTATGAAAAAAATTATTTTATGTCTTTCTCTCATAAATAGTTGATTATATATATATTTTTATAATAAATTATTATATTAATGTTTCTTTTATAATAAATACTTATAAAGAATATGAAACATCTTTTCTTTTTTAAAATAATTTTTTTATAATTTTTAGTCTTAAAAATTTTATTATAAAAAAATTTAATTTAAAAATTATTAAAAAAAATTAACTTAACATGCAACCTAATTTTACTTTATATATTTATAATGTTAAATTAAAAAAAAATCACAATTTCATAAATATAATTAAGAAAAATAGATTTTTATTCTTTTGTATAGATTTAAATATTGAAATTTCAAATTGAGAATGAAGATAGTCAAGTTATTTATGTAAAAGAATTTTAGTATGTTTTTGTAAACTTGAATATTATTGTGCAAGAAAATTTTGCTTTTAATTTAAACTTTATTCTACATTTTTCAAGAAATTTTACTGTTTATTATATATATATTTTTTATTTGAAGAGAATGTTTTGAATATTTTTTTGTCTTTTCCAACTTCTTAACATCTAATTAAATTTAAGTGTTTTTTATATTTTAAAATATTTTGTATGAAAAATTCTTTTAGTTCCATAGTAAAATCTTAATGGTTATGTTCTTTTATAACTTACATGTCTTAATATTTAATCACATTCTTATAATTATTTTTAACTTTTATTATATATATATATATTTATGATAAAGAATAAAATAATAGAATTATTTTCTAAAATGAAGATTATCAAAATAAAATTACGAAATAAAATGGAAGATAAATTTTTTGTTGACTATATGATTGTTTATACTAAAGAATAATTGAAAATTATAGTTCAAATTTAATTATTGATGACTTCAAGAATTTAAAGAATAAAAGAAAATCTTTTAATCAAATGTGATTTTTTATAATCATAATTAGGATTAAATATATTTTTAGCCTCTGAACTATTTGTCAAAATTGTATTTCGTCCCTGGGACAAACTTTGGACCTATTTCATCCTTATACTTTATAAACAGGTGTAAATGATTCTCAGTGACAAATAAAAATATATGTAAGGAGAGAGAAAATATAAGGGAAAAGAGTGGTAGAAACTTAAGAGACAGATGACAGTGAAGTAGGAGACTATGAAGAAGAAAAATAAAGAAATAAAAGGGAATTCTGACAATCTATGAATGGAAAGGTGCGTGACGTAAAGCAGGGTCTGCAACGGTGGTCATGGAGCGGTTCCCGCTTCTTCTCCGGGGTTCCACGATCAGAGGACGCAGATGCGAGTGAAGAGCGAGTGCTCAGTCGTTGCTCAATCTGAGTCATCTTCACCAAGCACAAGCCTTCATGCTTACCGGAGCTCCGGACGGAGATGACATCCTACTCGCCCGATTCATACGCGCCTCGGCTTCTCCGGGCTTTCCCTCCTTCGCCTATTCCGTTTTCATCTACAACCACCGACCCAGCATCTATCTCTACAACACCCTCATTTCCGCTCTTTCTTCCCACAATCCCACTCGTGCCATTTCTCTCTTCAACGCCATTCGCCTCCTTGGCTTTCGACCCGACTCTTACTCTTTCCCCTTTGCTCTCAAGGCCGTTCTTTCTTCATCTTCCCTCCGTCTCGGCCACCAGCTTCATTGCCAAGCCTTTCTTTCTGGCTTCACCACCCATCCCACCGTCCTCTCCTCCCTCATCCACATGTATTCCTCATGCGCCGACGTTTCCTCTGCTCGCAAGCTATTCGATGCACCCTCTTTCAAACACGTTTCTCTCGGAACGTTATGCTCGCCTTGTTATGCCAAGTCGGGTGATCTATCCAATGCCCGCAACTTGTTTGAATCTATGCCTCAAAAGGATAGGGACGTTGTTTCATGGACTACTCTTATTTCGGGATACACGCACACTCACTGTCCCCATCACGCTATCACGCTATTCCGCACCATGCTCTGCTCCACAATGTGCAGCCGGATCAAATTGCCATTTTGGTCGTGCTCTCGCGTGTGCGGACTTGGGCGCTCTTCGGTTGGGAGTCCGGATTCACCACTACATTGAAAAGCGTAAACTTCCTAAGATTGTATCTCTTTATAACTCTCTCATAGACATGTATGCCAAATCAGGTGACATAAGTAAAGCACGCCAACTTTTTGAGAGTATGGAGCGTAAAACGATTATAACCTGGACAACCATGATTGCTGGGCTTGCTTTACATGGTCTGGGAAAGGAGGCCCTTGAGCTGTTTTCTTGCATGGAGAAGGCTGGAGTCAAGCCGAATGAAGTGACCTTCATCACTATCCTTTCTGCTTGTAGCCAACTTTCAACGTCGGTTATTTATTGAACCGACGTAGAAAGTGTATTTTCAACGTCGGTTCTAAATGAACCGACGTTGAAAATATTACTTTTAACGTCTCCTCTTTCAACGTCGGTTTTGTTACCGTCGTGAAATCATCCCCAGAACCGACGTGGATGTAGGTTCGTGTAGCAGTGCATTTACATGATTTTATAAAGCATAAGGACAAAATAAGTCCAAAATTTGCTTCAGAGACGAAATACAATTTTGACAAATAATTACTAAAAACATATTTAACTCTTATAAATAAATTTATTGTTTTGGTCCCTCTAAAATTATTCGTCAAGATTGTTACTAATTACTTTGTTATTTGAAAATTTATGAAATAAAAAAATTAAGTAATAAATTTTAACTTATCATAAAGTATATTTAATTATAAGAAATTGATTGATAGATATTTAAAGTATATTTTCACATGACAAATGTTTTGAAACAGTAGGAAATTTTTAAGTTTATAAAATATATAATATGAATGAAAGAGAGAATGAAAGTAAAAATAAGTTAAATATGTGTATACGAATCATCGTATATATGTATCATTATTTTTAATTCTATCATCATTCATTTATGAATTATTTATATAATTTTAAATAATTTATTTTAAAAATTGATTAAATTATTATATAATTATTTGTGATTAGATTACTTATATTTTATTTTCAATTAAAATATAAAAATGAAAAACTAACCACGTGTTTGGATAGAGTGTTTCAACAATTCCAAAACATTAAAAAGCTAGGTATTTAAATAATTTGTAATTGAATTTTCTTCATTTTCTAAATATTTATTTTGGACAAAGTGTACATTTCATTTTGTTGGATAGAGAAATTTAATTTCTCTTTTAACATCAAATTTAATTTTAAATTTCTTTTTAAAAAATAAAATTTTAAAATTAAACTTTATAAAAAATATAAGTCAAATTTAAATATTAAAATAATATTTAATAATTTAATTTTCCAATAATATGTGTATGATTCAACTCAACGTGAGTTTGATTAAACTTGACCTGATATAGGTTCAACTATATTTGACCTGATATAGGTTTGACTTGACTCGAGCCTGACTTGATTCGATCGACGTTAGCTCGACTCAACTTAATGGATATGGGTTTAACTCGACTAGGATGACATGGGATTGACTCGACAAGTCCCACATGGGCTCGACTTGACTCGCCTGATGTGGTCTATTTTGACTCAGCCGACATGGACCCAACTCAACTCAACCGAAACAACATCGACATAACTCAACCTAATCGATGACTGACTCAAATTGACCGACATTGACCAAATTCTACCCACAAACGAGGTCACAACTCGACTTGGAGTATATGAGTCCGACTCAACTTAATCAATGTTGGCCAGACTCAACTCATTGGATGAGGGTCGACTTGACCTAGCTAAACTCTTTTATAGATAAACTCTTCCACTTAAATGATTTTGAATCATAGAATAGTACGAAGAATTAAATAGAAAGTTATCTAACTAATCCTTTCCATAGTTTAAGAATATAAGTTTTTTTCTTGTTTAAGTAAATATTTTACTAATGTTTATTTTCATTTAAAAAATCATGATATAATATTATAACAGCTACACAACGATTTTTTCAATAAAAAATATATGTGAATATTTTTTATTAAATATCTTTAACTATTTATAAAAAAAGTGAAAAATATTAAATATTTTATTACATATTATTTAATACATAAATGGTATTTATAAACTATTTAAAATATTAATAAATAATTTGGTTTGATTTTTTAAATAGATTATTAAAGTTATGAGATAAACCAAAATAATATTTTTTTAGTGTTAGATTTAATTTATCTATGATAAAAAATAATATTTTTATTAAAAATAATTATATATATATATTAAGTATGTTAAAAATGATTTTAATTAATTAATGACGATAGAAAAAGTAGAAATAAAAGAAAAAGATAAAAGAATATAATATAAAAATTAAAATTTATTCAATTAAAAATTGAGACTCACTCATTCTTATATAATGAAAAAATAAACAAAAAATAAAAATATTAGAAAGAAGTTAAAATAATTAAATATGTTGTAAAAACAATATTCAATAAAATTAAGAGTTGCATTGTATTTTTTGAGAATGTAATATATTATTTGAATAAAATCGCATAAAGAAAAAACATGTGTACTTTATGGATATTGAACGACTTTTGTTAGGAGATAATGAAAAAAAATTTAGTTAAACAAAAATCAAAAACCAAATATAAGATTAAAATGAACAAAGAAAAAACTAAAGGTTTAGGTGATTAAACATTTGAGATTGAGAGTTAAATATTTTCTCATGTTAAAACATAAATAATAAATAAAAATATTATAAATTTAGGAGTAAAGATAATTAAATTTGTAACCTAAAAAATATTTGACTTAATAAAATTGATATTTCTATTTCCTGAAATGTAATACATTTCAGAAAAAATATATAATTAAGGTCGTGTTAAGAGGGAAAATATTTTAAGACTCTGAGTGAATTTTGATAAAGTTTATAAAAAATTGTGTAATGAAAAAGAAAACGAAGAATTGTAAAGTAAAGATAAAATAAAACAATAAATATAATCTTTTTTAAATTTTTTAATAAGTTATAAGTGTTTTAGTAATTTTAAACAGGAATGGATACCAAAACGAGAATGAGGCGGATATATTCATACTCATCCGTGTTTCCGTACAAAAAAAAGTAGGTATTACTCATTCCTATACTTAGTTAATGCAAAAAATCTCTCAAACTTATGGCAAGTTGGATTAATAATACCTACAAAGACTAGTTAATTTGTTATCTCTACTTTTCAATTGTAATTTTTTTATATAATAAATATATAAAATTAATGTTAAAAAATAACTCTTAATAATGATTAAAATGTATGCATGTTATATATGTCCTAACATTTTGAGGAAAAAAATCCTATATTTCAATAGTGATATAAAGAAATATGTAATAATGTTTTGTGTAGATAGATGGAGATTGTTCTCTTCAAAATCCATAATATCATCTCACACTGTTTCATTTCTTATTATCAACATTAGAAACCAGTTTTGTCAGACTAAAAAACAAGTTTATACATCTAAGCTCACTTATTTAACTTTTTTTAATGACAAACACAGAATACGAAATAATAAGAATATACATATGTTTTTGTATTTATTCATAATAAATGATTTTTCTTGCAATATCAAGAATTTAATGTCACTGTGATTAAATTTGATTTTTTTATTTCAATTCGGTGTAAAAGTAAATTAGGTGAGACATCTGCTCATTAATACTTATTTTCATGTAAAATATTTTTATATTTTTATTTATTGTTACTTAATAATTTTAAGATAAAAAATGTGAAAAATAAAGTTTAATGTCATCATATTGATGACAGAGAAAAAAATATATGATGACATTAAACTGAGCCATATTGTATGAAATTATCCTATAAACTAGTTAAATTATGTATAAGTTATCTTAAATTGTATGCAAATTATCTATTCATGTTTCATAAATAAAATAAAAAATTGATGACATTAAATATTGTTAAAATATACATAGAAATAGTAAAGAACACAAGACTTAAAAAATTTATTAAGTGAATGTACGTGCATGGAATCATTAAGCAATAAAACAATATTTACTTCATCTGTAAGACAATTATTCTTTATTTTTTTTATTATTTAGAAAAAAATATATGTTAAATTTTAATATTTAAATACAAGAAAAAAATTAAACAATAATATATATTTAATTTTTTCGAAACCAGATATAAACAGTAAATAGTATTGTCTCTATATAAATAATAAGTAAAAAATATAATTTTGTAATTTTTATTTAAAATAATATTACTTTTAAAAAAAATCACATTTTCAATCATTATTATTTTAACTTAATTTTATATATTAATTATATATTTTCAAGTTTGTTGTAACTTTTACTCTATATGTTTTTATTAGATTTTATTTTAGTAATATTTTTTAAACTTTTTTGAAAGAAACATTGTTTTTGTAATGAAAAATAACTTTTATTTTATAATTTAAAATTTATATCTTAAATTTTATATAAAAAGAAATAATAGAAATGATCTGAGTCTTCAATTTACCAACTTAGGTATATGCATCTAATAGGATTTCTTTTTTGCTGTTTGTATGATTATGACATTGCGCATGACAACACTCCATTACTGTGACATGACAAACAACAACAAAAAATTCAAAGAGAAAAAACATAGGACACAGCTTGTTAAGGAACAGTGATGAAGAAGGATACGCCCGACAAGTGGCAACCATGCATTGCAATGACACACAGTAAATGAATAAAACACTGACACACAGTAAATAAGTAAAACACTGGAAAAAAAAATGCTTTTAATAAATAATAGGGAGACGAGATCTCAAACAAAATCCCAGCGGATAGTTTTGTATTTCTGTCACACTTTTCTTTTATCATTTTTTATGATTAAAATTAAAATAATATTTATTTTATGGATTATTTGAAATTCTTATGTAAGAATTTTAATTTTTTTTCATATTTTCATAAGAAATTATAATGTTTTTATTTTATTTTATTTTTAACACAAAAATCATAATTAATATTTTATTGAAATTTTATAATTTTAAATAAAGAATTAAAGTAATTAAAATTCCAACAATAAAAAAAAAATTCACTAACAATATTAAATTATAGTCATAAACTATCAGTGACACAGGATGAATCACTCACCAATATAATATAATATGAATCAGTGACACAGGAATTCTTTTAATTGATAAACTTATTTGAATTTAGCCATGTAACCGTTATATATTTTTTATATTGTAATAGATATGCTAAATATTTTTTTATATAATACTCTTATTTAATTAAAAATTTCCAATAATATATATCAATAGTTAAAATATTGCATATTAAGTAATTTCAATATGTTATGAAACATATTTGGTATGTTTGATATACAATAATAAAATAAAAGAATATAATGTAAGATCATGAATAAAGAAAAAATAAAAAAACGAGGTATATAGTAAAAATAAAGATTATTTTATTAAAGTAAAATAAGTTTATTATATTTTTAATTTTGAAACAATTCTAGTTTTGATTCTTTAATTTTAACAAAATATTATTTTAGTATCTAAATATTAAATTTGTGCAACTAAAAGTATTGAATTTTAAATTCTCATTATTATTATTAGTACTATTTATTTATTTTGTTATTAATTATATTTTGTTATTAATTTTATTTTGTTATTAAAGTTGAGAAAAAGGAAATGAACATTAAACAGGATAAGTACATGAAGTTATTTTATTAGAGTGAAACAATTTTTTTTAAATAATATATTATTTAAATAAGAAAATAAGACTATAATTATAATAATTTTGTATGTATTATTATAATTTATTTTTATTATTAATATATTATTATTTTATTTATCTTTAATATTATTATTAATTTTATTAGTAATTGATGTGCTATTTAGTGCAGAGATTATTGTAGAGACTAATCTCTTCCTATAAAATCATTTACCTTAATTTATTTTTGCTTTTAGTAGTATTTTTTGTCTTTTTTATTTTTTTTTATATCAAGAGAGTACTTACTATTGTACAAATAATTAACATGATGTAATTAAAAAATAAATTTTGACATATGTAATTAAGAAAGAATAGTTAAAAAATCATTAAAGATGATAAATTAATTTTTACAAAAGATAATAACAAAATCAATATACTTTATGTTAATCATATAATAATAGTAAAGTTAACTTCAAATAATTTATAGAAAGGAATTTATTTACATGAGAGTGTTAAGTTATTTTTTTTTTTAATAGTTTACTTCTAATTAAAAATAAATTAGAAATGTGCAGAAGTTTCATTATTTTGTTTCAACCGATGAGTTTTATAATATATTTATTATTATTATTATTTAAATTTACTTTTTTTTTTAATAAAGTATTTCTCAGATAGTTCTTGACAACCATGGTAAAAGAATAAGTTCACTCGTGACTGTGACTGTGAAATCAGTGTTATAATAATAAATTTGAACGTTAGAGGACCTCGGTAACTAGCATAGAGAAAATGTGTTTACTATTCATGAGTGAAAACCTGTTATTGGTAAAGAAACATCGCCATCAACGTGAGCTAAAAACTAGACACGAGATATGATATGATACAATGCGGCACAGTGAGAACAGGTAAATGATTCGTGAGCACGAGAAGAAGCACCAAGAAGATGATAACGGCGCCGCCCATAAAACCGAGCCTGTGTCAGTGGCAAACCTAGACTCCAAAACATAAATTGTTTCTACAGTCTCTTACCTAATACCTATGTAATGTGGTCCCTCTCTCCAACTCCCCAGCTATATCAATAGGTCAGTTTTCACCTTGTTCGTTGTGCAACGTGCACGGTCATGCGCAATTGTTGTTATGTTACTGTAAGGTCATGCGCAATTGGTATGTTGTTACAGTAACATATGTAACAGTTCATGACAGTCACGAGTTGTAACAGTAAAACTACCTATTACCCTCTTTATTCTCTTTTCCGTGCGTGGTCTTCAAAGTTATACCTTTTAATAATTATTTCTTACTCGTAACTAGGTAACATTTAAGTAAAACATCAATAACCTTTATTCTTTCATATAATTAAAACCACTTTATCATTAAATAATTGTTTTGGTGTATTCATTTGGTGAGAAAATTTTGAAAAATAATTTTTAATAGAATTTATGATGTTATATATGTATGACGCTTTTTTTTCTTTTTTGTTTTAAGAAATAATGACAAATAAAATAAGATAAATTAAAAAAAATATAATTATTTTTTATTGTGCAAAATGTAAAAGAACAAAAAAATATAATATGATAAAATATAAACTTACTTTCATTTTAACCTTTCCATTATTTTAATCTAAAATATTTAAAAAATAAATAATCTGCAATAAAAATAATAAACTAGAATGAAAAATAACTATTAAATTACTGTATAAATCATTTTACCACTGCTTACTTTTGATTTGAACCTATTTTATTATTTTGTTCAGTTGGAGAATGTATGAAATGATATTGAGTTATTTGAAAGATTCAATTACATCTTAAGTTATATAAATTATTATACATTATATATAAATACAACTCTAAAATATATTTTTGGTATATGTAAAGTCTTTTTAGGGTGTTCTTTACATATGACTTTTAAAGATTACATTGATGATATATTTTATAATTGCTTTTAAAATTAAAATTTTAATAAACTTTAATATATTTTTATTACAGGCATTTAAAATATTTTAAAGGACTTTATAAATTTATAAAAAAAATTGAATTTTTCAAAAATTTAAAATTACAACAAACAATAAAAAAATTACATGACGGGTTAAAGAAAAAAAATAAAACTTTTCAAATCCTTTTAATAAATAACTTATTTTAACTTAATTTTTAATAAATTATCATTTCTCCCTACTCTAAAATTATATTAATTTTTATTATGTATTAGTCTATAAACTTGATATTATTATAATATATATATATATTACTAATAATTTATCCTTATTATTTATTTCATTAAATGAAATTATAAAATCATAAAAAAAGTGAAGTAATATGATGGTAAGAGAGACAGTTTGTTTTGTTTCCATTGACTAGTAAAAAATCGATAATTCGAAGTGACTCATCAAAGTTAGACGTTTTCATAATTTTTTGTCCGACTGTTAGAAGGGGATTGGTAAGCAGGTTTTTTTTTTATTATTTTATTTTTATTTTTATTTATATTAATCATATAAATATGTATTAATTTTTTTTATTTAATATTTTTAATTAGATAAATTAAAATTATTATTACTATGTTAAATTATTTTAATTTAATTTGTAAGTCACAATGAATTAAGTTACAATATAATTAAAGATTTACATTTTTAAATAATATAATATAAAAATATTTATTTTTAAATTATTTTAATTTTAATTTTTAATTTTAAAAAAATAAACCGGCAAACTAAGGCATCCTGTCCTGTCTCGTGTGACTCTTTAGTTTGAATCAGGCTTGACAGACAAAGTGGGTTGGTAACTTAAAAATGCTAACTTAATTTATGGGTTCAAACTAATAGTAATAAATAAGTATTTACCTAACAAATATAAATACAATCCATTAAATCATATTATATTCATTAATTTTTTATAACTTTTATTTCAGTCACACTCAATATTTTTAACATTAAACATATCTCAACATATATTAACACCTTATTTATTAGAAGCATCTTAGAAACTCATCCTCATCTTCTTATTGCAATGTGATGTACTGTATATATTTTTAGACTTTATTCCTTTCAAATGATGAATTTAAGGAAAAGAAAATATAAAAAAAAGAAAAATAAAAAGTGAGATTATATATTTTAAAAGAAAGATAATTAAAAGTGAAAAAAAAATAAAAAAAAGTTTATAAAATTTTGTTAGTGATTTAATGTAATAGATTAAATTTAATTATATATTAATATATTTAGAAAATAATTTTAAAAATAATTTGTTTAAAAATAATTTAATATGAAAAGGATTTTTTTTAAAATATAAATCAAAGTTTAAAAAATTAAATTAAAATAAAAAATTATTATAAATTTTAATATATAAAAAGTTATATTTTAAAATAATTATATATTAAAATAAATTATATTACTTAAAGCTAAAATTTAAATTAATTAATTATATTAATTATATATTTAAAAAAATTATATAATTAATTAGATTTATTTTAATTATATTATAATATAAACAAAAATATTAATAAACCAATAATAATAATTAATTAATTAAATAAATAATATATAATATAAATATAACAAATATTATATTATATAATCGTAATGCGTGATCGATTATATAGTATAATATTTTATTATAAAATCGATTATGATATATGTATAATTTATTAGTCATTTTATTCTTTGCAAAATTAAGAAAGTTAATTATTAAATATGTACTTTGTTTTTTATTTTTTATTATTTGTATTTTTTTTATATAAAATTCATCCGCACTTTTGTATTTGAAAAGAAATAATGTTTCATTTTTAAATCACCTGATTGCCTTAATTTATATGATCAGATTACTAATGATATTGATATTAGAATATCTTTTTTTCATGAATAGCGTGTTTTAAAGACTACTATATTATCCTTACCATAACATTAATAAAGGACAATAAAAAAAACATACATTATTATTTCATAATATATAATATAAAATATATCATAAACACTACCACAATGAATAACTATGGCTACAATTTAATTTCATTTATACATGTTATCACCATAGATGTGTTTTTAAAGCATCCAAATCTTTCTAGACCAAGAAACAATACATAGAAAAACTAATGTCTTCTTAAGACTTTTGTTTAAACTAACAAATTTTAGTTTAGTGAAAATATTCTACTTGAGTTAACATTTTATAATGGAAGCATTAACTTTTCATTCTATTGAAAGCTTGATAAGAAAAGTCTTGATATTCTTTAATTTCAATGATTGTATCCTAAAAATAATAATTCAAATAAATACATGATAATTCTTAAATTATATTGTTTTTTACAATATTCTTCATTTCCTTTTTTTTTCATTCAATTTTGAACATTGAAATATTTATAAGCAATTAATCCTTCAACAGTTATTAATAAAATATCTTTTTTTTAATAAAATCATTATGAAATCATATAGAAAATATGATTTTGATTCAACTTTCTTAAGTTTGTTATATAGCACTTCTTATTATTAGGTTGTCTAACAATTATAGCATACCTTCTATGATCTTTTGTAGTTATTGGATTAGATGCATGAATAAACATGTTAGATAAATCATATGTATATTAAAATATTTTAATTTTGTTGTCATCAAGCTACTTTTATACAACAACTATAGGGACTAAACCGTCTAGTGGTCACAACACTATTAGGTTGTCTAGTGGTTCAACAACATAAAAACCTTGAGCATTTTAATCTTAAATATATTTCAAAACTTAAAAAAAAACTTGTTAGAGGGATGCTCAAACTTTCTTGGAAAACTTATCTTCTTTGTGAAGCTTGCTTGAAGGGAAAGCAAGTAAAAAAGTTCTTTTAAATCTAAAAATTGTGTGTTTACTGATAGACCCCTTCAACTTTTGCTTATGGATCTATTAAGAAAAACTAGAACATTGATCCTAGGAGGAAAGAGATATGACTTGGTCATTATTGATGACTAATCTAGATTTACACGAATTTTCTTCCTAACCACAAGAGTTAATCTTTTTAGGAGTTTGAAGTGTTTTACAAAGGAGTACAAACAGAGTAAGGTTTTTGTATCTCTAGCATTAGAAGTGATCATGGTGTTGAGGTAAAAAATAAAGAGTTTCAAACATTTGTCATTCTAACGACATACATCATAATTTCTCTTCATCGAAAATACCTCAACAAAATAAGGGATTGGAAATAAGAACAAAACTCTTCAAGAGATGACTAGAATCATGCTTAGTGAGAACTCTATGTTAAAACACTTTTGTGCATAGGAAATAAACATTGCTTCTCATGTACAAAATCGAGTAATAATCAGAATTATCCTAGAAAAAACTTCATAGGAAATATGGAGGAATAGGAAACCCAACATAAGTTATTTTCACTTTTTTTGTTGTTTTTGTTATATCCTTTATACAAATTGGAAATTTTGACTTTAAGGTTAACATGGGTATTTTTCTTGGTTATTCCCATGTGTCAAATGATAAGAATGAAGCCTTTTGGTTGATCAAAGCCTTGAAGATTTGATGAAGTCAACACACATTGTAGCCTATAAAGACCTTGTATGATTGTATTTTTGTGTTTCTAGGTTGCCTAGTAAGCATCTCTCACCTAGCCATTCATGTGATCATTTGATAGTTTTGAATGTGTTGATAAAAACTATCTTAGAAATTATTTTGATCATCTGCATGTTTTAATAGATTAAAAGATCACGTTAATCTGTTAAAATGCTTCTGAAGTATTAAAACTAACTTTAGCTGTAATTTTAATTGGTTAAAACATCAGTTTAATGTGTTAAAAATGCTTAAAATCTTGAATATTTTTAAGACAGGTTTATTAATCTAATGAGACTATTTTTCAATAGATTAATTGTCTTTGGCTAAGATATTTTACACTTTGGATATGTTTTATTATTAAAAATTTGAACTAGTCCATTAATTTTACTGTTAAGTAAAATTAACAGATTAAGTCGAGTTTTTAATAGGTTAAAACTATTAGTTTTTATGAAAATCTCTCTCTATATAAATAGTTTGAATTTCAAAATTAAAATAGATCTTTTACAAATATTTCTGAAACGCGATTTGAAAGAGAATCTTTCTGAGCAAGAATAATTGTGTGGGCAATCCAAGACTTTAAGATTTGATCCTTGAATTTGGTTCTTGAGAAGATTGCATAGGAGATCATCATTCATTTTTTTGATTTGATCTTTGTCTATAAACCAGGTGATTTTATTTCTTGTTATTGTTTCTTGTAAGCATTTCTAGATGGGAATTATCCAGTGGAATTGCAGTAAGGTTCTGTAATGGTTGGGTGCAAGTCTTGTAGGGTTCAAGACTTGTGTTCTTGTTTGTTCTTAGGCTTACTAAGGGTTGTAAGTGTGTATAAGAACAAATTTTCAGTTTAGTGAAATCTTATTTGTGGTTGGGTAATTGGATGTAGTTCTTGTGAAAGAGTGAACCAGTATAAATCATATGTGCACTTCTTTATTTTTTGTTTTGCAATCTGCATCTTATTTCTCTTAATTGATTTTGAAAATGATAAAACAAGTTAATTTGCGTTTTTAACAAATTATTTTTTTGAAAGATCTATTCACCCTCCTCTAGATCTTATTTTTGCATTTTATCATCAAAGGCTTACAAGGTTTACAACTCTAGTACTTTAAATTTTGAAGAAACCATAAATGTTAAGTTTGATGATTTTTCCTAGACTGATAGGAGACTATAAATTGACTGAGATTTTCATATATTCACATAGGTGGAACAAACGAAAGAAGATCATCAGATGCTTCCAAAGGGTCAGACTCCAAAAGAGTATCAAAAGAAGGTTCGTCATACCCAAATTACACTGTCAATACCTTGAGGAGGACCTAAAGATACATTTTGTCTCATCCTCACGATTAGATCGTAGGTAAGAGAAATTATGGCATCGAAACCATATCATCCTTCAAAGATGAAGATAATTTGGATTTGGTGTCGCAAGTGGAGCCAAAGAACATAGATTAAACTCTAGCAAACGAAAACTAGATTTTAACCTTGGAGGAAGCGGTCAACTAGTTCATTAGAGATGATGTTTAAAAGTAGATGCCTCCTCCTATTGATCAAAGTATGATTTAGGACTAGACAGGTCTTCTGCAACAAGCTAGACAAAGATGACAAAGTGGTAAGAAATAAAGCTAGATTGGTAGTACATGACTAAAATTAGCAAGAAGACATAGACTTTATCAATACTTTTTCACCTATTAAAGGCTTAAGTCAATAAGGATTTTATTAGGCTTTGCTGCTTTTAAAAATATAAAAATTTTCCACATGTATGTTAAAAATACATTTTTAAATGGTTTTATTGAAGAAGTTTATGTAAAACAACGTCCTGATTTTGAAGATCCTTACAAAACAAACCATGTTTATAAACTCAAAAAGGTTATATATGGTCTTAAGCAACCTCCAAGAGTTTAGTATGATTTAATGAGAAATTTTCTCTCAAAAAGTGGTTTTGTTAAAGGAAAGGCGTTGATACAACCTTATTCCATAAGGAATGCAATAAAGATTTATTGTTGTTGAAATTTATGTTGATGACATTATATTTGGTGCTACTAATGAATCTCTTGACAAGGAGGTTTTTAGGTTAATGTAAGGAAATTTCGAGATGAGTATGATGGGAGAACTCAAGTTCTTTCTTGGTCTCCAGCTCAAGCAATGAGAGAAATACATCATCATACATCAATGAAAGTACATCAAGAAAATGTTGAATAAAATCAAAATGGCATACTCAAACTCTATGAGGACTCCTATCACACTTCTACACCTTTAGACTAGGATGAAAGTGGTAAGAAGATAGATTAGATGATTATTGAGGTATGATATGTTCTCTACTTTATCTTACAAATATTACGCATAACGTTTGTCTATATGCAGGATTCCAGTCAAATACAAAAGAGTCTCATTTGAAAGTTGTCAAGAAGATCTTGTTGTATATTATAGGCTCTACTAATTTGTGCTTGTGCTACAAGAAAAATGATAATTTCATATGAGAAGGCATGCAAACTATGCTAGAGATAGACTTGGTAGAAAAAGCACAAGTGGAGGATGTCACTTCCTTGATCCATGTTTGATCTAACGATCAAGAAAGAAGCAAAACTCGTAGCTTTGTCTACAACAGAAGCGAATTATATGTCAGATGTCAACTACTATTCTCAGTTTCTATGGGTAAAATATCAACAAGAAGATTACTCTGGTTTTCAAAACAATATACTTGTATATTGTAACAATACTAGTGTAATCAATTTTTTCGAAAAATCCAGTCTAGTATTCTAAGGCTAAGCATATAGAGGTAATATATCACTTCATTCATGGTGATATAAAAAAAAAGTTTTTGAACTAAATTTAATTAGGATTGATCACCAATGGGCTGACATTTTTACTAAGGCTCTACTTGTAGAATGATTTGATTTTATTAAGTCTTATTTTAATATGATTGATTTCTTTGATTCCATTTGATAAAACAAGGCATCATCTTGTAGTACTACTATGTGATATAAGTTTATATAGATATAATAAGCTTCAAACGTTAACTGATTATAGACCATTAGATACATTTAATGTTATAAGTCTAAAAGATGTACATTTAATGTTATACGTCATGAACATTTATTGAGTAGCAGATGAAGACGAAGACATACTCCAATGCCTATGGCAATAAATTTTTTATTTACCCCTTCCATCTTCAAATTCCTTTTGAGCCTCCAAACATTTGGTGCAAAGTGTTTGCCCATTGTATAATTTGATCATGATTTACTCTCTGACTACAAGTTAGCTTCTTCCAAAAAATGTTGATATTTAAAAATTAGATGCTATAATAGACAAAGGCATTCCTTTCTTCCCACCCTTGAGTCTGATAGAGACGATTGTTGTAGGTGATGAGATGAATTTGATCATCCCTTGGATCCATACCTCTAAGCCCACCAATGACCCAATCACTTATGAGATTGATCCTCTCCATCCGGGAAGATTACACTGAATGAAAGGATCACATGGATCTATTCAAAGTTTAGTGATGCTCAAGATGCTTCTGCAAGAGAGATTTAGACACCATGTTGCTTCCAACCTATATTAGCAAAGTGGCAAGTGCACTTTCTTTGCTTTTGGGTTTGTGCATCCATGTTTCACCGAAAAGATCAAGTTTTATCTTGCACTAGATTGCCTTCGATTGTGCTTACTTTTCAATATGTATAAAGGTAAAGAGGTCATTCACACTGAAGACAAACCTTCTCATCTCTTGAAAGAAATCCTTATCTGACTCACACACAACAAGTTGACATCTCTTAAAGGTGGACATCACATGACCTATTTCAGTTCAACATATTCAAGTCCTCTACTCACATTAGAGGACTCTCACCAAAAGAGAAACATGTAAAATATGGTCATGAGCTCTCATGTATCCCCTTCGTGGATATCATATATCCTCTTTCCAACGTTACATTGAGAACTATAAAGCAGGTGTATTTCTACCCTCTTCCAATTGATACTGCATTAAGCATTTAGTGTGGCTCTGCCCACTTGTTCTTTATGAATGTTCTATGATTATTTTGTGGTGCACCAAGAAGATCTCGCAAATCTCATATCTACGTCAACAATTTCTTGGAAGACATTAAAGCTGTTATGAATCAACAATCATTCTAACACATGCTTTCAACTCTAGAAAAGGTTACCTACCATGTACGATCCTCTTCTTTACTCCAATTTGAATAAAGGTATTATAACTAAGGTCTAATAAGTTATACTAACTATCGAATGTTGCTTAAAGAAGATATAAGTATTCAATGTTTCATATAACATATTTAATGTATCTCTACATCCTTGTATGGATAGACACAAACTCAAAGATAGTTATGAAAGTTGAAATTTCTCGAGAGACAAAAAGAATTTGTAAAAATTCTTTCTTCTAACTCTTTTTAAAGCAAACTTTGAAGTTGAAAAAGAAATATTAAAACAAACTTTTTCAACTATCAATTATTGTGTATTCTACCTGTTCACAGTATCAATACCCACAAGGATCCGTGCAAAAGAACCTCTAAACCTTGACAAGGTACACTCATCCAAAGACAAAGGTGTACCACTACCTCTAGCAATGGAAAAGAGAGTACGAGGCTGCCATTATTCCATAGGCAAACCCTTGAGCCTAACCCAACGTTGAGCCTTGGTGATCTTAACCATGGATGTAACGAAATCTCATGTCCAAACAAATGCTGTCAAGACCAACCGAGATAAATTCCAAGTCCCAGCCACAAGAATCTTACGCATATCTTCAAGAGATGAGAATTCAAAGTCATAAAAACCCTTATAGTCTAATGGCAAGGTCTACCTTTAGGACACAATTGTTTTCAAAAGATTTTCACAAAAAACTATGCTAGAATAAAAGAAGGTCATATAAATGTATATAATATATAGAAGGTGCAATGAAAAATTATTTATATTAATTCAATTAACCTGAACTACATCTAATATAATATAAATTATAATAGATTCGTTTAAGGATAACTATAATATCATTATTTATATCTTATATCATGAAAAGGAGGACTCCAATGACTTCTATTTGATAACATCTCCACCACAACTCAAATCATACTCATTCTTACTATTATTTTATATTTTCTTATTTATTTTCAGTTATGAACTCTCGTTCGCCTCTCGCACATACCTCATTGACATAAATTTCTTTGCTCATGAAAATCTAAAGTTAGAAGGGGCAACCTTATTGATAATTCAACCATAAGTTACGAATTGAAATGTCGTCAATTATCTTTAATAGAGTTTCAGTATGATTAGATAATGAAAATTCTTGTCATTGTAATAAGAGTATTGGTTGCTAAGGGGCCTCATAGTTTGGGAGAGTTAGCTTTCTATCAATATTTCTCACAGGGGACTTTTGAAGGGAACAATAGTTAGAGCAATGAATGTCGCCTGTCTTGTGTCTATTCTCAATATTGCTGATAAATGAGATTCCATTCTCATTTCGAAAGGTAATCATCGTAGTAGGATTCCATGTATTGGCTTAAAATGTTACTTCAGTGAGAAGTTCAGAGTAAAAAGACTCCTAAAATAATAAATCAAAACATATTTGACATCTACATTAACATTTGTTGCCAACAAAACAAATGTTGGTTAGTGTGTAATAAAATTTGAATACAAGTATAATACATTTTATTTTTTGTATAGCAATGACATGTATTATTTATGAGATTTTTTTTCCTTTCAACTAAGAGTAGTTATGAGTGACAGATTCTATTTTAGAACACTAAACCTAATTGTATATCAAAGATTGGGCATTGATTAACCTAAAGTAATACTATATTTGAAATGAAATAAGAAATTGGTGATATAAATGAATAATTTATGACCATTTGGTATCTCTATGTTTGAAGGTAGCTTATGTAAAAATAAATAAGAACTGATAATAAATTGAGACAGTCCTCATACATGAAAACATTGACGGGATTAACAATCATACTAAACCTTTATTTCCTAACTCATGTCTGCCTCTACACAACATCAAGGAATGTTTCAACATTTAGTACCCATATGCCACTCACATAAAACTGTTGGTACACTTAAAACAATAAAAAAGACATATTATATTATATACAAAAGAGAGACCACTCATTACAATTCACTGCTGATACACTTGAAACTATGATCTTATTGAGTCATCCAAACGACACTTACTCACCCCCTCAACATTCTGATGAGCAGATTATTGCTTCATCTTTGGTTTCCACACTTTGAATTGAAGAACTTTTATCCTTTTCCTCAGCCTTCTTGCATGCTTTCTCTTCAGGTGGTTCCTGTTGCATTCCCAGTTCACTCAATAAAGCCTTAATCCACACAAACATGGAGCTCCCCAAGCTAACCCAAGAGATGGCTTTGCCAACTTCATAACTGTAAACCTGTCCTGAAAAGCACCAACTCAAGAGCAATATGTTCCCATTGTAGAAGAAGACACTGAGCAATTCAAGGAGCTTCAGAAACAAATACTTGACAGAAATTGGCCTCAGTAAAGGGTGCTCAGAAAGTGAATCAAAGTCCAACTTAGAAATCACTGGCCAATGAGACAAGTACCCCTTTTTCACCTTGTGATCCCTCACCCACTCAATGATATAATGAGCCAGCTTCGACACCAACAAGTGTAACAAGCCGATGACAATGTTGAACAAGCAAGTTTTGAAAATCTCATGGTTGAACTTCAAGGCAGCTTGCCAGTACCAATCTATGGCACCACGTGTGGCTCCCCAGTAGACCAAAGAGGGTACTCCAATCCCAACACAGATTCCAAGATGAGAGTGAATCTCAAGAGCAAATTTCACGTACAAACTGATGGGAATGCTTAGACCCCATGACCATGGCTCGTTCATGAAGGCACCAGAGAGGGAGGAAGAGCCTTCATTGATGAAAGCTAGGATACAAATGGAGAGGAAGTGAAAGATTTTGTCAAAGTCAGGTCCTTGCAAAGCCATGTTGGTTGATCCGAGGAGGAGTAGGGAAGGTGTCACGAAAGGTTTCTCTTATGTTGGATCATTTGAAGAACTGCTTCAGCAGAATAGGGTCATTTATAGAACACAAGAAATTTCCTTGAAATTTCCATTTTCATGAACATTTGAAAACTGTTGTGCGTACAGAGAGGAAGTACTTGAAATTCCTTCATGTATTGCCATCTTATATGGGCTTCTTTTAAGTGTTGGTGCTTTCTACTTGTAAGTGAGCCAGAATCTTCAGAGAAGTTTCGTTTTTCCAGTTTAGTGTTAAAGTAGTAGTTGTAACGCCAGTACGTTTCTCTTTTTATCTTATGTATCTGTGTTAGCCTTTAGCGGGAAAATAATTCCTATTTTTTTCCGAAATATTCTTTTAGTTTACACTTCTTTTCAAAATAAATAAAAGTAAAAAAAAAATAGGGTGAGAAAGAAAGAATGAAAGTGTCATTACCAACTATATTGCGGTATGGTATAATGAAAAGGGAAAAAATTAATATATCACTAAAAATCAATATTACACATAGGACACATTAATATTATAGTATTTTACATTTAAATTAAAATAACTGATTATATCATTAAAAAAATAACACATACAAAATTTTTGGAGTCACATACATATTAATTATATATAGAGAGAGATATCACTCTCCTAAAAGAACTAAATCTTATTAGTGATGGAAAATGTGTTATGAGAAGAGTACAAGAGACAAAGGTGTAAGAAGATGTGTTTTAAAGGCAATGGTAGGGTTCTATTTATCCATGGGAGTAAGAGAGTTATCAATTATTGCGGGTTTATATGTGTTTGTAATCTAGAGTTCTTCTGTTATAGTAAGCATCTAATTGTTTATGCAAAATTTGTGTAAGCAACAAGTCTTAGAATGCCATCAGTGTCCTTCGAAGGCAAACATTTTGAGATTTTATTGACACTCCTCTTAAAAGATAATCCAAATCCAATTTGTCATTCCTACTCCAATTATTAGATCCCTTATAATTTAATAATAAAAAAAATATGTATATTAATTAACAAGACAAAATATGTCATTTGATGTAATCATTTCATGTGCATAATGTATATTAAGATTGACTTAATCACTCACTGATTATTGTTCCTGAGGATAAACATTTTGAGATTTTATTTTTCTAATGGAACTTTCCTCTTTTGTTTTTTTTTAATCTTTTTTTGTGTATTTTTAGTAAAGAACAACAATTTCATAGCACAATCTACTTGTTTTTCATTTCTCAACAGCAGACGATTCGCAAGCTATATAAAACAAAGAACAATTCAATCCCCACATCCTAGAAATATCTAATCATAAAAGTATTAAATATGTTTTTCATTCCTGAGTTTCTTTATAAATTACTTTAGTCATTATGTTAAACAATTGACATCTTACATTTTTAAATAATTAAATTAATAATAGTTTTCATTAACAAATTACTTTAATGTTTGGTTTACTCAACTAGAAAAAAGTATATATATTTTATTTGTATAAGTTGGTCGGGAGTAGAAGATTATTAGCAATAAAGACATTAACGTTGTTGGTTAACAAAGACATTATCACAAAAACCATTTTGACAACACAACTTTAGAGATAAAAAAATACATTTAACTCTTTCTAAAATTAAATTATTCTTTCACCGATAAAAGACTTTATATTTCATCTTCCACTTACACAATTTATTATTACAGAATAAAGGTATTGTGATCCTGATTCAACTGGTTATATTTTCTGAAATACTGACAATATTCTGTGAATATTGAAACGTGCCATCCTCTTCCACCTTACAAATAAAGTGAAGAATCATATCCTTTCTATCTCGGACTTTTTATGACTTGAAGAATACTCATCAATTTTAAGTAAAAATGCATGGTGAATAAAATTTATCAGAACTTCAAATTTTTTAGAATCAAATTTTAAAAAATTCAAACATTAAAAATATATTTAACTCATTTTAAAATTAAATAAAATATTAAAAATATATTTGACTCTTTCCAAAATTAAATAAAATGCTAGTTGAACGGAATTATCAAGAACTTCAAATTTTAGAGATCTTACTTTATATTTATTAATTTCGTAACTTCCAGAAAAAGTTTAATCGATATTTAAAATTGTTTCAAGAATAAATTGCTAGCATTCCTCGTTTCCTAATAATAATATACTTGGGGTTCCTCTTTCTACAACTATCTTGGGGTTGAGAGCTAGAAACAAACTCTACCTTATAAATTATGCACGGATTCAGTACGAGTTATTCCTGTCCATCAAAATATTGCGGTTCATGACAACAAATTAAGAGAATATCTAGGAAAAGGAAAGAAAAATTGGAAGCAAATGTGCACTTAATAGAAATATTTAATTCTGTCAAACACAGTTCTGTAATAGATGTTTAGCACATCCAAATATAGCACTCTTGACCCATATCCCAGCACCCATAACCTATAATACACCATATCTTCCATTACGTTTCCACGACCTGAATTTCAAAATAAATCGTTCATTGACCAAAAGTTTCGAAACAAGGTATCATTTTCCCTCTCCAGGTCCACCAAAGAGATAACCCAGAGAAGAACCACCACCGGGGGCAGCATGAACCTTGGTTGAGGGTCGGTCCTGCAGAAGAATTGGAAAAGAAATTCAAACATCAATCCAAATGAATTCCAAAGATAATAGAGTCTTAGCATGCATAGGCAGCAGCAATCTACTTTTCATTTATCACTTTAGAATGTCATGGAAAGTATCACCTTAATGTACTTTCAATTTGCAAGACATCATCACTTTAGTACAATAAAGGGGTATTGTAATGAATTTGCCATGACAGTTTAATTAAATAAGCACACCTAGGACCAGATAAAAATAAAGGGATAGGAAGTCAAAACTGAGCAATGTGAGCACTAACATATTCATAGATAACAATCAGCGTTCAAGGATAAATACACGATGGTTAAGTATATTTATTCTCATTAAGTAGATTCATCCTCATTGATAAGGCAAAACAATCACTTGATTCTTATGCATATAGCAGTAAGAATCTAACCCAGATAAAATTTTATCATTCACACATTTGCTCATTCCACACTTGATCAACATACGGGGTGACAAATTATTTAGAATTATCGAGACCTAATTATTTAGAATAATCAACATACGAGGTGACAAATTAAATCATCATCTATATAAACCCACATTAACAAAATTATTGAAGTACAAAACATATAAGACAATTAAAACACATTAGGGACAACCAACTTATTTTGTAAGGGTGCAGTATAGCAGTTTTAATCTATCTTAGGGTATAAATAACTTTCATGATGAGTTCAGGTGTCAGAGATATAATATAACACCGTTGCTGTGTGTTCCATTTAAAAAGTTTAAGCTTTTTGTATAGTTAGTTCTTGACGCAGAGGTCAACTATATTACTAACACTTGGAAAAAAGAGAAATTTAATATATGTTAGAGGACAAAATATTACCGTGATGAAGTTGCCAGTGTTCTGGCCTTCAGTAGAATGACTGTTGATACCAGCAGGCTTGTTAGGGTCTATTGATTTAGGAGCCTCAGCCGGTTTTGAAGGAGGCACGTCATTTACAGCCTGTACTTCAGGTGGGGCATTATTTGTTGCAGGTTTTGGGGCTGGGGCTTCTCCACTGCCAAAAAGATAGCCCAATGAACTTTGACCACCACCATAGCTAACTCCTCGGCCCATGCTATTCAACTGATTCTTTAAACCTAAAGTTCGGTCTCTGCCTTCAAATAAACAGACAAAGATCGCATCAGAAGTGAGAAAAGACACAACAAGAAAAGAAATTATAGAAATAATATGCACATACATACATATACATATTCATACAACAGTCCAAAGCAGGCAGTAAAAATTTAACAAATGTATTTTCACAAGCATTCAAAAACATCCAGTACGTCCAACCAATCAAAAAGCGCATAGATTCACCATATTGAAATTTGAAAACAAACAACTGATCAACAAACTTTATTGACACCGTATTCTGTTTTATAACCAGTTTTCTTCATCTTCCGGCCAATTGATCTTACATCTCCTTAAACTTCAGGTTTTAAAAACAATTCAAAATCACAATTTTGACACAGCATCAAGGCTTTTCGGGTGGTCGCCACTGCAATTGTGGTTGCATCGGCTATATTCACCCGTAATATTAGGAAATGCAACACAACCACAAATTAAAACCTGGACTAAATTCATGTAAGATATATAGCTAATCCAATCCTTGAGCCAATACACAAAACAACAAAAACAACAAGCACATACCTGCAAAACAGAATAAAAAAATCAAATGTTCTATCCTCACATTTTTTATGGTGGAAACAGAGTAACAACCGTCCGTTTCCTCCATTATCATTCACGTTTCACGATATAAGAGGGAGCACAACGCCATGAACAGATTCAAATCAATCAGAAGAGAAATCTAATACATCAAAACCGACCACTCCATACAGCAAAACGAAAATTGAAAATGGATCTGAAGAAGGGATATTGACGAGGTACGCAAGGGATCACCAAATAAAATGCAACATGCAAAATTAGTATCGAGAATAGAAATGAAAATAGAAATTCGGGTGGAAATGGAACCCTAACGGAATAAGAGAACGGGTTACCTGTGGGTGAGGAAGGAGCAGATCTGGGAAACGGAAAGGCCAGGCAAAGAAAAATGAAAGAAGTGTGTTATAAATACTCCTCACGTTTCACACTTTCCGATGCAGTATAAATTTGTTCAAAATAATAATAATAAATAAATAATCAAATTTAAAAATAGATTATCAGTTTAAAGATTTGTTTTTTTTACACTACTTATTTTCATGACAACCTTATTGATTTGCTTATTTTTACAAGATAAATTAGACATTTTTAAACACTAATTTTGTTGAAAATTACTTCCTTCATTCTATTATATATATATATATAAGTTTCAATAATATATTAAATTTTTAAGATCACAAATCTAAAATTAGATATCCAGACAAGTATGTGTATTTAAGTCCACACCTATACAAATTCGTATTATAAAAAAATTTGTCCTTTTAATCAGTCTTTAATTTACATAAACGGTAAAATCTACAGGTTAAATGGGTAAACATACACCCGTAAAGATACACTAATATTTTTTTAGCATTTATTTGTATAACAATAATTTACTAAATCCATTAAATAATGAACAATAAATAAATTTTAGGTTGAATTAGTTTTGGTGATAATCATTAAAAGAAGAAAATATTAGATTTTAGATTGAATTAGACTTGGTAATAACCTATAGAAACAATAATATTAGATTTTTGGTTGAATATGACTTAGTGTTATAGGTTGCGAGTGGCCAATGAAGACTGCGGATAGTCTGTAAGTAAAAACCGCTTAACCTGTGGGTTGTGCGGAACGGGTATAAAAAATCCGCACTTAAAATTTACCAAAAAATATGAGTCTGCACCCGTGCGGACTGTGGGTGATACGGGTAGTTCGCGAACTTTTGTCCAAATATGCAGCTTTATACATACCATAAGATTAATCATCTTATTATTTAAAGATTAATCATCTTAAAGCGTCGTCATGAAACTATAAGATTCTAAATGTATTGGTGGTATGGTATCTTTAAGTATGAAACTATAAGATTCTAAGTATATTAGTGGTATCTTTAAGTTTAATAATCACTTCTTGTGAAGAAAGATAAAGTATTATTAAAAAGGAATACAAAAAAAGGAAGAAAACATATGGAAGAACCAAACTAAAGTTTGTGTATATCAACAAAATTCGAACCATCACATACTATATCTATCTCTAAGAAAATCTTCTCAAACATAATTTGGTAAATTATGAAACCACATAAAGTCAATTTTAGAATCAACACATAGATTTGTCAACTTATGAGCACATCTATTTCTTCCTCAAAAAATATGAGTAATAGAAAAATCAATAGTATTACATATAGCCCTACAACAATACCAATGATTTCTAATAGACCATGGGAGAATATTAGATTTCCAAAAGGCTTCAAGAATAAGTATTGAATTGCATTCAAGCCAAATATTAGACCAACCATGGCAAGAATTTCCCCATCAATTAAGCTTTGATAGCAAAAGTTATACAAATATAAGAAGTAAAACTCTTCAAATATTCCTCCATGTGTTCATGAAAAATACCACCACATGTTGTCAAACCAAGTACTCCATTTGATGCCTCATCCACACCATATTTAATCACATCCATATGGCATTTTCCAAATAATAGTTCATAAATAGGTGCTCTTTTAGCACGAAAAATAACATTAAATTTTTTATAATAAGTAATTCTTGAATATTGTTGTCTATAAACTCCTTAATCAAATTATCAGTCAACAAGCAACTGGAAATGACAAAAGTCATACCTGAATTAAAATTAATAAATTTATCAAACCTATAAGAGTTGTGCATCTTCCATATCATCCAAAATATGTTAACAAATGTTATCAATCTAATGTCCTTCAACTGAGAACTACACCTATTAAAATGAAAGTTTGTAAAGTTCTATAAAAGAAGTTGTGTTAACCTATGTAAAAAATTGAAAAACACAAGAAGGAAAGATTGAACTGTGTTTTGAAATCTTTTTTATAAGTTTTCAAGTATTATTTGACAAATGGCTCTTATCAAATAACAAGTTGACACGTTAAACGCACATAAAAAACAAGATGTTCAAAAACACTTTTGAATAAAGTAAGTTAAGATATAAATTCTTCCTTTTAAGCTTAATCAAGCATAATAACATGTAATTGAAAGAAGCAAGGGAAAGAATGACTAAACATAAACGTTTTTATACTAGTTCACTTGAAACTCACAAACTACGTCAGTTCTCAACCAATTAGTCGAGTTCCATTAGCATAATCATGTTGTAAGCTACAAGTATTTTTTCAGCTCGTAGCCACTTTTGGCTTAAACAAGTATTATTTGGGAATATAATCACTCCTGGCTAACCCTTTACAAAAGAGAATGAAAAGTGTGATCAAAGATCATAACAAGGTTTCTCATATAGAAGGTTAATGTCTTAAGATGTATACAAGGTTTAGCTTGCTTCTATAAATATCTAAGAAACACAATTAAGTGTTCTTCTAAAGCTTAGAGTCAGATAGAAGAATTTAGCAAAGTTTCAACACTTGATTTTTAAAATTATTTGTTACTTTCTTCTTCTAACGAGACTCTTATATAGTATTGTGAAACAAGTAGCCGTTAGAGTCCCATTCTGACACATTTCAGCTTTATGTTTTCTTTAAAGAACTTTCTCTTAATCGACCACAAATTCAAAAGACTTGTATCACAAAGAGAAAGATCATATACATTGCAGATATGACTCACATTATATTCATCTGGGAGATCTAAGTGATAAACATTATTATTTATTCTCTAAAGGACTTTGAAAGGATCATTAGCACGAGCTTGGAGCTTGGATTTTCTTTGATTAGGAAATCTATCCTTTCTCAAATCAACCCAAACCCAATCTCTAGGTTGGAACATAACCTCCTTCCATCCTTTAGTGGCATGACTTCTAAATTTTTCCACCTTCCTTTTTATTTCTTGCTTGACCTTGATGTGTAAATATTTTATAAACTTGGATCTCTTGCTCATATCTTTACACGTCGTTTTTTTTTGTAGTAGGAAGGGGAGATAAATTAAAAGGGGTCAAAGGATTAAACTAATAAACAATCTCAAAAGGGGAATGTGAAGTGATAAAATGAACAACTCTATTATATACAAACTGAATATGAGGTATATGTGTTTCCCACTCTTTTGAGATTTTTAAAAATCATGCATCTCAAAAGTTGAGACAAAGTCTTATTAACCACTTTTGTTTGACCATCAGTTTGTGGGTGACAAGTTGATAAGTCCTTGACCACTAATAAAGGAGATGAGTATTCTAGGAGGATCACAAGAAGCATGATGAGAAGAGACACTTCCTCCTCACCCTTTTTCTTTAGTTTATTTAGCATTTTCATCATGTCTTAGATACCTAGACTTATGTTTTTTTTCTTAATTTTGTAGAGTTTCTCTTGGAACAATTTTTTTCTACAAGTGGAGTCTTGTTGAGGCAAAGAAGCACATGGACTTGAGGCCCATGAAGGAGGATGTCCAAGAGAGAAAGGAGAGATCAACATTAGACCTTCTAGAAGAAGCATAGGGCGGCTTGGTGCCACACCTCCTCTTTGACCTAGCTTCTAGAATGTGTGTCTTGCCCACCAAGAATAGAATATGTCTAATATATTTTCTAATGTAATTCCCTATAGGTCTCCAACACATGCTTATATATGGAGGCCTTTCCACCACTTGTAAATGGTTGAATATTTTGAGTAAAATTGAGAGCATTAGGTCGTGAGTCCTAATGTGTTCCTTGGTAAAGTGACGTGAATGTGCATAAGTTCCCTTCCCCTTCCTATTATCTCTTTTTCCATTACTTTCCATGTTCTTTACTTTCTTTACTTTCTTGTTATTTAATTTCCAACACTTATGTTTCACGCCTTTTACTTCTTGTCTTGCTATCTTGTTTAATTTCTTATCTTTCCTCCTTCCTTTGAGCTTTTGTGAAGTGAACTTTCACACTTAGATAATCTCCATGTCTAATGGGGATCTTCCTTATGATTTTCTTCACTTTAGCTTTTTATCAAACACCTTGCATGCTAATTGTTAAAATGGACCCTTATCACAAGTAGTAGAGAAAAGAATTTTAGTATCAAGCTTGCCCCATAAGGTCCTCCGAAAATGGCTAAGGAACTTTGTATCTTAGTAAAAATTATGCTTTTGGAAAGCCCATGTAATCTAACAACTTTGAAAAATAGACTAGTCCTCCGAAAATGGCTAAGAAACTTTTAGTAAAAAATTATGCTTTTGGGAAGCCCATGTAATCTATCAACTTTGAAAAATAGATTAGCAATAAGACATGCATCATCAACTTTGTGACATGATATAAAGTCAACCATTTTGAAAAATCTATCCACTACCACAAAAATGGAGTCAAGTCCATTCCTGAATCTAGGCAAACCAAGCACAAAATCCATAGAGATATCATCCCAAGAAATATTAGGAGTCGGAAGGGGAGTGTAAAGACCCTAGAGTAAGACTTTAAATTTGACCTTTTCACACATTGCATTTTTACCAAAATTTTCAACATCCTTTCTCATATGTAGCCAATAAGAATTTTTTTCCAAAACCCTAAAGACTTAATTACCCCCAAAATGTCCCGGCATACCACCTTCATATGATTCCATTAAAGAATTCCTTAGGCATGCACAAACTTTGTTCTCTAAAAAAGAAAACCTTCATGAAAAAAAAAATCTTGATGAGATCGCTTCGAGTAATCCTGATAAATAAAAGAGAAGTCATCATCTTGTTAATACAACTCTTTAATGTAATCAAAACCCAAAACTTAATTTTCAAAATGCTAAAGAAAGTTTGTCTTTTAAAAAAAACATCAACAACAATATTAATTTTTCTATGCTTGTGTTTGATCAAATAAGAAAATTAATCAATGTATTCCTACATTTTAATTATTGAAAACATGATCATCTAAAAAATATAAAAATAAAAATACTCGTTGAAAGAAACTATTTTCACTAAGTAAAAGATTTATAGCTATAAATTTATCTCTTAATTTACATGTATATATATATATATATATTTATAAATACATTTATCATAACTTTTATATATAAACTTATACTATATTTTTAATTAAATATTGAAAATTAAATAGTTATTATTGAAATACTTTTAAGAGAATCTTTATAATTTTAAAAGTATTATTTAATTTAAGAAAATTACATAAATAAAAAATAATTTTGTATCATGTAAGTTATTATTATTGTTGCTGCTATAAATTCCATAATTTAAAAAAAATGAAAGATAGCTTTTATAAAATTATATGTAATTATAACAACAATAATTTGTAATTTGAATGTTGTAAATATTATATTTCATTATTATCTTATTTGTTATCTACCGTATATCAAATATTTTATTGAATTAAAATTTATCATGATATGTCATTCTCGTATACTATCAGATTCTGACATGGACTTGACCCTCAACTCCTAAAATATTGCGAACTATGTCCATGAATAGAAGAATTCTGATAACCTAACATTATCATATCACAATAAATCTAGATCGATATCTTTCATATTTTAGCCAGAGGTAATACGAAATTGACTTTTATGATTCCTTGCCTTGAATAATAAAGTTATCAAACACTATTGTTTGAAAGATTAACTACAATAATCAACCTAAATTAACGGACAAACTATCCATTCACCACCGTGGAACTAATTACAAAACTTGTGTTTAACTCAGAGCTTAATTTATAAGTCAAGTGAGCACTGCTGCAGATAAAATTCCTTGGAATGATTATGCGTAGTGTTTAAAGTGTTTGAAAGTGACATAGGCTATCATTACAAGTAGAAGAAAGTAAGGAAAAACTAGCAAGTTGAAAGAGAAAATACTGTTTAAAACAGCGGAAATTTCTTTTAGAAAGAAATTAAAAAACAGAATCTACTAAGCATGGTACCCGTAATTAAACCGGTCCTTATCCAATAGATTTAGAGTATTCAGTGATAGTAGCATGACGAAGCAAAAGTATACTAATTTTAATGTTTGAGTAACACTCAAATATTGCTGATGAGGGGGGAAAATAACATTGGCCCTAACATCCCCCCCAAAAAATAATACCTAATAGCCCTCATCTAGAAATTGATGTGCAGTGTATACATATAAATATTTGGATTCAAAGAATGACTGAGCAGACTAATCATACAATTCATATTCTACAAGTTTCAATTGAGCATTTTAAAATGATGCAGAAATGAACATCCATAAAAAACTTGATAGTCTGTACACAATTTCGTCGTTCGAGCCACCACACCAATGAGGTCACAACTGTAAGGTGCACCCTACCACCACATATTTGTTCCTCAATCTTAGTGGCCATTGCTCCCCAAGAGAAAATAACGTGACAACAGCCCAGTAAAAGGTGCTTGTCGTCAGGATTAAGTGCCATCTCCACATGCCAAAGACAATCCCCTTAAATCAAAACCTGTCATTATGAAAAGATCTATAAAGCAGAGGCGGGACAGAATTTGAACCTCGTATTGATCTGTCTCAACAGATAAACAATCAAGCAACCTACAAAATGAAAAATCAAATATCTCAGAACCAAATATATGAAAAAAAGCATTGTTTAACAAAAACAGCTGTCCTTTTTTGTCTCTGCAAAATGCAGAACCATGGCATTGTTCCTTGCAAGTACATCAATTTTATTTCTAAATATTGCATAAGAAATGAGGAAAGATATCTATTGCAACTGTTCTCTGGTGTATTTGGTTATATCTACATATATTATAAGCAAGGAAAGATACAAGAGTATAAGAAATCCTCAAGAACAAAAGATCACACAATCAAATATAAAGAGAAGAAAAAATAAATAAAAAACCGAGATAAAAAAAATTAACATAGCTTACAATCTCACTGAAGATCTAATAAAGATGCTATAATTATAAAAATGAGGAGCTAATCTTGTATAATATATTAAATTATATAAATATTATAGAAACATTTTTATTTATTTCAGCTTAATGTTTCTCTTTTACATAGAGTTTAACATGGAATCTAGAATCTTTTTCAAAACCGTGTTGACCCGCTAGGCCAACTAATTCCTGAGGACTCTTTTTTGCAAACCTCTCCATATTCGCTCTCACTATTACCACACCACCTTCAGCGAGTTTTCCTCAGTTTTTATTTTTATTTTTTTCTACAGTTTTCTAGAAAAAGTCTTCCAAGACCACACCAACCTCTGAACAATTCTCCCATTTTCTCTAACCATATTGTTAGTATTTAGAGGAGGGACGAGTCTAACTATTCCTCTTGGGCTTTCAAAATCAAGTTGTGGTTAAGTGATTGGGCTACAAATCCATACCATTACCTCTGCGAAATCCGTTATTATAGAAAATCGAGAATAGTGCATAAAGATTGAAGCTCAAATTTGTAGTGTTATTAAATTCAATGCACACCTCACTTAAACCTATTTCCCATCCCCATGGTATGTGTGCATCAATCAGATTGGAGTGAGGCTTGTGCCTTTTATACCAATGACACACAATGTACGTAGTGTGTCTACCAATTTTTGCTCCACAACATACGATTGCAACCTAATGGTCTTTACCATGTGCATGGTTTGGGCATTTTCAAACTATCATTCAGCAATTTGGAATGGTGCAGAACGATGTTGCTCATTCCCTGTTTTATCATCATTCTTCCCAAGGATGTATTTATCTCATTGTATATATAGATGACATTGTTATCACAGGTAGTGAGAAGAAGGGTATTGTACAATTAAAACAATATCTTGCTCAAAAGTTCCCGACAAAAGATCTTGGACACATGAGATATCTCCTTTGTATAAAAGTGACATAATCCAAGGATGGTTTGATAGTATCTCAAAGAAACTATGGTTTCGAATTTTAGAAGAAACATGGATGATAAATACTAAGCTTATGACACACCAACAGATCCAAGTGTCAAACTTGACCAAGGAGAAACTTATTCTAATCCTGAGAGATTGAGAACGTTAGTTGGTAAACTAAATTACCTCACTATGTGACCTATCCTAACATCATCTTTGCAAGGAGCGTAATAAGTTAATGTTTAAACTCTCCTTGTTAAGGCCATTGGGATGCATTCGTATGGATCCTAAAGTATATCAAGAAGTCTACTAGAAAAGGCCTCATTTATGAAAATAAGGGAAATACTCAAACTGTTGGGTATTTTGATGTTGACTGGCAAGGTCACCAAGCGATAGACACTCCACTTCAAGGTAGTATTCTTGTTGGGAGGTAATTTAATATCATGGAAAAGTAAAAAACAAAAATGTTGTGGCAAGATCAAGTGCAGATGCAAAATTCAGGCAATACCATTAGTTAGTTGTGAGCATATATGGCTAAAACAATTCCTCAAAGTTAAAATTTGAACAAAGTTCCCAAATACACCTTGTATGTGACAACCAAACAACATTACACATTGCCTCTAATGCTGCCTTTTATGAGATGACCAAACTTATTGAGGTAGATTGTCATTTCATACAAGAAAAATTGAAGTCTAGAAACATCACCATTGGATTTGTCAACAATATGAACAATTGACTGACATATTCACCAAGTCTCTAATAGGACAAAGGATTGATTATATTTATACCAAGTTGGGCTCATACAACTTATATGCTACAACTTAAGGGACAATATATAATTAAAGAAATAAAGAGTTGATCCCATATAATAAGGAATACCTAGATTATTTGGAATGTTTTTATTCATTCCATATCATATCTTTGGTATTAAAGGATATTAAATATCCACTATTTATTGTATTGATTCTTTTTTTAATATAAATAAAACACTTGTGTTGTCTCAAAAACACACAATTTTAGCTTAATGTTTTTCTCTTTCATAGAGTTTAACAAAAGATAACATCATTAAAAGAAAACTCAAAGAAACCTAAAAAAGTAGTTGATCCCAAATAAACTCAATAGAAGAATGTTGTGCCAATAAGGTTTTAGCATTTCTTTTCAACCATATAGACCAAAGAAATGCAGCCTAAGAACAATTACAGCTTTCAGGCATCTTTGTTTTTTACCAAATCCTCTTAAATTTACATACAAGAACTTTTGAAAATCCATGGCCAAACCTAGTGTTCACCAAAAACATCAAACTAGTTATTTAGAGAATGAAGCTAACGGGGCAATGCAAGAACAAACAAGAACATGATATATGATCATGTTTCCCCTTCATGAATCCAAATAAATTTTTTAAATAACTTGGTTGCTTTAGTACTTGGAGGTATTCATAGGCAAAGTTATGAAATTTGGATCTGTTTTGACAAATTTCTCTATAAACATTTCTAATAAAGAAAAATAGGAAGAAGAAATTAAATTAGCTTCTCCAAATCTTTAACTTGAGAAAAATAAAGAGAAGGGAAACTGTGTTTTTAGATAGCTAAATTCACCTCTCTTGTCTTCTCATATTTATAATGATAGTTCACAAATACAATAAAATAGAAAGTTAAAAGACATTCTAGAATCTAATTACAGAAGTAGATACAACTGTTTATTAATCTCTAGGGGTACAGACTAGCTTAATTACACAGCCTATTCTAAACCTTATTTCTAACACTCCCCCTCTAGTAAGAGCATACAAATTGTATGTGCCAAACTTGGAACAAATAAAGTCAATTCAAGGCCCTCTCAACAACTTAATACATCTACAAGTCGATTATTTAATTTGATAAATCGGTACCAATTTCCTTAGACAACAACTTCTCTAAAATAAAATGAGAGTCAATCCCTATATGTTTGGTCCTCTTTCATGGAACACATGATTAGAGCAGTGAAGTAAGTATCATATGATTCACGATACGAATCGTACGATACGTTACGATTCAGCCCCTCCACAATACGAATCGTGGAAACATTCGTTTTTGCTCCTGAATCGTTCATGTATCGCGTGAATCGTGGTTGGAATTGCATGAATCGCGATTATGGATCGAATCGTCCAGAAAATCGCAAGTAAACAGAAAAGGGTTAAAAACCCTAAGTTTCCTCTCATTTTTACCCGTAACTTGAGCAGAACTGTTTTGTCTCTTTCCTCCATAAAGCAACGAAGAAAACAGAAATGGAAGAAGAATGGTTGGGACTCCACGGGACTCCATAAACTGAGAAAGAAAACCGAAACAACTGCACGTCAGAACAGTGAAGCGCGGGTCAGAGCAGTGAAGCATGCCAGAACAGTGAAGCGCGGGCCGCAACAGGGAAGCATCCCGCAACAGTGGAGCGTCCCGCAACAATGCAGCATCCAGCAACAGCGGAGCGTCCCACAACAATGCAGCGTCCAGCGGAGCGACCAGCGAAGCGTCTAGCAGAGCATCCAGCAGAGTAACCCGCAACAGGGGGCGTCCTACAACAGGGGAGCGTCCAGCAGAGTGTCCCGCAACATGGGAGTGTCCTGCAACAGCGGAGCGTCTGCAACAGGGGAGCGTCCCACAACCTCTAAGCATCCCGCAACTATGACGTCTTGAAACAGTGGAGCGTCGAAACTGCACAGTGCGTGTCGAAACAGTGTAGCCCCTTCTTCTCTTCAAGAGTAGTGAGTTTATTTTCTGCTGGACTTTTACTTTATAAAAATGGGTAAATCAAAAAGGATGGTTGATATTACTTGGGAGTATTGTAAAAGTCTTCCCACAAATAGACTACAAGTAAGATGTAAATTTTGTTCTCATGCTTGTTGGGGTGGCATAGCAAGGATGAAGCATCATCTTGTTGGAACAAAGAAAGATGTTATTCCTTGTTGTAGTATTCTAGAAGAAGTGAAGGAAACATTTTTGAAGCTGCTGAACAGTAAAGAAAAAAAGAAAGAAAATGATAATTTTGATTGTGCAAAAGTTACAAAAGAAGTAGCAGAAGAAAAGAATAATCTACACATGACAATCAATACATCTTACAAGAATAGAGAGGATGTAATTAAGAAAGTTTGCAACTACATTTATGGTAATGCATTGCCCTTTAATCTTGTAAGGAGTCCTCTTTTTATCCAAATGTTAAAGGCTGTTGGAGAATACGAAAAAGGTTTGAAGCCTGCTTCTTATCATGAGGTAAGGGTTTCCTATTTAAAAAAATCTGTTGATAGTGTCCAAAAATGTCTAGAAAAATATAGGAATGATTGGGAGAAATGGGGATGCACATTGATGTGTGATGGTTGGACGGATGCGAAAGGAAGATCACTCACTAATTTTCTTGTTAATAGTCCAAGTGGGACTGTTTTTTTAAAATCTATTGATATGTGATAAAAGATGGAAAAAAAATGTATGAGTTGTTGGACAACATAGTGGATGAAATTGGAGAAGAGCATGTTGTCCAAGTAGTTACAAATGGGGCTTCTAACCTTGTGGCAGCTGGGAGAATGTTATGGAAAAAAGAGCAAAATTATTTTGGTCTCCTTGTGCAGCTCATTTTCTTGATCTTATTCTTAAGGATATCGGAGAGCTTCCGGTATTTTACAATACTATTGGCAATGCAAGAAAATAACCACTTACATATATAGGCACACATGGGTTCTTAACTTGTATAGAAAACACTCTAATGGAAGGGAATTAGCAAGGCCAGCTGTCACACGTTTTGCTACTTCTTATCTCACATTGAATTGTATTAAGCAACAAAAAAATGCTCTTAGATCAATGTTTGCTTCAAAGGAATGGGCTAGTAGTCCACATGCTACTAAAGCCGATGCTAAACAAGTTATGAATCTAGTGTTAGCTGATGGTAGATTTTGGAGATCAATCACATATTGCCTAAAATGTGTGATTCCACTTGTAAAAGTGTTGAGACTTGTAGATGGTGATGCAAAACCAGCCATGCCATACATTTATGAAGCAATGGATAGAGCCAAGGAGCAAATTGCTGAAAATTTCCAAAAGAAAGAAGCAAGATACAAAAAAGTGTGGAAAATTATTGACGCTAGGTGGAATTTACAACTACATAGGCCTCTCCATGCAGCAGCCTACTATCTCAATCCTAGGTAAACTAATTACATCTAAATTTGTCCTACTAAGTACCATTATCTTCTTTGTTCACTTGGTATTATTTTCTATTGCGTTAGGTATCATTATGACAAAGATTTCAATCCGGATAGTGAGGTGTTAATTGGTTTATATGAAACATTCCAAAGAATGGTTTTGGATGCAAGAACAAGAGTTGCAATTGATCAACAACTTGAAAAGTTTAAGGGAGCTAAGGGGCTTTTTGGAATGGACATGACAATAGATACTAGAAACAAGAAACAACCCGGTAATTAAATTACTCATTATTACCATTTTTATGATTTATAAATTGTGAATTACATTATAATTCAACACTTTTTGTTTTGACAGCTCTTTGGTGGGAGAGTTATGGGGGAGAAGGCAAAGACTTACAAAAGGTAGCCATGAAAATTTTGAGTCTCACATGTAGTGCAACAGGGTGTGAAAGAAATTGGAGTACATTTGACCAAGTGCACACTAAAAGAAGAAATAGATTGGAACAACAAAGATTAAATGCTCTTGTGTATGTAAAGTACAATCTCCAACTTGAGATGAGACAAAAGAGTAGAGAAGAGAAAGGGGAAACTTATGATCCCATATGTTTGTTGGATATTGAATCGGATGATGAATGGATTACAAAAAAAGAAAATCCTTGTTTGCCTCTTGACTCCTCATGGATGGATGTACATGAGTGTTTTGATATTGATGAGGGTGCTCCAAGCAAAGAAAGGAAGAGAGGTAATTATTTATTTTTAGAATTTTTAGAAGTTAGAACTTCAAAGTTCAACAAGCTAAAACTAAAACTTATTTATTTTTCTTTTGCTAATATAGGTCCTAGAAACTTAAATGCCAAGACCAATAATAATGGAAAATCCATAATGGAAGATGAGGAAGAAGTTCAAGACATTGAAGAAGGGGAAGAATTTTTAATAGAGGATGAAGATGACTTGAGTGATGTAGATCTTGGGGAGGAAGAGAATGGCTTGTAATTATGTAGTAATTATGTTTGCTGTAACTATGCACTAGCAGTAGCAACAAACACTTATTTTTTGGATGGCTATGATGCAATATTTGTTTAGTAGCATGTAGTCATGGTTATAGAAATCTTATGCAGCACAACATTGTTTTTTTGGAGGTTGTGTTGCTGAAATTGTGTAGTAATTACACATAGATACAACCACTCTTTTTGACCATGTGGTTGTTTTGTTACTAGTTGTATCTTTGAATATTTATATTATGTTTTATATGTTTTATATCTTTAATTTAAGTATATGTTGTATTTTTTAATGTTTATGAATCTTACGATTCACGATACGAAACGATTCACGATTCCAAATATTAGCTCTCCGATACATAAATTGTATCTCGATTCAACTACCATGGATTAGAGACAATGTGAAGCGCTGCTTGATTATCATAATATATCTTTATTTGTTCAATCTCACAAAAGTTTAATTCTTAGAGAAATCGTTTTATCCACACAAGGTCACAAGTTTCTTCTGAAAAATCTTCTCCTTGAGTTTGAGGGGGTTGTTAGAGTGTATACTTAGTTATATTTTGTATGAAAATTTTGTATGTACTTAGGGTTGTTAGTTATCATCACCACCTATATTTTTTTACAAGCAGTTACCTACAAAATACTCTTGTAAGCTTCTTATTTCAGTAGTGAAGAATGAATACAATTCAGTTTGTTATAAAATTTTCCATCATTAAATTCCTCTCAAGCTAATATAAAAATAAAAATAGGCACAAATACCCAAAGAATTCCATATATCTCTTTAAAAAATTCCAATCTGAAAAAAAAATGTATATCTTGTATTACTGTTAAATCAATTATCATTTCAACAATCAACTTCTCCCTTAATAACATTTATGCTACCTATGCTACCTAGTATTGTCATAATACTGGCCAAATTTTTTTAACTAATTTAGGAAGAATTTGCCAATTTATAAAACCCAACAAATGAATTTTCCTAGGATACTTTGTCTCCAAAAAGGATATCCATGTTATTCTCTATAAACTAAAAGGTACTACTACACATTTGCGAGTGTCACCTTATTGAAAGGGGTTCCTTTCTTTTTCTTTTTCCCTACTAGATGCCAGTTTTGTCCAACAAGTCTTACCTATCTCATTAGTTCAACCATTGTCATTACCCCCTCAGGACAATCCAAATTAAACCACTACTTAGAATTCATCCAAGTCCACCAGAACCATCATCATCCCCTCTGATCATCTACTACTACATAACACAAAACCAATTTGTTGTCACATGGCGACTCCTCTTCTTCAAATCCTTCACCATTTACCCATACCATAATTCCCAAATAAAGATCCTAGATGGTCCATTGCTGTTCAAAAAGGTATTCATCCTACTAACAATCCTCATCTTATTTACAATTTTCTAAGCTATCATTGGTTGTTTGTCACCTTCATTTTTCTCCTCTGCTTCATTTGTTCCTATTTCTATCTCCAAAAAATGTACATGAAGCACTTGATCATCATGGATGGTATTAAGATGTAAGCTCTTGAACATAATAACACATGGAAGCTAGCTCCTCTTCCACCTGGAAATTAGCTCCTCTTCCAATTTGAAATAAGAAAGTTGGATGCAAGTGCATTTATGCTATTAAAGTTGGGCCAAATGATATAGTTGACCACCTTAGAGCAAGACTTGTGATCTCGACTATGGTGAAACTTTTACTCTTGTAGCAAAAATTACAATTCTCCAAATCTTCTTTGCCACTACTGTTATTCATCATTTTTTTTGTATGGGAGAGGGTTAAAAAAAAATTAGAATTTACATATTTAGAAGTTACGATAAGGGGTCAAGTCATTTTTGTTTACGTAAAATGACTTCAAATGAAAGAGTCGTGCGTCGTAGCACGACTTTTGTTTAGTTTTTTATTTTTTTTATTTCATAGTGAAGTCATACTAAGTATCACAACTTTAGTTTATTTTTTTTTTGTCTTGTAAAGAAGTTGTGCTATGTAGCACAACTTCAGTTTATTTTTGTCTTGTAGTGAAGTCGTGCTCCAGTTCAATCTTATTTTTAAATTTAACTACAAAAGTTGAACGAAAGTCGTGTTATGTAGTATGACTTCTTCATTTGAAGTCATATCTAATCGTAATAAAAAACGACCCACGTACATAAATTTCAAATTTTTTAACCTTGATTCGTAGAAAAACCATTCATCATTAGTCTCCCTATCAATCAAATATAATAAAAAGATTGAAGTACTGATACTTCAATCCATCACGTATCCGTGTCTGACACGTATCCATATCCAATACTCTAGGATACTTTACCTATACTTTCATGATGACAATAATTTATAATTTTTATTTTGACAATGTCTAAGAAATGTAATTTTAATTTGGATCAACACAATTGCAATTACATATTATGTTTTAAGAATTTTTATACATTTTTAAACATATATATGTCACGTATCGTATCCTGTTATTTTCAAAATAAGTGTATTACTATCGTATCCAATACACATATTTGTGCATCATATTTCTTCATGGTGATATATAGGAGGAAATCTACATAAAGTAACCTCTTGGGTTTTTTGCTCAATTGGAAGAGTGGGTTAGTTTGTAAATTATGTCAATCTCTTTATGGTCTCAAACTCAAACAATCTCCACATGCTTGGTTTGGCATGTTTAGCCACAGTATACAACCTTTTGGGCTAAGATATAATGAAGCAAATCATTAATCTTTTTATTGTCACACATCTCCTCGTAAATATGTACATAATTGTGTATGTTGATGACAGGTTCACCATAGGGAATGATTCCACTAAAATTTCCCAACTAAAGAAGCATTTATGCAATCACTTTCAAACCAAAGATCTTGGATGCGTTAAATACTTTCTCGGAATGATGCTACTAAAATTTCATAGCTAAAGAAGAATTATTCAATCAATTTCAAACCAAAGATCTTGGATGTCTTAAAATACTCTTTGGGTACCGAAATAGCTTAATCATAGGTATTGTAATTTCTCAAAGAAAATGTCTTAGGTATCCTAAAAGAATCATGTATGATTGGTTGTAGACCTAGAGATAGTCCTATGGATCCAAATAAAAAATTAATGGCAAAGCAAAGTGAACCTTAAAAAGATATAGAAGATTTGTTGGGAAACTTATTTATCTAATTGTTACTAGACTTGATTGTCTTTTGCAATTGGTGTGGTTAGTCAATTTATGCAAATTGCTTGTCTTGATCAATGGAATGTTGTCATTCACATCCTTAGATGTCCCAAAAAGGTTGTAGAGAAAGGATTACTATATAAAGATAACGGAAGTACTTAGATGTCGGGGTATTGTGATGCTAATTGGGAGGATCTCCTATAGATAGTGTTTTTTGGATGCAGTATTTCTTGGAATAGTAAGAAACAAAATGCAGTTGTTCAATCTGGTACTAAAGCTTAGTATAGGGCAATGTCATTGTGTGGATAAAACAATTCCTCCAATAACTAAAATTTTTGTGAAATTCATGAAATGATAATGTTATGTGATAACCAGGAAGCTATTCACATTGCTTCCAATCCTATATTTCATGAGAACCATGCAGATAAAAATGGATTGCCATTTTTGTTTGAGACAGTTGTCCAGGGTAATTTGCACGAAATTTGTTACCTCCAATGATCAACTTGCAAATATTTTGACTAAATCCTTGAGAGGACCTCAAATTCAATTTATACATTCCAAGTTTGATACATACAACACTTATAGCTTAAGACTGACTTGTATAGAAGGCAATAAAGATGAATGCATCACATTAAATCTCAAATTGCATAGAGGCCAGCCCCCAATAATGAAGACAGTAGAAGGGGATTACATAGAATTGTGGATGTAAACCATCAATTTTGCACATTATAGAAGTATTTAAACTAGCCAACATGAGGTCCAAACAAAAAAGGATTAAAGTAATGGTAATGTGAATCACCTGTTTAGCGGAACCATCAAGAATTTAATTCTGCGTGGCGTAATATTGAGGAGCCAACTCAGTTAACCATAGGTAGTCGACTCTAGTTAAATTTCGGATATACTTGTTATTAGTTTGGACCAACTCATTAAATATCACACACTCTGGTTTTTGCCGGAATAATACAGAAGAAGGGTGGATCTGCACCGTCTGACCACTTGCCAAAGCCCTGCCATGTAACTAAGCAATAAGAATCTTCTAATAGCAAAATAAATTACATATGCAGTTAAAGATTCCAGTTAGTGTCAAAATACCAAAAATGAACTTCAAACCTAAAGGAGCAGAATTTGACCAAACCACAGGAGGGAACTGAAAGCAAGCAACACAAACAGGACAGCCCGAGAATTTCTAAGTAGAATTAGATACCTGTATGTCCCCTCTGGCTGCTTTACGGCTGCATTGAGGAAAAAGGAAGCAGCTAGGCATCTGCGGAATTGGAGCATATCATCTCCACAAGAAGAAATATTAAGACCCATTTGTTCAACATGTCCCTTAATTTGCCTGCAAAAGATTATTTTGCATATGTGAAAGCATAAATATCTGGACTGGAGTACCTTAGAAAGAATATCATGAATCCTTAATATTTAGCTTAACATGATAAAATTACTTGTGAATGTCACGCGCGTGTCTAAGAGACCGGCTATTGATAAAATTTTCTTTGCACCATTTTCTATAAACCTTTTCAGTCTTAGCTATACTCATTTCCATTGTTCTCTTCTCCAAGAAATCATTAGATGCTCGATACACATTAATTAAAGTGATGTGGTCTCCCTCTGGACTTGAGAAGCATTTTGTTGCAGTTCTTGCCTAGTAAAATATGGGAGAAACCAAGAAACAAAATAATTTTAGATAAAATAAGAGGGAACGGTGGTATAAGGAAGAATATGAAGACCAGAACCTTCATACAGTTAGTGAACTTCATACGTTCAAATCATGCAAATTATATTTATCAATATTTTGTTAAATAGTTAATAGAGAGATAAACAAGTAATATATATATATAGTCACTGACCATCTTTATATTATGTTTCATCATAAAATAAAAAATAGAATATAATAGGAATACAGTTGGAGTTCATTCCTCAAACCTCGTCTAACTTGTCACGAGGACTATAAAATATGGATTCCACAGACAGCAGGGCTACAGTTATCAGCATCTCCTCCAAGCAGTTAAACTGACTAGCTAAAATAAGAGCTTTGGAATAAATAGGATCCAAGGGCAGTCGAGCCATTTGATGTCCTACCGGATCAGATAGTAGACATTCATCTGTTAAAGCACCCAACAAAAATAGCTGCTCCAATGATTTTATAATAGCTGCCCTGTTCAAAAAAGAGATAAGCACAACCTTTGAGTAATATTTTGCTACGTCAAAATACTTCTAAAATTTATAGTAACAAAGATCCCTAAAAATTGCTAATTTAGTTCTGGAGAACAATAAATGAGACAGCATCACAAACATTTTGACTCAATGAGTAATGGCTGATGCAAAATAGTAGATCACTACATCCCTTATCAAATTACATCTGGTCAGAAAGCGGTCAGTCAGTCCTGTTGTTGACGTGCATAATGGACATCATAAGTGAAAACAACTACATGGACTATAATCATCAATTTGAAATTGCAGCACAACCCCCAAAACTGCTATTGCAAGACAGTTAGTGGATATATATATTCCCAGAAGTAGAGGCAATAATATATGTAACATTTTATTAATTCTTGGTTATTTATTTCTATAAATGTCATATCTTTCATATCATTTTGGTACATGAACAATATCTAGATACTCCTTTAATAACTTCATTTTTCAAGATAAAGAGAACTTATCAACCAAAAACATGGAATCACATGAATATCTACACATGCAAATGTAGGAAAACTGCCACACCAAAATTCTGGAAGGTTCTCCTACCTTGAAGGTTTCTCAATAAAATCAAACCCTAGTATATCATCAACACCCAGAGCCTTAAGCTGCAAAATGACACTAGAAAGGTTGCACCGCTTAATCTCTGGCATTGTTGAGTCCTCAAGTTTCTCAAATTCTTTTTCAGGATATAGACGGAAGCATTTTCCGGGTCCTTCACGCCCTGCACGTCCACTAATACCCAAAAAAGGCAATATTATTAACCAATTTGTACTACTCTTCAAGTTAAAATCATTAAATGTTTAAATATATAATAAATTCATGAAGATAATTTAGCTCAAATTAACTGTATGAATAACATACCAATGATTCACCATAACCAAAATAAGATTTGATAGGGAAAAACATAAAATATATCATAATTCAAGAATGAGCAATGTATAAAATAAAAAAGTTCAGAAATTACAATATTTCATGAAAAAGAAAAACGATACTTTGCATTAACAGGTTTATTCTTTTCTTATAAGATATATTACAAGGTTTATAATCTTCCACATTCACAAATAAACAAAATTTAAAATGGACATGCATCTGCAAATACTAATTTAAAAATAAATAAGTACTAGAAATGTTGATGGTAGATTCACATCTAAAATTTTCTTGTCACTAAGATCAATTCCAGAAATTAAAATAATCAAATTCCGGAAAAAAATAATTTAACACTAGTAAACAATGGGTTCACTAGGGAGACAAAGATTAAACCTAGTTCAAGATACATGATATGATAAATGAGAAAGAGGTATAGACAAAATCCCTAATGTATATTGAACACATAAGGTTATGTATTTATAAATAGGAAAAATACAAAAAAATAGGTCTAAGCCCATTACATCTAACATCATGCAATACCGTGTTTCTCTCTAAAACCAGAGATGTCAATTATCAAACGCAACTGAAAAAACGAAAGGAAGTCATCCTCGGTCAAACTGACCCAAACTTCATTTTCATTAACTGAATTAATTCAACCATTATTTACAAGTGACAATTAAACACTAAACACTCAAATTAAACACCAAACAGACTCAAACATAATCTAGCACCACCTTCTTTGTAGAGCTTGGGACTTGGATGTAGGCACTATAATCAAGGATTCCATGCCTTTTCCAGGGTCATAGGAGCGTGCTTTAACAAATCCAGGATCAATTACATACTTGATTCCGGGAATTGTTACTGATGTCTCAGCAATATTAGTTGCCAATATCACCTTCATTAACAACAGATATAAGTTTAGGACAGCTAAAAAGTAGTAACCTGATAAGATATAAATCTCACAAGTTTATATTAAATATATATAAACTTGTATTAAATAGGTGATGCTCAAGTTCAAAATTATATTGAGAGATACCATTCTGTTATTTCAATGTATTATGTATAGGAATTACAGCAAGGCAGATGACTTGGTTTCTAAAGCAAAAGCAGTGTTAGTTGAGAGAAATAAAGAAATGGCGGTAGCAGAGGTGATGACTTAGATGATAGTGGATGCAGTTGTAAGGTGACAGGTTCAGTAATGGCATACTGCTGGTTGGTATACACAAACAATTGCTTCACAGTAAGCCTGACTTCTAGTAAAAGTGGAATTGTGGTAAAAACGAGAGAAGCAGGAAATGACAATGTTGCAAGAAAATGACATTACTTTATAGACAGGAAACAGAGGAGCTCGATCATGTTCAGAGTGCATAATGCTGTTTGCTTGCTTGTGCCAATCAATTATGAATAAGATGATCATTACACAATTTATACGTGTGCAAGAGAACTTCCATGAAATTTGCATATTAAAAAAAGCAATCTGAAATCATGTATGTCCTAAACCTACTGGAACTCAAAATAACAAGCAGCGTTTACTTTAAATTTCTCAACATGATCAGAGAAAATAAGGTGTTTCAACAGAACATGTCAACTGCTTCAAATAAATAAAATAGTTTTACAAATAAGTAATCAAAAACTTGTTTCCCCATTTTATTTAATTATACCAACAACATATATTAATTAGATTGAATGCATAGCAAGCGTACCTTACGAAACCCAGATGGAGCTGGTGCAAATACCCGCATTTGCTGCTCAGATGGAAGAGCAGCAAATATAGGCACAATTAGAAGCTTCTGATTTTCTTGAGGTAATTGTGGGAGTTTCTCATTGATAAGCCTTTCAACAGATTCAATCTCTTCTTGCCCAGTCAGAAATACTAGTATATCACCAGGACCCTCCTCTAAATGAATCTATAAAATCAAAGACATATACGACTTTAAGTTTAAGCAGCAATTTAATGAACTTTATTTTTCATTGATCATGACAATGTTAAGCATGAACCAAAAATATCATAAACAAGAAAGAATAATAGGATGACCATGACACATGAAACTGTAAATACAATAAAATGCATACCCATTACCAATGCACCAAGACTAATGCAGTGTTTGGGATCCAAAAATCTATATCTAACAATAAAATAAAAGTTAAATCACACTATATTGAATTACATGGACTAAATAAACCAAAGACCTGGAATATTGTTATCAAGGAAGCATCTAAATAATCTGTCTCTGCAATGCGAGTATAAAATATATCTACAGGAAACTGTCTCCCTTGGATGTGAACAGCTTTGGCACCACCAAAGTACTCAGAGAAAGCCCGTGCATCAAGACTTGCAGACATGATGATTAACTTCAATGAAGCATACTTCTCATGGCGGGGCTTTTTATGAAAATGACCACTCTGATCATTTTCTTTCTCCAACATCATGACTTTCTTCAAATTCTCTTTTCCAAAATTAAAGCCCTGACCATCACTGACAGAACTTGACCGAGCAAGTTGTACGTTCTTTAGCAAGCCCATCAAGACATCAGTGTGAACAGTTCTCTCATGTGCTTCATCAACAATTATAACAGAATACTTAGAAAGATATGGATCTAACAATGCTTCCCTGTAAGCACAACAAAATGTATATCAACAATCCTATACTCACAAAACCATGGGAAACAGCAGATTTTAATTCAAAATCCTTTTGGAAGCTCCTAACATATAACCATATTAAACCCACAATCCCACATCAGTAAGAGGGGGGCTGGTAAATCCTTGAATCCCAGTAACTTGACACAAATGAAAAAGAAAAAGGAAAATTTTCACCTAAAATATAATATCTTCTATTTTTGGTACCGGGAAGGAGAAAAATCAAAGGACTGTGTTTGGATTGACGAAGTTTTATGAAATTAATCTTAACGGAAAACGAAAAAAAGTAGTCCATGCTATACAAAATGAGTACCTCAAAAGCAAACCGTCTGTCATGTACTTGATCCTTGTTGAGCCAGAAGTAGTGTCATCAAATCTAACAGAATACCCGACCTTCTGACCCAACTCAACACCGCACTCCTCAGCAACTCGTTTGGCCACAGTGACAGCAGCTACACGTCTAGGTTGTGTTATCCCAATAACCCTTCCATCGCGGCAAAATCCAGCATCAAACAGAAACTGTGGAATCTCTACACAGAACAACATAACATAGTGAATTTCACTACCCTAAAACCATTTTTTTTTATTTTATCATGAAAACCCAGATTACAAGCAACACTGTGATAAACACTCGACAAGAATAAAATGTAACCTACGAGTGGTCTTTCCACTTCCAGTTTCACCAACAATAATCAACACATCATTCTTCCGAACCTCTTCAACCAGCCTTTTCTCAACTACAACAGAAATAAAAAAAATGCCAATACTAATAAGCGCATTCTGAAAAATTATTCTAATTATTACACATTGTCGCAAGTTGAAATTGAAGTATTAACACCTCAAAGGTTAAGGCAATAGATACATACCTGAAGCAATTGTAAGGGACTTCCTCTGTTGTAAAATCTTCTGCCTCCTGCATAAGAAGGTATTACAAATATTGAATCACAAATTGAAAAAATTTGCATTTGCTGCTTTTCGTGCTGAAGTGATTGTGAAACCCTAATGGGGTTTAGAAGAATACCGCGCGGAGAATTGGGTTTGGCGATTGGGGAAGTTTCCCCGCTGCACTGAAGGCATGGTGGCGGAAATTGATACACAAAGGAAGCAAAACAAGGAATAATACACTGTGAAATAACTTGAAACAACACTTATATGTTCTTGTTTTAAGGCAAGACGGACCTGACTCGAGGTCCAATTTCCAATTTAGATTTTGAAGAAAAATAAAATTATTAAATAGTGTTTCATTTTTTATTTTAAACATAAAATAGGGCAAGCAGTACCTTTAGTTGTGGGAAGTGTAATCTTTTATTATTATCTGATCTGCTTAATGCACTAGTGAGGTTTATCTTCTTGATTATGTTTATCTTATTAATAAAGTTTTAACACGATAACTTTTTTTTAAATTGAATTCAATACCTTGCACTAAAAACATTTATAATTAGACAAGTGTAATTTAACATTACTTATTTACTTGAAAGTATTAAAATAAAACAAAAAAATATAATCGTAAGGCTAATATACTCATCTTACTTATAACTCGTAAATATGTTCTTAGTTATAGCTTGTAAAATAGGTTCTCTAGGCTAAATTTACTCACGTGGTTGGTCTATTTAATATTAATACTTTGTTTTATATTTATTTATTTATTTCTAATTTAGACTATGTATATGATCATGAGAAGAATGGATGAATCTTTATCAACCTAAGAATATGTAGAAGACAATTCTCCATGAAAGAAGAGGTTATGAAAAAGACTTGCAATTTTCATCTAAACAAGAACAAGTAATCAATTGAAATAGAAAATATAATAAAGACTAGAAAAGGATAGAACACGTTACCTTGAATGGAAGAACTCAAGGATAAATGCAAGAAGATTTGTCACTTGAGAAAACTTCTCAAGATAAGAACCAAAACAAGAGAGAAACACCTCTAAAATGACTTTCAAAATATAAACTCATAAAGATATTTCATTCAACATTCAAACGTGATTTTACAAGAGGGTTGACCACCTTATATAAGGAGTATGCCACTGTTTTGAAGTAGAAAGCATATTCATTTATTCTTGCTTTGAGCTTTTATGCATCCAATGATCTTCAAAATGTGTTTGTTCTTGATTTCTCATGCTTTAAGAAACTTTTTATGATTCACAATTAACAAACTTATTAGATAAAGAAAATTTTGATATTGTTTGTTATTTGCAAAAACTTGGGTGATATTATAGATAAACATTTGAATGTAGACTTGTGTTTAGTCTTGTATAAATTGTTTATCTTTTAATGATCTCCCACTTTTTTATTATGTTAAATAATACTAGTTTTGTAAAAAGGAAACATGTATTTTGCCTTTCTATATAGTCATTTGTATTAGCTTGTTCTGTTGAAAAGAATTAGAGCTAAAAAGGATGGGTTTGTGAAATAAATTAACATGTATTGGTTCTTTTTATTAGAACTTTTGAAAGAAAATTTTTCTTGTTAAGTTGTGCACATTTATAATAGTCGTCTAATCATGAAAATGTCAAAACATACTTAAAAGTCTCACTTTATTGGAGCATATATCAAGATAATATCATAGCATACAAACATCATAGAGTCAGAATAATATGATCAACATGTTATATTAGAGGTGCATATATAGGAGCAAAAGAGCATTAAACATATCATACAAGTTGTAGACTCCTAGTGAATCTTATCTAATAAAAGGAAAAACACACATAACGTATATAATTTTTATGGAAACAAAGTCTACATTGCTTCTATACAAAATTGTATATGTTGTTTTTCTCCTCTTTTGTCATAAGCAACAAGTGGAGGTAGCAAAGTCAGCCTTCCTCCAGTGGCTTTGGTGGTGGAGTGAGATAATAAAGGCTAAGGTTTGGTGTGGGGATATTGAAAGAAGAGGGTTTATCAATTTGTGGTGGTGGCTTAATGGTTGTTTTAAGTTGTAGCGAAGGTGGTCATGCAGCCTTTTAAAGACTCAAAAGTTATAACATATCTAGACACATCTAGTTAGCAAAAACAATTTGTCACTTAAGCCATCTTTTCTGTCTGGTGTGAAGAAACAACTGACTTTGGAAGGGTGTTAAATAAATCCTCAAGACTCTTCTCATGATAGACCATCTAACAAAGATAAAACAACCCAACACGTTTACATTGATTCACCCCTCTTGGGCTATGTGTGGTTCTCCTTCAAAAAAACTTCTCAACAGGTTCCTCTAATTAAAACTCAATTCCAAAGCGGGTATACAAACTACTATTGGTTATCCTTTCTCAATCTCCTTTTGAGATAGAGAAGTTGAGTATTCTTTAGTTGTCACTATATAGGTTTCATGAATTTGATTGTTGTTCATGCAATCTTCAACAATGTTATCTTTTTTTGCAAAAAAACATTATCATTGATTCTTCCTTTATCAAATGTGGAGTTATATGTGTTAAATGTTGTTGTGGGCCAAAAATAAAAGGTTGCACTTCTACATATTAGTTGCATGATGTAAACAAGGAAAACATTCGAGAATATATCACATGATATGTTTAATTATTTGTTTGCTTCATGTTTCTTTGAATTAATTATTTCCTTAAAAGGAGTTTCTGAATATTGCACAAATCATAAGTTTCCATATATATAAAATATAGTTCTTTGGTTGTTGAGTTTATTATTAAGTTTATTCTTAGGGAATTGAAATTTATCCCATTATAATTGATTTTATATATAAGAGTGTTTCTCATTACAACTTTGAACACATGTTTATATTATAATTTACCAAGATAACTTATATAAGACGGTCTATTTGAACATATGACCATAGAAGGTCTTTAGAACCTTTGCTTCATAAAACACACATTAGAAGATTCTTTTAGAAAAGATATGAGAACATAGTTTATATTTGTTATAATCAAAACTTATCCACACGGAGATTGTCTAGAAGCTCTAAACATGTATAAAATGTTTAAGTCTTAAAAAAAAATTTCTCTTGTTTTTATGATGAAAAATATAAACGTCTTTATAGAATAGAGCACATAAAGACAAGTATGTGTAAAACACATTATCAACAATATATCATGTATATATAAGAAATTTAATAGAAGGTACAGATGAATCACATAGAACACACAAAAGCAGAAAGACAACTTCTATTATTAAAGATGTAAATAGGTAATCACATAGAAATGCAAACATAGGGTGTTTTATATGTTTGAATCAAAACATTTTTCTTCCCTTTTTGTAATGATCAACAAAGGGTCAGAGAGGTGATTTCCATTATTGTTGCAACAACTAGGGAGGTGGTTCAGAGGTGGAAGCTTAATTCTTGTGTGGGGTTGAGTGGTTGGAAGTTATGTAGTAATTGCTCTGCAAAGCTAAACCATGGATTGTTGTAATTGAGCAACAAATGCCAACAACCATGTCAATCCAAGTATTTTGCCTTTGCTCAATTTCCAATAATCTAACCTTGACCCTCCTATAGAACCTTTGTACATTACTGTTGGACTATCTCACATATTTTAAGTGTCTTTGAATTGTGCACCTTTGAGTACTCCTTTAGTGAAAGTGCATACATAAGGGGTTTCTTATGTTGATGTTCAACAAATATCATTATTTACATTTTTTTGTCCAAAATGCTTTAGGAACAAGTTAATTATCCTCATCAATAGGAATATATAGTTTCCATTTTCCACTACATCTATCATATATGATTTGAAGAATTAAATCATGCATTACTTTCAATAGTCAAACTCGTTACCTTTAAACAAAGGGAATTTGTTAACGATCTGCACTTCATTTTTTGTGGCAACAAATATCATTTCATCTTGTGCTACAAAGAACTAACCTAAGAGGTGGGTTAGCTCTTACACGGATTAAAAAAACATTAGCTCTAAAAAGGGGAATTGAAAATAATTTTAAAAATTATTTTGAAAGATTTTCAAAAATAAGCTATTAAACACTTACTTCTTGTGGCTTTACAATTGAGTTAGCAAACACTTTCTAAAACATTTTAGTCACGACCCAGAGAGCAATAATACATATAATAGAGAGATACAATGAATACTTTATTTTTGTATTTGTTCATTCCTCCTAACTTGGGCTATATCTAGTTTGTTAGAATAAAGTCTAACACATCCTTAGATTTGGTTAAGTGTTTATATAACAAAACATAAAACATGAATTTTGTAAGTAATAGATCTTGTTAGACGTAAGTACTTCATCTCTCCAATAGATGTAATAATACCTTGTAGTCTTTTTGTTTCGTCTGATAAATGATATCCTAGATAAACGATAAAGTTACATAGTTTTAAGCATACCTCATATAACTAGAAATATTATATGCTTATTTTGTGTTGTAGAGAATGTTTTCGTCTAACATCTTCCGAGAAGTTCTCACAAAGACAACTTAACATCAACAAGATGTCTCGAAGCATGTGCTCCAACTATTCATGCCAACAACTATCGTAACACAAGTATATGTCAACTCTACAAGGACCATATGCCTCGTAGGATCCCATGTTTTTCTCTAGTTTGGAAAAAAATATCTCTAACCTAGGGTTTATAAGTTGAGCCAACTATCAGGATGTTTCTTGAAGAGGAAATAAATATTTATAATGTTGCATGAAAAAGAATTTAATGCATCTTTACATCTTACGTGAACATACAAAGCAGAAGACAAAGATCTTCACATCTAGTTTTTCAATAAGCAAAAATGATTTCCAACAACTACTTTCTTTTTCAAGTTGGAGATAGATTGATGAAGTTAACAACGATCTATCTAAGTGAAAAACTATCTTACATTTTTTATGTGTCCCAAAGCTTGTAAAGAACACTGTTAATGTCCATTAGCAATCTAGTAAAGTGAACTTCATAATTATTCATTTCTGGACGTAACTTCTCTTTTAGTAAGCAAACCCTTGTGATCTTTTAGATCACACTTCTTTGTATATCAAAATGTTTTAGCTAGGAGTTGTTGTGTTCCAAAAGATACTCAAGGTTTAACTAGAAGTGGTTGTTATCCTAACAATACTTTGGTATTTAACCAGGAGTGGCTATGTGTCCAAACAATATTTGAGTTGTTTAGCTTGCATTAGCCTTGTATGTAAAACTTGCCATATTAGTCTACATAATGAAACTTGATCAAGTTTGTTAAGATAAATAAGAAAGAGGCATAGGCTGAATCCCTAATATATATTGAGCACATAAGGTAATGCATTTATAAATAAGAAAAACACAAAGAAATGAGTTTAAGCCCGTTATATGTAACACTCTCCCTCAAGTTGAAACATATCAATCGTATATATCAAGCTTGTTACAAATATAATCAATTCTAGATCTTGCAATGATTTAGTAAAAAATCTGCTAATTAATCATTAGAATTAACAAACTCAGTCTTGATATCTACAAATACAAACTTTTCACGAAAAAAGTGACAATCAATCTCAATATGTTTGGTTGTTTCATGAAAGACGGGATTTGAACTAATATGAATAATAACTTTATTGTCACATATGAGTTTCATTTGAGTGACCTCTCTAAATTGCAATTATTTAACTGTTTAAGCCAAATAAGTTCACAAATAGTAGAGGTCATAACTCTATATTCTGCTTCTGCACTAGATCTTGCCACAACATTCTATTGAGATTAAATTATAAAAACATAACATCTGAAAGTAGATCTCTTATCAGAAGGAGAGGTTTCCCAATCAGCATCTGAATAACCTACAACTTTAGTGTGATTATTATGTCCATACCTTGATATGATCCTTAAAAAGATGGATGGATCTTGATCAACCCAAGGAGATGAAGGAGACACAATCCTCCATGGATGAAAATATTAGAGTTGCGAAAGCATGTAAACCATGGAGATAACTTGCAGGTTTCATCCAAACAACAAAGAAAAATAAGAACAAGTAATAAATTGAAAAAGAAAAAGGATTGAGATAAGATAAAAGGAAGAACACGCCACCTTGAATGCAAGAACTCAAGGATAAGTGCAAGAGGATTCACCACTTGAGAAAGCTTCTCAAGATAAGAACCAAAACAAGAGAAAAACACCCTTGGAAAGACTTTCAAATATGAACTCACAAAGATACAATTTCATTCAATATTCAAAAGTGATTTTTACAATGAGACAAGCTCCCCTTTTATAGGCCAAGTGGACGTCCAAGAGGAGTGTCAAAAGTTAATTCTAAATCCTAGAGTTAACTCTCGTTAATCATGATTAGTACAATTAATCCCACAAAATTAGAAGAAGTCACATGGGTGATCCTTGAATTTAGGAAAAGTAATGATGACATTTGACCTTTGCATGTGTGAAAGTTTTAAAGAATTCCAAGGGTCAATGAAAGTGACATCTAAGAGTGCTAAGGATGACCTTTCAAGCTTTCAAGAGTCACTCTCCAAAAGACTCCATGCACTCCATGCACCCCATGTGCTAGTCTTAGGAGAAGTGGCTCTTCAAACCTCCAAAGGTCACCTTAAGAAAACACTTCTATTTTTAAAACTCCGAGGAATCTTGGACTTTATTTTTTCTTGGAACATTCTTCATGTATTTAATTCCTTTTGGATCTCCTTTTCTAAAGCTTGAAGTCTTCTTCTTGTTAGCCTTCCTTCAAATTTCTTCTTTATTTCTTCAATTTTATTTTTCTTGGTCATGCTTCTTGTATTAATTCCTTGATGTTCTTCTTTTCTAACTTCATTAATTCCTTCTTCATCCTAGATCATATCAAGCCTTTTCTAGGGGAATCTTTAATGTACTTCAATATACAAATTATAACATTCCAATGATCTGCACATGGAGAATTGAGAAATTGGCTCATCACACTGCAAGTAACTGTAAGATAGTTCAATTTTCGAACTAATCTTCTGCACTTCTCAGGATCTTATAGTGGCTCCTCCTGATTAAGTAGAAATTTGACATTAGGATCCATGGGTGTGTCAATAGAATTTGAATTCAATAACCTAGTCTCCTCTAAAATATCTAATGCATACTTCCTATAAGAAATAACAATTCCGTTGTTGGATTATGCTACCTTAATCCCCAAGAAATATCTGAGTTTGCCTAGGTCTTTAGTTTGAAAATGGCGACAAAAATGTTGTTTTACCTGTGAGATGCCATGGTGACCACTTCTTGTGAGTACAATATCATCACATATACTACTAGATAAATACACCCGACATTCGAGTGACAGTAAAAGACTAAATGATCTACCTCACTACGAGTCATACCAAATTATTGAACAACAATGCTAAATTTACCAAACCATGTCCTAGGAGACTGTTTGAGGCCATATAAAGATTTGCGGAGACAACATACCAATCCAAAAGACTCCCCCTAAGCAACAAAATTGAAAGGTTGCTCTATATAAATTTCTTCCTGCAAATCACCATTAAGAAAAAACATTTTCGACATCCAATTGATAAAGAGACCAACGTCATAGAGCAGCCATGGTTGAATAAGTGACAGAGACCATCTTTGCAACTGGAGAAAAGGTGTTACATTAGTCCAGCCTAAAAATTTGTGTATAACCTTTGGCCACTAGATGAGCTTTAAGATGATCAATAGTGACATCAGGACCAACTTTGATAGCAAAAATCCACCTGCAACCAACAATAGATTTTCCATACGGTCAAGGAATGAGATCCCAAGTTTCACTATTCTGAAGAGCACTTATTTCAACAAGCATGGTCTGAAGCTAACCAGGATGGGCTAAGATATCACCTGTAAATTTAAGAATTAACATAGAAGAAATAAATGAAAAACAAGTATAAAGAATGATTACTTATGGGGCGTATACCTTTACGAAGAGCAATGGAAAGATCAGACTTAATTGATGGAGACGGAGGGGATGGAAGAGTTGGCACCAAAAGAGATCCATTAGGTGAACATTGTATGAACACTAGATACATCAAGAGGATCACAAACAACAGGGATAATGACTTAATTAGGTAGAATCGCAAAGGGAGAAGGGTTTAGCTTACAGTAGAGGAAAGACTCAATGAAAGTGACATCTACTGAAATAAAATAGCGATTAAGAGACAAGGAGAAACATTTATATCCATAGTAAATCCTGAAAAGATACATTTGTGGGACTTAATAAACAATTTATCAAGACTAGGACCTAAAATGTGAAAGCATATGGGCCCAAATTGAAAGGTGCTACAACAAACAAAAGCATAATAATAGAAAGAGAAAAGAATTTTCAGAGAGAAAGAAATACTTTACTATTTTTTTCTACCTTTCTATTACACCATTGTGCTATATACGCACTTTGCCAACTGCCTTATAGTAATCATAAGCAAATAATAAAAAGAAAATACATGATAAATATTATTATGTAACTTTTAAAATAATAACAATAAATTAAAAAAATATTTTTTTTAAATAAATTATTCTAAAATATTTGATATATCACAAAAATATATATTCTTTTTCTCGTATATATAACCATATATAATATCAAATCTTTATATATATACTTTTCATGTTTCACTTTATTTTTAATTATATTTTAAGAAATATAAATTACTGGTATATTAGAAGATAATTATAAATTATACAATATAAATCTTAATACTCCCTTCATTTCAAATTATAAGGCGTACTTTGGAAGGAAATCTTGTTTCATAATATAAAGCGTTCTAGAATTCCAATAACTTTATTTCTTTTTTTTCCCTTATATATCCCTATTAATCACATTATTATTTGTATTAACATTAAATAGAAGAAAGAAAAATTAAATATTAGGAATTAAAAATTAATTGCCTTTTATTAGTCCGACTCGTCATCTTTTACCATCATCTACTAATATTATGTTTTAATTTTTTTTATTAAAGTTGCAGTAGCAACTAATTTTAATTCAGTATTTCTATTTGCAATTTGGTGAGAATTGAAATTTTCGATTGAAATTTTGAAAATAAAATTTAAGCATAGTCATTTACAATTTAGTGGGAACTAAAAATTTTGATTGAAATTTTAAAACAAAATTTGAGTATAGTCATTTGCAATTTGGTGGGAATTAAAAATTTTGATTGAAATATTTATTTAAAATAATTAGTAGTTTCGATTTTACGTTATTTAGAAATAATTCTGAAATGATTTCAAAACTGTTGAAATTCTAATCTCAATCAATTTACAATTTTATTAAAAAATTAGTTCATTTATGAATACTTCTGGTTAAATTTCAATTAATTTATTTAATAATAATTAATAAGAGTAAAAATGGAAGATTTATAAAAAATTGAACAAATTAATTGCTTTTATTGGTATGTGAGAATTTGTCAAGTACGCCTTATAATTTGAAATGGAGGGAGTATTATTTATATACTCCCTTCGTTTCAAATTATAAGACGGACATTGGAGAGAAAAATTGTTTCATAATATAAGGCATTTTAGAATTTTAATAACTTCTTTTCTTTTTTTTCCTTATATACCCCTATTAAGAACATGATTATCTATGTTAATATTAAAGAGTAGAAAGAGAAATTAAAATCAGGAACTAAGAATTAATTATCTTTTATTAGTGTAACTCTTCACATTTCATCATCATCTACTAATATCATCTTCATCTTCAGGAGTACTAATTTAACTTTTACCTTTTAACGTTCATCTTTCTTTGTTCATCTATGTTCATTCATTCAATAGACTTTTTATCTTTCAAGGTAAGTAATCAAATATCATATCTAAATTTATTCAACATTTCTTTCCTCCTCCATTTCATGACTATCACCAGTGTTTTGTTCCCATTCAAATGAATTAGATTCATCTTCATTATATGAATGAGGTGGAGTAATATTCAAATCTATATCAACTGACATTTTGAAGTTGCAGTATGTCATTTTAATTCAGTACTTCTATTTACATTTTGGTGAAAATTGAAAATTGAGTAAAATTTTAAAATAAATTTTGAGCATAGTCATTTACAATTTGGTGGGAATTAAAGATTTTGATTAAAATTTTAGTATAATCATTTGCAAATTGGTGGGAATTAAAATTTTTAATTAAAATTTTTAATTAAAATATTTAATTAAAAAAATTAGTAGTTCTAATTTTAAATTATTTAAAAATAATTCTGAAATAAATTTAAAACTATTGAAATTTCAATCTTAATTAATGTACACTTTTATTAAAAAATTAATTCATTTTATAAAACTTCTGATTCAATTTCCATTAATTCCTTATAATTTGAAACGAATGGAGTACTATTTATATTTATATTTTATATTTTAGATATAAAGACAATTTTTTTATTATATGAAAAAAAATATGAATACATGTGTATATTTAAAGAGGTAGTTTCGTATTTCAAATTAAAGTTATCATGATATATGTTTTTCTTTTTTAAGAGTATGTATGTAAAAAATAAAAATATTAAAATTTTTTAAAGTTATCCAAATTAAAAAATTAAAAAATATAATAAGATAAAAATGAGATAAAAATAAAAAAACAACAAAACTGGTACTCTCTCCGTTTCTAAATAAGTGTGTTCTAGGAGAAGAAATTTGTTTCATATCGTTTGCAAATTTCAATGATGCATTAATTGTTTTTTTACTAACTATACCCTTATCTTAAAAAATATAAAAATAATTAAATAATTCTTTTCATGAGACTTTAATGGATAAGTTGTTTGTATTAACCCATTATTTTCTATCTTTTCATCTACTTTCTCGTCAATCAATAAATCACATTTAATTCTTTAAGGGTATTATTGAAAAAAATTTTAAAAATTTATTATAAGTTATAGAAGTTACTACTTTTATTGATTTGTGTAAAAAAACCTTAAAGGACTTTTATTTATAAACAGAAAGAGTATATTTTAGTGTTTGTCAATTTATTATATTAAGAAGAAAAAATCACTTAATTCATTTTTTATGTAATTAATTTTTTTTATCTCATTGTAATATATATCAATAATGAAATAATTTTTTAAATCAATAACTATAAATTTTAATTGTGAGTGATTAATTTTTAATTCTTATAACTGACAAGAGATTTTAATTGTGAGTTAATCATTTTTAATTTTTATTAAAAGGATATTATTAAGAGAAAATATTTAAATTTAAAGAGTTAAAACTATTTAAAATAATATATATATATATATATATATATATTTTAATTGTGTGTCAACAATAATCTATTGGAGAAGCATGTAAAAGTTATAAAATATTACCTTAAATGTAAGTGGGTAAAATAAAATTAACATATATGAAAGTGGAATGCTGACATGTATATTTTAACTTTATGTCAAAAGATGATTGATGAAACATGGAGGAGGAAGACATGAAAGTGAAAGAGGTGATTTATATCTATGTTACAATGGTTACCTTCTTATGCTTGTTAATGATTTAAAAGTAATGCATGGATGAATCTAAATGGATTTATTACATTCATTTTCTGGCATATGAATATTTGATATAGGTAGGTCTCCCTTCTTTCAAATGCACATAGGCATAGGTATATTTAATTTTTTTTTACTTATAATTGGTTGGCACACTAAATTTAATCTACTCTTTTTCATATATTTTTTATATTTTTTATGCTTTTTGTGAATATGTTGTTATAGGTTCAAATTTTATATTATATTGATTTTATTTTTCTTATATACGTTTTTTTAATATAATAAATAATATAATTATTATAAATTTTTCTACTAGTTTTCATGTTTTTACATTTCAAATCGTTTTTGTTTATGTCACTTTTTCTAATTTGCTAGTAAAATATATGTAGGGTTATAAATATTATTAAATTTTTTATTTTAAATTTATTTCACTGATTCTTTTAATATAATTGTTGTCTTTATCTATTAAAGAGTAATTTAAAAGTATGTATGACTGTACAAGTTCTCTTATATTTAGTACCTATTTATTAAAATTTGTCTTTTATTGTGATTTGAAGATTTTAACAAATAAATTTTAGATATATGTATGATCTCTTACCTCATCTTATATTCTATATTTTATTATTGAAAAATCTCTTCAATAAGTATATTAAAATTAATAAATATTTTAAGAAATATGTATAATCCTACGCATCATCTTATATCCAGTATTCAATTTCATTTCTAAAAGGTATAATTTAAATATAATAAGTCTTACAAAAATTACAATCTACAATATTGATGTATAGTTGCACTATCTTTGCTATTGTATGATTTGTAAGTATATCTAATATAGTCGCTCACACTATCTTACACTCTATACCGCATACACTAAAAGTATAAGTCCCATTAAAATACCAAAATTTTTTTATTAAAACTTTAAAACTAAAAAAAATCTAACACAAAACAAAATATTTTTACAAAAAAAAACTATGTAACTCTAATTTTCCATCGTGAATAGAAATAGGAGTAAGGTCAATCCTTCTGGGACCCAAATAAATATTTTCATAAATAGTTTCTTGCTTTTAAAATAAATAACTAAAAAAAGAAATAATTTTTTACATATGCTTTTGTTTGATTTTTTTGGGAAAAATAAATATTTAAGAATTACATCAGTTTAACATATTTAATAAAAAATAAACCGTCTTAGGACAAACATTATAGGGTGCTACTACATTCCTTACACATAACCGACTCATTAACCAAAATTTAGTTTTGAAGACTAAATATTTTTAAAGGTTTTTCTATAGTTCTTTTTAATAAACTATGATGACTACTTTTCTATCTTTTCAAATTATTTTTCGTTGTTCTGTTGTGATCTCAATTGCGACAATTAGCATACCATATAAGAGACTTGTTAGAAGGTTTTTGTTTGACTAGAGACAGAGACTACGAAGTCAAGTAGTTTGGTGTATGATGTGTGTGTAGTAGTTGGTAGAGAGATGGAACTTTTGCAATATTTTGAAGTCACACACTCTTTTGTGTCAAGTTGGTGTATGGAAGGATTGGGTCTACCTATGAGGAGCTTTAGTTAAGTTGTTAGTTTCAATACCATTTTCAAGTATGGTGTTAACTCCCTTTGTTTATGTACGATGGTTGGTAGTATTAAAGGAATGTAGATTAAAGATTAACTTAATTTGTGTACCTTGGCAAAGATTTGGATGTGGTCTTATGGATGAATTAGTTTTCTGCCAATCATATTCTTATATTTTATGCTAAGAAAAAAATTGATGTTTTGAATCTAAAACTGTAGATATGATATATGAAAAACAAGTGTGAAGTAAGCTACAAAAATGAACAAGTTGTTTTTTAGATTTGGGCTTAGATGGAGGTTAGTTGTAAGAGTTAGATAAATAGTATACTTTATGAATGTGTTTCCAAAGGAAATGTCAAAGTTGTTTCAGAATGAGAGAAACAAATTATAGGATGGTTCGAGGCTCTACTTGAGTTAGGGGAGCTAAAAAAGGAAAATTGAAAATTTGTTAGAAAAATAGTTATCAAACCAAGAGTGAGTTATAAGGAGCGCATGAAGATAATTCTACATATCTTAAGAAAGAAGTTATTGTATGTGAAGTCTAAAGCGAGTTCTAGTTTATGAAAATACGATTTTCAAGGCATGCCATATAAGCTAGAAGGATCTTAGTGGATTCTACTAGAGTAGAGGGAGTGCTTTAGTGGGAATGTCACAAGACAATCATGAAAATCAGGAACTTTATAGGTTTAGTTAGCTATTACCTGGTGTTAGGATTTTTAAGGATTGTAGCAATGGTGACACAACTAACTACAAGAATAAACTTTTTGCTTGGATGGACAGATGTGAGCATAGTTTTCTATATTTGAAGTAATGGTAGACCAATTCACTAGTCTGGCTGATTCTTGTCACAAACAAACCTTTTGAGGCTTAATGTGATGAATCACATAAAAGTGGTTTGCTAATGCATAAAAAAATTGATAGTGTATGCTTTAAGGAAACTTATGATTTATCAAAAGAACTACTCTAAACATGTTTTAGAGTTAGTAGTTGTGGTTTTTATCCTGAAGATTTTAGAGGCACTATTTGTGTGATGCACAATTTCAGGTGTTTAGTGATCATAAAAACCTCAAATATTTGTTTGATAAAAAAAAGTTAAACATAAGACAAAGAAAATGGATGAAATTTTCTACTAATTATGACTTCTAGTTGATGTACTATCCTAGAAAAAAGCTAAAGTAGTGTTAGATACTTTGATAGTTCAATTGTTAGCTTTTATGGTCTAGGAAAGACACATGGATTCTAGTGTAAGGTGTGTCTATAAGATTGTTGGGTCATGAGAAAAGAAGATGAAAATGGGAAGCTAAAAGAGATGGTCATGGATGAGAGTTTTAAGAGTTGACTTAGTTTGCAACTAGACATGACCAAGATGTATCAAGATCATAAGGATCCTTTATAATGGCCCAATATGAAGAGGGAGACCACTTTCTTCATACCACCACCATACAGAGGCATGAGATCTAAAGAAGCTCACCTAGATTGAGCTACTAGGACTCTTGAGAGTGAATGAGGTGCATCTCCAAGATAGTGACTAGTAGGGATGAGAATGCAAGATGGCTTGTAGCATGGTAGTAATATTATGTGTTGAATATGACTAAATATTTTCATTTATTATTTCTGCAATATCATATATTTACAAGTATAAATCCAAATTTTATTTCATATTTTACTTTAATATTTTTTTATACTATGTTTTCTTGATTACTTGTAGTATACTGTAATAATTAGTTTTTTAATTTCATTTTGTAATTGTTATATTTGTACTAAATTCTTGTTTCTATTATATATTTGGAATTAAAAAATTATAAAGAACATTCTAGATATTTTGTAACTTTTTTTTGAATTTATGCAGTCCAGCTCACAAACTTGCAGTTACATGAGGCATAACCAAATCTTTTAACCCTCAAATCTTATGTGGACTAGTCTGTCCCATTTTTAGTGGGCCAAATGCAAGACTGACCAAAACAAGACAAACTAGCTTGCATTGCCACCCCTATTGACTAAAAGAAAGTGTTTACATCCCTCAACAAATGGCTTCAAGCTACATATGCTCCAAAAGTAGACATACTACAAACGCAAAACTAGGGCTTTGAAAGCTCTAAAGAAGGAAATGGATACATCTAAGATTGAATCTGACAACTTAATTGATAAAGAAATATTCCTTATATCAAGAAAGTTTAAGTAGATGCATAAATATAAGTAACAAGAACATGACCAAGAGTATTAAAAAGTTGGAAGCATTTGAAAGGCTCGGAGGACCTCTGACAAGAGCAAGGACAAAAAGAATTAAGGAAGCATTACAACAAGTTTTTACCAAACTTACTAAAATAAAACCAAGTCTTGAATAATCAAAACTGACATTGCTCAAGTACCTCATGATTAAAGATGAAGTTGTTTGACCTTAATGGAAGGATAACTTGTCATATTCCACTTGAAAATGAACATTAAAAATTTTAGGGTAGTTATACTTTTGTTATTCTTGGTTTCTATGTTGGCTTATTTATCTTGTAATTTTTATGAATGTCTATAGACTATATATAGTACCTAACCAAGGTAAAGAAGGTGATTTGATCATAGATGAAGGAGAAACTATTGAAAACAAAGAAGAAGAGCTTGAAGAACTAAATACTAAAAGCATGACAAAAAAGAAAAGAGAAAAAAAAGCGAAATTGTAAAAGAAGATTGACAAAAGAAAGACTCCAAACCTTAGAAGAAGAAATTAAAAGGCAAATAAATCCATGAGATTCTAAAGAATATTTGAAGAAAAAGAAGTCCAAGATTTCTGAAGTTTTGAAGTACAAGAAGTTCATTTTGGAAGATTTGATGAGTGTCTTTTGTAGAGTGACCATTCAAGCTTTAAAGAGTCACATTTCCTTTATAATCTTGGAGCTCCTAACTGTTCACACATGTAAAAGGCAAAGTCATCATTACCTTTCCCTAGATTTAAGAAACACCCATGTGACCTCTCCTAATCTTATATAATTAATTGTACTAATCATGATTAGGAGAGTTACCTCCAGAATTAGAAATTAACTTTGTTTACCTCCAAACCTTAGAAGAAGAAATTAAAAGGCAAATAAATCCATGAGATTCTAAAGAATATTTGAAGAAAAAGAAGTCCAAGATTTCTGAAGTTTTGAAGTACAAGAAGTTCATTTTGGAAGATTTGATGAGTGTCTTTTGTAGAGTGACCATTCAAGCTTTAAAGAGTCACATTTCCTTTATAATCTTGGAGCTCCTAACTGTTCACACATGTAAAAGGCAAAGTCATCATTACCTTTCCCTAGATTTAAGAAACACCCATGTGACCTCTCCTAATCTTATATAATTAATTGTACTAATCATGATTAGGAGAGTTACCTCCAGAATTAGAAATTAACTTTGTTTACCTCCAAACCTTAGAAGAAGAAATTAAAAGGCAAATAAATCCATGAGATTCTAAAGAATATTTGAAGAAAAAGAAGTCCAAGATTTCTGAAGTTTTGAAGTACAAGAAGTTCATTTTGGAAGATTTGATGAGTGTCTTTTGTAGAGTGACCATTCAAGCTTTAAAGAGTCACATTTCCTTTATAATCTTGGAGCTCCTAACTGTTCACACATGTAAAAGGCAAAGTCATCATTACCTTTCCCTAGATTTAAGAAACACCCATGTGACCTCTCCTAATCTTATATAATTAATTGTACTAATCATGATTAGGAGAGTTACCTCCAGAATTAGAAATTAACTTTGTTTACCTCTTCCCCCCTCTCTCCCACCCGCTCCCCCTTCCCTTAGACTTTTCCTAAGTCTATATAAAGAGTGTTTTCTTCATTGTAGAAATCACTTTTGAGTATTGAATGAAAATCATTTTGTGAGTTGATATTTGAGTCTTTCCAATAATGTTTATCTTTTGCTTTGGATTTTATCTTAAGAAATTTTCTTAAGTGGCAAATCTTCTTATACTTATAGTTTGAGTTCATTCTTAAAAGTAGCATGTTATTCTCCTTTTCTTATCTAAATTCATTTTATTTTACTTGGTTACTTGTTCTTATTTTCTTTTCTTGTTTTTATGATTGTTGCAAGTCTCTCCATGGTTTACCTTTGCTTCCACCACTCACCTTCCATGGAATTTGAATATTTCTACATCTTGGGTTGATTAAAATTCAAATCTCCTTATAAGGATCATATCAAAAAGAGCAAATTATAGTTGTAAGAAAAAGAACTCAAATTCCAAAATTTCTTTCTATATTCTTATTGATTCATAATTAAGATTTCAAAAGAATTTCATCCAGAACATATCTTCCATCCTTGTAAGTGTAACATTCTTCTCAATTTTCCATATCTTTTTTTGTCTTTTCTATAATCATATAATTATAATACTTGATTTACAAAATTAAGTGTTGATTACTAGAACATATTTGCTTAGAAGTCCTATCTCAGAATCGTGACAAGAGAGCTCATAAACATGAGGTTTCCTAGCAAGAGGTCCTATCTCAGAATCCTCTTTCACTTTAACTCAGTTTAGGGTAAGTTTGATAATAAATTGACTAAACGAACAGCTCCATAAAATGTATTAAAATTATAAAAAAACTTTTATTAAGTTAAATTAATTCAATCTGTAACAGTCACCTCAATTTCTTTAAAACATACTGAAAGCACGTTTATAAACGTGTGATACGCAAACTCGTGAAAGAAAGTATTGATAGAATGCAAAGAATATGGTGAAAAATATGAAGACTGATACTTGAATAAAATGAACCACAATCATGCAAAACCACATCTAGAAATACCTTATGAATATCTAACTTGCAAATAACATTTATTTAACAAAAGAAATCATACTATTATCAAAATTTTACTCACAAATGCTACGCTAACACAATAAAAAAATGGATTGCTCCAAAATCTACGAAAGGAATGTATGTTCTTCAGGTAGCTATGTTACGTACACTTTGATCTCCATACATGATATAGTATTCAGCAGCAGCAGCAGCCACTAACAAACAGCTGACAACACCAACTTTTACCAAAGAAAAAGAATTCAACCTGTTCCTTTCGCCCTTGTCTGCTTCGAATCCTGCTTTAGAGTGGCTAGGCAAAGCTCGAGATGAGGTCTTCATGAAAGATGAGTACGAGTCTATTTCTTCTTTTGTCAAAGCTGGTTTTAAAGAACTCTTTGCAATCTGGAAATGGCGGTCAAATACAACGGCAGCAGATATGTCTTGCCTTAGAGCTACAATTCCAGCTTCCTTGCATAATCCTTCCAGTTCAGCACCTGTGAACAGCTCTGTGTCTTCTGCTAGCCTTCTGAGGTCAACATCATGCCCTGTCTTCATCTTCCGCGTATGAACACAAAGTATCTCGTATCGAGCCTCTAAATCAGGAGGCGGTACATACAGAACCTACCATTCCATAAAAGTAGACCAAAGTGAGACAGAATATTTGACCAACTCCTTTTAACTTGCTGAAATCAGTGTCAATTTGGAGTATGTTTTGAAAAATAATTTTATAAGTGACTTGTGAAATTCTTCTATTACTGAAGTGCACAAATCATTGGTATACTTTAACATGTAGAATTCAAGTTACAAACTGAATCAAATATATGGTAGAAGATAATTATTTTGCACCTGATCAAAACGCCCGGGACGCATAAGTGCAGCATCAATTGCAAAGGGGCGATTTGTAGCTGCCAAAACAAGAATTCCCTGAAAAAAAGGATGTGTTTAACAGGCAGAAAGAAACTAAATGCTATATACCATATCTTCAAACTAGTTTTACGATTACTTTTTCCTTTTGGTTGAAGAATTCAGAGGTAGAGAAAAAGGACAGGGTAGTAGGATAACATATTAAAACAAACAGCAAAAGAAGAGAAAGGCACAAATACTTTTGCTTCTTCTAAGCCATCAATCTCAGTCAGCAGAGTGGATAAAAGTCTCTCTCCAACTGTAGCACTATTGCTTGAACTGTCACCCCTGCAATTAGGGGAAAACTCAATATAATTTTATGCACTAAAAATATTACAAAAGGTTCCAGTTTCAATCTTGCAAATCATAGAAACATTTACATCAAGGAATTCAATATCAAACTTTAGATGCACGTAACATTTTCAAACAGAAAATTGACCAAAAACAGTTCAGCTTATGTTGTCTGATACAATCCCGTTTTACAGGATGCTAAATATTATAGCTACTAAAACTAATCATTGAACCACTGCAATTTAGTGTTGTAGAAGTTATACCCTTCGTCGTCACTTTGTGGAAAATCGTTAGGTATCAATATGTTAGATACCTGTAACTCGATTCATGAAATAGTATCTCTCTTCAAAGAAGCATGTTTTTTTTTTACCATCACAAAAAGAAAAGATTTTGTTGCGAATGAACAAGATTTTAAGAAATTGTCCATACGTAAAATCATAATTATTGATACGGGCCTTTTCCACATAAAAAGGGAATCTTTTTCCTCGGAAAGAAAAACTGAAATCTGATCATGAAATGCTATCACAATGGGTAAACTTGAGAATGAAAATATAAGAATGTTATTGAGATGATTCATCACTGATCTGATTCATCTATTTATGAGTCCTTACATCAGAGATACAAAGAATATATGAATAGACTACACCTAGGTGATAGATAGGTACCACAAGAACAACTTCTTAGCTTTCCCAAAACAGATAAAAAATAAGTTAACCTATTCTAACAAGTTAAACTACTCTAACACTAATACTTCCTCTCAAGCTAGAACATACAAATTGTATGCAGCAAGCTTAAAACATAAAGAGTTGAATTTGAAGTCTTCTCAAGGATTTAGTCAAAATATTTTGCATGTTGATAATTGGAGGCTAACAAATTCTGTGCAGATTTCCTTGGACAACAACTTCTATCAAACGAAATGACTATCAATTTTTGTGTTTGGTTAACACATGAAATTCAGGTTAGAAAGCAAAGTAAATAGTTTCCTGGCTATCATAGTACATTATCATTTTCTGAATTTCACAAAATTTCAGTTCTTAGAAGAATTGTTTTATCCACAAAAGTCTACAAGTGAGTGACATCATCACCCTACACTCAACTTTAGCACTAGATTCAGCAACCACATTCTATTTTTTGTTTTTCCAGGAAATAATTTGTCACCAATGAAAATACAATATCCAATATAGGAGATCTTGTACAATCAACATTACAATACTCAAACATCTGAATATTTCTCTTATCTTAGTAGCAATCCTTGTCCTGGAACCTTTTTGAGGTATACGAGGATGCAAATGACAACATTAAAATGATCAACAGGAGAAACCTACATAAACGGAATAACCACTCCAACTACAAAATACAAGTCAAGTCTAATAAAAGTGAGACAAATAAGTTTTCTATATCTTTTTTGGGTTTGAGAAAGGTTCACTTTACTCTGACATTAATTTCTAATTTGGATCATAAGACTATCCATTAATCATACTTGTTTCTTTTAGGATATCTAAGGCATATTTTTTTGAGAAATTACAATAAATTCCTTTAATTGAGCTACTTCGATACATACAAAGTATTTAAGGCATCCAAAATCTTTGGTGTGACAGTAATTGCTCTGACATTCATGTACCTATACATTCCTTTGATTGAGATACTTCAATACCCATAAAGTATTTAAGGCATCCAAGATCATTGATCTAAAAGTAATTGCATCAATGCTTCTTTAGTTGAGAAATTTTAATGACATCATTCCCAAAAATGACTTTATCATCAACATACACAATTAAGTACACACATTTCTCACATTTCTCATAAGAGGAATGACAACAAAAGACTGAATTATTTGCTTCACTGTGTTTCAACCTAAAAATTTGTACAATGTCTAAATTTTTCAAACGAAACACATTGGGATTGTTTGAGACCATAGAGAAATTGGTAAAATTTACAAACTAACTAGCATCCCCCCTAAGCAACAAACCAAAAAAGTTTCTCATGTAGATTTCCTCCTCTAGATCATGAAGAGAGGCATTCTTTATATCTAGTTGATAGGGAGGCCAAAAGCAAATAGTAACCATGACAAAGAATAGTCAAGCCATGGTAATTCTAACTGTAGGAGAAAAAGTATTATTAAAAAGTGGACTTTAAATAGTAGTGGAAAACCAAAAATAAAGGTTGAAACAAGGACAAGGGAGGCTCACGAAACCTATGAAGGAGGAACATCGTCACTCCAATTACCAAAAGGTGGTGCATGGCTTTCACGTGATAGGGTGGAGCATGAAAAGAGGCAGCTTGTGGAAGCGAATTAGCCTCTATGACTTGTTGGGTTCTTTGTCTCTTGGTGAGACATGCTAGATTTGGTGCTCGTAGAAAATGATGGAGGTCATTGGAGGTACGTGATGAAAAACAGCGGCCAACGACAGTGGTGGTGGATAGTGGGTTCTTTGTTCCTTGATGAAATAAACCAAACCCAATGCTTGCAAAAGAAAAAATAACGGTGATCAGCAGAGGCTACCGATGGCTGCCAATGATTTTCTCATTGGACAATGACAAACAGAGGTTGGATCGAATCATTTTGATACCAACTTGGGAATGAAAGTGAGAAAGAATGCTTCACAAATGATTCATCTGTTTGCTCGTTCATGTATTATACGAGTCCTTACACCAAAGATACACAAAGAAGATATGAAAAGACTACACCTAGGTGATAGATAGGCACCACAAAAACAACCTTTAGCTTTCCTATAGATAGACAAAAGATAAGTTAACCTATTTTAACAAGTTAAACTATTATAACACTGACAGGTAAGATGCTCAAAACAAAAAACCAATGATGCTTAATTTTTTTTTCCATAATATATTTTAAATAAACTAATTTTACTAACCGTTTGGCAGCTACCACATCAGCCTCATCAAAGAATATTATACTCGGTGCTGCAAGGCGTGCTCTTTGAAATGTTTTACGAAGCAAAGCTTCCCCCTCTCCAACATACATCGAATACAATTCTGCACCACTAATTCATCATTTATCACTTGTAAATTTTTCCAGTATTTGAAAATCAGTTTCTTATACAAACTGAATTGCCAAAGACTGGATGTACAGAAAAAAAAAATATAATCACAAAAATCAGAATGTTATTGTTAAACTATAGGAAAAAGAGAGACACTGAGCTCAATTGGTATGTTTCTGAGAACTGTGATATTATGTTGAGAAAAAGGAACCAAAACAATAAATAGAAAAGACTTTATATCCTCTAATAATAAAGATATGATACAGGAATAAACAAAAATTTCGTAATAATACATATATATTCTAGATATAGATATTCTAGATTATATAGGATCTACTCCTTATTTCTATAATTATAACAATTATACACATGTAGAACTAGAAATCTAGAGCATATCAAAAGATAGCATCACCAATACAGAAAATAACACAAGTGCTACTAATCAACATAATGGGTGGGAAATGATAGAGGAGGTGTTAACAGGGGTTTAAACTTTCAAAATAGCTGCCCATAACTTAATGACATTAGTTTACTCATTCATTAAAGACAATTTATTTTTTGGATTTCAAACTAACTTCGTTCATTTCTTTGGCATGGTTCCTACAACTCTTTTCCTTTTCCTTGATGAAAACCATGCATCCTAGAATGATTTCGATACTCACTTGAAAAGGATGAATTTATATTCAGAGGGAAATCAAAATAACTTGAGAAGGGTTTGAAGGAACTTCAAAATAAAAGTGGGTCCTAGCACAGGGAGTGTCTTTTTCTCTAAAATGACTCAGTTCCGTAAAACAAGGAAAGGATCCATTTCATGTAAGCCATAAACTTCTGTCTAATAATGCCAAGACCCATTTCTCCACACTACAAAGATAAAACTTTAAAACATTAAAATTATTAAAACCTCAAGGAAAAGAAAGATGCTTGGGCAGCATGTGCAGCTGCTTTGGCAAGGGTAGTTTTGGAACATCCTGGAGGCCCATGGAGAAGAATTCCACGTACAGGGGATATTCCTAATCTTGAAAATGCAGCAGAATGCTTAATAGGCCATTCGACAGCTTGCTGGAGTTTTTTCTGTGCATGGACAACAGGTATCAATGAAGATTCTCATAGTCAAATCAAATGCAAATTTTAACAAACCTTTAATTCTTTTAATCCACCGATGTCTTCCCAAGTCACCTTGGGAATTTCCACAGTAACCCCTCTTGTTATACTTGGACCAACAACAGACCTTGCATTCTTCCAATCTTCCAATGTTAGACTGAAATTATTAGCATCTTTTGTATTTGAGAATCTTTTAATAGCAAACATGGTAGCTTCTCGACACAAAGCCTCCAAATCAGCTCCAACATAACCATTGCACAATGCAGCAATAGACTTTAAGTCAATACTGGGATCCAAGGGAATTGTCTTTGTATACACCTGTAATAAGTTCATAAAAAACCACATACATGTCACACTTCAACAATCAAGAATTCTATTAAACAAGCAAAAAAGGAAAGACTTTAACATTGAACTTTCTTCCTAACCAACTACTGGGAGAAATTACACAAACAAATTTGAAAAATTATGATAGTGTCAAGTGACAAATCATATTAAATGTGAAATTTGTCAAGGGGACAGCCCCGTGAATGTGATATGATACAACCCCGATTACAAAGGTTTATGGGAGAAGAAATAAGGGAAATGGGAATAGAGCTATTTGATGTAGTTACAAGTAGTTAGGAGTTAGTTACCATGTCAGCAGAGTTAGTTAAGAATAAGAGAGCTTTGTATAAATACATTTTGGGTCTAGAGAAAGGGCAGGAAAAATATACAATAAGAGGATACTGGTCCCTCAAAAAACCAGAGTTATTGTTTTTGTAATACCATATATTGAAGGAAACATACTTTGTTTATCTCTCTTATCTATGTAAACTTCATCTTCCTTAAGTTTCTAATCCATTTTCTATAAGAATGCTTTCATATATGCAACCCATGTCTCTCATAAGATTGAAGTGTGGACAATGCACAATCCCACTTTAACCAGCAATAAAACACTATCTAATTATATTTAGCGTTGAGCTGTAAATAGAGATATTGTAAATTACATGTAAACTATTTGTGTATCAGGTTGAAATCCCTGGAATAAAGGGATTCAGTTTAGGAGTCTGTCTAGGAAGTTATTTCTGATTATTAGGAGATTATTTCTGATATTTAGAGGTAAATTCCATTCTATGAAGCCATGTACCATGAAACTAGGAAGCACCAATACCTCTGTAAAATAACGTATTTCTGTGTCCGACACATTTTATATCACTAAAAGTTACCTTCAGAATTTGATAGCGGTCCTCTTCATTTGGGACAGTAACTTCGATTTCAGCATCAAAACGTCCAGACCTTCTTAGTGCAGGATCAATTGCATCCAATCTATATGCAGAAACCAGATACATGAAATTCATTAGAGAGAAAGTACTCTCAGGTGTAGTTCAATGACTTTAAGCAGTGGTAAGAAATGACCAGTATTATATTACTAAATCCACAGATTTTAAGAAAACATGATAAGCACATCAGATAAATTTACAGATTCCAGACATCATCAAAATAGATGATCAAATGTCCGAAATAATATCACATATCAGCATATTGCTTTCAATAACCCATCAACATACAGAAAACAACTTAAACCACCCACTGTTCTTATTAATCCATCAGGAAAAGTACAACAACTTCAACCACTTACTGCTCTAAATAATCCATAAAGAATAATAACTTCTTCAATGGCATTGCAAACTTTAAACTAGTGATATCAGATTTCTAAACATAGTTTACAGGTTTAAAAAGCTGGGCATGAAAGCAAATAATATTACAAAGTGTGAACATTAAATTTCACAAGAGAACCAATTTGCATTCATTCCCAATAATTTATATTCCTAAAGATTCATAAATAATCATTGAAAACGCAGCCGCTAACCTGTTAGTTGATGCAACCACAACTACACCTGGTGTAGAAAAGGTTGGTTTATTTGAGTCCATCAAAGTAAATAGTTGAGAGGCAACTCGAACATCTTGCTCCCTTCTGCATGTGGACAGTTTGGAATAATGGCATCAATGAGATTGCTACACGTATAAATAAATTCCTTCTAAACTGCATACTTACCCTAATAAAACTGAAAAGACTTCACTAGATCCAGGCCCACATGTTTCACTTTATAATATGAAGGAATAAAATACAGTACAAATGTAACAGAAGTTCAAGACTGATAACTTCATAAACTGGTCTAGAAATAGCAGAATAATACTGTATTATAACTGAAATTCTGCCACTTGTATTAGTATGCTATGAACTCAAGATACGTGTATATAGAATTAGTAGAACTCCTTCACACTCAACAAAGGCATGATAATAACCTTTTTTTGTATCACAGGATTGTTAGTTACTCGTTAGATTTTTTCGGGCCATTTACCATTTAGTAATTTATATGCAACATAAATGGAGACAAAGTATATAGAATATCCCAGAAAACTAAGATGCATGTTCTCTCCTACCCTGTCCCAATCAATTCTTCTGCAATCAAAAACCTCATAAAGAAGTCACATTTCTAAACAAACAAAAGAAACACATGGCAGTATAGAAAATCAAGTGCAAGGAAGTCATCTTGTGAGTTAAGCTAAGCAGCAAATGATATCATTCTGATAACTTCCCTTCAAAAGAAATCAACAATTGAACTCTTCAGTATCATCACTTCATAGGCTTGACCAGGAACACCCAACACTAGCCCATTTAATGCCAATGACATCAAAGGAAACACCATTCTGAAAACTTTAAATAACTTTTTTAAGGATTGTAACCTTTTATCTCTTAAATGATGTAATATTTCACAGCATTCATTACTATTTTTAATGTGTGTGTGGAGGGGATCCACTTACTTTAGGAATAACTCTTAGACACTTACTCTGCTTATAATCACATTATATATTCCATCAACCACCGATTGAATTTTGTCTCATTACCTAAAAATGACCTTGTACACCAAATTTAAGATAAATTCAACATTTATAGGTATGTAATCTTATAGTCAATATTTGCCTTTTTTTCATTACAATGAAGTTATTTCACAAAGCATCAAATAGATTTGAACTTTAATAAAACTTAGAATATTTTATCTACTTAATGACAATATTCAGTTTTACAGTTGGATTCCTGAATTTTAATGTCTACTATGACAAGATATTAAATGGAGTATCACAAGAATTATTCCTAGACTAAGTGATCTCCCCCAAAAAAATACATTGATAAAATAACAACTTAGTCAAAATATCAATGAAATGATATCAAAATAAAACATACGAAATTTTGAATTTTGATGACACTCCACATACAGACATACAGGCTACAACATATCCGCAAATCAGGCAAATGTACAATAGTTGGGGCAACACGTAAAACAGATTTAAAACAAGTTAAGGAGAGGTAAAAAGATTATAACAAAGAGAATATAAATTATGCAACATTATAGAGTTCTATCGTAGGAGATTTTTTCATTCACATTAGAGAATTCCATCATCAAAATTGTGTTCACATACTAATAAAAACAAAAGTACAGATAGAAAAAAACAAAAGCTAATACATCAAAAAAGTGTTAGCATATAAGTCATCAACTGTTTCATACTTGGAATCTCGGCGAGCACAGAGCGCATCTATTTCATCTATAAAGATAACCGATGGCTTGCCCTGAGCTACATGAGATGATGCCTCTGAAAAAGCATCACGGAGAATTCTCTCACTTTCACCAGCATGTGCTCTACGAACAGAGTGTGGACTGAAAGATGCATAAACAGACAATAATGACAAGCAATTGACTCAAGGTCAAAGAACTTCCAAACACTAGATCCATTAAACTACACATTCAAAAGACAAGAGTACCTGATAATTGTCAACTGTGCCCCACACTCCCGAACAACTGCTCGTACCAAACTTGTCTGAATAAAATTCATCACACAGGCATAGATATAACTAACTTTACATTTCATAAACCATGCAAAATGTAAGTTTGACTCATAACATGATTGCACCATACTAAGACATCAAATAACTATCCAACCCTGTATTGTTTTGTCTATCTTTTTTTTATTTTCATTTATTCCCATTGACAAATAGTCCCTTTATCCCTTCAACAACAGTTCAAGACTTTACCAGCAGATTGTCTGTAATTGGTATCTATGCGTTATTAACAGGTGGGCAGTACCTGTGGACTAATCAGACTGGTTTCAGTGGATTGTTGTCAACCCTATATGAAGTATGATAAGTACCAAGACCGAGTAACTTAATGCAAAATGGAGCTGCTGTCCTGGTAGCTACTATGCTTTCAAACTATGCAGTGACCTATCGCAGATACTAACTACAAGGAATTATATATTATTGATTAAACAGAAAATGCTAGATTGGAAAATAAACAAAAAATTGCAGTCTCTGTTCCATGTTAAGTTAAAAAAGAGGATCATTTTTCAAAAGAATTACCTTTCCAGTGCCTGGTGGACCGTGCAGCAGCAATCCTCTGGACCACTAGAAGTAAATAAAGAAATAAAAGAAAAGAGGGCATAGATAAATTGACAGTTACAAAGATCGAGACTCATTGATAAATAGAAGGAAAAATATGAACAAAGGGAAAAATAGAACCTTAAGGCCTAGCTTCTGTGCCTCGTGAGAGAAGTGAAGAGGGAATATGATGAGTTCTCTAAGGGCCTGAAGAGCTTCCGCGTTGCCACCAATGGATTCCTCGGCCCTCCAGTGACAGTTGTTGTCACTGTTATTGCTGGTACACATGGTTATCAAACTCTAGGTAAACCCTGCCGAGTTTACGAGTCTACTGTAGGCTCACGAATGAACTCGTGAGTAGAGTCGTTTTTTAAGCAAACTCGACCAGACTCGGACAAACTCGGTAGACTCAGTGCAAACTCGACCAGACTCGGACGAACTCGGTAGAATCAGTGCAAACTCGCGAGTCGGAGGCCGAGTTGACGGGTGAGGAAGAAAAGCCTTCTGCGATTTAGGTTTTGATACCTAGACTGGGTTTGTGTTTCCCTTCCCTCTCCTCTCACGTTCGCGTTTAAGCACCGCACCGTTCGCGTCGCGCCGTCGCCGTCCTCGTCATCGCGTCACTTCGCCGCGCCTCGTTTTGTCGTCGCCCCGCCTCGCCGTCGCCGCGCCTTGCCGTCGTTGCACCTCCGTCGCCGGTTCTGCTAGGGATTTGGGGTGAAGGTTTTGGGTTTTTCAGGTGTACATGTTTTTTATTTTTTGAGTTTTTTATTTTTTTAATCTGACGTGGGTTTCTTTGTGGGGGGTTTTTTATTTTCATGTCAATTACTTTTTATTGTTAGGTGAGGTTGAATTTATGAATAATAAGTTTTTTTTTTCTCAATTTTCTTCTTCTTTTATTTAGGTTATGCTTTCTTATTCTCTTTTCTTACTCGATTGTAAAAGGAAATATTTGTTTCTTCTTCTCTTTTCTTTACTCAATTGTTAAAAAAAATCTTTTTTCCTAGCATAATCACAATTAGTATAAATATATTCTTTTTTATGTATCAAGAAAACATTGTTTATAAGGTTCAATTTATTATATGACATGTGACCTATGTGATAATACTAAAACTCAATATTTAAAGTCTTATAAATAAGTTAAGTCCAAACAAATATAAGAAATTTATAAAAATTATTTTTAAACAAAAAACTTTAGCTATTCCAATTGTTTTTTTGAGTTTATTTTCTTAAATAATACAAGAATTAGGTGAAAGATAATTATCAAATTCTTCTGTATTTAAATTAAAAAATAGAACATAAAAAATATTATAGAGAGAAATTTCAATTAATTTGATGGTTTCAGTTTGAAAAGAAACAATAATGAGTTTAATAGTTTTTAAATAAATAGGACGTAGAAATAACATGATTTGTAGATCCAAAGTCTATAATTCAAATAATTTCACTATAAAAGGATTTGATATTGAGTTCTTTAAATTTATATCTTTAGTTTGATTGTTGTTGTCATTGGAATCACATTTATTTTTATTTACTACGGTAGAATTAATGCTTCAACTACCAGATGATATAACTAATTATTACAAAAACTCCTTCTTTTGTTATCAGGAACACCATTAAACTTGTTTTTGCAGAAGCTGTGATCTATTTTTCCACAATATTTGTACTGAATACTCTTAAAAGCATTGACACTATTAATGAAGGTATTCTTTACCTCTAAAGCATTAGATGATGGTGACTGGATATTCTTCCAAAGACGTTGTATTTCTTATTGAACAAGAAAATAAAAGATTTTTGAAATGGGTGGTAAAGGTTCAAGAAGAAGAACATGAGACATGTGGTTTCCATATTGTTTCATTAAGTCCACGTAAAAATTGTCAAGAATCTCGCTAGAACACTTATTACACATTTACAAACAAGATCACATTTAAACTTTTCTATCTCATCCCATATAACACATAATTTTGAAAAGAATTCAATAACAGATTAATCTCCCTATCTTCAAGAAGAAGCTTCTTGTTGAAGATCTGTCATACATAACAAATCACCTTGTCCATATCTTGATTTGAGATCATTCTATATTTTCATAACATAATTCATTCAAATAATAGATTGATGTATACTTGGACACACGAAATTGATAAGTCAAGATGGAACCATAATTTTGCATCTTTTCCATAAAGAAAAGGTTTTATCAGTAGAAATGAGAGATTTTGTCATATTGTCAATAAATTACAGTTTATTCTTAGCACTTAAAGCATTAACCACATATCAACTCAAATAATAATAATTTGTAGAATCAAATAAAGAAGAAACAAGGGAATGATTCTCATGAAGGTGAAGATAAATATAACTTTTAATACTAAAATATTCTAGTCTTTGATCTGATCCATCAGAGACATATGTAGCAAAGCTTCTTTGATACCATAACAATTGAGTATAGAAAAGAAATGAAGGAAACATACCACAAAAAGAAAAACAAATTAAGAAAAAGAACTTATTATTTATTAATTGTGCACATGAAATATAAAAAGATAACAATAAAAAATAAAATAAAAATCATTGTAGACCATCTAACCGAAAGTTGTCTAATAGTTTATAGAAGGTTTGTGCATAAATTGTTTAGTTCATAAATTGTATAACCAAGCTAAGATAAGTAGCATTATAACACAATTATTATAGTTAATAAAATTTAAATTAGAAATGGTTAACTTGAAATGAATGCTTTGTTGAGTAAAATCTCAAAAGCAATGCTCATAGTGCAACCTTCTACAAAGATAACTTTTCTCTTTCAATTAATTAATTCGTTCCCTTTACCAAGTTTGGGTTTGCTTTGCAATGATAACGTTCCTCTATTATATATTCATACATAAGTACCAACCCACTTGATCCTTTCTTTTAAAGTTTCTTAAAATCGTATCATCGTTAACCTCAAAATTAGGTAGCATCCCTTGTAAAGGAAAAGCTTCCTTTAAAAGGATGTCTCTATCTTACAAATATTCTATGAAAAAAAAAAACACCCAATGATGGTGAAGATGACCTTAGGGAATTAAAGCAAGTAGCCCACACAAATATGATGCATGATATTTAGCAACCACTTTAGAAAGTTCATTTTGCTACCTCATATATAGTTTAATAAAAATACATATAACATCGTTGTCATCTTTAGAAAATAGTACAAGAAGTAGAGAACAAAGAAAATGCATGCCAACTTTAGATTTTCCAAACCCATGATTGAGATATTATTTAGGTATGTCAAGGTGAATGATATCATGAGCAGATCTAAGTGAAGATACGAGAGATGAATATTTCTGTTCTCAAAATAAATCTCTTGTCAACTTCAGTGTCAAGCCAAGGGATAAGTAATTAATTACAATACCAAAGTTTAAAAGTTTGGTCCCAGCTAGCACAACTTGATGAGAAGTGACTTTATATCATGAAAAAAAAATTAATGGGTGGCAGAGGGAAAGGGCACAAGTGTATATAACTTTTTCATATTTGCTTTTGGAAAAAACCATAGGTAGGTTTGACCTGGATAAATATCCCTATACTCAATATTGTTGCATTGGAATAATTTAAAACCAGCCATCTTTATATAAAACACGTAATTTAAAGTTATTGTTTAACTTTAATTACTTTCTCTGTTTTTAAATAAGAGTCCTTTAAGATTTTTTTATACAAACTAATAAAAGTAGTAACTCCTATAATTTATAATAAATTTTTTAATTTTTTTCAATAGTACTCTTAAAGAATTAAATGTGATTTATTGATTGACAAAAAAAGTAGATAAAAAAATACAAAATAATTGGTTAATATAAACAACTGGTCCATTAAAAATTCATAAAAAAATCATTTAATTATTTTATATTTTTTAAAATAAGGGTATAGTTGGTAAAAAACAATTAATGTATCATTGAAATGTGCAAACAGATAATAGGAAACAAATTTTTTCTCGTAGAACAACACTTATTTATAAACAAAGGAAGTATGATATATAATCTGTTAATAATTCAAGCTTATAGTTTACTTTTTATGTAATGCTTCTTAATCCCTTCAAATATAATTAATTGTAAATAGTTCATAGAAAAATTGTTAACTTTAATGTTGAAAAGTAAATTTTTAAAATAATTTTTGTCACTATATATTATTTAATATATAAATGTAGCATGTTATTGTTACATGTCATATTGAAGTGATTACTTACTAATATAACACGTTGAAATAGACGGCATGATAAAAAACCATTTTAAACAATAAATTAATAAAAAACATAGTTTATAAAAAAATCAAAGACTAAAACCAAAATTAATCTTATTTATGAAAGTTAAAAACATATTTAATCATTTTCTATATTCTTTCTGTTTCATTATAATTATTTATATATAATAGTCATTTAAAGTTTTTTTACTCGAACAAAGAAAATTATTTAATAATTTAGTAACCCTTTTCAGCTACATGTTCTCTCTATTATAATAATTAATTTTCTTTTTTATATTAATCAAATTAAGAATATAATTGGAAAAAAAGTTTCCTTAAAATTTAGAAGATTGAAAAAAAACATTTTTGTTTAAAATCTAACTATTAAAAAAATTGGGAGTAATATTTTCCCTAACTTTAATAAACGTAATAAACATAAGGTATATTTTCAATGCATGATATAAATTGGAAAATGCATGATATAAATTGGAAACAACAAAAAAGTATAGTTAGGAATGACAAATGAATTTGTCCATGTGGGTATTAACTAGACTTCTTTTAAATTGGATGGAAAATTTTCGCATTGAATGGTCATGGGTATGTGTATGAATAATACCAAATTTTTTAAATTGGGTATGGGGACGGGGATGAGTATATAGATATCCGTCCCATCCATGTCCCAATACTCGTTTCCGTTTGAAATTATTAATATACCTTTATTAAATTAATTGTAAAATTATGTTTAAAAATAAAACTTAATTTAAATATTACGAACGACTGTTAAATTTTTATTAAAAATGATATTTAATGAGTTAATAATTTTTTCCAGTAAATTATAATTTTGTTTAGAAAAAAAGATTTGTTAGTTAATATTAATAGCTAAAAATACTATAGAGTCTTTTTTATCTCTATTATTTTACTACTAAATTCTGATTTCTATATTCTTTTTTTTTTCTCTCTGTTACTTCTTATTTCCAACCCTAACTCTATAGAAGTTCTGACTTATCTCTTCCATGTAAGTTATAGTTTTCATACATAATTCATTTAGGAAAACTACAGGATCTTAGAATATATCATTCTCACATAAACAGAATGATTAGGGAAACTAGCCTTGATCCATGATAAGATTGATGACTTTGAATCTTGTAGGATTTGAAGGAAGAATTCTTTTCTATCTCTTTCCTCTACTTTCTTGTGCTCTTCAATTATTGATGGTGAGTTTAAGAGAACAAACTGAGATAGGTAGAGATATGGACTATTTACGTCCTCCCATTATTTATACTGTGTTTCCATCAAACAATATATCTGTTGGAGTGAAAAGTAACAACTCCTTCCCAAAAGTCACAGCCTTTCATTTAAATAATTGATTGATATATTCAATTATTTAATTTATTAAAACACATCACATTTGCCATGTACATGAGTCATTAATTTCTTACATTCTCCCACTTGACTCATGTGACAAATTAAAACTTTATAGTTTTAATAAAGTATCAATCATAATGCACATTTGTCATACATTTATAACATCATGAGTCATAATTAAGAACAAGATCTAATAAGAGTCATGGCGATTGTACATCACTTTATTTGACACTCTCCCTTCCATGTACTATATTAGCCTTCTTCCAAACATGACACTTTAATAGGAAGTACATAATTTTGTCTAACAATAATGTCATTTTTTCAAAGTTATAGACTGTTTTTCCAATATATTTATACATGTGCACATAAGTTTGGAAACAGAAAATATTCAGAAACTTTTTCATTAGTGAGCTCAAAATGTCAAACATACAATAACTTTCATCATTCGCTAGCTAACATAATGCCCATATTTTCAACATGACCAGTAAATGTCTTGGGCGGTAACCCTTTAATTAAAGGATCCACAATCATAAAATTAGTGCTAATGTGTTCTATTGACACTCTACGTTTCTGAACTTCTTCTTTGACGGCAAGATATTTTAATTCCATGTGTTTAGCACCTTTAGAATACTTGTTGTTTTTAGAAAAGATGACTGCTGCGGAATTATCACAATAAATTTTCAGCGGCTTGGCAATACTGTTGACTATACCAAGTCCTGAAATAAAATTCCGTAGCCATTTAGCTTGAACCATGGCCTCAAAGCATGCCACAAATCCAGCTTCCATAGTGAATGCAACAATGACTGACTGCTTTGCACTTTTCCATGAGATAGCTCCTCCAGCTAACTTAAACAAATAACCAAATGTAGATTTTCTTGTATCTACACATCTGGAAAAATCTGAATCCAAATATCCAATCACCTCAAGATGATTAGATCTTCTATAAGTAAGCATGTGATTCTTTGTACCTTGTAAATATCTCAGAACTTTCTTTGCAACTCTCCAATGATCTATACCAGGATTACTTTGGTATCTTCCCAACATCCCAACTACAAAGCTAATATTTGGTCGCGTACAAGTCTAAGCATACATTAAGCTCCCAACTATAGATGCATAAGGAATTTATTCCATTTGTTTCCGTTCCAAATCATTCTTTGGACATTGCATTAGACTAAATTTGTCTCCTTTCTGAATTGGAACAGGAGATGCCGAACATTTATCCATTCTAAATCTCTCTAAAATTTTATTAATATATGCCTTCTGAGACAAGCCTAGCAATCCTTGTGACCTATTCCGAAATATTTCTATTCCAATCACATAACCTGCCTCACCCATATCTTTCATTTCAAAATTATTAGAGAGAAACTTCTTAGTCTCATTTAAAAGACCGAGACTATTAGTTGCAAGCAAAAAGCCATCAACATACAGAACTAAAAGAATAAACTTACTCCCACTGATCTTTAGATATATACACCGATCAACAGTGTTTTCCTTAAATCCAAAGGACACAATGGTATCATTGAACTTGAGATACCACTGTCAGGAAGCTTGCTTAAGTCCATATGTTGATTTCTTTAGTTTACACACCATGTGTTCTTTTCCTTTCTTTATGAATCCTATTGGTTGATCCATATACACATCTTCCTCTAATTCCCCATTTAGAAAGGCGGATTTCACATCCATTTGGTGTAACTCCAAATCATAATGAGCCAATAATGCCATGATAATTCTGAGAGAATCCTTTTTAGAGACCGGTAAAAATGTCTCCTTATAATCAATGCCATCCTTTTGAGTAAATCCCTTAGCAACTAGTCTAGCCTTGTAACGTTCTAAGTTACCATGAGAGTCACGTTTGGTCTTAAAGACCCACTTGCAACCAACTCTTTTACAACCTTTTGGTAACTCAACAAGATCCCAAACTCCATTATGTTCCATAGATTTTAACTCATCTTTCATGGCATCTAACCATTTCTCAACATTATCGCCATTGATGGCTTGTGAAAATGTAACTGAGTCATTCTCAATTCCTAAGTCATTTTATGACTCTTGTAGATAAACCACATAATCATTAGAAATAACAGATTGTCTTTGTCTTTATGATCTTCTTAATGCTATTTCTTATGGTTCTTCTACCATAGATTCATTTACTTCAACCTCATTGTGGGTAATGGGATCATTGATTTGTTGTTCTTCATGATTATTAACTAGCTCAATAACTTGAGGAACGACAACTTTATTAGAGATACAAGTTAATGGAACTTGCACTCTTACTTCCTGGATTTCTACTTTGCGTGGTGTTTCACTCCCACTAACTTCACCATTTTCAATGAACCTAGCATTCCCAGATTCAATAATCCTTGTAGTATGGTTTGGACAGTAAAATCTATACCCTTTTGACTCTTCTGGATAACCAATGAAATATCCACTGATCATCCTAGCATCTAATTTCTTTTCTTGTGGATTATAAAATCTAATTTCTGCCGGACACCCCCAAACATGTAGGTGCCTTATACTAGGTTTCCTTCCATTCCACAGTTCAAAAGGAGTCTTTGGAATTGCCTTACTAAGAACCCTATTCAATAAATACATGGCAGTTTTTAAACATAAGTCCATAATGAAATAGGTAAAGAACAGTTACTTAGCATACTTGTAACCATATCTAACAAAGTTCTATTACGCCTTTCTGATACACCATTTTGTTGTGGTGTACCTGACATTGTGTATTGCGCACATATGCCACGTTTCTCAAGGAATTTAGCAAAAAGATCAGGATGTTGTCCTCTTTCATCATACCTTCCATAATACTCACCACCTCGATTAGATCTTATAATTTTCACCTTTCTGTCTAATTGCCTTTCGACTTCTTCAATGTAAATCTCCAAGGCTTTTATAGCTTGAGATTTATCATGTAGCAAATAAATATAACCATAACGTGAATAATCATCGATGAAGGTGATAAAGTATTTCTCCTTTTTGAAAGAGTTCACATCAAAAGGTCCACATATATCAGTGTGTATAATTTTAAGAGCTGACTACTTCTTGTGGCTCCTTTCTTTGTGTGTTTTGTTTGTTTACCTTTAATACAATCAACACATACGTTCAGATCAGTGAAATCTAAATCCGGAAGGACTTCATTCTTCACTAGTCTTTGTAATCTTTCTTTAGAAATGTGTCCTAAACGTTTATGCCACAAGTAAGCAGAACGTTCATTTTCTAAACCACATTTAGTGTCAATATTATGATGCAAGGTCAAAAGAGTTTCAGAAAAAAGATTATCAAGATTTAACTTATATAATCCATCACATAATATACCACTTCCAATTAAATGGGTATGTTTATACAAACTAAAACACTTATTACCAAATTTAATAGAGCAACCAACAATATCAAGTTTAGATAAAGAAACTAAATTCCTAGAAATACTAGGTACATAAAGAGTTTCAAACAAATCTAAATGATGTCCTGTGTTGAGGATTAAACGATAAGTCCCGATTGCTTCCACTGGAGCTTCCACTCTATTTCCCATAAAGACAAACTTTTCATTTGGCTTTGTGGTTCGGGTCGTAAGGAATCCCTGCATCGTATTAGAAACATGAGTTGTACATCTAGAATCAATCCACCAAGTATTATATGTTGGCATTTTTCAAGTCCAGAGTTTTATGGAGACCTACAGTTTTGATAATGAAGTTTTTAGGAAGTTTCAATCAACTTTAAAGACTTGTGCCATCTCACAAAGGAAGGTTGCTTGATAAGAAAGGAAAGGCATAAAATCTCACAAAGGAAGGTTGCTTGATAAGAAAGGAAAGGCATAAAGAGCATTCAAAGCTTTCAAGAGAGAAGATTGATGAAGATTTTCTCAAGAGCTGAAGGATCAAAGGTAGAAGGTTCTGTTTTGGGTGTTGGATAAAAAGAGTAAGTCATAAATCCCATTCAAGACCTTCCCAAACAAGAGAGCAAGGTGTTTTCTCGCAAAAATGTTTTTCTACGCTTTTAATCGATTACCATATGTAGATAATCGATTATTTAACTTAAAATTTGAATTAAAAATGTTTAACGAGCAAAATAATCGATTAAGTGTCTTTGATAATCGATTATATTGATTCTGGGTTAATATAATCGATTATGGCCTTAATCTAATTGATTAAATCAGACGATATTTGTTTTCCAGTTTTTAAACATGATATAATCGATTAAGCTTTTAATATAATCGATTAAATGAGTTGTTTTTGCAAAATTAATTCTAAATCAACCTAAGAATGGAAACTTTGGAGCATTTTCGAATTATAAAATGAAAGAGAATGTCTTAGGTTCAACACATCTGAACAAACACAAAATATTCAAAGTGTTTCTGCGCCTTAGCTTTTTCAAAGCCGCTTTCCTGCTCTTTTCAGTTTGATCAAGTCTTTGGAAGTGGTGATCAGTGTGCTTAAGCTTTCTATCCAGCACATTTCAGGTGTATTCTTTTACTGTTTTCTGTAAAGGGAAAATTCATCCCTTGGATCTGTTCTAAGGGAGGTGTTTCATCTCTTGTGTGTCAAGAGAGGTGGGTTTCATCCTCAGTGTGTCTGGGGAGGTGTTTCATCCTTAGTGTGTCTGAGGAGGTGTTTCCGTTTATCTTTATTTGTTATTGCATGAATTGGTGTTTGTAATTTCTTCAGCACTTTTTGTTTTAGGAAGGGCAGACTTAATGTTGTCAGCAATACTCATCCGCATATACATTAGATTTAATCTGTTTGACCTTTCCCAATTCTGAAAATGGACTTTCTCTTCCTCAGTGCTTAGATCAGTAATATCACTTGGTTTCTCTTCACGGAGGGTCAAATCCAAATCCATTACCCCAAGGTAAAATTGAATTTGCTCACTACATTTCGAGAAATCAAGTCCATTAAACATTGGAACAAATGAGAAGTGCGAATGCAAAGCAATAGGTACTTCATGCAAAAAAAAATATGTTTTGAGTTACATACTAACATGCTAAATAAATTCAGAACATTATTTCATATAATGTATATTGGTGTTCACCTTTGGACAATCCAACAACATACCATACTTAACATAATGATGTTATAGAAATTGTATACATAAATTTGGCAATCATATATGCATTAATTTAGAAATACATATTATCTTTGGATAAATAAATATAACTAACAATGCACTTATACTACCAACATTTATGTTTATTAATTATAAGAACAAATAATCAACCTTTGGGGTGATCCTTAACTATCTTATAATAATAAACTTTCAATATACTCATATATCAATTATTTATAAATTAGCATCCATTCTATGAGTAATTGAAATAAATACTCATCATAATTTAAAATTAAATAAAACATAAAGATTTGTTCACTTTGGTGATTACAAATCTATCATACAATTAATTTCAAATTAAATACAATTAATGAGCAATAATAGCGGGTATTAATTTAACAAAACTAATTGACTAATTAAAAAATTGAAAGTTAAAAATAAAATAAAATTATATATATATATATATATTGTAACCCAACCATTAAGCCAAAACAATATTTACTGCATACATAGATTTGATATTTAATTCCAAAAAAATAAAATTCAATATGCAATTACATTTTCAATTTATAATTGAATTCACCATCCCAATTTAAATTAAATTTAAAACACAATTCAATTTAGTCTTAGCATTTAATCAGGTGCATCATCAACATGAATTAAACATTTCATTTAGGAAAACTACAGGATCTTAGAATATATCATTATCACATAAACAGAATGATTAGGGAAACTAACCTTGATCCATGATAAGATTGATGACTTTGAATCTTGTAGGATTGAAGGAAGAATTCTTTTCTATCTCTTTCCTCTACTTTCTTGTGCTCTTCAATTATTGATGGTGAGTTTAAGAGAACAAACTGAGATAGGTAGAGATAGGGATTATTTACGTCCTCCCATTATTTATACTGTTTCCATCAAACAGTATATCTGTTGGAGTGAAAAGTAACAACTCCTTCCCAAAAGTCATACCCTTTCATTTAAATAATTGATTGATATATTCAATTATTTAATTTATTAAAACACATCACATTTGCCATGTACATGAGTCATTAATTTCTTACATTCCAAACTCTCAATCTCCAATCATCTTTTTCAAAATCTAAGTCCACAACTATGATCTAGAGAGCGTGAACAGTATTTCTACCCAATCAACTTCAGTTTCAGGTAAATTTTGTCTGTGTTCCCTCTTTTTCTATTACTTTGTTCTTAAGGTTTAAACTTGCATGTTTGAATTGGACCTTATAAGAGAATCATTAGACACTTGGTTTGAGGTGTTATGAGAATATTATTTGATGTGATGATACACACATATGTGTGTGTGTGTGAGTGTGTGTGTTAAGAATTGTGATGTGTTTTATTAAATGGTTGATAAATGACAAAAATTTTATTTTATCATTTTTTTGAATTATTTCTATAAACTATAATGATCATGTTAATTTTACACAGGAGCATAAAATATTTCAGGGATAAAATCTTAGAGAAAGTGATTAAATTAAGGAGTAGAGAAAAATAACTATTTTGAGTGATTATGATCAACATGATATATGATGTATGTATACATGTTAAAGATTTATAAAATTACAATTTTTTTTTTCGTATTTGATATTAAATCCTAATAATATCATAATTATTTTTTTGTGATTTGTATATTTTTGGTAAAAAATTATTGAATTCATATGTAAAACAATAAGAATGTGGGTATGGCATGGGTATGAGTATATACCCGTTACCTGATAAGAATGAGAATGTAACAAAATTTTCATACCCAACTATGGGGATGGAGATGAATTTTTATCTTAGGGATGAGTAGGGATAACAATCAAACCCGCACTAGTGGGGACCGAACCGTAACCGTCCCGAATTTGATAGGGAAAAATCAAGTTGATCAACGGGTTCGGAGTCGGGGATGGGTAATTAGATATTCAACTCATACAATTATAGAAATTTCTGATAATTACATAACTTTATCTGGAAATGGAAATAAATCCATGCAATTATAGAAATGCTGATAGTTGCAGAATGTTATCTCTGGAAATAAAGCATATCAATCAAATAAGTAATCATAAATCTCATTAATTTAGTTAAATATTAGTGAATAAATTTTTTTTCTGATAATCAAAAGATAAATAAAATAAAATATATGATAATAAATAAAAATAGACTAATATTAGAAATAATCGATAATAAAAGAGAATATTTAGAAAAGACCCAAGAACAATAAATTATAAATAAGACTACCAGGTTTAGACAAGGGGAGACAATTTTCTAGTATTCTAACTTAGGGGTCATCATATCTTTTGAATAGAAGAGTTTTCAAGATTGGTAAATTAAACTTATATGTAGAAAACACAAAGAAAACATTTTTAGACATTTTTTGACATTTTTTGACATACAAATAATAAATTAAAATATACTTCATCAATAAAAAAAATTTAAAATTTGTAATTTATTCAAAAATATTTTTGAAAATTTATATTTTAAAACAATAATTTTTTTAAACTTTATTTTAAAAAAATAAAATGGGACGCGGATGGGGCAGGTTGGGGAAACCTAACCCCTGGTGGGAATGGGTGTGGGGATTAAATTTCTATCTTCGGCAGGAATCGGAGTCAGGGGCGGAGATAGTTATATAAGTCGGGGACGAGGAGCAGGGGTCGGGGGCGAAGATAGTTATGTAAATCGGAGACGAGGAGCGGGGAGGCAAAACCCGCCCATTTTTGGCAAGCTAAATTTGGGGTGGGCCAAAACGGGGTGGTCAGCCCACTTTGCCACCCCTACTTGTAATGTAATAAGAGAGATAGATTTTCTTAAAGAAATTTTTCTGCTCTGTGAGTGTTTAATGGAGTTTTGAATTATAAGAACTGAAATTTGATCTTATTAAGGTAAGTTGTAGTGGTCAACCTCATGACTTATTACTCACATTCTCATCTTTCTTGAGTGTGGCATCAATATCTTTTTTCAAATTGAATATCAAAATGACCTCCTTCCATTTACTCATCAATAGTCATGAGTGAAAAACACTGATAGAAGGACAAAAGAACAAGCACACAAGTTACAACTATCCTTAATTGGATGTCTATAAATAGAAGTCTATTGAGAAGACTAATGTCATATAAACAATTTTATATGAATTAATTAATGTGCATGCAAAATAATCAAAAGCTTATAAGTGCTTAGATAAAAGATAATCCGCTATGAGAATTTAAGAGAAAGAGAAAACTTTCTTTGTAAATCCTTTACTATGTGAAGTTAGTCTTTTGTACAAATAATGTTTATATTCATATAATCTTTGTGAGAGTTTTCTTGTAACCTTTAAATTAATTTTGTTATATTGTTAGGAATGGAGTCTTCTATACTCATCTAAGACTGGTCTTGTATACTTAGGTGAGACAAAATTGACAACATAAAAGTAGTTGTAATATGTTTTATTAGTGGAAACCTTTAAAATTTTTAATGGAAAACTAGATGGAAGTTAAGATGAAACAATATAAAAACAAAAAGTACTGGACAATTGTTTCTATATTTTTTTTATAAACTATTTTTTTATTGTCATATAAATATTTTCTGAAATTGTAAATCTTTTTCAAACTACTAGATGACCTCCTTTAATTATATAATAGGCTTATTGTAAATTGTTGTTGAAGTAATTTATAGATTTTATTTAACTTTCCTTTAGAATTAACCTTTTATTTCAAAATTATTGTTTAAGATAATAAAAACTTTTTACTTGAGAGTCCTTTTAAATGTTATACAATGATTCACAATTTTAAAAGTATTATTTCCTTGCTACTAAATATACACTATTTATGTATATACTTACTTTTTACAAGCTATGTATAAATCATATAATGTATGTATTATTTGTTAGTATCTCACCAAAATCTTTATCCGATAGTTCTAAATTAAAATTTAAACATTAAAATAAAGTGAAAATAATTAATTTAAATTTTGATCATTTATGAAATAATTTATTTTAAATTTTTTTAAAATACAATTTTTTTCATCTATTAAGATTTTATAATATTTTTTATTTTAATTTAAAATTTATTTTGACTTTAATATTTTCAAAAAATCTTTTTTCACATCAAGTTATTTTATAAAATTTCAAATACTGGTGGATATTAAGTAATTAATAATTAATTTATAAATCAATACTCAAATTGTGATAAATATTTATATTTTTTTAAAATTTAATCATTTTTAATAGAACAACTCCTTAATCATTATTTAAATACACTAATTTTATTCTATTACATTAATAAAATCACTTAATATCTTTCTTTATTTCTTAGTTTTTTTTATTGGCAACTGTATATATAATTAAAAGAGGGAAAATATGTATTATAATGTTAGAATATTATCTTACACACCTTAGAATTTAGAATAAATGTTGTTAAACAACAAAGCATGTTGCGTTAGTCTAATTTTCAGTGAGAACAATTGTTGAGGGAAAAAAATGATTTGCAACAAAGCCTAAGAATCACTACAAGAGTCTTTTTTAGGATTTGAACTTGAGGCCTCAAACTTAACTATGCCTCACTTAACCACTAAGGCATATTAGTTATGATTATTATGTTGGAATTATGTTTTTTTTATATACTGTAAAGTGTAAGACGTTAAATTGTATAAATTATTTCAAAAGGAATGAAATAAATAGAATGTTTGAATTTATCAATTGAAGTGAAAACAACTTCTCTGCTAGGATTCTTCCACAAACCATTTGATCTTATCAAGAATTTCATATAATTCTTATCCTCAAGACTTATCAAACCTTGTTGGTTGTGACAACTACTTTTTTATCATTTTCTGTCTAATTACAGTACTATAAGTAGATTTTTCTAGTTTTGCAAATTTTATGGTTCATTGCTGAAAATCTCATCATACAAATTTTTGAATTTGAATGTCAAATTCCTTCTACCCATAAGTCAAGTTTTACAAATTTGTTTTCAATGATTTAGGGTTCTAAATTTCATGCCAATTATGAACTTTCACCTTGTTTTGGAATCACTCAATTCTTAGTTATATAACGTAAGTTACGTCCAGGTCTTAGTTAAGTACGAAATTCATTGAGGCTAAGTAGAAACCTTATCATTTGGTATCAAGAGCTTGTTGCTAGGGCTTGCTTTTGGACATCAATTTTGTTGAAGAAGAGACTGGTTGAGTGTTGTTTTTACAAAAAAAACAAAAAAAATGCAAAAGCAAAGCTTAGAAGTCCGATCGTTTGTGTACCCGACTGAGATTTATTCTTAAAATCAAAGAGGAAAGAGCAAGTGACATGGATTGCTGGAAATTGGTATAGAAGATTTGCTGCTTGTGATAATCAAGTTCTTGAAGTTTTGGACTTAGCCAAAAAAATCAATTATGCTTAACTAAGTTTTCTTGATCTAGTTTTGATTTTTGTTTATCTTGTTTTCTTTCTTTTGGCTAGTGGACCATGTCTTTGCTGTCCTAAGTGTCAAATATATTTTCTAATAGATTTTTTTTCTTCCTTTTCTTCCATAGAATTCATGTTTTTCTTGCTTGTTTGTGGTAGTGAAACTTTTCTTTGCTACTTTTCTTATGTTGGTGCTATATTTTTGTTTTAAACCTTGACAATGCCACTTTTAAAAGTAATTATTAATTATAGATTAGTTTATTCTTGTAAGAAACTTACATGGAGAATGAATGAAAAAAATGTAAGAGTGTTTCATTATATAAAAATCCAATTTGAGCATAAACACGAGTGGAACTATCAATGGAGAGTAAACACGTGTGAAAAGTGTTGAGATCCATTGATTTTCTTAACAATTCAATTTGCAGTATGGCATGAATAGATAATGGTGACAATTCTCAACTTTATAGAGCTCAAAGGTTACTAGTTGATGTTATGAGTACGCAGATGTAAAGAATGATGAGAGAAACTAATGAAGAAGTCTTTGCACATTGAAAAACTAGAGAATCAAATCAATAACAATGAAAGTAATCAAGATGAAGACGGGAGGCATGAAAGGAGGAGAAGAAGAAGAGATAATAGGAGAAATTGTAGGGATGACAGAATTGAAGAGATGAAGCTTACTATTCCCACTTTACAAAGGATGAGTGATCCAGAAGCTTACTTAGATTGGGGGAAAAAGATTGAGCAATTATTTGTCTGTCATGATTACATTGAACAAAAGAAAGTGAAGATGGTTGCAATGGGATTTTCTGATTTTGCTTTAATTTGGTTGGATCAATTCAAAAGAAATAGAATAAGGTATGTAAACACACAGATCACTTCAAGAGGGAGGGTGAATTGAAGTTTAATGGAAATTAATTGTTAATTTGATTAATCAAGACAATTTTCAACACTCAATTGCAGTTTTTAATTCAAGTCTGAATGGATTAAAAGTACATAAGTTTTTCAAAAAAGAAATATAAGTTCCAGAAGTATCAAGATATGATTAAGAAGAAAGATCACACAGAAAGTTTTTATACTGGTTCACTCATAAAGAACTACGTCCAGTTCATTCACTATTATTAAGAATTCTTTACAAACAATTACACAACATATAAAGGAATTTGTTCTTGAACTCTACTAGAGCAATCCTTCAACTTGCAACACCCTACTGCAGAACCAATTCTTGGAAACACACTCCAAAAAATTACAAAACCCTTAAACAACTTAAAAGAAAACAATTATACAAACACCTTTTCTCCAACACAGATACAAATACAATCAGAAAAATCAAAACAAAGAAAAATAATATAAAGAATTAAGAAAGAAAGAATATAAAGGAATAGAGGGACCAAAGAAAAATGAAAATGAAAATGCAAGAATTAAAGAGAGAAAATAAAATCTGTTTGTAAAGGATGGGTAGAAGAGAGTTTGGGTCCTCATTTCAATCTAGTAATTCTAGTTCCAAAAAAAGATAGAAGTTGGAGAATGTGCTTAGATTGCATAGCTATCAATAACATCACCATTACGTACAGACATCCAATTCTAGGTTAAATGTTCTTCTTGCTGAATGGTATGAGTCATGTTACTTCTCTAAGATAGATTTGAAAAGTGGATATAATCAGATTAGGATTAGAGAAAGTGATGAGTGAAAAACTTTTAAAACCAAGTATGAGTGGAAGGTAATGCCATTTGGTTTGATAAATGCACTTTGATGACATTCTTGTATATAGCACAAATTTTGATGAGAATTTGCATAATTTGAAATTTGTTCTGGCATTAGTTAGAAATTAAATTATGTATAAAATATATAAAAAATACTTCCAATAAGATTTGAATCGAAGACCTCAAACTTAATTATATCTCACTTAACACTAAGAAGACATATTAGTTATGCTTATTATGTTGAGATTATGCATTTCTTTTATATACTGCAAAGTACAAGAAACTAAATTGTATAAATAATTTTGAAAGGAATGCAATAAATAAAATGCTTGAATTTATCAATTGAAGTAAGATCAACTTCTCTCCTAAGACTCTTTTATGAACTAGTTGATTCTTATAAAGAATTTCATAATTCTTGTAGGGTTCCTTAAGACTTATTAAATCTTGTTTGTAATGCCTACTTTTATGTTATTTTCTGTCTAATTGGAGCACCACATGCCATATTTTTTCAATTCTACAAATTTTAGGGTTCATTTCTAAAAATCTCATCCTACAAATTTACATATCTAAACATCATATATTTTAACCATAAGTCAAGTTTTACTAAACTTTTTTCAATGATTTAGGAGTTTAAATTGCATGTTAAATCATACTTTTACCTTATTTTGAAATCACCAAATTTCAATTTTTGTAAGAAAAGTTACGTCTAGATCTTAGTTAGGTCCAAAATTCATTAAAACTAAACAGAAACCTCATCATTTAACTAAGTATAAATCATTCCAAACAACTTATGTCTTAATCAGAAATAATTATATTTCAAAATATTTAAATTTTTAGTCAAAAATAGTTAAATATTTAAATAATACTCAAATTGTTTAACCATTAATAAATAGATTTCAAATTCATTCATATCTTCACAATATTAATCTTTCTAATAAAAGATAGAACATAATTTACTTTTATAAATGAACTAATATAAAAAAGTCTCAACATAAACTTTTCTTAGATTTTTATTCTTAATATAGTTATACTACATATTGTAATATCTTAACTAATTAGGAAAAAAAAGAAAATTTTAACTAAATTATTTAAAAAAAATTTGGCAAATAATCTGAACTTAAATGCACGAATTAAAAAACACTAATAAATTACTAAAAAAATTAAAAAATATACATAAATTAGTTTTAACTTATGAGAATGTTAATTCTGTTTTTTCTTCTTATTTTTTTCTTAAAAAAACCTTACAGTGAATAGGTATATTTTATATTTTTCTAATGACTATTAAAAAAAGCTAAGGGTAAGTGGTGGTCTCAAATTAAATTATTTCTTTTAAAATTAATATTAATCGCAGAGAATTATATGTTGTCATGTACAATATCAAAACAAAAAAAGATAAAGATAACAAAGAGAGAATTAAAGATACTTATTGAAGATGAAAATGAGAACCTGTATAATATTACTTTACAAAGAATGTTGTATATATTAACATGTGTTCGACCACTTTTTATGTTAAAAAGTACTATACATAGGTTTGTGACAACTTAAGAAGTATTTTATAAATACATTCCTAGGAAAGAAAGACGGAGAAAATGAACAGTAAAAAAAGAAACTGATTAGTGATAAGAAAGTTGTGAATAACGTTACTTTACAATAATATTTTCAAATGTTAAATACTTTTTCATCTAATATTATTCAAATGTTAAATACTTTTTCATCTATTTTTGCAGTGACAGTTCTAAGGACGACAACTTGGTTTTATAGTTTACAATGATAACAATATCTTATTTTACCTTTTTTATAAAAAAATTAGATTTAATGTTATGTATTCGTTAGAAAAAATTGAATTATTGTTTAAATTAGTATACAAATATTATTATATTTTTTTTTATAAAATTAATTGTTCTTTGGTGACTTTCTTTTTATTTTATTTCTTTTATAAAATTGTAGTTATTATATATAAATTTGTATTTTATGTTTATTTGCATTATATTTTTTTATAGTTGCTATTTAGGAATTCTTTTTATTTAACTATTGTAAAAGAAAATTTTGAATTTATATATAATATTTATTATATAAATTTTTCAGTAAAAATTAATATTTATTTTTATATTATACAAATGTATTTATTATATATCTTATAGTCTACAATAAGAAAATTCGATTTGCTATTCAAAATGCATTAAAAACTATTTACAATTGGAATCTATTCTATACAAAGCCATAATAAGGATAAAAATAAAAAGAGATGTAATGTGACAACAACAATAAAAGTGACTACTACAATTATTGTAGTAGCAATTGTAATGAAATTAGTGAAAGAACCAGAGGAATATAATTATTCTATCATATTGTCTTTAAATCTAACTTCTTTGTCATAATAAGAAATAATAACAACTAAAATAAAGAAAAAATCATATCTTATTCATGCCCTGAACAACTAATCAGATGATAGAGCCTAAACCACTAAATAAACCCTAACGGTTTACTTTTGTAGCATGACCAAGTCTTATTTTGTAGCAGATGGTAGACCAACAAAGAAAGATGTAAAAACCAATAAATTTGGCCATGGTTTATACATGTTCCAACTAGGGTTTAATTCCAAGTTATGTGTATGAAAAGAAAAATTAAAGATAAAACCTCCTTCAGTAATCTATTCCTGAAAAAATATCAGCCTTCAACAACAAACTTGACACATTGAAAAAAAAAAACAGATAAAGATGGAGAATTCAATGCCCCTTCCCTTCCTGAACAGAGGCATGTGTCTATATTTAATATTGTTTCATTCAAGAGCTAAGCAAAAATGGAGAGAAAGAAAAGAAGTTGGCAAACTAATGTTTGTTCCCTCAATGTAAACTATATTACAGCCCTACAGTTGAAGGGAAAGAGGGAAGTGCATGACTAAAAGGGTGCAGCAGAAGGGTTCACAACAATGTGCCTAAGTGGGTGTGCAACATCCCCACCACCAGCATGCTTAACAAACTCAGCTGGAGAGAGGAAGTTTCCATGGCACACACACATGATCCTCACTTCCTCTCCTTTACCATATTTGTACAAGATTCCCTCAATCCTTCTTCCATTCGGACCATCCCCTTTTGTAAACACACATGGCATGTCTTCCATTGAGTTTGTCCCAATTTGCTTTTCCATTATGTTTTGGGAAGGATGGGATTTCTTAGATGGATTCTCCACCTCAGCTTTGGAAGTTCTAGCCACATTCTCATTTGCCTTAGTCCCTAAACCCACAGCATCCTGGCTGAATCGTTCTTGTGCTGATTGATTACTAGCAGGGCTTGCATCACCACAACTACTTGATCCTGTCATTTGAGCAAACTACATAATCAATTCTCCCTTTTCTTATATTTTGTGTTTTCATTTCCCTTAGTTTCAGCTAAGTTATAGAATATATACAACCACAAATTCCATCTTTGAAAGAATATATATTATAGTCACAGGCACACTTGCTCCAATATCATAATGTAACAAATTCCAATGCATAACACAACTGATGCTTCAAACAAAGGTTCAGCTCAGAAACAAAGCTACCTAGGAATCAAACACAGGAAAGAGTATATTTGCTCCGAGACTAGAGAACTTTTACTTCCCTTTTGATCCTTTCTCTTTTCTAAATTATGTTTTGTTTTATTCTGCAATAAGTGGTGAACCATGAATATCCTTTTAATACCATGAAAGGATCAACCAGTGTATATTTAGAAAGTAAATGAATGAACTTAAGAAACAGTCCCAAAAATGGTTAAGTTTTTTTTTTTATACATATAAAAGGTATCACTCTAAAAAGCATCACTATGAGAATATGATATCCCAACTAAGTTGACACCTCATCTCAACAATCATATGCTCTCTAGAGGATATGTATATAGAAAAAAGAAAGAAATAATACAAGGAAATGCGGGACCAAACCAAAACCCAAGAAATCGAGTAATCAAGGCAAACCAAACCCATTTCTAAAAAAAGCCTGGCTAATAAAAGAAGGAAGCAACTCAAACCAAACAAAATCTTTCTTAGACTCCACTCCCAAACTAGCTAAACCATCAACAATTATTTATTGTATTTCTGACACAATTCTAGCAAAAACTACATAATAAATTACAAAGTCAAGAACTAGTAAGGATCTGCCTGACTATCCACATCTCCTATATGGCTATGCCTGAAACATGTCATTTGTCCTGAATGATATTTTCTGTTCTAAACACATCTCAAGAGTCCCTTGTTAGTTGACAAGGTTAAACCATAATGAATCTGAAGAGTGTTTTGATGAATGGAGCTATTATCACATGTTAAACCAAATATATTTTGTTTAGAAGTGAAGTCAATCAAACCAGCCAAGTGAAGTCAATCAAACCAGCCAGGACATACTTATTTTGCAACTATCACACGGAGGATTATATGTTGTATGTATTTAAACCAAGTGAAATAGATGAAGAGAATTGTGACTGTAAGATTCAGAAAAGAACAGAGAACAACAAAGGAAAAAGAATATTCTTACAATAGCCAATGCAATGGTTCTGGTTTCTAATCCACCCAACCCAGTCAATGGCTCCAGCACACAATCACAGAAAGCACAAATGAGGAAAAATAGAGGGAAAAAGGACATAGTAATCTGTTGAAAATAAGGGCAGCAAATTGCTATTGAAGTGAGCTTGCAATATCAGAGAACATGCACAAACACGCACAAACACAACCCATCTTGTGGAAACTAGCATGACATTCGAAACTGTATTGTGAAGCTCAACAGCAAAAATAGAGCAAGAAGTAGTGTCATTGTCAATAAAAATGTTCTTGCCTTGACACAGGCATACAAAAATTTAAGAATTAATAAGTTCCATAAATTTAGCCAAAATTCAGATTCCATAGTATATTTTTGAACTTTCATAAATGAGCATTATAAGGACATTTGGCATCTAGAAACCAGAGACAGGATGTAGAGTCCAAACCTCACTAAAACTCAAGTAAGAAGATATAGGCAAAAATACAAAGAGCACTGAATTACTATTTTTCCGCACCAAAGTATAATAAATAATCACTTTTATATTAGGCATCTTGAAGAAGTGTTTAAAAGATAAGCATTTACTCCATGAAAAATAAATAACAGATTCCAAAAATGTTAATGATAACAGGAAAAATAACTAATAACCTTAGTATTTAACTGCTTATCTTAAATGACCAGAGCTTAAAATGGGAATAAATAAGATTAAGGGGTCATGACTTCAATATAATTGATTATCAGTCCAGCAACTAGTGATGACAGCTCAGTTCAATGCTACTAGAGAAAGATGTGTATATTATTAACTTGAAAACCTGTAAAATCATACCATTGCAAACATTACATTAGAGAAATGCAACAGTTTACTTGATTACAGTGGCAATCCATCTCAAATAACATCCAATACATTCAAGAGCTTAATTTAGTAAAACTAGCATTTTCTCTTCCATTTTGGTATCTATGTTAATTTAAATACGAGGCTTCAAATAATGGTATCAGGCAATCATGTGCAAGAGAAACTCCCAATTGTAAAAGTGACTGTTTTACAATACAAGACAGGTGAAGAAGAAAACCTCACAATCGCACATAAGTACAAAAAATAATTCATTTCAATGTGCTGTGGCTTCTAGGTAATATTACAACACAGAAAAGGGACTAATGCATAAGAATGAGAGACTAAAGGCGAGAACTGTTGGGGGGATCGCCCCCAAGTTTATAGTCATTCCAAATTTCAAACATACAGTGACCAAAATAAAACGAAAAGCCACAAAAAAAAAAGGTTAACAAGTTAACAACTTCACTGAGTAAAATTCAATACAAGTAAAACAACACTCTTCATGGTTGAATCTCCAAAAGGTTCAGTCCCCTTACAAGTAACAAATCATAATAGTACTTTGGTCACACAGGTACTCATGGAGGAACAAGTGGCAACAAAATTAAATATTCTGTGCTCTTTCAATCATCACTCTTGTAAGCAACCAATTCACAGAATCAATTCAAACTGAAGTCACACATACAAAAGGATACAAAAAACACAAATACACATCAGAACAAGCCCTCATGAACTATCACCACGCAGTCAAAACACAAACACCACCGTAATCACATAAAGCAGCATAGTGTCAAACTTCATCAGTCCACACCAAAAACACGCAAAGCAACTAATTAAAACCAAATGGTTACATTCTATTCCAAACAAGAGAAAACAACTTATATGTACAGTAGCCAAAATTTACCTAAAAAACCCTTGCTATCCATTTCGGACACTGATGAAGAACTTCCACCTTGCGAATCTGCCGATCCCTGAGAAGACGGCTGCCCAAACAGACCATGAAAACCTTTTCCCTTCCCCAACACATCACCAAGAACAACCTGCTTCGGCGCCGCCACACCCCACCCCAGTGGGGGCGGAGCCAACGTGGCAGAACCAAATCTGTTCAACCCCATTGCCGCCACACTGCCACCCTCCACCTCGTCGGAGGCGGCGCAGCCACCCGCGACGGCCTCCCGGGAGCCCTTCTGTTTCTCAGACCGGCGTCTCTTGGCCTCCATTCGGCGCAGAGTCTGCATCTCCTTCCGCCGCCTCCACTCCTCCTCCGTCTCGGTCGGCAGCGAGGACGTCCTCATCAGTGCAGGGAACGCTGCGAGCGGCGGCGCCACCGCGTCGTCCTCCCTGAACAGAGGCATTGTTCCCACCACGGAAGAAGAACGCATAAGCTTCTTCTTTTTTGCGTTCTTGTCCACTCCAAATCTTCCTCCGAGAGAGAGGCCAAGGTTCAACTCAATCTCTTCATCATCCTCCTGGTGCTGTTGCTCATGATGACGATGATGAAGATGCTGAGCTATGCTAACGTTATTAGTATTATCATCCCTAACAGTAACACCTCTCATGACAAATCCCTGAAGCAAATCCCTCGGGTATCTCTCCATCCTCTCAGAGTCGTTGTTCCGATCCTGCTGTTGCTGTTGTTGAATATGGGTTTGTTGCTGCTGCTGCTGAAGGTGACGGTTCTTATAATCCTCCATCATCAATGCCCGTTACAAAAAGACAACAACATAGAACATCGTGAAGTAGCAACACCTGTTCTAACGCATGTTCTTCCCACAACCCGCGTGTGCAGCAGAAAAGAACAAACCTTGGTGGGGTGACGAGTAGCAGTGATTCAAATCAGCAGTAAAACCCATGACACGAAACATGCCTCCTCATCAAATGAAGCCAAAAACAGCACACAGAACACACCTGGATCGCAAAACCGGTTCTTTCCTCTCAAAACTGTCGAAATTTAATGCAATTAATTCAAAAAAAATCTCCTTTATTCTCCAAACCCAGCAATCAATCCTCACCCAAAACAAAACAAAACAAACAAAAAATAACCAACAAAATCAGTTTCCTTTTCTCCTCGCTCCTTACACGTGCGAAACCCGATGAAAGAAAGAACCAACTAATTACGAATGATTCAAGAAAAAAGAGAAGAGAACGAGTGAGAAAAAAAAACGGGGAAGAGGAGAAGAAGAAAAAGGTTGTTGTTTTGTTGAAAGAGGAGGAAAGAAGAGAGAAAGTGAAAGAGGAGGAATAATATTTATTTGAGGACGAAAGTACCCCTGGGATGTGACGAGTTGAGTGAGGAGGAAGAGACAAGTGGGTATGGTGAGCGGAGGGCGCGTGGGTGACACGTGGCGACACTGACATGATTTTTTTAGTGTAAGATGAGATCGCTGTCGAGAGGGACACATGTCAAAAGGAGGGTGGGGATAGAGCAATGGCCACGTGTCGGTCAAAATCCCGGAAGAGGAAAAGGTGACGCGTGGCTCCAACATTAATAATGATTTATTATTGTTTGTTTGTCGTGGTTGCGGCTTTGGGTTATGTTGTGTTGTGTGTGCATTAAGTCGTGTCGTGTCCTCTTAGGTTAGGTCCTATGCGGTTCCACTTTTCTCCAATTTGTCAACTTCATTAGCTTACTCACTCACTGCCACCCATGTGCCAACCTCAACTCAACTCACCATTGTTTCTTTCTTCTTCATTAGCTGTACCCCATCATTATTTAATAATTTTTCAATAAATCTCTGATTTAATAACTTGTGGAAAATTTCACATTAGACACGTGGTTACTTAAAGATGTATTAACATAATAATCAGACCAACCTTTTCCAATCGATAATGATATGTGACTTGTATATTGAATTTGTTTCTATTTTTTGTTCTCAGTTGATTAGAATTAAGTCTGGGTATTACTATTTTTAGGTAATTTATGAAGTCAACTTCATTGTATTTGATAATTTCTTACTCAGATTATAGTGTTCTATTTTTTTTCCATTTCTATAATCATGTGTATTAATAATATAATTATAAAAACCAATAATTATAAAACTAAGTTTGTGATATATGGAAATTTGTAATTAAATTGTAATATTTTTTAATTTTTTATACATTTTCAATAAATGTTATTTATATGTTTTTAAGAGAATTATTATTAAAATAAACTTTATTATTTATAATATTTTTATTAAATGTTTTTTATTTTATTTTTCATATAATTTTCTATTAGTTATAACTCTTTGTTGAATCATATATAATAGGTTAAATAAATAGTGAGACTGTATAAAATATTTTCCAACATTGTTTTAGATCAGGATTTGTAGTTTCTTTCATGTTCACTCAGCAAAATGTTTTAGGGATCAAGTTGAAAATAAGTTTTGCTTATCCATAATTAAATTGTCAATATGAGAAGAGAATCCAACCTTAAGAGAATTTGTTAAAGGTTTGTGTAATGAATCTCTTGAGAATTGGGAAGAGATGATGATTTTGGTGAAATTCGAATACAACATTAATTTCATGTTAGCGACACCTTAGTACAAATCAATGAGGATCTATCTTTTGATGTTAGATCAATTAGGTTTGAAAACCATCATATCAGCTTGATGATAAGACCATCAGTAAGATGAAAGTGTTGTGGGATGCGAGATTTGATAGTTCCACATTGAGGTTGGAGTGGAGCATCTCTTTCTTGGTAAGTGAAATTTTGAGGATAATTTTTTTTATTGGAGAGAATGTGAGAGACCAATTAATTTGTCTAAGAGTAGAAGTGGGTCAAATGAGATGAAGTTTGAATATTTTATTTAATTTGAAAAGCTTATTAATAAAAAAGTTAAAATTCAAAAATCATCATCTCTCTAAGCACACTTTTCCTCTACATCCCCTCTAGATTTTTGAGTCAACCATTCATCCTTTTCAAAATCCAAACTACCCTAGTAAAGCTAGCAGAGAATAAAAGTTATCCATCTGATCAGAATTTCATATAAAGTAAGTTTCTCTTTGCCCTTTTTTTTAGGTTTTTGCAGGAAGGCGACTTGCATCCCTAGGTTAAATGCTTGCATGTGTAGTATGGTGGAAAAAGATGAATCTTTGTTCATCCAGGGTCGTAGTGGCATCTTCAGTTTGATGATCAAAGTTTTCTATGAGTGAGTTTGAGCCTCCTATGTGAATCAAGAACTGTTTGAATCTTGTTGGAGTGACTAGATTTTCAAGTAAGGGAAATTTTATAAATAATTTATTTAAACTTTGAAATTTTTACTTCTATGCTTGATAATGGTGAAAAATGTATATGGAATTCTATGAACTCTATTTCTTAGTACGAAAGAAACGAGATGTTACAAACCTTGGTTGGTTTTGAAATAGTGTAAATTATATTTTTAAGATGTTTTAAATCAATTTATATGTACTCATTTTTTTTTACATCCTTGTTATTAAATTTGTGTAATTGTTTTGAAGAAATTTTAATTTGAAAAAAGAGTATGAGTTAACTTTTGATGTGTGTGTAAAGTGGTGAGATAGAATTGAAGTAGAAATGTGTCTGTAATTGGTTAAAATGTTAGGGTATATGTGGGATAATCATAGAAGAAAATGCTTAGTTATTAACTAGAATACTATAAATTCTAAGTTTTGAAAATAATTTTTTTATTATATGAATAAATCTATTGAACCAATATTTAAGGTTTGAATAGTAGAAAATGGTTTGGGACTATAGGATGAGATTGTTGGTTAATGTACTTCTACGTTATATCATAAATATTAGAAGAGTAAGTGAAGTATTAAAACTTCAAGAAGAAATTAAATTATTATTAAACTAAATGAATATAGGAAACAAGGTTAGAATGAGTGAAATTTAGATATAATTTGTATTATTCAAAGATTGCTACATGGTAAGCATTTTTATAACCTTAAGCAATTGTCCTTTAGATAAAATAAGTTTGAAAATTTTTATTGTTGCCAATAAGATATAACTAGAAGAAATAAGGAATGAATAATAATTACTAAAATAGGATAGTATTTACCTCATGAGTGTATAGTTGTGGTTGAAATTAGAATGAGAAGTTAGAGGAGAGTTAGGTTTTTCTAAGACTAAAATGAATCTAATGATAGTGTAATGATACTAGATCTTTTATTTTTGAATAAACTTGCATTGTGATAAATATTATGTGATGTAGAAATATGAGCATACATATTTTGATATAAGGATAAATATAGAACACTTAGGAATGCTATGTAATTCATGAATATTATATTAAGTGGGTAGATTGTATTGACTGAATAACATGAATAGTTTAGTTTTACTGATGTAAATATGTAGTGATACATCTGTGTGGTATGAGTATGACATATGGTAAAGTATGGTTATTCCATGGTGGAAATATCATATTGAGTCTAGGATGTATTGAATTTGAGATTCTGAAAGAGATATCCTAACTCTGCAGATGTTTAGACCCAAGTAGAGGAAAGTAATAAATGGTGAGAGTTGAGGGAGGTTTTTTGTAACATAACTTCTGATATTAAACAAGAGAGAGTCTAGCTAGTTATAAAAAATTTACCTTGTCATATTAAGTTGAGGAGGAGTATTGTTTGAGTACTATTTTAGTGGCTAGACTACATGTGGGGTAATGTGATAGGTGTAGATATATGAATCTATTTCAATACATGAAAGTCTTTTAGAAGTAGAGTTAAATGTCTCAGTGGGTGATGTAGCATTAGTTGTGAGTTATGCTATTTAAGATACTTGAATTGTGAAATGATAAATTGAATAATTTGTGTTGTATAAAGTATTGAATTCTTATTGTATATGGTATTAATGTCCATTATGAACTTTAAATATTCAGTAGTGTACTCGAAGTATACTATATGTTTGTGTGAATTGTGATGATAATGTCAATTTTACAAGTGAACAATGACAAATGAGGAATAATTTTGGAAGGATGAAACTAATAAACTTAAAATTTATACATATAATGTTAAAAATAACAAAGTAAAATATGTACATAACTTAATATAATCATAACTATAAAAAAATCACAATTGATTAAAGGATTATCTTTTATTTCTTTAAATTCTTGAACTCATCAATAATTAAATTTTAACTAAAATTTTCAGCTACTTTTTTAATATAAATAATCATACTATTGTTAAGAAATTCATCTTCTATTCTGTTTCGTAAGTTTGTTTTGATAATCTTCATTGCAGAAAATGAATATATAAAAGTGAAAGTTAAAAACTAAAATATAACTATAAAAGTATGATTAAATATTTATATATATAGTTTATAAAAGTTAAGATTTTACTATATACCTAAAAAGAATTTTCATACCAAAATATTTTAAAATATAAAAAATTAAATTACTTATATAGTAAGAACTTATAAAAGATAAAAAAATATTTAAAACATTCTTATGAAAAAAATATATACAATAAATAATAAAAATTTTTGAAAAATATAGAATAAGGTTGAGATTGAAAGTAATTTTTTTTTACAACAATAAATATATATATATATATATATATATGCAATTCTTTTAATGTCACATTTATTATTTTTGAAATGATTATAGTTGAAGTTAATTTTATTATATTATTGGCTTATGTTATTCAATTATAATGTTTTATCAGTTTGTGTTATTAGTTAATAAAAAGTAATTATTGATCTACTTTTTCAAATAATAGTTATAAAATAAATTTATTAATTATGAATGTATTTAAAACATTTGTACACTCTAAACCAATTAAAAACGATATTGATATGAATTTTAGCTTAATTATTATAAAACTCAACTTTATTATATATGGTAATATGTAATTGAATGGTAATTTGGTATTTTAATACATTCATAGTCAAATTAAAATAATTACTTTCAGGACTTTTAAAATAATTATTATAAAATTGGTTTAATTGTGTATGGTAATTTTTGTTAAAGGATAACATAATTATACACATGTTTAATGAATTAAAAATAATTATTGATATAATTTTTAAAATAATTATTACAAAAGTCAACTTTAATATGTATAGTAATTTTTAAGTAAAATAAAAATTATTACATTTTTAATATATAAAATATTTCTTTTGATCGTGGGGAACTAATTCATAATTACATTGTGGGGAGCTAACTCATCATTTCATTTTTTATCTTTTATGTAAGTTTTATTTTTTGTAAAAAAAATTTCTTTGCCTTTTTTAATTCCATTTGTTTTTTTTTCTATGTCTTTTCCAATTTCATTCTTTAACCGATTAAACATAGTAGAATAGAGGAATCCTAGAATCACAAAAGGTAAGCATGAACTATTAATTGATAGATATTTCATGTTTATTTCTAATTTTGATTCTCAGTATATTATTTTTATTGATTAAGAATTGTATGCGAAGCGTTGTGCAATTCAATTGAATTCCTTATCACACATTATTTACAAACGAATTGTCGAATAAAATGAATTTCTTGTCCTCGAGATTAAGACAAATTCGATAAAACAATTTGAATTTATAATTTTGTGTTCTCTGAGTCCAAAACATTTTAGTTTCAATTTTTAATTGATCAAAGCACACTTTAATAATTTGAATATGTTTTTAATTGATTAAATCTATTTTTAGTTGGTGGAATTCATTGTTCTAGTTTTACATTGTTTTTTGGCTTTAATTGGTTAGAATTAGAAGTCATTGTCGTTTCAATTGGTGCATTTTCCATTTTGTTTTTGTGTTTACTTGTATTTTTGCCTTGTGCCTTGCCTTTCTTATTTATGTTTTGAATCAAAAAGTAAAAACCTCAATCAAATTATTTAGGAAGAATATGAAGTAATGGATATGATGTGTATCTTTTGGATTCGATCTAGGTTAGTCTCTATATTGTATATTTTAGGGAAACATAGTTTGCCAAACTCATTGTGATGTGGTGTTTGTTAGTACGATGAAGGTGGAAACATTTCCTACATCACAAAATTAGCATGGAATATTTGCATAGTACAACATTAACTTAATTATTGTATATATGCAGACCTTCTAATGAAGACTTCTCTTATTAAACAAAGTAAAAACTCATTAAGTGCACAACGTCTAACAGACAAAACATTTTCATCTTATATGATCTGTTTTAAAGACTCCCATCTGATAGATGAAGTTCTTTCATAGTTTATGCTTTGTGCTTTATCATCGTGTAATCAAAATTTCAGGGTGGGTCAAACGTTATTCTAACATAGAGAAAACTCTAACTATACCCTATTGAATTACAATTTCTTGTAATCTAAATAAAATAAATTCCCATTAAGTTCAAGGATCTAAAGATGATCAATAAGTCATTCTTCATTCCCAGATAAATGATTTATTTATTGTCTTCTCTTCAGTCAAGAACTCATAAGGGTTTTTCAGTCTCTTACAACTTCAGCTAATTTATAGTTGATGAAGTCACAATGAACCATAAGTATAAAGATAAAATAAATCAAGAAGATAATATAGAACACTACATAAATATAACCAAAATATACAAGATATTTTGGTGATTACATCTAACCCCAACAAAAGAGGATTAACTACTCATGAAATTGAATAACATTGAATCTAAAAAAAGGATGAAGAAGAAATGGAAGTGGAAATCATGGAGAAAGTCTCCACTAGATGGGTGTCTTAGTCTTATTTTCTATATTCTTTATTCCTATATTTTCTTCTCTTCTTTTGTGCCTTTCTCTGTTTATCTATGGGATTTTAAGCCAATTGGAGATCATTCCATAAGTGACTCGTTGATTCAAAACTTGGGCTTATTGGGTGATAAACAACATTTTCATGCTCTCTTCCTACAGAGCTCGTTGGGTGAGGCTTATCTCTTACTATGTGAGACCTAGTGATCAAAATATGTTGCTCTTTGGTCCATGTTTTGACTAAGTAAGGATAAGGCTGGATGAATGCGGAGTCTGTTTGGCTGAGCAAGGAATCTTGTTGGCTCAGCTAGCTTTGCTTTTTCCATGTTTCTTTGATCGCTTGATTTTTCTTCCTTACTAAATCTAACCAAAAATGTTTTAAAATGTTAGATGTATCAATAAAAAATTATAAGTAACCTCTTTTTTCCTATAATTGTGAAAACTAAAAGGAAAATTATGAAAATCATTATGCTTAAAATTGTCTAAATATTGAAATAAGTGAATAATATTCTTAATAAATTAAGTATAAAGAAAACTTATAAGCCCCATATTGCTAGCGATAGAAATAATGGCATCAACCCCACAACAACAAAGTGTCACTATGACACAATAGCATGAAGTTGTTCTTCACTAGCTAGAGATTGGTAAAATGATATCAGAGGCATTATAAACCCAAAACCAACATCCTTCCTTACACGAGGCATAAACCCGTTATGTTCAATGATAAGATGAACCTAGATAAAGCACATCAATAGATAAGGAACATTAAGAAAATCTTTGAAGTCGCTCAATGTCCTAAAGAAAGGAAGTTATCCTATGACGTCTATATGCTCACTGAAGAAGATGAGTTGTGGTGAATGGGTATGAAATAGATGATTGAAGGCAAGGGAGAAGTTGCTACTTGGAGAAGTTTTAAGACAAGATTTTTGGTGGAGTATTTTCCTGACCGCATTATGTATGCTAAGGAGATTGAATTCATGAGGTTGGAACATGGAAAGCTTATAGTGATAAAGTATGCTACTATGTGTAAATACTTAGTTACATTTTATTTTATTAGACAACATGTGGGAGGACCCTCTGGAAATAAATCTAAATTTGAAGATCAAAAGAAGCCTTATTCTAGATCAGAGTCTTATAAAGGTGGAGGATTTAATCCTCGGTCATGGTGAAATATCAAGTGTTATAGATGTGGTGGCCACATGTTGTTAGATTATGTCCTTAGTTAGTTCCAAATGTTGCATGCAATAGATGTCACGAGTTTGGTCATGCAACACATGCTCAGTTGGGAGTAGCCACTTCTGGTGGGATGGAATAGGCACAACAAGGTAACAATCAGTAGTCCCAGGTAGCTATCAGGGTGTTTGCTATTAGTGGAGTCAACTCTTCACAATCTAACAACATGGTAAGAGGTATGTGTTCTATAACAAAAGCACAATCATCTATTTTTTTGATTATGGGGTAGCCCATTTATTTATATCTTATACATGTGTTAAGAGAATCAAGTTGCCTATTTGTGAGTTAGAGTTTGATTTGTTGATATCTACTCTAACTTTTGGTGTTATAATAACATCTCATGTGTGTGAAATGTCTTGTGGCGATGGTTGTTTAAAGGTATAAGATTAATCTGATTTGTACGTCTTTAAGATATCTAGAACTCATCTTTGGTACGAATTGGTTATTTCTGTTAATTTAAAGATGAAGAAGGATCTTTAGAAATATCTAAAGGATAATTATTTTGATGATGATGGCTCTAAAAGAAGAAGATGGACCTTCATGATTGAAGTCTTGGAGTCTTGAAGTCTTGTGGAAGCTTTAATCATGTATTTTGTGTATATGTTTGATTGTAATAGTTAGGAATCTTGTTGAAGATCATAGCATGCACACAACTCTCCTTAAACTTTGAAAAAGCCTTTTGTTTTTCGTAAAAAGCTTTTAACGTTGAAATAATCAATTATCTCCTAGAATAATCAATTATCATACTTAAAATAATCGATTATCTTGTGAAATAATCAATTATCATCAACAGACTTTTATTTTTCAATTACTCTCTGGAATAATCGACTATCTCAAGTAATAATCGATTATTCTGAACGTTTTTGCGAAAACCTTTTCATATTCTACAGAACTTTTTGCCTCTCTTTTCCTATAAATACATAAGCAGTTAGAACTTTCAAAATTAACCTAGAGAGATCAAAGTGAAAGTTGCTCTGCTGCTAGTGTTCAAACTTGTTTCATCCTTTGTGGTTATTCAAAGGAGGTGTTCATCTTTTGAGGTTTTCAAAACAGGTATTGTTATAATCCTTTGTGGTTATTCAAAGTAGGTTTTTTCATTCCTTGTGGTGTTCAAGGAAGGTGTTGTTCATCTCTTATGTTTTTAAGAAAGGTGTTGTTTCATCCTTTGTTCTGTATAAAGGAGGTGTCTTGTTAATCTTCCTGCTATCTTTCTCATTCCGCTGCACTATAAGTTTGTAAAGATAGTTAGTAGAAATCATTCTTTGTTAAGGTGATAAGTCATTGGACGTAGGATCTACGTTGATTCGAACCCGTATAAATACTTTATGTATTTTTTTATATCCTTACTCTCTTTACATTCAGCTTATATTATGCTCATTTGTGTTATACTCTTATTTTTATAAAGCAGAACTTAAATTTATATTGGGGCTTTTGTTAAACTCTATTTTAACAAGATTAAATTCAAAAAAGGTTTAATTTTTATTAAGAACCAATTTCCCCCGCTCTTGGTTTGTTTTTACCTGCCCTATTATTCTAACAATTTCCAATCATATCGTCATGGATTCTAGCCAGAAGAAGTTGATCTTCCCTAACTTAGAGAGAATGAAAATCATCTCATCTCAACATATTGAAAATGATGTAGAGGAAAACCATAATGCTTTATTATTTTGGCTTATAGTAAAGTGGTTAATAAACAAAAAAAAAGTTTATGGTTCAAGAGTATATGAATATATTTCTTGAGAAGATTCCAAGATTTCCATGTAGAGGCAGATAAAGTTTGTCATTGATCTAGTTCCTATATTACATCCTGTGTCAATTGCTCCTTATAGAATGGTACCAACAGAGTTAGCATAGTTGAAGAAGTAAGTAGAAAATTTATTGGAGAAACAGTTTATCCAACCATGTGTTTCTGAATGGGGGTGCTCCAATGTTGTTAGTAAAGAAAAAGGATTACTCATTTTTTCTATGCATTGATTGTGTGCAATTAAAAAAATTGATGATAAAAAACAAGTATCCTCTTCCCAAAATTGGTGATTTAATGGATCAACTACATAAATCAATTATTTTTTCTAAGATAGACTCACAGTTAGGCTATCATCAAATTGATTTTTGCAATTGTTGAATATGTGTTGGTTATTTATGAAAATCACCAATGCAAACTAGAATTTCAAGATTTAGTTGTATATACAATATGTTTAATTTGAATTTTTTTTATTGTAAATGATTCTTATATATTGGAGGTTGGAATTTTTTGTGCATCAACTATCAAATTAAGCCCAAGAACAAGGAAAAGATGTGCAAGGTAAACTACAAATCACACTCAACAAAGGTAAAGAATAAATAGCAAACACAAAACTAAAAAAGAATTAATCATCTTGTGTATTATGGAATATAGGAGTTAAGTTGCATCTCTTTCTAATGCTTTGTGTAATTCATTATTATTGAGGGGACACAAAATGGTTAAAATAACTAACAAATAGAACCTTAATTAGCTAACTAACTAAACATAAATAATGATTAGTGGTTAGAGATAGTATACTGTAAATGGCTAGACCGTTTACTTTTAGATGTCTACAGCCATACAATATATCCTATAAAGAGTTTTGTATATTAAGAACCATGAACTTCACCTTGAATTGAAAACCCTTTCACATGGAATTACTGTCAACAATATATGTTCAAAAAATTCCTAATGAGTTTGATTCTAGGAATTGACTTAATAAAAACATCTGTTGGATTCTCCTTGGTGTTGATATTCTTCATTTGAATATTCTTCTCACTAAAAAGGAAGTTACATTTGATGTTCATATACATTGTTCTACCATGTCATACATGATCCTTGGACAAGAAAATTACATTCAAACTATTTTAGAAGATTATCATCTTCCCTTGAGTAAATCTCAGATTTCCCATCACACCTTTCAATCATATACCCTCCTTAGCCATGTTTATCAATGTCATATACTCCACTTTAGTGGTTGACAAGGCTATTGCTAGTTAGAAATTATGTTTCCAACTATCGATGACCTGTTAATTGTGAATATGTAACATATTATTTATCATCTCACATTTAAGTTTGCAACATGAACTTAATATTCATAAAGTAGGAAAGTTTCCACCTTTTAGTTACCTAGTAACCTGTATTTGTACAAGATACTCAAACAATGAATACTCACATGACCTAACCATATATACCACATAACATTATTACACAAGGTGTCAGAAGAGACAGTTGCAGCTTTAAACACGACTATAAATTATCCTTAAAGGAAATACAATTTCCTTTCACGGTTTCCTACATCGTAACAACATTAGTCCACCCTTTGATGTGCATCACGCCACCCTCAACATGACATTTTTAACTCTTTATATCTAAGGTTCCATTGATTATAAGGTTCTTCTTTAACTTCAGACATATCAAACATTGGTCAGTGTTTGGATTATTCTATCAACCATCTATATCCAAATAGAGCCTATATGAATTGTCTTGCATAAATCATTATTGCCAATAAGAATGTTACCATCTTAAAAATCTTCAAATGTAGTGAACAAGTATCTTAGAGGACTCATATGAAAGGAGCAACTAGAATTCAACAACCACTAATAAGAAAATTGTTGTCTGGCAAGTCATAATTAGACAAGGCATCCTTCTAAATAGTAGCAGTCACGTGATCTTGATACCTCAATCTCGGATAATATTTCCTTTAATATTGTTTGCAATATTTGTGAATATATTTTGGATCAACCTTTTTCTTCCTTTATTTTGGTTTCTTGTCTTTACTAGATACTACTAACTGAGAAGATTATGCATCAACATCATTAACATATTGTTTGAGGCATAGTTCCATTGTATAGAGACTCAACTTAACTTCTTTAAACACAATGTAATATTTTCTTATACTCAAAGAACTTACCAATTTCTTACAGGATGTTGGGTGAGAGGTTAATAAAATCATAGTTGCATAATCATTTTCTACTTTGACATTAATGTCCTAAAGATTCGTCAAAATTGATCAATTGAGCCTATCAAGATGAGCCTTTAGTGGAGTATTCTCCTTTATGTGCAATCCAAAGATTAATATTATTAGTAACAATGGACTTTATCATGAATAACTTTTCAACTTTAGCCACAATTTTGTAAAAGTCTTCTCCGTAACCTCATAAAGAGCATCTTCTGTCAGAGAAAGAATAACCATCAAATGAGCCTTTTCTTCTTACACCTCTATAACATGTCTCTCCATGTTCGATGTACTCCCTAAAAGTGGTGCCTACACATCTTGTCTATTGAGTAAATCCCTCATCTTGATTCTCCGTAAATTGAAATTGTTCTTCCTATTAAAAATTTGATCATCAAAGTGATACCTATCTTCTTGTAAGAACTTATAACTAATAGACGTGGAAAGAGATTGAATTGGCTTTGATACCCTTTTGTTATGCACCAAGTATTAAATTGAGCTCAAGAACAAGAAAGAACTATGCAAGGTGAATTGCAAATCACACCCAACGAAGACAAAGAACAATGTACAAACACAAAGTTAGAAAACATGAATAGTCTTGTGTATTATGCAAGATAAGTGTTAAGTTTCATCTCTTTCCATTTAATCATATAACTCACCCTTATAAAGGGAACTAAAACCATTATAAGTTAGTGAAAACTAACAAATAAAACCATAACTAACTAAATAAATGTACACAATAACTACGGTCACCAAACAGTCTACCATAAACATCATCAAGTTGTGTACTCCTAAACTTCTACAACCAGTCAATCTATCCTAGAAAGAATTTGGCACACCAAGTTCTATAAGGTTAATGCATTGTCTTAAACAAATTTTGATTCTACATATGGTTTAAGGATAAATTTTATGTTGTCATTACCCAAAACATCAACATATGTTGTAGGGTAAAGGGTAAACATATGTTGGGATGCAACTATAGTCCCTTTTGAGCAAAAATGTATATGAGGGTTTAACATCAAACACAAATAAGGAAAAAATGATCATCTTAAAATCCATGTTTACCTCCTCTATTAAACTATCCATAATTTTTTGTGTAGTCTCTGTTAAAGATTATCATCCTCGTGTTAGCCTTCAACAAATAACTTTGAACTTGCTTAGCTTCCTAATGTAATGTTAAGGTATCACATTCAAAAAGGTTGTGTTGTCCATAAATTTTTTTTAAATGGTTAGCTCTATAAAGGGAGGGTTTGAATAGAGCTTAAATATGCTTTGTGAAAAATTTTCACAATTAAGCCTATTAGATTCTTAAAAGGGTTGTATAGTAGTTTTATAAAACAATTCATAAGTATTTTTAAAAAATTTATGGTAACCAAGAATGCTAGAACACATGTAAGAATAAGAGGCAGTGAAAATATTGTTTTTATATTGATTTAGCCTTAACTTAGGATACACCTAGTTCTTCAATGTCAATGATAAAGACTTTCACTAATAAAAAAATGTTACAAATTTTTACTACAACTTTTGGCTTATATGAGTACACAAAGTCACTTATGACTATCTATTATTCTTCCCCTGAGATTAAGCATGAGAACACAAGGCATTTTCAAGAAAAATACATACAGTCCCTCCAAGCTATACAACAATAAAAACTTTTATGGAAGTTTCACACTCAACTAATAGGATATGAAATATGAACACTAGATGACTTTACAATAATGAAGAATTTACAAATAAAGCTCTCATATTTTATATTATCCAGTAGACGATTTTTGCTAAGCACTTGGAAGCTAAAGAATGAAATAAGTATGTATGTTTATATTAGGGTATTTTAATGCTTTTATTTAGCATGTCGGATATGCATGGTGTAACTTCTATTTATAGGATTCACAAAAAGATTCATTCTAACCCAATGTTTTTGCTTTGTCCTTTGTGTCAAAGCCTTTTAAGAGATTATTTAACATAATGTTAACACTTCCATTGTAGATCTCCTTTTTTTTAGGTGAAGGACAACCTTTATTAGAGAAACTACTCTTGTTGTACTAACCACACTGAAATGAGCATATAATGCTCAGAAATAGATTGTGTGAATGTTAGGATCTATTTTGAAATTTGTGAGAGTCCACTTTTTGGGAGAAACGATTTTCCATGCTTTTGAGGTTTCAAATTTTGAATGTTACTTTCATGGTCATTTAATCTTGAAAAAAGCATTTACCACTTCTTTGAGACTCATTTGGTCTTCATGTGTTCATGTTTGACATTCTAAGCAAATGAGTATGTCCTCGCTTTGTGTTTCTATGTTTCTAGCAACTTATCACATTGTATCTATTGCAAACATCAATGACATACATTTGATATATAAGCTTGAGAATAATATCTTTGTTATACACTAACAAATTTATTAAATAACCAAAATTTGGTATTATTTGTTGTAATTAAAATCATGAGTGACTTTTAAACAAAAATATTCAACTATAAAAATTTATGTCTAAATTGTTTATATATTAACAAAATGACATGTAGTTAATAATCACTTTTAGATAAATAGACTTTGAATGTCTCATCATCTAAACCAGAGCTTAGTCACTTACAAATTATACATCCTTCATTAATCAAGATAACTTTAACACTAGATCTTAAAATAGAACCTTACTCCTTTCTATTTTAAAAGAGATCACAATGAACATTCCAAATTCTTGAAGAATCTTTTGTATTTTTGTGAAAGTAATATTAAGATTATACTTTATAAAAATTATTTCTAAAAAAATACCTCTTTAATAAATTATTATTATATATTAACAATCACAATAAATAATTAATTTATATCTGAGGTACACAAAATATACTCATTTATATAAATATTTATATATAAGTACTTATAAGTCAATAATATGTATATATAAAGTAGTATATAATTAAAATAAATTTTAATAAAATAAAATTTTTAAATTTATATATTTTAATACTTTAATGTATTTTTATTATTAGAATAAAATTATTTTTACTAAATTAATTTTATATAATTTAATGAAAAGTTAATTTATAATAACACATTGTATTATTAATGTGGGTGAATGATATATGATAAAAAGTGAAGAACACTTAAAAATGATTTGGAGTTTTTTTTAATTATAAGATAATGTGTGAAATGCACATTTAAATGAGAGAATAAAAAATAATAAATTTAAGAACAAAATTTAGTGTATATTTAATAGATAAAATATGACAAAATATAAATATTATTGGTTATAATTTGTTGTTTGTTAACATGGTAGAATTATGTTATCTTATTATTTATTTCATATGTTTATTATAGTGTATTTGTTATCTCAATGAAAAAGATGAGTTAAAATAATAAACTTTATGTCCCATTTTCCTTTCCAATCTTTTTTCTATGTGTATGAACTTATTTTTTCTATGTGTATGAACTTATATTAATTTATAGGACAATGTATGTTATAGTTTTTTATTTGACATATTATCTTATATGTATTTATATTATAATTATTGTTGTTAAAATAATACATTGAGTTCAAGAGAGGGTGAATCAAAATAGGATAACAAATCTTTAGTAAAATGATTGTTTAGAGATTTAAGAAATGAGTTTAACACATTTAAGATATGTTTTAATGTAAGATACAAATAAAAAGAAAGAGAGTGACAAATGTTTATATTGGTTCACTCTTGTAAAAAAGTTACATCCACTTGTTCAACCATCGTAAATAAATAAATCTACTAACAATCAAGTTTTTACAAAGAACACAAAAAGCAAGAAAAATCAAGAACTAAAACCATCAACCAGTGACGTATCTTGACTAAATTTGTAGGGGAAGCCACTATATATCAAATAAATTTAATATTTTAATAAAAATTAAATAATAAAAAAATTATAAATAAAATAATATAATATAATATTTAAAAAAAAATAACTTAATAAACAAAATTAACATTAAATATAACATTCAATTTACTTACAAACATCAATTCAATATACTTGTTTACAATATAGTCAAAATTGAGATTTTACTCGTAAAATCGTAAGATTATACGATTTTTATTTCAATTACGTGTTAGAGTATACTTATAATCGTAATACAATGTAATCGGTGTGAAATCGTAGAATAAAAAATTTTAACGTTTTAATAAATGCAGACAGTGAATGAGTTTTAATTTCATTTTAATGGGTTTTAATTTCTTTTATTGGTTTTAATTTCTTTAATATTGAGCATTGTTCTATGTTCCACTTATCTAGGATACTTTTTAACTCTTTCAATAATTTTGAATTGTTTAACATTGAGTAATGATCCCACTAATTTAGAAGTTGAACATTTTTTAATTTTTTATAGGTTTTTAATATTTTTTAATTTTTTATAGGTTTTTAATATTTTTTAATGTTTAGTAATATTGTTCCTACTAAGAGTTGAACAATTTTTTTAGAGGTTACTTTAACATGTAAGTCTGAAGATTGTTTTTACCTTTTTAAACCTTAAACAATTTTAAAATTTTTTAAGCCTAATAAAAATAATTAAAAATTAAAATCTTTCCACTTTTGAAAATAAAAATTAAAACGTTTTTTTGCTCAATGTAACTATTTGCTAAGTTGAAGAAATATCATTTTCATTTTTATCAATAATCTTCCTCTTAAAAAAAGCATCAATTGTCTTGTTCTTAACCATGAGTATTGTACCTATTAAAAAATAATTATTTAATTTCAAAATATATAAAATTATAATAAATGATAATTTACAATCTAATCTACAAAGTAACAGACCTCCTAAAAATATAGTATATAATCTAATGTAATCTAATTACAATAGTCACATAAAAGCATAGAAAATAAATGATATTAAATAAAAAAAAGTTATAGTAGGTACCTAGAATGGAATGGAGAAGTTTTATAGAAGTAGAATAGAAGATAAGAGACAGGAGAACCCATAAAAGAGAAAAGAACTCATTATATCTTTAACATAAAAAGAAGAAGAAGAATACTAAGAGTATATATTTAAAGTAAAAAAGTAAATTTAAATAGCTGTTATCTATAAATTTTTATGGAAACTCTAAAAAGTATACCTCTTAAAAGAATATATTAATTGTAAAAATTTATTTTATTAAAGTGTGTGGGCCCATATAATAAATTTATATGTATAATAAAAATGTTTGAAGGGTCGTGGCCCCCACCGGCTCCTATTGAGCTCCGCCCCTGCCATCAACCCTACCTAACCTTAGATCAATACCTTGTGAAACTCTATCATAAGATCAACTTGATAATTCTAATCAAACTTACAACTACAATAAAAAAAAGAATATAAGAATAAGATCACCTGAGCATTTAGGGAAAAATCTAACATCCTCTAAGGTTTTGAGTAAATGCTTAAAAACAATGAAATGTAAAATACAAAAGAAGAGCTTGTGTTTGACAAACAATGTAAGGTCGACAGATGAAACAAGCTCTCATCAGATTATGCACATATCGTCTAACAAACAATATGGTTCCATATCATCTGAATGGTTGGCTTTTCAATAAGATGATGCACACACAACGTTAACATTAACGAATTTTTTTACAGTGTAGGAACATTCTTCATATCATCCTGAAAATAAAGTACAAGGTTATCTTACATCCTTTCAAGTTCACCTCAAAAAAAGAGTCAAATATGCTCAAGTTCACCAAATGCCTGATATAAGCAGTTTGTCAACTCTTGGAGCACACCTGTCACATATGAAAGTCATTTTTCACTAAAAGAGAAGTAAAGATCACTATCCAATGTAGGATAAGTGCTACTCCCTCCGTTTCAAATTATAAGGCGTACTTGACAAATTCTCACATACCAAGAAAAGCATTTAATTTGTTCAGTTTTTTATAAATCTTCCATCTTTACCCTTATTAATTGCTATTAATTAAATTAATTGAAATTGAATTAGAAGTTTTTTCTTTTCCTTGTCTTCATCTTCATCATTATCATCTTCAAATGGAAACTTGTTCAAATCAAATTTTGCAGAAACTTGACTGCATTGTTCTTTACGTTCTTCAGAGTGCACTTCTTCTTCAGGATTTTTGTTCAGATCAATGTGTATTGTTGCTGCAATACTTTCATATGAGTCTTCACAATTTCACATTCTTCAATATTTTCGTATGAATCTTCAACGACTTCAGAATAACCTTTAAGACTCTTATCTATTTTGATGTTTAAAATATGAAAATGTTAAAAAAAACGTAATAAAAAAAATAAATTTAGATATGATATTTGATTACTTACCTTGAAAGATAAATAGTCTATTGAATGAATGAACAGAGATGAACTTGAAAAGTTAAAAGTTAAATTAGTACTCCTGAAGATGAAGATAATATTAGTAAATGATAAAGAAATATGAAGAGTCAGACTAATAAAATATAATTAATTCTTAGTTCCTGATTTTAATTTCTCTTTCTACTATTTAATATTAACACAGATAATTATGTAATTAATAGGGGTATATAAGGAAAAAAAGTTATTGAAATTCTAAAACGCCTTATATTTTGAAACAACTTTTCTCTCCAAAGTACGTCTTATAATTTGAAACTGAGGGAGTATAAACTATTAGAAATAGTGCCAACAGAAGGACATCCATTTAATGCATGAGGAGTGACATTTAATGAACTATACATAAAGCCTCAATAGACAATTGAAGATTAAGCATCTGAAACCAACCTAAAGTTAGAAGATGTCAAAATGGGACTCCAAAAGCTAGTTGTTTTTTAGCATTATATAAGAGTCCATTTTCGAAGAAAAAAACAAGAACGCAAATTGCAGAACAAGTGCCGAAACTCTATTGTTTTCTCTCTGCATCTTAAAAATATTTAGAAGAACACTTTGTGGTGTTCCTTAGCAAAGTCTAGAAGGAAAACTAATATTGTATTTGTCTATCAGACGTAAAATCCTCTAAATTAGCTACTTTGTGATTATTAATCACAAATATCTTTTGTGAAAGGTTTTTGAGCCAGGAGTAGCTTGTTCTGAAAAGAATACTTGGTTTGAGCCAAGAGTGACTTGGTGAAAGAATACTTGGTTGTTCCAGAAGTGGTTTTGGGAAAGAATACTTGAACGGGTTAGCCAGGAGTCGCTACAAACTAAAAGAATACTTGTATCTTGCAGTATGAGTTTGCTAGTGAAATTAATCAAGTTGATTTAGAACTACACGTAGTTTAAGGATTTTAGACATATCAGTATAAAAATTTGTGTAAAGTATCTCTTACTTTTATCTCCTCATAATTGCATTATATTAAATTGCCTAACTTTAAAAGGCAAATTTTCATCTAAACTAAGTTTTTTTTTAAGTTGTTTTCTAATAATAGACTCATTGCGTCTTTTGAACTTGTCTATCATTTATCAAGCTCATTTATTTAGATAATATTTAAAAAATTTGATAAAAAAATTTAAAATATAATTTAATCATTTCTTTTGTGTTTTACTTATTTTTAACATAAATAAATTAAATATTTAAAGTGCTTGAATCAAGGATTTAAACTAAATATTAAAGTACGAAAGTTCCAATAATAAATGTTGAAAAAACTAAGGTCAATATCTCTCACATTAATTATAGGTATTTCTAAATGAATGAATGTGGTTTTGTTTAAATTCATAAAATGTTTTGTTTAAATTCATAAAATGAAAAAAGAGTTGTATTTAATATAAAGTTGATGATTTTAATTTATTAAAATAGATCTGGCAATCAAGCTCCTAAGATTTAAATATGTTAAAATTACTGAAACATGAATTTTAAATGGTTTTAATACCTTAAATTATTGTTTCAATCGACTATATTATTATTTTAATTAATTTTATTATCAATCTAATTAATTAGATTATTATTTTAATTAATTAAAATAGAATTAAGTTATTTTAGTTGATTAAAGACATACTTAAATTAATTAAAACAAAATCAATTTTTAGGTTTTGAATTTTAAGTAATTTTAATTGATTAAGTAATAATTTTATTCAATTAAAATATTTTTCCTTACTATTCTATCAAATCTAAGAACATTTTAATATATTAAAATATCTTTAATCTATTTTAAATATAACTTCAAATCTAAAATATTTCAAAACACTTTCAAAAATGTTGACCCTTCATCAATCTTTAAATATCAAAGAAAAACGTACAACAGGGTTAAAGTGCAAATTTTATTACAATAACAAGATAAAATATATTCGTGAAACAATATCTTTATCACAACCGTCAATCTTTAAGATGGAACCTAGAATCATAAAAAGCATTCATTCATAAAGGAAGTTAAAATCAACAAATACATCACTTCCATGTCACCAATTATTTTATAAATGTAAATTATATTATTTACTAAAATATTAAAACTTATTAACAACTAAATAGATATATTCATACTAATTACAATTTTAAAATATTAAATATTTTTTTATGATATAAAAATGTTAGATAAATAAAATATAAATCTGTATGGATAATAAAATTATATTTTTATAATTTTAAAAACAACCTTTAGGAAATTATACATAATTATAGTAAAAATTGATATTTGAAATAATTTATATTATATCTTAATTATTATTTTGTTTATTTTCTTATTGGATGTGATTATAGTTTGGATCATATTTTATTATATCGTATTATGTTTATCGAATGAGGCATTAAAATTGAGTATTTTATTTATAATATAGAAATAGTTTTATAGAAAAGTAAATTAAAAATATTATTTAAATATTCAATTTGTGGAAGGTATTCAGAAGTTAACCTAATTTTTTCCACCTAATTCTCATTAATTATGCCATAATTATACAAAGATGGTGGATTTTTGCATCTATTGTGAAGAATTTAGACCTTTAGGAAGTGAAGTCATTCTACAAATTATAGATGATTCCAAATATTCTATTAGAACTTGTGTGAAACAAAACTATCTTTATCCCATTCAAAATATGACACCTATTAAAAATAGAACTTTCTAGTGATGCTAACGTGGGATTCTTCTTGATGTGTAGTCAATGCAAATTAATTGAAGTTTCTCATTTCAACTTAACTTTTCATTTTGTAGAATTAGAGGTGGACACATAGCATTAGCCCCTGCAATCTATTTCTGGACCTACTTTTTGTATTGGTACCAAAAAGTTAACCAACATTCAATTCCACCACATTACCAATTATAACATCTATCTTGCATTTGTTTTTTCTTCCATTTCTTCAATACCAATCTTGCCACAAGGCTTAAACTTAGATAGTGTGGGCAAAACCCTATATAAAGTTTATTTGATTTTATAAAAAGTAGTTTTGATGTACTTAGGTAATTAGGTAAATAATTAAATGAGATATTTTATTTTTTATAAATTAATTATAAAATATTGGAGTAAATAAAAGAGTTTGTTTTAATAAATTCCTTTATCATTTTTTAGAACGAGCTAGCAAAAGATGTAAAAAAAACCAAATTAGTTTCTTAATTTCTTTTAAACGGTTTCTTAACCCTTTATATTCTATTATATTCAAAATCATTTTTCAAAATTTCTTTAGTACTTCAAATTTTTAAGGAATTAATAAGTTTATCTAACATTATCATATGGGTATATTTGAAATGAAAACAATATGACAAATAAAATAAAAATATAATTGTTATTAAGAAATATTAAAATATTTTATAAAGGAAAAGTAAAGTGTAGTGAAAAGTATATTCGTTATTGATAATGAACTTTACATTTTGTCTATAGAAAATGAAAAGACATCTAGCACTATAATTTAGTGAATAATTTTGTTTAGAGAAAAATGGAAAAGCCAATGAAAGAGAAAATGGAGGAAGAAAAATAAGGAGAGTACGAGAGTACGAGAGAACGAGTAGAGGTGAAGATTTTTTAGTTGGAAAAAAATAGGTGTAGAAGAGGATAAAATATAGTTTTTTATGAAAAAGTAAAAAATAAAATAAAAATATTTATTATTATTATTATTAGAAAAATTCATTATAATCAATTATACATTTTAATAAAAAATATGCAAGCATTATTATGTTATATATAAAATTTTTATAAACAGCTATAACAATTTTATTTTAACAATAAAATATTATATTTAACTGAATCACTCAACAAAATAATAAAAAAAATGTTATTTCAAATTTTAATTAATTATTAAATATTATAATTAAATCAATATAAGATATAATCAGACAAAATCCATCAACAAAAAATGTATAAGGGTAATTGAAAATTATTTTTAAAAAAAATAGCATAAAAAAAAAGAAGGTGAGTACTTTGATCTCAAGTTCATTAAGATAGCGTAGTTAGGTCAATCATCGCATTCGAGGTATTGTCCGCTTTGAATTCAGAGTTTCATTGCATTTTTGTCCTTATAAGACATCTTGAAAAATTAAGGAAGGAATAAGTATATATAAACTGTTTTTTGCCTCAACTCCTAAACGATATAGACTATTAGGTGTACTGGAACAAAGTATTCTATCGAAAATTCATATCATTAAAATATTATAATTAAATTACAATAAGACAAAATTCATCGACATACAAATTATAAAAACGTATAAAAAATAATTGATACATATAAAGATTATTGATATATGTGTATACATGTAGGTGTAAAACTTTGAAAGAGCGATTTGAATAATTAACTAGAAAGACTTAAATGATACTTGAATAATTAAAAAAAAATGGCGAATTGAATTTAAAACCAAATCCTTATTTATTTGTTAAAAATAATTAAAAAAATTAAAACTTTTTTTTGAATCAATTTACAGAAGATAAAGTTTTTTTGAACCAAATCTTTAAGATGTTGAATCAATTTACTTTATATTCAATCAATAAATGCAAAAGAGATTAAAGGAGGAAGAAGAAGAATACAAAAAAAATTATATTGGTTAACCTTTTAAAGAAGATTACACCAAGTTGTATAATCACCTTGATAAAGTTAATCCACTAAAATTAAGTTTTTTTGCATGAACTTTACAAGAAAAACAAGAAAAGTAGAACAAACACTAAGTTCTAATCGCTAAAGATCCTTACAAACATGTGAAACCCTTGCACAAGCAATTTTGATCACCCTAATAAGGAAAACTTACAAAACAAGTAATGAAAAAAAAATTGAACAAAATCACCTTGATTTTGATTGCATAGAAACACAAACTCACACTAAGAATAATGCTAAGTGATCTTTACTAAGGAGATGACAAAACAACACTTGAATCTTGATCTTTGACAAAGTTCTTTTACAAAAGAGCTCCAAGAAAATTTTTTCAACTTAGTGTAATTAAATTTTGCTTTTTAAAAAGTTTTGTTTTGATTTTCTGAGACCTTTGAATTTTTATCAAAACATTTGAAAAACGAACACACTGAACTAGTATAATCAACCAGTTGAAATCAAGTTCAACCAATTATAACAAAGAATGTTTTTTAGGTAATTTCTATAAGTTGAATCACATTTTAATCGTCTAAAATAACTTAGAATTGCTCTTTTAGCCATTTCAAATGATAGATTCTTGTTTCAATCTACTAAAATAGAGCGAAATTGATTTTTGATTAATGTTCTAGAATTTTAACATGTTGAAATCATGTTTCGATTGATTGAAATGTTTAAGCACGTGTTCTCATAAAGCTATGAACATTTTAACTAATTAAAATGATATTTTAACTGATTGAAATCACTTGGTAGGAGATTTAAAGATCAAGCATTACTTCACTTACTCACACATAACCTAAAGGAATACACATTAATAAGTTCAAGCACATGGTCTTCATCAAGACACGTCTTCGTAAAGGTTGATAAATTCTCCCTATTTGACGATGACAACTATTTTGATCACTGGAATATCTCTTAATTCCCGAAACATAAACATAAAACACCTTTATCCCCTTTTAGCATAATCAAATACAAGTAAAGTATTGAAAGAAAATACTAAAACATTGAAACAACAATAATAAAATTCATTGATAAAAAAAAGAGATTATGAATAGAAAAGATAATAACAAAAAAAACATTACACAACCACTTAAAACAAAAATTTGAAACACGATGACTAAAAGTTAATAAGAAACATGACAAGCATGACCCTAATCATCTTGTTCGTCACTGCCATATCAATATACATATCCATTAGTAAGTTGCATTTAAGTAAATTGATCATGAAGTTCATCAAGACAATTGTCAAAATCTATGAACCTCTCAACTCAATAGTTGTGATGTAATTTTTGTTGTTAAAGGTCGTCCATCCTTTGGAGAACATTTGTACAAAAGGAGAGAGAGGCGTGGTCCTATCCATGGGAGGCATAAAGGGTATGATCTCATTGGGTGGTTCAACAGTGTCTTAAGGAATAATAGACCCACTTGGGTCCCCAATTTCATGTCCTTCACTGAATGTAGATCTAGAGAATGTTCATTCATTCTTAACCTTTACAAAGCCCCTATTTTGTAAGACATCATTCAGTTGATTGGTCTTGCTAACAACAATAGAGATTTCATCTTTGACATCAATCAAAATGTGCAATAATCTTAGAAATTAGGAGAATATAAGGAAGATGATAGTCAATCAAACATTTGGACTTTATCATGTTATCCTTGATCACATAAATCCAGTTCACCACAATCCTTTTGATAGTCCCATATAGAAGAACTAGGTCACCCTCATTCAACATAACAAGATTACTTCCTTTAGATGTTAGAATCTAAGTGATGATGAATGTCAATATTCTTTCATTGACTTTCATGCCTCCAACGTGAAAACCTTTAACAAAACCATGTAGATCCTTGAGGTAGTTGTGAAACATTTGAATCTTATTAAATTCTTCTACAACACTTATTGAACCTATACAAACAACAATCTCTTCATATGTGAGTCCAACAATTTTGGACTATATAGAGGGAGTAACAAGTATATTAACCCGTTTCAACTTGGACACGATTAAAGAGTCATCAAATTTAAGGTTGGTGAAAAAGACTTTGACAAGGTTAGGATATATTTTACCTTTCAGCTTAAGGAAAGTCTACAAAGTTGGATACTTTAACATATTTTTTATATTAACAAACTCCTCTGACACAAACCATCTAAAGCTTACAATTTTTTGGCATATTTACCAATTCCATACTAATATGTTCCATAAATTTCTCTATTCTTTCTTTACCACCCACAAACCAAATATTAATAAAGTCAACTCTAGGAAAGGGAGGGTTAGGATTACTGTTGGAGGGTGTTGAATGTTTTGGTAGTCTTCCACAAGCTACTCCCAAAGAAGTATAATTACATTAATTACTAGATATATTATTAATATAGGTGTATATAACATTCTTAATTATATCATATCATCTACCAACATTATCCAATCTAGTCTAAATTCTATTAAACTAGATTTTAGAAATGACATGAACAATAACTTCAATAAAAGTAATTTTAACTTGATCACTCCAATAGTTATGCAATATAGAAAGAATAAAATCAATAAAAGAATACTCAATATGCATACACAATAAACCAATAAGTCAAGTTCAGATGTTAGCAATCAAAGGACATTGTAAGAAAAAATTGTTGGATAAGATGTTTGTTATTAGAAAAAAAAATTATATCTAATGGAATTTGATTGTGACTTGGTCACTTGATCCTCGCCATAGAACAATTGATATGACTCACAACCATCTCTCTCTCAAAAATTGTCGTTTTTGAAATAAAACTTGTGATTTTTTATTTGATACCAATTAGTAGATCAATTACTTACTATTAGAGCAATAATTATAACTAATAATTAAGATGCAACTTTTTTACTTAAGGACAAAATAACTTAAACATCACAATTTGATTATGACTTGATAACAATGATACAAAAAATAACAATATTAATACATTTTTCATAAGATTATGATTAATAGGAATCCTATCAATAATTAAACACTACAAAATAGTATATTTTGATGTAGTTATAATAGAATGTCAAATAAGCTTAGTCCAATCCAATAATTCACTAGTAGGATCATGAATTTATAAGCAATTTTTAGTTAACTAACCATTAAAAGTGTGTATCCACTAAACAAAATCATACATATCTATTTGATGTATCATCATGTACGTAGATACTTATGCAAATTACAATTAATGGCTAAACTATAAACTAAAGCACTACTAAGTCATTTATCTAATCATGAATGAATTGTTTTCTATTACCATGTTCCAAGTGACATTATCAAGGACTAAGTGAAAATAATTTTAACGCTTGTCCAAATGGATGATGAATACGATGAGATAAGAGAACTTCTCTTTAGAACATGAGTTGGAGTATGCTAACTCACTTAGTTTAACAAACAATAAAACTCTCATCATACATTATTTTCAAGCAATTATAACAACTTTGGAAGAATCAAATCCATATGAAATTTTTAAATCATCCATCAATTAAATAGATTAATTGTTTTGGTCACTGATAAATCTAGAAATTATAAAAAAAAACATACTTTGCATAATAGATTTAGCAAGCATAATTTTACCCACGAAAAGAGTAATGAACCTTTCCATTTAGTCAATTTATTTTCGATTTTGTCCACAATAGCTACAAAATGTATCTTCCTAGGCTTACTCTTAAAATAGGGACACCAAAATATAAAAAATGAAGGTTGCCAAATGACAAACTAGTATAGTAATGATTCTTTCAAATCCAACATCATGAATAAAACATGTATACAATTTAGGTTTAGTTTTATTAATTTTTTGAATAGATACATCTTTATATATTTAGAGAACAACCACTAAATTTCTTAGATTTTTCTTAATAATACTTCTGTAATATATCATGACATCATCTATATATAAAAAATCAATAGAAAAATTATAGCCACTAAAACTAACCAAAGAAGTTAAGAAGTCATTCTTATATAATTTAAAAAGACTTTGAGTAAGAACTTCTTCAACAATACAGAAAAAAAAACAAAGTAAAAAATGGATACTCTTACCTTATACTCCTTCCGTAACTAAAATAGCTAATAAAATTTTTATTAACATAATAACACAATTTAACATTATGTAAAATAATTTTAATCATAAATTGCTCATATACACGAGATTATCTAAACAACTTTAACTAAAAGTCCAATATAAAGTATAAATTTTTTAACAATATCAATTTTCATTGTGAAGTTACCACATAAATTTTTTTTATTAAGTATATTTATAGCTTCAAAGACAATTCAATTAAGGATGACAATGAGATGAGATAGAGTCGAGTTTCACTTTCATATCCTCATCCTCACAATAAAAATTCATCTTCATTATCGTCCTTATACTCATATTCAATAGGTATAAAATTTTTGTATCATCTTCATCCCCGTCAGATATGGGTTATCCCCATAAGACAACATGTATAATTTTTGCCTTTTGCTATTCCAAATATTGATTAAATAATTTTTTTACAAAAAAATAAAAATCACAACAAATGAAACATGATATTATAAAATATTCAAAGTCAAAATGATACACATATTCTTTTCTCCAATAATAAATATCAATAAAGAAATTATAACTATAAAAATCTCAAATTAAAGTTATCACCAAATAATAATTTAATAAAGGTAAAATAATTATAGAAAAAATAAAAAAAAGTATAAAATGTATGTTCTAGAATACATTACAAAACTAAGAACTAAAGAAAAGTTAATGTAGGTTTTTTAAATTACTTGATAAACCAAATGTGTTGTAGTAATTTAAATCAAGAATGAGTATGATGACGAAGATAGGATATTGAGACAGGTATGGGAGTGGGGACAGGGCGAATATGTACTTCCCCATCTCCTTTCCTATACCCAATTTAAGAAATTGGATATTACTCATACTTATACCTAGTCATGCAAAGATTTTCAGTTAAAATCGGAACGAGTTTGGGTGATATTCACGTCGACGAGTTCTTTTGTCATTCCTAAATTTAATTCAATAATTTATTCTTCTACCAAGCATATATCCCACATTGTTATAAAGATATCAATTCTTATGTGGTTTATTTCAAATATAAAATAGCAATAGATCAAAATAGATCAAAATTTATCAATTTTATACCCTCTAGGTTTATTGGAAGGTAAAAATGGTTAAATTAAACAAAGTTATAATTAGACATAAATCACCCTTAAATAAAAACCTATATAATAATATTTTATACATCATTTTCTATTAAATTTGGTCTTCAATAATTTTATGAGTTCTTTTTCTATATTATATTTGTATAAAAGTATGTAGACCATCTATATTATTCGTAATATGTGCAGGTGTAAGTTTGTATTTTGTTAATAAATTTTTAGTGTGAGTTTTTTCTTTTATATATGACCTGCACAACCTGCGAGTTAAGCGGTTTTTACCTATAATATTTGCGAACTACCCACAATCCATAACATCAAGTCAAATTAAATCTAAAATCTAAAACTTACTACTTGTGTAAGATATCACCAAGATTTATTTAATCCAAAATTTAATATTCTTTTGCTTTTATTGGTTATCTAGAAGTCTAATTCAAATTCAACATCTATTTATTTTTCTTGTATTGATTATGCATTATTTAACAAATTAAGTAAATTATTATTATACAAATTAATATTAAAAATTTCAATGTATGTTAAAAATTAAAAAAAATTAAATTTAAATTACACAAATAATATTTTTTATAATACAAATTTATATAGATATAAAATTTAAAGAGACCATCCTGGTTTAACTCTATAATGTGGTTTTTCCTTTCTTTATTCCTCTCCCTTTACCTTCTCACACAACCAAATTTACCCTTATATATGTGTGTGTGTAATTTTTTCAAATGTCTCTTCATTTTATCAAGAAAATGTAGTTTAGTTGAAAAATGTATTTCTTCATTCTATTATTTCTTTAAAAATTTAGAACACTTTTATGTTGTAAACATGTCCATCTTTATCTGCACATGCAGAAGAATTTCTTGTTTATTTTCCCTTCGTAGACTTGCCAACTAGAACAACTTCGTACGTACTAATTATTCCTCTCACCTCGCTCCACAGAATTTGAATCCGAACCTTAATTTACTCGAACACCCTAATAGTTATATAAAAGAGGCATCAAACACGTAGCCACATGGTGCAAACTAAGAAATAATAGTTATATAGTTTTCATTTTAAACATAAAATAATACTATTATATGCTTAACAGAAAGTAATAATATAGAAATAATTAAATCAAATATTTACATTCCATTAATTTAGCTTACTCAATTTGAAGATTCAATTTAACTAAAATATCAAATTTATATTAATTCATTCTAACTCAAATATTTTTTCTCAAATAATCTTATTTTTCTTTAAATAAATCACTTATATTAAAAAAATACTTCAAAATAAATTACCTACAATAATCTTATTTGAAATAATTTACTCCCTCCAAACTTAAACAATAAAAATTAATAACAAACTCAATTATAAATTAAATTTAATTAATTTTGCTGATTTTTGTTTTTATAATCTAAAAAAGCATCTTTTGAACTAATTATGATTTTATTTTTATTGGCTGATTTTATTCATGATATTGAGTTTCAGTTAAGAGATTCCATAAATAAGTAAAGTTCCATATTTGAAATTTAATGAATCTTATATGTCATATTTGTGCCAATTACTCCTTCAATGGCACATCAATTAAATTTGAAAATTCAATAAAAGTTGTTCGATAATAATTTTCTCTTCAAGTGTGAATATATATATATTCCCATGAAAAGGTTGGATAGTTAGTTAAAAAAAATTATAAAACTGGTTTCAAGTATAATTGGTAAAAAAAGTGAAAATTGATAAAAGAAAAACCGGTTTAATTAAAAATTATATTATTTTAACTTTTTAAAATCAACCTAAAATATTTCTTATTTTTTATTTCACAGAAAAAATTATTGTTAATAATACATATTAATAATAATATTGGACTTTTAATTAAAATATGATAATTTATTTGATTTTATTTAAATATCTATAAATGTTTTTAGCTTTGAACACCATACAATTATGATTTTAATTTTCTTAATACTATCTTATGCATTATTATAACAATTTTATTAATATCAATTTGATGCAATTCAATCACTATTGAATCATTAAATTGTTAACCAAAAATTTGACAAGTTCAATCATTAAACCAATTAAAAAAATTGCTATATGTCTAATGGATTATTTAAAAGATCTCGAGAAAGGACAATTATTGGCTCCAACGGTAATAATTTTTATCAAGCATCTATTCTTAGAATTATAAGAATGAAGAATTGAATTGAATATGTTTTGACCTTTCTTTATACCTTATTATCGAAAGTGAAAGAGTGGATAAAAAAAAATAAGAAAGTGGGAAAAATGAAAAATAAAGTTGTTATATCAAGAGAAGAGAGGAGAAAAGAGTATAAACTTTGAAAGTAATTATAATTAGTTTTAAAGAATAATAAATAGATGATAAATTGATTATTTATTCAATTATCATAAGTTATTGTTTCAGGAAATAAATAAAATTAAACATTAATGTTTATATAATTTATTAAGACATTAATTTTTTAATTAAAATAAAAATATAATTAGTTATGTGCTTGAAATGCATGACAAACTAACATGGTTACATTTATATATATATATATATATATATATATATATATATATATATATATATATATAAACATAATAATGAGTTATCATAGGAGATAATTCATTACCTTTTATATCTTGTACCATGTTCCAAAATTCAAAAGTTACACACATATATATAGATAACATGATGTAACAACACACCAATAGTTAACCTATCACTAGCAAGAGCCCTATAAATCCAACCAAATAAAAATCATATAGTATTATTAGTCAAGTTGAATTTCCTTTCAAATCTCATTTCCTAAAAAAGAGAAAATATTATCATTGGGACTTCAGCATATTATCATTCAACACAAATCTATTAAAATAAATAAATAAATAAATTCTCCAGAAATCAACTCTCCATCCTTTCGAACAAGAAGACAATCATGAAAACTTGCCATATGTTGACAATTCTTTAAAATAAAACTTATTTTTATTTTGCAAGAGGATGGAGAGGGATAGAAATTAAGTGAATAAAGAAAAATAAATGATAAATAAACTGGAAAATATGTTTAATTTAAAATAAATAAAGTAAAAAATAATAATTATAATATATATTTTTAAGTAAAAAAACATATATGATTGCAATGATAGTCTAGTCCCTCCACAATTTTCAAATATTTTTTTTTCGTTATTTTAAGATTATCGAACAAAAGAGATTCCTACATTTTTATTAATTTTTTCTCGATTTTTTCCACCAAATAAACGAGAAAACGCTTTTAATAAAATTAAACCATATTTATCTTTTAAGTAATATTGTTTCCAATTCAAAATGATGTAGTTTTGGTCATAAAAGTTAAATTAATAATAATTTCATTTTTTAGGAAAATATTAATTTTATATTTTTAATTTGTCCAAAATAAATTACATTAATTTTTTAATCTATATTAGATGAAGAATAATACCCTTATAGAGAAAATAATGTCATTTTACTAAATTATATTAAAAATTAATGTATTTACTGTTTTTCTTAATAGGTGAAGGTGAAAATATTAAATTACAATGATTTCAAAATAAAAACATAAACTTAGTCAGATTTGCATATTTAGATTGTGAAAAATTTTAATAGAAGAAAAATTACTTTCACTTCTGATTAAAAAAACATTTACACCCTTTATTTTTAATAAAATTACACATGCACTTTTATAGTCCTCTATACTTTTAATAAATAAATAGTTTACATTTTAATAAGACGATAGTTATTTCCTTTATTTTGTTTATGAAATATTTTTAATAAATAAAAATTCTTGAACCTTTTTATTTTGAAATTTTGATTTTTAATTTTTATAATTTAAATGGAATTTTAGTCGATATAATTTGTTTAAATAAAATAAAATAAAAAATGTTACTTTGTTAATAATATAAAAGATGCAAGTGTAGTTTACTAAAAGTAAAATAATTGAATATTATTTTATTAAAAGCATCACGCATAAATAAATAAAAAATGAGAGAAGGTAACAATAAGACTGTGATTGACCAGAAAAGCAGCGTCAAAATAAAAGACGAAGAGAAAAAACCCAAAAAAGCGGGTCAACGAAGGAGGCAGAGCGTAGTGGAGGTGGACGACCGGCAGAAGCGGTGGAGAAGAAGAGGAGGAGACACGTCACATGGTCCCAAACAGAGGGTCATGATGGAGGTGGGACCCACATCCCAAGTTGCGCTTATTTCGATTAAATAGAAAAGGAAAAGCGATAAGAAAAGGGTCTGAAAAGAAAAGGACATGCAAAAGGACTGGTGTACGTGGGAATGCCACGTGTGTGACAGGCACAGGGTGACACGTGGCGATGCGGGTGAGGGGAGTGTACTGTGCCACCACACATCAATCAACCACAGCTGAGAGCGACCCTTCAAGTCCCTTGGAGCCAGCGTCATTACGTCATCATGCACACGTGTCACCCTTACCTCACGTTTTCGAATAAACTAAAACTTCCCCTTCTTTCCTTTCCTAACAAAACAGTTTGATACAGGTTTCTTTGTTTCAAAAGATGGATTCAGAGAAAAAAAAGGTTAGAAAGAAAGGAGGAAAAAAAATAAATTGTTTCTTTTAAAAGAAAAAAAATAAATTGTTTCTTTTAAAAGAAAAAAATATAATAATTTAAAATTAATTTTATAATTTATAAAATTGTATAGTTATTATTTTGTTATTAAATAAAAAAATAAATTTAAAATAAATATTTATAATTTATTTAAATATATTTTCTGCATTTTATTGGAAATATTATTTACATTTCATATCCTAAATATTAAATTAAACTGTTATATTTGAAAAAATATTAATTTTTTTTATTAAAATTAAATTAAAATATCACAAAATTTAATAAATAAATTATATAAAAAATTAAAATAATATTTGATATTAAGTGTTTAAATAATATAATATAAATTATATTTAATACACATTAAATTATATAATTAAAATTAAAAACATATATATTACAATAATTATATATATATATATATATATATTACGAACATATATTTTAATATATTTTTTATAATTTTATTATAATTATTTTTATTTATTTATTTATTATTATTATTATTATTATTATATTTTTTTATTATAATTATTTTTTAAATTTATTATTATTAATATGATTGTGTATATGTTTTATTATGTAATTTTTTTAGTTTTTTTCAATTCTATTGATAAATTATTATAGAAGAAAAAAGGGATATATTAGTAATTGTTATTTTTTTTCATTCATTTTATATTAGTGAAAATGACTATAACAAGTATATTTTTTTTTCTTTTCGAATCAGTTATAACAAGTATATTATTTTTTTTCTAAATAAATTGTAATCACTAAAAACAAACCCAAGTTATCATCTTAAATCCATTTTACATGAACAATATACTTATTGAAACAAATATGATAATAATCAAACTTGTTTGGTTTAGTTAAACAAAAATCAAAGTTTTTATTTTTTTTTATTTGGATATATAAACAAAACAATGAGAAAAAAATGAATTAGAGAATGTTACAAAAATATTTATTCAAAGTAATTTTAACATGACTAAATAATTAAAAATTATATTTTTATTTTATAATGTAAATCTTTTTACTTTTTCTCTTATCAGGTTTTTAACTACATTTATCTTTGGTAATTAAATTAAATTTCTTATATTTTTTAAAAAATAGCATTTATTAAAATTTAGACAAAAGTTAGAAAATTTAATAATTTAAATTCTTAAAAAATTGCTGAAATATTTTGTAAATCTTGTCATAGAACATTTATACACATGTATTGGAAAATATATGGTGGAAAACTCCTTTATCAATAATAATTATAGTAACATAATTAAAGATTATAATAAGATAGAACTGAAGAAATTTATATAATATTTATTTGTTAAAAAAAATTACTTTATTATTAGAAATGATAATATAGGTCATGACATGTTTTAATCTATTTAGATGTGTTGGTTTGTACAAGACTCTTGAGACCTAAAAGATCTAATCCAACTATAATGAGGTTTGTAAAACTTTAAGTCCATTTTCATAAATTTGAAAAAAATTAAAAAAACTCTAAAAGATCTTGTGTAATTTTATAATCTCAAATTTAAATATTTATAAAAATAAAAATTTATTACAAGTTTAACAATTAAAAAATATAAAAACTAATTATTTATTATACATAAAAAAATAAAAAATAAAAAATATTAAAATATTAAAATAAATTATAAAATAAAATCTAGATTTTTACATGTAAATATATAATATAAATGTAAATAAATAAAAATCTAGATTCAATACATAAATAATACTCCATCCGTTTCAAATTATAAGGCTTACTTGACAAATTCTCACATACCAATAAAAACATTTAATTTGTTCAGTTTTTTATAAATCTTCCATCTTTACCCTTATTAATTACTATTAATTAAATTAATTGAAATTGAATCAGAAGTTTTATAAAATGAATTAATTTTTTAATAAAACAGTACATTAATTGAGATTGATTGAGATTAGAATTTCAAAAGTTTTGAATTTATCTTAGAATTATTTTTAAATAATTTAAAATCAGAACTACTAATTTTTTTAATTAAAATTTTTAATTCACACCAATCTGTAAATGATTATACTAAAATTTCAATCAAAATTTTTAGTTCCTACCAAATTATAAATGACTATGTTCAAAATTTATTTTAAAATTTCACTCAAAATAAAAAGAATTTGATATCTTGAAATATATGAATTTCACTCAAATTTAATTACTCAAAATAAAAAATTCACTCAGAATAAATTTAGATATGATATTTGATTAGTTACCTTGAAAGATAAACAGTCTATTGAATGAATTAACAGAGATGAACAAAGATGAACTTAAAAAGTTAAAAGAGTTAAATTAGTACTCCTGAAGATGATATTAGTAAATGATAATGAAATATGAAGAGTCAGACTAATAAAATATAATTAATTCTTAGTTCCTGATTTTAATTTCTCTTTCTACTATTTAATTTTAATACAGATAATCATGTAATTAATAGGGGTATATAAGGAAAAAAAAGAAAAAAAAGTTATTGAAATTCTAAAACGCCTTATATTTTGAAACAACTTTTCAGTCCAAATTACGCCTTATAATTTGAAATGGAGGGAGTACTACATAATAATAAAATATAATACAGGTTGTGAGGTCAGTCCATACTTTGACATGCTTGAGTTGTGAGTTATGTGACCTAGGTCTATGTGGATTGATAGACTCAATGTCCATACCACTTTGCACATTTTTACAACAGGTTGCGGATCAATCCAGGTGACCGGCCTTCCACTGCATTACCTATCTTGTTACATTAAGTATCATAAAAAAATATCCACCAATTCTTTTATAATAGTGGATATTCATAGATACCCGCAATATTTTTTAATTATAATTAAAATTATTTATACATAATTCTTTAAAATATAAAATCCAGATAAAAAATAATTTTAAGGTTATTTAGTGAAAATAAAGTTAGTCTTTCTAAATAACAAATTTAAATAAGTTGTTCATAAAGTATAAGTTTAAAAAAATTAATACTTATAAAAACAATATCAATTTTAAATGAACTAAAATAAACAAATATAAATAATTATTTAATAATATAATATTTCTTTCATCAATAATTTTATTTTGATAATTTAATTTTTTAAAAATATCTAAATAAAATTTATTAACCATTATTAGTAACTATTTACGGATTAGATATCATGATAATTATATTCGTCCCATCAATAAGTGTATAATTAAATACGAATACTCATTACTCACAATTATTTATTTAGCAAGTGGGATTAGTTGGAAAAAGTCGTTGTAACTAAGAAAAATTGAAAAACATAGACATACACTAAAAGAGAGAATTGAATAATATGTTAGACAAAATATGAAAACTTTTTCACAATAATATTTCAAAAGCTTTTGTGAATATATGGATTAGACTTATCTAATAAAGAAAGTTTATAGCTTAAGTGATATGTAAATGTAAACCATAAAACTTTTCTCTCAATTAAAAACTACTTTTATATACGGTATATATTGTAGATACCCAAGAGAATTACTAATTTTAATTAAAAGAGAAAACACTTACTTAATTTAAGGTTGAATATATTTTTAGTCATTAAACTATTTATAAAAATTATGTTTTGATAAGTTAAACTTTTGACTTAAAGAATAATTTGCTTAAGATTAAAAAATCAAGTTGATTTCTGTTTGTCTATAATAAAAAACATTGTTAAGAAGTAATTAATTTTATTGGAAACTGTTTCAAATAGATTTCTATTCTAATCAGAAATTAAGTTTATGATTCTTTTCAGATTTCAATTATTTTGAAAGTCTATAAATAAGCATAGAAGACAAAATCTTATAATTTAATAAAATAAAACCTTGAATAAACATCTTTCCCCAACACCGTCTCCGCTCCTCTCCCTTCCCGCCGCTCCATCGTTCCCGAAACTACGTCTGCGCCGCAATTGAATCCACTAACAATTGCAATGTCGGAACTTATAAGAAGAAGGGCAATATCGGGATATTTCAAAGCAATGTGGTGCATATAGAGAGGCATGGGTGTACAGATAGCAATTGCAGTATCCGGAAACTAGTTTAAGCCCACTTTATCTACCCTACCATGAAGCAAGAGTGCTTATTTCTGTATCTCCAAAAGTTTAAAAAATATTAAAACTATTTTATAAAAAATGACTTCCTGATATATAATTCAAAAAATTATTTGTATTAAAATTTTTTCTTTCGAATTAAAATTTAAAAATTAAATTTTTGAAAAATTATCTTTTTTATTATAAAATCTAAAAATTAATTTTAAATTTAGGATAAACTTTTGGAACATAGAATTTAAAAACATAAATTTTATATTGTACAATTAATTTTTTTTTAATATGTATAGTTTTTGAATTTTAAAATTGAAAAATTTATTCTTAATCTAAGACTGAATTCTAAAATCTACTGTCGAAAAGCATTTTTTTAGAAAACTTGAGTTTTAGTTTATACAATTAAAAATAATTTATGTGATATAAATTATTTTTGGATTGTAAAATTCTAAATTTATTATGTACCAAACTCACTTACGGGATTGAGCATTGAAAATTATTACTAAATTATATAATTCAAGGATGGCTGGAAAATGTTTTCAGAAAGAGAATGAAGAAAACGAACCAGGAAGAAGGAGAGTCAGGGGTGCAAGGATAAAAGTGAAGATAAGTTTTGAGGGTTAGTTTAGTAATTTCAACTATTTTTTTTGGAGGTGTAGGAAGAAAAGGAGGAGGTGCAGAAAGAAGTACTCATGAAGCAATACAAATCACAGTCCAAACCAAAATCAACCACTGTTGCGTTTGAGTTTAAAGCTGGAAGAGAATCTCAATTAGGGTTCCGAGAAAGCAAGAAGAAGAAGATGTCGTATCTGCTACCTCATTTGCACTCTGGCTGGGCGGTCGATCAAGCAATCCTCGCCGAGGAAGAGCGTCTCGTCGTCATCCGATTCGGCCACGATTGGGACGAAACCTGCATGCAAGTAATTCTCGATTTCAATTTCAATTACATATCGTGAATTTCTGAATTTTATGTTGTAAATTACGAGATTAATATTGATTAAACTGCATATTGTGAATTGTGATGGTTTCGATTTGAATTGCAATTATTCTGGGAGAATAGATGGATGAGGTGTTGGCGTCGGTGGCGGAGACGATAAAGAACTTCGCGGTGATATATCTGGTGGACATAACGGAGGTGCCAGATTTCAACACCATGTACGAGCTCTACGATCCTTCCACAGTTATGTTCTTCTTCAGGAACAAGCACATCATGATCGATCTCGGCACAGGCAACAACAACAAGATCAATTGGGCTCTAAAGGACAAACAGGAGTTCATCGACATCATTGAGACCGTTTACCGCGGCGCGAGGAAGGGTCGCGGTCTCGTCATTGCTCCCAAAGATTACTCCACCAAATACCGCTACTGATTCATTCGTGTGCTGATCTGTAAATTAAAACTAATCCATTACTCTTTGTCTTGTTACTTTGTGTTTGTGACTGTTTGTTTTCACATTGAATTCTCTAGAATAACGTTTTTATTGTGTTTAGTTTTGAGTTGGCTAAAACATCTAACATTTCCTAAAAAACATTTATTTTCCATCCAATGCAGAAACATTAATAGTAAATCCTAAAGTGAAAATATTTTTGCCAAGAACTTTTAAATTTTTGTACTCAACTGATCAAAAGTCATTCAATGTAAAAGAATATTGAAACCGGTACATATGTGATCTGTAAACCATCAGTCTTGGCATTGTTAGGGCATAAAGTCTTGTAAGAATGAAATCATTACCTTCTATTGTCAAATACTCGTAAGCAGAATTAGAGATTATTACTCTCTGTTTCTTTTGATTCCACTTCGATACACAGCTGAAAATTCTCCAGATCCATCTAGATATCTAGATATAAAGACGGTAGACCAACTAGTAACTTGTTTAGAATTTGGTTACAATCGAATAAATAAAACAGAGGATTGTAGTTATCATAATCTTACTCATTTCATCAATCAACAGAATTTAAGAGTCCAATAGCTCTTTTTGTTTTCTATAGTTGATTGGTCAGCTGAACAAAAATAGTGAACATGAGCTAATAAATCTTTTTGAAGAAATGTAAGTGAAGGTTTCAAACTTGTTAGTTTGTGTGGGGGGATAACGAAGTCAAGTGTCTCACTTTGCAACTCCACTTCAAAATTTGCTTTCACGAACTAACAGACTTGTACTACTAAAATTCCATATTAACTAATAAATGTGATCTGGCATATCCCCGACTGCTTTCATTTTTGTGTGCAGATTATAACGTAAATGGAGATTTGAGTGTTTTATTTAACCCTTTCTAGAGTTTGTCTGTATTTTCCATTTTACATTCATCTTCAACATTTCGTCATAATTTTAAATTTTTTGCAAGTTGAGATTTCTTTCTTAACTTCATGTAGTTCACAAGTATTGAGAATTGTTGAGCATTTATTAGATAGACTATACAATCATTAGATTAGTTGCATCTATCTATAGACCTATTTCTTATAATAAGTCTCTTTATCTTCTTTAGATCTATTTATTCTCCTATCTTAAATGTATCTTTGAAACTGTGTATTTCTCCATTGTAAATAAGAGAACTCAAGAGAGGGAATTCAAGCTCTCAAATCATCTTTTCTATTCCTATTATCTCTCTCAAGTTGGTATCAGAGCGGGATGAACCCGCTTTGCCTATCTTTGTTGTTTTCGATGAAAAAATTGTCGTTTGTTCGTCGTTCATCGTCTATTGGCGCTGTTTCAGTCACTGAAGTTAGGGTTTGGTGCATCTCGAGGAGTGCAACCAAACCCCGGTGGTCACTTGATCGATCTCCCCTGACGCGTTGTCACACGCAGTTTCTGTCTCCAGTTCTCCTCTGTGCGTAAGGCTCACGTGCCGCTATCACGCTGTCAATTCTACTCTAGGCCATCACCGTCTGACTCACCTCGTCGTCCTGAAGTCGGATCTGCCCTTATTTTCTTGTTCTACAGTGTTTGTTGTAGGTTCAAGGTCTCTCCCTCCTACAACTCACGATTTCTCTCTCTCGAACATCAGTTTCTCCCTATGCAGGTTATTTTTCTTCTTCAGGGTCCCTTTTTGCCTCCAACTTTTTCTTAGACATGTCTTCAGGACCCAAAACCTCTTTTTCGGGGACTCCTACTATTACAACCGAGAAATTAAATGAGAAAAATTACTTGTCTTAGGCCTCTTCAGTTGAACTCTGGTTCCTAGGACAAAGGTTTCATGATCATCTAGAAGAAGATGGAGTAAAATACCATCAGATCAGACCTAGTAATAGTTAGATAAATAAGTTTCCCAACCAATTTTATATATCTTTTTAGGTCAAAGAAGGTTTCACCATGTTTTGCCATTAATTTTAGATTTGGATGCACATTTGATTGTGCTAATTCAATGCCCAAGAAATATTTTAGACTTCCAAGATTCTTGGTATGAAAATGATTACACAAGTGTTCTTTTAACTGAGATATTCTAGCAGCATTATTTCCTGTAATATTATCAACATACACAATTAAACAAATACATTTTCTAGGGACGTTGTGACAAAAGAAAACTGAATGATCTGCTTCACTTTATTTCAAGCCAAAGACTTGAACAATAAAGCTAAATTCTCCAAACTAAGCACGTGGAGACTATTACATGAATAATTAGGGCATCCTCACTTGTCAAAATTAAAAAAAATGGTTCTTGAACTTCAGAGTCTTCAAACTTTTGATTGTGAATCATGTCAACTAGGGAAACATACTAGGTCATTTTTTCCTAAACATTCTGAATCTAGATGTGATTCTACTTTTTGTCTTGTTCATTATGATATTTGGGGACCTAGTCGCGTTTCATCCTTTGGCTATAGATATTTTGTTACTTTCATTGATGAGTTTTCTAGATGTACTTGGATTTATCTAATGAAAGATCGTTTTGAACTATTACCTATCTTTAAGATTTTCCTTAATGAAATAAAAAATCAATTTGGAAAAGTAATCAAAGTTTTACGAAGTGATAATGTCAAGGAATACTTTTCTACTGATTTCTCTACTCTCTTAAGTTCAGTTGAAACTACTCATACCTTACTGCTTCGTGCAAATATGCCTATTTATCAATGGGGGATGCTATTCTCGTTTCATGTTTTCTCATTAATAGAATGTCATCCTCTTCTCTTGACAATAAAGTTTCACAATCTATTATATTACCGAAGGAACCTCTTTTTCATGTTTCTCCCTGTGTGTTTGGATGTGTATGTTTTGTTCATGATATGTCTCCAAGTCTAGATAAACTCTTAACTAAAGCTATCAAATGTGTTTTCTTGGGATATTCTCGTCTTCAAAAAGGAGATCAATGTTATTCTCCCAAAACCAAGAGGTACTATATGTCTGCTAGTATCACCTTTTTTTAATCAACTCCTTTCTTCCCTTCTTCTGCACAAGATATTAGATTAGTCCAACATGTCCTCCTTGTTCCCTTAGTTGAGTCATTTGTATCTCCTATTTCTAGCACCCAAAACCCTTCACAAAATTCACCGAAATCCTCATCAGCTTCTCTTATCACCTATCAACGCAGGAACCAAATGATCAGTCCCATGCCCCAGGATGAGCCCTCCTCAGTAGGTCCTTCTCAATCATCATCTAATATCATGACTCCTGCTAATGATGACTTGAGTTGGTCCATTGCCATTCGCAAAGGTACTTGCTCTACTCATAACCCTCATCCCATTTACAATTTTCTTAGCTACCACAAATTGTCTCCTTCCAATTTTTCTTTTGTTTCTTCTGTATATTCTATTGTTATCCTAAAAATGTGGCAGAAGCACTTGATCACCCTAGATGGCGACAAGCCATGATTTCTGAAATGCAAGCTCTTGATTACAATAATTCATGGGAGTTGGTTCCTCTCTCTTTTGGGAAGAAAACTATTAGTTGTCGTTGGGTCTAATGCTATTAAAGTTGGATCTAATGGTGAAGTTGATCGTCTCAAAGTTAGACTAGTGGCTAAAGGGTACACTCAGATCTATGGTCTTGATTATAGGTCTTGATTATAGTGATACCTTATCTCCCGTGGCCAAAATGACTACTGTCCGACTGTCCTTTGCCATGGCCGCCATTCGTCATTGGCCTCTCCATCAATTGGATATTAAAAATGCCTTTTTGCATGGTCATTTGGAAGAGGAAGTCTACATGGAGCAACCTCCTGGATTTGTTGCTCAGGGGAAGTTTGGTTTGGTTTGTAAGTTACGTCGTTTTCTCTATGGTCCAAAACAGTCTCCACGTGCTTGGTTTGAAAAATATAGCTCTATTGTTTAAGCCTTTGGGTTGAAACAAAGTGAAGTAGATCATTCAGTTTTCTATTGTCACAACGTTCTTGAAAAATGTATTTACTTAATTGTATATGTTGATGATATTGTCATTACAGAGAATGATGTTGCTACAATATCTCAGTTAAAAGAACACTTGTGCAGTCATTTTCAGATCAAGGATCTTGGAAGTCTAAAATATTTCTTGGGCATTGAAGTAGTACAATCAAAAGAAGGCGTTGTGATTTCTTAAAAAAATATGCTCTAGATATTCTAAAAGAGACATGCATGATTGATTGTAAACTTGTGAATAGTCCTATGGATCCAAATCTAAAATTAATGGTAGAACAGGGTGAAACCTTCTCTGACCCAGAAAGATATAGAAGATTGGTGGAAAACTTATTTATCTGACTATTACTAGGCTTGATTTGTTTTTTGCAGTTAGTGTTGTCAGCCAATTTATGCAGACCCCTTGTGTTGATCATTGGAATGCTATCATTTGTATCTTAAGGTACACTAAAAGAGCTCCAGGGCAAGGCTTGCTATATGAAGATAAAGGAAATACCTAAATTTTTTGGTATTGTGATGCTGATTGGGCTGAATCTTCTATGGACAAACGCTCCACTACAGGATACTATGTTTGTTTTCCAATGTGGTTGCCCGATCATTTGGAGAAGCTAAATATAGGACAATGACGTCTTTCATTTGTGACCTTGTATGGGCAAAACAGTTCCTTCAAGAACTAAACTTCTTTGAGATTTGACCAATGAAGATGTATAGTGATAATCAAGTTGCTCTCCATGTTGCATCCAATCTAGTATTCCATGAGAGGACTAAACATATTGAGATCGACTGTCACTTTATTCAGGAAAAGCTATTGTCTAAAGAAATTTATACCAAAGTTTGTTAGATCCAATGATCACCTTGCAGATGCATTAATAAAGTCCTTAAGGGGACCTCAAATGGAATTGATTTGTTCTAAGCTTGGTGCATACAATTTGTATGCTCCAGCTTGAGGGGTGTATTGAAAATTGTTGAGCATTTATTAGATAGGCTATACACAATCATTACATTAGTTACATCTATCTATAGACCTATTTCTTAGAATAAGTCTCTTTATCTTCTCTAGATCTATTTATTCTTCTCTTTTAAATATATTTTTGAAACTATGTATTTTTTATTAGAAATAAGAGAATTCAAGAGAAGAAATTCAAGCTTTCAAATAATCTTTTCTATTCCTATTATCTATCTTTAAGTACAAGTATCGCATGTCAAGACTATATTTGTCATAGCTGATAGGTTTATGAAGATTAATTCCAGGTATTTTCTGAAATGAACAAGAGGATCAAATAATAGAGAACTATATTGTCATAGCTGATAGGTTTATGAAGATTAATTCCAGGTATTTTCTGAAATGAACGAGAGGATCAAATAATAGAGAACGCTAAATTTTGTGAAACCTTCGTTATAAGCTTGTGTTATAGTTGTTTCAATTTCCATGAAAATTTGATTTTAGTATCCTTGACAACTTATATAAGCTTTTGGCAGTCAAGAATAAATACGTTCTTAATGATAGTTTTAAACAAATTCTGCAGGTAGGGCAGAAAGTGGAAATTAATTCTAGCCTACTATGAAGAGCTAAGATGTATGTAACCTAGCTTGTTATTCTTCTGTTTTATGTATATGTTTATTTTCTCTATTTAATGAATATTCTTTCTCCCTTTTTGTTTCATTGACAAAATAATACATAGTCATTTAAGAGCTGAGTACATTTTCTGTTCATATGATGTTGTTGCAGCTCAACCTGATGTTGTCAGACAAATCAAGGTCACTGACCAACTCAATTTAAATTTTCTCCTCACTCTTTTGTTTCATTTTAACAAAATATCTTAATTACTTAGTTACTAATGAAATCATGAAAATGGAGTCTTCTATAAAAGAAGATTCTTTAAGAAGACAAGTTAACAAAAATGTAAAAGAAAATATTATGTAAAGCTTCATACAGGAGAAAAATATCTTCTGTGTTGCGGAGCCAACACAGAATAACCTAAGTAGTGTTGCTCTGCAGTATTTGGTTAGTAGAGGAAGCAACTTTAATAAACTATTTATATTGGTGGAAACAAATTAATTCTGATTTTACAGTTTCTTTATCTACACTAATATACATAATGGAGTAGGGAGTTGTTGAATTTGAAAATATTAGTCTTGAAATCTTTTTCTATTCCATGTAAGTTTATTTATTACTTTGTTCCCAAAAGGTTTTTGTGAAGTTGAGTTCACCCTTTTCAAGTTAACGTTGGATTTGATTTCTGCATGAGTGTAAAGAAAGCGCGTGTGGACAAAGTAGTAGGTAGCCAATGGGTTTGAAAACAACCTTAGGAATGGTAATCTAGAGAAAACGGGGTGTCCAAGGTAGCATTGATTAGAGAGTCACCTTTCATAGCTTCATTTAAAAATTAAGATTAAATATATTTTTTTAACAGCACTCATGTACAGTTTATTTTAATGAGTGGATTTCATAGCTTCATTTAAAAATTAAGATTAAATATTATTTTTTTAACAACATACATTCATGTACAGTTTATTTAAATGAGTGGATTTGAAGAGGAAAAATGTAAAAAATAAAATTATTTATTTAAAAAAAATAATAAAAAGTGAAAGAAATATTTAAAAAAATTTATGAATGATTTGATTGATGTGATAATTTAAAATTAATTTTATAATTAATAAAATTATATATTTATTATTTTTTTATTAAAAAAAGTATATTTAAGATAAATATTTATAATTTATTTAAATTTATTTTTCAATTTTTTTATTATTATTTTATCCCACAGTTTGAATACTGAATTTAAAAATAATTTTAAATTATTTAATATGTAAAAATATTAAAAACATATTTTATAAAAATTATATTTAAAGTATTATATAAAATTTTAATAAATAAATTATATTAAAAAATAAAATATTATTTTATATTAAATCAAACTTCAAATAATATAATATAAATTATGTTTAATTATATAATTAAATTAAAGTAACAATAAAATAATTAAAATAACAATAAGAAATAAAAAAAATAAAAATATTACAAACTCATTTATTTGAAACAGTACTAAAAACTATAAAATCTTTATTTAAAATCATTATATTTTTTTTAAAAACATAATTATAAATTATTTGAAGTTAATGTATAAAAAAATATAAAATATATATTTTAAAATAATATAAATTTATTTACAAATTTATTATTATTATTATTTAAATTTTACTTTTATATTATTATTTATATTTATATTAATAATTTTATATAATATTATTATTTTAATTATTTTATAAATTTTTAATAATTTAATATAATATGTAATTGTATACAATATAAGTCTTTATATATATATATATATATATAATATAATTGGTTATATATTTTTATTTTATTGTTATTATTATTATATAAATTTTTATATATATAATAATGTTTTTTATTTTGTAATAATATTTTTATTAGTATTTCTTATATTAATAAATATTGTAATTTTACTAATATTATTATTTTATTATATAATATAATATAATTATATATTTTTATTTTATAAATAAAAAGACATAAAAATAATAGTTTTATTATTATTTTTATTAATATTTTTATTATTTTATTATTTTATATTTTAATATTTTATTAAATTATATAATAATTTATTATGCTATATATAAATAAAAAATAATGTAATATATTATTTGTATAAGTATATATAATTAAAGAATGAGATTTTATTATAAATTAAAATTAATTTTTTTTATATTTTTCTCTAAATTAAGAATAAGTTGAAAGTAATTTTGTGTTTAAATCTATCATATTAAATCAATTTTTTAATAGAAACAAATATATCATATCATTTTAAATCCATTTGCAAGTATATCTATTAAAACAAATACGAGATCAATATTTATTAATAACTCATCTATACCTAGAAAAGAATAAAAAAAGGTTGTAGGTTTACAGAATTTTTTTTATAAATAATATTATTTTAAAAAAAATACTCAAAAGGACTTGTGTAGACTTTTATTTATACAATTGGACTTGTTTATTGTCGCAGTAGAATTCATTGTTCGAAAAGTTGAATTCTGAACTTTAATTTTGATCCTTGATTTTTTCCTATTTTCATTCTGAACTTCAATTTTGTTCCTTGATGTTTTTCCAGGTCGGAATCTAGTATCTGGACAACCGAATTTTGAGCAAAATTTTTTACTTTTTATTTTTTTTCCATTTTAATATTATAGGTGTATATTTTAACTTTTTTTTATTATATTATGTGTTATATTATATATAGTTTTGAAATTATATATTATATTATGTATTATACATTTTGTATTTTATATTTTATATTATATATGTTGTATTTATTTTAAAAATTATTTATTATATATCATATTATACATTTTTTAAAAGTAAAATAATTATTTTGATTAATTAAAATAATTATATTTAAAATAAATTAATTAGTAATATTATTAAGAAATATAATTTTGTTTATATTATTCAAATTTAGGAATAATGAAAAATATATAAAAATATAAAAGTTAATAGCCGAATTTTGAATAGGACTTTTTTTCATTTTAATATTATATTAAATATATATATATATATATATATATATATATATATATATTAAAAGTCATACATGCGAGAAAATAAATTGTTTGTAATACAAATTAATGATGAGAACTAGATATATAAATAATGTTAGGACATGTTGTCTTAGTATGATCAGGAGTGTGATAATAGGAACAATTTTTTATCTGATTTTGTTGTTCTTTAATGTCTACCTTAGTTTTTATATGGCTTGACTTTGGTCAATTATTGAGATTTTTTTTTTAAATTTTAGATTTGAGTACAAAGTTGAGTCTGTATAAGTTAACCAATAGTTTTCATATCTTAGTTTCCTGAATTATCCTTCATATACCTTAGAAACTTCTTATAAGGTATTCAGGAAGTGATGGACATGATGAAGTCATGGTGTGCTATTTGCATTGCATGCAACAAGAACACGTGAGCATGACATGTGAACTTTTTGCAACTTCCTATAGTCACACCACAACTTATCTAGGCGAACTGTAAATCTTTCCATTGGTCGTATTTCTTGTGGATTATCTATGTCTTCTACCACAAATCTTGTGTTTGATCTGTCAAATGTGATGACTCTGTAATTTGTGAATCTTGCAAGTTTTTTGCAGTGACTTCAGAGTACATATGACCAATAATGATCATGGCATCTACCTTTCTTCCTTTCCGTGAAGAATTTGTTGTAATAGGTATATGTTGCAATCACCATTGAGCAAATAGGGAGGTTCCTATAAACACTCTTCATGCTTTGTACATTGTGTGAAAGTGGGTGAGTTATATAAAAACCAGAAAAACCCACATTTAAGCAGTTATCCCATTTTCCGTTCAATGTGATCCATTGTTCAAGTCATTATCAAGCAGTTATGCAAAAACTTTGGTACTACGTTTGGAGTTCTCTAATAGGCAGAGCTCTATAAATAGCACCTATGCTCTGTACTTTAGGGTCACCAAATCTGCCTCTCTTCTTTAGTGTACTACACCATCTACATTAAGAGAGAAAATATTTAGAATCGTAGAAGCACATTAAGCATTGATTTTTAGCAATGGCTGGAGGTTAATTATTTTTTCATGCTTCTGCGCATATTCATGTAGTCTTTTCATTTGGTATCAGAGCCTGTTTTTCTCTGCCTTGCTTCAAATTTGTTTTCGTTTCATGAGTTTTGGGTTTTTTAAAATCCAATTGGTGTATATCCATGATTAAAATCAACCTTAATTAGTTTTTGCATTTGATTTTATGTATTTTTGTTTGCAAAATTGGATTTTGGGCATGAGATGAATCCGTGGGAGGAAAGCTGTGATTTGTGTTTAAGGGTAGAAGAAGAACAACAGTACCCGTAGATTGTTGCACATGTTAAATAATAAAGAGTATATATATAACGTAATCATTTTAGCGTAAATGTAAGTGTGGCATAGTGGTAGCCTTGATTGTTTTTCTTCCACAATGCGTGTGGAGTTTTCCTTGCATTTGTATAATTAATTAGGATGAAATATTGGATTATATTTCTTAAATTATCCACAGAAATTAAGAAAAGGAACATAATTTGATAGTTTTATCATAAAGTTACATAAATCTAATTGAATAAGAATTTAGCCCACAAGCAATTTTTATGTCACTAGATTCATTAGTTAAGACATGTTTTGCATTGGTGAAACATCACATTTATTATAGTCTCAAATTATAATGATGAACATGTATTTTAAAATTTGCAGTTTCTTTATCCGTGAGTATTTCTGATATCAAGTGTGGTATTTCAGAATTGAGAGGTCATAATTATAAGATTTGGAAGGAGAGAGTTCTTCTCCATTTAGGCTGAATGGACATTGATTATGCTATTAGAAAATCAGAACCACCAGCTATTACTGAATCCAACACTTTAGATGCTGTTGATCTTTATGAAAAGTGGGAGAGGTCAAATTGTCTCTTCGTAACATTTATAAAGATCAATATTTCTACAAGAATCTCGGGTTTTGTTGACCAGCATAACAATGTTAGGGATTTACTGAAAGCTATAGATGAGCAATTTACCATATAAGATAAATCTCTTGCCAACACTCTTATAATGCAATTTTCATCCTTGAAGCTTACCGGGATTAAAGGGGTGTGTGATCATATCATGCGCATAGGGGACATTATGGCTCAACTAAAGGCCCTTGAGGTTACCATGTTTGTTCTTTTCTAGTACATTATATTTTGTGTAATTTACCTCATCAGTATGCCCCCTTTAAAATCTCTTACAATACACATAAGGAAAAGTGGTCTATTAATGAATTATTGACCATGTGTGTTCAAGAAGAGGAGAGGTTGTTGATGGAAGAAGGTGAAATGGTGAACTTGACTACTTCTCTTAAGCATAAGAAGAATCTGTTAGAAAAATAGGGCAGGTAAAACAATCAAAAGGGAGGGCGAATTGGTTTCTTAATAAAAAATTAAGCTTTTTTTGAATTTAATATTGTTAAAACAGAGTTTAACAAAACTCCAGTATAAATTTAAGTTCTGCTTTATAAAAATCAGAGTATAATACAAATAAGTAGAATATAAGCTGAATATAAACAGAGTAAGGATAGAGAAAAATACGCAAAGTATTTATACTGGTTTGAATTAAAGTAGATCCTATGTCCAGTTACTTATCACCTCAATAAAGAGTGCTTTCTACTAACTATCTTAATAATAAAGTTTACAAACTTACAATGCAGCAAAAAAGATAGCAGGAAGATTAACAAAACACCTCATTTGTACAAAATAAAGGATGAAACAACACCTCTCATGAAAACACAAGAGATGAACAACACCTTCCTTAAACACCACAAGGAATGAAAACACCTCTTTTGAATAACTACAAAGAATGAACGAACAACCACTTCTTTGATCTCACAAAGAATGAAAACACCTCCTTTAAATAACCACAAAGGATGATAACAACACATCTTTTGAAAACCTCAAAAGATGAACACCTCCTTTGAATAACCACAAAGGATGAAGCAAGTTTAAACACTAGCAGCAAAACAACTTTCACTTTGATCTCTTTAGGTTAATTTTGAAAGCTCTGACCCCTTTTGTAGTTATAGGAAAAAATGGGTGCAAGGTTCTGTAGAATATGAAAATGTTTTTGTAAAAACATTTTGAATAATCGATTATTACTTGGGATAATCGATTATTATAGAGAGAAAATTAATTTCACAAAGCTACACGAGATAATCGATTATTTTGAGAGATAATCGATTATTTCACTTATGATAATCGATTATTGCTTCAGATAATCGATTATTTTGATGTTAAATGCTTTTTACAAAAAACAAAAGGCTTTTTCAAAGTTTAAGGAGATTTGTGTGCATGCTATGATTTTCAACAAGATTTCTAACTATTACAATCAAACATATACACAAAATACAAGATTAAAGCTTCCACAAGTCTTCAAGACTCTAAGACTTCAATCAGGAAGGTCATCTTCTTCTTTTAGAGCCATCATCATCAAAAAATTATCCTTTAGATATTTCTAAAGATCCTTCTTTATCTTTAGATTAAAAAAACCAAGTTAACCAAAAGGGAAAGACTTCTGCTCATCCAGTTATAAAGAAGGAGTTCAAGTGTTTCTTCTGTAAAAAGAAGGGACACATGAAGAAGGATTGCCAACAATTTAAGAATTGGCTAGAGAAGAAAGGTAATCATTTTACTTTTGTCTGTTTTGAATCTAATATGGCTAGTATTAATCATAACGCATGGTGGATTGATTTTGGATCTACAATCCATGTGTGTAATACCTTGCAGGGTATGCAAAACCTAAGGAGACCAATGGGAAGTGAGCAATACATCTATTCAGGAAGCAAGATGAGCTCACATGTGGAGGCCGTTGGCACATGCAATTTAGTTTTAAGTAGTGATTTTATTTTATGTTTGGAAAAGACCTTTTATGTTGCCATTTTTAGTAAGAACTTGATTTCCGTTTCACAGCTTGTACCTTTTGGTTTTTCATTTAAATTTATGAATTCTGGTTTTACTTTATTGAATCAATCAAAGGTTGTTGTTTTTGGTGAACTGTGTGATGGTCTTTATTCTATTAATTTACAAAACAATACTGCTCTCACTTCTATGCATGTTTCTTCTGGGTTAAAACGATGTGTTGTGAATGGGATTCCTCTATGTTGTGGCACCGAAGATTGGGACATATCTCCATTGAGAGCATTAAACGATTGGTAAATGATGGAGTACTTAATACTTTAGATTTTACTGATTTTGAGACTTGTGTGGATTGCATTAAGGGTAAGCAAACTAACAAGTCCAAAAAGGGAGCTAAGAGGAGTTGAAACTTACTAGAGATTATTCATAAAGATATTTGTTGTCCAGATATGAATGCAAATAATCTGAGATACTTCATCACCTTTATTGATGATTACTCATGATATATGTATCTCTACTTACTTCGTTCTAAGGATGAAACTTTGAATGGCTTCAAAGTTTTTAAGGCTGAAGTAGAGTTACAATGCGGAAAGCAAATTAAGATTGTGAGATCAAATAGAGGTGGAGAGTATGTATATGGTAGATACACGTAGACTGGATAAGCACTTGGTCCATTTGCGAAATTAGGGATGACAAATGAACCCGTCCCCGTGGGTATTACCCGAACCCATCCCGATTTTGACGAGGAATCCTTGCATTGATTAGGTATGGGTAATACTCAATTTTTTAAATTAGGTATGGGGACGAGGATGGGGATGTACATACCCGCCCCGTCCCCACTCCCATACCCGTTCCAATGTCTAATATTTATTCCTGTTTTAAATTACTAAAACATATTTAGTTTATTAAGTAATTTTAAAAACTTGTATTAATTTTATAGTAGTTCTTAGTTTTGTAATTTATTTCTATTTCTATAGCGTATATTTGATAATTTTTTTACTTTTTTATAATTATTTGACCTTTATTTAATTATTATTTGATGATACTTTAATTTGAGATTTATGCAGTTATAATCTTTTATTGATGTTTATTATTGGGAAAAAGAATATATGTATCATTTTGACTTTGATTCATTTATAATATCATGTTTCCTTTGTTATGATTTTTATTTTTTTGTAAAATATTTATTTAATTAATATTTGGAATAACAAAAGACGAATACAATTATATCCGTTACTCGGTGGGGATAACCCGTACCCGGTGAGGATGGGGATGAGACAAAATTTTCATCGGGAAGGGGATGGGGATGAATTTGTATTGTAGGGATGGGGATGAGAAAGTGAAACCCGTCCCCACCCTACCCCGTTGCCATCCCTATGCGAAATTTCTTCAAGAGCATGAGATTGTTGTCCAATACACTAGGCCTAGTTCTCCAGATCAGAATGGTGTGGTAGAAAGAAGAAATCGAACCTTAATGGATATGGTGAGAAGCATGAGGAGTAATGCCAAACTTCCTCAATTCTTATGGATTGAAGCACTTAAGACGACTGTGTATATAGTAAACTAAGTTCCAACTACGGCTGTTTTAAAGACACGTTTCAAGTTATTCAAAGGTTGGAAACCCAGTTTACGACATATACGCGTTTGGGGATATCTGTCTGAAGTAAGGATTATAATCCACAAAAGAAGAAACTAGACCCAAGGACTATTAGTGGGTATTTCATTGGATATGCTGAAAAGTCCAAAAGGTATAAATTCTATTGTTCATCCCATACCACTAGATTTGTGGAATCAAGAAATGCAAAATTTCTTGAAAATGACTTGATTAGTGGGTGTGATTTAATTCAAGATATTGATTTTGAAAAGGATCACTATGAAGTTCAACCATCTAATTTAAATGATAGACTGTTAGTCATTCATGCTCCTCTAGTTCAAGAGCATGCTAGGCCACCAGTCATCAGAGTTCCAAAAGTTGTTGAAAATGATAATGTAGATCAAGTTGTTGATGAGGAAGAACAACTAAATGTTGATGAGGAACAACAACCAAATGTTGATGAGGAACAACAACCAAATGTTGGACAAACTGTTGAACAACAAGTTTCTCATCAAGATAATGAGACAACATTAAGAAGATCTACAAGAATTAGAAGATCAACACTTTCTAGTGATTATGAAGTGTATTTACAAGAATCAGATTTTAATATTGGAGCTGAAAATGATCTGGAAACGTTTTCACAAGCCATGAATTCTGAGGAATCAAATTTGTGGTATAACGCTACGAAAGATGAGATGAATTTTATGGCATCTAATCAAGTCCGGAATCTTGTTGAGTTACCTACTGGAGTGAAATCCATTGGATGCAGAAGGGTTTTTAAAACTGAGAAAGATTCACAAGGTAACATTGAGAGACATAAAACAAGACTTGTTGCGAAAGGATTCACTCAAAAGGAAGAATCGATTATAAGGAGACCTTTTCTCCTGTGTCCAAAAAGGATTCTTTACATATAATCATGGCGTTAGTAGCTCATTTTGATTTTGAGTTACATCAAATGGATGTGAAAACGAAAATTCTTAATGGTTATCTAGAAGAAGAGGTTTATATGAAACAACCTGAAGGATTCTTGTCTAATGACGATGATCACTTAGTATGAAAGCTTAATAAATCTATCTATGGATTGAAACAAGCTTCACTTCAGTGGTATTTAAAATTTCATGAAGTTATCTCTTCATTTGGTTTTGAAGAAAACATCATGGATTAATGTATATAGCAGAAGGTTAGTGGGAGCAAGATTTGCTTTCTTATTTTATATGTAGATGAAATTTTGCTTGCAACTAATGACAAGGGAATGCTATATGAGGTGAAACAATTTCTCTCAAAGAACTTTGATATGAAAGATATGGGTGAGGCATCTTATTTCATAGGCATTAAGATCCAATGGGAAAAATCTCGAGGGATTTTGGGTTTGTCTCAAGAGACCTATATCAACAAGGTTTTAGAGAGGTTTAACATGAAAAATTGTTCATCAAGTGTGGCTTCTATTGTGAAGGGTGATAAACTTGAATTGAGTTAATGCTCGAAAAATGATTTTGAGCAGAAACACATGAAAAATATTCTGTACGCTTCAACTGTTGGAAGTCTTATATATGCTCAGGTTTGCACTAGACTTGATATTGCATTTGTAGTTGGAGTTTTGGAAAGATATTAGAGTAATCTAGGTGTTGACTATTGGAAAGCTGCAAAGAAGGTAATGAGATACCTTCAAGGAATAAAAGATTTCATGCTCATATATAGACGGACTGATACTTTGGAGGTGATAGGCTACTCTGATTCAGACTTTGCTGGTTGCATTGATTCTAAAAAATCAACATCTAGTTATATTTTTATGCTAGGTTGTGGAGCTATATCTTGGAGTAGTAAAATGCAGACCCTGACTACCACTTCCACTATGGGAGTTGAGTTCATTTCTTGTTTTGAGGCTACCTCACGTGGTGTATGATTGAAGAGTTTTATAGATGGGCTTAGATTTGTGGACTCAATTGCTAGGTCACTGAAGCTATATTGCGATAACTCTGTTGCGGTATTTATGGCTAAGAATAATAAGAGTGGAAGTTGAAGTAAGCACATTGACATTAAATATCTAGCCATAAGAGAACGTGTTAAGGAAAAGAAAGTTGTCATTGAACATGATAGCACTAAGTTGATGATTGTTGATCCTTTAACTAAAGGCATGCCACCAAAGATTTTTAAGGATCATGTAACACGAATGAGACTTGATTCCATAATGAGACAATCAATGTTGTTATAAAACTCTTATTTAGTTTGATGATTTCTCATTCATTTTGTGCACATATTTTGTTTACCTTTGAGAAATATCATTTAGTTTGACCTAGAATAAACATAAGGTATATTCATTAAAGTTTAGAACTTTTTATATGAGACTTGATATATTGTAATATGTGGGAGATAATACTCATTATTAGAGGACCTATCACCATGATTCATATATTTAGTTTCTTGTTATGATTGATAATGAAATAAATGGACCAAGTGGGATAATGTAAACACTCTTCACGCTTAGTACATCGTGGGAAAGTGGGTGAGTTATACAAAAACCAGAAAAACCCACGTTTCAACAGTTATCCCATTTTCTGTACAATGTGGTCCATTATTCAAGCCATTATGCAAAAAATTTTGGTACCACATTTGGGGTTCTCTAATGGGAAGAGCTCTATAAATAGCACCTATGCTCTATGCTTCAGGGTCACCGAATGTGCTCTCTTCTTCAGTGTACAACACCATCTACAAGAAAGAAAAGATTTGGAATCATATAAGCACATTAAGCATTGATTTGTAGCAATGGCTGGAGGTCAGTTATTTTTTCATGCTTCTGCCTGCATTCATGTAGTTTTGTTAGTTCATTGGTTTCTTTAACATTGAATTAATTGACTTTGCTAGGTTAGTTCTCATGTGTTTCCAACGTCGTTCATTATTATACCATGCTAGTGTTCATTTGTTCTTGGAATCTCGTCTAACCATTATGCTGCTTCCATATCACTTTGTCTTAGTATGTTATAATAATAACAATAAAAAAATCTTGGCTCTATCATTTCATATGCTGATACAAAATATTAAAAATGTAATAAATATAAGTAGCTAACAAAGTGTTCAAATAAATTAGTTAACAAAACAGTAATGATAATAAAAGAGAAATATTATCCATATTAATGACATTTTGCTTTAATTCGACATTTTTTAGACGAAGCATGAAGTTTTGTGTAATATGTCTAGTGCAGTAGACATGTATAAAATTATTTTTGGTTCAGTCACTTCCATTTCTACAGTATGCATTTCATATGGCCTTGTGATGGTTTGATATTAGGCACACCCATATTGTAGTGTAACATACCTTCAGAGGTTCTTTTAAAAATCAAGCATCACTAGTTTCACCTTCTACAACAAAAAACATAATTGGAATCATAGTAGTCAATAGCTGCCTGAGCGGCCGCTCTCGCACCATGTTGGAGTGGAGTGGGATGGAGGTGCAACGACGACAACGGAATATAACAACGCAACTTGGAGAATCCCTTCATTAAGGGTATTTTAGGCTTTTTGCCTTGGGTTTTTTATGCAGTAGCTGTTTTCCATTTCACTCTTCTCCATTTCTTCTTCTTTCTATCTGTCAGCGCCCTAACAACCCTCTCTGTACCTTCTTCTTTCTTCTCTTCTAGCGATGAGTTTCTCTTCTCCAGCAAGAACTCTGGCGACCTTCTCTTCTGGCAAGGTTCTTCTTTCCTCCCTTCCTCTTTTCCTTTTCTCAAATCAGGTTCTTTCCTCTCTTTCCCTCTTGCTGTTGTTTTAGGTAAAAATTTTGTTTTTTAATTTCGACCCTTTTTTTTTTAATTTCTTCCTATCTTTTTTTTAATATAATCTTCTTTTAATTTCAACCTTTTTTTATTTTCATCCTATTTTTTTTTGTAGAATCTATTTTTTTATTTTGTGGATTTTTTTAATTTGAGTCCTCCTTTTTTTAATGGGTTAAATATGTTTAAGTCCCTGAACTATTTGTCAAAATTGTGTTTCATCCCTAAGACAAACTTTAGACATATTTCGTCCTTATACTTTATAAACGAGTGTAAACGATCCTTGATGACAAATAAAAATGCCTTTGAGAAGAGGGATGAAAAACAATTTTGACACCAATTTATAAAGTATAAGGACGAAATAAGTTTAAAGTTTGTCTATAGACAAAACACAATTTTGATAAATGGTTTAGGGACTAAAAACATATTTAACCCTTTTTTTAATTTATACATATTTTTTTTTTTAGCATAATCTTTTTTTCTCTTAATTACCAGAATCATAATGAAGAACAAAATTAAACTCTTATGTTTGTTGTTTTTAGTCAATCTAGAGTTTAACACTTTGTTTTGTAAATATTTTATATAAAATATTGTTTGAGAGTACTATAAACTTTTATTTTTAATGGATGAATTTAAAATTATATTTTTTATTTTAGCTTATATATATTATTAATTATTTAAGGGTTAAGTATGTTTTTAGTACTTGAATTATTTGTCAAAATTGGGTTTCGTCTTGGGGCAAACTTTCAGCCTATTTCGTCCTTATGCTTTATAAACTCGTGTAAACGATCATTGATGATGTGTTAGAATTTTTTTTTCTCTTTTTATTTTTCTTCTTCATAGTTTCCCATTTCACTATCATATGTCTTCTAAGCTTGTTTCACTAGTTTTTCTTCTTTTCTCTCTCATTTTCCTCTCCTTAAATATGTTTTTATTTGTCATTGAGAATCATTTACACCAATTTATAAAGTATAAGGATAAAATAAGTCCAAACTTTGCCTCAAGAATGAAACACAATTTTGAAAAATAGTTCAAAAATTAAAAATATATTTAAGTCATTATTTAATATATATATATATATATATATATATATAAATATACATCCAAATAGCGATCATCCCACTCTGCTTCATCTTGCTATCCCCCTTTTGGAGTTGGCTGCTCTGCGTCGCTATCCAGAATTAACTACTATGGTTGGAATTGGAATTATGTTGTTACGACTACTGTCTTGTGCAACTACAACCAATTGTGTCTTTGTATTTGTCGTAAAGAAATACTTCGTTGACTTGAACAATTGGCTTGTAGTGACGAAATCTATCAATGCATGTTTTGAATGTCCACAAAACTCACTTAAAGAAATTGTGATTCTGGTCCAGTACCTCACCCTGGTACACGGGTTGAGTATTCAACTTCCAGATGAAACCTGGAAGAAACAACTGCATTGCTTACAACAAAGAAGACAACTTTTTATATAATTCTTCCCTATTTCCATAAATTGTTTCAACTATCTTTTTGTTTGGCCAACCACCCCTTTTTGTAGGTTATCGTATAACCCATTGTTGATTTTATATGGCCAATGATAGTAGAAATGGGTGTTAAAGGATTAACCTCAACAATTTTACAAATTGTTTGTGAGATGATTGCATATCCCAACTTGTTGTGATCTTGTGAAATGAGAGGCGAAACACATATATTGCTTTTTTAACTTCATAATTTTCAATATTGTTGTTTGGTGCACAATATTTAATGATGATCGAATCTGTATCCGGTTAAATAAATAATTAAAATGTAATACTAGGAAGTGATCCCTAGATCGTCTCCCAAGGAGGTTAAGGCAAAGGAAAGGATTAAGGATCAACGCGTGAATGGTACAGACAAGGTGGATGGGGGGATGTTATTGTTGATTCAAAATAGAACACAGAATGATTTCACAAAATGTAAACAATTATAAAAAAGAAGATTGATTTCGTGATTCAATTGCAATTTTCCTTATCCTTAGTTACATAGAAAAACGTACTTTGTTCATCTTAATCCTCATTCCAACCCAAATCAATCAACTAAGCGAAGATTAACCCAAGAATTCCTTACACGAATTAAGCAAATGTATACTTTAATCAATCACAGAATTAAACAAACTGCGAAAATAATAATTATTAAGCATGAATGACAATATAAGCACAGAAAATAGAAGATGGAGAATCAAGTAGAACAAAGGGAAAACGTGAATTAAACTTGAATGTTCATAGCAATCTACTTAGGAAATCAACCTCTAAAAATTAGTCCTCCATGGAGATTCAAAACGAAAATCAATGGAGAAACAAAATAAAGACGAAAGCTGAAAGACGAAAAACAAAAGGCGAAAGATGGAAATGTGAGCAGTTGTGCCTGAATGTGTATTCTACCTCTTTTCCTTAGGGTTTTATAACCCTAGGTCAGCCCCTCTCTCCCAAAACGCCTGGGCCTCATAAAAGAAATATTGTCTGGCCCAAATTACGAAAATATAGGAAAACGAAATTAAAATCCTAAGTGGAGGCTGACATGACAAAAATTTCTTCAAGTCCAGGATATTTTTCGTGCCAAAAAATGTTCCAAGATTATTCTAACAAATTAAACAAATGAAAATTAGACAAATAAATCTGAATTAATAAAAATCTGAATTACTGGCCCAATAATGTCCAAATAATAAAAACGTGTCAATAACTGATAATTAGACACAAAAAAATAATCAAAACAACTATAAAAAGGTAAGAAAATATGGATAAATAATGATTCATCAAATTCCCCCACACTTAACCTTTTGCACTCCTGTGCAAAATCATGCAACAAAACAGGAAAGAAAGAAAAAAGAAAAAAAACATTTCATACTCCTCAATGAATCTTAGGAAATGAAAAGAATGGGTAGCAATTAATGCACAAAGAGTCAAAGAACCGTGGCACTCATGAATATCATCCAAGCTTCTCAAACATGGCAGCAAAAAGTTAATCAAGTCAAGAGGTGAATCAAAAGCAACAGAATCTCACAAGATACACACTCTATCGCTCAAGTGTCTAGGCTACTGTTTTCTCTCAAAACACTCATGAAAAGCAAGCATCACACAGACTTGTCAAGCCTCTAAGATCAACGATCAGAACACATGTGCACATAAAGATCAAAAGATCTTTTAGAGTTGTAATGGGACTGAGAACAAGGTAAAGGATAAAATATGGGATAAGTAGCTAAAACCAAAGGGAATAGTGGAGCAATGGGGAAAAGTAAAAAATAAGCATAAGAAGTAAACCCTAAAACCTTTACCATTAATCCTTTTCCATATCAACCAACTCCTCTTTTATTCAACTTCAAAAAAAAAATTTCTTTTGTATTTCTTTTTTTTTTTTTTTCAATTTTTGATTTTTTTTCTTTTTTTAGAAGAACAAACGCATCAAGTAGCCCATGTCGCAACTGGGATCACGATGGGACGATGAAAAATCAAGTTTGACAAATAGAGGACTCGCTACCATAGTTTATTTAGGGAAACTACAGAAAACCTTTTTTTTAAAAAAAAATTGGTCTTTGGAACTAAATTCGGATTGGGGAGTCAGTTATGCATAAGGAAGGTGTTAACACCCTTACTACGTCTGTCCTAAGACAGGTTACCCTTAATTAAATTTGCGAACTAGCGTAATTCTTAAAATATTTATTTTTCCTCAAAATCAAACAAATGTATATGTAAAATTTTTATTATCTATTATTTTTAAAGTAAGAAAATATTTATGAAATTATTTATTTGGGCCAGACAATGATTGACCTTACTCCTACGTATTTCCATTTGTTATGAAAAATCAGGGTTATGTAGTTCTTTATAAATATTATGTAAGAATTGATAATTTTTAGTTTTGAAATTTTTAATACTTTTTTATGAAATTTATAATTCATGTTATTTAAATCATGAAATAGTGGGAGAAACTATACACTTACAAATGGTACAATAAATTTAAAAAGAAACTTTAATTTAAATCTTATTTTATATAGGTTATTTTTAAATAATTAAATATTAAATATAAGATAACACGAGTGGTCTTACATATATTTTTAGATAATTTAGTTTAAATATTTTTATATATTTTTTTAATTTTTAAATAATTATTTTCAAAAATTATTTATTAGAATATATTTTTTAAAGTAAAATATAAAATATAAGATGATGCGTGTGGTCATACATACATTTTAAAATTTCTAATTTTTAAACAACTATTTTTATCATTTATTTACTAATAAAAATATAAGATAATACATATGGTCATACATTTATTTTGAAATGTAGAATTTTTAAATAACTATTTTAAACATTTATTTAAATAACTTCTAATAAAAATATAAGATGATGCATATCATACATATGTTTTAAAATGTATAACTTTTAAATAATTATTTTTAACATTTATTTAAATAACTTCTAATAAAAATATAAAATGACACATATAATCATACGTACATTTAGAATTTACATTTTCTTAATATATAGAGGTAGTGAAAACTACATAATTATATTCAAAGAACATGTTATATTTAACAACAAAATAATATAAATTAAATTATTAAAATTTAATTAACTTAAAGATTATATTATATTAATAAGTACTTTAAACATGAAATATAAGATGATGCGATGATCATACATATATTTATGTGATTTATTTTAAAACATAAAAACTATTTCATAGAAAACAACAAAATATTTTATATCAATCTATTAATTTAAAAGTAAAATACTATTGAAGAAAAAATAAATTTTTGGTTTAGGACCACAAAAGGAGACATACTAAAATTAATGGCCAATCTTCAGTTTACTTGAAACCCTTAATATATTAAACTAATGTCCAATGATCAAATTCAATAGTTAGTGCATGTTCTTACCATAACTTGCAAATAGTGAATAAGTAATAATAGTAGTATTGCAGTAGAAGTTTGACTTACCATGATATCCCAAATCATCTAAAAAAGGAAAAAATATTTATTTACTACAATTGTTAATGAACTATTGTTATGCTAATAAAGTTACAATCTAAAATAGGGTAGGTCCCTCTTTTCATGCAATGAAAAATCAGAAGTTTTGATAGGAAAACTCATGCTCAAACAAACATAAAATCAATAAAGCTAAGAGGCAATATGTATTTATCATCTTGCAAATAAAAGCATAAATTCAAGAAACTGGCCAATGACAACCACACAGAGACACGTAATTCAATAAAATTGAAAGCCATTTATCACTTGAACATCTCCATTCCATACAATGACAAAACTCATGATTTCTGTGAAATTGCGATTGTCCAACGAAATGCTCCAATATCCTCAAAGTAAGTTTATGCTCTGGAATTAATTGGAAATTTGAGAACAAATTTCCTAGCTTTCTCTCAGTGGAATTGGTGAATTTGGAACTCCGGTTTGGGTTGGAAGCGTGAGAGGGAAGAGCGCCCACAATCTTCAGTGGACCGAAAACATTTGATAGTAGCATGCTAGGAGTTTTTTTTTTCAAGTAAAGAAAACTTTGGAAATCTTGCCTTCTGCTGCTTCAGTCTTTTTTCATTCCCTATCCTTTTCTCTCCTTAATCTCTATTTATATGAGTTGGGGGAGAGAGAAAAATAAAAACTTAACAAATTAAAGGTTAGTGGGATATGGGTAGTGGAGAAATATAAGGGAGGTAGGTTTTCTAGAAAGAGTGTAAGTGATAGGAGCTTGAGAGGTGTGGGAGAGTAAAATATCACCTAAAAAGGAAAAGAAAAAAAAAGAAAAAAATAAATAATAGAAAATAAAATAAAAACTAATTTTTTTATGATATATCTAAATTATAAACTTTCTTTATTTTAAATTATCATTTTATTTTATTATATATATATAAAAAGAAAATATTTTTATTATAAAAAACATATTATTATTTGTTTACTCATCTTTATTTTTATTTAATATTTTTAATTTTTCTTTATATATATATATATATATATTTTAAGTTAAGTTTATGTCATTAGTTTCCTATCTTTATTATTTTCCGAACGAAATGGAGTGTTAACAGCCCATATACACATCAAACATGATATTATCTTTTTTTAGAATTCAAATTCATATGAAGTATGCCCCCACACTTATTCAAGAACTTATTCCCAAGACAATTCCACAACTCCAAAACTCCCTAAGGGTAAGGTAAACATGGTTTTTCATTTACGGCTTGTAATGAGGTTCAAAACAAAGAAAGGGAAACATATAGGCTCAAAAGGGATCAAAAGAATTAATTTAAGGTAGGCTAATTTGGCTAGAGGCTTATAAAATAAGAATGCCTAAATCATCTTCAAACATGCATGTGAACTAAGAAGTATAAAAAAGAGTCAAGCCAAGACCATTGTGCAAGCAATCAAGAGTAAAATGAATAAATAAATGAATGAATGACTCAAAACCTCACCAGGGGTGAATCGATCACTCTAAATTTAACCTTTCAAACTTCAGAACTGCGTGACATGTAAAGAAAAGCAAGAATTTCAATCCAAAAAATGTTAAGAAACTTTTATCTAAGAGTCAAGAAAGTACTCACTACTTATTCAAAACCCACGAATCAAAGAAAGACATGCAATGTACACACACATGAAAAGAAAATAGAACAAAAAATAAACCTAAAATCCTAAACCTACACTAGTCTCCCCCCTACACTTAAACCACACATTGTCCCAATGTAGCACAATCACAAGATGAAGACATCATATCAATCATTGAAACTGGACAACTGCGATGAAAGTAGAGAAGGAGAAAGACAAAGAAGACTCCCTGATTCATGATTGGAGAAAAGTGGCGTTGACCAACAAAACCTCTTCCACAATTATATCCAACAAGGAAAGATTACTGAGGAAAGGCTTCAAGCAGTCCCATTGACTTTAAAGATCTTATCAACCATGAGTCTAAGCCTAATGTTATATAATAACAGTTGTTGTCTAACCACAAATTCCTTTCTAGCTATCTATCATGGAATCTCTTGGTTTTTTCCTTGTAGAACTTAGAATTCTCATAGGCTTCTAAACGGATCTCATGAAGTTCATTTAGTTGAAGATTCCTTCCTTCTCTAGCTTGATCAAAGGCCAAATTACACATCTTTACAACCCCATAAGCACGGTGCTCTATCTCTATAGAAAGATGACATGCTTTACTAAAAACACCCTGATAAGGGGACATCCATATGGGTGCTTTGTAAGCAGTCCTATGCACCCAAAGAGCATCCTCAAGCCTACTTTTCCAATACTTCTTGTTGGGCTGCACAATGGACAGAACTAAACTAGTAGCTTATGCAGCTTCTACCTTATCAAGTAAGTTAGATTCTTGGGCAGGTCCTACAATAGGGTTAGTACATTTTGCCTATATGAAATGAATAGGTTCATCCATAATATCAAGTTCAGCAGATGCATTTGCAATATCAAACTCAGATTCAAACTCATATTCAATACATGTGAGAGAAGAATATAAATCAGACACATGCTCATCAATCAGCTCATCAAGCAATTCAACACGGAAAATAGAATGGTCCTCAGATGGATGTTTCAGATAATCAAGAATATTAAACTGGATCACAATATCACTAAACTCTATAGAAAGTGTCCCAGCATGGACATCTATCTTGGTTCGTGCTGTTTTCAGAAATGGTCTCCCCAAAATGATAGGAACTGAGCCATGGGAGAATCCCTCCTCCATATAAAGTATATAAAAATCAGTAGGGAAAATAAGTTCACCAATACAAACTAAGACGTCCTCTATCAAACCAGTAGGATGGACAACACTCTTATTTGCCAACTGAATGCCTACACCCGTAGGTTGTAAGGGTCTAAGAGAAAGAGAATTGAAAATGGACAAAGGTATAACATTAATTGAAGCTCCCAAATCAAGCATGGTTTTTTAAAATTTTTTATTGCCTATGATGCAAGGAATAGAAAATGTATCTGGGTCCTTACATTTTTCAAGAATGTGAGGAACAAATTTACCTATAAGTGCAGCACATTTCGTCCCATGTTAATCCTCTCATTGCCTTGAGCTTCCTTTTGTGAGTGCATAACTCTTTTAGGAACTTGGCATATTTAGGAATTTGCTTGATGGCATCAAGCATAGGTATATTCACCTCAACTTTCCTGAAAGTCTCTAGTATCTCCTTATCTACCTCTTCCATCTTCTTGCTTGGAATTGCTCTTGGTGGAAAAGGAAGAGGGATAGATGAAGGTTGTTTTTGTCCACCAATTTTTGCACTGGGAAGAGGGCTCACTCTCTTGGAATTCTTTACTAGTGCCTCCTTACTCCTCTTGAATAGGGTTCTTCCTCTTTGATGCAACTAGATCATCTGTTTTTCCATTTGCAGTTGTAGAGGAACTGTTGGATTTGGAGCAGGTGCTTCAATATGCTTCCTTGACCGTAAGGTGATGGCACTGACATTCTTTGGATTCACCACAGTCTGGGAAAGTAATCTATCAGAAGTCTGGGACTGTGCTTGGTTCAACTGAGTAGCCATCTGCCCCATTTGATTTGTCAGGTTCTGAATGGAAGCTCTAGTCTCCTGTTGGAACTGCATGTTTTGTATCGTCATTTGCTTGACCAACTCCTCTAATGAAGGTTCTGAAGAAGCAGATGGAGGTAAAGGTGCTTCCACTTCCTGTCTCTGTTGCTGCTACATAGGAGGTGGTACATATGGTCTGCTGGATCCAACATTGCTTTGAAATGGTATTGGTGGAGACTGTTGTGAAGGATTTGTCCGTCTTAGATTGGGATGATTCCTCTAGCCAGGATTATATTTATTAGTTGAGAGATCATAATTATGGTTCTACTGCTGCTGTTGAGGCCTATTATTGTAAATATTCACAACATATGTTTCAGGTTGGTCAACGACTCTAGTCTGTTGCAAGGAAGGGGACAAATTCGTATAATGATCATTTGAAGAGCAAATGTCACAGACCTTGGCAAGGGAAGACTTATGATTCTCGACCAATTGAGTGACCAAGGAAGTTAGAGCATCAAGCTTACTCTTAAGCTTCTTATTCTTTGTTGTATATATGCCCACATCATTAACACCTCTGATAACCACAACATCACTTCTAGAATTAAATTGTTGAGAGTTAAAAGCCATCTTTTCTATCAAGTGTCTAGCTTCTCCAAGGGTCACGTCACCCAATTAGGGATGGCAATTAGACCCGCACCCGTGGGGACCGAACCGCCCCCGCCCCGAGTTTGACGGGGAAAAACCGAGTTGACCGGGTTCGGGGTCGGGTTCGGGTTTTCCCCGTTTAAATCAATCGGGTTCGGGGTCGGGGATGGGTAATGCAATCCCCGTCCCGCCCCCGTATCTTTAAATTTAAACATAAACCCTAAAACTATTCATATTCTTTCTTAGTGTTTCTTTTTATTTTTTATACATAAAGGGTTACAGTGTCTTCTCTGAAACCCTATTCTCTATTCCACACTTTTCTCTTTTCTTCTACCTTTCACTCATTCTTTCAACTTTCTCAATCTTTTCAACCAGTTTCAATATACTCTTCTCTTTCTCTCATCCTCTACACATTTACTTTTCTTAGTCCCTTCAACCAATTTGGTGAACGCATAACATAAGGTTAGTTCTTTGTTTCTTTATCAATTTTCTAAATATTGTGCATTGATAATAACATCTATTATTATTTTATTCCCTGAAATTTTTTGTGAGGACTTCATTTGAGGGATTTGATGAGCAATATTTTGTAATCTCATTGTGGCTAATCTATTACATCTATGGTTAGATACATAACATTTTGCACAATTTCTCACATACTTTCTACATTTGCTTTGTATACTTGATTTGAGTATTCATACTTCTATTTTTATTTTTCATTTTCTAGTATTATTTTATTTCTATTTTGTTTTTAACATCTTATTTACCATTTGATATTTAAATTTTAAAAGTGTATTCATTGTAAACTATGTAACCCTATTAACTTTGTTTGTAATCTCTTTGTGATTAATCTATTACATTTATGATTAGATACATAACCTTTTGTACAATTTTGCACTGATTTGTTATGTTTGTATACTTGGTGTTTCTATTTCTATTTTATTTTCATTTTCTAGCATATTTTTATTTCTATTTTCATGTTCTTAACTTTGATTTTCCTCAAAATTAAATTTTAAAAGTGTCTTCTTTGTTAAGCTGTATAATTGTTGTGATTTTTATTAATTTTGTAGTCTATCTTTATCGGTTTTTTATAATTTGTAATCTCTTTGTGAGTAATCTGCTACATTTATGATTAGATACATAAACTTTTGTATAATTTTGCACAGATTTGTTATGTTTGTATACTAGTGTTTTTATTTCTATTTTATTTTCATTTTCTAGCATATTTCTATTTCTATTTTAATTGTTTTCATTTTCATGTTCTTAACTTTGATTTTCCTCAAAATTAAATTTTAAAAGTGTCTTATTTGTTAACTGTATAATTGTTGTGATTTTTTCTATTAATTTTGTAGTCTATCTTTATCAGTTTTTATAATTTGTAATCTTTTTGTGACTAATCTATTACATTTATGATTAGATACATAACTTTTTTGTACAATTTTGCACATATTTGTTATGTTTGTATACTGGTTTTGAGTGTACCTATTTTTATTTCTATTTAATTTTTATTTTCTAACATGATTTTATTTCTATTTTAATTGTTTTTATTTTCATCTTCTTAACTTTCATTCTCTTCAAAATTAAATTTTAAAAGTGTCTTCTATACTGTATAATTAATTACTTGTGATTTTTTATAAAATTAAAATTTAAAAAATTATTGTTGAGAAATGTGATAAATAAATCATTTTACTTTTGTAATTGCAGAAATTTTATTTGTTGTTATGGAAAATATTGGAATATCACAAGCACATCAACCTGTTAGAAGAAAATGTAGACCCTTCAATCAGTGATCCTACTACTACACCAAATGAAGTTCCCCCAGCAACAGAAGATAATGAGCATGAAGAAACTGCACAATCAGGATCAAATAGACTTAAAAGTAAATAATGGAAAGGACAAGGCTCAATACAATTATTGTAAAATGCTTTTGGGTGGAAAATCAAAAAATGGAACAAATAATTTGTAAATAATTTATACTAAAATATACTTCATTAAGAAAATAATTTAAAATTTGTAACATTATAATATATAAAAGAAAAAAATATTTAATATTAAAATACTTAATTTCTATAAATTTATCTTTAACAGTCTATTTATGTGATACGCTATATATATATATTATAGTTATGCTTAAATTTTTAGATTTATTTAAAATATTTTAAAATTATATTTTAAGAAAATAAAATGGAACGGGGATGGGGGCAGGGCGGGGAAACCCGACCCCCGATGGGAATGGGTGTGGGGACTAAATTGTTATCCCCGGCGGGGATCGGGGGCGGGGACGGGGATGGTTAAGTGAATCGGGGACGGGGGGCGGGGAAGTGAAACCCGCCCCCGCCCCGCCCCGTTGCCATGCCTACACCCAATGCACCACCACTAGCAGTATCAATCATGTTCCTCTCCATGTTATTTAGACCCCCATAAAAGTATTAGAGGATGAGTTGTTCAAAAATCTAGTGATGAGGGCAGCTGGCACACAATCTTTTGAGTCTCTCCCAGTACTCGTATAAACTCTCTCTAGCAAGCTGCCTAATTCCAGAAATATCCTTTTGGATTGCAGTTGTCCTGGAGGAAGGGAAAAATTTCTCTAAGAACATCTTCTTCAAGTCGCCCCAGCTAGTAATGGATCTGAGAGCCAAGTAATAAAGTCAGTCTTTAGCAGCACCTTCAAGTGAGTGAGGGAAGGTCTTCAAATATATGTGGTCTGCTTCAACATTATGCGGCTTCATGGTGGAATAGACAATGTGGAATTCCTTCATATGCTTATGAGGATCCTCACCTGTAAGACCATGAAACTTAGGCAACAAGTGTATCAGCCTAGTCTTAAGAACAAAAGGCACCTCCTCAGCAGGATACTGGATTATAAGTAAAATCAGGTGTAACCAGTTCCCTAAGGGTCCTCTCACGTGGAGGAGGTTGAGCCATATTTTCAGTGTAAAAATCAGGAATAGAATGTTCAGAATTAGAATGCATAGAATCTTTTATAGTAACAGTATCCAAATGCTCAACATCCAAATGCTCAGATTCCAAAGATAAATTCCTAAATTATCTATCAATATGTGAAATGCCCTATCTATCTCAGGGTCAAATGGATGTAAAGGACCTAAATTACCCCTGGTCATGCACTACATGCAACAATTTAGAAAAACAATGTATAGGGATAAAAATGGAAAATAATGCAAATGATGAGCAAATAATAGGAAAAATGGTCACTAACACCCTATCATCATAAGAAACAAGCACACAAAAAATCAAATAAAAATTCAAAGTGTAATTATTTGAAAATCCTAAAAAAATATATTCAAAAAATGAAGAAAAATAGTAAAATAAATACTCAAAAAAATGTGAAAAAAATAGAAAACGACGTTTTTAGCCAAAATCAGGCACGTTTGTTGAGTTGAGTTGGACTCATGTTGATCAAGTCAAATCAGACATACATTGGCTGAGTCAACTCAATTCCATGTTGACAGCATTGTGTCAAACCCACGTCGACTTAATTGAGTCAAGTCCACTTTTGCCTAGTTGAGTGAGACTCGTATATTGAAGTTAATTGAAATCTTTTAGTGAGCCAAACCTACTTTATTTCTTAGCTAACCCACTTTATGTGGAGGCTTTGTGGTTTGAGATTTTTTCAACATATTCATTTGGGAGCGAAAACTTTTTTAGAAATGAGTTGGAACTAATCCATGTATTATAGGTCAAATTGACATCTCTAGTGTACCAGAAACGATTACTTCTATAAACATTCTATTGTTTAGCAATGAGGAAGTCACACTCAACTTTATTTTTGGTGCTGAAAGTGGCACTCATATTTATACCAATCAATTTCTTCTCTGCTTATAGCCTTATAAATACCGGAGGTTTATTATTTTAATAATTAAATACGTGTTTTACGAGAGTTATTGCAGTGAAAAAAAAAGAAAAGAATGCCATGTAAATTTCACGAACTACATTGGTTATTGATCAATATTAACATAATTTACACATTTTAAATATATTAAAGATGAACTATATATGATTGCATGGTTTATTATTATTTTTCTTATAAATAATTGATGGTAAAGATCAAGACGATATATGGTTAAAAATTTCATGATCAGTTTAATTAAATTTGTCAGTGTGTAAAATTTTATACTAATGAAAATTGATGACTCTATTACCCAAATTGTAGGATTTCATTGATATACAACATCAAAACAATCTCTTGATTTGTCTTCGAATGAAGTCCTCCATAACCCTGCAAACTAGTACCAGAATCTTTAAGTTGTTCCATTTTTAGAGCTAGTCAGATTGCAGGTTCATGCTAATTTTCTGAGTTCCTATTATACCCAAAAACTAAGGGTTTAAGGGTTTTGGTATAATTGGCTTCTGGCCCAATAATTGAATGAATTTCTCAATAAGTGTCAAAACCATTAATTTTTCGATGATACCATATAATTTCTCTTTACTCATTATGAATCTAGCTCGCATATACTTTCATAGGTACTCTTTGAAGGGAAGAGCGGATCGTATGAAGCTCCAAGTTTCGTGTTCATTGCCATGTGAATAAACCTATGTACCTAAAGGTGGTGGTAAACTATAAACAAACAAGGCATCTGAATTCTGTAAAAAATAAAAAATCCCTCAACAACAGCAACATTTGGAAAGGTTCCATGTACAACATGGACAAGAAAAACAAAGCAACCAATTGGTATTATTGTCTTTTGAGTTGGAAGCCACTTCAGATTCTTGTTTAGATTGGAAACAACTGCAAGAACTGGCTGTAGAGTCCCTAGTCATTCCTAATTCTTCTTTATCTGGTTCAGGTGAAACATCCATCTTCATAGAACCATTTCTTTCTGCTTCTGTCAAACTGCAATAATTCCAAAACAGATTCAAATCAATATGCTAGTACAGTTAGAGCTGAAACTAAAACAACTTCTCGAGAATCTCAAGACAAATTATAATGCCTTAAAGCATGCGCAAACATCAAACAGATAACAAGGACATAATGCGATCAAAAGAATCTTGGATAACAATAAGGTAAATATGTATAAAGAGACATGTAGCAAGAACCAAATAACAACTTTAAGTTGTTTAACTTGATGTCTAAATAATAAATATGACATCGGTGAAGAGGAGAAAGCATACACTGGGGAGGTGCGATGACCATGCTTTGTACGATTACTACTCCAACAGCAAGAGAATGATGAGCAACAACTCAAACGGCAGCTCGGCCACAAACGGCAGAACACCCAGCTACAACTATAATAGTAGCCTTTCCGTGATCGCTTCTTTCTGCAATGCACATAAGGGGATATTCCTCAATAATTGGATTTAGCTCTGAAGTTTTAAATATCTATAGATGAATGTCCTTGTAATTTACCATGGTAATAGTGAATATATGTGCTTATCTACAAATTAGTTGTAAAGGATGTGTACAAATATAAGACTTTCCACATGGACATTTGCATGTTTGTTTACTCGGTTAATATTTATAACATTTTTATTCCGGTCTTCCATAATATTTTGTATTTCCCTTTTCTTTTTTAATGCAGTATGAGAATGATGTAGATAATTAACACTCATTGAGATGATAACCTAGGTATCAGTGGACAGGAAACATAATCAACTATATAAGTGAATATGACTCAATTCTAACTCAAAACTTTAAGGTTACAAATTTGTGGATCTTATGTCATTTAATATTCCCGTTTCTAATTAACGTAGAACTCCAACTTACCTTAAACTCTAACAAACCTAGTTAGGATTGCAATCAGAATAGTTATGCTTTGACATTCTTATGTTTTATTAAAAAAAGTACAATCTATAGAGAGAATATATATGATTAAAGAATTAAAGACGAAAATGAACTCACAATGGTGGGACAGGTAAAATTCCATCTTCACTATGAGAAACAATAGACACATTGGACTTGGATGATTTGAAACTTTTAGTTTGATCTGAAGTCTTTGTTTCGTTATTGTCTTCGGTGTGTCTTTCTCCTTCAAACTTAAAAGATCCATATGACGTTATTGCTTGCAATTTCTCTACATCAACACTCTTTATGGTATTGCCAACCTCTTCTAGTATAACTGAAGGGGCTTGGTTATCCAGCTCGTCAGATTTGGTCAATTCCGATGACAAGCATAGTTCACTATACATAAACGCCTTTTCTCTGGAGAAACTCGGTTGCCCTATTTGAATACTGAATAGTGATTCATTAGAAGCAATACTCCATTCTGCACGATTAGTACTTGGTTCAAAAATTGAAGCTGGAATAATAGATGCACTAAATCTTCCAGATCGATTCATCACTTGGATGGGAGGACTAGCAGTTGGTGAGATGCCCTTTTGGCTGTGGCTCAAATTGTTAACTTCATATTTTGATGTTTCAACTAGAAGGTTATTGTCAACTTCAGACTTGTTAGAGCTCTCACAGCTAGAAACATAATCTTTCCCAGATTTGGTGTACTTAAATGCTTCCTCCATTGCAAGGAAATCATCTGATGTTGATTGAGATGAAGGGCAAGAACTTCTCCTTCTAGCCGATGAAGATATGCTTTTAGTGCCATCGGAATGTGTGTCAGAGTATTTACTCTTATCACTTTCAACTTTATTGATGACACACAATTGCTTTTCTGAATCACTACTGCTTCTACTCTCACGGCTTGAATCTTTACTTCTCGGACTGTCATCGATAGTTTCTGAAAATACTTTTACTTGCTCATCTTGTATGCTATGATCAGATGTCTCTCCATGTATTTGAACACTTTCTACTTCTCTTCCCTCACAAGGTTTTGAATACTTAGAACTTTGTTTGCGATCCCCCAAATCCATTATAAATTTCACTTGAGTACTTGACTTTACGTCATACTATAACTCCACATTTCTGTCAGCACATTGAAATGTAAACTTGAAGTACATTTCCATGTGTACTGCGTGCATAAGTTCAAAACCTTGTCTTTTCTGAAAAAAAAATGAAGGTATTATAGAAAGGTGACATAGAGTAAATGGTGTTTCAGGATTAATAAATACCACATGCTTAGAAATAAATGAATTTTATGCTACGTAAAACATTGAAAATTTGGAATATTATGTATGGCCCAACAAAAAAAAAAGACCTTGAGAATAATATATTTGTCTAGACTAATGCTAAATTTTAATGTTTTGAAAGCATATCAGCAAACAATATACGAGACAATATTCCGTGTAGTTCCACCCCAAGGTTAATGATTAAGAATCATATTAACAAAACACCTTGAACATCTAAAACTTAATGCGAGTTCCAAAGCTTGAAAACCCAGATGAGGTTTTAAAAACGATCCACAAGGTGATTTTGACCGTAATGTTTGTTTTTACCTGCAAATTTAAGCAATATCAATGATGGCAGCAAAATAACAATTAAACCTTGAATCCTTAATCTCATTATCCCAGTATCCATATGCAATATACGTTTCAACAATGCAAGACACAAAATTCAATAAAATTGTTATCATCCCATAGCTTGCTTCATTTCTCATGTTACTCATCTCCAAAATGAAAAGTGTTCAAACTCAGATACCCCTTTCCAAAATTCCATCTCCCTCCCCTTTTTTATATCCACGTTGATTCATTAATAGCTAAAAAGAACAAAAAACACAGAATAACAGAAAAACAAAATGCAAAAAAGAAAACAAAAAGGTCTAGAATTTACATCGAAATTTAAAAACTGTTAAAACCTCAGATTATAAATTAAACGGATTTGATTGACTAGATCTGAGATGCACCTGAAAAATCACATGCACCTTTGCTTATTTGACGTTGACGATTGCAGATAGCAAGAAAGAAGTTGTTGAATTTGAAAGGTGGTGGCGAAAAGAGAAATGAAAACTTGATTTGAAAGCAAAACGAAATGAGAAATTAGGGTTTTGCAGAAGAATGTGGCAATGAGAGGGTTGTTGCGACAATATAGGAACTGAGTTTTGATTCCATTCTGTGAACAACTCTCTATTCATTTGTTTCGCGCCAAATCTCCAACTAATCGTGTTTGACAGATAACTTCCAGTGCAAGAATATATTCGAATTTTATTCTTTTTTTTCGAATCAATATTGTCAATAATTTTAATTTATTTGCTGTTAGCTTTATGAGTATATGTATAAATAGAGAAACGAGAGACAACATGAAAAAGGGTTCAATTAACTTTTAATACATGATAAAATTTAGGGTAAATATGATTTCCACCTTTTTAAAGAAATTTATTTTAATCTCTTAAATTCGTAAAATTGTTATTTTAATTCCTAAATACAATTTTGATAAAATTAAGTTTTCAAAGGTGTTTTTAGTTCATTAATTTTTATAGATGACAAAGTATATCTAAAATTTATGTACATTAATGTATCTATAAAATAGATAGAATATATATTTGTTTATTTAGAAATGGGTTTGAGACCATATGAATACAAGTATTGTAATACTAAATCCAACTTACTCTGTCTTAAAGTTATTAAAGTTATGTATATAATAATTTATTTATGTAAATAATTATTTTAAACAACTTATTTTTATTTAAAATTATTATATTAGATGTGTTATGTTTTGAATAGTTTTAGTTGTGCCTTGTATTTGAATGATTTAATATTCTAATTTCAATATTATGTTTGAATAGTTTCTACGTTACGTTTGAGGATTTTAATTGTAAAATTTTAATTTACAACCAAGGATAATTATAGAAATAATATTTTTTTTTATTTATGTACAACATTATATTTTATTGTATGTATGAATGTATAATCATCAAAGTTTTTGTATTATTTTAGTTTTTAGTTATCTGTACAGTTTCTCCAATTTTTATAAATTGTAAAATTTTATGTATTTGTCTTATTATTTGTTTTTATAAATGTGTTTGATTAATATTCGAATATAAGAAAAAAATAGTTTTATTTTATATGGGTTGTATATTTCTAAATGGTAGAATAAAAAGGTGGAACTTTTCTATAGAAAATAATTGGTGAAAGGTTGATGCATATATCTATATCTATTCGTAATCAAGATATATTTTTAGAAATAATTAAATTTAAAATAAAAATAAATAATTAAATTTTAGTTCATTGCAAATATTTACACTATTTTAAATTAATATAATTAATAAATGAAAATTAAATAATAATTTCACCATTTAAAATTATATCGTCTCTCGAATTGCAATATATATAAAAGTTAAATATATTTTTAGTTATTGAATTATTTGTCAAAATTATATTTCGTCCTTTAAGCAAACTTTAGACTTATTTTATCTTTATGCTTTATAAACTCATGTAAACGGTGATGATGTGACAGAATTCCATTGTATCTCTTTATTTTCTTTTTTCATAGTTTCTAATTTCAGTATTATTCGTCTCTTAAGTTTCTTTCACTCTTTTTCCTTCTATTTTCTCTCATTTTTTTTTTCTTTAAAAATATTTTTGTTTAGATCTGTTTATAGAATATAAGAACAAAATAAGTTCAAAGTTTGTTTCAAAAACGAAATACAATTTTGACAAATAGTTAGAGGATTAAATATATATTTAATCCTATATAAAATTACAATATATACAAAATGATAAAAAAAATTGTTAAGAAAAAGTGTTAAATTATTTAAAACGTTTTTATAGGTCATGAGATAAGAAAAAAAATACAATATTTTATACTAATTTAATGAGAGTACATTAAATTCTTTATCAACTAGTCAAGTTTCATTGTTAATTGAAATACAAGTTTTAATATGAGTATTTTTTTACTAATTTCTCTAAATTAAACTAATTTTTGATAAGTTTTTTTAAGCTTCTATATTCAAATATTTTTTCTACATACAAGTCAATCTTAACTTACACACAAAGGTGTTTAACAAAAATAATTTTAGGATTGATCAAACATACTTTGTGTTTAACAAAAATGATTTTAGGATTGACCAAACATACTTTGGGTTTATGTAGTATAAGATGAATACAAGATTTAATCTCAAAGTCTTTTACATTCAGGATAAGTTATTCACAAAGAAATGAATAAATAAATAAATCTATCCATTTTAGCATTTAAGGTTTTATAATCCAAGTTAACTTTCATCAAAGTAGTTTATAAGTTCTTAAAGTGCTCATCCACACATTTATTACTTCGTTGAAGTCTTTTGGAGCTTCGAATAGAAATCACTCTTATAGTAAGAGAAAAAAAATTATCGAACATGCAAATTTTTAAATTACTCCAAGAGACCACACAGTACCTTTGTTCTACCCAATGTTTGTTAAAGTTTTGTTCTACCATGTCATGAAACAGTCCTTAAATTCTAAAGAAGGTATTTGGATCTTTTGGTCCACATCTATTTATATACACCAAAATAATAATGTATTTTAGCTTCTCATTCTAAGTACTTTTTTTTATCACTTTTTTGAAAGAACTTTGGTAGCTTTATGTTTGACTTACTCATCTTGAATGCAAAGGAGTCACACCTCTTCTCTCTAAAGCCTTAGTCTCTAATCTTCATTAGCTTGGGTACCATAGTTGAATGGTGTTCTTGAATTTCTTTTTCTTATCCTTTCTTTTTATATTTGTCTCATCTCTTCATTATTCTTTCTTTTGTGGCTCTTTCTCTTTTGAATCTATCATTTTCAACTTTCAATATGATGGCTTGTGGAGAGAGCGAAGGAGAAGGTGATCTTAACATTTTTCATACAAGAATTGGATTAAATAAAAGTAACAAAATAAAAAACAAATAATTTAGAACAAGTCAAATTCTTTACCTCCCATGTGTTTGATGCTTTTGGCCAAATCAAAGTAGAATAGGTAAGACACTCTAATTTCATTCAAACACTTAATAAGAGTATTTAACTTCTTATGAAGAACAACTATTGATTTAAGGTATTAAGTGAAATAGAAGCAATTACCAGAACATATAAGATTTATAAAGAATACAAAATCACAATACAAAACTATTTGGAATTATAAAGACAAACTAAAAATTCATCAAAGTAAGAATTAAAGTTAAATGAAAGAGAACAAAATATGAGAAAAAACTAATAATTGAACAAAGAGAGAAACTATGAAAAATGGGAAAACACAAGAATGTAAATTGTGTTTTGACAACTTTTAGCAGACTTTCAAGTATCGTCTGATCGATGGATCTTATTAGACGATTTATTGGCACACTAGACGCACAAAACACGAAGTTTGAAAGAGATCTTCAAAGAAAACAAGTTAATTTACAAAAACTCCCTTTTAAATTTAATCAACGACAATAATATGTGATTGAAAGAGTTAAGGGAAAGAAACAATTAACAAAAATATTTTTATACTGGTTCGTCTGAAATCAACAGACTATGTCTAGTTTTCAACCATAGTTGAGCTCCACTAGATGACTAACGCAGCAAGTTACAAGTATTCTTTCGGTTCCTAGCCACTTCTGGTTAACTTGTTCGAATATTATTTCCATAAATAACATTTGGCTTAACCAAGTATTTTTTCCACAAGCCACTCCTGGCTCAAGCCAAGTATTCTTTTAACGAGCCACTCCTGGCTTAACTCAAGTATTCTTTAACAAGTCACTCTTGGCTCAGCTCAAGTACTCTTTGGGAACATAGGCACTCCTGGCTAACCCCTTACAAATGAGAGTGTGATCAAGGATTACAACAAGAGTAGCTAATTTAGAAGAGTAGCGTCTCAAAGATATATACAAGATTTTTTATTGCTTCTAAAGATAGCTAAGAAACACAATTAAGTGTTCTTCTAAAGCTTAATGTTAGAGAAGAAAAAAGTAGAGTTTTACATTTGATTCAAAGTTTGCTTCTTACTTTCTTCTTCTAACAAGATTCTTAAATAGTGTTGTGAAGCAACTATTTGTTAGAGTCTCGTTTTGACATAAACTTCAGCTTTAGGTTATCTTCAAGATTTTTTATCTTGATCATCTGATGAGGCTTCACTTAGAGTGCATTAAATGCATGGTCATCTTTTAGCAATATTCTTGATAGCTTGTAGCACTTATCCTCTATTAAGCTTTACTTCTCTTTTTGTGGAAGTTTACTTTTGTACATAATCAGTGTGCTTTAAGGTTTGACAAATAGGGGCATAAGGAATTAGGTATGTTGAAGTAGCTTTAGCTCAGCTCCCAAGGTGTGTTGAAAGGGACGTGAGAAAGCCTTTGCCTTGAAGATCATATTGATCTTAGAAAATGTTTCTTGCACGCAAATAAATATTTGTTAAGTTTTATGTTTGTCATGTGCATATCATCTAATTTGATTTCCATCTTATCAGATGATGTTTTGAGGATATAGTTTGATAGACGATACATGCTTAATCTGAATTTGTTCAAGTAAGCCAACTTCGTCCATTAGACGCACAAACTTAAGCTCTTTCGCATTTTTAGACTTTATTGTCTTTAAGCACTTAATCCAAACTTGAGGGTGTTGAACTTTTCATTAGCAATCACCCATTTTTTTATGATGCTTAAAACAATGAAGTTTAAAAGCAAGAATTTTTAAAAACACATTATCAGACAAGTTTTCACAAAAGTATTTTCATCCAATCAAACTATTCAACAGATATTGATACAAGCATAATTATTTTGATGGATTGTCAAACTTTCCAGCATATGATCACAAGACTCATATTATTCATATAGACTTATATGAAGATGACATAGTGTTACGCATTCAGAAATACAATTACATAGTCTTTAGATAAAAAAGAATGAATGAAAGAATCAAACTTTATATCATAGTTTGTTTACAAAAATCAATAGAAGAAAGGATTACAAAGAGTAAACAGCTCCCATTAAGCTTGATCTTCTTCTTTTGCTTGGCCCTCCCCTTGAGGTCTTCATATCTCTTTACTTTTACAACTCCCTTACAAGATATTTCTCCCCCTTGATAAGCTTTTAAACATTAGAGCATTTCTCCCCCTTGATTTAAACAAAAGCAAAAAGGCTTAGTCTAATTCCTCTAAGGGATCTTCCTTTGGACCAAGATCAAGAAGAAAATGGGTGTATGTCTTGCACTTAGTAGCCTCATGCATTGTAGCTTCTTGTTTAGCAAGGGCAACCTTTGCAGCTTTTAGCTCCACCCTTAAGCATTGGTTCTCAAACTCTAAAGAGGATAATGATGCCTGAGATGGTTGAGGATAAAAGATAAACTCACACTAAGACAACAACAATGTGAAACCATGAGCAGTCTAAGTTGGGTAGACAAAACCTTTTCTTAGACTATACAATCCAAATTGGGAATGAGGAAAGGAGAGATTAACGTAAGGAAACTTTTGGAATGGAATTGGATGAGCTTGAGTTTTTTCAGAATGTTCCAACCTAAAGGTAAACTTAGCAACAATGTGTACATGATCTATGCATCTGAGGTCACCATGAGAAAAAAACTGTCTCTTTTGCATAAGGCTTTAGGCTCCAACCTAGTGGCTCTAATGGGAGGATCTCAAGCATGGCTTCGAGGGAGAGATTCTTCAATCAGAATCTCCTTGCCTTTGTAGGATGAGAAGGGAAGCTCTATGAGGGGTGCATCTGACACATACAAAACAAGGTACTTGGAGAGATACGCTGATGTGTGGTCCCATAGCCAATAACTTTCCTTCCTTCTTAAATCTTTTTCAGTCTTCTAGTTCATTCGTCTCTCTCTAATCAAGTTCTTCAACGTCATCTTGAGAGCAAATATATCTTCCCTTTGAGACCAAAACTTAAAGTCTTGAGTCTCTTCTAGGTTCAGGGGATCAATGGGGTGTTCCAAGAATAATCTCTTGGAGAAGAAGAAAAGATCCAGCTTGGATAGAAGTGACAAGCAAGACTAACAACTATCATTTTAGTTAGACTGACATGCTTCGCAAAGGGAAACTCGTCATCTCTAAAGCCATGCATGGTCCATACATCAACATTGTTAGGAATTGAAATAATATAGTGATTTTGTGGTTTTTATCTGAAGTAAATTATTAATTACTAAGTGAAATATCTAATTATTCCAATAATCAACTTCAGTTCGTACCACAACATTTGTTCAAGATAATCAATTAACAATACTAATTATTCCACACTAATTGTAATTGTGTTACATTTTTCTCTAGTAAATGTTATTCTTTATGATTTTTTTCATGAATTCTTTCTTATAATGCCCCAAGGTTGATAAATGTATGCATGTATGAAGATGTGATTATGTAATTATGTACTATTATAATTGGCTCTTCTTTGCTTTGTTTGTTCTTTGTATTTTATGCAAGGGGAGCTTAGAGCAAGGGAAACTTAGAGCAAGAGGGATGAGTTATCATAGAAGGGGGATTTTCTTTGCTATGATATGTTGTGTGAAAAGATTCACTCCAATGAAAGCAATAAACTTAGTATGAGTTGTTGGATCGAATGTTTACCACTAAGTCAAAAGTTATAGTCATTATTTAGGACTAGGGTTGGGTATACAAATGGGTCCGCCTGTTTAAGTCCGCACCCACACAAACTTGCATTATAAAAAACCTGTCCGTTTAGCTCACATTTTAAATGATTTTTAATTTTCATAAATTGCATCCGCCTCGCAAAACTCACAGGTTAAATGGGTAAGCTCACACTCACAAAGATACATTGATATTTTTTAGCATTCATTGTATAACAATAATTTATTCAATCAATTAAACAAAGCACAACCAATAAAAGTGAAATAAATAAATTTTGGGCTGAATTGGGCTTGGTGATAACCATTAGAAGTAAACAATATTACATTTTAGATGGAATTAAACTTGGTGATAACCTGTAGAAGGAATGGGTATTAAATTTTTTATTGAATATGACTTACTGTTGCGAGAAGCATGTGGAGACCAGATAAAAATTGCTTAACCCGCGGGTTATGCGGGGTGGGTATAAAAAAACTTGCACTAAAAATTTACTAAAAAATACGAGCTCCCATCCGCACGGGTTGCGGGTATTACGGGTAGTTCACAGACTTTTATCCAAATGCTTAGTTTTAGTTAGGATGTAGCTTTTTCTACTTAAAAGCGTAACAACTCAAGTACCACGATTCGATTGTGACTTGGTTCACATGGCCTCTAGCTCACCCGACTTTTATCATAGGACAATTGATGCCACTGTTAGAATAATAGGACAGGTAAAACAAAGCAAGAGGGAGGTGAATTGGTTTCTAATAAAAATTAAATATTTTTTGAATTTAATCTTTGTTAAAACAGAGTTTAACAAAAATCCCAATATAAATTTAAGTTCTGCTTTATGGAAATCAGAGTACAAAATATAAGCTGAATGTAAATGGGAGTAAGGATAGAGAAAAATACACAGAGTATTTACATTGCTTCTGATCAAAGCATATCTTACGTATAGTGATTAAATCACCTCAAATGAGAGTGAGAAAAACTAACTATCCTAAAAATAAGTTTACAAACTTATAATGCATTGGAATGAGAAAGATAACTGGAAGATTTATAGAGACACCTCATTTGTATAGGACAAAGGATGAAACGACACCTCTCTTGAAAACACAAAAGATGAACAAACACCTTTCTTGAACACCACAAGGAATGATGACACCTCCTTTGAATATCCACAAAGGGTGAATGCCTCCTTTGAATAACCACAAAGGATGAACACCTCCTTTGAATAACCACAAAGGATGAACAACACTTTTTTTTGAAAACCTCAAAAGATGAACACCTCCTTTGAATAACCACAAAGGATGAAACAAGTTAGAACACTAGCAGCATAACAACTTTCACTTTGATCCCTCTAGGTTATTTTTGAAAGCTCAGACCCTTTATGTATTTATAGGCAAAGAGGGATGCAAAGTTCTATAGAATATGAAAAGGTGTTTCTAAAAATGTTCAGAATAATCAATTATTGCTTGGGATAATCGATTATTCCAGTGAGTAATTAAAACTAAAAGTTTACTGATGATAATCGATTATTTCACAAGATAATGGATTATTTCAAGTAAGATAATCGATTATTCCAGGAGATAATCAATTATTTTTATGTTAATTGCTTTTTACGAAAAACAGAAGACTTTTTCAAAGTTTAAGGAGAGTTGTGTGCATGTTGTGACCTTTAACATGATTCCTAACTATTACAAGCAAATATATACCCAAAATGCAAGATTAAAGCTTCCACAAAAAACTCCAAGACTTCAATCATGAAGGTTCATCTTGTTCTTTTAGAGTCATCATCTCCTTTAGATATTTTTAAAGATCCTTCTTCATCTTTAGATTAACATGCTCCCCCTTTTTGATGATGATAAAAAATTCTTAAAGATTTGTGCAACTTGTATATGTTCATCTTAAGCAAATAGATAGTTAGTAAAAATAAGCATGCAAAAGTCTAACTTTTCTCCCCCAATTTTCGATAAGAATCAAAATGAAAATGAAAACTAAAAAACTCTCCCAATTTAAAAGAAACAACTCTTCCTCTTAATAAAATGCTCATCCTACTTAAATGAAGTATATATAAAAAAATAGAGAGCAAACAACAAAAACATAAAAAGATTGTTAGAAGGAAAGTAAACACATAAGGGAATATATTTCATAGCCCAAAAAAGATTTAATTATCTCCCCTTGTAATTAAAATCTCCCCTTAAATAGATGCAATCTTCAAGAAAATGCAAGTAGAGGAAAACATTACAACTAAATCATTTTAGGAGTACATAATAATAAAAGTTTCTCAACAACAAAATTTCACCATCTATTTCTTTTCTAAGGTCTCAATTCTAGACACCTTAGAATTTCTCCTTCATTGTATAAGCAAGTTCTCTTCTATAAATCTTAATAAGATACAAAAAGACATCCTGTAAAACAAATGTGAGAAACTTTTAGTACCCAAAGACTTGTTTAGGTCCTTTGTGGTTAGAAGAAAATTTACTTTAAATTTGGAACCCAAGCATATTTTCCTTCACTGAAGGACACCAAAATGTTTGATTCTGCATTTTTTTGAAGAGTGTCCCTTCTTCAAACAATAAAAACAAGTAAGAGTCATCGGCTTAGAGGATGTTTCACATCTAACAAGGTTTTGCAAATGAGAAATTTTAGTTTTAATACACTGTTTATTTTTAAAAATTTCTTCTTTAAATAAGAAGTATCATTCAATTTATTTTACTTTTAGAAAAAAATTTAATAGATTTTTCAAGTTAAAAAAATTTTGTTTCACAAACTTTACAATTTGCATAATCAACAATTTCTTGATTTTCTAAACTAGATAAATTTTCAGCAATAATTTTTGCAAGGAAGTTTTCAAGACAAATAATTTTATTTTTAGATACCTTGCAATTTTTACCCTCAAGAATTACAATTGTTCTTGTTCTAAAACATTTTTCTCTTCTTTTAAAATTTCAACTTTTTCTTCAAGAACTTTATATTCGATTTTCAGCTTATTATGCAAAATTGAAAGCTTTTTAGATTCAACACAAAGTTCTTGAAAAGCATAAAGTAATTCATCATAATCATTTGAAAAACTGGAATTACTGATCTTACTACATGTAGACTCACTTTGCACCATAAAGCAAATATTTGCTTCTTCATCGGCTTCACTTGACCATGAATTAAAGCTTGAGTCAACATCAAAATATACTTTCTTTTTCATGACTCTCTTATTCTTTTTGTTTTCATCCTTCTTGAGATTTAGGCAATCTGTTTTGACATGACCCTTCTTTCCACATCCATAGCATTTGTAATTTGATGCAGGAGCATGGTCATCATTTTTGAATTCTTTGTGATGATTCTTGTTTTTGTTTTTCATGAACTTAGTGAATTTCTTCAACAAAAGTTCCATGTTTTCACAATCAAAGTCATCTTCTTCCTCATGACTATGCTCTTCAGAAATTTCATATTTGAAGGTTATATTTCTCCTTTGCCTTTCATGTTCTTCTTCAGTCAGTATTCCTAACTCCAATTCATGCTCTCCTAGCTTTCTGAACAGAGCCACCATGGACATGCTTTCCAGATTTTGTGACTCCATGATTGCAGTGACTTTAGGTTGTCAAAACCTATTTAAAGATTTCAAAATTTTAATATTTAACTCGTTAGTGTCAAAAGTCTTACCCAGGCCCACTAGGTGGTTGACGATATGTGTGAAGCGCTTTTGCACATCATAAATGTTTTCTCCCTGTTGCATCTGAACATCTCATACCGTTGGATGAGAGTGTTCTTCCTAGCATGTCTAATGTCATTTGTTCCTTCATGTGTGATAGCCAGCACGTCCCACATGTCTTTTGCAATCTTATAGACAGAGATCCTGTAAAACTCATAAAGAGTTAGTGTAAAACTCTTACTTCATATTGAGCATGTTTGTTTTTCCTTTGCAGTTCAGGAGAGAACTCATTTGGTTCTTGACCATTCATAGGAACAAAAAGGACCGTTTGCAATAACATCCCATACTCCACGATCAACAGACTCAAAAAAGATTTGCATTCTGACTTTCCACAATGGATAGTTTTCTCCAACAAAGAGTGGAGGTTTGTTAATAGAAGAACCTTCATCAAAAGTTTGGTTTTGACCTGCCCTTACTGATCTGTTTTGAAATAACTGTTGACTTATTTCAAGCATGAGTAAAAAGTTACACAGAAAGTTTTGATGAAGATTTAATCTCAAATAATTCATGAAGATTGGAGTTTTGATGATGAAGATATAAAGTTTTATTGCAACATTAAAGACTTGATTTTATCTCACAAAGGAAGGTTGCATCATGCAAATAAAGGCAAAATATAATTTTCATTCAAGGAGAATAAATGCTTTCAAGGAAGAAGATTTTTTGAAGTTTCTCTCAAGAGCTGAAGATACGAGTTTAGAAGTTTCAGTTTTGGGTGATGGATAAAAAGAGTAAGTCATAAATCCCATTCAAGACCATTTCAAATTTGAGAGCAAGCCATATTTTCGCAAAAACCTTTTTCTACACTTTTAATCGATTAGGAATTGAAATAGAATCGATTATATCACTTAAAATTTGAATTAAAATAGTTTAACGAACAAAATAATCGATTTAGTGTTTTTGATAATCAATTATATTGCTTCTGGGTTTCATATAATTGATTATGACCTTAATCTAATCTATTATATCAGGAAAAATATGTTTTCCGGTTTTACTCTGATATAATCGATTACACCATTTATATAATCGATTAAATACGACGTTTATGCGAATTCAATGCTGAATCAACCTAAGAATGGAAACTTTGAGCTGATTTCAAATTATAAAATGAATGACAAGGTCTTAGGTTAAGACACATATGATCAAACACAAAATTACAGTGTTCTTGCGCTAAAGTTTTTCAAAACCGATTTTTTGCTCTCCCAAGGTTGATCTAAGTTCTTGGAAGTGGTGATTGCATTATGCTTAAGCTTTCATATCCAGCACTCATCAGATGTTTTCTTTACTGTTTACTGGTTTATGTTAATTCATCCCTTGGATCTGTTCTAAAGGGAGGTGTGTTCTTCTCTTGTGTGTCAAGAGAGGTGGGGATCATCCTTAGTATGTCTAATGAGGTATTTCTGTTTATCTTTAATTGTTTTTACATTGTGTCACCGATTAGTGTTTGTAAGTACTTTTAAAGATAGTGGGGTTGTCATCACGTGTTTGTGGTGATATGGAACTGGACGTAGGATTGGCTAAATCCGAACCAGTATAAATCTCTGTGTTCTATCTCTCTTTCCCTATCTCTTTATTTTATTACGGATCATATTAACGATTGTTATTCAAACTGCTCTTATCAAAGGTTAAGGAAAATCCGAATCTTGATTTTGGAAGTATTTTCTAAAATCTGGAAATTTATTTTAAAAAGGGAAAAAGTTGTTTAAATATCCAATTCACCTCCCCCCCTCTTGATTTTTACACTGTTGTTGTTTCTAACAATTGGCCTCATAGCTGGTTTTTGAAAGTTATTCAAAATCAAAGATCCTTATGGCAAGAGAAAATCAATCTTTTATTGAAGGTGCATCTATTCACAGACCACCACTCTTTACTGGTCAAAATTATCCTTTTTGGAAAAAGAGGATGGAGATTTTCCTTAGGTTATGATCAAGGTGTTTGGGATGCAGTTGTTAAAGGTCCATATATTCTTATGACCACTGTTAATGAAGTGCAGGTACCAAAAGAAAGAGCAAGATGGACAAAAGACAAGTACAACAAGCATCAATGTGACATAAGGGCTTGCAATATGATATCATTTGCTTTAACTGTTGATGAGTTTACAGGTTATCTGATTGTACCACAGTAAAGGAGATGTGGGACACTCTTGAAGTCACACATGAAGGCACGGAGGATGTCAAGAGATCAAGGAAAAATACCTTGATTTAAGAGTTTGAGATGTTCCGTATGAGTAAGGGAGAAACCATCTATGATGTCCAGAAAAGATTTACTAACATTGTAAATCACCTCTAGGCGTTAGGTAAGAAATTTGATACTGAGGAATGTGAAAATTTTGAAATCTTTGGACAGGACATGGCAACCCAAAGTGACGACAATCACAGAATCAAAGAATCTCACAAGCATGAACATGACCACTCTCTTCGGAAAACTTAGAGAACACGAAATTGAACTTGGACGCTTCAAAGGAGAAGAAGAAGATATCAAGAGGAAAGGTGTTGCTCTTAAAGCCGATTCTTATAAAGAAGAGAGTACTGATACAGATGATGATCTTGAATGCAGTGACATCAACATGTTTGTCAAGAAATACAAAAAGTTCATCAAGAACAAAACAAAGGGAATTTCAAGAAAGGTAAGAAATCTGAAAATTTAAATTCTATTGACAATTATAAATGTTATGGTTGTGGAAAAAGGGGACACTTGAAATTGGAATGCCCCAACTTCAAGAAAGTAGAAGAAAAAGAAAAGAAAAACAAGAAACCTTTTGACAAGAAGAAAAGGAAGGAATATATTGCTTGGGAAGATAATGAAGTGAGTTCTTCTCAAAGTTCAAGTGATTCGGAAGAAGAAGCAAATATTTGTCTCATGGCGGATGATGTTGAATCCACATGTAGCAAGGTAAGTGATTTTAGTCTTCCAAATAATTATGATGAATTACTTGAAGAATTTCTTGATTTATGTGAGAAGTCTCAAAAACTTACATCTCTTCACAATAAATTAAAAACTGATTACAAAAATCTTGAAAAGAAAATTGTTGATTTAGAAGAAGAGAAAAAGGTTTTGAAAGATGATTTGGAAAAGGCAAAAATTCCATGTAAATGCAAAACAAAAATTCCTATTGCGAAGATTGCAAGGTTTTTGCTAATAAAGTATCTTATCTTGAAATGTCTCTTTCAAAACTCACCATGGGAAACCAAAATTTAAATAATGTTTTAAATGTGCAAAAAGGTTTGTATCAAAAGGCAGGACTTGGATATAATTTCAAAGGTAATAAAAAACCTACCAAAACTGTTTTTGTAAAAGGAGAAACATCTAATACAAAGAAGGTTTTTGAAAAGAAATTTTTTTCAAGAAGACCAAATGTTCCAACATGTTTCTATTGCATGCATAAAGGTCATTCCGTAAATAAATGCAATATCCGACGTTTTAGTGTTCCTAATGGGAAATACAAATGGGTTCCCAAAGGAAAAAAATTTTCTAACCCATGAGGACCCTAATAAGTAATTTTAGGGGACCTAAATATTTTTATTTATATTGCAGGTTGGTCCCAAGTCCAGAAAATCCTTATGGTATCTTGATAGTGGATGTTCAAGACATATGACAGGAGATAAAAGCAAATTCAAAAGCTTCAAAAAGAAAGAACAAGGTTTTGTAACCTATGGAGACAACAACAAGGGAAAAATCATTGGTAGTGGAGATATTGGAGATACTCTAAAGATCCATGATCTTCTTCTTGTTGACGGTTTGAAGCACAATTTGCTAAGCATTAGTCAACTTTGTGATAAAGGTTTGAAGGTAACTTTTGATAGTGATCTTTGCAAAATTCATCACAAGGATTCTAATCAAATTGCCCTTATTGGTAAAAGACATAATAATATTTATCTCATTGATATTAACAATGCATCTTCATCTAGAAATATTTCTTGCTTAGTAGCTAAAGAAGAAGATCCATGGTTATGGCATAGAAGAGCCGCTCACATTCATATGTCACATCTAAGTAAACTCATATCAAAAGAGATAGTAATTGGTTTGCCAAAACTGACTTTTGAAAAAGAAAAAAATATGTGCAGCTTGTCAAAAAGGGAAGCAAATTAAAAATTCTTTTAAATCCAAAAATGTTGTTTCCACTTTTAAACCTTTGGAATTATTGCACATGGATTTATTTGGTCCTTTTAGAACAAAAAGTTTTGGTGGCAATTATTATGCTCTTGTAATTGTTGATGATTACTCTAGATTCACATGGACACTTTTTCTTTCATCTAAAAGTGATGCTTTCGAAGAATTTAGAAAATTTGCCAAGGTTATTCAAAATGAAAAAGATTTGAAAATTAAGATTTTAAGAAGTGATCATGGCAGTGAATTTCAAAATGCATCTTTTGAAAAATTTTGTGAAGAACAAGGTATTTCTCATAATTTTTCCGCACCAAGAACACCACAACTAAATGGTGTAGTTGAAAGGAAAAATAGATCTTTAGAAGAACTTGCAAGAACTATGTTAAATGAAAGTAATTTACCTAAATATTTTTGGGTTGATGCCGTAAGCTCCGCATGTTATGTTTTAAATAGAATTTTGATAAGACCTATTTTGAAATTACTCCATATGAGCTTTTCAATGGAAGAAAACCAAATATTTCTCATTTTAGAGTTTTTGGATGCAAATGTTTTGTTTTGAATAATGGAAAAGATAGCCTTGGAAAATTTGATTTTAAATTTGATGAAACTACATCTTTAGGATATTCTTTGAGTAGTAAAACATATAGAGTTTTTAATAAAAGGACTTTAAATGTTGAAGAATCTATACATGTTGTCTTTGATGAATATCTAGACCTTGAGGAAACCCCTCTTGAGTCAAAAAGAATTTTTGTAGATGATGAATGAGAACAACAACAAGAAACTCCTTTGGAAGAAGTTCTTGAAGAAATCAATTTGGATGATAATCCTTCTCAAGATGGAAGTCTACCAAAAGAAGTATCTTTGAACAATGTCATTGGAGATATCTACAGGTGTAAGAATAAGGAGGAACATGAATAATTTTTGCATGAATGTTGCTTTTGTTTCTCAAATTGAACCAAAGACCGTGGAAGAAGCATTAGCGGATGATCATTGATGCATAGCAATGCAAGAAGAGCTGAATCAATTTGAAAGAAATCAGGTATGGGATTTAATTCCTAAAACTAACAATATGCAGGTTATTGGAACCATATGGGTTTTAGAAATAAATTTGACGAAGAAGGAAACATCACCAAGAACAAAACTAGGTTGGTTGCAAAAGGTTATAGACAAGAAGAAGGAATAGACTATGATGAAACTTATGCACCCGTAGCAAGACTAGAGGCTATTCGTCTGTTGCTAGCATATACTTCCATTATGGGATTCACATTGTTTCAAATGGATGTAAAAAGTACTTTCCTAAATGGATACATAAAGGAAGAAGTCTATGTAGAACAACCTCAAGGTTTTGAAGATTTTAAATATCCAAATCATATCTACAAGTTGAAGAAAGCCTTATATGGACTAAAGCAAGCTCCAAGATCTTGATATGAAAGGTTAAGTAATTTCTTACTTGATAATGGTTTTAGAAGAGGTAAAGTTGATTCTACTCTTTTTATTAAGAAATCAAAGAAACATATTCTAATTGTTCAAGTTTATGTTGATGATATCATATTTGGTTCAACTAATGATGATCTTTACCAAGAGTTTGCAAGTAATATGCAAGGAGAATTTGAAATGTCCATGATGGGAGAATTAAATTTCTTTCTTGGTTTGCAAATCAAACAAATGAAGAAATACATATTCATATGTCAAACAAAATATTGCAATGAGATCCTAAAGAAATTTGAGATGGAAAATTCCAAGGAAGCTGCAACTCCCGTGGCTACATCTTGTTATTTGGATCAAGATTTAAATGGTAAGGCAATAGATCAAACAAAGTATAGAGGTACGATCGGATCCTTGCTTTATCTTACTGCTAGTAGACCGGACATTATGCAAAGTGTGTGTCTTTGTGCTAGGTTTCAAGCCAACCCTAGAGAATCTCACCTAAAAGCAGTCAAAAGAATCCTTAAGTACCTTAAAGGAACAAAAACCTTTGGTTTATGGTACCCTTCAGGGGCCTTTCCTAGTGTTATAGGTTTTTCTGACTCGGATTACGGTGGATGTAGAGTTGATAGAAAAAGTACTAGTAGAACATGTCATCTTTTAGGATGTTCTTTAATTTCATGGCATTCTAAGAAACAAGCTAGCATTGCTCTTTCAACCACAGAGGCTGAGTATATAGGAGCAGGCAGTTGTTGTGCTCAAATTCTATGGATGAAACAACAATTAGAAGATTTTGACATCATTCTAGATCATATCCCTCTTAAGTGTGACAACACTAGTGCCATCAATCTGACTAGGAATCCTATCATGTACTCTAAGACCAAGCATATAGAAATTAGACATCATTTTATTAGAGATCATACAGCTAAAGGAGATTGCATAATAGAATATATAGACATAAAACATCAACTAGCGGATATCTTTACAAAACACTTGCCTAGAGATAGATTTTATGAGCTTAGAAGAGATCTAGGTATTGTTGATGATAAATCTCTTGATTGATTTGTGTTTATTGATAAGTTTTGATGTGAATCATGTGTTTTTACGAAAATATGTTTTAATTGCGTATATAATCGATTAGATTTCGTATCATAATCGATTAAAAGCGCTGTTTGAGAAGTTTTTTTCATTCATAATCGATTAGCTCGTGTTTTAATCGATTAAAAGTGCTGAGGAGTGATTTAATTGATTATGTAAAACAGATAATTGATTATTTTTCTAGGTTTTTTTTTTTGGAAAATTTTTGCAAGCAAATAATCGATTACGCTTTTTCCATAATCGATTAAATGCGACGTTCTGTGTTTTTCTGCACACTGTTTTTGAATGTTGGAGCTTTGAATCATGTGATTGTCGTCCTACAAGGGCTATATTCCTTTCTAATGGTTATATTGTCATGAATACAGTGGATTGAAGTCAGATTTCATGTCTATAAATACCAAGGTTGAGAATCAAAGTGCCACTTTCAGCTTCTCTCACCCTTGCTGTATTTCTGTTTTCAAGCTCTCTCTTGTGTGCGAATTCTGTGTTTAATCTGTGTTGTTAGATTCTTTTGTGCTTCTACATTCATCCTTGCATCAAATGGTTGTCAAAGAAGGAGGAAGATGTCATCAAGAAGAAGAGGCAAGGCACCCATGACCTCCCAATAGCAAGAACAAGAAGATAGACAACCAAACCTTGCTGGCTGGATTTCTGATGAAGACCCTCAAAGAGCATATATAAATCATTGGAAAGACAGGAAGATTCTCACACCAAAATTCCTATCTTGTGATTTCGTTAGGTCTCATGGTTTTACTTTTCAGGAGATGTTAGTTTCAAGCGGCCTCAAGACCTTTGTAGAAATGGAAGGTCCATATTATCCGGATTTGATAAGAGTTTTCTATCTTAATCTAACTTCTCGTACAGGTAATCCAACCTCTAAGGTAAAAGGAGTAAGGATTCATCTTGATGAAGATGTGTGGCAAACCGTGGCTGGGTTATCAACAGAAGGAGGAATCAACATTACCTATGGCTTTGAAGGATTTAACAAGCTTGCTGAATTCAGAAAATTCTGCAAAGATCCCAATCTTCAAGTGGAAAGTCTTTACAAAGTTGGTAATGTAAAATTAAATGAAAGAATGCTACATTATGTTATTGTTTGGATTCTTGTTGCTAGGGGAACCAATCATGCTCAACTAACCAAGGAAGACATTTTATTGATGTATGGTTTTTTCAATGGTGTTAGTATTGATTGGCCAGCTATTATTCTTGAAAATATGTTTAAAGCCACTAGATTATCTACATTTGCTTTACCCTATTCAGTTTTTATTTCTAAGATTTTAGAATACAAAGGGGTAGACCTAACAGGGGAGACAAAGCAAATTTTGCTAAGCAACAACAAAATAGGAAAAAGTGTTCTGTGCCATATGGGTCTCATTGAACAAGGTAATAGTTTTACACAAAGAGGAGAAGAGGCGCCTATGGAAGAAGATGAAGACAATGAACAACAACCTCAACCGGGTTCCATGGAGGCAAACATCTACTCAAGGATGGACAACATTCTCAATCTCCAAATCCAACACTATGATAACCTTTGTTCAAAGCTTTCAAGACTAAATAGAATAGTACATTGCGTAGAACGGAAATTGCAAATTGAAGATATCTTTCCAGAAGAAGATAACACTGGTTCTTCAAGGGGGAAAGAACCAGATGAAAATATTGAAGATGAAGAAGATGGGGATAGTGAAGAAACTGAATAGGATGAAAATTCACTTGTCTCTTAGCTCCATTTTTTTCCAGCTGTTGTTTTTTTTTTGTTTTTCTCTCCATGTCTTCTGTTTTTATTAAATTTTTCTGCTATGTAAATCTCATTTGCTGTATTATCTTTTTGATTATGTTAAAAATAAAGGGGGAGAAAAATATAGGTTGATTCATAAGTGACTAGAAAATATCTAGAATATCTTAAGCATTAAGAGTAAAGTTTGTTGACTTATTTCAAGCATGAGTAAAAAGTTACTTAGAAAGTTTTGATGAAGATTTAATCTCAAATTATTCATGGAGATTGGAGTTTTGATGATGAAGATATAAAGTTTTACTGCAACATTAAAAGACTTGATTTTATCTCACAAAGGAAGGTTGCATCATGGAAATAAAGGCAAAATATAATTTGCATTCAAGGAGAATAAATGCTTTCAAGGAAGAAGATTTTTTAAAGTTTCTCTCAAGAGCTGAAGATATAAGTTTAGAAATTTCAGTTTTGGGTGATGGATAAAAAGAGTAAGTCATAAAATCAGGAAATTATTTTAAAAAGGGAAAAAGTCTTTTAAAAATCCAATTCACCCTCCCCTCTTGGTTTTTATACTGTCGTTATTTCTAACAAAGTTTAAGGGGGAGAATATGGAAATATTTCAAAATAATTGATTAGAAAATATCAAGAATATCTTAAACATTAAGAACAAAGTTTAAGGGGGAGACTAAGGAAATATTTCTGTGCATTAAAACTCCTTGAAATTTAAATGTTTGAAATTCAAATTCAAATTGCAAATTAAATGCTATAAGATTGCCTATATTATTTCCTTTGTGGACTAACATTTATGATGAAGATATCCATACAATATTTTCCAACTTTTCTTTTTCAGGATATCAATCACAAGTCTTTAAGTTTTTTTATCATCATAAAAAAGGGGGAGATTGTTGACTTATTTCAAGCATGAGTAAAAATTTACATAGAAAGTTTTGATGAAGATTTAATCTCAAATAATTCATTAAGATTGGAGTTTAGATGATGAAGATATAAAGTTTTATTGCAACATTAAAGACTTGATTTTATCTCACAAAGGAAGGTTGCGTCATGGAAATAAAGGCAAAATATAATTTGCATTCAAGGAGAGTAAATGCTTTCAAGGAAGAAGATTTTTTGAAGTTTCTCTCAAGAGCTGAAGATACAAGTTTAGAAGTTTCAGTTTTGGGTGATGGATAAAAAGAGTAAGTCATAAATCCCATTCAAGACCATTTCAAACTTTAGAGCAAGCCATATTTTCGCAAAAACCTTTTTCTACACTTTTAATCGATTAGGAATTGAAATAGGATCGATTATATCACTTAAAATTTGAATTAAAAGAGTTTAACGAACAAAATAATCAATTAAGTGTTTTTGATAATCGATTATATTGCTTCTGGGTTTCATATAATCGATTATGGCCTTAATCTAATCGATTATATCAAGAAAAATATGTTTTCCAGTTTTACTCTGATATAATCGATTACATAATTTATATAATTGATTAAATACGACGTTTTTGCGAATTCAATGCTAAATAAACCTAAGAATGGAAACTTTGAGCTGATTTCAAATTATAAAATGAATGGCAAGGTCTTATGTTAAGACACATCTGATCAAACATGAAATTACAGTGTTCTTGTGCTAAAGTTTTTCAAAACCGGTTTCTTTCTCTCTCAAGGTTGATCTAAGTTCTTGGAAGTGGTGATTGCATTGTGCTTAAGCTTTCATATCCAGCACTCATCAGGTGTTTTCTTTACTATTTACTGGTTTATGTAATTCATCCTTTGGATCTGTTCTAAAGGGAGGTGTGTTCATCTCTTGTGTCTCAAGAGAGGTGGGGATTATCCTTAGTATGTCTAAGGAGGTGTTTCTGTTCATCTTTAATTGTTTTTACATTGTGTCACTGATTAGTGTTTGTAATTACTTTTAAAGATAGTCGGGTTGTCATCACGTGTTTGTGGTGATTGGGAACTGGACGTAGAATTGGCTAAATCTGAACCAGTATAAATCTCTGTGTTCTATCTCTCTTTCCCTATCTCTTTATTTTATTGTGGATCATATTAACAATTGTTATTCAAACTGCTCTTATCAAAGGTTAAGGAAAATCCGAATCTTGATTTTAGAAGTATTTTTTAAAATCTGGAAATTTATTTTAAAAAGGGAAAAAGTTGTTTAAAAATCCAATTCACCCCTCCTCTTGATTTTTACACTGTCGTTATTTTTAACAATAACAATCGAAGAACCAGCTCTGATACCAATTATTAAAATAATAGGGCAGGTAAAACAAAACAAGAGGGGGTGAATTGATTTTTAATAAAAATTAAACATTTTTCGAATTTAATCTTTGTTAAATCAGAGTTTAACAAAAACCCCAATATAAATTTAAGTTCTACTTTATAGAAATCAGAGTACAAAATATATAAGAGTAGAACATAAGTTGAATGTAAATGAGAGTAGGGATAGAGAAAAATACATAGAGTATTTATATTGGTTGGTTCGGATCAAAGCAGATCCTAAGTGCAGTGATTAAATCAAAGCAGAGTGACAACAACTAACTATCCTAAATTAAGCTTACAAACTTACAGTGCAACAAAATGAGAAAGATATCAGGAAGATTTATAGAGACACCTCCTTTGTACAGAACAAAAGATGAAACAACACTTGTCTTGAAAACACATGACATGAACAAGCACCTTCCTTAAACACCTCAAGGAATGAAGACACCTCCTTTGAATATCCACAAAGGATGAACAATACCTCTTTTGAAAACCTCAAAAGATGAACACCTCCTTTGAATAACCACAAAGGATGAAGCAAGTTTGAACACTAGCAGTAGAGCAACTTTCACTTTGATCTCTCTAGGTTATTTTTGAAAGCTCAGACCCCTTATGTATTTATAGGCAAAGAGGGGCACAAGGTTCTGTAGAATATTAAAAAAAATTTCTAAAAACGTTCAGAATAATCGATTATTGCTTGGGATAATCGATTATTCTAGAGAGTAATGGAAAAATAAAAGTTTACTAATGATAATCGAGGAGATAATCGATTATTTTGACGTTTATTGCTTTTTACGAAAAACAAAAGGTTTTTTCAAAATTTAAGGAGAGTTATGTGCATGTTGTGACCTTTAACATGATTCCTAACTATTACAAGAATATATACAAAAAATACAAGATTAAAACTTCCACAAGACTCCAAGACTCCAAGACTTCAATCATAAAGGTCCTTCTTCTTATTTTAGAGCCATCATCATGAAAACAATTATCCTTAGATATTTTTAAAGATCCTTATTCATCTTTAGATTAACAGCCACATGCAACTATCTCCCCCTCAGCAATTGCCTTGCTGGTAATCAAACTCATAACCAAGCTCTGATACCAATTGTTGGATCAAGCACACCATTAGGTCAAAATTGTTAGCCATTAGTTATGATGTAATTCTTTCTACATAAGAGTGCAACAATCTTAACACCACGATTCAATTGTGACTTGGCCCACTCAGCCTTTGCCATGGGACAGTTGTTGCCACCTGCAACATTCTCCCTTCAACAATTGCCCTATTGGAGATCGAACTCATGACCTTGACTTTTATACCAATTGTTAGATTGAGAGTTTACCACTAGGTCAAGAGCTATAATCTTTAGTTAGGATGAAATTATTTCTACTTAAGAGCATACAACCCAAACGCCACGATTCGATTACGAATTGACCCACATGTCCTCTGGCCCACCCGACCTTCACCACGGGATAATTGATATCACCTACAACATGGGTCAATCATTTCCAACAATCCAAGGTTGGATCCATGGATCAAGTATGGGTCATCATAAAAAATGGGAGATTTTTGGACTTAAAGAATGAGCCAAGTCATACTACCTAAAAGAGCTAGAGAAGTTGATTTGGATGATGTTTGATGAAGATGATATTGAAGATGTATTCTTTGTTACAACTTTCATTTCTGTAAGTTTTACACAGAAGGTAATTCATAAGTGCTTGAGCTCAATACATAGCCTTTATCATAAAACTTGCTTTTAAAGGTTAATTTTTTTTAAAAAAGCTTTTGATGTTGGTTTAATTTATTAAGAGTTTTAACAATCGATTAAAGTAACTAGTAGCTAAAACATGAGTTTTCAACAAGTCTCTGATTTAATTTATTAACAATATTAATAATCGATTATTTTGTTCTTCTTACTTCATTTACTCGATGGTGCTTAGAATAAATGGTTGATTACTTGAGGTAACTCATTCTTATGAATGAATTAATCGATTAAGATTTGAGTTAATCCATTAAATTATTCTTGAGACTTTTCAAAAACATGAACTTATTAAATAAAGTAATAATCAATTAAAACAAAAAGTGAGATTTTTACTAGAACTCAGTTTAATACTAAATAATCCATTATCAACTTAAGATAATCAATTATCTATAACATAATAAGCTTTTAAACAATGTTTCGAAAACTCTATAATTTGAATCTTTGATTAAACTTTAAGAACTTTTGTTAAACATTCAAGGTCGTTATCTTAAACATTTAAAGTGGTCTTGCAAAGTTTTTTCACATCGTTCCAAGAGTGCTTTAAGAATCTTTCCAGAAATCTTTCAACTCTCTTGGTTTTCACAAGATATTCAAAAGGTTATGTCTTAGTATTTCAAATTAACTTGTGATTACTTCTATTGTGTACATGGTAACTTCTTTTCATCACTATATTCATGGGTTAATCCCAATTGAATTATGTTTTAAAGCTTTTTGACAAACATTTTAAATATTGTCTGTTGGAAAATGATTAACCAATGATGTGAAGGGTTCAACAAACGAATAAGGTTTATTGCTTAAAAAGTTCTTTTTGAAAATACTTAGTTGAAAGCAAAAACTCCTTTTACGATTAGACAATGCACTAAAAATGCAATTGAAAAGAGATTAATAGAGAGATACTACACACATGTTTTTATACTAGTTCGTCTGATAACCGTAGACTATGTCCAATTCTCAATCAACTTGATTAAGTTTCACTAAACAGACTTACGAAGATACAAGTATTCTTTTGGCTCATAGCCACTTCTGACTAACCCATTCAAGTATTGTTTCAACAACCCACTTCTGGCTCAACTAAGTATTCTTTAACATAAGTCACTCCTGGCTTAACCTCAAGTATTCTTTCTAACAAGCCACTCTTGACTCAACAACCTTTTACAAAGGAGGGTGTGATTTTTCAATCACAGGATAGCTAGTTTAGGACGTGTTTGTGTCTTATAAACATATGAAAGATTAAGATCTCCTTCTAGATTTTTCTAAACAAACACACAAAGTGTTTTACAAAGATATGTAGAAAACAACAAGGTATGCACTTGCTTAGGATCACGTTCTTTCTTCTATTGAATGCTTGTTGTTGTTCTTCTTTGAAAAATGGCTCTTCTATAGTGCTATAAAGTAACTAGCCGTTGGAATCCCATTCTGACATCTTCTAGCTTTAGGTTGACTTCATCAACTTGATCTTCTATTGTTTGGAGAGGCTTCATGTAGATTTCATTAAATGTATATCCCTTTTTTGGTATAACTCCTGATAGTTTTTTGCATTTATCTTCCATTGGGCAATGGATTTTACTTTTTCTTTGTGAAAGTTGACTTCCATACTATGATAGGTGTACTTCAAGAGTTGGAAAACTGCATGTGTCAAGAATTGGTGAGCTAAAGCAGCTTTGTATCTTCTTTTGAGATGCGCTTAGAGGAGACGTGAGATTGCCTTTGTACATAGAAGAATGTTCCTGCAAAACAAAGATGTTCAATGGAGTTAATGATATGTGTGCATATCATCTAATCAAGAAGTCGTTAGTATCAGATGACGTGGAATCATATCGTCTGTTAGAAAATATGTTCATGATATGATGAAATAAAGACATCGTTTGTCGACTTAACATAATCTATCAGACTAAGAATCGTTTGTCAGACACAACATCTTTTTGCATTTTACACTTCATTATTTTTAAACATATATTCAAAATCATAGAGGATGTTGGACTTTTTCTTAATATTATTCCTTTTTGTATGATCCAATAGTAGAACATACCATCCTTAAGTGTATTAATGAATTGATATGCTTACTTACTATCTTATATATGTTTCATATATATTGACTACTAGTAATTGATATAAAAAATGGTGAATTTTGACTTCTTCAAAGTTAAATAACTAAGATTGAATGCAATATTTTTTTTTAATTGTAACCAATATAAATATGTATAATCTTTCTCATTCTTTATATATTGTGCTTGTTATTTTTATATATTGTGTACAATCTTTATCAATTTTGTCTCCATAAATTAATTGTATTTAATTTTTTTAATTAGATTTGGTTTTTAGAAAAATTTAAAAAAGGGTCAATATTTTTTAAAAAACTTTTAAAACCAATTAACTTCTCTTAGTTTAGCTTAATTTTAATTCCTTTTTAAACCCTAAACTTCAACATCTATTTTGACCTCTGCTTATTCTCTACTTTGACCTTAACATTTGCTTTTACAATATGTTCGGTCTCAAAACGAGTATTAAACTTAGTTTCTTTTATACTTCTTCTCTCATCCACAACTTACGAAAGTTCTTCATAGGAATGTAAAAGGAATTCACAATACTACGTAAGTTTTACATCTTTTTCCAAAATTTTCTCCTTCCATTATTGTATATATGCAATATAGTAATGTCGCTTAATTTTTAAAATTTAGGATTATACATTTAATGCCACGTACACTACATTCAATAAAAAATTTAAGATAATTTTAAACATTGTACAAAAATTAATTTTTTATTATACTAAAAACTTAATTGCATAATATTCATTGTATTAAATTTTATCCATTATTGTAGCAAATGTTTAAAATTGTATTTAAGAAAATCATGCAACTAATTCATAATATTTTTAAAATAAAAACGAAAAATTTATTCATACTTTTATAATTAATAAAGATAAATGCAATCTAATAAAAGGTAAGTAAAAACATTTTGAGTCGTTACATTAATGATATTTTTAATTGTTTGATAAAAAAGTAATGCTTATTATTAAATAATTATGTTAATTTGTGTAAATAATATAATGTTAGAAATTTTGCATTAACTCACTTATATAGGAAAAAATAATTGTAGGATTCATTGTATAAATCTTTTTGTCCTCAATGTATTCTTGAAACTGGGCACTCCACCAAATAAAATTTTGGTGAAAGAGTCCAGAAAATTCACACAATTAATTATTTTTTTAATCTATTTATTTTAAAATCTTATTTTTATTATATTTTGATATATAAAATTGAATTATGACAAAGAAAGGGAAAAAATTTCATAAATTATTAACATCTACTATAAATTATTTAACTCAATCATCTTAGGAAAAATATTTATAAAAATTAATTAGAATAAAACAAAATTTTAAGTGTCTAATTAAGCAGTAAAGTTTAAGAATTAATTACAACATAATTAAAGTTTAAAGTGTTAATTCACAAAGTAGATAAAGTTTGAGATCAATTAAAATAAAATTAAATTTTGGGGTTTTTATTTTAAAAAATAAAAATTATGAGTTAATTTCGTTTTCCTATAATAAATTGTATATGTATATTTATTATTTCACTTATCATTTAATTAATTAATGTTATTAAACACTTATAACTTAATTAACCAATTTATTGCTTTCAGATTTTATCTTCTAATTTGGATTTGGATTGTTTAAAGACTAAGGTATGTGAATGAAAAAAATAGTCATTTTTTTTTTAAAAACAGTAAGACATGTTCTTAGACATAAATTAGTTATCAATAAAATCAATAAATACTTTTTATAGCAACATCATAATTGTAAAAAAAAATATAATTTTTCAACTATTAATAATTTTCATCTTTTAAGTTAATGAACTTTTAGGCTATAGAACTAATTTTCATTATCGGTTTAAAAAGGAGATAGAAAAGAAACATAATCTTAGTATGAGTAGGAATTACATTTACATTTTATCGGACAAAAACAAATAAATTTAAGAATCTAATCAAATCCACTGAAGGAACCCTTTAGGAACAGGATCACAGATTCACAGCGATTCACACATATACAACTAATAAATAACGTTGTCAAGCTGTTTTACTCTTTATCAAAACAAATAAAAATGTTAATTCGCAACCCAAAAAGTTCATAGTCATATACTTAAGGCTATTCGCAGGAAAAGTGTTTTGGTACAATTCATCTCATTTCTGGTAATGCAATGTTCGTAATCTTCTTCGTGTCTGCTCTATGAGAATTGAAACCCGCTCGCAATCTTACTCAACCCGTCCTCCACCTTTCAAACGTTTTCTGCATATTCTCGACCATCAGGTAAGTTTGCTTTATTCTTTTCTGGGTTTTCGATTTACTCCATTGTTTGAATCTAATTGGATAGAAATCGTTAATGGGATGGTGTTATTTATGCGTAAGAGGAAATCTTGTATGGAACTCGGGAATGGTGGGTGCTGTCGGTAGTATATTAAGGAGTGGGTAGATGGGTGTTATTGATGATGGTGAAGTTAGGATTTTGAATGTGAGATTTAGTTCAGATGATGGAGAACTTAACTGTTTCAATTTGTTTGAGTTTGGATGAAATTGATTGGAAGACTCTCTAGTGTGAATTGCTATTTTGGCACAACATTAGTGTCCACTGCATTGAGTTTTTCCCCCATTTAGTTTTGTTTTGGTTTAATTGATTGCTTCCTTTTTTCATTCATTGGTTATTTAAGTTAAGCTTTTATTGAAACCACTTGTCAGTTGCTTGCCCCTTCAATTAAAATGTAATATGTGGTTAAAATGTAACATTTCTTGTTCTTATTAGTTAGTTTTCTTATGGGTTCATGCGTCACTTTATAATTGGGAAGAGAGGATTTGGTATTATTCAATTGAATTGAAACCACTTGTCAGTTTGCTTGCTCCTTCAATTAAAACATGATATGCGGTTAAAGTGTATCATTCTTTTTCCTATTTGTTAGTTTTCTTATCGGTTCATGTGTCACTTTCGTAATCGGGAAGAGAGGATTTGGTTGCATTCAATTCGTCTATTAAATGAAGTACGTGAATAGGACCTATTCTGTATTTCTTTTATTTTTTTCATTCCATTTCCAGTAATTTTCTTCTGGGGATATGTGCTTGTTCAACTAATTAGCACATAGGTTCTATACTATCTCATCTTCCAATTTCAGGTTTTAGTTTGAGAAAGGCACAACGTATGGATCACCTTAGGTGTGGTTCTTGATGCCGGTTATCACCAATATATCAAGGTTGTGGTGGAAATCAATGCTGAATAGTGAAAGGAGACTACTAAAAGTAATTTTGTATCAGTATTGCAAGTGAGAAAATTATAATGCAATTGATATGGATGAAACACAAGATCGATATTATTCTTCCAGTCTACCTGAGATTTCTTTATCTCATGATGGCGGTGAGAGGTCTTATTCCAATGCGCAAATTAATCGAGGGACTGGTATATCAGGCTTGAAGAAGAGAGGTCATGGAAGTCGCTCTTGGATTAAAATTGGTCAGGATGGGAATTTTCAGACTGTGACACTTGACAAGGCAACTATAATGAGGCATTGTTCTTTGCCTTCTAGAGATCTCCGGCTATTGGATCCAATGTTTATTTATCCTTCTGCAATATTAGGACGGGAGAAGGCTATTGTAGTAAACCTTGAGCAAATCCGATGTATAATCACTGCTGATGAGGTCATCCTGATGAATTCATTGGATGGTAGTGTTGGTCAGTACAGGTCAGAATTATGCAATCGGCTTGAGAATGAAAAAGCTGGTAAGGAAGAATTGCAGCTCATATTGATGTAACATATACATTTAGGTGCAAGGTAGACTCATGTCAAAAAATGTCTTATATGTAGCTAGGTTTATTATGAGGATTTTAGCTTACCTAATGGTCTTTTCTGTTGGGACACCGTTGGGAAGTGGATGAAGAATGATAAGGGATAGACACTGAGTTTTGTATTTTAGCTGAGAAGTTTTTTCAATACTTTGAAAGCCTAAAGTGAATATGATACTTATTCAGCTGTTGTTATTTCTTCTTAAAAGCAACTTTAAATATACATACTATATTTCCAAGCTATTCGAAGTTTTTTAAGCTTTTTGATGGAGGTAATTACTGCAGAGTTACTTAATTTGTCTGCCATTTTTGAACAGATGATCTACCTTTTGAATTTAGGGCACTCGAGTTGGCTCTAGAATTGACATGCACATCTTTAGATGCTCAGGTATAAATTGACCTAAAACTCTACTTTCTTTGGGAATCTTCCACATTATGGCTGTGAATATCATAGTATATTTTCTAAATTTTTTATTTTACATTGGAAATGGTAGCAATGAGTTTATATGTTCGCCAGTATTATGGTTAAATTACTTCCGGATTTATCATGTTGTATATATTTTCATTATCCATCTGCAAATTCAAATAATCCATATATTACACTGTACTGACTGCCTACAATATTTTCCACCATTCACTGCAATCAAGATTCAGGCTGGTAAAAGCCCTAGGATTACTTGTGCGTAGCACTCAAGCAATATAGGGATACTAAAGAATGTGGAAGGAGATCTGAAACTAGATCTCTTTTTATAAGAAACTACATCTCTTATTTTAACAAACTACATCTCTTCTAGCTAATATCTTATTATGAGAAAATTAAGGAAACTAGATCTTTTCTTACAGCCCAGGGACCTATTTGTATAGTATGAAACCCCTACTAAAAAAACAAATCCTAACCCTTAGATCTATATCCAAATCATCTAAAACCTAAAGAAACTAATAGGCATATATAGAATAGAACAGAAATGCATGGTAGCGACTAGTAGTACATGTCTCAGTGAAGGAAAAGACTTATCAGAAGAAGTAAGCAGCAGAAATAGCAAAACAAGAATCCAACGAAAGAAGAGAGGAGAAGAGAATTGTCTGGTGTATGCAAAATCTGTCTTAAAACAGGTTATTTATAGAGTGATTGTGTGGGATAATTCCCATTAATCATTAAATAAGAAATAATCGGACAGATAAAACATTAGATACCAAAACATTAATACACATTAAATCTAAAATATATCTAACAGAGTAATGCCTCTAAATTCTAGTATGACACTTTGAATAATGGTAACATTAAAAAGCGTAATCTGACTCAAAATATAATGGCTTTGTATTAGAAAAATGTTTTAATTGAATCACATTGTCAAAAACCTTATGTGTCTCACTGTAAGGACCGCAGGGCCCATATTGCTTGATTCTCCTAAGGGTCCAATAAGCACTTCACCAACAAGTCCTATTACATCAGCTGCTTCAGAAGAGGTCTATGAGGAGAGCCCCAAAAGGATTCCATGCCAGCCACATCGCCTTGAGGACTTCGTGGTTACGTGTCCTGCTCCACGCAAGAAAGGGAAAACCGTTAGGAAGAAATGATTGATGATATTCCTTGTAATTCCTTTTTATTATTTGCACATGATTAGTTACTGCAAGGTTGTTACCAAGTGCACTATATAGCACTGTAACGTAGTGGAAAGGGAGGCAACAGAAAGTATTTTTCCTCTCTGCGTTCATTCTTCTAATATTCCTCTGTCTGCTAGTTTCTGTCACTCTCAGTTTCTCTCATTTGGTGCTTTCATTGAACCTGACTCCATGGTCGATTCTTCTTTTCACCATGATGACCTCACCAAACTTAACACCAAACTAGAACAACTCCTTCTTTCCCATGCCAACCTTTCCAACACCCTCCATGACATAGCCAACCGCACCGCCATTCTGGAATCTCAGCCACACCCTCCCACTTCACACCCTTCATCTAGACCACTCAAATTTGACCTACCCACTTTTAATGGCTCTGATACTCTTGGTTGGATTTTCAAGGTTAATCAATTTTTTTATTATCACCACACAACCACTGACCAGCGAATCCAGATTTCATCCTTTTATCTTGAAGGTCAAGCCCTTGCCTGGTACCAATGGATGTTCAACAATGAGTTGTTGTCATCCTGGGACTCCTTCCTCCGAGGCCTGGAGCTGAGGTTTGCCCCTTCAAAGTTCGATGACCCCATCACTTCACTCTGTAAGCTCACCCAAACCAACTCCCTTCAAGACTACCTTTCGGAATTCGAAACACTGGCCAATCGAATTTCCGATTACCCCCACAACTTCTACCTCAGTTGTTTCCTATCAGGATTAAAACCCAACCTCCGCCGAGAAGTCACCGCCTCACAACCACCAGATCTCCCTCATGCAATCGCCTTAGCCAAACTCCACGACGACAAGTTCCAATCCTCTCCTTTACCCTTCAACCGCTTTGGCCGGCCACCGCCATCTCCTCCACCCCCATCTCCACCACCCACTACTCCCAAACCTCTACCACCACTCCTTCCCACACTGACAACCAAACCTCCCATTAAAAAGCTAACTGAAGCCGAAATGCAAGCTCGCAGAGAGAAGAACTTGTGCTTCAACTGTGATGAACGTTACACCAGAGGTCATCTGTGCAAACCACAATTTCTACTTCTTACTACCTTTGATACGGAGGAAGATGACGACTTTGAGTACACAAAGGACATCACCAATTCAGAAGAGACCCAGCGAGAGGCAGGCCTTATAAGCCTCCATGCGTTTTCGGGTCAATGGTCTCTCCAAAGACATTCCGGGTTACGGGATCCATTCAGGGCTATTCAATGCAAATTCTGATTGACAGTGGAGCAACACACAACTCTATTCAAAACAAGGTGGCCCAATTCCTTCGGTTGCCAATCCAGCCCACATCAAGCCCTTTAAGAGTGATGGTAGGTAATGGTGACTTCTTACCTTGTTTTTCCGTTTGCACTAATGTTTCCCTTTCCCTGGATACCCATGAATTTTCCATTGACCTATACTCGTTGGACCTTTCGGGCACTGATGTTGTGCTGGGTGTCCATTGGCTCTCACTGATCAGTCCATTCATTATGAACTGCAATGGCCCGTTCATGAGATTTACTTGGCATGAGAAGCTTGTAGAATTAAAAAGGGATCCAGGCCAAAACCCGTCCCCTATATCGGCCCATCAGCTCCGTCGTCTTCATAACACAAACCGGGTTGAAGCCTTATTCCAATTAACACTTGATACCAACCCTTTTCCCTCTCCTCCACTTACAGAGCCTACCTCACCACCTGCCCCCTTACCATCAACCGCCGAACCTACCCTTCAATCCCTTCTCTCTCAATAGTCCAACTTATTTACACCACCTACCTCCCTTCCACCCCCACGCCCTACAGATCACACTATTACCCTAGCCCTAAATACTCCTCCAGTAACCGTGAGACCATACCGATACCCTTACTTCCAAAAACAGGAAATCGAGAACCAGATGTAGAAAATGCTCGATTCAGGTTTCATTAAACCAAGCAAATGTCCTTATTCTTCCCCAGTGCTCCTCGTCAAAAAAAAGGATGGCACATGGGGATTTTGCGTTGACTATAGGGCCCTCAACGCAGCCACCATCAAGGATAAGTTCCCAATTCCCACTATTGATGAGCTTCTGGATGAACTTGGTCATGCCTCATGGTTCTCCAAACTTGATCTCCTCTCAGGATTTCATCAAATCCTTATGGTCCCTACTGATACCAATACAACGGCATTTAGGACTCACAATGGCCATTTTGAATTTCGAGTCATGCCATTCGGGTTGTATAATGCCCCTTCTACTTTCCAAGCTACAATGAATTATCTATTCCGACCCTATTTCCGGCGTTTCATTATTGTATTTTTTGATGATATCCTTGTATATAGCTCCACACTAGTAGAACATGTTGATCACTTGGAAACCACCTTCAAATTGCTCCTCTCTAATTGTTTTCGTTTGAAGGGTAGCAAATGCACCATTGGCACACAGTCTATTCAGTACCTTGGACATGTGGTTTCCGACAAAGGCGTTCAACTAGACCCGGATAAACTGTCAGTCGTTAGTAACTAGCCCATTCCCAATATTGTCAAGTCCCTTCGAGGCTTTTTGGGTTTAACAGGGTTCTATCGGAAATTCGTTGCAGGTTACGCTTCCATTGCACAACCACTCACTGAACTCCTCAAGAAAGACAATTTTACGTGGAATGACAAAGCCCGTGCTGCTTTTACCATTCTCAAAAATAGGCTATTGGCTGCACCTGTTTTAGCCATTCCCAAGTTTGATTCGATCTTCACTATTCAAACCGATGCTTCGGGAATTGGAATGGGAGCAGTGCTTTCGCAAAATGGCCACCCTATTGCCTATTTCAACAAGCAATTCTGTCCCAGGCTTCAAAATTCTTCCACATACATTCGTGAATTATGCGCCATACCTCTTAGGTCGTCGTTTAGTGATTCAAACAGATCAGAGGTCCATCAAGGAACTTTTATCTCAAACAGTCCTCACACCGGAACAACAAAATTATCTATTCAAACTGCTGGGATTCGACTTTGAAATACAATATCGACCAGGCAAGACAAATTCTGCAGCGGATGCCTTATCCCGCATTGAGGACACTGATCGGATGTCCACATCCCTTTTTGTCCTGACAATCCCACATTTGGACTTCTTGCACGATCTTCAGTCCTCTTTACGAAATGATCCTGCTTTCGTCACTCTTAGAGATAAAATCATTTTTGCTCCCCATGACTTTCCTCACTATTCAGTCCAGGAAGGCTTCATCGTGTTCAAAGGTAAGATATGGCTGTCATCCACCTGCTCCTACATACCATTGCTACTCTATGAATTTCATTGCACCCCATTAGCCGGACACACAGGCATCTCTCGTACATTAAGCAAAATACTGTCCTCTTTTTATTGGCAAAACATTTGTAGAGATGTCAAACATTTTGTGGATCAGTGTACAGTTTGCCAACAGACGAAGCTGCCTACCCAACTCCCTGCTGGGTTGTTACAACCAATTCCACCTCCATCTCACTGTTGGGAGGACTTGTCCCTTGACTTTATCATTGGTTTCCTCCTTACAGAGCCTTTACTATGATTCTTGTAGTGGTGGATCGTTTTTCCAAGGGTGCACACTTTGGGATGCTCCCCAAGTCTTTCACTGCTATTCATGTAGCCCAATCATTTGTCAATATCGTTTGTAAACACCATGGGTTACCTCGCAGCCTTATCTCTGATCGTGACCCCATCTTCTTGAGCCAATTTTGTAGAGACCTTTTCAGACTGAGCGGCACGAAGCTCCGAATGTCCACAGCTTACCATCCGTAATCCGATGGTCAGACAGAGGTGACTAATAAGATATTGCAACAATATCTACGTTCGTTTGTGCATCACAAACCATCTCTTTGGGGGAAATTTCTTTCATGGGCTGAATGGTGTTCCAATACCACTGTCAATGCTTCCACAGGTTTCACACCTTTTGAAGTGATGTTCGGGCGAAAACCCCCTCTGATGCCTCAACTACTTTCTGTGGATACCTCTAATGCTGCTGCCCAATTCGAACTCTCTATTCGCACTGCAATACTTCAGAAATTGGCTGTGAATCTTCATAAAGCCCAAGAATCTATGAAGAAATGGGCTGATCAGCACCGTCAGGATTTACAATTCGCAGTGGGTGATTGGGTGTACATCCGTCTGAGGCCTCGTCGCCAATTGTTTGTCACAGGATCAGCCATGGGAAAGCTTATGAAGCGTTTTTTTGGACCATTCCACATTACGAAGAAGATTGGTGAAGTTGCTTATGAAGTTGAATTGCCACCTTCAGCCAAAATTCACAATGTCTTCCACGTGAGCCTCCTTCGTCTCCACAAGGGTCCACTTCCATCTGCTCCTCTATCACTTCCCCCTGATATTAAGGATCACCAACCAATTTTGGAACCAGCTGCAATTGTGGATTGGAAAATAGATAATACCTCTGCCACATCTGATATTCAGGTCCTAGTACAATGGAGGGGCTTACCATTGGAAGAAGCAAGTTGGGAATCTTGGACTCAGATCCAACAACAATTTCACCTTGAGGACAAGGTGCTTCTCGATCCAGAAGGGGATGTAAGGACCGCAGGGCCCATATTGCTTGATTCTCCTAAGGGTCCAATAAGCACCTCACCAAGAAGTCCTATTACATCAACTGCTTAAGAAGAGGTCTATGAGGAGAGCCCCAAAAGGATTCCACGCCAGCCACGTCGCCTTGAGGACTTCGTGGTCACGTATCCTGCTCCACGCAAGAAAGGGAAAACCGTTAGGAAGAAATGATTGATGATATTCCTTGTAATTCCTTTTTATTATTTGCACATGATTAGTTACTGCAAGGTTGTTACTGCAAGGTTGTTACCAAGTGCACTATATAGCACTATAATGTAGTGGAAAGGGGGGCAACAGAAAGTATTTTTCCTCTCTGCGTTCATTCTTCTAATATTCCTCTGTCTGCTACTTTCTGTCACTCTCGGTTTCTCTCACTCACCGTCACATGTGAAATGGAAGATGGAAACAAGGCAATGTGAGACACTCACCTTTTCGAAATACCTGAACTTAACATCATGAATGGTATGTGGGCAGTACTCTGGCATATCAGCTTATCAGTATCAAATTATAGTAGCTTGAGTAGAGTCCGGGTGTCTGACATATCATTATGAGTGACTCCCCTTTGTCCTAAATATCCTCCCATAGAGTCTAATTAGCAATTACATTGTTGCAAGACTCTTAATCCATTTAGACAACAAATTCAGAGGGGGAGAAAATTTAGAATAAGAATAAAAATTAAGTACTGAATGATGGAGTAATTTGCATACATAAACACAAGGATGTCAATTATAAATGAACCTATAGTTCAGGACTCAGTTGTGTTGAATTACTTGAATTCCAAATTTCCATGTAAGAATGAAAGTTCCTATCACTAGCTAATTATGTCTACTAATTTTCTTGGGAACTAGGTCACATTTATAATGATCTAATTCTTGACCAAATCAATTGTTTGGTTCTTAAATAATTTGTCTAGAAAAGCATTAAGCAACGAGAGATTGTTGGGTGCTAATCCATTAACTAATTGGAGTAAGAATTACCATTTGGTTATCCAATAACCATTGACCTGATTTGCCTTATAACTGATAATTAAGTATATGTGTCACCATTAATCAATCCATCCTCATACATCCAAGAATGGCCAATTCAACGCAGCTGAGTGCAATGTAACAAACCTAATGAAGGGAAATACAAAATATATTTAAAATTGGAAAGATCCATAGTCAAATCACAAGGTCCATCGTAGCCCAAACTATGAATTTAGATATAAAATGAAACATACCTTGTACTAAAATATATACTTTCAACCATAAAGTCCAAAAGATGAAGAAAATAGGTCAAATGCACAAGAAAGGGGATTGAATTGTATACTAAAAGCTTTTATAATTTTTTGCAAATTTGCGTCTAATAATATAGCTAGTTAGACACTGGTTAAAGCTTGACAAATGATATGTCAGAAAGGTTTCAAAAAGGAATTTTTGTTAAGTTTCTCCTTTAATTATTAGTATAGTTTTATACCATACAATGTAAAAAGGAGTTGTAAGAAGAGAAAGCTTAACTTTGTATCTTTATACTGGTTCATCTAAACTCACAAACTACATCTTGTTCTTGACTAACAAGCCAAGTTCCACTAAGCAGACTAATGTTGCAAAGATACATGGTGAGTATTCTTATGACCTCAGCCACTCCTAGCTAAAACTAACTACCCAAGTATTCTTTAGAACACAATCACTTATGGCTAAAACCCGACTATTCTTTGGAACACAACCACTTCTCGCTAAAACCTCAGTATGTTTTTAGAACGCAGCCACTTCTAGCTTAAATCCAAGTATTCTTTGGAACAACAATCACTCTTGGATAAACTCGAATATTCTTTGGAACGCAATTACTCTAGGCTAAAACCAAACTATTCTTTGGACTGCAACCACTTCTGCCAAAAACGAAGTATCCTTTGAAACGCAGTCACTCTTGTCTAGACAACCTTGAGTGTTCTTTAGAACAACAACCACTCCTAGCTAAACAAAGTTTTTCTAAAAAGAAAGTGATCTTACTGATCACAGTTTTTTGCTTACGAGTAATACTTGGTGTCTTGTGATGCATGCAAAGATAAAACACTCAACTAGAAGCAAAGTCAAACACAACAGTGTTCTTGACAAGCTTTAGGGCTTAAAGAATGTAAGAATTTTAGTAGCATTTTTGCACTTGTTCAACGTTGTTCCTCCTTCCTTCTTCTTGAACCAAGGCTTTAAATAGCATCGTAGGGAAGTATCCGATGTAAATCCTTTTCTTTCCGTTGAGATTCTTTTTCTTGTCATTGAGAATTCTATTCTTTTTGTTGAGAAGCTTCTTCTTAAAAGAGATATAATTCATTGTCTGATCTGACGAAGTCAAAGATGCGTTAAAAAGAAAATAAACAGATAAAATCCCTTATTCCGTGCAGCAATGACCTCAAATATTTAAGAATACTTGCTTGAAGTTTTGAGATTATATTAAATTATTTATACTACATATTTATAAAAGCTGAAAAAAAAAAACAGTGTAAGCTATATTCATAAGTAATGGATGGAAATTATAATTTAAGGGGAATGCGTGTGATTAGAGAGGATTTTGAAGGATTTTTTTATAGAGAAACTCTTTTGGTATCGAATCAAGACTCTTGAATGATATAAATAAGCATTGTGGTATTAAGTTAAATTATTGGAATTTATTTAAGGAAAACAACAAAAGTTGGTGATATTCAATTGGGATTTCTTACAACTTATAAAAACTCTGTTGGTAAAGGAATTATATGACCAACAAGAAGAAGAGAGAAACCAAAAGTCACGAAAAAGAATTAAACGATTCTGTTATTGATAAAACTTTCACACATTTTAGTAAGAGACAAAAGTTTCTTTTTTAGACATAATAGAGTGACAGCAATACACAACTGACAACTGTCCAAAAGTTATTAACAGTTGTCGATACACTAAAAGCCCCCCACAAACTCAATGAGGTTGAAAAATAGAAAGAGTTTTAACAACATTGAGTTTGGAATGTAGAAACAGAAAACATGTAGGAGAAAGAGGTTTAGTAAGAACATCTGCCCATTGATCTGCAGCAAGAATATGATATACATGAAGCTTCTTGGATAAGACTTTCTCTCTGACAAAGAAAATATCAATTTCCATGTATTTAGTTTTGGAGTGAAGAACCGGATTGTGAGAGACTGCAACAACACTTTGATTACCACAGAACAATGTTGGAACCAGAAACGGAACTGACAGTTCAGTTAAAAGTGTTTGAATCCAGGTAAGTTCAGCATGAGCAAGACAACGAAACTTAGCTTCTGTGGAAGATCTAGCAACAACAGTATGCTTCTTAGACGACCAAAATAAATCACTGCACCCGAGGTGGAGCGTCTATCATCAAGATCAGAAGTCCAATCAGAATCACATAAAGCCTTGATGGAAAAAGGTTGTGATGAAGAAGCTGCTTGAAGATGTAAGCCATAATGAACAGATCCCTTTAAATATCTCAAAATGCGCTTAACAACTATCCAATGAGAATGCAAAGGATTGGCCATAAATTGACAAACTTTATTCACAACAAAACTAAGCTCTAGACATGTAATAGTTACATATTGAAGAGCACCAACAACTGATCTATAAAGAGTAGGATCACCAAAATCATCTGAACCACTTTTAGAAAGTTTACAATGAGCTATCATAGGAGAAGACACAGATTGAGCTCCATCCATTTTAGTCTTTTGTAAGAGATCTCTAATATATTTACTTTGAGTTAAAAGAAGAGAGCCATCATTCATAGACTTGATTTCTATACCAAGAAAATAGTCTAACTTTCCCAACTGTTTTAAAGAAAAATTAGAATGAAGTTGAGAAATGAGCTGTTGGATTAAAAGCACAGAACTACCGATAATTATAATATTATCCACATAAACCAAGATGTATACAACATTCTTGTTTACATTGTAGATAAACAGGGAGAGATCACACTTACTGGCAAAAAACCCAAGTTGAAGAAGAGTTGTTTTTAGTCTCTCAAACCACTGTCGTGGAGCTTGTTTAAGCCCATCAATGGCCTTGTTAAGTTTGCATACAAGATTTTTGTCATCATCTTCAAACCCTGGTGGTTGTTTCATGTAGATGGTTTCATGAAGATACTTAAAAAAACATTGTTTACATCTAGCAGAAACAGTTCCCATTTATTTGTAAGAGCAAGAGTGATAACCAACCGTATAGTAACTGGCTTTATCATAGGAGAAATGGTCTCATTAAAATCATAACCAGCAACTTGACTAAATCCCTTAGCCACTAATCGTGCCTTGTACCTGTTAATAGAGCCATTGGCATTCTTTTTAATTTGAAACACCCATTTACAGCCCACTACTTGTCTACCATGAGGAAGAGGAACAAGATCCCAAGTATTGTTATTAATAAGAGCCTCAAATTCTTGTTTCATAGCAGTAAACCATTGCGGATCAGCAAGAGCATGATTGACAGTTTTGGGTTCACAATGTGTCAAAAGAAGTGAAGGATGAAGTTTAGGTTTGTAAATGCTAGACTTAGACCGAGTTTGCATAGGATGAACATTTTGTGACATCCTACAAGGAGAAGTGCCACGAGAAGGAGATACAAAAACATGCCCACCAGAAGAAGACAAAGATGCAGAATTATGTTGAGCAGACAAAACATTGTCAACAGTGTTGTTATAAATAGTGTTGTTATTAGCAGTGTTGTTGTTAGCAGTAGGTAAAACAGACTGAGATGCAGTAAAATTATCAGAGCTTCTAGGAGAAAAAGTAGGAATAGTAGCAGAAGTCAAATAGTCAACAATAGATGAAGAAACAGGCTCATTAGCAATGGAAAACAGGTCATTAAAAGGATATTTCAGCTTATTAAGGACTACATCTTTAGATATAAACAATCGACCACTAGGTGACAAACACTTATAACCTTTGTGAGAACTTGAATAGCCGAGAAACAAACATTCATGAGATCTGAACTCCAGTTTGTGTTTATTGTAAGGTCTAAGAAAAGGATAATATGAGCAGACAAAATTTCTCAAAAAACCATAATCTGGAGATTTATTAAACAAAACAGTAAATGGAACTTTGAACTGCAGTGACGAAGTAGGTAGTCTGTTTATTAGATAAACAGAGGTTTCAAAAGCGAAATCTCAAAACCTTAAGGGAAGAGAAGCTTGTTTAAGAAGAGTAAGTCCTAACTCAACAATATGTCTATGTTTCCTTTCCACAACTCCGTTTTGATGATGTGTGTGAGGACAAATCAACCTATGAATAATACCATGAGTTTGAAAAAATTGAGTCAATGGTCGAAATTCACCTCCCTAATCTATTTGAACACTTTTGATTTTGGAATTAAATTGCAACTCAACCATAGCTTTAAACTACTGAAAAATAGAAGACGTTTCTGATTTGTTCTTCAGAAAATATATCCAAGTAAACTTTGAGAAAGCATCAACAAAGGTTATGTAATAAGAAAAACCATTAGTGGAGAGAACATGAGAAGGTCCCCATAGATCAATGTATATAAGCTCAAGAGGAGTAGAATAGACATTTTGAGATAACAAAGACAATAACCTATGTAATTTATCAGCACAAGCTGCACAAAACTCAAACACACTTTTATTAAGTATGGGAATATTACACTGATTAAGAACAATCTTAAGAACATTAGCATTCGGATGCCCTAATCTAAGGTGCCATAGTGTTTGAGAATTATTACTAAGAGCAATAAGCTCTTTAGACACTGGATTTACAATGGAATAATGATGTACATCAGAATCAACAACATCTGTATTACAAGTGACTTGAGAAACTAAACAAACTGAAGAAGACAAAGTAGCAGCAGATTCATGGGGTTGGAGTTGTGGAAAGACAGAGACCATCAGAGTTGATTGAGCCTTGAAGTAAAATTTCATTGGTTTCCTATGATTTCACAACACAATAATCAAGATGAAACTCAAAAAAGACATGATTATCTTTAGAGAATTTGCTGACACTGATTAAATTCTAAGTGAAAGAAGGTATGTGCAACAAATTTTTAAGAACAAGAGAGACTCCAGGATTGAAAGGAGTGAAAATATTCGTGGAACCTGAGGATTGAACAGGGAGACCTTGACCGTTGCCTATGTAAATTTGATCAAGACCTTCAAATGGTTCTAATTGTTGAATATTTTGAGATTCTCCTGTGACATGAAATGATGCACCAAAATCAAGAATCCATGTAGTGAGATTCGGATTCTGATTTTCAGCGTTAAGTAACATGGCACTTGGATAATGATTCTTATTCTGTGAGACATTCAATCTTGCATTAGAGGTGTTTGATGCATTGTTGCAGAACATAGGTTCTTGAAGACTGAGAGATGGATTAGGTTGATAATCAGAATCATATCTATAATGACATACAACTGCTATGTGATCAAATTTAAAACAAACTTGGCATTGGAAACTAGCTAGCATCCTCTGCCTCTGCTACTATTGTTGTTGCCATGACCTCGACTATTACCACAGCCAAAATCACCATTGCCACGATCAAAATCACTATTATAGCGATTAAAACTTCCAGCACGAAAAAAAATTACCTCGATTTCCAGAGTAATTATTGTTAGAATACTGATTTTGAGAATTGAAACTGTTGGAATTGTGATTAGATCCTCCTTGAGCCATGTTGATTGAGGGAGACAAAGGAGATTCAATTAATCTTCTCCTAAACTTTTGAATGCATGATTCATGTGCAAGTAATAACGCTCCAACTTCACTAATTGGAAGAGGATCAAAATTACTTTCAATAACAGAGATTACTGGACCATACTCTTTTGGTAAACCTTCAAGAACTGCATGTAAATGTTCACGAGGAAGAATAGGATCACTGCAAGAACCAAGTGCATCAACAATACATTTGATGCGAAGAAGAAATTCACGCATCGACTTCTGTTCAAGCATCATCGTTCGAAGCTCTATGCGTAAATGTCATGCTTTTGCACGGGTTTGTTTCTGGAAATACTCGTTTGTTTTTGGAAATACTCGTGAAGTTGCTCCCAAATCTGATATGAATGAACACAACCAATTAATCGAGACAAGATTGACGAAGAAAGCGTCGATTGAAGCCACAATAGAAGTATTTGATCTTGTCGTTCCCAACTGCAATATGCTGGATTTTCATTTCCTGATTGACGATCTTCTTCGATAAGAAACCGCTACGGAATTACAGGATTTGCAACAAAGCGTTGAAGTTTATGCGCCTTAATCACAGTTCAACTTGTTGCCTCTACAAAAGAAAATTAGAATCGTTTAACTTCTCAGAAATTGGATGAAAAGGAGTAGCGGAGGTGGAGAAGACAGAACTTTGAGTTCCCGCCATTGGTGGATCTTCAAGCTCCGGATACCGTAAAGGAATTATACGACCAACAGGAAAAAGATAGAAACAAAAGTCACGAAAAAGAATGAAACGATTCTGTTATTGATAAAACTTTCACACATTTTAGTAAGAGACAAAAGTTTCTTATGTAGACATAATAGAGTGACAGCTGTGCACAACTAACAAATGTCCAAAAGTTATTAACAGTTGTCTATACACTAATATTTGGTATTAAAAAGTATACAAATTTTAATGTAATTTTTAAGACATTTTATATCACTATGTATTATACCTTCAATAATGGCAATGACTTTGGGTTGCAGTAGTGTTGTTGTTGTGTACTACTATTGACTATTTACGATTATGATGCTCCAAGATCGACCAAGATGATGATGACATATTGTGAATGATGAGTAAAAGATTTGAGGTACTATGAAAGATTATCAAAGATGAGTGCCTCCCATCTATAGTTCCTACTCTTTTGATAAAGATAGAGAGAGGATTACTTCATTATTTCCACCAAATTTGAGATTGAGATTTGATATACTTTTGTTTGGATAGAGTTTCTTTAAATTCATGCCTCAGAATAGATATCTCTACAATTATCTTCATCAAATCCTTCTGTTGATATCTTCGTAAAAACATTTTGGTTAATATCTCCATCAAATGTGCTGATCTATTTTTCATCTGAACTCATCTAGTTCATTAATTTTGTATTAAAACAAGAGAAATTGGGCAAAAACCAATGCAAGATTTAAAATTGACATATGGAGCTTCACAATGTACCCAAGAAATACATAGGAGTGAAGGCTTATCACTGCCCTCGTATCCTAATTTTTCTTAGGACTTAAGTCATTGTAGTGTAAATTTCAGTCTCAAGACTAGGTGTTGTCGTATAGCTTGTATTTTGCAAATGGTTGTTTCAGTGTTGGAATTCAGGTATTATGTCACGTTATCTGCATAGCTAAAAGCATAGAAAAATATGTTGAATAAGTTTCCAGCCATATGCTATTAAATTGTCGTCTTGAATCCTGTAAATTAAGAAGGATGTTGATTTGACAGGTAAACGAACTGGAAATGGAAATATATCCTGTGCTAGATGAACTAGCCTCGTCTATCAGTACTCTAAATCTGGAACGTGTTCGGAGATTTAAAGGCCACTTGCTTGCTTTGACTCAACGAGTTCAGAAGGTTGATCAATGTAGAATTATTATCCTTGATTACTACTCTCATTTGTCTAGCTTTCTACTATCTGCAACTAGTAACATATTGTTAATTCCCAGGTTCGTGATGAAATAGAACATCTTATGGATGATGATGGTGACATGGCTGAGATGTGTCTAACTGAGAAAAAGAGAAGATCTGACAGTTACACTTCTAATGATTGTTTTCCAACTCATGCATCTGGTAGAGTGATTTCAAAATCAGCTCCTGCTTCACCCGAGCGAACAATTAGTGGAGTTCAGATGTTGCAAAGGGCTTTCAGCAGCATTGGAAATTCTAGTAAACATGGTAGTCTAAATGGTTCGTCTGATAATGGGGAAAGGATTGAGCCACTGGAAATGTTGCTTGAAGCATACTTTATTGTTATTGATAATACTCTTAACACACTATTATCGGTATGAGAAGTTTGACCTACTCAACTGTAGCATTAGATTCTACCCATGTTGCATATAACGTAGGGTATCTGTATGTTGGATTTCGTAGTATTTGGTAATATAACTAGGTACTTATATAAACATTAAATTAGCTCAGGCATGCCTTCAGCCAATCAGCTGTTGCATTATGATCTTTTTCTAATGAGTAGTAGCCACAGTGACATTTGATTTTAACTAACAGCATATGGTTTTATTATATAGTCATGGTGCTTCATGCAAATGCTAAGTATATTTTTTTTTCTACTGGTAATGCAGCTCAAAGAATACATTGACGACACAGAAGATTTTATCAACATAAAATTGGTATGCTGAGATTAACAATTTGCAACATTCTGCTGACTATTCCTTTATTTCTTTGATGCTCTAAACTGTGTCCACATACTCTATTTATTACAGGGAAATATTCAAAACCAGCTAATACAGTTCGAGCTGCTTCTTACGGCTGCCACATTGGTAGCTGCAGTATTTGCTGCTGTAGCGGGTGTATTTGGCATGAACTTTGAAACCACAGTTTTTGCCTATCCATCTGGATTCAATTTGGTTTTGGTAATTACTGGTATTGCTTGTATCGCATTGTATTTCGCCCTCCTATTTTACTTTAGGTACAAGAAAGTCCTTGCAGCTTAAACTTCAACAGCAATAAATTGAGTGTGCCTTCTACCAAAGCCATATTGGTCAAGGTGACAGCTTGCAGCCGAATATAACATCTATCTGCTTGTGGAAGATAATTTACTCATAATTCACTGCTTCAACATGGCTGGATACATTGAATCTTTCACCATTTCAATCAAGATGCCATTGTTATACTTGGACAACTATCCATGGCGCAGGCCAATGTCTCTATAATCACGTGATATATTGAAGGAGTCATAACCTTCCCATCTCGGCTCTTCTTGTACTCAAACAACAAATTTGAAGGATCAAAAGCAGTTAGATTTACAAACCCATAGTCGGAGTCTTTAAAGATGCTCCATTTGGTTTTGAGGGAAGTAAATGTTGAAAGGCTTGCTCCACCACCACCGGCAACAATACGTATGGTCCCTTTAAGGTTCCCATATTGTGGTATTTCTCTTCATTAGTGCAGATATTCTGTTTCAAAATGTAAAAAGGTACTTGTTAGTAGAGAAAATACGCATTGTCGTTCCAATTTTCAGGTTTAAATGATGCTATTTTTGGCCTGTAAAATGGTATTTGTTTCATTTTTGTCAAGAACAGCATAGTAGGGATTAGGGAAGAAATTTTGATTTCTTAATGCCTAATTCTGGATGTTGTGTTGTTAATGTACTTATTAGCTTTAATTAAAAAAATTGAATGGAAGAAAGCACAATGTTGAAAAAACCTGGTATATGGGGCATGTCCTCTGATAATTATGCACATGGCCATATATGGCAATTGTCCACCTTATATTTCTGCCATAGCTTTTGAAGGCTCTCTCTACCCATTGTATTGTTCTGAGCCTTCTCTCCAATCATGTTCAGTGTCAGCAATACAGAAGCGCAACATGCCATAGTCAATTAAATACCTGGTGAAGAGTGTAGAAATGCAACATGTTCTAAATACCTGATGAATTCTGTCGAACATTCTCTACTACCTAAAGCTTTGATACCAAAAGCCACCATTAGTGAACTTTATTGTAAAATTGTTGCAATGGCTCATTACTTTCACCTTTCAACCAAGTTAATTATTAAAAACTACTTTTTTGCCATTACTAAAATAATAGTTCCGTATCACTAAGCTTTACATATTGAACCTACTGCTATGTATGAACCCTTAATTTAGATCTGGATGTCTATCACGGACGGGGCTTAATAGGAGTTGGTATAGGCTATGATCCCCCAAAACATTTTTATTATATATATAAATTTATTATATGGATTCACACAATTTAATAAAACAAAATTTTATAATTAATAGATTATTTTAAGATATATATTTTTTAAAGTTTTCATATAAATACATGGATAACAACTATTTACATATCTATTATAAATTTTTTTTGTTATTTAATATCATTTATTTTCTATGTTTTTATGTGATTGATGTAAATAGATTAGATTAGATTATAAATTATATTTTTAGAAGGTCTATAAATTAGATTGAAATTATCATTTATTAAATATTATTTTTTAATAGGTACAATATTTATGGTTAAGAACAAGACAATTGATATTTTTTTCAAAAGAAAGATTATTGATAAAAATAAATATGATATTTCTTCAATTTCAAAAGAGCAAATAGTTACATGGGATGAACAACCTTTCAATATTCCAAAAAGTATAAATAGTGAATTTAATGTCAATTCTTTAGAACTTTCCTAGAAAATGTCTTTAAATTTGAGAATTTCCTGTTAATCAAAGACATAAAATTCGAAGAACATATTTAAAATGGGATTCATATTAATGTCATCTTGAAAATTACTTCTTTCTAGAAATAAACATCTAAGAAGATTTCAACTATAACATTTATTCTTGACATTGTTACTTTAAAAACTTGTCAACTATATATGAATTATGTGAAATTTTAACGAAAACAAAAAAGACAAATACATATTACTTGATTGATCAAGTAATTCGTTTAATATTGACTCTTCCAAATTCCACTGCAACTTCAGAAAGAAAATTTTCTAACAATGAAATTAATCAAAACAAGATTATATTATTTAATTATTATTTAAATATTAAATTTATTTAATACATAGTTTTTTCTAAAAATTTAGTCAAAATACGCCACTTATGTCAAATAACTCACTAATGAACTGCATATTTTAGGAAGTGATGATGATAAGATCAATACAAGTTGGTGGTTCATTTTGCCCTACTCTTATGTTGATAGCATTCCCCTATGTTTATATTTTAACTGTTATTCCAAAACAAAAAAGCTCTAGGAACATTCCCAGCTCCCTCCCCCCCCTAATCACTTCGCAACTAAAATTCTGGAAGAGTTTTCATACATCTTCGAATTAAATTTTCAAAAGTGATTCGTAAACCCCTTCTGGGTTAAACGGATATAGTTTTGGAATAATATTTTAAAAAAAGTAGCATCATTAACAAAAAAAGAGATGGTGCAAATATTGAAAGCCTCAATACTATATCTTTCTAGAACTAATTTGATTATTTACTCTTTATTCAATGACATTGTAACTCTTGGTAATTCATTTTGTTCATACCCAAATCATGAAAAATCATCAAAAACCAACGGAAGATAACCTTTCTACACGGGAAAACTCGTACAATTTACAAAATTTATTTTGGTGATTATCATCTCAAATGGAGGTCATAATCATACCAAACGTTAGCCCTATTTGAAGCACGGGTGTAGAACATGGTCTGTGCCAACACACCACATTCTCCTCCAGAATCCATGTACTCGTAAAAGGATCCTGTTCCAGGCCAGTCTCGCTCATGGTTCCCACTGTAAGGGCAAATACACCACAAGAGTATCATTATTAAAAATAAATAAAATAAAACACATCCTAGACTAATTTTTTGGTACGCTGTATAAACTCCTTGCAATCATGTAAGGAAAAGCTGATGCAATTGGCTCCACCTGTGCTGTAAATTGATCCCACTGAAAAAGGTAACCATTTGCATAACTTATATCTCCAATATGAAAAACGAGGTCAATGTTTTCTTAGTCCTGGATAAGCTGCAGAGCAGTGTTAATTGAGCTATGCTGGAAATTTTTGTATTCGTTGGAACCATCAACTTCCTCCTGCATGGTTTAACTATGCATCAAATACTCAGAATTGAGTAGCGAAACGATTGTGGTTCACACTGAGGGCAACATGATCTCATATGCAGAAGGTTATAGTGATGTTTAGTCTCTACAATTGTTGATATAGCGGGAAATTATAGACCAATGTGGTTGATGCAGCCACAATTGCAACTACTGTACTGTTAACAATTATATCTTACACCTAAACAATTATACACTTAATATGCAGAACACATGAAACTATGGCTGCGTCTTGAAGAATGACTAAGGAAACAAGTCTTATTATAAGCATATTCATTCATTCTGCAGTATATTCTTTGGTTTGATACCATAGACTAGAAATTTGAATGGCAAAGTAAGATAGAATTGATATAACACTGAGTATAAGCATATCACAATTTTAGATATCAAATTATCAGAGTATAATAGGACCAACGTCACTGAGAAACATGACAGATTCCATCCATCGAATATATGCATGCATACTTTTTCGTAACAGTTTAAACCTTTCTCATATCTCCAAATATGATTACACGTTGTAAGGACTTCTGTCCAGGAAAAGAAGGTGCTCTGAACTGATAGTTTCCGCTCCAGATAAATGTAGCATTGTTTAATTTGTGTCCAATCTTGTACTCATATCTGCTCAATCAACAGAAAGCACAGTTAAATTATCATGCCTTCATTATAACAAACATAATTTAAGTAGAAAATATGGTGCAACACAACAGGTTTTGCCTAGTTAGGAGATCGATGACAAAAGAATAGTTGTTATTTTTCATTGGCTAACAGGTCTAAATCTACCTGAAATCTATAGCATATAGTGATATGCAACAAAATAACAACAAATCTACTAGGTGGTGTTCAACCATAATAGATAACAGTTTTAAATAAAAATTAATGGCTTCAGAGTCAGATTCTCACAAAATTAATGAAAAGGTTACTATAAAGTAAAACAAATCTGAATATCAGATTTATGGATATGCCGTACAACTTTCCAAGGGAAACAGAAAATTAAAAAGTGCTTAAAACTAGGCCTAAGCTAGAAATAACATACATTCTGTTGGGCCACAGTTCTTTTAGATGACTTGTGTGTATGTATCCAAGGTCACACCATCCCACTGTTCTTGCTGGTGCACCTGTTCATAGATAGATAATGTTAATGAGCAACCTTTTTGGAAAAAAAAACATCAAACTGAACTTTCAAGAAAACTGATGCTCCCAGTGGTGGACCAAGCACTTAGAAGTAGAAGGATATGAAGCATGAACACTTTATGTGCACATCAAATCTCGTTCTCTTATCCTTTAGGTGTCATTGCCATGTCGCATATTACATGAACTTTCACATGACATACAGTGATGTGCTCCTTTTGATCAATAAGAGCTTTGAGAGCTACTTCAAATTTTGTGAATGACAGAAAAGTATGATGGACAGGAATATGCTTGATTTCCTTCTGTTATACTGTAAAGGGTGTTTGAATTTGTTAATAGGTCAAATCTATTCCTACTCTTGCTGTCTGCATCTAACAAGTTAATCTTCTGTCACTCTTTCCTTAAATCAGTTCAGAATTAGGTAAAGTTGGCAAGTGCTTTCTATACACCCCAAGCAAACCTAAAGGGTTTGTGTGACAGGACATTTTGTCGAGAAAATACAGACTTACACCTAACAGTTTAAGATCTGAGAATGAATTAGTTCTTGACAAGAATATTCAGAAACAAGAAAATAAAGTTTTAGAAAGGTAGTTGGTACACCAGAGTGTATGCCCCATTTTTTTGTTTCTTTATAACATACTTTATATAAAATATTCTGCTACACTTTTCTCCCTTTTCCAAAAAACAGATTTTACAATGAATATTTATATATCTAAACCTGTACAATCTCTAAAAATTCTTTCGTGTAACATTGTAGATTTCAAATCCTAGGTTAAAGTACATAACAAAGAAGTTTGAACAACAAGATAAATATATTGCAACTCGATAAATTTACAAGTGGTTGACTTCCCTTACCACACATGCTTTCGTTAGTGAAAGTCAGTGTCTTGGAGAGGCATTTAGCTATTTCATAATAGATAAGCAAATTAGGAGTTTTGGAGAGGCATAAAATTGTTACTAAATATGTAGAATTGGTCAATGTAATTGAAATTACTAATTATAGGATTATCACCATATGAAGCTTGGACACGCCTCTTCAATGTAGTGTCCATATATCCGACACATATTGGACACCGACACTCCTACGACACTCGTATAACACATATCAGTGGAATATTCAAATTCACTAAACTTGTTTTTGTCTTTGACACAACTCCAACACAATATTAACGAGGAAAGACACAATAAATTTCTTTTGAAAATAGAAATTAACAAACTTATGCAAGTTTTTATTATAATTGTAGAAAAAAGGAACAAATCCTATATAATCAAGAATATTAATGTATTATTAAGGACATTTTTATTCCTTCTCCTATCATATCTTTATATATTGTGGAATTCTTAGAGGTTATTAATTCTCTTTTCACTTTTGGACTTCAGATGGAAGGGTTAAATTTAATTTTGTATCAGGTACCAATACATTTTTTTATACTTTGACTAACTTTTTCATAAATGATTTAGAATATATAAATCCTAATTGTTAATTTAAATCATTCAAAATTATGTTTAACATATGTGTGTGTGTGTGTCGCCGTGTCCAACATTTTAGAAATTACTAGTGTCGCAATCCATACCCATGTTGTATCTGGCTTCTGTGTGAATGTCTAGGCTGTCACAATTGTCACTTTTCCTTCAAATCTCTTACCCTTTTCCATTTCTTCTTTTTATGCAATCAACCCAGCTCAGATAAAAGAAATAGCCTTTTTGTGTGTTTGATATAGAAATGACTCAAATGAAAGAAGGAAGATCAACCATTTAAGGAGTTTAGTCTCGTATGATGAGATGAATGAGAAATATAACTCTGACTAGAGACGAGTATGCAAATTTTCAAAAAAAAAAATAACACATCTCTCCCTTTCAACAATTTGCAGTTGCAGATCACAAATCTCAGCCATCTATTAAAAACTTAATATATCTGACAGATAAAATAAGTTGTCCACCTGTACAGTAGTTTATATTTGTTAACTGAAGCCTTGGTGTTAAACATTGTTGTTTGTTAGTTAGAGTGAGAGTGGCATCTCTGGTTTTTGTTCCCACGATTTCTCTCAAACTATTATCCTGTGAAATATCTTTTCCCTCAAACTAAAACCACCCTTTTGACTTCAACAAACCAATTAGGATTATTGACAGGTAAGTGAACTCTAATCTCATCAACTTGCTAACAAAGTTGTGGTTGCCTTTGATATTCTATAATTTGCCACTATCCTTTTGATAGTATAAGAGATACTTGACGGTGTATGACTAAGTTTTATAGAACTGCAGTTTGAATTTGCAACAAGAATATAGTCTATTTTTGTAACTACTACATATATAGGATGTGGTGTAATTAATCAAAGCTCATGCTCAAACAGCTACCTGAAATGGGAGAGTCTAAGTTTGTCTCCTTGCAGTTCTATTGGTTAGTTCCGTGCTCCAAAGGGTGTGGTCACATGGAGATCAGCCTCTTTGAAAAGTTGCTGTTCATAAGGCAACAGTGTCACTTCTTGACCTTGCTTACATCAAAGCACCTCCAGCTATTCTTGGACAAGAAGTAAGTTTTAACACTGTAAATTCATCAGTAGTGTGACTTGTAAAACTCTCTAGATGATAACCAACTTTTTAAGTTTACATATTATTGCTACATTGCATATTGCATCATTGCTGATGTATGTTTTGCTGGATTCTTTTATAGGGGCAAACTGTTGAGTGGATAACCCTGGAGTACAGTTCTCCAATTCCATCAATTGATGATTGGATTGGAATCATTGGAGTATTCTCTCCTGCACACTTTAGGTAACTTCAAAATAGATGCCTACCTAAAATCTTGCTTTGGAGTCCTGTAAAGGTTCTATTTGATTGTTTCACTTAAATTCTTGCCTTGTACAACCAAACCTGGTTGCTGAGTTTTAACTGATTGATCCTGTTTTGGGCATTTCAGTGCTTCCACATGTCCAAAAGAAAATCGTAGAGTCTATCCACCACTATTGTAAACTGCATCCATTAAGGTACCACTGACCTGTACTGTGTTTTTGTAATGACATTACCATAATTGTTTTGTAATGACATAAAAAAACCAACTCCCTCACCTGATTTTCCTCATTTGTATACTGGTGTTATGGACGGCACACATTTCTTTTGGACTTATGTATGTTTATTTTAACTCCAGTGGGGTGTTTTTCTTCCACACCATCCTGTAGCAACAAGCAGCACAAAGAATGGAACCTGCAAGAACAGAGATGCCCTTGCCTGAAGCAAGGTCAACCTGGCACACATCACATATGAAAATGACAGGTTTGATTCTTGAGTTGTCATGTCATGTGTTCCTAATCTGTAAGACATGCCAAGTACTAACGTTTAGGAACAAGGAATGTTTACATGAAATGGATAACTAACAACTCAGTGTATGCTTGGTTATGTTTATGTTGTACTCACATCAGCTTATAAACAAGAGCTTCCATAGAGAACTTGAGAAAATTAATTATTTTCTCCAAAAAAAATAAAAAACTATATTGTTCCCTCTTGCAAATCCTATTCTATTCACTCAGTTTAAACTTGATAAATTAAGGCAAATCACCTGCTTTAGCTAACTAAAGTATAAAACTCTTGGTTATTATAGTTATAACATGATATAAACTAGTTAAGTATCTCAGAATTTTGTGACGAAGCTGTAAAACCTTTGCCCTCACTATTTGCAACGGATATAGTACACTGCTAATAAAGTCTCAATTACTACCAAACAGTTTCGAGCTATTAAAGAAAACATACAAGGCTGAATCAAAATATTAAACCTGAACAGACAAGTCCGGGGGAAGAACAATCTCTTGCTTCAAGCCAGGTTCATTTTTAATGCTTAATTATAATTTGGTTCAGATAAAAATAATGATCTCTACTATATGACCTCTACTATGTGTGATGGTATTAATTTGTGCCTGTTGCAGGTTACTTCATACTTCATAAACAGTTATCAAGAAGTGTAGCAGTTCCTTAATTCAGAGTGTTTAAATTTCCAATCTTACTTACAAGAAGACAGCTGAAAATGCTTATATTGCATTTGCTGGTAAAAGAGTAATAGAACAAACATTGAATAAGACAATATCCGAAGATTCACAGGTAGCTGAATATTTATTCCATAAGGGCTTAATTGATTCAATCGTACCGCATAATCTTTTAAAGGGAGTTGTGACTGAGTTATTTCAATTCCATAATTTCTTTTCTTTGACTAAAAATGAAAGAAATTAAGGAATTGAAATAAAAAATGAAAACATACAAGATAAAAGTAATAAAATAAAAGAAGACAGCAATCAACCACCAAAATGGAGGATGGCAGAGAATAAAATGAAAGAAGAAATGAACGCATTTAGCCCAAAATGAAAGAAGAAATGAACACATTTGGCCCAAAATGAAAGAATTAGCTGGATAAAAACTTAATGAATGAAAGAGTGTCAAATAATTGCTTTTTGTAACATCAAGGCAAAAAGAGGAGAAAAGAGCCTTGTTGAGAAGAACCCTCCAAGCCTAAACTGAGTGTTATTATTCAAGTAAATTAAAAATTAAAGTGTACCAAAGTTGGTGAAATTGAAGCTCACTTTTTGAAAGAATCTGCAATATTGAAACCGTCCTCAGCCTTCATTTTGAGTTTTTTTTTTTTTCAGACATGATGGTTTGATCCCTATATGAAGTAGCCAGTTAAAAAGTTCATGCATTTAAGCCAGCCCAGTTCTTGAAAGCAATAAGTGCTTCCATTTTTCTAAAATTTCTTTTCCTTAACTTTGCCACCCTGAGCTTTTTATGGGTCTCCATGAATGCTTGCTTGTATCTCCACTTATCAACAAATATTTTCATCTCATTAGCTTTCTCCACAACTTGCATAACAGCGTCAAAGAAACCTCCCTTGACCATAGCATACAGGAACGCATCAACCAAATTGTGGTCAAACTTGATCCCCTTCTGCCCATCCATGGATAGCTTCCTCTTAACCTCGTTCCACAACATCAGCACGAGAAAGTATTTCTCAGCCAAGACATATCCATTAATCATAGACAAGTATGTCTGATCATTTGGCTCAAACTGCAGGAACATCATCCTTCTGAAAGTTCTTCTCGCATCTTCAAGTCTCCCAGCTTTACAGAAAGCATGGATGATAGAATTCCAATCATGAGTACCTACATCAATCCTGGGATCCTCAACCACCTCATCCAAGAAAGCTGCCATCAACTCAGGCCGATGTTTCTCCATCAAACCTGTCATTATAGTTAAGTAACTCCCTTTCAAGTCAGGAATCCTTGCCTCTCTCATGTCCCTAAACAGTGAAAACGCTGACTGAAAATCTTGGCTGCACATGGATGCTTCTATCAAAGCATCATAGGTTCCCATATCCAACTGAAGACCTGAATTACTAATCTCCATCACCAATTGAGTAGCCTCAGCAGTTCTATTTTCTTTACAGTAAGCCTTCAAGATAGGTACATAGACCCCAAGACCCACAGAGGCCCCCTGAACATTCATCTCATCAAGAATACTATGTGCTTTATCAGATAGTCCAATACTAACACACGCATTAACAATACCATAGCCTATACACCTATCAACCACAATATTTGAACCCTCTATCTTCTGAGCTTCAACAATCAAATTAGCCAACCCCTTTATATTTCCCTTCTGAAAATAAACCTTAATCACTTCACAGAAAGTTTCAATACCAAAACCCCAATCCTTCCCACCTCCATCATTCAGAAATCTAACAATAGTTGCCTCCACAGAAGCCAGATTCCCTGACTTAACATAACCCTTAATCAAATTACAATAAAAACCCTTCTTGTTCGAACAGCCGAACCTACCCATCAAAACTTCTAGCTCCCTAATCTTCTCTTCCAACCCCTTGAGTGCATACAAATACCCCAGAAACCCAAAACTGAACTCATCAGGCCTAACCCCTAAACTTGACATTGTCCCCACAATTCTCTCAGCATCACTAACAGACTCAAGCTCACAGCAGCAACCTTCCAGGGCAGCATTGCAAGCACCAACATCAGGCTTCATGGACTCAATTCTCTCCTCAAGAGCTACCCTACAATTCTCCTCAAAGAGTCTCAGGAAAGCAGCAAGATTACCACAGTTCCTACTGATCTCAACAAGCACAGGCCCCCAAACATGAAAGGGAACAAAGAACCTGAACCTGAGCATGGACCTGACAAGGGCAAAGGCAGGGGCCGCAGTGTTGGCACCCTTCATGGAGAGGAGCAAGTGGTGGAGGGTGTCATGTTGGAGCAGCAAGGGGTTCTTCTCCATGAGGAAGAGAGCAGAGGCAAAGGCCCTCTTGAGGTTGAGGGTATCACCAAGGGAGGAGAGGTGGGAGAGGAGGGAGTTGGTGAGGGGTTTGGGAGGGAAGGCTTGGTGGGTGGTGAGGGCCTTGAAGGACTTCCATGCCTCATCAGTGTTGCTGCTTAGGAGGGACTTTTGGAGGGTGGTTTGGAGAGTGGAGAGCTGGGAAGAGGAGACCAAAGTTGGGGACTTTGGGGAGGCTTCTGAAATGGGTTGCTGCTTGTTTTTGGTGAGGGCAAAGATTGAGGGCTGGAGGAAGGAGTAAAGGGTGGGGGTTTCAGGAGTGGAGGAGAAGAAGAAGCCTCTTTGGGGAAGAACAAAGGACACAACTCTCTTTCTCATTCTTCTTCATTCATCCGATCATCATCATCACTACTCTTTTCTTAATTTTCTCACTTTTCATCAAACCATCGGGGAAGAGGGCTCTTTCTTCACAATATCACTGTTTATTAAGATACATTTAATGTAAGCTGGAATAGCTCAGTTGGTTAGAGCGTGTGGCTGTTAACCACAAGGTCGGAGGTTCAAGCCCTCCTTCTAGCGTGAATTTTAGATTGTTTTTGTGATTTTTTACAATACTTAGAAAAAATGTATTTTTAAGTAACTTATATTTTTTTTTTTGAGATAACAAATTAAATGAGTAATAATTGATTAAAACAAAATGTATGTTTTTTTCTCCAAAACTCTTTTTAACACTAAATAATTTTTTAATAACTTAAGATAATTGATTAAATATATTAGAATCAGATTTTAATAAAAGTTTCAAGATTACTGTAAATTGAATCAATGTTCTAATTTTTTAGAACAATTATTATTTTTTCAAGAATATGATTTCGAACTTTTAGAATACTATCCAAAAGCTTTCAAAATACTATTTCAAGAGAGAAAACAAGATTTAATCAAGACTCTCTTTTTACTAGTTTTCTTCAAGAGTTTTTAAAATTGTGTGCTAGGATTGATTAAGCACTTGTTGCTTTTGTTTCATCATGTTTTTGTTGGGAGTTAATCCCTTTCTTGTATTCTCTTGTTGTGTTAAGAGTTGAATTCATATTCTTCTTGACTTGACTCAAGAGTTGATTGGTTTGTTTTCTTTTGGTGTGATCTAAGATGTAGACATATCCTTCTTGAAATTATTCAGGAGTTAATCTTTGTTTTGTGCTTGTAAAGACATATAAAGATAATGAATCTGTTTGTCCTAAGGTTCAATAGCTAAGATTAGATGTAGGATCTTGTTGATCTAAACTAATATAATTTTTTGTGTGTTCTTTCTTATCCATTCTCTGCAATTTTATATTGTTCTTATTGTATTTGATTTTAAATCACTATTCTACATTAATTTTTATCAATCTTGTTTCCACAAACTAATTGTATCCAAGGTTTCATTTATTGTAGTTTTTGAAACACTTTAAAAAGGGTTAAATTTTCTAAACAGATTTTAAACCCAATTCACCCGCGAATATGAACCTTAGAAGGTTGGATGATCAGTCCAAGAAAATGATAGGAACACAAACCTCCATGGAATAATATTCAACCATGGCGGAAGCACTCATACCCATGGAGAAGCTTGTGGAACTCAGAAACAAAAACAAGTAACCAAATAAAATGAAAAATAGATTAAGATAAGAGAATGGAGAATAACACACCACCTTAAGCTTAGAAACTCAAGGATAAGTACATGAAGATTCACCACTTGATAATGTTTCTCAAGATAAGAATCAAAAGAAGAGAGAAATACCCTTAAAAAACTTTCAAATATAAACTTACAAAAAGATTTATATTCAATATTTAAAAGTGATTTTACAAGAGGGATTAACTCTCTTTTGTAGATGGAAACCATAGGTTTGAAAAGGAAAAGACACCCTACAAGTGTTTAGAAAGATTAGAAACCCAAATGTAAATATAGGACTACTTAAGTCAACTAATCCTATGCTTAACATTTAATTAACTCCTAATTAATCACATGGGTGATTTGTTGAAATTATGAAAAACACATGGGTAGCTCCTAAAATTAAGAAAAAGTTCATCATTACACTTTCAAGAAACACATGTGGCTCATGAGATGGTTAAAAGCCATGTGAAGTAGTTAGTTACAACCATCGTTACACTTATAAAGTGACATGTGTTGGTTAAAAACTCTTCAAGTGACTTCTATACATGTAAATTTCATCCCACAAGTGTCTTCCATGACTCTTGGATTATAGAATATTCCAAGAGAATCAATGAATATTCTATGATATAAGAGTCTTACCTATTAAGAGCTTTTTTATATCTTCTTAAAATTTTGCAAGTATTTCTCTTGTGAATCTTCCTGAATTTTTTTCTTTATTTCTTTTTGTTTTTTTCTTTATCATGCTTCTTGTATTTATTCTTAAAATTCTTTTTCTCTATCTTCAACAAATTATTCCTCATCCTTATTTACATCACCCTCTCCTTGGTTTAGCAAAGCTTGGTTTTTACATCCATTTTTATAACAAAATTTAAAACTATTTTTATGAAAACTCTATAATTATGCAAGAAAGATAAAGAAAAAATAAAATTCTAAGAGACGACCCAATTTATAAAATTTGAAAAAATGAATAAAAGTTTATTAAAGTAATTGTATGAAGTTCTATATTTAGTGTATAAGTTGTTAAACATGTACAAGGATTATGGATGAAAGTCCACTATAGTTCAAGCTAGTGTTTGATTAGTTGCATTTTTTCCAAGTTTGCATAATTTTGTTCAGTGAAATTAGATTCATTGAGCAACCTTATCACTGAATGTGTTGCCTCTAGAACACTTTCGTTCGAAGTGAATAGAATTTTGTTGAGCGAATAAACACTTATATCTAGTATTTGAAATTATGATGTTTTCGTTAATTGAACAATACCTTATCGAGAAATTTGATAATTAAAACTAATATTGGAAATCTTCATGATCCCCTTAGCAAATTATGCTTCATTGAGTAAATTTACTTTGATTCCAAGGTTTCTTGAGAAATTTTTTGTCTCCATTCACATACATTAAGAAAGTTAATTAAAATAAGTGAAGATATATATAACGAAAAACTTTTATGATTAAATCCTCTTGTACTACTTATTTGCCAAAACTATCTAAACATGAACATTTAAGCACCAAAAGTATGGTAAATAATCCAAATTACTAAGCTAAATTGAGAATAAAATATGTTCATCAAGGTTGATGATTCATTTTAAACACCAACGAAAGTCTTAGGAAGTTTGACTTGAGAAGCGATGAATGAATCTCTCTTGGATACTTAGGAACATTTAAAGTCTTTAGAGTTTGCAACTTCAAAATGATGATCGTTGAAGAAGTCATTCATGTAAGATTTAATAACCATAAGCCTCATAGGAATTGTTAAAGCTAAACGATGCATTTACCAATTTTCAAATTAAGCAAAAGGAAGAAAAACAAAAATATTTGTAAGCATCACACACTTTCGTAGAATTTGTTACACCAACATCCAATCTAGCTAAGAAACAAGAATCAATAAACATATTTATTTAGCTTTTAAGGGGTTATCTATTTGAATCTATCATATGTGACCTAATAAGAAATTAAGGACTAGATCAAGCTTTCAAGGGAACTCAACTTTCCTCTCATAAATGAAGTAAATAATTGTCTATGAGTCATTAAATAGATACAAAACATGTAAGAAGATCTTGAACAACTCTAGAATAATGACATTTGGAAACTTGTATAACTATTCAAAGACAAGACAACTTTCAAAGCAATGTTTTGTTCAAAAACAACAAGAAGATATAAAATAATATTGACTTATGCAATGGTTGTAAGACTAGAGGCTATATGAATAGAACAACATGAACCTGTATCAAATGGATGTTAAGAGCACATTCCTTAACAATGTTATAAAGAAAGAAGTGTATATATATATAAATCCTATGGATTTAAGAGTACTACATTTCCTAAACATGTGTCTAAACATAATAAGGTCCTAAATGATCTTAAACAAACTTCTAAAGCTTGATATAAAAAATTTAGTTTTTTTTTTTGTACAAAATGGTTTCACAAGAGAAAATATAGATAATATGTTGTTTTGCACATATTTCAAGTCTAACTTTATTATAATTCAAATTTTGATAGATGATATAATTTTTTTTGTGCTACTAACAAACCTATTTATAAGGAGTTTTCTAAGGTGATGTAGGAAAAGTTTGAGATGAATATGATGGGTGAACTTGAGAGTTATTTATAGGACTCTAGATCAAATAGACGAAAGATAAACTATAAATAAAACAAATGAATTACATGAAGGAGTTTCTAAAGTAGTTCAAATACACAACTTTATCGCTAGATGATTTATTAATTTCTTTATCTTACAATGTCAAGGTCTGACATCATGTTCATCGTATGTTTATGTGAGTGTTTTTAATCCATCCCATGAGAAATTCATTTAACAGTTAAATTAATGTTATCATGATGTTTTATTTATATATATATGCTTTAATAGCTCATAAACTAGATAAACAATATGCTCAATATTATCACATGTTTCAAAAGACACATGAAACTAGATAACACAACTAAGTAGGCATTATGATATAATATGTATTTACCATATCAGTTAAACATTATGAACTTGTTTATGAAAAACTAAAATCAAAGTGCTTAGATAGACATTGTTAGCATGTTTCCTTGTGAAACAAAAAAACTCAAAATGAAAAAAGAGATTGTTAGACTTGGATAATTTGATAGACCTATATAGTCCACTTCAACAATCTAATCTCAACAATCCGACCTTAATTATCTAGCACTATCTTGACAAGACAATCAATATGTTTCTTTTATCATAACAAATGGTATTAAGTTTTGATGAACTAATAATTTCATCTAAGTGTGATAAACAAAACAAAATATGACCTTAGAGTCATCAAACTATAAATCATTGTAATATCTACTCTTTACAAGAGCGTCAGACCATGTAAATAAGAAGTCACATAAGATCAAGCTATAATATACAAGTGTTGGAATCCAAGTGTGAGTTTGAGTCTCACATTGGATAAAAATGAGTGTGTCGAGCAACATATAAGGAAGAAGACCTATAAACCCATTGCCTTAAGGTTTTGGGTTAGAAGTGATGTCAATTACCTTATTTGAGTTGGCTCGTGACTCATCGGTGTCATATCGAAAGACCCAATAGTGGTATAAGAGTCCAGGTTCGGGTTGAGTACCTAGGTGAGGTATCCTAGAATAAGATCATCAGAAAGGTACTCGTGATTAAAAAAAGAGAGGGTGTACCAATGTGAAAAGGACTCACACTTGAAAGGGGAGATTGTTAGGATACAAGTGTGAGTTAGAGTCCCACTTTGGGTAAGAATGAGAAAGTTGAACACCATATAAGTGAAAAAGACCCACAAACCTAATGCCTTAAGGTTTTGGGATGAAGGTAGTGTCATAAACACTTATGTTGTTGTGTTTGTAGCCCATTGTCCTCTTTAGAATCTCCCAACAGTGGTATCAGAGTTGGTGGTTAGCTGGCTAAGACGAGTACAGATAAAATGGGAAGTAGTCTCTATATCGAAAGTCTTCTTAATGGAGGTTTTAGGCAAGTGTGTCCCATTAATGAATGACGTATAAGTAAAAATCCCCACTATGGTACTCATGATATAAAATGCTTCCAATCGAGAGGGAGATTGTTGGGAATCCAAGTGTGAGTTTGAGTACCACATTTGACAGAAATGAGTGTGTTGAGCAACATACAAAGAAGAAGACCCATAAACTTATTGTCTTAAGGTTTTGGATTGTGAGTGGTGTTAATTCCCTTATGTGGGTTAGCTCGTGCTCAATTGTGTTGTATCCCCCGACACATCCCTCCTCAAAAGACCCAATAATAAGACACACAACTCTATGCAAGAATTCATTTTTTAATTCATTAGATTGTCTACAACGCTCATAATCATGAATACCAACAAAGATTCTAAACAAAAAAACTTTTCTGAGAATGTATGCTAAAAAGGTTGCTATTAGTACAAGAAAATTATGTTTAGAGAATAATTGCTTTATACATAGCTAGTTGAATACAATATAAAAGATGTCAATTATAAGAGTACTAACTTTTGAGTAAAGGATCTCTATGCAACCAACAACTTTTTTCTTAATGCCTATAAGTAAAAGTACCTTGACTAATGATATTATGTAAATATGTATCACATAACTTGCATATTGAATTGTTTCTTCTTCTCTAAGTGTTATCTAATGGACACAAAATAGATAATAGAACCTTCTTTTGTGAAGTTATCTTAAAGGTGAGTTTAAAATCAATATCATCTATAAATCCACTAAAATTACCAAAAACTTTAACTTTAAATAAAATATCATACTTTAAAATATATAAATAATTAAACTAAATTAAAAAATAAAAAAATTCAATGAGATAGAATACAAGAAAGAATATATATATATATATATATATATATATATATATATATATATATATATATATATATATATATATATATATATATATATATATAAAAGATCCCATTTTAATGTTGGAAAATTTCTTGGGGAGATTCAACACTCATGAGAAGAAAGCAAACTATATAAGAAACATGACACCACTTTCAACATAAAATCTTAAGGCTTAATGTTTATGTGTCTTTTTTTTTGTTATATACAACTCAACTTTATTATTTCTACTCAATGTGAGACTTTACTCACACTCTTGCACATGAATTCCTAATTGTGGCGTTGACAACATAGTTGCAATCCTATATGTATTCCTGTTGAATGAGGAGCAAAGCTACACAAAGATCATGATGGGAAAAAGGTAGATAGCACACTATTCAAGCAAATTGTTGGTAGTATAATGTATCTTTGCAACTAGGCAAGATATCATGTACTCTGTAACTTTGACTAGCAAGTAAATGGAGAATCCCACTGAGTTACATACGCGCTTGTTGCCAAAAGAATTCTTCGCTATTTACAAGGAACTTAGGACTTGGGATTACATTATAAGAATGGTGAAATGAGTGATTTTGTTGGATTCACATACAGTAATTATGGAGGTGATCTAGATGATAGAAAGAGCATATCTGGTTTTGTCTTCTAAAAAGCAACACGTTGTTACCTTATCTAGTATTGATTCTGAGTTTGTTGCAGCTACAACTTGTGCTTGTAAAGGCATATGGTTGAGAATTTTTTTTAAAAAACTACAATTCAAGCAAACAAAGACTAATACAATTTTTGTGTGACAATAATTCAACAATTAATTTGTCAAAAAATCCAATCATTCAAAAAAGAAACAAATATGTTTATGTGAAAATTTTATTTCTTAAAAGATCTTTATAAAGAAGAAACTATTAATCTAATCTACCGGAAAAAGATGAAACACTTGACACATTTACCAAGACTTTTAAAAAAGTAACTTTTTAAAATTGAGTAAAAATTATTTGGTATCTCAATTATTAATTATAAAAGACTTTATATTTATATAAAATGATAATAAAAATTATTAATGGTCTAATGTTACTATAGTGCAAATTTTCTATTGAATACTTTTAATATTAAGTTGTTTAGTATAAAAACTTAATTCTTAATTATATCATAATATCAAAAGTCTTTTTAATATGTTTATTTAAGAAATTATTTTCTTAAGTCATATAATAATTTTAATTAATAAAAATTTAGTTTGTTGTATCTTTTAAGTGAAATGTAAATATTAAAACCCTTTTCGTTTGTTTTTTAATGTAAAAATTAATAAAATAAAAATAAAAGATAATTGTTGTCTTTGTCATTATATCAGTAGTTTTTTTATTAGTGTAAAAACCACATTCAAATATACATTTTTCAGTATAATATTTTTATAGTTAGTTAAAATTATTAAAAAGTTATTGAAAAAACAAGACATAACAAATTTGAAATGTTAAATAAATTTGAAAATGAATTTAGATCTTAAAAAAGAATAAATTACATTTCTCGTGCCAATTAGGAATAATTTAAAAATATTAAATATTATTTGTCAAAATTGTGTTTCATTTTTGGAACAAACTTTGAACCTATTTCGTTCTTATACTTTATAAACAAGTATAAATGATTTTCAATGACAAATAAAATCATTTATAAAAAAAAGAAAATAAAAAAAAATTAAAAAAAAAATTAAAAAAATTAAAAAAAAAAGTATCAATAAAATAGAAAATTATAAAAAAATTATAAAAAAATACAATTTTAATAAATAATTTAATCACTTAACATCATGAATCCTAAATCTAAACTACATACCCATTTAAAAATAAAAAGTTAGTAATTTGGTCAAACTCCCTTTGCGAGTTGAGTTTTGAGATACCACAAACAATCTGCGAAGTGATCAAGGTTTGGCTGGCAATTCAACTCCTTTATCTGGGCATGGAAACATCTTCATCTGTGTCCAATAAGACCATAACTTTGGAAGAATGGAACGGTTCATCCCCCTCAAAGCTCTCTAAGACTTTCACCATCAAGGCTTCTTCCTCCTCTGTCACCATTACAAGGTACTTCCCTTTTCCCATCATCACCAATTCATCATCTTCAACAACCTCTCTCTATCACCCTTTCTCTTTCTCCTTATTCACAGATCTGGCGCCCGCTTTAGCCATGTTTGGAGACGCTTACTTCAAGCTTTTGTCCCTGAGGCAAGCTTCAATTTTGCTCAACCTCTTCTCTTAGAAATGAAAAAGAACTGAAATTTTGTATGCCACTGCTATTTCATCATGTGGGTGTTCTTTAAGTTCATCATTGTTGAAAAGGGTTTCTCTTTTTTCTTGTTGCTGATAACATACAGGGTTTTCCAAGCAGTGTGACTGCAGATTATGTTCCTTTTCAAATATGGGACTCATTGCAGGTAATACCAAATGAGAAACAGTGTATTGAGTTATTATGATGAATAAATAGTGTATGTACTGAGGGTGCAAAATGTAAATGGATTTAATTGTCTAAAATCAAATTGTGGTGTATGACAAGTTAGTAGACTTTAACAAATCACCTTAAAACTCAAACTTACCAAGATATTTTATCGGTTGATGGTGTAAAAAAGTTTATACTTACATTACATAGAAATTGAACACTATCATTATATCAAAATCATGTTGTTCTTGAGTTATCATGGATTCACTGTGGCAGGGCCTTTCAACGTATATAAGGACCATGCTTTCTACCCAGGTAAGGTCCTGTTTAACTGATTGTTTATTTACAGTGTTTTTCATAAAAGACTTGAGTACGTGAGTGGTCAATGAAATCCCTTTCAGGCTCTCCTGAGTGCTATTGGGGTTGGTGAAAAATCAGCTACTGTCATTGGTGCCACTTTTCAGGTATTAGCTGTTATATTCTGTATTTACTTTAGTAATGATTGAAACCTAGTCTGTTGAATGGGGCTTGTGAGTTCAAGCCTTTCGTGTTAACTTTATCTTGTTTTCGTACGTTTAGTCTTCTCTGTTTCTTAGGCTGCAATTTGTTATGCATTGACAGTAGGATATTGAACTTTGAAACTGTTTCCAGTGGTTTTTGAGGGATCTAACTGGTATGCTTGGAGGAATCTTGTTCACTTTTTACCAGGTATGGGTCTGTACAAACATGTTCATCTATCCTTCTTAATTTTGAACTGAAATGTTGGTACTAGCTTTATGTGGACCATCCGATTGGCTTATGCTGCTTCTCTCTTTTTTGAATGATTCTGAGACCATTCTTTTTTTCAGTTATAGTTATATTTATCCTATATACTGCAGGGATCAAATCTTGATAGCAATGCAAAAATGTGGCGTTTGGTAGCAGATTTTATGAACGACCTTGGTAGATTCTTTCACATTCATCTTTTAAAAGGAGTAAAAAAAATTGTGCAGGCATTTTCTACATGCAATCTCTCTCTCTCTGTAGTATAGACATAAGCCCAAAATAGTTCTACATACGGGAGTCCTGGTTTATTAGTATGTTGATTCAAGGATTGAGATTGGGAATAATTAAAGGATTGGGAGCAGAAGTATGGATATATTTGTCAACAAATTCTTCAAAGGAGTAAATTTCCCTTAAATCATTTGAGCACAAAAGTTACTTGAATGTTTTACTTGGTTTGCGGATAGATTGAAGGTTCATGTTCATGCTTGTTTCATTCTCCACTTGCCACAGAATAACATTGTCTGTTACAAGTTACAACTAATACTTTAGATGTAACCCTAATCCATATTTGATACAGTGTCAGAGTGCATGAGATTTATCATATGTGGGGTACTACTAATCAAAATACTCACATCACAATTAGGCTATATATCTAGTAGGCATTATACATTGTCAAATATTTAAATGGAAACTTTTAGATATGCAGGATACGGAAGACAATGAAGTCAGTCTCTTCTCCTTGGATAGTGAAGGAGGAGAGACTTCCCTAATTTCTTCTAACTGTTACTATTTTACTTAACAAATTAAAAAGCGGAATTAAAGAGATTGTCTCCTAAGAAAGCAATTTGAGTTTAGCTTTGTTTTTTCCTTTTGGAAAATTATATTAGAACTACCATTTTTTTTAATGGAATGATGTTTTATGTGAATATTGTCCTGGTTAAGCATTAGCAATGTCTTCCAAATTAGTTGACCCTGTTGGATATGATTTTTTATGTTCTCAACTAACATGAATATTGCTGCAGATTTGCATTCATTATATCTTTGATTTCACATAGGTAGAGTTGGATATGCATTTCTTGTGAGTTTATTGATAATATACTGAGACTATAAGTAAAGGAGAAATTCTACTTGAAACATACTTTACTTTGCTACTAATTTCTAAATTTCTTTATATTTGCTTTGTTAAACTAAAAATTAATAGTAGCTCAAAAAGTGCATCTTTCCAAGAGGCTGCATTGTGTTGAATTCGATCTTTCATATTTGTGTATCACATGATTTGTTAAGATTATTTCATTATTTGCAGGAATGTTAATGGACCTCATTTCTCCATTGTTTCCGTCAGCTTTTGTGTTTGTTGTTTGCTTGGGAAGCATTTCAAGATCTTTTAGTGAGTTCCTACATTGCTGGAAGTTCAAAACTAAATCACTAATCACTAATGCGATTTAAAGTTAGTTGGTGGTTGTAGATTTTCCCCCTTCTTTTTCCATGTAAGAAATATAAGCTAGTGTGACTTCATGATCTGTCATTTCCTAATAAAAAAAGCTGTTCCGCAGAAATATATGTTGAGTTATCCAAGATGAACACACTTTTCTCTTTATTTCCTGATTGACATTTTATTTGTTACTAATTCCATTTTGTTTATATTTTCTCTTAAAATATGATTTTGAAATAGCTGGTGTTGCTAGTGGAGCCACTAGAGCAGCTTTGACTCAGCATTTTGCTCTTCAGGATAATGCTGCCGATATATCTGCTAAGGTACAAGTAACATTTATTATGATAGTTTATATTTTTAGCTGATAATTATGTCTTTCTTCAGTTGGACACATTCTTTATATATGTATATTTTGACTTGTTAAGATTTACCTATAGGAAGGAAGTCAAGAAACTGTGGCAACAATGATTGGCATGGCATTGGGCATGCTTGTTGCTCGCATTACCATTGGATACCCATTAGCCATTTGGTTTTCATTTTTATCTTTGACAGTGTTTCACATGTACGGTAAGTCTCTAAATTGTAATTTGTTTCATGCATATCCTTTGCATTTTAGAATTTTGAAGAACAGTCTGATATTAGGTATCAACCTGTCTCTACAATACTGCTTTTGGTGTACAAACTACAAGAAAAAAAATGAGGGAATCCATGGGTACATTTACAATTTCCAGTAGTAAAAGGAGGTTTTAGATTGATGGTATTGGCATGCAAGCACTGATATAATTAATCAATTTTCTTACCAGTGTGTTTGGGACAAATATGTAATTCATTTCTTTCCTAGATAGACTATAGTTGCTTTTTATTGCAACTAATGTTTAAATCTTGTGAAGTATTTGTTAGTGGTTTGTGATAGAATGAGTATTTGCTGCTATTAATAAGATTTAGGGATGACAATTAAACTCGCACCCGTGGGGATCAAACTGTACTCATCTCAAGTTTGACGGGTAAAAAGCGAGTTGACCGAGTTCGGGTTCGGATTTTGGGTTTTCCTGTTTTAAGAAATTGGGTTCGGGTTCGGGGATGGGTAATGCAATCCCTACCTGCCTCTGTACCCATCTCCGTCCCGTTTTTAAATTTAAAACTAAACCTTAAAATTAACCTTATTTTTACTCAATGTTTTTTTTTTTTTTAATTTTCACACATAAAGAGCTATCGTGTCTTTTTCTATAACTCTATTCTTAGTGTCTGTTCCACACTCTTATCTTTTTTTCCACCCTTAACTCATTCCTTCAACTTCCTTAATTTCATTAACCAGTTCAATATACTCTTATCATTATCCTATCCTCTACATATTTACTTTTTTCAGTCCCTTCAACCAATTTGGTAAACGCATAAAGTTAGTTCTTTACTTCTTTTTCAATGACGCATTTTATTTTGAATTATGTAGATGAACTAATGGAGAATGACATTATTTCTAATTTAGAAGATGATTATTAGATTATCTAATATTTGTTTGTTTGGAATTTTTTTTTGTTTTATATAGTGTGTTTTGAAAAATTAATAGTTGGAAATCATTTATTTATTAGTGTTTTTAAATATGTATTTGATATTCATTTTGAAGGATTGTTAGACTTTATATTATGTGTTTTGAAGATTGATAAATTAAACTTGATATGTATAAAACAAAAAAAAACATTATCAAACACTTTTTTACATACATATTATAATGTAAAAATGATAAACTAAAATATATTTCATCAGTAAAATAATTTAAAATTTGTGACATTAAAAATATTAATTTATGTATAAAAAAATAATATATAAAAGAAAAAATATTTAATATTAAAATATTTAGTCTTTATAAATGTATCTTTAATAGTCTATTTTTGTGACACACACATATACATATATATATATATATATATTTATTATAGTAATGCTTAAATTTTTAGATTTATTTAAATATTTTATAAAAATTTTATTTTAAAAAAATATTTTTTAAAATTATATTTAAAATAAATAAAATGGGACAGGATGGAATGGGTCGGATTGGGGAAACCCGACCCTTGATGGGATGGATGTGGGAATTAAATTTCTATCCCTGACGGGAATTGAGGATGGAGATAGGAATAATTAAGTAAGTCGGAAAGACGGAAGGCAAAATCCGTTCCAATCCCATCCTGTTGCTATATTACTTTCTTAGTTAATTTAAACATTATCTGCTCATCTTAAACTATCCCATTTTATCTGTGATATTAGAGAGCTTATAATTTCAATCTGAAAGGTATATGGCAGCCTTTTTCCATGCACTCTATCCTTGACCCAAAATACACCAGCTAAATTTGAGCACCGCGAACTATATATGAATACCTGATAAATACAAATGGTGTCCCTTTTCCATGCAGCAAATTACCGAGCTGTTCGATGCCTGGCATTGAACTCAATAAACCCCGAAAGAAGCTCTATTCTTTTGCAGCATTTCATGGAGACTGGCCAAGGTATTGTCTGTTTCCATTCTTCATTGCTTGTGCATGTCTTTGATATTTGAGAATTTATTCTGTTTTTTCTATTCTTACCATAAAGCCACATCTAAGAACAATTTTCTGTCACCTTGAGACAAGGTATAGTCTATTTTTTTTGTTGGACATCCCACATTGAGTTCTTTGTCTAGTGTATCTTTAACCCCTTCCTCAACCATCTCCCAAATTTAGCATCTTGTAAAGGGAAACATAATTTCCATCATTTTAATATCCACATTAATCCTTTTTAATTATTGATATGTATATTAATGCTTGCTTCTAAACTTTTTGCCAGTTCTCTCCCCTGAACAGGTCTCTTCACAGGAGCATGTTTTACCCATACGGTTCATTTCATGGAGCTCAAGGAATACTACTTATATGCATAAGAAAGTACGTTTAGGCATGAGGATTTCTTCATTCGATAACAAAGAAATGTGAGTGGCTAAAATTTGGTCCGAGTCCCAATTTATTTAGAAAATAGATTTGTTCTTAGTGCACAGCTATAGTTTTGCAGTTATGTGCTGTATTACCGAATACCTTATTCATTGCATTATTAGTCTCTTTCCCATTACCAAAATCAAATGGCATTCAGTGTAAATGGTACACCATGTTTTGTTCTAACTTCTAATAACCCAAGTCAAAATATTGCGCAATTATGTTGTGATCATTAGCTAAGAAAGCTCGAGCAAGTAACTTATTCAAGATTGAAAGCATTAATTAGCTCTTGCCCCGCCTATATCAATGGTATTGGCTCAAAATTTGAGCTGTCCATGATTGAGACTTGATTATTGTGCAATAGTGCCTTTGAAATGTCATTACCAGGGCTTAATTATCAAATTCTTTTTCCATTTGACATCAACAGTAAGGAGCATTTGCTTTCTGCAGCATCTTACTACACAAAAGGTTGAGTTTGCCTCATTATTTTGCTTCTGATTTTCTCCATTCCATCTGTAGTCTAAAACCTTGTATCACTCTTTGTTGTTTCTGTATATAGCTAAGTATATACTTGTGGAAAGGAAGGGAATCATTGATGTAATTGTGCATAAAGATTCAAATGCAGCTGATGTCCTAAAGTCATTCTTTCATGCTCTCGTCTTGGCAAAGAACGCTGATAAAAGCAAATTTTTGCATTCAGATGGCCAAAAATGGATAGATAATCAATATGAAGTATTTATTAAGAAGGTAATTATTTAAGCTTGTTGAATTTGATTTTGCTTCTTCCGTATTTTCGGTATTATTCTAACCTTACAGTATATTAGTCTTTTCCCTTTCTTGATATGATTTGGGAATTAAACTAAAAATTGATAGAATGCTACCTGATTCCAAATCATAAGTGGTATATTAAGAACACTCCATATGTTATGTGCAGCTCAAGTCATTAGGATGGAAAACTGAACGGCTTCTATTACCTATAATATGGAGGGCGTACTGGAGCTATGAACCATTGGAAGAAAAAATTGATTAGGGTCATCATTATTGTCCATTAACATTATCGGTGGCTCTGGATTGATCGAGATTATTTTATTAGGAGATCTTTACCCAAATGGAATGATTATTTATATGTTTGACATAGTTGGTGATGAACTTTTTTCAAATTTATGATTTCACCAGAGCTCTGTCCAGATAAGGGAAACTTGACAAGGTTATTGCTGCACTTGCACCTCATTTATCTCCTGTACTAGTGCCAATTTTTAAGTTTAGAAAGAAAACATTGTGGCTTTTATATACAAGTCTCAGGTGAACAGAAGTTCCCTTTCACAATTCAAGCCTATGTTTGACCTTCCTGGTTTTAAAAAAATTCTTTTGATGGATGTTATATTTTTTTTTCCATTCTTCTGACATTTAATTATGTTCTGCTGTAACAGAGAATCAACTGTGTTAGGTATGAAGCAACTTGTATGGAATTTGGTATGTAGGATTATTTCATGGCAATTCAATTTAGAAGGATACCAAAAGCCATACAAATCATGCTTGCCTGTGCCGAAGTAGTTAGGTTTTCTTTTCTTTTCAAGATTTAAAAAATTCTTTTAGAATCTTAGGATAGAAAAACCAGATTCACTAGTCTTGTAATTTTTTTTTTATTTTCCCCTTATCTACTAGTTTGAATTATAACCAAATTGTTTTTTTTTTCTTATGTAGCTTAAATTTAATAATAAAATGAGCATTATCATTTCTTCTAAAGTACATCTTTTGTTTCATACCTTGATGATTTGTTATGAACGTGTACCAAAAAAAGAGAGGAAACATTGACAAACATGGATTGTATGGCATATGTATGTTTTTACTTGAAGGACCATGGATTCATCCCAATCTTTTGTCTCTTTTTGGTTCGTAGTTCAGTTGTCGGATAAACAACCAGCATTCCTAGTTTTTTAGGTTACCCAATTCAGTGAGCAAACATCCACAATTTCATCTAATAACTGTTTATTATTGGATCACAGCCTAGTTAAGTTAAAAAAACCCACCATTATCACCTGTGAACTTTGTTATATGTTATATTTAACAATGTTACAGTTTATTTTAGTAGTCGAGAGTTCGTTAACTTAAATTACTTAATGCAATAGTTTTTTTTTGCCTTGAATATCATGTAAGCATGTGCCAAAGGATATACTTCTCTTACCTACGGCTATGGAGAAACTATAGTAGCTTAAGGTTTCTACATGTTTTTATTTTTTCATATTAACATAGGGTATTCAGATCCATTTATGAAGTTACTTTTCTTAACAGCCAATTTTTAGCACGGAAATCTCTGACCATATATTTAAAAAGAAAGATAATCTGGCAATTACATAACACTATGTTCGTATCAGGTTTCTGTTTTTGTTAAATGTTTTGATTCTTATCTGTGGGAACAATGGTAAGCGTGAAACCAAGTAAGTGAATGTGAGGTATCCAATGCCCACACTTCATTAAGTAGACCATATAACCCGCAAGAAAAACGTTGAAGAAGGCAAAAGAGCTTTGTAAAACAATTAAAAAGTAACCATGCACGATCTTGCAGACAAAATTTAACAAATTTTAGTTAGTATAATGCGAGAACCAATCCAAAATTTCTATAATCTAAATATCAATATCATATCTAAAACAAAAAAGTCTTGGACTACATTAACTTGTTGACCTTATCATTGTTCACATGACGAACACTCAATGTTCACGCAGAAGTATAATGTGTGAAAGATATTGCTGATTCAAGAGGCAACATATAATGACATATATTATTTACAGCTAATATCAAGAAACTCCTAATATTCATTTAGAGAAAAGAAAAGTGGGCCAAAATTGAACCTACAAATCTTACAGAGAATTGTATCCTTAACTTACTGTACACTCACATCAGATCTATTTTTTCTTAGATGTCTTTTCTTGTAGTACTTCCAAAACTCATCTTTCTGCCTAATCACTTTCTCACCCGTCTTACTTTTAATCTTAGCAAGCAAGGCTCTCCAATCCTTGTTTTTCCGAGCAGCTCTGGACTCCAGAAGGGCTAGAAGAGTATGATAAGAACTGGCATCCATAGTCTGTTTATTCTTGACCATCTGCTTGTGATAAAAAAATGCCCGCCTAAAATCATGAACTCTGACAAAGGCAAATATCATAGTAGAGTAAGTTACAGAATCTGGTTGTAATTGAAGAACTGCCATCTCTTTGAATAGCTGTGGTAGTTTTGAGTGTTGCCCTCCCTTTGCATGTGCATTCATCAGCATATTGTATGTCATCACTGTTGGTTGCATTCCAATCTTTCCAAATTCCGATATTACGCCTCTTGCCTCCATGTAGAGACCTTGTTTAGCAAAACCATCAACAAGAATGTTGAATGTAGTCCGTGTTGCTTCGATTTTGTCACTCTTCATCAACTTCCATATTTCCAATAGCGTCTGAGCTTCACCTGCACGCCTAAGCACATCTAGTAAAGTATTGTAGGTTTCTATGGAAGGTTTAATACCTTCCATTTTCATGTTTTCAAATGCTATATAAGCTTTCTCGTGCAAGCCATTAACCGAATATGCATGGATTAGTGCTGTATAAGAATGTGAGGTGGATTTTATACCAACTTCTTTCATCCTCAAGAATGCATCTGCAGCTGCCAGGTCACTCGCGGTCTTTTGCTTACCATATGCACTGATTAGACAAGTATATGATTCAGCATTTGGCTTCAAGCCAACATCTTGCATTTCTGCCATTAGCTTTTCTACAATCTTGGGTTGCATTCTTCTGCTGTATGCATTCATTAGAATGTTGAAGGTAGCTACAGCAGGCTTAATCCCTTTAGCTCTCATCTCAACAAAAAGGCCTTCAGCTGCTTCTACATGGTTGAATTTACAGTATGAATCCATCAGAGTGTTGTACACAATTGCATTTGAAGAAACCCCTTTTTTCTCCATTTCGGATAGAATGACAAGAGCTACCCTCATCAGACCCTCAGCACAAAATGACTTTATTAATGCACATAGGATTTCTTCACTCCATCCGACCCCCTTTCTATTCATTTTCTCAAAAAATTGCCATGCATCTTTTGCACTATGGCCAAGTTCTCTCATAACGCTAACCACAATAGAGCATGTCACATGATCTGGATGAATATTCTCTGTTTCCATAGACTCATACACCTTCCAAGCATCTTCATACCTAGAATACCAACACAACAAACTCTTACAATACACCGTATTACAAAAAAAATGCTGGCCTAAACGGTATAAGATCATTTGTAGTAGGAAGGGATGAAATAACTTTTTCTAAGTTCTTGGTAAGGAATTAAATGTGCTTATTATAATTACTTAATCAGTATTTTCCCAACGCAGCACAGTTTTATATTTGAAAGCAGTACAGGGAACCTAAACAGGTGAAGTGATGTGAAATATCATAATTTTTTGACATGTGGCTAATTAAGTTTCATAAACTTGATAGTCATTTATAAGCTTCTTAATAAATAAATAACCAACAAGTCATAAGACCAAGCAAGCCCAACAGGTACAAGATTTTCATCTGCCACAAGGGAAAAACTAAATTGGTAGAAGAGAAGTGGGTATGATTTGCTCAGGCTCTAGAATAACCAATATCTAGCCAAATCATCAACGTGGTAACCGATTAATGATTAACATCCAATTAAAAATTTGAAGTATATTCTATCAAAAGCCAAATTAAAATTATATTTCCACATTTGGACACTTAACAGAAATACAGAAACATTAAATAAAACAATGACATATAAGAAAATATGTACTTCCAGTATTGCCTTAAGAGAACAACATATAGCAACAATGGTTTTCCTCCACAAAATTAATAGAGTTTTGAAGAAAATCCAGACCCTTTAAGAGAACTTGAAAAGAATAACAACCTAAAACATCATGCCAAAACTGATGCACTAATATCAGTAAGTCGGGCGAATATTCATCTCATAAGTCACAGCATTATCTTGTTTGGTCTTTTGTTCACTTTTCTAGTATCAGCATTAATAAGAATTACAGGAAAGAAAAGACATAAATGACATCGGGCATCATGCTTATAATAATGCTTGCTTAGATAACAAACACGTAGCACACAATTCTTTTCTTCATTTTCCTGGAAAAGGGAGAAGGACAATTAGAAAAAATATAATAGTGACACAAGTCAAATAGTATGCAAGGACAATGTGATATATCTTATCTAAGCAAAAAACAAAGGTTTTAAAATATGACCCAAGACTGATAGTGAAAGCAATGTCAAGGATTATGGGGTCTCCACAATCACATTTCAACGCAATTGCAGCCGTATTTCTGAGCAATTTTCCTCTATATCAAGGATCTCAACCAAACTACAACACAACTAAAAAAAAATCTCAGAAAAAAGGTACGAGCATTTTTTATTTTTTATTAGAATCCTTGTTATTACCAGTCCTAGGACCCACAAAAGCAGCAAGGAAGAAACAAAGCAAGCCATATAATTGTGCAAGAATTGTATACCTGCCACCATACAAAAGTCCTGAAATTGTGGCATTGTAAACATGTACATCTCTGAACTCCATGCTGGATGGCAAGTTTCTGAACAAATCCATCATCTCATCACCCATCCCTCCTTTTCCCAACAATGGAAACAAGACAATACAGGCCTTTGGTGTAACAAGTGATGGTTCCTGCAACCTCATCCACCGAAAGAAACACACACAACAAAACAAGAGGCGCTCCTCCCCAAGTATTTCTAGAACCTCCCAACACTCTTTTTCATTGACCCTTCCTTCATACTCACCCAAAGCCTCCTCCAGAGTCAGATTTTGAGGCAAGTTCCTTGCAAGCTGAACAATTTCGCCCACAACGCCCTCAGCCTCACGCAATTCCCTCTTTTGACAACACCCCATTTTTTCATTCTCCAAACTCATTTCAGGTTCTTCATCGAGGTGCCACGAGGTAAGAGGGTTCTCCTCAAGGTACATCTTTTCTTCGTCTTGAGGGTCTTGGGAGGAAACCAATGCGTCGGTGTCGGAGAAATTGTAGTTTGGATCATCTGGGTCATGACCTTCTTCATCTTCTGTGTCTTGTTGATGTTGTCGTTGTTGGAGATGTGGGAGGGAAATAGGGGTTGTTGAAGAGTGAGGAGCGTTAGATTGAGATGCACGTAGAGAGAGTGAGGACAATGAGGTTTTGGATTGAAAGAGGAAGAAGGGTTTTGAAAGAGTGTGAGTGAAGACTGAGGAGGAAGAGTGAAGGCAGAAGACCGAAGAGGAAGAAGAAGAAGAAGAAAGAGGTTTATGGTGGATGAGGCTCAGAGACATGTTTCGTCTATATGCAAATGCAGAGGTTATCTTGTTATAGTTATACACTGTGGGGGCGTGTCTGTCTGTTACTTTTACAAGTGAAACTAGTTAATAATGGGCATTTGCATTCCAAGTTTAAAAATCTAATAAACTTAACTGTGGAAAAAAAAGGATAATTAGGATGGAGTAGTGATTAAAATGTGCATAAAACTTATATATAATTTCAATGAAGTTGTCTACCTTAATCTTGTTTGGAATATTAAATTTAAGATAAAAGTAGAAGAAAGTCCGACAAAAACAAATGAAGAATACATTTGGCAACCTTAATATCTAATGAGAAAAGCACACATACTTTAATATATTAATTTTTTTAATAAAGATGATTACATAAAAAGAAATTGATAATTACAATTTTCTTTTAAGAATTTGTAATTACATTTAAAATTTAAAAAATAATTACTTTTAAATTATAAAATATTATTTGAAGGTAAAATAAGAATATAAATACATACATTAGAAAGAAATTTCTTTTATATATTATTATAGATGATATAATATAGATATTTGAATTATTAAAATTATTTTTAAATTTTAAAAGTGAAAATATAATTTTAAAAGTAATAATATTTTATAATCTAAAAGTAATTATTTTTTAAATTATATATATATATATTTCAAAGAAGAAGTCAAATATATATATCATCGTTTCTCTATTTTTTCCACATGTATTTCTCAAACATCATGTCTTATAATACTTTGTTTTATTACACGTTTTTTATTTTATTCTTTCTACATTTTTCTACTTTTTTCGATATTGTTATAGGAGAAGCTTTTGGTTATTTAGTTTCTATGAAAAACTAAACTTCATAATGGGAGTACGAGGAGATAATTCGTTAAGTGTCGCAGAGAAAGTTAATGTAACTCAATTTGTCCTAAAATCACTTAAAAATATATTTTGTTTTTTTTAATGTAAAAATGAAAAAACATTTTTAAAAATATTGAAAGGATAATTGTTTTTATGATAATGACTCTAAGAGAAGAAGATGGACCTTCATAATTGAAGTTTTGGGATTTTGAAGTCTTTGGAAGTTTTAACCTTGTAGTTTTGTGTATATGTTTGATTGTAACAGTTAGGAATCATGTTGAAGATCACAACATGTACGAAACTCTCTCTAAACTTTGAAAAAGTCTTTTGTTTTTCGTAAAGAGCATTTAACGCTAAAATAATCGATTATCTTCAGGAATAATTGATTATCATACTTGAAATAATCTATTATCTTGTGAAATAATTGATTATCATCAGCAAACTTTTATTTTTTCAATTACTCTTTGGAATAATTGATTATCTCAAGTAATAATTGATTATTCTGAACGTTTTTGCGAAAACCTTTGCATATTTTACAGAACCTTGCACCCCTCTTTTTCTATAAATATAAAAGATGTAGAGTTTTCAAATTTAACCTAAAAAGATCAAAGTGAAAGTTGTTCTGCTGTTAGTGTTCAAACTTATTTTATCCTTTGTGGTTATTCAAAGGAGGTGTTCATTTTTTGAGGTTTTCAAAAGAGGTGTTGTTATCATCCTTTGTGATTATTCAAAGGAGGTGTTTTCATTCCTTGTGGTGTTCAAGGAAGGTGTTGTTCATCTCTTATGTTTTCAAGAGAGGTGTTGTTTCATCCTTTGCTCTGTACAAAGGAGATGTCTTGTTAATCTTCCTGCTATTTTTCTCATTCCGTTGCACTGTAAGTTTTGTAAACTTTACTTTATTATTAAGATAGTTATATTGAGATGATAAGTCACCGCTGCTTATTTGTGTTATACTCTGATTTTTATAAAGTAAAACTAATTTATATTGGGATTTTGGTTAAACTCTGTTTTAACAAGATTAAATTCGAAAAAGGTTTAATTTTTATTAAGAAGCCAATTTGCCTCCCTCTCTTGGTTGATTTTACCTGTCCTATTATTCTAACATTTTGGATATGGTTAAATAAAACCTTTTAAAAGCCTCCAAGGAACACAAAGATAAAATAAAAAAAAACTTCTCTATAAGATAAAATTAGTTTAAACACTAGTTAAAATAAAGTTTTGTAGAAGTTAATATAAATTTTTTATAAATTAACTTGGGCTTAAATAAGTTTTAGGTATCCTTTGAGAGTCTATTTTTTTATTGGGTAGTTAATAAAAAATGTTATAGATTTAGAAGGAGAGTTGTATAGAATTTAAAAACGTTTTACTAACTTTTTGTAAGATGATGATGATGATAAAATATTAAAATTATAAAGAGTTAAAAAAAATTCACAAACAAGTTGTATTAAAATACAACAAGTTTAGTATTTGATCTTCAAGTCATTACATGAACCAAGTGGGAGAATATTAAATTATATTATTTCTTAATGCAATAAAAAAATAATAAGTAAGGCACAATAAAGGAACTCAAAACATATATGTAGTGGAAAAATTGTCCATAAAGAAATCAATAAATAACACATGGAAAAATTTTCAATAACCTGTAATTAGAAATGGTGTTGATAGATTAATACTTTCCAAAAAATCATAATTACCTATCAACTTCTATAGAAACCATATTGATATTTGTTCTTTTGCCATTTTTTTCAACTCTTTTGTCAACTCCCTTTAAGTGTCAACTCCCTTTAAGTGTCAACTCCTATTAATAATCCAACACATCTGCATAAAGAATTACTTTGTTTAAAGTACCAAAGTTATTTGAAATAACATATTGAAGCATTATAGTCACCTACTAAGTAGTCAGTGTCAAAACTTGAAGAACTGATGACTAAAATAGGTATATATTGGGTCTTTATTTCTTGAATGAACTTACTATCAATCAAACATATCTTTGTTTTAAATTGAAAGATAATCTTATAAGGATGGTGACTGGTTTTGTAACACCCTCCATTGGGCGCCACACTCAACGACTAGAGTGAATATCTACAATATCATAAGGTTGAAACAGTTCAATTATAAGAATAAAATCTTGATTGATAGAGTGAAAAAAATATCATATTATACCTTGTTGCTTTGTAGAATCATTTCCATAGAGAATGGAAACTTATGTCTGCTCCATAACCGTATAACCCTAGCCATGACAATCCAGTTTTCTTTTTGTGGGTTGACTTCTTCTATGGAGTTTATTTGCTTGTTTGTAACAGACATGTTAATGCACATAAGTGTAATGCAAATAAATATAGAAGACAAAGAACAATAAACACAGAAGGAAAAGAAGACATAGTTAAAGAACTAAAAACATATATATAGTGGAAGAATTGTCCAAATAGAAATCAATAAATATCACATTGCAAATTTTCCAATAAACTCTCATTAGAAATGGTGTTGATAGGTCAATACTTTCCCGAATTGGCAAAGTTGTGAAAGCATAATTTCTTAGAAGTTGAACTTCTCCCGAATCAATAAATAAATAAACCCTAAATGAAAGTTGACCATAACATCATATTTAAAGAGAGTTGGCTAATGACATTTAGGGTAAAATCCCTAAACGAAAGACATAGAATTTTGAAACCCTAAATTGTTACAAAATTGATCTCTTTTTGAAAGAAGGCAACATTTAAACCATAAAAACGTTAAACCTTAAACCCTTGAATGAAAAAACACAATAGATTTCCCAAAAAAAGGCTAATCCTAAATCTTTTACCTAAAAAACACTTTGACCGATTAATTTAAATTTGAAATTGTGATGGAGATGTTTAAATCGTGGAATACAAAAGGCAAAATTGCGCCAAAAAGATTAATAGTTTAGGTTTGAAATGGAGATGAATATTTATGGTTTAAATCTTATCGATTCCTTACTAAATCGAGACGCAATACATGGATTTGGCAAAGAGTGCAATGGTGGACTTGTGCTTTGAACCAAATGCAATCACCAAAATAGCTACTTGTGCGGCGAAAAAAGAATTATGTGAAATGTAGAAAGAGAACAATATGATAGATAGGGTGGATGTGTAGGGTTTGGTGGAGTCAGGTAGGGTTTATGTGAAAAGGAAAGTGTCTGGGTTGAGAGAAGTGAGTTGAGGCACAGGGAATGTGAGAGGCAAACAAGTTGTGAGAATGAGAAATGAGTGAGTAGGGAATAGGGATGGCAAATGAATCCGTCCCCGTGGGTATTAACCGAACTCACCCCGAGTTTGACGAGGAATCCCCACATTGATTAGGCATGGGTATGGGTAATACCCAATTTAAAAATTGGGTATGGGGACGAGGATGGTGATGGAAACATCCTTAAGCAACAATTATGAACAAGACTAGAAAACTAAACAAGACAAGAAAGGAAAAAAGAAGACTTATCTCTTGAAGACCTCCAAACCTAGCTCTTGACGCCAAATGATGGAAGCAACCTCAAGCAGCGGAAGACTCATGAAAATTTTAACTATTCCTAAGTTCCTCTTAGGAACTTAGGATTGAGTTCCTCTCTCAAGAAAGGTTCCTTGGAGAAGATCCCATGAGGAGAATACTCCCATTTGGTGACTTTAAAGAACAAGAAGACAAGCAATTTAGCTTTATCAAATTCTCATTCAATTCAAAGTGCTTTTGCAAGAAGAAAGGAGCTCTTATATATAGATGTTTTGGCTCCCTTGCACTCTTTGCCACAAAAGATATGGGAATAAAAGTGAAAACATAAAAGAATGGGCTGAATACTAGCTAGGGATGAAAATCCTCTTGGCCAAACAAGGTCCTTCCCATTTTAGAATAAAATGGCACTAATTTGCTTAATGTGGGACTCGATTCCTTGAAAAATGAGTTTCCTACCATGCCTTTGTAGCCCCTAGGAAGTGTATTTAGAAACCTTTGGTCAGCCATTAGATACCCCTTGGTCCGCCCCATGTGCAGCTAAAAATTGTGACCCAATTGGAGCCCAAATAAGGGCCAAATTGGAGCCCAATTTGAGACCCACTTATGTTATACAAATACAAGTGAACCTATTTTATCTTATACATTTTTCAACAAAGAAAACAAAAAAATAAAACTCCTATACAAATATTTAAAAGACTAAGAAGAAAGAAGAAAAATCCTACTTCTACTCTCCAAAATACAAGAGTCTTCATCCTTGAAGCTTCATTCTCTTCTATCCTCTTCTTAGCCATGGAATGTGGGCTGGATGTTTTTCCATCAGATGGGTATGTACATATTTGTCTCATCCCCGTCCCAATATCCATCCCTGTACTAATTTGAAATTACTAATATATTTCTATTAAATTAATTGTAAAATTATGTTTGAAAATAAAATTTAATTTAAATATTATGAGTGATTGTTAATTTTTTATAGGTACTAAAAATCATGTTTAATGAGTTAATAACTTTTTTCAATAAATCATAATTTTGTTTAGACAAAAGATATTTGTTAGTTAATATTAATAGCTAAAAAAGCTCTAGAGTTTTTCTTATCTATATTATCTTACTAATCAATTTTGATTTCTATATTTTTTTTTTCTCTCTGTGGTTTCTCCTTTCCAATCCTAACTCCATAGAATCTCAGACTTCTCTCTTCCAAACTCTCAATCTTCAATCATCTCTTTCAAAATCAAAGTCCACAAATGTGATAAAGAGAGCAAGAACAATATTTCTACCCAATCAACTTCAGTTTCAGGTAAATTTTGTCTCTTTCTGTGTTCCCTATTTTTCTATTTCTTTGTTCTTAAGGGGTAAGCTTGCATGTTTGAATTGGACCTTGTAAGAGAATCATTAGACACTTGGTTTGAGGTGTTATGAGAATATTATTTGATGTGATGATATATATGTGTGTGTGTGTTAAGTATTGTGATGTGTTTTATTAAATGGTTTATAAATGGCAGAAATTTTAGTTTATCCTTTTTTTAATTATTTCTATAAACTGCAATGATCATGTTAATTTTATATAGGAGCAGAAAATATTTTAGGGACAGAGTCTTAGAGAAAGTGATCAAATTGAGAAGTAGAGAAAAATAGCTAGTTTGAGTCATTGTGATCAACATGAAATATGATGTATGTATACATGTTAAATATTTATAAAGTTACAATTCTTTTTTTTGTACTTGATATTAAATCCTAATAATATCATAATTGTTTTTTTTATTTGTTTATTTTTCTTAAAAAAATATTGAATTCATATTTAAAATAATAAGAATGCGGGTATGGGCATAGGTATGAGTATATACCCGTTACCCGATGGGGGACGGGGATGAATTTTTATCTCGAGGATGGGAATAGGATAGTGAAACCCACACCCACCCTGTCCCGTTGCCATCCCTAGTAGGGCAGTGTATATAATAAGGTAGTGGAAGAGGGTCACATGTCAATCCATAAGTGTGCCACATATTAGCTGGAGAGGGTGCCACGTCACCCAAAAATTTTCCATTTGTAGCGAAGTTTGGTAATTAATTTGTTTTCAATTTTTTTTGTTTTTTTCGGTGTTGACACGTGACAAAACTTGCCTTTTGTGCTTCCCTCAATTGTATTATTTATTGATTGATTTGTTAAATCCTTGTAATTATTAATGACAAACATTTTTCAAGTCAAATAATGAAAATTCACTATAAGTGAACTTTATACCACACTCCTACATTATGCTCGAAGGATTAAACCTTTAAGTTTGATAGTTTGTTTTTCTTAGGTCATACTAGTTATTGTTGTATCACATGTCATCAGTGCTACACCAAAGGGAATACTTGTCAAGCATACACACAGTACCACATGATGTTATGTCATGGTAAGAATGATTCTAAAATATTCATAGATAAAAAAACATAAAATACAGGTGACCATATAAAAACACTTGGCTAATCATATATTATTCAGATGACAACTATCCTAATGGAAGATAATGCATGAAGTACATGGTTATTTGTGTGTCTCTATATCACTACATCATAATATTAGTAAAGATAAAGGAAGCCAAAATTTGAATTTCAAAATTTAAAAATAAAATCTAGTAAAATCTTCTCTTAGCTAAATTGTCATGTCATGCTTCCTATGCTTGGTTCATACTTTTTTGGTCTTGTTTAGAGCATGTTTCTCTTGTCTTGTCCTAACTCCTCTTGGCTGAGATTTTGGTGTCTAATTTGGGCTCTAAATAAGGTTTGTTTTCTCTTCCTCCTGCCTTCTTTTACCTTGTTGTCAGACATCTTTTGTGTGATTGTTTTGGGCTTGAGAATGTCTAGCTAAACTCAATCTAAGCATTAATATATACACACAAAATGAAAGAAAAGTATCCCCTAATTACAATCCAAAGAAATACAAAATAAATTAAATAAGAAACTATTTTTGGAAATAAGGACATCTTTTCTTATCATGTTTCTTGTTATTCTTGTTTAAATTATCTAATCTTGCTCATTTTCTTATTCTATGTTCATGCACTCATCATCCTTCCCTTCTTGGAGAGAATTCATTCAAAAATTTGTAAATCTTTTATTAAAAGAAGTAAGATCACCCACATTAAATGCAGAGCTAACAACATAATCATGTGGTAGATCTAACTCATGGATTATTGTTTATTATTTTTAGGACATGAAAAGGTCCATCAACCTTAGGTTGTAATTTTTACTTCCTTTAAGAACGAAATTTGTCCCTTCTTAACTGAATCTAAACCCAATTTCCTGGTTCAAAGATAACTTCCTTTCTTCCCTTATTGACATGTTTAACATATTGACCAACCTTCTTTTCAATGCAAGTCTTAATAGATATGACTTTTCAAAACCATATTTTCACAATATAGAGTTATCATTTTCAATAGGTATTAGGTAAAAAGGTGTAATTGGATTGAACCCATAAAAAATCTGAAAAAGAGAATGAGAAGTTGTGGTATTAGCAGTCCTATTATATAAACTTTATATGAGGTAAAAGTTCCTCTCATTCTCTTGGATTCTTAGAAATTAAGCATCCCAATAGTTGATACACAATCTTATTGAACATTTTTGTTTGACCATCTATCTAGGAATGACAAGTCATAGAAAATAAGATTTTAGTTTTTAGTTTTCCTTATAAAGTCCTTCATAAATGACTTCAAAACTTTGAATCTCTATCAAAAACCATACTTCTAGGAAATCCATACATCCTAACTACTTTCTTAATGAAATTATTTAAAATATGACATGCACAATCAACTTTGTAGCATGACATGAAATGGACCATTGCATAACATTTTTCCACTACCATAAATATGGAATCCTACCTAAACTCTTTATTGTTGGAGCACTAGACAGTCTAGCACTCCTAGACGGTCTAATGGTGTTGTGACGCACTAGATGGTCGAACACCCCAAACTCATTTGTACAAGATGTTTTGATAATAACAAAAATAATGTATTCTCTATGCTATTATCATCTAACAAGTTGTTATGTGCAGTTGACAACCTATAGCAAGTATAAGACCCCTAATAGGTCTCAATTAAGCATATCAAACAATATACCAGTGTGAGCTTCATTTAATTTGAAATAAGTAAGTTGAATCCAAATTGATAATGAGTTAACTGGAAAAAAATCACGTTTAAATGAATTACGAATCAAGAAAGCATTTGAAATTAATGAACAACGTTCAAAACAAAGAACAAACAAGGAAATAGACGATACCACGCGAAACCAATCCGTGATATTATTTGTATTTGTTTGAAATGTTTCCTTTCAGGAGTCAAAATCATAAAGCCTTTCCTAATCAAACGTACAAATGACACTAAGAATGCAAATTTCTCTACATAAAGAAGATTATATAAGATATCATCTAGGATATTGCAAACCGAAGATCAAGGATGAATTGAAACACAAATTAAAGCTTCAAGAAATGTTTGAAATTGTGAAAGCTATAAGAAAACTTGAAGATTGAAAGCTGAAGATAAAAAGAATAAAATGATAAAAGCATTTGAGCTACCATAGTCTGTCAGCAAAGCATCTAGTAATTATAAGTGGGTGTGAGCTAAAATTCTTGTAATACTTTGAGCGATACCTAGTGAGCTAAATTGTACTCTCATATGTTATAAGAGAGATTCATTTTATTTTTTGCTAAGGTCTTAATCTCATGGGGAGGTTAAAACTGGTATAACCATAAATGTTTGTGTACTTGTTATAACCAGGAGTTATTTGTGTACTCGTTGTAATCATTTGTTTGATTAGTGGAACCTCTTAAAAGGAATCCTTAAGGAAGAACTGGACGTAGCTCATGAGTTTTGAGTGAACCAGTATAAAGATCTTGTGTTGGCTCCTTCAGTGTTAGATGGTATAGTCTATTATATCATCCGGTAAACAATCTGGTGTGTTCTTACAAAAGAATCTAAGGCTCTATTCAACCATCCCCCCTTCTAGAGCCTTTTGTTTCAACATTTACTATTGATAAAATAGTCGATATCACAAACCTTCAATTTTTCATTAAAATAGGTTATGGGTTGTCCTTCTTGAAGAAGAATGCCCTTCATGCTTATGTTGGAAGCATCAAATTCAATCTCAAACGAATTAAGCTCTTGAAATTATTTCTATTGGTTTTTTCCCCAATTAAACATTAAATCCCTTTTACCTTATTTCATTTAAAAGTGTGACGATTATGCTAATTTTCTTACAAAATGTCTATAGAAACTAATCAATACATGAAAACTCCTTACTTCACTAGTGTTTGTAGGAATTGGTCAATTTCTAATTGCCTTCACCTTTTCCTCATCAAATTGAATGGAGCTCATAACAAACCTTAGAAAGACTACTTTGGTCCATCCTAGAACTTCATTTTTTTCCTATTTGCATATATTATCTCCTTTATAAGAGTGCACACTTTTCATATGTTCCACATGTTTATCCATAGTCAAGTTAATTATTAAGATATCATCAAAATAAACCACAACAAATTTTTCATATGAATAGACAAAGCTTCATCTTGTTATATGTTGAATTTACAAATACTATGTTGAATTTATGTCTCATTATGAGCTTCTTATTGAGTCTTGTGTCTTCTCTTAAATAAGCTTATGATGAGAGTTCTTTCAAAGTCATACGTAGAGTACATATATCTTGGTCTAATATTATTTTTTTTCTCATCAACAATACACAAAAAATAAAAAGTTTGTGCAAAATTGTTTATAACGGAAAAACATAAACTGAATCAAGAAAAACTTAAAACATCATACAAAGGAAAGAGTACAAGATATATCCTATCCAAAACAAGGGAAAAACATTTCTAACCAACAAAAAATAATGCAACCTAAGGTTGTGTCTAAACTTGTCTTTCTTTGCCACACCATCCAACCTGACTTTTATAAATACATGTACCTACATTTCTCACAATTTGTTAAATAAAGACAAGAATTAAAACACCATTGTGAAAATATAAGACAATTAATTTTTTTTCTTAGTCTTGTACCGCTCCTATATATAAAAACAAAAATATATTTAATAATTTTCCCTTTACACATGTCCTTTGCCTCAATGACACATTTATTCCTTGTCATTCACACTCATACATACCAAATAACCTTTGTCCATAAGATATTCGTTGGTCTAATATTATTTAAAATAATTTTATTAATGTGTCTCATGTCCTTGACATAACATGTGTAATTAAAATAAAATAATAAAAAAGTAGCATAAAAACTGGGCTAGCCCATTAGCCTGTGGGTCAATCTAGCCTTTTAGCCTATGGGTCAATCTAGCTTTGTCCCATACGGCCTCACACCAAACAAGTTAGGCTAAAAAAGGTCTATTTTTATTTAGGTCACCATTTTTGAAGTCTGACTTGACCTAAATCATAGGCCACATGGGTTAGCCCGTTGGGTCAGACCTATTTCAATAACCCTACAAGAGATAGTTGTTTGGTTGGTATTATAAACAACTAGTGGTAGCACTCGAGAGGGATTACATGAAAATGAATTGTCCTAGGTCGAGTATATGACATAGTTATATTTGTGTTCTTAGAAGGGATCACTCTAGATTAGTGAAACGCCCTAAGTTAAGAAGGTTTGAAAGGAGTAAAAACATAATTATTAAGAAGATGTTTCAGTTATTGGTGTCTTGTAAGAACCTCCTCGACCAAAATTCTTCTCAAAGAAAAAAAGACTAGCCATAGGAAAAAGAATACATATAAAGATGAATTACAAAGATATCAATTATAATAAAACTTAAGATGAGTTGCATTCCATGTTCGTTGATGCTCTTGGCAAACCCAAATTATCTAATGCTTCTGATAAGGTTCTTCTTATTTGGATGCAAACTTACCTTTTCAAAAATCTTTGTGTGCTTCTTCTTTCATGTGTTAAACTAGATCCTCTTTTAAGAAGATTTTCAGTTTGAGCTTTTAATTGTAACATCTCATTGTCCTTTTCTTGTAAACTTTTTCTTAGAACCTTATCTCATCTTATAGTTTCTCAACAAATTCTAACTTAATTCTAATACAATATGCATTCAATTTTAGGTTGAAAAGACATCTTAAAGTGAAGATTCGTCAATCTTGTATTTTATTTTTCAGTCCTTATATCTTGCATCACTATTTCTTTTTATTGCTTCTCTTGTTCTAATTCTTGTCACCTCATTCTTCCTCTTGAGCTCATAAGAAATGCACTTTTACACTTAAATAACCTCTGGAACTATCTTCATGTCTAGTGGCATAACCTCTGGAACTATCTTCGTGTCTAGTGGGAATCTTCCTTAAGCTTTCTTCCTACTTGTCATTTCATCAAACACCTTAAATGTTAAATCCTAAAATGAACCACAAATTATCAACATAGAGGAAAATGCAGAGATGAGAAAAAAGATGGCAAGGTTGGCAGGTCAACCCACTCCAATGAATAATTTCAAACGTCAATAAGTAAACAAATGTGACAATTACACTGCACCCAATGTCAATGGAGACAAAATAATCCCATAAGCGTTTAACTAAGGATTCCAAGGATGAGGAGGTACTTTAGAAAATCACCAAGATGACTAAAGGGCCCAAATGGTCTAGCAAGAGCACGACAAACAACTTTAGCAAAACTCGAGTGAAATTTGGGAACAATAAATAATATCACTGGTAAATTTGCTGGAGGAGGCAATTCCAACCCTATAAGGAAAAGACATATCTAAAGTATTAACTCGCTAAAACTTTTCCCATCTCGTTCTCACCCATTTATCACATTTACAAATGAAGATTTATGCACCAACAATTTGACACAAGATAATCTAGTTGTTGTCACCGTCACAGTAGCCAATTGGTAAGTAAGAAAAGTGTTGATCGACCAAGTAAGATTTTATTGATGTGTTGTATTGGTCAACATTTTTGAAACTCAACATCTCGTCTTCTCTCATCAAATCTTACCCAGATCTACTACCGTATTTGTTGGAGAACAAGTACACACCAGGGTCTATGTCGACTTGTTAACAATGTTCGACACAAATGAGGTTTATTGAACATCCACCATCTGATATATTTAGTTAGAGGTAGATACTTTGTATAATGCTCTTGTTGGAGAATGCACTCTCAATCAACTTGGAGTAGTAGTATCCACTTCACACATGATGATGAAATTTCCTACCACAGACAAAACCATCATCACTGTAAAGGTTGATCCAAAGGAAGCACGAGAATCTGTCAACAAATTATGAATGTGTTGAATCTCCCGGATCACACTCCAGATAAATAAAAATGATGACAATAAACTCGAAGACCTAGTACATTGTAATTTTTCCTGAATAAAATTTTCATTTGTTGAATATATCGAATCATGGTAAGTTCATACCATATATACTATCAAATCATTATAATGCATCAAGATCGACCTAAGACCCGCGACTTACAATAGATCAGTAAAAATGTATAATGCATCCATGTCGGCCTAAAATTGACGACATACAATGGATCACTCAAAATGTTATAATACATCTAAGTCAGCTTAAAACTTATGACTTATAATGAATAGCTCAAAACATTATAATGCATTCAGGTCAACCTAAAATTGGTGACTTACAATGGATGACTCAAAATGATAAGTACATCCAAGGTCAACTTAACACTTACGACTTATATTGGATCACTCATTTATTCAAAGTGAATCCAAGTTGGCCTAAGACTAGCTTACATAGAATAACTCATTTATTAAAATTATGAGTAAATCCAAGTCATACAAAATCGGTAGCTTACAACGGATCACTCATTTGTTAAAATTATCGGTAAATCCAAGTCGGCCTAACACTAGCTTCTTAATCAGTCATGTATTCATATATTAAATCACTCTCGGTGATCCAAGTCATTTTAAACCAACAACATATACATTGGATCATGTCATATCAAAGTAAATCTAACCTCATATTTATCAATTTATCAATCATCAAAGTTGTTCAAAATGAACGACTTATACATTAGATCACGTCAGATAAAAGTAAATTTGATCCTTATATTTATCAATTAATCAATGATTTAAGTCATTCAAAATTAACGACTTATACATCAAATCACATCAAATCAAAGTAAATCTGACCCTTATACTTATCAATTGATCAATGATAAAAGTCATTCAAAATTAATGACTTATACATCATATCATATCGGATCAAAGTAAATTAGACCCATATATTTATCAATTTATCAATGATCCTCATTCAAAGTTAATGGCTTATAAATTGGATCACAATGAATTAAAGTAAGTTTGACTTTTATATGTATCAATGATCTAAATCATTCAAAATTTTAACGATGAACATTTTGGATCAAAGTCATTTGATGAATTTAAACAAGTCTTTCAAAGTAAAAGACTGAAAAACATCGAAGAAACTCGGTTCCAAAGAGAAGGTTGCAAAAGCTCAACCTTAATCAATAACTCATAGTCGACCTAAATTCGACCAAGATGATTATTTTTTTCTATTTATTATTATTTTTATTTTTTATTTTTCTATTTATTATTTTTTTAATGCTAAAAACATGAAAAATGCAACAAAATTGAAAAACTTAGTTTTATGCATGGTTTTTATGAAAACATGCTAAATGCATGAAATAAGAAGAAAGAAAAGGCTTAGATAATGCTATAAGAACAAGGAATTCAGAGTAAAATGTCACTCATCAATGATAAAACTTGTTCATCCTCCAACTTGGCCAGCACAATCAAAACTACGAATTTAAAGCTTCGGGAACTTATGTACATCCCCAAGAGTAGAGCTGTCAAAATAGGTCTGGCCCGATGGGCTGGCCCGTATAGCCTATGATTCAGGTCAGGCTAGGCTTAAAAAATTGTGGCCTATATAACAATAGGCTTTTTTTAGCCTGACCCATTTGGCCCGATGCCCATATGGGCCAAGGCCAGGCTGGCCCGTAGGCTAATGGGCTGGCCCGTTTATTTTTTATATTAAATTTTTGTTCTTAATTGTTATATTGTCATACCAAAGAAAGAAACCCTAGTATCTCAGAGTCTTTGTTTTCTTCTTCATTTCTTCTCTTTCTTTCTCACAAGCTCTTTCATCTCCTCTACTGCACTACTCCTCTTTCCTTTCACCTTCACCACCACAGTTTCACGCTTTCGCCATAACTTCTCTGTTTAACATTGGATTAGGTTTTTTCTTATTTTTTGTTAATTTAAATTATTATTTTTTGCATTTCTAATCAAAATTTTATATCTACTTTTCTTTTCCTCATATCATCATGAGTTTGTGTTATTTTGTTAATATTTGTTTGAGTTATATAAAGTAAAATTATTATAAGTATTAAATAGGTTTTTATGTTTTTTTATCTCTTGCATTGCAGAGTTCTTATTCCCTATGACAACATCAGGAGTTACTCCTCCAATTAGTGATCCATATGCTGCTAATAACAAAAGAAATAACGTTGAACAAAAATGTGGAGAGACTAAGAAAGCAAAGGTTGTGACTTCTGAGGTATGAAATTATTTTGAAAAAATTGGTTTAATTGAAGGAGTGGAGAAATGTAAATGCAAAGGATGTGGCAAACTGTATACATGTAAAGGAATTTCAGGGACCAATCATCTCAGAAGACATATTCCTAAATGTAGTGTATTTCCTAAATACCATGATGTGGGAGTTATGTTGAATAATAAAGGAAACTTGTTAAAGCAATGGAAATTTGACTCTAAGGTATATCGAGATGCACTTGCTAAATGTATTATTAAGCATGATCTTCCATTTAGTTATGCTGAGTATGAAGGGGTCTTGGAGGTGAATAAAGTTTTAAATCCTGATTTTAGACCAATTAGTAGAAACACTTCAATCAATGATGTCTATAATGTGTATATAAATGAAAAAGAAAAGCTAAAGAGTGTGTTATCTAATATTTCTGGTAGGATATGTTTGACTTCTGACGTATGGACAGTTGTAACTACCCAGGGCTATATGACTGTAACTGCTCATTATGTTGACCAAAATTGGAAATAAAATAGTAAGTTACTTTCATTTTGTCACTTAGATAATTCACACACTTGGGTTAGAATTATCGGGAAAGTGCTTGAAGTGCTTAAGGATTGGGGAATAGAAAGCAAAATATTTTCTCTCACATTGGACAATGCCTCTTCTAATGGTAGCATGGTGAAAATTTTAAAAGAAAGACTTAATTTGCAAAATGTACTGCTATGTAAAGGTGAATATTTTCATGTGAGATGTTGTGCACATATCTTGAATATTATAGTTCAAGAAGGGTTGAAGATAACAGGTGATGATGCTTTGTATAAAGTTAGAGAAAGTGTTAAATATGTTAAAGCATCAGAGGGGAGGTTAAGAGAATTTCGAAAATGTGTTGAAGAAGTACATTTAAGTGATGTAGGTGGTGGTTTCTTAAGGTTAGATGTGGTAACTAGATGGAATGCTACATATATGATGCTTGAAAGTGCTATTAAGTATCGTCGTGCATTCACTAATTTGGGATATAGTGATAGAAGTTACAAATTTTGTCCAACTGATGAAGAGTGGGAAAGAGCAAAAAAAATATGTGAATTTTTGGCACCTTTCTATGATATTACTAGCTTGATGTCTGGATCATCTTATCCTACCTCCAACTTATATTTCCTTCAAGTTGCTATTATAGAAATGGGATTGAATACAAATTTGACTAGTGAAGATGAGGTAATAAGAGATATGGCAACAAGGATGAAGGTCAAGTTTGATAAATATTGGAATGAATATTCTGTCACTCTTGCATTTGGATGTGTTCTTGACCCAAAGACAAAATTAAATTTCATAAGTTTCTGTTATAAGAGGCTTTATCCATTTGATTATGAAGAAAGGGTCAATAAGGTGAAGGATAGTTTGTACAATCTCTTTGCCGAATACCTAAAGCAAACCATTACATCAACTTCATCTACAGTAACTAATGCAAAAGACATGAAATCTTCTTATCAAATGGCAAGGAGTAATTTCTCATCATCAATTCTTCAGGTAACCTATAGTAATAATATAGTTTATTTTCATTCATATATATATATATATAAGATTCTATTAAATTCTACTTTTGGTTATCTAATTGTAGGCTTATCATCAAGAAATAATAAAAAACACTTCAAATGATGGCAAGTCTCAACTTGACCTTTACTTGAGTGAATCATGTATTGTTGGTGAAAATCTAGATGCCGTCCAATATTGGAAGTTGAATAAGCATCGGTTTCCTCAGCTTGCAATTATGGCTTGTGACATTTTAAGCATACCAATCACAACAGTGGCGTCAGAATCTTCATTTAGCATTGGTGGTCGCATCTTGAATAAGTATAGAAATTGTTTACTCCCTGCCAATGTTCAAGCTCTCATTTGTACTCGTAATTGGTTGTATCACTGCTACACGAACCTACATCCACGTCGGTTCTGGGGATGATTTCACGACGGTAACAAAACCGACGTTGAAAGAGGAGACGTTAAAAGTAATATTTTCAACGTCGGTTCTAAATGAACCGACGTTGAAAATCCCCTCCCCCACTGCAATGCAGTTTCTAATTTTGTCATTTTCCCTAAATTTTAGTACCTGTATATCAATGCCAGAAAACCAGAAAACAATTTAAAATTACTACATTTGAAATGAATTATATATATTGAATAATTATTTGAATTTGATCTATTTACAATTGTATAAATGAAATTACAATAAAAGAACTCCTATTGTTCCCTATTTCTAAGTTCTAAAAACTTCTGTGCCCACTTTTGTCGAACTTGGTCGATAGACTCTTTGGGCAAGGGTTGGGTATCAGTGAATACCTGGAACAAAATGAAAGTATATGTTAGGTATCACAAGTAGGAAACTTTACCAATACAGTTTTGGAGGAATAGGGTTTTGGAGGACTAACCTGTCTCCAAGTATCTCTGATATTCCCAAAAACTATAAGCCACATCCAGTACATTACGTAGTAGCCACATTCATAGCTACCCGTTTGTCTATTAACCTATAATGAATTGAAGAAGTCATTAGTTATGAAAAATACATATTGAATATTCATTAGAGAATTAAAAGTAACCTTACATGTAGGATTTCCCAATGTGGGTTAGTGGCTTTGTCGATGTGCATTCCATCAATGGTACTGCACACCTTAATAGCACTGCCGAGAAGTTATTAGTCAATACATGAACATTAATTATATTTGAAAACACAAAGTTTAAAATACTTACCTATTCAAAATATTCTTTAAATCGAGTATCCGGTTTTTATTCAAAGAACAAAACCAAGTATACTGGCCTTCTCCGGACGATCGATGAGGAAGAGTTGCCAATGATGCCTTGAAAAATAAAATGTTTAGAATATAATTCAATCACAATAAAAACAATAATGAACTTATATTGACTTACTCGGAATAAATATGCTCCAAGATATATCTCGCCTTTTAGAGGTGAGGATCCAATTTTGGATATATCTTTGGACTTCCTCCCGTCTATTTCAACTGCTTGGATTGATCGAGGCTCAAAAAATCCATACACATCCGAAGCTCCTCGCTCCTCAGCCAATTCATCCATCATCCTAAAAATGAAAAATAATAACATGTTATATATTAAATAATGAAATTGAAATTATAATAATAAATATGTACTTACATTGTCCAAAGTTGTAAAATAGAGATGTTGAGATCCCTATCACCCAACGTGACCTCTGAGATGTCAGAATATGAAATGTAGAGAGGGAAGCTTGCATTATTTATCCCAAATCTCGTAGCATCCCAGATGAATCTCAAAGGAGTTCGCATAATATTCTGCAGAGGCACGGATCAACCGAACAATTGGATTTTTCGGGATAGCTGCTTCTTTTCCTTTAGTATGTTCAGAAGCAGCACGACTTGTAGGCTTCCGAACATCCTACATGTTTAAAACAATACTACTTAATACAGAAATAACATTTTCAGAAGTCATTAACATAAAAAATTACATACCTTTTTAGAAACTTGTCTCACTAAATGTTGGGGCCAAGCAATGAACGTGTGAAGGGCCTGTCCCACCACTTGTACCTCATCAGTAGGCACAGGGACTCGAGCATCAGCATCTCGAATCTCTTCTACCACCACTCTCAAATAACCAGGTGCCAAAGGCACACTGTGGATGGTAGAAGCCCTTCCTGAACTGAACCAAGGGCCACCAATCTTGGTTCAAGCAAGTCATCCTCCACCAATAAGGCACATTGTTTCATCCCAAAAGATGTACCTGTGGATGCATGATATGAAGACATTTGTAATGAAGACATATATGAAAAATAAATAACGATTTTACCTATCGGTGCAGGTGCGAAGCAGCGACAGCAATGGGAGAAGCTAGAATAGGAGCAGGATTACTCGGAAGTACTTCCCATTGTGCCAACGGATGGAGGAGATGGTTGAGCGTGTTGGTGGGAAGATGCCATCCTAATCGCCAAGTCCGGAAACATGCTAAGTAGCTGCTCCTGAACCTGTGCTGCGATGACCGGTGTCAGCTTCGCTGTGAGCTTCTTCTCCAACTCTTCTTCATTAATTGTTGAGCTCTGGGTATTCTTCACTGCTGCCCCAAAATAATGTCGAATACCCACACCGGTCCCCACACCCCGAACACGGCCGGGGTGTTCATCTTTACCAATAGCAGTGGTCAGTATATCCTGACGACCATATGGAACGAAAGTTCCCTGTGTACACTGCTCCTCCAAGGAATCCTACAATAAATTTAACACATTATATATATATAATATACAAGTGTAACAAATTAATCATATTAGGGTTAAAAAGAATAGTAACTTACAATCCTATCTCGCTATATATTGAGCCTCCTCGGATGTCATCCCACCGAAGGCTTTTGACGAGCTCTCTTCCAAGTTTGATGACGCTTAGGAGGAGATGGTGGGGAGATCATCCTGGCTTATACCAGAACTGGCTGCTTCTTGTTCTCTGAGTGCAGCCTTCTCGTACATCATTCTCTCAGACAAGAGATCATACCCCCCACGAGACAGGCGGTGGGGGGTCAAATTCTTCTTTTGAACCTCCTTCGCCTTTAATCTTTTCTCCCGAAAAATAATTGATATTAGAATATAATACAATAAGTTAATAAATTTAAATTAATTTATACCTCCCACTCGGGCCGCTCCTAATCTCTACAAATTTCCTCCACTCCTCCTCGGATATGCCATATCGCTGGCAAGGAGTAAGTCCCTTGCTAACGACATCCTCAAAGATACACCCATTTCAGTAGTTAATGTGGACTTGAACCGCCTCCACATTTTTGCAATGGTGGACATAATCTTCTTCTTAATCGCCTTGGAGTTTTCAATATCAAAATACTTCGTAAAAATAAAACATAATTAGCATCAAAATTAAAAATCAATATTCAAGAAAAGACAATTGAATAAATTTAAACTTACCGTAATGTCCTCGCCAAATCAGATTCTTCACCGTCTCGTCAACATTATCCCGAGCCTGGATGCAAAATAGATATCTAAAACATAATCATTAGTTAGATGAAAAGAAGAATTATATGTAAATATGTAAAAACTTCAAATATAAACTTAGAATTACCTTCTCTCGTGCCACGGTACTCCAAGTAGTCGCTGAACCGGGTATGATGCGGGCCGACACCTTCCCAAGGCGTGGATCAACGGACACACCGAGCTTCTCTCCTGTCATGTGTCCGGCTGTCAAGCTCGCAATCGTGTTGCTTGTCTGGTCTTCTTTGGTGGACGAGGTGGTGGAGGAGATGAGGGAGGTGAGGAAGGAGGTGATGGTGAAGGAGATGCCATGTGTCCAGTAAAGAAAATATAAAACAATATAATTTATAAATCTTAAATACACAAACATAAAACAAATACATAAAGAATTTTAAGTAGAAACATACTTAGACAACTAAATTTTCCCATATCCCTTCATCATGATCATTACGAGTTGCATAGACCACATCCTCTTGTACATCTTGAATACTACTAGGCAGTCGTGGTGAATTGGGAATGACAATGAAATCATCCGACTCGCCTTCATTTTCACTGTTGACATCAATCCCTTTGTCTTGAAGGACCACAGACCACCTATCATTACATGGGTCAGTGACATAAAAACTTGTTTTGCCTGATATGCCATGATGAATGGTTCTTCCTTATGACCTAGCTTCTTAAGGTCTATCATAGTAAAACCCATTTCGTCAAATTGAACACCGGTATTGCTATCGACCCAAACACATTTAAATAGAGGAACTCTAAATTTACTGTAGTCAACCTCCCAAATTTCCTCAATCACTCCAAAGTAACTTATGGATGCCATGATGGGGTTTTTATCCTTTGAACTAGAAAAGTGCATGGATGTGGCCTCAATAGACACTCCACTATTTTGAACTCGTGCTATTGTCATCTTGTGACTTTGTGTAGAAGGAATATCTATTAATGTCGTATCCAGTCCAAGTGATGACGTTATGTTTTGGTCCATGAGCTAGCCATTTCAATGTATCGGATGCATGCTGATCTCGAAAAATTTGGCTTCTAAACCAACCGATAAACTTGTTGTTATGCTCCTTCACTAACAACCGCTCACCCATTTTGGGGTTTTGGGTCCTCAACATTGATTGATGAGCAGATATGTAAGGAAGAACTTCATCTGTATTATTCAAAATATACAAGTGTGCTTGACTCAACTCAGTAATATCCTTTGCTTGAACTTTTATACCACGAGTACCCTTTCCATTTATCCTATCATCATGTCGACTTGTAGGAACACCCACGGCTTGTGCTTTTGCCAAGTATTCTGAACAAAACTCGTAGCTTCTTCCGCAATATACCTTTCAACTATAGAAGCTTCGGTCCGTATGGATTCTTAGTATACCCTTTGAAGATCTTCATGTATCGCTCAATTGGGTACATCCACCGCAAATAAACTGGGCCACATAACTGTATCTCTCTTACAAGATGTACAATTAAGTGAACCATAATATCAAAAAATGATGGAGGAAAATACATCTCCAATTGACATAGTATAATTGTTGCCTCATTTTCCAATTGATCTAATGATTTTTCGTCAATTACTTTCGCGCATATAGAGTTGAAGAAAAACATAGGCGCATAATTGCATTTCTCACATTCTTCGGGAGTATGCCACGTATAGCTACAGGTAAGAGTTGTTGCATCAGAACGTGACAGTCATGTGACTTTAACCCAACTAGTTTAAGATCTTTCATTGACACAAGACTCTTAATATTTGAAGAGTATCCTTGTGGAACTTTAATACTCCGAAGGCACCGACAAAGACTAGTCTTCTTTTTTGGATAAAGTGTGACATGCTGGTGGAAGATATGTTCTCTTGCCTTCACATCTTGGATGCAATTCTGGACGTATTCCCAATTCACAAAGATCTTGACGAGTATTCACTCCATCCTTTGTCTTACCTTTGATGTTCAAAAGTGTGCCAATTAGACTATCACACACATTCTTCTCAACATGCATCACATCAATACGATGGACGTACATCTAAATGACACCAATATGGAAGTTCAAAAAAATTGATCTCTTCTTCCACTTGCTTCGTCAGTAGATTTCTTTTGGGTCTTTCCAAATTCAACATTTATGTTTTTCACGCGATCATAAACTTCCTCACCGTTAACGGTGACTTAGCAATTTCATCCTCCTGGCAACCGTTAAAAGCTTTCTTCAATCTTCGGTATGGGTGGTTAACTGGAAGGAATTTTCTGTGTTTATTATAAATTGTCTTCTTCCCATGTTTCAATTGCAGATAACTTGTATCTTCTTGACAAATAGGACACGCATGATGACCCTTGACATCTGTATCCACTCAAGTTACCATATGCTTGGAAAGTCATTTATGGTACAAAATATCATTGCATGTAACTTGAAATTCTCCTGTCGATTTGCATCAAACACCTCTACTCCTTCCTCCCACAACAATCTTAAGTCATCTATCAAAGGACTTAAATAAACATCTATGTCATTTCCTGGCTGTCTTGGACCCGCAATCATCATAGATAGCATAACATATTTCCGCTTCATGCACAACCAATGTGGAAGATTGTAGATCACCAATAAACTGGCCATGAACTGTGGTTAGTGCTTAAGTTACCAAAAGGATTCATTCCATCCGTAGCTAGTCCAAGTCTAAGGTTTCTTGCATCACTACCAAAACTTGGAAATAGACGGTCAATTTTCTTCCACTGTGGAGAATCAGCTGGATGTCGAAGTTGTCCATCTCGTTTCTTTGCAATTGAATGCCATGTGAGATTTTTTGAATCTTCTTCATTAGCAAACAATCGCTTAAACCTTGGAATTATTGGAAGATACCATATAACCTTTGCAGGAGAACCCTTTTATGACTATCTTCACCATCACCATCACCATCCTTGACTTTGTAACGTGATACACCACATTTTGGACACTTGTCAAGACATTCAAACTCTTCTCTCGTATAAAATACAGTCATTAGGACAAGCGTGTATCTTTTTATATTCTAAACCCATTGGACAAAGTATCTTCTTTGCTTCATACATACGGTTAGGCACTGTGTTTTCATCTGGAAGCATCTCTTTCAAAAGTTCTAACAATTCATTGAAACTTTTATCACTCCAACCAAACTTTGCCTTCAAATTCACCAATCTTAATACAGAAGACAATCGAGTGAAAGTTGTACACCCAGGATACAAAGCCGTCTCTGAATCGGTCTTCAATTTATCATATACAGGTGCATGTGCTTGAAGAAAGCTCTCCTGACCCACATCACGAAGCATATCCTCTATTCGATCTTCCATACACACATCCTCCTCCTCCACAGGTTGTGATACTATTGGAATATCAATAAGTTCACCGTGCCATATCCATGTAGTATAATTTTTCATGATACCCTCACAGATTAGATGTTCTCGTATTATATCTACTGTTTGAACTCTTCCATTAACACACTTAACACAGGGACAATAAAATTTTCCATTCATCTTTAGACCATTTCGTTCAGCAAAACTCAAAAATTGTTCAACTCCATTCTCATACTCTTCTGATATACGACTTGCATTCATCCAACTTCGATTCATTTTCGGATTTTACACTACAATTAAGAGTTAATAAAAACCTTATTGGTCATCAATGAATTTAATATCATTGATTACTATAATAAAAATTATCATTTAGTAGACTTTGCTCTATAAGAGAGACAAACTCATTCTAACGAAATTTCAGCAGAGTTTCCTCTGTTATTTGACTAAATCCAAATTTTTACACTACATCAAATACATAAACAACATCAAATAAAGCCCCATGGGCACGACCAGATAATCGGAACATTCATCTACATTTCAATAACCTAATCATACAAACACTATCTACAAAACAAAAAATAATAAAAACCCACTAACCTGGCAGTGGACCCACAAAATGAAACCTGCAGCGCGGTTCATGGCGGCGAGGGCACGCAGCGGGCGCTGGCGAGAGGCGGGCAGGCAGCGGCACGACGGCGGCGGCAGCTGACACGACGAAGGAAACCACGCGGCCAAGGTAGCGGCGCGATTCGCAATGCCGGATTCGAGTACGGGGAGCTTAGCGCGGCGCATCGGCAAGAAGCGGCGCAGATCGGCGCAAGAGCGGCGGCGTCTCGGAAGGAAGGGCGTTCGCGCAGCGAGGAAAACCAGAAAAACCAGTGCGGCGGCAGTAAACTCAAAACGAAGAACGAAAAGTGAGGAAAAAGAGGCGCGGGTTGTGTATATAAAGGGTTTTAACGTCGGTTATGGGAATAGCCGACGTCGAAGTGTGGGAGACACACTTTCAACGTCGGTTCATTAAGAACCGACGTGGAATGTATGACATTCAACGTCGGTTCTTCATGAACCGACGTTGAAAGTGTGTCTCCCACACTTTCGACGTCGGTTCATGAAGAACCGACGTTGAATGTCATACATTCCACGTCGGTTCTTAATGAACCGACGTTGAAAGTGTGTCTCCCACACTTTCGACGTCGGTTATTCCCATACCCGACGTTAAAACCCCTTTAAAATCCCTTCTACGTCGTTTGTATTTTAACCGACGTAAAACTGCGACGTTAATTCGTATTCTTGTAGTAGTGTATGGTTATGAGCAAGTTGGACTTTCTGGTATAATTATATTATTATTGATCTTGATATATTATTTATTTATACTCATTATAAAAATGTTAATTGCTGATTTTTTTGTGTATTGTCAAATAAATATAGATGAAAAAGAAGTGGAAGAGATACAATTATTTAGCGAGCAAACTAGTCAAGGAAATAATATATCTAAAGAGGTCCTTAGTAAATGTTCATACATTTTGACTTTTTTTTAATCTATATTTATATAAACATTTTTAACTAATTGGGTATTATCTTTTGCAGTAAACAATTCTTGGAGTATTGGAAGTGCTTGACTGTCTTGGAAGTGCTTAGTAGACGATCTAAATTTGTTTTATAAGTTGCTCAAATGTGAACAATTTTGCACAAACTTTCATATAAATATATTGTCTATTTATATATTATTTACTGTTGATAAAAATATTATATTATGTATGGATATGTTATTTAGTAGGTGCTTGACTCTTTTGGAAGTACTTAGTATGTGATTTAAGTTTTTTTTACAAGTTGTTCAAATGTAAACAGTTTTAAACACACATTCATGTAAATATATTATATATTTATATTTATATTGTTGATAAAAAATTATATTATAGATATATTGTAATATTTTTTCAATTTTTAATTAGGCTAAAAATGGCCCGTTGGCCCGTTGGCCCGTTGGCCTAACATAGGGCCAGGCCAGGCTAAAAATTGTGGCCCGTTTTAAAATATAGGCCAGGCTAGGCTATCAGATTTTTTGAACTTGGCCCGTAGGGCCAGGCCAAGCTAGGCCGGGCCGCCCGTTTTGACAGCTCTACCCAAGAGTATCGAAGATATTACAAATAATAAATAAATGAATAAAATCCACTAATATCAAAATATATCATATATTATCCATTAATATCCATCAATATCATATATTTCCATTATAATACTAATACTAATTATATGCAATATTATCTAAGAATATTTCATTATATCTTTTAATTTATTATTACCTAAATTATAAAGGGTTCAAAAGACCTTATAAATACATGACAATATCTTAAAGAGTATTCACTTAATTCTTTCTTCAATATTCATATACAAATGATATTTTAAGCTCTTATTGACTTGAGCATTTGAAATTCTTCTTCAAGCAGATCTCTTATCGGTTCTCATAAACAACTTGGTGTCTACATCTCGAAAGGTAAATCCTAAATCCTCAAAAGCATCATTTTTTTATCTAGAGAGAACCACACTCTTTTTTGATAAAACCATAAATTATCATTGAATTGAAATAAATTTCATATTCTTCATGTAAATATAACTTTTACACCTTTCTTATAAAAATAATCCCAACAATAAATAAGATATTACTATGTAAATACAATTTTTATATGAAGAGTAATCCAAAAAATAAATAATATATTACTATTTGTTTTCTCACCAAATAATAATAATAATAATAATAATAATAAATGGTGGATATAAATAATATTTATAGCTCAAGCAAAAATATTTCCAGTGAAAACATCTATGATCTCATAAAAACAAATATCTAATGAATTTCTAAAATTTATATAGGTGAAGAATAAATCCACTTAAAAGTATAAGAAAATGAATCTAAGAAGGTTTTAATTAAATACATATAAAAAATCAAATAAAATCTTAACAATTATTTTAGAAAGAACATCACATATATTTTAGAAAGGGGTGCAATAACATGGCAAGGAAAGGGTTTATTTACTCAAGACTTGAGCAATTATTTTAGAAAGAAAATCACATATATCTATATATGGTTAAACTATATTGTGTGTAAAAGTTGAGCGATGACAATTCTTTGGTATTGTATCGATATTGCAATAAATTTCTTCTTTAAGCATATTATTCTCTTGAATGTCTTAAAATAATTTTCAAAGTACCTAATGCTCCCCAAATAAAACGACTCTATCTGTCACTCAAGCATTTAATGAGAATATAAAGAGAGGTTGTAAGCAGAAAACTGTGTTATTTATCATCAAGTGAAAATATTCACTAGAATGTGAGATTTTTTTACTTAGACTTTAGAAGTCAACACTCAAGAAAGAACCCCACCAACAATTGTATCATTGGGAATCTTGCTACTTTATGCCTTTCCGGGAATATAATTGACTAACTCATTTGAAATTAGACTATAATGGCATGTTCTAATTTCTTGCCAATACCCATTCTTTCCACTCCAATCAATAAATCTCAATAATTTAGTCTATTATCTCACTTTCAAAACTACACGCAATTATTCAATACTATCATTCAACTTATTAAAACTCATATATTCCATCAATCCTTCTAAAAGTTAAGTTTTTTAATTTCAATTTATTATATAATATATATATATATATATATATATATTTGAATTTAATTTTAGTCTTCAAACCGTTTTATTCATATTTCTTTAATCTTTAAATAAGTTTACACAAAGATAATAAAAATTATAGATATTCATAATCGAACTGATAAAAAGTAATAAAAAATTGATTAAAAAACCAATAATTAAATAAAATTGAAAGGTTTGAATATTTTTATTCTAAAACCAAGTGGTTTAGATAATGTTAAAATTTTGAAAACAAATTAAAATTAATTATTAAAATATTATTATATTATTTATTATCTATTATTTCACTTCTATAAAAAAATGTGTCTATGAAATAAAAATGTATTTTTAATTAAAAAATTGAACTAAACTATATAGTAAACCATCCTAATAAATATTACTATAATGACGAAAAAAAACCTTAAACAAGGATTAAGAAACTTGTAGTTGTAGTAAGATTATGAAGAGAAAATTACTAATAAAAACATACAACAAAACAAATTGATGTGTTATGTATATAGGTTTTGACATCATGCTCGTAAGTAGCAAAAGACTATACAATAAAGGTAAATAGTGCATTAGCTAGAAATGAGGATTATGAACCCGCGTAATTAATTAGTAAGAAAAATTTAGACTATGTTCCTATAGTTTACTTTCTTGGTCAAAACCACACTCTTTTTCCTGATAGTTTGCTAAGTTGTCTCTGATTAACATCATTCAACTTTTGGAATACTTCAAAACATTGTATGTTTTTGGAACCATAACAAAGTTATTACTACACGTTTATCCTTTGAGCACTGAATTAGTGATTTCATCAGCTTTCAATCTTTGCTATCATATGATCATTCATCATCCTTCAACTATTGATCATTTTCGATGCCCTGATGATGCCATTAGCACAGCAACAGCCACAATGAACATAAGCAACATGCTTCCGAGTAGCATATATGTTCTTTTCGATGATTTGCGATACTCCCCAAACAAAACAATGCCCCAGAAGGTACTCACCAGTGGAAGTGCCTGCCAAAACAACATATCTTTAGTTAGAATGAATTCGTAGTTTGAAGAACAAGCACTTGTCAAATGTAGAAATTCTCAAGCAGATATGACCATTATTAGACACTCCTTGAACATTGTTTTATAAGGGCTTGTTTGGTTTCAGTTGAAATCCCCTGGTGCCAGTTCAAAATGTAAAGTTGAAAAATTGGATCAAACAATAATGAGTTTTGCATCAATTTTATTTTGGAACTCAATTTGGAAAGAGAGTTGCTCATGCAATAGATTTCATTTGACATAGGTTTGCATAGTTTAATCTAAACATGCAGTAGTTTAGATTGTCTAAAATTTTGTTGGCAAAGTACTTTTGTGAAGATGAATAAAAAGTAAAAACTGACCTGAACAGCATCTGCTGCTGCATATCCTGCAGCCTGACCTCCCATAAATTGAAGGCCATTCCCAAAGCCACAAAGTAGACCAGCCAAGAAAGCCCAACCTCTTCCATTCCAGTCTCTCAAATAAGCCTTCAGTGATGACTTGGGTAAATTTAAGACAGGGTGGTAAAGGAAGGTGATGTTAAGAATGATGGCAATAACAAAGCAAGAGACTGAAAAGTAAAAGAAGGCAGTGTAAACACTCAAATGGTGAACCCCTTTCTTCAGAGTGCTCCATTGGTCATTTGTTGCCAAATTGAATGCTGGAGAGAATAGAGAGAAGCAAACTCCAGCAAAGAATGTTATAGCCAATCCAATGAAAGTGCTCTTCCCTAATACCTGCAAAAGGGATTTAGCATCAGAGCATTATCATGTAGAGCATTCTTCATGTTTTAATATACTTTATTTTTTAAGAGTATATTTATTAGGAGATTTTAGGGAGGAGAATGAACTACAGATAAACACCACCTCTAACTTAAAATTTTAAGACAATAAATTTGTGGATTTTTTCGCTTATATAATATTTAACTTTTTCATTCTTACTTGTGAGACTTTAACTCACACTTGTATGGTAACTGTATTTACATCTTAAAAAATATGATAATAATATTTTAGATATGTTAACATTTCTTTATTGTGTAATATGCAGCAATGAAAAAAGGGTATGTGAAAATTGGATTTGACTCTTCTAATGTGAATGAGTATAAAGTAGAAATCTGAGTTGCTAATGAGGAAATTAATGGTTTATATTCTTTCTGACACATTTATGATTTGCTATGCACGAACACTTAATATCTACCTTTCATTTTCTCTTTCAGGATCAAGATTGCTCATTTTATCCTATAAAGTGAGCTACTCACTTTAGTGAAGACAAATCTGTGAAAACTGTACTGTATACATTCCCTGAAGCATAACCACTTGCCTTAATGGATCTCTTTTTCTCAATCTCTAAAAGAAAAGCTGCAGTTCCTGCTTTGGCTTTGTGTACAGAAGCACTTCCATCCTCTAGATCCTTCGAATCAACTATATATGTAACAAAGGAGACGAAAAAGCCAGCGTTTATCAAATACAGCAATTGCATTTGGCTAAGCTGGCTAAAGGTCGCTAGTTACCTTCACTTGTTTCTATCGAAGTGGTCAAAGTAGTGTCCCTGGCAAGAACAAAATTCGGTGGTGAAATCTTAGCTAAAGATTCAAAAACAAAATCAGTGGTAATCAAGAAACTATGATAACCACTCAAACCAGAATCCAAAACCAAGTTAAATGCTTCTGCTGCTAATTTTATTCCAAGTCTCAATATTGATTGAGTTAATTGTGAAGGTGTTACATCTTCTAATCTAATAACTGCATTGATCAAATTATCTTCTAACTCTAACATCCATGTCAAAATGCAGCACCAGAGGTTAACTTCATTTACAAACATAAGCAAGAAACATTTTCTCTCATACATTTTGGAGGGGGGAGAAGGGAAATTTGGTGGGAGTGCCAACAATGGTCAACTGTCATATCCCAAATAAGATTGTCAACAAACAAACACATACTTAGCTGCATCTTTGTAATCAGTTGAAAAATCCTTGAGCTTAGCCTTGTTATCAGCAGTGTTAGATGAATGAACAGCAGAACCTAGACATACAGCTATCAAAAAGCAACCAACTCCTGGGAAAAGAATCTCAGCTTTGTTGATCTTGTCATCCAAAAAGTAATTCAAGGTTGTGCCTGTTACAACCACAATAGAAATAGTTCAATGACAGATATTGAAACTGCTCTGAGTATGTTAGGATCCATTGCAAGGTAAGGACTTGAGTCTAGTAATGGTTAACTTTTGTGGTGAGTTACTCCCAATGTTCTTATCAGTGTAAGCAACATAGCACCAGAATCTAAGAGGGGCATCTACGGTGGTATACCTATAACAACAGTTATGCTTGATGTGATCACTTCTACAACTGATAAGCCAACAAAAGCCCAAGCATATTGTGTTGACAGATTTCCTACACTGAGAACCACTCCACCCCCCATGGCAAACAGAACTGAAGGCCAGTTTTCCTGCATCAAATATGATACCACATTTATAAACCAGTCTTAAATAAATAGTCATATATCATAAAGTTCAAGGCTGAGAATGCTACTATTCAACTGGATAGTTCCTAACCAAAGATAACTTTGGATTAAGTTGGCCACATAGTTTGATTTGATTGAATATTTGATAACCAGGAAATGCCTTCCATTTTTTCTTTGATTCAACCATTATAATAATTCTAAATAATTGTTCTTAACAATCTGTGACAGGATAATAATATATACAACTTTTAAATCTACAAAAGAGAAAATCTCTCTAAAGAAATCATAAAAAGGAGAATAAGATATATTCAACCATCATAAGATATATACAACCATTATCATATGTTCTTACTATAAAACTAAACCACACATCATTGATAAGAATGCAAAAAATCCATATACTGTAGCAGTTTTGAATAACTTTTTCAAAACCAAACTAACTGAAACCTGACATGACATGCCTTGGAAAAGTAAGTTGATGTACAAAATGTTTTGTATTCTTCCTAGAGAAAGAAGAGAAGCACCTGAGGGAGCTGAGCCAAGAAGTTGGGGGCAGTGTTTCCAATCTCTCCAAAGGTGAAAGCAATGATAACAGCAGCCATGAGGTTGGTGAGGGTGTAGTCAAGGTAGGTGTGCTGAGGAAGACGACCTCGCCTCTCCAGCAGAGTCATCACAGCAGGCCATGTCCCCAAGAACAATAGGGACACCAGCATGCACACTATGGCACCCCCCTTGCTCTCCACCACATACATTGAAAACCAACTCCAAATCAATCAAACAATGAAACTCCAAAACTCACTTCACAACACAACACAACACAGATGCTACGCTAGCTGATGCTCTCATATATTCATTCATTCATACACCCCAAGTCAACCAAACCACAGGGCACGAATCTTCAAAGCCAGGTCACATCCTAAATAATTATATATAAAACTTACTCAAAATATTATTAACTACTTCATTAGTCCACAATATCGCAATACTATCACAGTAATGCAAAGATCCCACATCGTTTTCTGATATCGGTTGGATAATTGATACAACTAAAAATACATAATATTTTACTATTTTATGTTAATGTTGACCTTTTTGTTGCAACTTAGCATAAAGCCCTTTAAAGTACTACATTTAATCTCATTAATTGAAGTTTAAGCTATTTTAACAAAAAAAGAACAAGACCGCCACCTCATTTAATAATATTTACATGAATAAAAAATTAATAATAATAGAACAATAGTATGATAAAAATTATTAAAAAAAGTTTTTTCCTCGATTGTCCCAAGAGTGCATCCTGAAACCTCTGTTCCCCGACAACAACCAATTAAATCACATCGCCAGAACTTTAAATAAATATACAAAAACCTATCGTATTTAATAAACATATTTATAAGAATTAAAAAATAAATTCTACTTATAAGTTAAAACTAAATTATATACAAATTAAAAAATTAAAATTAAAAAAATCTATATAAAAATGTCTATAAATTAATTTTAACTTAATAAAAAAATATTTCATTTTTATTCTTTGTAAAAATTCTTAAAAAGGACATCTCTAAACATGTAAAAATTGTTGGAGTTAAAAAAAATCCAAAACTTTAAGTAAAGCAAATTTAATTAATTTAATTTTCAGTATAATTATCCATAAATGTGAATATTTTGTTAGAGTAAAATTATAACAGTAACATTTTTTATGATTGTTTATTTCCAAATATAGTAAGTGAAGATATCGATATCCTATATATTAATTTACAGTATCTGAAAGCTTATGTACTTTTTTAATTAGTTTTTGTTTTCTCATTCAAAGTGAATTCATTTCATGCTATGAAAACAAATCTAAGAAGAAAACAGTAGGTGATGCGAAAGTATCAGAGAAAATGACCAAAACTAGTGTCATGCATTGAAAATTTTGAATTTTATAATATATAGTTTGTAAGTCTATCAATTAGGATTATTTTCTTTGTTACTTAAAATAAAAGCAACTAGGAAAAAACGTGTGATCTACAAACTTGTTCTTAATTTGTCCACTGAGTTTGGTTTAGTAAGAATTTTTTTTTTCTCATTTGAATACAGACAAAGGACGTGATTGTAATATAGTATTAGATGCTATATACCAGGCATATGGATTTTTTTCAGATTAGTTGGTAATATCAACTTTGATTATAAGTCAGGTAAAAAAAAATTCCTAAAGTAAAAAATTTATATAAGAAAAAATTCATAATACCAAAATATCCTGAGAAAATATTATAAGCTAGGACTAATCTATAAATTATAGATAATCCACAAATAATTTTTTAAAGTAAAAAAATTTATTTAAAAATAAAAATGAAAAAAAATTACTTAAAAAAATTATACACAAAAAAATATTTACTGAATTTAAATCTAAATCTATTACGGATAAGATTGAGTTGGGTTTAAATTAAGTTAGGTGACACAAAGTCAAATTGGTCGAGATTAGCTAAAGTTAGGTTTAGTCAAATTAGACCCATATAAGGCTCATTTCAACCAATTCTAGTTGTGTCCATTTCAGTCAAGTTGAATCAGATCTATGTCGTTTGAGTCAAGTCCATGTTGAATTAAGTCAAGTTTAGACCGTATCATCTTAGTTGAGTCAAGTTGGGCTCACATCGACCAAGGTCAAGTTGGGCTTGCGTCAACCAACTCGAGTCAAGCTTGTGTCGGACCAACTTAGGTTAGACCCTCAACAAGTTGAGTCAAGTCAAGCCCAGCTCGAATTGAATTAAGTTATGCATATCTCGATTTGAATTCACCTTGAACCAAATGAAATAGTGTCCACTTTAGGTCAAGTCTAGAAATTATGTTTTTTCTAGTTATTGATCTTAAAAAATTATGAAATTGATTTCTATATAATAGTGATTAAATTGGTTTTTTATATAATGACAACTAAATTGATTTTTAAATTTAAATTTAAATTTATTTCTAATATTAACTATCAAGATTTTAACTACTTACTAAATTAGATTACATTTGTCTCTAATTCAATTAGTGATCAATTTTATTATTTTATAAGTCATTAATATAGTTAATAAACACAATTAATTTTGTAGTGATATTTCTCCCTCATACTAACTCTTTACACTTAATTAATATTAAAATTAATATAAATAAAACTAATAACAAATATAAATGTAAATAATAATATTAATAAAAACATTATTAATTATAAAAAGTAATATATTCATGATTAATAATAAATTTAACATTAATAATTAATAAAATGGTTTTTTTAATTGAATAATCTTAAAATATTATATTTTCTCACCAAAAGTTTTATATTTTCATCTTACTTATGTCTTTTCAATTAAAAAACTTTTATTTCAACTTATTTTTCATCTATATTTATCTAGTTAAAACTTTATATTTCTATTTTATTTATTACTTATTTTACTTTTTTTTTATCTTTTCTTTCCTTTTATTTATTTCCTCTTCCTTATGAGTATAAGAGAGAAAATTGAGAAGAAGAAAAAATTGAATGAAAAAGCTTAAGTGAGTTTATGCACAAATTAGAAATAAAATTTTAAAAAATTATTTAAGAAATTTTTTACAAATTAATTTATGTATAAACTAATTATAACATATGTAAGTTAATTTCAAATTCTTTTTATATTTTCCTCTCCTATAAGGTTTTATAGAAAAGCTTTTATAAACATGTCTTTTTAAGTCCATTTTACTCATAGAAATTAATTTTATTTTTTTTACTAGTACGTTATATAAATATGTTTGACCTAAATTTCTTTTATATCCTCTCTAAATAACTTGTTTTGATACCTTTTAAACTAGGACCATAGATATTTGTACATATGTTATAAGTATCTTTCTCAACTAGTTATTATTATATTTTATAATATTACAATTTTGTCTCTAAAAAGTTGTTATTTATTTTAATTTAGAAATTTTATAATAAAATCAGTACCAATTACATCCCAAAAGACAAACCCTAACTCCATTTATGCATGACCCATTATGTTTGTAGCACCACATTTGTTTGACCGGAAGCAATGAATAAGGGATCAACATGGATATCTGCAGTTTTTGTCAATCCTCATCTAAAAACCTTGTTGGAAATCACATTAGATCAACATGTTCTAAAGTGTGCTCTTAGACTCACTCATCACATATCACATTGGCACTCTCACCTCACCTCTTTCGTTAATGCATAAAACCTCAAGTACGCGATACTATTGTGATACCACTACCTATTACATCTTCTCCCTATTAGATGATGTTAAGCAAAGAAAAAATATATCATTCAATACATGTCAATACTAGATAACTTGAATAATTTTACTTCCATTAAAGTGACATGAAGGGTGATAAATCAATGTGGATTCCTCACCCCCTACTTCGATCACTGATCTCCTACTGATTCCTCATCCTCTCCTTTCTATCAAACAATTGTGGTGTGACATGCATTATGGAAATGGATTCATTTAGGGTTTGTATTTAAGAAATGTATTTCATGGTAACTCTAGTATAGAAATTTCAATTTAAAAAATAGCAATATAGGGACTAGAAAAGCAATATTATAAAGTATAACAATAACTTGTTGGGTACAATATTTATCAGATATGTATAAATATCTATAGTTATAGTAAGAGAGAGTACTAAAATAATTTAGAAAAGATATTCAATATTTAGAGGATACAAAAGGAATTTCCTGTGACTTGAACTTTCCTCCTATACTAGTATCATCAAATTGTGAATCTATTTCAAGTTTATTTTTTGTCATAGTATGACCTCAATCTTCTTTTTTACGGGATCGAAAAAACTATTTACGTCATCACCATCCTTATTTTTATCTTCTATAGAATTACTTGTTGATTTTTCCTATCACTAGTACATACAATTATGATTTATCAATACTACGAAAGTTTCTTCAAGATTGCATTGATGTTAGACAATCAATTTTAAAAATTACTCCCAACACCATACCTACCCTTTTTAAAAATAAATATCATTATAGAACTCAATGGGTAATCGAGTATACAGATCCTTACAACCTTTATGGATTCCTTTATTTCGATTAGAAAGAAAAGTTGTCATTTTTGCATAATAAGATAATCATTCATTTCTTTCCTAACTTTTCGCAACATTGCTTCAATAATATTGAAATTCTCCTTTCCTCCTTAATGCTTTCACCATTGGTTTACACCAAACTGCTAACTTCTCATTACACAATGGAATATTGATCTCATCTTTACTATTTTTTTTTACCAAAAATTGAGTATTTCTAACTGAGTTATTATGAGGTGAAACTTCTATGCTTTTGTTTAGATTAGAGAATGTAAAATGAAAGAAAGGAAGGTAACATAGTGGAGAGTAGAGTTGCTTGAATTATGGGAAATCAAGTTGAAAATGAAGAGAAATAAGTAGAAAACTTTGAGTGTTTTTTATGTGATAAAATAAAAAAAATTGTAAATTGGTATATTTACAAAATTGACTAAAGTGCCCTTGTATTAAAAATGAAATATGATTAAGCTTTACAAACTAAATTGTGAATAGTAATAAGGAAAGAGGTTTATGTCTTATAGTTATGAGTAAGAATCAAATGAAGGTTCACTTGCAAATAATACTTTGATGTTCAAGTTAGTAAGAATATATATAAAACCTAGTGTGAGCTCAAGTGAGACTCCTTATATGGGAAGTGTTTTTATATAGACTTATAAAGCTCTTAATTTTATAATTAAAGATATAAATAATAATAAAACAATTATTCTTTCACCGATTTAATATGATTGATATTATGTTTAAGATACAATAGAAAATAATTGAGCTAATAAACTTTATCTTTTATATGATTATTGACTGATATAATGATAAACCTATTTTTTTTAAAAAAATATTATTCTCTTCTAAGTATCATTATGAAACTTTGGCATTTCAACTAGGTTGACATGCCAAACATTGTTGTCATTTGCCTTTGAAGAAAAGCATACTGTTAAAAAAAACAAGAACAAAAAACCCATAAGAAACAAAACCAAAACTCATGATAAATTAAGAAAATTTAAACTCTGAAAACCCAAACCGATTTCTAAAGAATTCTTGACTAATACAAGTGAAAAAGGTTTCAAACCGATAGAAATCTTCTCAGGAGTCAATAACAAGGTTGGCAAGCTTGTGAGCAAACATGTTTCCTTCTCTATAAACATGAGAAAGAAAAGAATTCTAAGATATTGCCAATGGATAAACTACAACTCCATCTACCTCTAAGGTCCAAGAAACAATAAAAGACTTCCTGAAAGCTTCAACCACCAACATAAAATCAATCAGCAATAAAAAATAAGACTAAGTTTTCACCACTACAAGTTCAATTGTCAACATGACTCCCATAATATCATCCTTCAAAGAAAGTGCATTGCCAATATAAGAAACAAAACTACCAAGGTGTTCTCCTTTGCTACCTCTAAAAATATCAACACAAGCAACAAGATAGGGATTTCCATGGGTAGCACCATCAATATTACACTTAACAATTCCAACTCCAGGAGTTTTAAAGTTCTAGAATCTCATGTGGAGCTTTCCTATGATGATCTATGATGTTAAAGTGTTTAAGCATAATGAAATCTTTAACCATGTTTTTCATCACCCTTTGGATTTATTACTTGCAAGATAAATACCATGAACAATTATTTCTTTTGCTTAAATGGAAAAAATTGGCTTCCCAAATCTTTAAGCATTCCTCATGTGCCAAATGACCCACATAATGTAGGCAAAGTAGCAAGCCATATATCCTGAAATTGAGAGCTATTAGACAAAAAGAAATACACGTGAAAGCATCTATAATAGAAGAGAAATTAATAGTGCAATTAAATAAATTATGCATCCATAACAAAAAAGAATTAGCAACTTAGTGAAATTTTTTTTTTTATAGATTTTCAACATTAAAATGAAAAAGAAAACAAAAAAAATGAAGATGTCATTTGTTTGTAAGTTATCATCAAGAGGAAGTTTATTATGCAATAGTTTCCAAACCACCAAGAATCCTAAGGGAGAAATACAAGAATTTTATATCTATTTCACCTAAGGGACACGAGAATGATGTTGATGCTAACTTTTTTCTAAATGATTTACCAAATTTTTTATTGAAGATATCATCTTTGCCCCTGTTTAAATCATATCATCAAGTCTATTAAAAAGTTCAACGTTATCCAAGTAAGATAGTAAACCAGGAAATCTTCTGCAAAATCCAATTTGGAAGTTGCTATATCTACCACAATAGAATGGAAACCAATGCAGGCATTCTAAGACAACTAAGCACCATGGAGAGAGGTTCATCCATACACAAGGCATCATTCCATGAATGAAATTTAGTGTTATCTCCCACACTATACAAAACTTTTAATAGTACAAAACCAATTTTTTATACCATTCCACATAGCATAAAACTTGTATATTTTAAAAGGATTTTGATTGTTGTTAAGAAATTTATTTCTCATCAAATATGCCCATAAGGAGGATCTAATGCCCATAAGGAGGATTTAAGTTGAAAATCTGAAGTAATTCTTAACATAACCATTTTCTATTCTTCAATAAAGTTGAAAATTTTGAGCCTACATTCATCCCTATTATGCATAACATGTTTCAATTCACAATAACTAAGTCTCTTTTGTTAATATACACCATCCAAATTAAATTTTTTATCCAACATTCAACCTCTTTACCACAATTTGAATATCACTAATACATATTGTAGAGTAAGTGCATAAATGTATATAAACATTGTAATCACGAGAATAATCAAGATTTACAATTCTAAGCGCAAGGGTTTCCACACAGGCCCACATCGAGAAAAATCCAGCAAAAATAGGTATAAATAGGTAGAGATTCCAATGTAATGATCATCAATGAATTACGCATTTATTGTAACATATAATCTCACTAGGGATGACAAATGAATTGTCTCCGCGGACATTACCCGAACCCGTCCTAATTTTGATAGAAAATTCTCGAATTGGGTATAGGAACGGGGATGGGGATGTACATATCCTTCTCGTCTCTGTTCTCATACCCCCCGTCCCAATACTCTGTCTTCGCCTTCATACTTATTCTTGTTTTAAATTACTAAAACTCATTTAATTTATTAAGTAATATAAAAAAACTTATATTAAATTTTTTTTGGTTATTAGTTTTGCAATTTAATTCTAGAGCATACATTTGATTTTTTTTTACTTTTTTTTATAATTATTTATTTATTTTTTATTTGATGATACTTTAATTTGATATTTATGAAGTTATAATTTCTTTATTTATTATTGGAGAAAATAAGATGTGTATCATTGACTTTGAATCATTTATAATATCATGTTTTATTTGTTGTAATATTTATTTTGTAAAAAATTATTTAATTAATATTTGAAATAGTAAGAGTTAAGTATAATTATATCCATTGTCTAATAAGAATATATTGGTACCCGATGAGGATGGGAATGACTCAAAAATTTCAGACTCGTTAAGTATGGAGAAGGTGATGAGATTGAATTTTTACTATAGGATGGAGATGAGAAAGTAAAACGTATCCCTAACTTGTCTTATTACCATCCTTAACTCTCACAGACGTGATCATTGTAATGTCTTTACATGTCTATCACCTTTCTTCAATTAATAATAAGATTAAACTTAAAAATATCATAAGAAAAGACTAAGACTTCCAATATCAAAATTAAAACTATATTCTACCATCATACTTAATAATTTCCCTTTCATAGTAAAGTTATATTTTAAATAATATATTAGTAAATTCTCATAAATTCATATGTTATTCCAAAAATAATAATAGTTAAATGGTGACTATTTGTATCTTTATCCGATCCTAGAAAATTCTCAGTGCTTTATCCTTAGATAGAACCTCCTTACCATCACATTATTTACCACAATCAACAGCAAGGTTCTTCCATCCTTAATCTTCCCAGTGTTGGATTATTAGCAAGTTTTCTTCTTGAACATAAATGCCACCCCACAATTACCTTCAGAAATGAAAAACCTATTATCGTGATTCATTCTTTATTAGAGCTGTCAAAACGGGCGGCCCGGCCCAGCCTGGCCTGGCCCTACGGGCCAAGTTCAGAAAATCTGATAGCCTAGTCTGGCCTATATTTTAAAACGGACCACAATTTTTAGCCTGGTCTGGCCCTATGTTAGGCCAACGGGCCAATGGGCCATTTTTAGCCTAATTAAAAATTGAAAAAAAATATTACAATATATCTACGATATAATTTTTTATCAACAATATAAATATAAATATAAATATAAATATATAATATATTTACATGAATGTGTGTAAAACTATTTACATTTGAACAACTTGTAAAAAAAACTTAGATCACATACTAAGTACTTTCAAAAGAGTCAAGCACCTACTAAACAACATAACAGAAACGACTTGTGAGATGTTATAGGAGTAGTGCACTAGAGGAGATGAAAGAGCTTATGAGAAAGAAAGAGAAGAAATAAAGAAGAAAACAGAGACTCTGAGACACTAGGGTTTCTTTCTTTGGTATGACAACATACCAATTAAGAACAAAAATTTTAATATAAAAATAAGCGAGTCGACCCATTAGCCTACTGGCCGGCTGGCCTTGGCCCATATGGGCATCGAGCCAAATGGGTCGAGCTAAAAAGTCTATTGTTATATAGGCCACAATTTTTTAAGCCTAGTCTGACCTAAATCATAGGTCATACGGGTCAGCCCATCGGGCCAGGCCTATTTTGACCGCTCTATTCTTTATATTTCTTGATTCGTTTATACACTATGCTTAAAAGATAAAATGATCAATAAAATTAAAGTTTAAAAAAGTTAACATATGATATGTTAAGAAGTTTTCTTCAAAACATAAGAAAATCAAGTGCGTAAATTGACTTTTTCTTTAAAAGAAAAATATTTCCAAAGTAATACTGTCCCACTTTTTTAAATAAGATAATTAACTATTTTGTAAAATTGTCATGGTTTTGACGATAATAGATTACTTACCGTAGAAATTGATTTAAAATGAGTTTGAAATTGATTTTTCAGAAAAGAAAAATAATAAATTATATCTTAATATGAGTATTACAATTTAATAATAATAATTATTATTATTATTATTATAACAGAATTAATTAATCCAACATCATTTAAATAATAATTATTATAATTTAAAAATATAATTTTATTTAAATTTAAAAATAATAACTTAGTCAAGATAAAATAATTTAAATTTATAGTATAGAATGTAAAAAATTCAATCTTACTCTCGTAAAAAGATTACTAAAAAAATTTATGCTGTTATAGAAGAGCAGATTTTTTTTCTAACCACCATCTCTTTATTTAACAATTTTATCTTTTTATAGAAGCAAATATATTTTTATGTAATAATTGTACCTTTTAATAAAATAAAAAATATTTTTATAATTATCTTTATTAAAATTTTAATTGAAAAATTTAATCTTTTAATAAACAAAAATAATTTTTTATTTAATAAAATATGTATCTAGACAACTACACTCTCCAAATATAAAAAAGGTTTAATTTCTTTACTTTTCAATTTTTAAATATTTTAAAAAATATATATTTTTAAACTTTATTATTTATATTAAAAAATATGTTAATAGAAACCTCTCTATAAATTAAAGAGTACTATTTTAAAAGAAGATTAAGGTCTTTCAAACACGTGTTCGATACGTAACTGTACTGATTACAACCTTTTTCTTCATTATGTAACATCTGTAATATCCTTTTCAAGGAAGAAGTCAAATTTTGTTGAATATTCTAGGGAACACCGCCTGATACGTGCGGCATCGGTCAGCTGTAATTTTTGACCATTTGATATAATACATAAACTATATGCGGCTGGGATTACTTATGTAAAACTGGTAGAAAATCGGCTGGTGGTGTTTAAAATTTATATTTATATTTATTCGTATTTTTTAATTTTAAAATTTTTATTTAAAAATAATGACTAGTATGTTATATTATGGAAGAGATACTTTGTGCTTTTAAATTTATTAAGAAAAATTCAATGATAATTTTATAAGAAAAAATAGTTATAGTTTAAAAAATTTATAATTACTTTTAGTATTTGAATAATTTTTTTATTTTAAATTTTTTAAATATAACCAAAAGTAAAATAAAAATATAGAATGTGTATATTTAAAACATAAGAATCTTAATTATATATTTTTATAATTTTTTTTATTTTAAAATATAATAAAAAAATAAAATAAGAATATAAAATATAAACATTAAAAATAACAATTTTTATTATATATTATATATTATTATAAATTATAAATTTTTATTTTAAAATATATTAAGAAATAAAATAAATATATGAAAAGTAAAAAAAAAATCATTTTTATGTATATAATTATAGATTAAATTAAATTTTTTAACTTTTTTAGAATGAACTCGTTATGTATGTTATACAAAATATTATTATAAGGTTATAACTGTAGAGAAAATTACAAATTCGTAGAAGCTCTTATTAAACATAATGATATAAATTGTTTCTAAGGTTAAAGAATTAAATGAGTTTTTGTGAAGATTATTTTTTCATAATATTTAGATAGATAGTTTTAGTTTCATTTTGAGAGTCATGTACCTTTATTTATTTTTGGAGATCTTCTTAATTCTTTTTTTATTTGATGTTTTTGAGATGAAAAATATTTTATCTAAGTCCTTTTCACATTGTATAGTTCTTATGCTAATTTTTAAACAATTAAAACTTTTCTTATAAAATTATTTAGTCTGTGGTTTAGGATGAAAAAGAAAAGAAGAAAAAAAGAGTGAAAATAAGTGAAATTATATTTTACGAAGATAGAGTATAAATTTAAATTCAAAAATGTTTAATTATGAAGTAATTAATTTTTAAAAAATTTAAAATAATATTTTTATTAAATTAAATACATATAAATAATATTTTGAAAGATGTTAATTTTTTTTACGATTTAAGAAGTTAAATTGAATTAAAAAAGTTATAATATTTAAATTTAATTTAAAAATAAAATTTAAATATATCTCAAATAAAATCATAATATGCAAATAAGATTACAATCATGAAAACAAGATAAGTATATCAAATTTAAACCAATAACAAAGTCCAATAAAATTCATATTATTTTTAAGTTTTTAAATGTTGTTTTCGATCCTATCTATCTTGTGATTGATATTGTCGAGATTATGATAAAAGTTTAGAAATAAAGAATTCAAATTTAATTGTACTCTATGAATACTACCCTATATATGCTTTAACATATCATCATTCTAAGGTGGACAACTTTTATGTCATTGAACTCTTACATATTCATCTTCACTTAGGATTTTCTTTATTAGATGGTGACACCCTAGAATATATGAGTCCATATGAGAAGGACTAGGTTTCATGTCTTGAATTGTCAAGGTATACTTTTGTTCCATGTAGTCTTTAGTAATGTTATTTAGGTCAATGTATACATGAGGTTCATAATGAACTTGTGTTTTGTCCTTGTTATATGACTGGTGGCACGATCCACTTCCTATAATTCTTCCAGAAAGTCGTAGAAATTAATTGAGGAGACTCCCCATTTTGCAGCAAGAGTTTTGCCTAAAACAAAAATTGTTGTGAAGTTGTAGTTACAAAATTTAGTCATAACAGATAATTGATAAACATTTACTCCATTCAACTTATACCTGAATCAAGTCATTCCACACTTCAAGGCTCCACTTCAAATCTTCTTGTGGTCTCAATTTGAGGAAAACCACTTAACCACTAAACAAATTGTGCACCTCTCAAGACTTTTTCTTAAGGCATTTTTACCTATTTTTAATATTATTTGTAGTAACAATAGTGTAAGCTAACTAACATAAACCCAACACAATGCTTGTAGACTTGTATTGTCCAAGTGTCATCAACCCTATTTCCATTTCTAGCCTCATTTATCATGGCTGTCAGTAATCTAAAATTCATATCCTTAGTCCTTTTGGTGAACTTACAAAGCATATGGGTAGAATAAGGAATTTTACCTTTCTCACAGTTTATTCTTTACCTTTCTCACAGCTTATTCTTTACCTTAGAAAAAAGTTCAATGATGTAAATGTTGTAAAGACATATGTCAAACAAATAATGTTAGCAAATAATGAAAATTAATGAGACATACTATTATACACAACAATTCAAATATTTTAATCTTAAAATAACATCATACTATACTTTATAAGATCCTTGATAATCATTCAACATATGAGAGGTTATCATGTCTCTCAAGTTGGTGTCTTCCCTATAATCATCCTAAACAAATTATGTAGTAGACTTCTCATAATCAATTTCATGTCAACTTCATCAACCAAACTTTCGTCATCATCTATTCCATGAAGAAAGTTATGAAGAATGCAACACGTCAATACTATATTTTGCAAAGTCTCAAAAGAATAATGCGACTTTGTACCACTTTCCAGTATATGAAGTCTTTTTTTCAACACACTAAACATTCTTTCAATTATATTTCTCAAAAGTGAATGATAGTGATTAAACAATTCTCATGGGTTTTGAGGATCTCTTTGTGAATACTCTTTCAAGTGATATCAAACTCCACAATATGGGGAGTAATGATTTGACCTTTAAGCTTGAAGCTTGCATCTCCAAAGTATTTGCCTACACCATTTATGATTAATTATTGAAACAATTAAATCTTGACATAAATGATTAGTGAACAAATTTTAATGGAGAATCAAACCTTCAAGTATGTTGAGTACATCTTCCCTCGTAAGTGCATCTTTTAATATCCTACAATCCAATGTAGTTTCATTCCAATCTACTAAGACATATGTGAATTTAATGTCAAAATCACAAGTTGCAAATAAATTTTGGGTTGCATAATCTTTTCTACCCCAAAAACAAGGAGCATCAAATTGTGAAACCTTCATTCTCACATGAGTTCCATCAATGACACCCACCCAAATAATCCTTATAAAATTGGTAAAATCTAGGGTTTTAAGGATATATGGTTGCAGCTCCCTTCTAGATGTTTGGACTAAAAAAATTTCTTCCAATTCAATGATGACATTCAAAATGTTATGGAAATGACGAATAATAGTCTCCCCTGGTTGATGAAAGGAAAAAGATATAGTTCGATTTTCCACGTTATACCTTAAAATGCGTAAAAACTTAATAATTTTTTCCTCGAATATAGAACTATACACATCTTTCAACATGCCACAACCTCTCAACCATTGATACAGTTGTATGAATGTCTCATGTCTGATGCAAATAATATCATGAGACCAGTCTCAATGAACAAGATACATCAACTCTAATCTATTACAATATTTTTTTGGACCTTCCAAATTGATGTTGTTATTACTCAGTGAAATTGTACATAACAAATTTAACCCATGTGCAACAATACACGACATGTTTATGGATGTTGATGTCATTTTCCCTTGAACAACCTCAGTTGCTTGAGTAATTATTTGTGACTCCATCCCTACAAAACTGTATATTTCTTCTTCTTGTTATAATTCCATATAATCTTTGTTTCCATTTGTCGGGGCCAAAGAACAATTTCTTTGTACACAAAAACATTTGTTTCAATTACCCATGTATAAATATTATAAATAAGGGTGGCAAAGTGGGTTGGGCCCGGCGGGACGGGTTAGCATTTTAAACCCGCCAACCCGTATCAACCTGGCCCGTCTAGCTCGCCAACCTGTCGGGTCACAAACGGGGCGGGGCAGGCCAATCCGTTGGCTCGCGAAAAAAAATATACTATACTTTTAAGATGCCATGTCACCATATATATCTTTAATATATTGTTGTAATTACAAAAATTCATTTAAATTGAACACAAACAAAATAGTTGCAAAGAAAAAAAGTCGAATTTAAAACCAAAGATCCAAAAATAAAATAAAAAACTAAAAAAAATAGACTTTTCAAAAAAATGCAAAACAAAAGAAATAGGTGGGTCAGCCCATCTTATGACGGGGCGGGATAAAAAATTTTACCTGCATCACTGTGGCAGGCCGGGTCGGGCCGATCCGTTTTTTGCGGGCTCATAGCGGGGCTGGCCTAAACGGGCCGGGTTGGCCCATTTTGCCACCCTTAGTTATAAAGAAGAGAATTATAATAAAATGGTAAAGAACAACATCCAAAAATCATTAGTGACATATGTAATATAAGTATACATAAATCTTACAAGAAAAATATATACGCAATATCAAATATTGTAATCATAACATATAGAAAGTGAACAATACAATATATGATTCAATCTTTCAAAAGGTGCAAAAATCCTAATTTAATTAAACCCCACACCAATGAATTTGACCAAAAAAATGTTATTATAATATGAACTCTAATTACATTAACCTAACTTTTTAAATAAAAAGTTACATTTTATTTTCATACTAGAAAATGCATAATAAATTCTATACTTCATGACTTCATGTTAAACCAATTAATTACAAATTGAAAAATAATTTGTTTTCAATATATTTAAAATTCACGACATCTTACTTTATACCTTAACAATCCTACTTTGACCTTACTTTTACATAAGAATTATCGAAATTATTATTTTAGTTATGTAATATTTTTGCGCTCAACTGATGAAGAAAAATATTTTTACACCCTAATTCATATTTTGTTTAAATACTTTGCAATTTCTATTGTAGAAAATTTTCTACTCTTTATAAATTAATTAAAAATAATCATTTGAAGGAAGACATAATGAATTATGGTTGAGGGCATAATCAATTATGCATCAACACATAATCAATATGCTCTCAACCATAATCCATTAAGCTTAAACAACCTTTATCATCGCACATGACACTTTGATATAAATAATAAAAAGCTTCTTACAAACAACACTCATTGTCAAAGGTAATTATTTTCATACAAACAATAACAAGAACATATGAAATAACATCCATCGAGAAAGGGAACTTCATACTCATCAAACTAACCTCTCAAAGTGTTCTTATAATGATCAAGGTTGTGGGAGTTGAGGCACTGCTTTCAGCTTCGTTTTTAATGTCCTTACCGGTGTTCTTTTGTTTGTCATTTAATACAAAAAAAAATATCCAAAAATAGTGATGTCTCCATAATAAGATTCCACATACTAAACCCATAAGACAACCAACTTACCTCACATGTCTCTCTCGACATATCTCACCAGCTTCATTCTTATCTTGTTGATTTTGTTAGTGGTGACCTTTCTTCCTCACATTCTTGACCTTGTTAACCTCTAACAATACCTTCTTTGATCATACCATATGTGATAAAAGGTAAGGAGTTAAGACAAATACCTCCTATATAAGGTTCACCTTAAACTCATCACTATTGACTTACATGATAATTCAAAGTGTTCACAATGTTTGTTCAGTTAAACTCTCCACAAAGTCTAAGCGATACTATAACATGCATGTGATGTTACCATGTGCTACAGTTTTGTACCTTACTCTCTTCGAAAACAACAAGGAATCTCAAACTTTTCCCATGTGCTTACTTTTGACACCACACATGTCGAACATTGTCATTGGTAATCTTTGAAGTACATATAAATTAATCCTTTAATAATAAACACCAATAAGATAGTGTTGAACCAAATATGTCACTCAAACAATTTTTTAAAGTTCTCATTTCAATTGCATATGAAAGAAATAGCGTAGAGTCATCATCAATTATGCCTTTATGCATAATCAATTATGTGTCATCACATAATCAATTATGCCAAAAGACATAACCAATTGTGGACCTACAAAACTATTTCATGAAATTAAAAAAAAAATGTTTTTCTTTTACAACATTGCTCACTTATTTCATAAATTTTAAAGTATTATTTCGATAAAAAATTCTTGTTGTTTTGAAATTTTAAAATTTTACTAATATTTTGAAAGTTTGTCTTATATATATACTTGAACTCCTTAATCACCACTAAGTGACGCCCTTATTTTCTTTTTCAATTATTTTTATCATTTAATTATGTTTATATGATACAAAAACGTGTTAGTAAGAAGTTTGAAGAGTGAAGAAATTCATGTATAATTATCCATATGTATATAAAAGATGTCATGAATATCATTTTCACACATGAATATCATTACAGTATTTGTTAATAAATTATTTATTGATAAATATTTTTTTATATTTAAAATATTGATGACATTATCTAATTTCATATTACATTTCATGTAAAAAAATTTACTATTTATTTTTGTGCAAATAGGTTGTTAATCCCATTTTCTCTTTTTTTCTTGTCATGGATGGAGAGATCAAAATTCATTGTATCTCTTCCTTTCAATATGTGCAATTCAGCGTAAATCTTCCAAATCATCGACTACGATACGTAGGAAAAAATTTGACGTACCATTGAATTCTTCCACTACACGTCACCTACACCAGCTTTCTGCTCATTTTAGTTTAAAAAAAAGGTTAATTAGGTTACTGAAAGGGTTATCCATGTTATAAATGCAAATTTTGCATGGGTGGATGGTAATTTTGGGTGCTTGTCTATCACCACCATTGAAATAAATAGAGAACTAGTAGACTTAATTTTAACCTTATGAGCATTTAAGACAATAGACTCTTTTGCTTGCTCCATCATGAAGTCCAACTTATAAACTCAAAGAGTTTCCAACTATTCTTTTAAGAAAAAATGTTCAAATTTTTTTTATTATGAGTGTTATCATTAGAAATCTCCACTAACTTAATAAAGTTTTACATGTTTAATATATGTTATTCAAAGAATATTAATTATAGTTTAAGATGATTAGAAACTTGCCAAATATTTTAATAGTTTCATTAAGTTCCATTTAAAATATCTCCTACACATGGATTTATAAATTGATTGAATTGTTCTAATAGAATGGTACATACTATAACTAAATACTTATTCTTTATCCATTTAATTAAATCTAAATATATTTATTTAATATATAATTATTATTTTCCAGGACGTTCCACTCCTTACTATAATATGATTTAAAGAATTCATCTATTCTTTATTTTTAATAGTTATTGTGTGACTCTTACATGAAATAGAATTAAATAATGTATTAGTATAAATATGAAAAATTTTAAACTAATTTTCAAAATTATTAGTCCGTAACCTCACTAAACTAATCATCCAAAATTTTATAATACTCATTAAAATTGGATTTATACGAGAAAAATAACATTTTTAGATTTGTTCAACCAACTAAACTATATCTAGTTTTTCTTTAACTTTAAAAAAGTTTTGCTAATCATATAAATGATAAAAAAACTAATTATGATTCATAAAAATTAAAAGCAACGAGACTAAAATTAAATGTTATGAATTAGTTTATTTTTTAGTAAATATTTATAAATTACTTTGAATCTTTATTTTTTGAAATATATTTAAATAATTAAATTAAAAAATAGACTCATGTAAATTCATAATAATTTATTTGTAGTAAATATAATTATATAAAGAATAAAACCTTATTTAGTAAATATAATTATAACAAGCCCTAAACGTTTCTTTCTTCTTCCTTATATATCATAAAAAAAATAAGTAGTAACTTTTTATTTAATAATTTTAGAATTTTTTACATATAAAAAGACAATGTTTGATAAATAGATTATATTTAATAAGTACCCTTTCTTTCACGATTCTTTATAATTTTTTTTTGTATTTTAGAACTTTTTTTTATAAAAGATTTGATGAGACAATTTGAAAATGTTATTTACCTGTTCATAATCTTTTATTATGAATCATTATATTTGGAATATTATATATTTTCTTAATAATATTTATTAAGATTTACTTTGTGTTATATTTAATAAATAATAACAAAAAGCTGCAATGTTTTATTAAGGTGCAACAAATATAAAATAAATTCCTTTTATTTAGATTATGATTATTGATATGAATATGAAATATTATTATTATATTTTGAAGCTACTTTTTAAAATAAATTAGGTGTTAACATACATTAAATATGGATTATTATAAAAAATCGGTAAATATTATAAATTAATTATTGTAGGAAGTGAAATACGTTAAGCTATGTTACTATATATATCCCAAAATTAGTCAGTTTACTTTTATCTTTATGGAAATGGATTTCTTTAAGAATAATATTTGACATATTTTTTAGTTAACTAACAATTAAAAATTTTAATTCATGTTAATAACTTTCGTTCTTATTAGCATAAAAATAATGGTTAATTATCATTCATTCATACATTGTAAGAAAAGCTTAATTAGCATTCCTGCATAATATGTATTAAAAGAATCTTAATTAACATAAGATGTTTCAAAATTCAGATTCGAATGGAATCTAATAATAGATACGATTAGGAAAAAGTACCTCTCGAATTTCCTATCATAGCTGACCCATTACTTTTGGGATTTTACCAAAAGAAAAAGCAGAAATAGTATATTCTCCTTCATCCAATCAAAGCAAAACAATAATGACCCATTAATTGATATTAATATGTGTAATAATTGACATTAGGACCAAAGAGTTGGAATCCTCCTGTGCCAAGATTCCACTTCATTGTGTTTCAGTGTTCTCACAATTCAAAGTTCTCATCATTGAAGTAGATATTTTTTCATTGGTATGTGACAGAACCATTTCCATTCACACAACCACACCTCTCTTCTTTTCTGCTTCTTTGTTTTGTAGTGTCCGTACAATTCTCCATTCAAGTATTTCCAATAATGCAGATCAGCAGAGGTGGAATCTTCTCCCCCATCAATATTTTTTTGAGATTTTAAAACCATTTTCCTGGGATGTTTGGCCTGTTTAGTGCTTCAAAGGTTCAAACATTTCTCTATCATGTGGCCCACTATTGCTTTTTGTGTGTGGCTAGAAGCAATTGGGTGGGTTTTTATTCACTGTTTGAGCTTTTATTTAATGGATTATTAGCTACCACAAAGGCTGGTATCTTTTGACTTTTTTTTTTTTCTGACTTCCTCTTCCTTCTGATCCATGGATTCCAAGGTAGCTGGATGCTTTCTCAGTTCTAAGCCATTCAATGTGTATCTCCATGCTTGACTTGTGAATATTCTTCTTCTTTTATTTCTCTTATTCCATTTGGGTGCTTCACGGTTAATTAAAAACTGGATTTTTACTCATTTATATACTTGCCTTTTGGCTAGTTACCCCTCTCTTCACATCACTTGAGAGGATCAGCTGACTTGTTAAGGTTTCAATGACTTATCATGGATGCCCTGATAATCAGTCTATATTTTCAGTTTTTGTTTTCAAACAATCCTATTTGAAACACTGTCATCAATCAACAATAAATGTAGACAAGACATTTATATTTCAGGGATTCAAACCTTATTCACCAAATTGTTGGAACTCGTTCCTTCTGCTAGATTTACACACTGCCTGATATACCACCTGATTGTGTTTGTGTGCACTGTTTAGTTAATGCTTCTCTTTTTCAACCCTATTCAAATTGAGTTTTTCCTTATTAAAAGTAACTTCGAAGCCGTTTATATGCAGTTGTGCACAGTTTTGCCTTTGCTTTTGAATGTGATTTTCTAACACTTTCAAGAGATTCACGTCCTCCTCTATCATCTTTTTTGTGGATGAACTTATTGCTTGTGACATGCTAGTAAGAGCTCATCATCTTGTACTTTTCTGAAGTGTGACTAATTCATGCTGCTTTCAGGAGTTCTCTGGCATTTGCTCCTTGGTTCCCTCATTATCTGAGAGCAGTTTGTGCACTTCTGGGTTGAAAATGTATTTGGTTGAGAGCAAAGGAGGTGCCATAGCGTGCATGTTCTTGGCTCTTTTCTTCTTGGGAACATGGCCTGCTCTTTTGACTATGTTAGAGAGGCGTGGTCGTCTTCCTCAGCATACCTACCTTGATTACTCAATCACCAATTTCTTTGCTGCTTTATTCATTGCTTTTACATTTGGTGAGATAGGCAAGGGCACACCTGAAGAGCCAAATTTCTTGGCTCAACTTGCTCAGGTATGAAGCCTATTCATGGTATTTTTCGTGTTATTATCGTCATAAAATAAAGGGTAGATTGCGTTTTGGTCTTAGACCTATACAACTATAATCTGAAAATAATAACTTTTGTTCCCCTCATCCTTTTGAAAATAAGAAAAAACTGAGATACAAACTATTGCCAAGTAGTACATATCACTAATTAGAACTGAAGTTTATTCTCAGTAGTACAAAATAGTATTTAATGGAACTTTTTATACTTTAAAATACAGTGAAATTGAATGATTTTCAGGGATAAACACGTATTTATCTTAAAAAGCTTAAATTCACTATTGATCTCTATAGCTTTTTTGATGTGCAATTTTTATTTTTACAGAAAATTAATTATACATTTGGTTTTTCAATTTTCTAATATTAAACAAGTCTAGTCCACTACAAATATCTTTATCAATTTCTACAGGAAAATGTTGATCAATTATAATAATGTTAGTTACTGATTCAATTAGAATATTAATAACAGTGGATTTTCATTATGCAAAATAAGTTGGCATGTTTTTATTAACAATTAGATGTTATATTATATTCGACCAAAAATTCTTAACCTGAAAATCTTTGAGGATTAAATGTTCTGTTAAATTTTTAAATGGACCAAAATTACATATTGACCAAAAAAACTATAAAACCAATAATAGTGAATTTAAGTCTATCCTAAATAAAAGATACTGTGGGGGTTATCTTTATACTAAGTAGAGTAGATGATATTTGGGAAATTGTGATTTTAGAAAGAAAAAAATCTGACAAACTAGATGGGTTGAAGAGTTACATACTACGTCTCTATCATCACTAAGCTACAAGCCTTGTCTGAATTCCAGAAATCTAAGAATAGTAGTTGATTTTGAGATTCCAGGTTGTGGTAAAATGGTTTTATCAAGTTATGAACTATATTTCTTAATGATGTTAATGGTAATGGTTACATAAAATGAAAATGGCTCCCAGTGTATAAGCTTACAGATATATACCTACAAATAAAGGCAAACATACTCCCTCTTCCACTGCTTGTAACAGGTTTTCAACAATCCTTCTTTCTATTTTGGATGAATACACTAATCCTATTGAACATTTTCCTATCAATAGTAAAATTTAAATATGTGCTAACTAAACATTAGATGAGATTATCCATAAGTGGTGATTCATAATCTAATAGTTTCTTCATTTAATTTAAACTCTATTAATATCTACCATGTCCAATTTTAATTATCAACAGTTACAGTTAAAGGCATGTTTTGCTTAGAACATTATTTCTTTTTTCTTAGGCTTACAATTAAGTTATTACATGCAGGATAATTGGCCCTCAGTTCTTTTTGCAATGGGGGGTGGTGTGGTCCTTAGCATTGGGAATCTATCCTCACAATATGCATTTGCTTTCGTTGGGCTATCAGTGACTGAAGTGATCACGGCAAGCATAACTGTTGTTATAGGTAATTCAATCATACAACCACTCCCAAGATAATTCAATAACTATAACAACAAACAAAAAAAGAGGTTGGTTATACAAATCAACATTATGCCAATGAGTGTACAAATATAATTAAATGTTAAAGAAAAAATACACTCAATGATGTGTGCATAGGCTATCAACTAATAAGTTCTGACTTCTGTGATGATTTTCAGCTCGTTCCATTACTGAATTATAGCACTATCTTTGTTCCAATTGTAACAGGCACAACCTTGAATTACTTTCTGGATGACAAAATCAACAAAGCTGAGATCCTTTTCCCAGGAGTTGGTTGCTTTTTGATTGCAGTTTTTCTTGGTTCGGCTGTTCATTCATCCAATGCTTCTGATAATAAAGCAAAGCTCAACAATTACTCAAGTGATTATAAAGAAGCAGCCCTGTATGTATAGTTTGCTTCTGATAATATAGTTTATATTGAGATACGAGTATTAGGTATATTAGTTAAACTTATGTTAATGCTCCTTACTGATTCTCTATTATTATTTTGTCAACCTGCTTTTAATCCTGAATGCTTTCTTTAATCCTATTTTTTTCTAGGGAGGGGTTATGTTCTTCCTTGTTTTGGGATCCTTATGGACTCTAGTCTTATACCTTGCAATTGGATCCTAACTCACATTATGTCAATGATGTCTACTTTGATGATGTCTTCTTTTGCAATCCAACTTTATTAGCGTGTTGCTAATTCTATCTGCAACCTTTTTTTTGCCAGCAGCTCTTCGAAGGAAAGAGATTTGGGTAAGAAGCTCTCATATGGTTCACTATGTGAAAGGAAGTGTGATGTTTGAAATTATGTCAACTTATTCTACCTTTTCAACATATATTATTGCAGTTAAATCAAAAGATCTGGAGAGAGGAAATAGTTCTGCAGACAATGTCGAAGCAGGAACTGCAGTTTTCCTCATAGAGCTTGAGGAAAGAAGAGCTATTAAGGCATGTAATATAACTATACTTTTTAAAATGTTATAGGTGGTATGGGATAATGACTTAGTTATGCATTCTACTAATCAACCTGGTATGGCACATACTCATACACTTGTTAGAAACCAAATCCTTGGCCTTAGTCATACTCATATATCTCACTTAAATTCTACTTCAGGTTATTGGGAAGAGCACTTTGATTGGATTGGCTCTAACTTTCTCTGCTGGACTGTGCTTCTCTATGTTCTCACCAGCATTCAACTTGGCAACAAATGATCAATGGCATACTTTGGAAAAAGGGATTCCCCATTTGACAGTTTATACTGCCTTCTTCTATTTTTCAATCTCTTGTTTTGTTATTGCCATAATTCTGAACATCACCTTCCTCTACCGCCCTGTCCTAAACCTACCCAAGTCATCATTGAAGGCTTATTTGGCAGACTCTGATGGCAGAATCTGGGCCTTGTTGGCTGGTCTCCTTTGTGGGTTTGGGAATGGTCTCCAATTTATGGGTGGTCAAGCTGCAGGATATGCAGCAGCAGATGCTGTCCAGGTTAGTCTTATTACTTCTTTACAAAACATGAATTTAATTGACATGCAGTGACATTGTAAACGTTGTTTACATTGTCATTCAATCATACATTGTTGTGTCGGCATTAAACTCTTAAAAAAGTATTAATTGCATGAATTCCTTTTGTATCACACAATAACATATTAGAAGTATGAAAAGCAAAAACAAATGATATCATGTAGCACACATTACTTCTCATTTATTGACACATTTTACTCCCTTTATTTATTTTTATCTATCTTCTAAGGTTTTATATAGAAATAAAAATGCAGTCATAGTTTTTTTTATCCGAATATAATAATTATGAAGTTTCCTCTCTCTCTCTATGTATATATATATATATATTAGTTAATTAAAAATTAGATAAAAAGTGAGGATATAAATGACAAAGATTATTAATGTTGTCTTCAATTTTGAAATTAATAAAAACCTTCAAAAATATGACAATTAAAAAGAGTACAAGACATCATTTTAGTTTTTTCCTGGTTTAAGAATTTGCAAAGGAAATGATAAAGCTAACCAAACATCAAATGACCTTAAAACTAGTAGCCCTTTGTTAGTTATAAATATAAGTTTAACAGCTGAAAATGAAAGTAAAAACCATCCAAAAAGCACCAAATTTAATAAATTATTGAATCATTTCAGCATTTGAACAATGTGTGTTGATCAAACAGGCACTTCCACTTGTAAGCACCTTTTGGGGTGTTGTTCTGTTTGGGGAATACAGGAGATCATCAAGAAGAACATATATACTGCTAGGGAGCATGCTGTTTATGTTTATTGTTGCTGTTGGTATGCTGATGGCTTCATCAGGGCATAGAAGCAGTTCTCACACTGCCAAGGAATAATTGGGCCGCACACAACTTAGTAAAACAGTGCCTAGTGCAAAGGGAGAAGTATTCTCTTTGTTCATTAGTGTGAATAAGAGAAGGGAAAAAAGGATATTAAGAAAAGGGTGTGGAAGAAGAAATAAAGCAGGAGCATAGTTGTAATATTGTTATTGAAATATATTTATCTTTGTTGTTTATAGATTTTTGTGAATATTTTAACTTTTTTTGTACCATGAAATATATATCCAATGCTTGTTCTGGTTATATTTTTTTGTTTATTTATTGCATTATTATATGCTTTCAAAATACCAGTCACTACAATATCAAAGATAAAAAGTATTAAACAGATACTTGCTCGAATTGACAAAGTCTCAATTATCAGACAAAAGTGACCAAATCTTGAGAAATAAGATAGAAAAATATAGTATCTAAAATTAATTAATACCACAACTGTTATAGCATATAATTCATTTAAGATACGATTTTGAAGGAAAGTTAAAAGGAGAATCTAGTTCTATGTTCAAAGATATCCAAGTTTTCGAATTGCATGATTTGGTTGTCATACAACTCAAAAAATTGCATGATTTGGTTGTCATACAACTTAAAAAGTTGCATATCATCCAAATTAGTGATATCATTGGTTGTGATTTGAGAAAATGTAGTACCTCAATATGGCTTAGGAGTTATCAAGGTGTTACAAATTTGAAAAGCGATGTTTGTGGGATTATTTGGCATAAACGAAAGAGAAAGAACAACAATACATTGTGCTTATTTTTATTATGAAAAGAGAGAACGAATATTTATACAAGAATAAAGTGAATAGTAACATAAAGGAGAGAGAAAAAGATAACGCATAACAAATTATTGTTAACCCCCCATAAGCTGGGAATACACGTTCAACATGTCCTACTTGTAACAAAGACCAGCAAACACCATAGGAGAAAGTGTCTTGGTTAAAATGTCGTCAATTTGGAGAGACGATTATATCGGAAGAAGCTTGAGTACTCAAGAATGAACTTTCTCATGAACAAGATGACAGTCTATATCAATATGCTTGGTACGTTCATGGAAAACTTGATTAGTAGCTATACGAAGAGCTGATTGATTATTACAATAAAGAAGAGCTGGAGAGGTGAAGGGGATTCAAAAAGATTGATGAAGATAAGTAAGTCCTTGAAGCTCACAAGTAGCGGTGGCAAGAGCACAATATTCAGCTTCAAATGAACAGCGAGAGACAGTAGGTTGCTTCTTGGAGCATCATGAGATGAGAGATTCACCAAGACAAATGGAAAAACTAGTAATGGAGCAACGAGAGTCAAGACAACCCACCTAGTCCGAATCACTAAAAGCCTTAAGTTGAGAGGAACTATTCGCAGAAAAGAAAAGACCGAAATTGAGAGCTTGTTTTAGGTAACAAATGATGCGAAAAGCAGCTTGGGAATGAGCCAAGGTAGGAGCAGAAAGGAATTGGCTGAGATGATGAACATCGTATGTAATATCAGGCCGAGTATTAGTAAGATAGATGAGACGACCAATAAGTCTTCGGTAATTAAGCTGACGGATCTGAAAGAGGGGTGCCTGTGGTTGCAGAAGGTCGAGAACAAGAATCCATAGGAGTAGAAACAGGTTGAAAGGCAAGCATACCACAGTGATAGAAGGTCAAGAGCATACTTGCACTAAGATAAATGAATGTCAGACTTGTTGCGAGCAATTTCAAGTCCTAAGTAATATTTTAGATCCCCCAAATCTTTTATTTTGAATGTGTTGTCAAGAAGCTGAGTTATATGGTGCAAGAACAATGTCATTTACATAGACCAGTAAAGTTGTAGTCATAGAATTAGAGAAGTGGAGAAACAATGAATGATTAGAGGAGTATTGTTGATAACCATGTTGCAAAAGGAAAGAGGAAACACAAGCAAACCATTGTCGACTGGCTTGTTTCAAACCACATAAAGAGCGTTGCAACTTGCAGAATTGATTGGGGTGAATAGCAGAAATACCGGGAGGTAACTGCAACTAGATTTCTTCAATTAATTCATGATAGAGAAAGGCATTATTGACATCCAATTATTTAGGATGCCAAGAATGGATTGCAGCAAGAGCAAGAAGCAAACGAATAGTGTGAGTTTTGCAACCGGAGAGAAGGTGTCAAGATAATCCAAACCTTCAAGTTGAGTATATCCTTTGGCAACAAGGTGGGCTTTCTAACGTTCGACATCTCCTGCGGCATTATACTTGATAAGTGTTCATTTTAGCATTTAGCATTTAAGGTGTTTGATAGAAAGACAAACAGAAGAAAGCAACAAGGAAGATTCCTACTGGACTCGAAGATAATCTAGAAGGATATCTAATTGTGAAGGTTCACTTCACTAGAGCTCAAGGAAGAAGGGAAGACAAGAAATTAAACAAGATAGTAAGAAACAAGTAATAAGCTTGAATGTAGGTGCTGGAAAATTAAATGACAAGAATGTAAAGAACATAGAAAGTAATGGAAGAAGAGATGATAGGGGAAGAGGAATGGTGTGCATTCACGCCACTTGGGAAATGGGTCAACCCAAGATAAAACACAATAATGGTAAGAACACTCCCAAGAACACACAAGCTCAAAGTCAATGCTTTCTAATTTTTTACTCAAAATTCAACCCCTTTACAAGTGGTGGGGAGGTCTCCTTATATAGGCAAGGATTGGGGAGCTAGAAGGAATTACATTGGAAAAGATGTTAGGCATATTCCACTCTTGGTGGGCAAGATACAAAATTCTAGAAGGTAGGTCTAAGCTTGGCCTCCAAAACCACACAAGCACCTTCTAGAATGTTAAATGTTGACCTTCTCCTCTCCCTTGGACATCCCACCTCGGTCTTGAGTCCATGTGCTTCATTTGCCCCAACAAGGCTCCACTTGTAGAAAAAAAAGAGTGTTCCAAAAGCAATCCTATAAAAAAATCAAAAAATCATAAGTCTAGGAAATTCTAAGAAATGCTAAAAAGACTAAAGAAAGAAGGTGAGGAGGAAGTGCCTCTTCTCATCATGTTTCTTGTGATCCTTCTAGAAAATTTCTCTCCTTTATTGGTGGTCAATGGCTCATCAATACTTAACCTTGTAAACCCAACGGCAACCAACAGCATTTTTGTTTGGTGGAAGAGTGGTGAGAGTCCAAGTATGATTCGCTTGAAGAGCTTCTATCTCAAACTTCATAGCCTTAAGCCAAAAATCACTCTTGGCAGCCTTAGCATAACAAGTAGGCTCGGTGATGGTGGAAATAGACGAAATAAAATGATGAAAGGAAGGAGAGTGACGATCATAACAAACATAATTATGAAGAGGATAGCAAATACCTGGATGAGAATTGGTTGATGTGGATGTGAGACTGAGATGATAATCATACAAGTAGGGAGGTGGTTGTCAGTGGTGAGTAGAACGACGAAGTGTGGTAGAGGGTGAAGATGGAGGAGAAAAGGATTGGGGAGGAAGATTAGTAGTAGGTGCAAGTGGGTCTGTTGGGATGAAAGGGTCGAGAAGAAAAGGTGAAGGAGAAACTGTACTTAGGGTATGGTTAGGAAGAGGAGATGAAATGGATAGGAAGTGATCTTCATAAAAAATAACATTACGAGAAATAATGATGACACGTCTATGCAAATCATAGGTAAGATATCCTTTAGTGTGAGGAGGGAAACCTAGAAAGATACATGGATGAGCTCATGGATCAAGTTTTCTACGATGAGAAGTAATACTGGTGATATAACATAGACACCCAAAAACCTTCAGTGTAACAATGTGACAGGGATGACCATGCTGTTTTTGAAAAAGGAAAATATTGTCTAAAAAAGGTGTAGGTATGCAATTTATGAGGTAAACTGCGTGTAACAATGCAGAACTCCAAAAATAATGTGGCAGGTTAGAATGAAATAAGAGAGTGCGAGTAACATTTAGTAAATGCTGATGTTTACGTTCAACAATTCCATTTTGTTGGGGAGTTTTAGTGCAAGTGGTTTGATGAATGATTCCTTTTGAATGAAAAAGCTAATGCATGGAAAATTCTAAGCCATTATCAGTTTGTATGATTTTCACATGGGTGTTAAATTGATTATCAATAAGATTGATGAAATGAGAAATATGGGTACATTTGTCACGTTTAGAATATTGCATTAAATAAACTCAAGTGTAAGGTGAATTGTCATAAAAAATAGTGAGAAAATAACGATGTCTATTCATTGAAGGCGTAGAATATGGTCCCCATATATCCTTGTGAAGAAGAGTAAATGGTTGTGGTGTGAGTGACTAAGAGAAAAAGGAAATTTTTGTTGCTTAGCACAATGACACGTGTTGCAAAAAAAATCTGTATTGTTGTTTAAACTTGGATATTTTTGTTTCATAAGGTGCATTCAGTTGCGAGACAGGTGTCCAAGACAAAAGTGCCAAAGATCAATAGGAATAACATTACAGTGGGGTGTGTAATGGTGAAGTTTAGACTACATGGTGGAAGATGAGCAGGAATAAGCTGATATAATCCATCTCTAACATCAACTGAACCAATCATCATCTGAGTGTTCGCGTCCTAAATGAGAGAATGAGTAGCAGTAAAAATTAGTTGGAAAGAGGTTGAAGAAACAAGTTTAGAAATAGAGATCATATTAAAATTAAAAGAAAGAATATAAAGGACATTTGTAAGATTTAAAAATGGAAGAAAAATGAACAACACCAGAATGGGTGGCCATGACTTGTTGTCCAGTAGGAAGTTTAACAGTGATAGGATCAATGACATGAAAAGAATGGAAAATTTGAAGCGAAGATGATACATGCATGATCTGTGGCTCCTGAATCAAGTATCCAAGGAACAATGCGTTGTATGTGTGTTGTGTGGATAATAGAATTAAGTTTACCTGAAACAGGAGATGAGTGTATGGAAATGGAGCTAATGTGAGCCACATTCGATGTTGAATTTGCATTTGGTGTTTGTTGGATTAAAGCCAGAAGAGCTTGATATTGTTGAAGGGAGAAGCGAACATCGTGGATCTCATTGGCAGAAGATTGTTGTTCAGTCTCTAAAGCTTTTGTTTCACTTAGCATAATAGCAACAACAATAGACGTTGATGTTGTTCAGTCTCTAAAGCTTTTGTTTCACTTCAATGGTGTGACCATTCCTACCACAATGGGCACAAGTTTTGCCTTGAGCAAAAAGAATTTTTACTATTTTTGGAATCAGAGAGAAAACAATGTTTGCAGTAACATGTGCTCTCTGTATAACCAACTTGTTCACAAAAATGACAAGTTAAGCTTGCGCTAGCAACATTGACAGAAGTACTCCGTGATTCTTTATTATCAGTAGCAACAAAGGTGTCATTTACAAAAAACTATCTCTCTTGTTGGACCACATATGAAAAAAAATTGTAATAGGAGACCAAGGATCCATGAGAAGAACGTGAGAACAAACATTACAGTATTGATCATTAAGACCTCTTAAAAAATGCATAGCCTAATTCTCCAATTTTCTTTGCACAATGGTTGATGCAACTTTGCAATTACACTTCACGTTGCATGTACAACAGGATCTGGACGAAAACTTTCCAACTCATCCCATATGATACTAAGTTTGGTAAAATAATCAGTCACTAAAAGATCTCCATGTTTGATGGAAAAAGCTTCTAGTTGCAGCACAGAAATTCGGAGAAAATCACCTTGTGAATAGCAATTTTAAGGTCCTGCCAGATGTCTTCTGCCTTGTCCATCCATAGAACACTCTGTCGAATGGAAGTAGAAACAAAATGCACAATCCAAGAAATCACCATGTTATTACATCTCTTCCAAGCACCATATGTTATACCATTGGACACTGGATGAGGAGCCTCGCCATTTATGAACTCCAATTTGTTTTTAACGCTTAAGGCGGTCATCATAGATCGACTCCACGAGTGATAATTTGTTGAATCGAGTATAGGAAAAATAAGCGGAGTAGCTGGATTTTCATTTGGATGTAAATATAAAAACTATGAACACTAAGAGAAGGATTAGATTCACCACTCATCTTTGCAAAAAGCCAAAAAATCAGATAGGTGAATGTGCAGCAAAGCTCTTCGGAAAGAGCTAGAGCTCTAATACCATCACATGGTAACCAATAACAGAGAAAAAATGAAAGAGAGAGAGCAACAATATATTGTTCTTACTTCTATTATGAAAAGAGAGAATGTACATTTATACAAGAATAAATTGAATAGTAACAGAAAGGAGAGAGAAAAAGATAACGCGAAACAAATTATTGTTAACACTCGAGAAAGTATAATATCTCGAAAAGGTCAACAAATTGTCAAAGGTCTTTAGATGCATCAAATAATCGAAATAGATGATATATTATGAAAGGATCGAAAAAAAGGTTAATAGTAGGGATATTTTCAAGATCAAATACGTGGTGATAGTTTCCAAAGAGATCGTGAGACACGTGAACAACACTTATGACAATATTTGAACGTTAAGTTGAAGTTATTTTTTTATTTTTCAAACAACAATAACGGATGGTATTAGATAACATTATAAACAGGATATAAAAAATATTTGAAAAGCAAGATTAAACATTTGAAGCGCAATAATTTCTACTCTTACCATGTGTTTCTTTTATCTCTTTATTTATTGTGTTTTGACTTTCAGGTTCTTCGTTTAATTTTTTTTTAATTACTTATTTGTTTCCATTTTTACCCATCTTATTTCTATTGCTCATTAAAAACCCAAAATATTTAATAGTTTGAATTCAGCTATTTTATTATTCATACAAATTAAAATCATAATTATGTGCAAATGCACACTACTTTAAATGTTATATATTAATAATTCATAAAATAATCAATATGAAAATTGAAAACCTATGTTCTTGATTATTTATAATATAAATCTATTTTGATTTCAAAACAATAACAACAACGTATTTTGTACATTCTCATTGTTTATAGTTGAAGGGAAGTAGAAGACTAGTTTTTCTTCAATTTGTTTAATTATTTAGCGTGTCATACTCACATCATTCTTGTATACTTAGCGAATTCAATTTCTCTTCTTTTGTTTTTAAAAGCAAATTCCAATATGTTAGGCAAATTACAATGAACAAAGTGATGTATGTCATTTTACTCTTTATTTCTTAATCTAAGAATACTTTCTAAGTCATTTGTTCTATTCTTAAACCATGTATTTTACATGTTTTCATAAAAATAATGACATAATTTAAGTTTAGTAAATTTATTGCATTTTACATATTTTAACATCAAAACATACATTCATATTGCATATATCTCTATTTTTTTTTTCTGGTTAAGACTTTTCTTTTAGGAGAAAAAGAACTTGAAGTTATTTTGAGATGAGCCCAATGTGCTTCGGTGGGGAAAACTTTTTCAACCTTCCAAATAAAATTCTTCGCGGCCCATTTATCATGAAACCAATAGGAGGTGCAACTTAGGTGCATTCAATGTGGCCTAATTCAATGTGTGGGCCAGCTTCATTTGAAAATTTGAAATTCGTGCATACTTTCCATTTTCAGAATTCCCTTCCTGCAAATCCAAATCTGCAATCAAATCAAAGCATTAAATTTATTCTGAAGGAGCAATTATTTCTATTCTTGGCAGAGGATCTCCTAATCAACAAAATCAAATCCGGGGAAGAAATATTTGACTTCAATTGTAATTAATTTTCATATTTTTATTTGTAATAGGACCTTGGTTAATTTCCTATAAATAGGAGATTTAAATGCAAGGCAAAAACACACTTCACCATACCAATAGTCTCTCTTCTTCCTCTCTCTTTTTTTCCATTATAGTATAGTTTTGTTGTTAGTTTGGATGAAGTTGCGGAAAGTTCTAGGAGCTCCTGCTACAATTTCCTGGTTTTGTTCTCTTTCATGTTAATTTATTTAATTTCATTATTTCATATTTTAGCCTTCATTTTATTTAATTCTGGTCAATAATTTAAATTTTATACACTCTACTTTCTTACATTCACATTCACACCCTCGCACATATCTATTTATTCTTCACACTCCAGTAATTTTATTAGTATTTTACTTTTAATTTAAATTCAGTATTTTATAATTCCAACTTACATTTTAAATTCAGTATTTTACTTATTTATTTTAAATTTTAATAGTTAATTGAATATATTTTTCATTTAATTGTTAATTATTTATTTATTTTTATTATAATTTGAATTAGCATCAATATTTCATTCTAATTATTGCTCTGCCTTAAAATCTATGATTTAACTGTTAATTGTTTATTTATTTTTATTTAAATTTGAGTTAGCATAAGAATTTCATTCCAATTATTGTTTTGCCTTTAAATTTGTCTTTTAATTTATTTATTTTAATCATATATGCATTTATAAATGTTGATCTCATTATTAAATTCTTAACATCGCAATTTAATTATGCATGCATTAGTTTTTCGTATTTAAATAATTTAATTTCCATATTTGTTTTTAGTTTTAGTTTCCCTTAATTATTTTATTTATAATTTTTTTATTATGTGTTTTTAATTTTAGTTTTCATTAATTATTTATTTACAATTATTACTCTGCATTGTTAATTTTATCAATTCGACAAAACCTCCTTTATTATTATTACTATTATTATTATTATTGTTGTTGTTGTTTATTTTAACTTTTCTTTGGAGAACGATGTTTAACAATGGTTACACTCTTACAATTCTGTCCTTGTGAGATTCGACACGGGTTAGTTATATTACATTAGTTAACTTGTTTTCTTTGATTATAATTTTGTGCGACCAAAAATCTGTTTATCACAAAGTATCATTACAATGTTGCACTTGGTGAGGTATTAGGGTACAAGGAAGTAGAGAATTATCTTGAACTAAATAACCAACTATTTAGATTAAGTACTATTTCTATTACTTCTAGTGCTCCTTTTATAAAGCTTAACATTAATCGAAGTTTGTTTGGGATGACTAGTTGAGTTAAGTCGAGTTTGAGTAAATTTATCATCAAATTCAATAAAAAATCTTAAATTAGAATAAATTAGATCAAATTTCTGCATTTGTTTAGATTTAATACAATCCAATTGGGTTGACTTAATTGGGTAACATGTTTTGACTTTTTTTTACTAAAAATTGTAATTTTAAATTTGTTAGATTATTTAGAATTGTTTTTACTTAGTTACGAAAAAAAATCCAATCCAATCTATAAGAATTAGATTGGGTATTCGGATTATTCCATCCAATTGTGACTTCAACAAATATGCATGCAAAAATTGTTGGCATTGTGAGTTTTGTAAAGCACACGAGTGTAGTTACACTTTAATTATGAGTATATATGAATCTGAGTCCTCAAGTACGTTTGTTACTTATAAAAAATGGTATGACACTAGTACATCTTTAGTTTCCTTTAATTTCTAGTATTAGAGTCTTTCTTATGATATATTTTCTTTAATCACACTCTTAGAAAAGGAAATAAATATAGGTCAGCAAAACTTAGAACTAGTGGATCAATTTTATTAACTTGTTTCAATGTTTGTTCAAGAAAGTTATTCTTACTTGTTGATGTTGATGCTCTAGGAATGATGTACCCTGGGAAATTTGGTTTTCTTTTCTTCTATTTTTTGTACTTTCCCTTTGATAAAAGAAAATATTATTCATCATGTAAAATAGACATAATCAATTTAATTGAATTGCTTTTTTTATTTAATTGAATCAAGTTTCAACTAACTATATCATCTTAGTATTTTTTTTATCGATTAATTTGGTTTGGTCAAGTTAACCTAACATGTGCCCACTCTTATCCACTTATAACTGTAAGAGTGTACCAATATGTTTTCAAATTGGTGGAGAACTTCACACACAATAATGATGGTCTAACATCCAAAAAGATATTACTTTTACTATCCCTACAAGGAAATAAGTGAATTTGAAAACAACAAAAGTTATGGAAATATCAAAAGTAAATGTATGTTACGTAATAAAACTAGTAGAAACTTAAATGTATCATTCATACACAACAATATGAAGAAGAAACACCACAGATCCGACCTAAAATCTGGATTTTACGTCGGAAAAGAAGGCTTCCGATGTAAATCCTTTCAAAACTCAGCCCTGAACCCTTTTCTTCCTCGCACGCGCGACGAACAATCACTGTTCTTGTTTGTTTTCTCTACATTTCTGGCGATGGCGAGTTGGTTTTTGGTCCTCCGGTGATGTTCTGAGGTTGGTTCTTCCATCATTGTGTCTCATTTAGTGTGGGGAGCTATTCTGTCCGGTTACATTTTCATTTTAAGGTGTGCCCTGTGGGATTGAGGTTGGTACTCTATATCCATATTTTGTTGTTGAAATCAGATTCGTGATTTTTTTGGGGATCTCAATCACAGTAATGCATCAATGTCTCCATTGGATTGTTATTGATACATGTTGATTGTTTAGGATTATTGTATTATTTGTTTTTTTGAAATTATTTTAATTTATAGTTCCCTTTTTTTATTTACAAATTAGTTTTGGAAATTAAAAAGTTGTAATGAAAATATTTGATTTTTTATTTTGTTGAAGTAATAAAAAATTAAAAAATTGTTGTACTTGATTTTGTTGTATTGTAGTAATTGAATTTATGCTTGCAAGTATTTTACTAATACATTGAGTGAACCTTAGTTCCTATATGAGATTTATTACAAATGATAAAGTAATAATTATTTGTATTAAATCTTTGATTGTCTGATCGGACAATTTGGGAAAAGTACTTTTCATAATTTGTTAATACGTAGTTATGGACAGAAATTGGATGAATGCATGCCACATTAGTGAAGAATACGAAAAGGAAGTTGACGAATTCTTACAATCTGCTCGTGAGAATGGAAAAGTTGCGAACGAAGCATATTACTATCCATGCGTTCATTGCGTGAATCAGCTTCGTCGGCAAGTTGATGAGATACATGACCACTTGTTTGTTTCTAGTATTTTGAAGAGTTATATAGTGTGGACATGGCATGGAGATGTATTAGACATGCCGACTGTGTCAACAACACAAAATTTTGAAGAAATGATGGATGATAATTTAGAGGAGATGATACGTCATGTTAGAGAAGATTTTGGAAGAGCGCATGTGTATGATTCTTTGAAGTCTGATTTTGAGCAACAGTTGTACCCAGGATGCACTAACTTTACAAGATTATTAGCAACTTTAATATTGTTCAGTTTAAAAGCAAGAAATGGATGGACTGATAAAAGTTTCATAGAATTGTTGGAGTTATTGAAAGAAATGCTTCCAGAACATAACACGTTACCTAATCGTAGCTATGAAGTGAAAAAGATACTATGTCCAATAGGTTTGGATTACAAAAAGATACATGCATGCCCTAATGACTGCGTATTGTACAGAAATGATTTTGCTACATTGAAGGTCTGTCCTACGTATGGGTTGTCGCGGTTCAAAAAGAAAGGTGATGGAAGGACTGCTAAAGTGTTATTGTATTTGCCAATAATACCAAGGTTTAAAAGATTGTTTTCAAGTAAAGAGGATGCAAAAAACCTGACATGGCATGCAAATGGTAGAAACTATGACAAACTTCTTCGACATCCAGCTGATTCTCCTTAATGGAAGAATATTGATGAAACATTTCCAGAATTTGGTGCGAAGTCAAGAAACTTGAGAATTGGATTAGCTACAGATGGTATGAATCTGTATGGAAACGTAAGTAGTAAACGCAGTTCTTGACCAATTTTGTTGGTCATTTACAATCTTCCTCTTTGGTTGTGCATGAAGAGAAAATATATAATGTTGTTTATGATGAAAGGAAGTGGAGTATGCACATTTGTACATATTGAACAACACTAATGAAGTAATCCTTTACATATTGCAACACATTAGTGAAATTAAGGCAGCTCACCTCCAAATGAATGAAAAATGGGTATTGAATGAACATAATAAGAGTTTCTTGGGTTGGTTTAAAAAAAGGGTACATACTAAAGTTAGTGCTTCCGATACACTTTTGAGACTCGCTCGTGGTCCTAACAACGATGTCATTACATTTGGTGGATATGACATTAAGAAGTATTGTTTCTATACAAAAGCAGAGGATGAGAAAAGTACAATACAAAACGGTGGGGTTACAATTTAGGTTGAGTATGTGTACTTTGCTAGTTCTAAAGACAAAAACCCTATTACTACAACCATGAATTATTTTAGAGTCATACAAGACATATGGGAAATTGATTATGTTATGTTTAGAGTGCCAATATTCAAGTGTAAATGGGTTGATGGCAATAACGGTGTTCGAACTGATGATTTAGGGTTTACATTGGTCAATTTGAACAATACTGGATATAAGGATGAACCTTTTATTATGGCATTTCAAGCAAGACAAATATTTTATGTCAACGATCCTTGTAATGAGAACTGGTCAGTGGTTCTCGAAGGTAGAAGCATGTATGGAACTCATGAAGATGAATCTCTTGATATGCATGAGACATCATCTTTCTCAACACGAACATTTAGTGACGTTGTGGACAACGAAGTCGACGACATTCATGCAATTACAAGTGATCATGATGAGGGGATATCGAAAAACATACCAACCTAATAGGTCTTTGTCTATTACTGTAGTTATTTTGCTATTGATATAATGCATTTATTTTGTTGCATATATATTAATTACAATTATTTTTTCAGGATTATGGCAGATTTAGAGCACGGGGGTTGTAGCAAGGGTCGTCGTAGATCTGTGACTCGATTGACCGGGGTAGCTGTGGGGCGTGTTGCCTGTGAGAGGACATAGGTTGATGTGGACCCTCGTTCTGGCACTGCATCGGGCTCACACACAAATACATTCAGGAGTTATCTCGAAGTGATAGCTCAGGGACATGTCTTTATCACCATTCCATCTTGGGATGATGTTAAGGAGAGAGACAAAAACATGATGTGGCAAGATATTCAGGTACTTTCACATCTTTATTCAGTTAATGTAATTTATTTATTGTATTTAACATCTATATACACGTAGCAAAATTTTGACATTCCTAACACTGAGACGGTGAGGAAGAAGATCTTGTCCTCCATTGCCACTAGATGGAGGGACTTCAAGACGTACTTGACATTGTGGTTTGGTTTTGTTCATTGCACCGAAAACTAAGTCAAGAGATGAAAAGCCTCTTACAAGGGTAACTTTATCATTTTTCATTGTATTCAGAAAGTGTTATATAATCTAACATGTTTGTTTTTTTCAAGTAGAGTTGTGTCAGGAACAAATATTCTATGTGGAAGAGGCAGAACAAAGACACTCTCTTACGTCTACCCTAAGATTAGAAAATCATTTCATAATTATTATGCAATGTAAAATAATGAAAATAATATTATGATTTCTTTCTTATTTTAGTGCAATATGCAAGTAGACTCGTTCTCATGTGGCTACTACATCATGTATTGGATGAGAGTCATAATCTGCTCGGGTATTACTGATAATTGGATGCAGGTAATTCAATTAAATATCTTTTCATAATTTCTTACTTTTATGAGTCTTCAATTTTAACAACAACGACATTCATGTTTCAGTACTTCCAAGATCAATCTCCATTGGCCGAAAATGAAATAACAACATAAGGGAGCAATGGGAAGACTTCTTCTTTCAAAGCATATAGTGTTTAGTTTCTAGAAAAATTACTTAATTAGGTTTATATGTGATTAATTTTAGTTAGGTTTTGTATATGTTGTATAAGATTTAATTTTAGTTGTTTAATTGTATATAATATGTTGTTTAATGGTATTTATGACAATTTAAATTTGGACTGTCTGGGATATTTCTGCTTTGTCTAGGTTTATGTAATTGCAAGTTTTGATTTTTTTAAAAATGGGCAAAATTTACGTTAGATATGGCACTGTCCAACATAAATTTATGTCGGTAATTACACCTTCCAACGTAAATTTATGTCGGACAGTGCCATATCTGACGTAAATTTTGCGTCTTTTTTTATACTGGGAAATGTAGCATGTTGTGTCGATAGTCGTGAGCCTGACATAAATTTATGTCTATTTTATATGTTTTCAACGTAAAATTTGTTATTCGTTCTGACATAAATTTACGTCTATGAAAATAACGTCAGAAGAGTATCAAACGTAAAAAAACCTAAATAATATACATAAAATCTCTCCAGTACACTAATGTTCTTTAGTGCCTTTGGTTCTTTGGTGCCTTTGGTGAAGTAAGGAATGTATTTGGTAAATATCATAGCCAAAACAACTTAACTAATATCAATTACATATTTTCAACAATTACTTACATAATCTTTACCATTTACAATGTGTAATATAGGGCATTTACATAATTTCAACAATTCAATCTCTATTTTATTTATTGTTAATACTTATATATAAACAAATTATCTTCTCCTTAAAAATCAATAAAATAAAAAAAAATTATTCCTTTCTTTTGTATTATTTTATTATTATTATTATTATTATTATTATTATTATTATTATTATTATTATGTATTTTATATAAGTGATGAATTGTTAATACAATATATTAACAATTGTGTGTGATGGTGTTATTTATATTTTGAATCAGCTTTTGTAACTAACCTTATGTGATGTATTTTGTTTTTGTACTTGTAATTATCATATATAAATATGTGGGCATGACAAGTTTGAAACTACAAACTTAGAAAGTTTGATTGTAAATGTTTTGGAGAGAAAGATACATTCTACCTTCTACTGATAGTGGGGACATGCAAGGAAAGACATGAAGTGATAGGGTTTGGTCTTGTTTTATTAGTCACGTCCTTTCAATTATTTTTTAATTCACAAATTAATAAAATACATTTAATTTTTCAATTTATACAGAACAATAAATAAAAAAAGCTCAAATATTAAAATGTATGGAAATATCTTGAATACTAAAATCAATTACAATCAAATTCTCCTTTTACTATTCATATAATGTTCTCTCATTAATCCATGTTCCAAAATCACTATGCAACTTTTTAGCGTTATCATCATGTCACATTAACATCTTTTAACGTGCCACATGCCTAACCAAAAAAAGTTTTAAATATTATAACTACCATAAAGCATGCAATAACTAGAAGTGATAAATTACATTTTTTAAGGAAAAAATTTAAATCTAAATTAACACGCATAATTTTAGGACTATATATAACATATGATGGAGTTGTTTCTTCATCAAAAATCTATTAATATTTTTACTTTATATAATTTTTAAAACTTACCAATATAATAAAATAAATTTTTAAACTTACCTTTTAAGATAATTATTCTAAAATTTATTCAGAGAAATAGATAAAATAACATAAATATTAATTTAAAATTTAATGTTTAGAATTAAAGTACAAGTGTTTTTTTATATTAAAATGTTTTTTACATGAATTTAAATAATAAACTTTTCATAAAAAATGCTTTATTAAGAATACACCGTAGACTATTTATCTTGTATAATTTAATTCTTTATTAGTTAAAAATATAGTCTTATGTAAGATTAGCCATGATTTAATAACAATAAATAATAATAATTTTTTGTTAATATAATCAAAACGTGAGAATAAGATGAGTAGTTCATCTACAAGGATAAAATAGAGTATTCTGAATTGTATCGATCTAACATAAAATTGAGAATCAATTGATAGAAAAAAATCGAAAACTTTTTAAATATTTTTTCTAAGAATAGAGCAATCTAGTTGAGTTTGTGGTTTAAAATGTCAATAAAAACCACAGCTAATACAAAAAACCACAGCTAATACAAACGTAGTTTCAATATATTTTAATAATAATAATATTGTATTATATATTTTAACTTAAATCTCTTTATAATATTATTTAGTCTATTTTATATATTTGATTTGTTTATTTGATTTATTTTTATTTTGTTAATGTGTCTGCTTGTTTTTAATGTCATTAAATATTTGATTTTATAGTTTTATTAATTTATTATTTAATGTATTTATCATATTTTAAATAACATGTTTTATATTATTATATTTTAATTAAAAATATTGAAAACTATATTTATATTAAAAGAAATTCCTGATAAATCAAAATTTTAATATTTATTTTACACTGTGTCTTGTAATTTCTTACCGTCGGTCTTTTATATTTTTTTTAATTATCTAAAATTTTATTTCAAAATTAAAGGTTTTAGTCTGTCAAGATTATTGATAACTTTTTTTTACACATTTTTTTCTTCTTACGGGCTTAACGAGTTTTCACATACGATTTAAGTGAACACTAATTTCCATTATATATATATAGATTTAGGCGGGGAGAAACAATTTATTTATTTCTAAATTATTTTACGACATATACTTTTGAAAGTTTTTCTAAAGTATAATTTTAATTTTTTAAAATATTTTTTTATGAATAAATTGGATATCCATTGGATTAAATTTTTATTATTTTTTATAAATCAAAATAAATTAATAGATTTTTAACCCCTTGTCAACTTTATCCTACATGCCTGCACGATATTAGGCAATGTCTTTGTCACGCGTGTATCATCATCGTACGTAGAAGAAGACTTCAAAATTTTAAGTTCACCAAATTTTGTTGTTGATTTGATATATTGAATAGTTTGGCACTGTTCATGCTTTTTATAGAATTATTTTTGTTAATTTTTTAATAAATAAATTACACATAAGAACAATATAGTAAAAATACGGAAAAAAAATTATGACTATATCTGAGTTATTCAGATAGACTTTAACAAAAATTTATTTTGTCCTTCAATTTTAAAAAAATAAGTAATTATTATCAAAATATATTTAAGTCTTTATTATATTTTAATTCCATAAACTTATGACATGAATCTACATTATATTTCGTTAAATACTTGTAATGTTAATGATTAATTAATCAACAACTTACCAACTTCTACTCATGAATTTGAGTTTTATAATAAAATTAAAACTTTGATCAGAATAGTTGAATGAAAGAAGAAATGAATTTTTTAAAGTAGTTCATTGATATTATATAAAATGTCAATTTATTATAGTTTGATAGCAATGTCGTACTCTTGTTAACATAAGTAGCATACTCTATGTTTAACTTAAACGTTGTAAAATAACAGAATAAATATTATATTATTGTTATGTAATTTTTAAGATTTTGTACTAGACGTTAGAAGTATTATGAAATTTCTATCTTGATTGAATTAATCATGATTTTTTTATTATTGACTTAGTATTAAAACGTGTAGGCTTCACATAAACAGGTGTCTTAATTTTTGTATTAAAATATATTTTTTGATAATTAAATTAAATAATTTGGCTTATATAATTAAATATTTTAGTAATTATTAGTAAATAATATAAAATAAAAGAAATTACTTTTAAACTCATTTTAAAATAAATTAATGGTGAAAGTTTTGGAAATAAATTATGTAATTTTTATAAATGTCTTTCGAACTATCTATCTGAAGTGACCTATTATCAGGACTATAGTCACGAGGATATAAAAAGATTAGATTTGTATTGACTTCAGTAAGTGATGGAAAATCATTCGGTCCACATTCCATGGCTAAGAAGATAGAAGAGAAAAAAGCTTCTAGGATGAAGACTCTTGTATTTTGGGAGTAGAACTAGGATTTTTCTTCTTTCTTCTTAGTCTTGTAAATATTTGTATAGGAGTTTTATTTTCTTGTTTTCTTTGTAGAAAAATGTATAAGATAAAATAGATTCACTTGTATTTGAATAGCATAAGTGGGTCTCAAATTGGACTTCAATTTGGCTCTATTTGGACTTCAATTGAACTACATTTTTTAGCTGCACATGGGACGGACCAAGGGACATCCAATGTTTCTAAATATACTTCCTAGAGACTAGTAAAACATGATAGGAAACTCATGTTTCAGCCAAACAAGTGAAGGATAGTGTAAGATGTTGAACTTATGTTTGGATTTTATAATATAAATTACTAGTATATTAGGATTAGATGAGACTAACTAAGATTTAAATTAGACTCTCTTAAACCTAACATAACATGAATAAAAAAATTGAAAAACAAAACCTTCAACCAACACAGACATTAAAATAACTTTAATCAATATAACTAATATCGAATAAAAAATAATATTTTAATCAATATTAATAAAAAAAGAACTTTGTCCATATTAATTAAAACAATCTTGATAAATTTTGATAACATTAATAAAGATAGGCTAAAAAAAATACTAAGATCATTAATCATTATTTAATATTTAAATGATATGTTTATTTAATAATAATTGAAATATTTTATTTAAATGAAAAAATAAATTCAATAAATTTAAACTTTTAATCAAACAAAATATTGAAAAATAAATTTAAATTTAATATATTTAAATGTTTTAGAAATTGTAAGTTTTTTTAATCTAAATGCAAGATTAAGATAAATGATAGGGAAAAAAGGAAAAAGGAAAAATAAAAATATAGAGATGAATAAAAATAGATAAAAAAAGATAAAACAATGCTAGATTTATAAAATAGAAAAAAATAAAAAAGTAAATAAAGATAGATAAAATGTAGAATAAAAACAAACTTTGAATTCCATAATTTTAAATTTATTTTCTTCCCTCATACCAACTTTTTTTTTCTTGGTGCCTTGTCCTTTCGCATCTATTTTTATTCTAATAAATAAGGAGTAAGAAACCATTATGTATTCAAATTAAACATAGAATATATCTTATAAGTTATAAATAGCCAAGAATGTCTTTATCCAAGAGGGGACCATATAATTTCACCTATTCGGTAAGAGAAAATTAAAGAAGAAAAAGAAAAATAAAATAAAATACTTAGATGAGAAGAAATAAAGTGTAAATAAATTTATAAACATCAAAACTTTCTACTATTTTCCTTTTATTTTTTTATTTTTATCTTTTTTAACTTTTATAGAACATTAGTTTTAGAGTATTGTTTAAAGATCATCTTTCATAGAACTTATTGAATCAAACAATTATTATTATCAAACCAAAAATTATAGTTGATGTTATTTTTACATAAAAATAATAATTAAAACATTAATATTCAATTTAATTTGGTGCTGCACTCTATAACCATTACGAGAATCAATGCTAATCACCTGCAATAGTACTTAATTTAAATGAGACAGATACCCTTAATTACCTTTGTTTATATATATATATATAACATGAACACATAAGCTGAAGAACTCATCAAATTAATTATTGTGACAACTGCTCAAATTTATACAAAAGGGTTGTAATTGAGAAATTAAGATGTGAATCTATCTTTTTCCTTATTGTATGGTTACCTTAGAGATGATTAGTTTTTCATCCTATTCACAAGTACTAAACTTGTTCCAGAAAGAAAAAACTTGTTCCAGAAAGAAAAAAAAATATGAAGCATGTAATTGGCGTGGATAACCTAGATGACGATTTGTTTTGCAGAGAGAGAAGACAAAAGTTGCGAAGAGTTGCAGAGATTGAATTACTGTTACTATATCTTATGTTGTGGTCTATTTATTTTCTCTGACACCACCACATGGTGTTGTTGCTATAAGAAAACAAGGGATCATCCAACTTCTTTAATACCTTACTATCTATGATACTTTTCTTACATCAAAGTATAAATGGCAAACAACACTCATACCTACAAAACAAATATGTACACATGGTAAAGTACAAATAATTCGCATACAAGAACACTTTAAATACCTTACATGTTTTATTTGTGAAACTCTCATTATTTTTAATCTGTTATTAAATATTTCTATAAAAAAACACAGAAAAGTTTTTTAGTGTACCTTTTAGAAGTATTGTAATAGTAAAAAGCACAAAACAAAAGTTGAAATCAATGTATTTTTTTTGTATATGTTCATCTTCATATTACACATGTTACCAAATAAAAAATTCAAATGCACACAGATCAAACACAAACGTTCTTTCAACTTATCACTTCTAGCTTAATGTGAAAGTTTTTTAACACTAAATATTACATTTTTTTCACTTTTCTCTGTATTTTCCTTAAGCATGTACACAAAAACCGCTATACTGATAACACTGGTCATGTTTCCAAATTAAAACCTTTATGTACACAAACAAAACACAAGCTTTCTGGCATTGTATCATGTGTCATTAAATGCAGACAAAGAGAAACATTTGAATAGAAACAGGGTAGCTGAAGTTAGTTCACTACACAATAATAGTAATTATTATCACTATTGACACAACACTGTTCTTTGATGTTGATTTGGCAAAGGTGGAGAAGTATCTTAAGGAAGTAGCTACTCTCTTCTCTACAGGGTACCTACCCTACAAATACTTCTTCAGTGAGCACCACCCCCACATGAGTCACCACCCTCCAACACGTACTCTCTCACCAGTTACACCACTCCACACACAAACTCTGCATGTCTGACACTGTGAGCGAGTGAATGACTGTGGCATAGCATAAGACACGACACCGTTTCATCCTCTTCCCCTTGCTGCAACCAACCAATATGTTTTTCTCTGTGTCCATTGGTTCTTCTGCGGCATTGCCTTTGCCACTTAGATGCAACGCCGAAATCTCTTCTCCCCGGGTAGCTGCTGATGCCTTCCCTTCCTTTCTCCCCAGAGAAGTGCACACCATTCAAGACCCTTTTGCCAGAAAATTCGCCATGCGGATTCAGAGGCTACCCGTGCCTGTAAATATTTTATCTTTTTACTTTCTTCCGATTCACTGCCTCCCTGTTTGGTCTTCTGCATAGTGTTAGCTTAAAAGGGTAGTTGGATCTTTTGTTCGTTTGAAGGAGAATGTGTTTCTATTTATTTTTTTTATTCACTTCATACTCTTTTTTTGTTTAGGAGCGTAAATCTGTGTTTCTGGCAGGACCAGTTATGTGTTAAAAACTTTTACAAACGAAGTGTTAAAATTTGGAAGGCTTTTATTTCTCTTAGTTTCCCACAATTTCTTAACAAGCAATCATTTTTAGGCACTATCACTGCTAATTGTGATTTGTGAACACGTCTTCGGTAAGAAAGCAAAAGAAAAAACAAAATTTGTTGCCAGAGACCGGTCACTTTCTGTAAGAAATAAAAATTGTTTGTGAGAGAGTAATTTCTCTGGTTAAACCCATTTTGCAGTGGTTTTGTATTCTGTATTTTGATTTTAATACAATAGTAAAGGTAGGGTTTGAGTCACATTTTTTGGATGTGAGATTTGCTTTACTTTCAAATGGTTTTTGCAGCAAAAAGTTTGAGCATCACTGTCACTAATTGAAGCGCTTATCTCCTTTGTTCAAAGTTACTTAACATAATTTATATAAGATGTTATTATAATTGTTTAAAAGTTTTTTTTAACTAACTTTCAATAAAGTGATTATTTATATTTTCTACATTTCACATTTTCTAAAGTGATTAATTATATTTTCTACATTTCACATTTTCTAATTTATATAAGATGTTATTATGATTGTTTAAAAGTTTTTTTAATTAACTTTTTTAATAAAGTGATTAATTATATTTTCTACATTTCACATCTTCCAAACTAATAAGCAACTGGAAATTATATTGGGTGGAATTATCTCTGGAGAGGTAGAGGAGATTAGTTGAGTTTGTATTTCTTTGGATTTGGTCCCAAATGTTCGGTAGGATTTTGCTGTGGTTTGGAGTTTGGAGTTTTTAATGTTATTTATGATTAATTCATAATTGTTGTGGGGTCCTTTCACACTCTCCTGAGTTTCTTCTTGGCTAGAACTGAATAGTGTATGTGCCTCTAGAATGTGTCTTTTTCTTGCATAATGTATTGTGTGATAGATACACTATTAATGGAAGTATTTTGCATTAGAATATGATCTTCATTTCACTTGCTATGATCTCTGAATTCCTCCATTATTGTAGTAGATTTTTCTCTTATTTTTGTTGCATGGGCACTGTGTGATACAATCAATCAAAAGCTTCGGAAAGTATTTACATAGATTTTGCTATTATTTTAACGCCTTTGAGATTGGTTTTGTTTATGGATACTGCAAATCATAGGGCCTCACATTCATATAAATGTCTGATTTAATTAGGTTAGGTTCTCAGAAAATCCCATCATGAGTAGTTGTGTGAAGCCAATGGTGCAGAGCAAGGAAACTCCAGTTGTTCTTCTACATGGTTTTGACAGGTGCTCAAAATAAGCAAGAGACAAATTTATTTATACATTTTATGCTCAAGTTACCCCTGAAACTCACGCTGCATTGTTATTCAGCTCTTGTTTAGAATGGAGATATGTATTACCATTGCTTGAGGAATCTGGTATTGAGACCTGGGCCATTGACATTCTTGGTTGGGGTTTCTCTGATTTAGGTTTGGTTTTTATTGCTTTGACTATCGTATGTTATTACATACTCTTTCGTTCATGAGATTTTAAGATGCTTTCTCCTCTCTTTTTTCTTCTATCCATCAGAAAAACTTCCTCCCTGTGATGTGGTATCAAAGCGTGATCATTTCTACCAGGTACTAATGTATTAATAAATGTATCTGTTGTATCCCCAAGTTATAATTAAACCTGAAAAGTGAAAACTCAGTTGGAGTCTGCACAGCTATAAGATGGTAAATAAATCTGGAAAATCTACTTCACCTAGTAAATTCTTTCCCTAAATTATCTAACTTTGTGAATTGAAGTAATAGATCAGTTAAATTGTAGGCTTTCACTAGTTCATCAACTATGGTCTAAAGAAATGGAATACTGGATGACTTCAATAATTATATTTTCTTTCTGCATCTGTTTTTGTTTCTTTCCAATTGTTGCACACTGTGTTGAGACTGAATTGGATTTATCTATAACAGTTTTGGAAGTGCTACATCAGGAGGCCAATGACATTAGTTGGACCAAGCCTTGGCTCTGCTGTTGCCATTGACTTTGCAGTCAATTATCCCGAAGCTGTATGTGTCATCCAATAATTTAACTTCTAATTGTCCACCATGATCCAGTTTGCAAAAGAGTTCTTCATCAAATGACTGTGCTGTGGTCATTTATTTGCAGTTCATCTTTTCAGGTGGAGAAGCTTGTTCTGATTGGTGCTAGTGTATATGCAGAGGGAACTGGAAAGCTGGCAACCTTACCCAGAGCAGTAGCCTATGCTGGGGTGAATATCTCTCCAGCTTACTATATTATTACTAATGCTGGAGATTATCAAGGAAATCACACCAAATCCCATCTCTCTCTATGCAGTGTTTCCCTTGCTGAATAAGTTCATTTGTACATTCATCAACCCCCTAAAGTGTAGTCAATGGAATTTTTCTGCTTGTTACTTTTGGCTCTTTATGATATAAAGTTTCTTAATGACATTTAACTGTTGGAAATGGCATCTTTGTTTCTTTATTTTGGGGTATAATTATGAGAGGATGAGGAAGTTAGGGACTTTAATTACTCAAGTTACAACTCACCATTGGCGTTGTTTTGGATCAGGTTAATTTATTGAAGAGTGTTCCATTACGCTTATATGCCACCTATTTGACCTTCACAAACATTTCCTTCAGCACTGGCCTTGATTGGACTAATGTGAGTTGTCTAATTCTAGAAAAGATGTTTTAATTGTGTAATCTTGTGTACATTTTCTTCGTGCATTTTTTGCTTAACAATGTGCCATTCTGCACTTGTGAATAACTCAGCATCACATGGTCGAGAACTTTCTACTAGGTTGGTTATAGGGTAGCTGAAAATTCTAATGACTGTCACTATTACTATAACCTGTCACAGTTAAGAGCTGTAGATTACATTACTATTGTGTGATCCCTATGTGCAAGAACCCAAAAAAAAAAGATATAAAAAAGAAAGTTGTGCATCATGTCTTCAGGGGGTGGATACCTTTAGGCTATGTCTTTCATGAATAGTTGATGTCTATTCATGTTCTTATTTCCTTGAATAGTCACATCATTTCACTTTATTAGTAGAACATGGGTTGAAAATATGCCTTCATATCTCCAATTTGAAAATGAATTATTTAGTTTGTAGGAATTTGTTAATTAAGGCAAGGAGCAATGTTAAAAATATGCCTAAATATCTTTTGTTTTAAATTGAACAATTTAATCTATTTTAGGAATTTTTCGTTTATTTTCAAATCTTTAAGATGTTGTGTAGATTTTTTTCAAGCTTAGGATGTTGTTAGTACTTGAATTTTGTGTTACACTTTAGTTCTATATATAGAACTAAAGTTTATTAAGCTCCTTTGTGTAACATATCTTCTCTTTTTATAAAATAATTATTCTTACAAAAACATCTCAACATCTTCCTAGATTCAAATGATGATCATAACTAAATTGTATAAAGCATTATATTTATAACCATTGGATTGAAACTAGAAAAGACAATTCTTCATCTTGAATGAATCAAGAAAACTATTCACTTTGAATAAAACCAAGACAACACTTTAATTTAAATGAAATAAGATGAATTTTCATGTTTTGGAAATATCTCACAGGAGAATTACATGTCTGGTATCTCAACTGTTATTTTCTTACTGGATATAGTCATACAGCCATATCTTGTCTAGGCATCTCATGTCTGTGATTTTGAATGTTAAAAGAATAGATAATGCTAACAGTCTTCCTGTGTGTTCTGTATAGGTGGGCCGATTGCATTGTTTATTGCCTTGGTGGGATGATGCTACTGTGGATTTCATGACAAGTGGTGGTTATAATGTTGCTCCTTTAATAGGAAAGGTATGTGAAGCTTTCCAAGTTGTTGATGAGTGCTGTATTTATTTATTACGTTATTTTTACAACATTTGGACTATAGAAATGGTTTAACACACATGAATACTTTAAAATGTGAATCCTCATCAAACCTTCTGATTTTTCCATGAGATTATGAGATACCATGACTGTTCATCATACCCTTTTATCCTGACCTGCTATTGGGTCACTTAATTTTTAGTTCTCTCTATTAAGTCATGTCCTGATTGGCTGTTGTTCACTTCTCATTGTTGTCTTTGCAGAAGAGCAACAACTGTATTTGTGTTCATAAGCATCAGTCATATTTATTAACCGTCTTAATTAAGGCTTCAATTTGTACTGCAATTAATTCTCTAATCTCCTAGAATGAGTCAATTTTTCTTTACGCCATTGTTGTTAATGAAATAAAAGTTCTTCCAAAGAATAGGGCTTAAGGTACATGGCCATAATTTCAATTTTTCACTGACAACTCTATATGTTAGAATTAACAAATAATTTGGAATGAACGATTCTTATGCAACTGATGTTTCTGCCAAGCCCATTTTTCCATCCCAATGAATAAAAACATACTTTTACTTGTTTTCCTGGCAAAATGGCTCTCATGAAGTCTTGTTGAACATATGGTTTAATTAGTTTGAATGTAAATAGGGATATAACATATATTTAATAGATATGTAAGGATTTTATTTTATTTTGTTTTCTTAATCAGTGTGTATGCCCAGAATACACACTATAAGTCTAATCTGGCATAAGTCTACTTAAATTAAAATAAATATTGTCATAACAGCAAATTTCAAACAGTGATCAAAATAATGCAGACAACCTTCCAAACATTCCGGTGTATGTAGCTGGAGCATTTAAATCTAACAAAGCTCAAATAATATTGACAGTGGAATAGACAGATTTGCTTACAGTCTCCATCTAAGAATCGTTCATTCTAAAATTTCAAGTTTTTTTGAAAGCTAAATATTGTTATGAGGTTAATGTAAGAAAACATAAATATACATGAAAAAACCATTGAATAGGTTGATCCACCCATACATGCACAGGGAGTTTCATTTACTTATTTGCCTTATATTGTTTTCAATCCATATTTTGAGTCATGTGTGAATGGATCAGCTGCAGGGAGTTCTATTTGTTTTAAGAAACTTGATTTCCTTCTCATTAAGGTGTTTTGAATTTGTTTAACAGGTAAAACAGAAAACACTGATAATATGGGGTGAAAATGACCGCATCATCAGCAATAAGTTTGCGGTGGTAAAGTTACCTTGTGGCACTATTTTTTTAACATTGTGATTAGCTAGAAATGTACAATACTTGTTTGACATGCTGGAAAGTCATGATCAGGAAGCATAATTCTCTCTCACTTTGTTTCACTTTATTGGACTGTAAGGGAACAATATTCCATGCTAATATCATAACTGAAGTTGGCTTTTGAACTTTTTCACTTGCAGCAACTCCACTGTGAATTACCTGATGCAACTATACGCCAAATACCCCATTGTGGCCATCTTCCTCATCTAGAAAGACCAGATTCTACCATCAAATTAATTGTTGAATTTGTGCAAAGAGAGGCTAAGCAATTGAGTCCATATGTTACACAACTTTGAAGGTTGAAAATCTGGGAAGTTAATTTGGCAAACCTGAAGGTTATATAGAACTCATTAAGAATTTCTCCTTCCCCATTTAGAGGAAGATAGAAACAATGTTGCTAAAGTAACATATATTGTTAATATTATATGACTCTTTCTCATATTCTCATATCATATACACTGATTGACTCTTTCTCATATAGAATTTCTTTCAATGATTAATATTCTTCATGGCCATCTTTAAGTAGCTTAGCACAATAGCATCATCTTTGATTGTTCCAAATGATTTTCATGAATCATCATGATTTGATTTGTTAAGAGTAAAGTGCTATTTTCTTATATAAGAAATAAACACAGCAGTAGCATCACCCTGGAAAGCAAACCATGATAGATAAGCTTGTTACGGATCTAACATGATTGATTATCTGTTGATAGTGATAGAACAATATAAAATTTATGTGAGTATAGCATGTGTACCATTTTTTTCAATTATTATTCTCTGGCTAGGATGACATGACAATGATAGTGTTTTGTGGGCTAGTATCTAACTCTAGATAACAAAAGATGAACCAATGAGTTACTAATACTAATGTTACTAGATTCAATCTTCCTAACTCAGGTCTTGGATCTTAATTTTGTTATTGGAGATTAGTCATTAGCAAGGTACCAATAATGTAATTAAAAAAAAAACTGAAGATATTCTTTTGACATTCCAGAATACACAGTTTTTTTTTTCTGATTTCTATATTTTTTCCATCAGGTTATTGGTTTAAAATATTTAATGATTTTTGTAATGATTAAAAAATTTAGTTCATCACTGTTGGAATTTTTCTTTCTTTTCTGATTTTTTTATTGTTTATATGAAACTTCTTTTAAAATATTCTTACATTTTTTTTTCAATACTTACAGCCTCAATCAGTAGATAATAATTTGACAGGTATGGTTACCTAAAAAAAATATTTATTTGAATATTATGTATTATCCATTTTTATTTTTATTAGAATAACAAAAAATTCTTCATGCAACAATTATAATTTTTCTGTGGGTTTTAATCACATTTTAATTATAATTTTACATGCAGTTTTTGTTTGAAAAAAAAGAATTGTGGGATCTTATTACAATTACAAAATATTCATTGGTCTGAGTACAACAGTTAGAATTCTGTATACTTTAGGTTTAGGTTTTATTCATATATGTTAACTACTCAATTAAATTCATTTGTACATTTTCAAGCGATCTGAAGAGTTACTTATCTATAAAATTACTTATGTGACTTTTTTGTATTATTTTTAATAAAATGCATTTTTTAAATGCAAAATCACTTTTACGCTCAATTAATTGTTCAAAGACTTCTTTAGAAATCAAAAACAGTTGACACTCTGGCACAAGGGAGAAAGAGGAGGAACAACAAAGAAGAACTCAACACTTTTGAATTCTTAACGAAAGGATCTTTAAAAAAATTAATAAATATAATGATATTTACAACGTGATTTTTTTTCTGTTTTACATGTTTAGAACATATTTTTAAGTTTTTGTTTGTTCTTAATTAAGATTGTCAAAAATACTTTTTGGAACAAAATTTCATAAATGATACTAAAAAAATCTTTTAAAATTTAAGATCTTATAAAACTTAAAAATATAATAGATTGGTCTAATAAAAAATATTGAAGAAATGAATCTTTATATATAGAATGAATTAATATAAATTTTTTTATATTTTTCATGTATTTTCTATCAATATATTGTTAATTTTGTGTATTTTTTTTAACTTAAAAAAAAAACTTTCATGCTGTATTTCAAATCTTTATAAAAATTACTTTATAATCCTCATCAAATTAATGTAATTAAAATTATTATTTTATTATAAAAAATATTTCTTAATTTAATTTACTTCCTCTATTAAATTCAGTTTATATTTCTAACATCTTGATAAGATTGAAATGTCAGTTATAGATATCAATTTTGAGAGGATAATAATGACTATTAAATTTTTAATTAATTGTCTCTATTGTATAATCTCCATTTGTTTGCATATTTGGATTATAGTTAAAAAAAAGATAAATTTAACTTTAATTAAAATTAAGTTAAATTAATTGATTCATGTTTAAATATTTTTATTTTAAAAATATTTTTAAAAGAAAAATTGTTTAGATAATAATATTTGAAAGTACTTTTAAATATAGAATTTTATAATATAATATAAATATTATTTATTTTATTATTTTTAAAGTAAATTTGAATTAATAATATATTGTTAATAATAATAAAATAAAATGATAATAATATAAATTAGATTATAAATATGTTAAAATATTTAGATAATAATACTAATTAAAAATAATAGATTTTTGAAATCTTTATCATATTTAAATTTTTTAAATCTTAAATAATAATAAGTAAAAAAATAAATCAGATAACTGTTGTTTCAAGTTAATAATTTTAACTTAAAAAATATTAACAACTCGTTAAACATTAACTTTAATTGACTTAAAATCAACACATATTATTTTAGATGAAACTGAAATTTAAATAAAAAAATTCATTTAACAAAATAAGAGAAAAAATAACAAAACATTATATTAATAACATAATGTCTCAAGACATTGCAATCCTCAGTTGAGATATGCAAACACGAATTCAATCATATCATCATTTTCACTAATATGACCTTTTAATAACAATTATTTCCTCTATTTTAAATTATCATTTTCACTAATATAATCTTTTAATAACAATTATTTCCTCCACTTCAAATTATAAGGAATATTTTTCAATAAAAACTTGTTTTATAATATAAAGTATTTTAAAATTTCAATAATTTTATTTTTTTTTCTTATATATTCCTCTTAATCACATTATTATTTATATTAATATTAAATAGTAGAAAGAGGAATTAAATATCAAGAACTAAAAATTAATTTTCTTTTATTAGTCTAATTCTTCATCTTTCACTATTATGTACTAATATTTGGCGAAAATTGAAAATTTTAATTGAAATTTTAAAATAAAATTTAAATATAGTGATTTGTAATCTAGTAAAAATTAAAAGTTTTGATTGAAATTTTAAAATAAAATTTGAGTAAATTACAATTTGATAAAAATTAAAAATTTGATTGAAATATTTATTTAAAATAATTAATAATTCTAATTTTAAATTATTTAGAAATAATTCTGAAATGAATTATTTTAAAATTCTAATCTCAATCAATTTATAGTTTTATTAAAAAATTAATTTATTTATAAAAAAAATTAGTTAAATTTTAATTAATTTATTTAATAGTAATTAATAAGGATAAAAATAAAAATTTATAAAAAATTAAATAAATTAATTACTTTTATTGATATGTGAAAATTTATCTATGTCTTATAATTTAAAATAAAGGAAGTAATTCTCATTAATATTGCATTTAATTCTTACTCTTATTAATTCACATTACATGCATATTCCATTTCTTGTAATTTTGGATCTTCTAATGCTTAATTAAAAAAACTAAACTAAATTATCTCTCTTTAAATCATATCAGATTCTACTAAAAGTTGCACTAAATTAAAAGAACTTGTAACTAATATTTATTTGAAGTTTCAGTAAATTAAAGCATTTATTTTTTTCATGTAAAAGGAATCCATCCACACATCCTTTTAATTACTCTCTTGTTGTGGATAGAAATTTATAGAAAATTACAAGATAAAGTATGAGACTTGTCTTTTATATAATCATTAAAAACTAATATGCATAAATGTATCACATTCACCTTATTTTGATTCTCTACAAAAGGAATACCTTTGAGGCAAAGCATGCACCATTATTTATTTCCTACACATATGTTGGTCAAGCATGTAGAAATCAATTATCCATTCTCATTCAGTCATAAAGTGGGTGTTGTTGACATCATGAACACATAAATTGGTCCCCATAATCATCAATGCTCAAAATAACTCACTAGAAAAAAATGGGAAAGGGTAAAATATTAAACTTCCAAATTGATGACCCAAGTCATTACTTGAATCACTTTCACTTTTCCCTCATAAGCAATTTCACTCTATTGGAGCCATTTGTAGCACAAGAATGAACAATACGCAGAAAATGCATGTTCGAGTAAAAATGGGACAATGAAACATATAAAGTCTTTTATGTACTCTCACATCAATATCTTTTTTTCAGAAGTGTTTGCATATAAAATAATAATAGTATTGTTATTATTAACAATAACAATTCACATTCACATTATTTTATCCTTAAAAAGTTTAAACTAAAAGAATAGTTTAAGAAAATATCCACTACATTATTCAATTTTAACACATTAGGCTTGATTCTTACGCCAAGTTCTACTCCAAATTTCTGAATTGTTCAGATCCATGACTGATAAATTGATAAGCGTGCCAAATCATCAATGTCCAACAGAAAACGACGAACCAACTCACGGATTAAAAATTATTATATCAAGGTTTTTAGACTTGTGAAAACGGTGTCAGATAGTGCAACAAAGGGAAAAAGGGAAGAGATCATGGATGAAAAAAAAGGGTAAATATCAAACACATAATGAAAGGTATAGCAAGGCACAATAAAATTAAAGGAAAAAATTGTGGCTCTAATAGTGATAGATGATAGATAATAATATACAAAAGAAACCGATCAGGTTCACCCCATTAGTAGTCACATATCAAATATTCACCACTGAAAAAGAACCAAATTCCCTAACTTTTCTTTTTTTTCTTAGGAACATAACAAAAACAAGAAACAGGAGGCTAAATGGGGTCTGCTTCTGGATGATTCCAAGTGATGAAATTACATGAACACCCCCCTTCCTTCTTCTATAATGGCAAAATCTCATCCACACAAATCACAAACCCCCCCAAGATTTTCCCAGAACTGCACCATTTAGATCCTTAACACTAGCGAAAAGGTGAGAACAAAGGACAATAGCAACATGCATGTGTCCTTCAAGTGAACCACTCCTTCGTTTGGATCACTGAAGCCTGTTCCAGTTGAAGATGTTGGACTAATTCCAAACACATTAGGGTTACCTGTGCTGCTGCCTGTGCCTGTACCTGTACCAGTGCCAGTGGTTGTGCCTGGAGTTGTACCAGTGGGAGTGGTTGGAGTGAAGGTAGATGGTGTGCCTGTTGTTGGAGTAGTGGTTGTTGGGGTTCCTGTGGTGCCTGTTCCTGTATTGCTACAAGTGAAAGCCAAAACAATTAGCTTATAATTTTCACATAGGCCATATTAGTATACTAATAGTTTAATAAACTATATACCAAGTATAGAACTAGTTTCATTAAATATTATATGATCTTGGATCTAGGATTATGTGGGAATGAAGTGGACAAAAAAATATTGTGGAACATCATAGTCATGACAGCTAATGTTTCAAAAGGTTGATCATGATGTCATTCATGGCTTGTGAGTAAATCTGATTCAGGCGGTGGATACATGAACCCCCAAAAAATGGCCTTTTGGCTAATGTAAACTAAAAGTGTGTTCTACCAAAAAAATAACAGATTGTTTTTGCAAATGATATAATTGAAGTTGAATCTAACCAAATCCCTCTAAGGGCACCAAAGTAGGCAATTGATTAATGAAAGCCAACTTCAATATAGAGAAAAAAAAAAGGCAAGAAGGGTCACCTTCATGTTCTGTAAATGGGAAAAAAATGGTTTAATACAGCATGGAAGCAACCAACAACTTGCCATTAGCAAAAAATTAAATAAAAATTGAAATTCAGAGAAATAAATGAATGATTGTGGTTTAATATAAACAAATCAGCATCAGCAAGATCCATGATCAAGAACATACCCAGGAGTTGAAGGGTAAACACATGTAGATGCTGAAGCTGCAGATCAAAAAGGTAGGGACAACAAAAGAGAGAAAAAGAATTAGAAAAAGGGAATTTTATAAAGAAAGTCCAAAAATTTTGAAGGTGACTAGAAAGTGCTGGCCACTTACTACTAGGTGGATTTTGGCTTGGAGTGGCTGCACCAGCAAAATCACAGCTTCCCTGAGCCTGACCCTTTCTCTGGAAATAGCTATTAACAGCATAGTTGCAGTGATCCTTCACAGTGTTAGGTTGGAAACATGCTCCATTTTGGAGAATAGGGGTACAATCAGCTCCTGCACCACATGCATAATCTATAGCTTTCTGAAGAGCTTGATCACCCACACCATCTTTACATACACAGTAAAGAGCACCTATTCCAGAAAAAAAAATGCAAAAAATGTAAACAGAAAGAGAAGAACAGTTAGTCCACTAAAAATACCATCTTTCCTTTACCAGCACCAGCCTGAAGTAAAACAGAATAAAAATAGAAAAGAACCTAAACCAAATCCATCTCAAAATCTCAAGCTTTATTACAAAACCAAAAACAGAAAAACAGTAGGACAAAGCAATCATGAGAACAAATCTGAGAATTTAGATGTCATGATTAAAAGCCCCATTAAACCACATGTTGAACCGTGAAGCTTGAAGCTAGAAACAAACACAGGAAAAAAACCAGGAGCTTACTTGAACGGCCAGTGAAGGCAAGAAAAAGCACAAAATACATCACAAAATCCATGATTGATGATGGTGATGATGAATATTCAAAGGGCATAAGAGAAATTTATGAGATGGAATTTGGAGGGAATAGAAGAGGGCACTCCAGTGTGTGTGAGGCCAAGGGAAACAAAAGAGAGACGAAATTGGAAGAGTAGAAGCAGTTTTGAAGAATGGAGATTTCTGGACAAGAGGTAAGGTGGTGGGAGCCTGTCTGGTACACTTTTCAAGCACCTTTATGTGTTGAACATTATGTGCATAAGCATTTTAAAAACCTTAATAAATTAATACAGAGTACTAAGTTGTAAAACTTTTAAGTATTCTTCACTGGGGGAGTGTGTTATCGGGAATTGTACTAAAGCTGAAGTTTTTACAATTATTTTTGTATGCTTATATTTTATATTTTTGTATGCTTATATTTAATTAAAATAAATAAATTTAATAGGTTTTTGGTTCTAAACAAAATACGATTTTAACACATAAAATGAATACTAAAATATATTATTTTATATATATATATATATAAATATATATTCAAACGGTCATAAACTGAGAAGGGTAAGTGAGGGAGGTGGGCCTAGGTAGGAGGGAGATTCCCATTGATCTTTTTCTTCTGGCTGTGTGTTGGCACTAGAACCATCCATTAGTTAGAAGTCCCTTTTTGGGGATGGACCTTCTTTTTCTTATAAATATTCAAATTATTTAAGTAAAATTATATTATGTAATAATTTCATAAATATTTACATTATACAATAACTTAAATAAATTGAATTTAAATGTATTATTATTTTACTACATTGAAATAATTGAAAATGTTTCAATTATATAGTTTATTAGAATTATCACTAATTGGATATCTATTTTGAGTTTTATTTTTTTATTTTTTTATACTCTAAATTTACCTTTTAAAAATTAAATTACAATTTAATAACTAAACTAAATGTAATTTATTTTTAAAACAATTTTTTTATTTTATTAAATTATAATTTAGTTGAAAAAATTTTAAACCACCCTTCTTAAAACATGAATTATATAATAATTTGAACATAATTATAATAACTTGACTTGAAATTAAGTGTATTTATGATTTATGTGAATTAAATTAATTTAAAGCAATATAAAATGTGTGAAATGGTTTGAATTGTTATTAATGAATAGAGGTTGTTGTATGAATTTTAGTTATATTTTTTTATTAAAGTTATATTTAAATTAAATATAAAAGTTATATATGAGTTGGCTTGATTTAAGTATTTAAAAGAATTGAATTAAACTAAATCAAATTTTACGATTTAGTTTCGACTAGTTTTACAATTATAATATATATATATATATATATATATATATATATTTAGTTTTATATTTTAATATGATGGTTTAATATTATATTATAATAAATAGTTTTATTTTCTATTTTTAATAATAAAATATTTTTCATTTAATATTATATGTAATATTAGACAATTTATTTATATATTATTATTTTTTGTTTTATATGCAAAATAATTAAAATAAAATATAAAGATAAAAAAAATATTTATGATTTTATGTACTCAGTTTTTTAACATGATTTTTTAATATAGTATTATATTATAATAGATAGTTTTATTCTTTACTTTTCAATAATAAAATATTTATTCTATTTAAGATTATATATAATATTAAAAAAATTATTTATTATTAATTTTATTTTTTATTTTTTATTTTATATGTAAAGGAACTAAAATAAAATATAAATCATAAAAAAGTGTTTATAATTTTATAATAAAGAAAAGTCAAATAATAAAAATATTCATGTTATATTTATATATTTTGGCTTAAATATCAAATAAATCTTAAAATGTACTTTCATAATTTTAACAAATCTTCTACGTAATTTTACAATTTGTAAGAAATTTTCTTTTGTATTATTTTCTTTCTATATTTATTTCTATTTTGTTTTAATACTTTTCTTTCTAAGACTAATAACATAAGGATCAAATAAATATACTGTATTACTCTTTTATCACTAATTTATGAACATAAACTAAATTATGTATTCGGGTTTTTTTTACACATTTTTAATATATAGTTGAAATAATACATAATATAATAATATTAAATAATTAACTTTTAGTTATCTTTAGATTGATTTCGAAATATCAAATCACGCTTTAAATGGAACTACTTAATCTTAAAAAAAATATCTAAATTAATTTAAAAATCTTTAATTTTTATCATTTGTTATTATTTTTTCTCTTATTAATTTTCAGCAATTAGATTAATATTTTATATAATTATTAACAGAAGGGTTAAATATATTTTTAGTCTCTGAACTATTTGTCAAAATTGTGTTTCGTCTTTCTAATAAATTTTGGACCTATTTCGTCCTTATATTTTATAAATAGATGTAAATGATTCTCGATCACAAATAAAAACATCTTTAAAAAAAGAAAATGGAAAAAAAATAAAAAAAAAATAGTTAAAAAAACTTAATAGATGAATAATAGTGAAGTAGAAAATTATAAAAAATAAAAAATAAAAAAAAATTCTGACACATCAAGAATTATTTACACGAATTTATAAAATATAAAAATGAAATAAGTCCAAAGTTTGCTCGTGAAATCAAACACAAATTTGACAAATAATTTAAGAACTTAAAATATATTTAATTCTTAAAAAAATAAATATTTTTAAATTCACATAACTTACATTATGTCATAAATTATTCATATCAATATACTTAAATAAGACTCCAAGACTTAAATTTTATATAATATTAACATAGTTGTAGAAGAAAAATTTATAACATTTAAATCTTAAATTATGATTATATATATTATCTTGTAACCGAAATGCTTTAAAAATATAAATAATATTAAAAATATAAAATAAACCGATACACCAATTAATTCTTATTATTAATTATAATTTTTTTGTTTTTTATATTTTATTGAATCATTAAATTCTTTAAAGAATGATAATGTCATAAAATATAAAAACTTCAATCAATATAAAAAATAACTTTATTATTTTACAAAAGTTAATAATAAAATAACATTGTTTTGATTTAGATTATCATTAAATGTGAAGAAAAAACTTAATTGATAAAACTTTTACAATAATCATCATTTAACAATAGAAAATGTAATAAAACCTCAATTGAATGTTTATTTAAACTTTTAAAAAAAAATTATATAATTGTAAATTTGACTCTCATCTCTATTATAAAAATTATTTTACAATATTTTAATTTAATTTTTATGGATTTGATTTTTGAAAAATTTTAGGCCATCTCTAATATATATATATAAGTATAATATAAGATTTTAATTTATTTGTTGACTTTTACTTATTATATATATATATATATATATATATATATATATACACGTATATATATTTCAATTTTAAAGTTTTATAAAATTTTTGTTCTAATTAGTATTATTTTATTGTTGACAGGAATATGTATATTTTTAAAATAGAATTTTTTTCTTTTACATTATTTGAGAATCTTATTTAAGATTTTAATCTTATGTCATATTAATGATATGATATATATCTCGTGCTTAGTAATTTTTATTTTAATAAAAAAATTATAAGATTATATTATAATTAATATTTTTATTAAAAAATATGTTTTAAAATAGCAAAACATTTTATGATGAGTTTAACTTTTAAATGAAGTTATTTTCTTAGATTAATTTAATTTTAAGCATTCTTATTATTTGTAAGAAATACAAATGTAGTTTTCTTTAGTAGATGCAATTATTGAAATTAGTATAATCAAACATTTCATTTTCATTTTCATTTCACAAAACATGTTTGTTTAAAATTTAAATTAATTGTATTTTGAAATAACAATTATTTTTAATAAAATAACGTATTTAAGAAGTCGATAGAATTTGTTAATTAAAATAAGTTGGAAATAACCTACTTTTAAAATAAACATATTAGATTAACGTATGAAAAAGCATTGTTTTATTAAAGATTTAAATATATTTTTAATTCCTTAAATTGATACAATTGGTTTTTTAATTTAAAAAATGTAGAAATTACTCCGTAAAAATGTAATTAATTTTTTAGTTATTAAAATAAAAATAAAAATAAATGAACCCTCATAAAATGTAAAAAGAAAACTGTAATTATTATTTCTTACATTCATCTTAGGATCTAAAGGTTGAGTAGCAGCAAATTCAATATCTTTTAGTCCCAAAAATAGATAAAGTTTATTCACATTTAGTTCTTTTTCTATGAAAACTGAAAAATCATACAAGGAAACACTTTTTAAGCACTGAATATGCATTAGCTTTAGTAATGGCACTATATATATAAGCAAGTTTAGATATTAGAGACTTTTTTTAAAATAAAGTGGCACCAGAAACTAAAATGGCCTTATATTAGTATTAAAAGATAAAAAGAAATAATCGTATCTTTTGGAAGATTAATTTCTAAAAATTAGATTAAACAAATAGTTGTATCCAAATTTTATTAAATAAGCACTTTGCAAACAAACTCACCCCCTATATTTAATTGTTAGCTTCTTAATTGGTGTTGATTGAAAATAAAATTCAATTTCACTTAATGTAACCGTAAACAAAATTTATGGCATTAATTAATTAGAAATTAAATGATAACGTCAAAAAATGTGTTTTAATTAATTTTTTTATAAATTACTTCTTCCATGTACTCGATAAATTCAGTCATAAGAAAAATAATTAATTTATTTAGTTTTCTATAAATATTTTCTTTTTACTTTTATTAATTAATTTTTATAAGTCTTTATAAATGAATTAATTTTTTAATAATACTATAAATTACTTGAAATTAAAATTTTAATAGTTTTTTTTAAATAATTTAAAATCAATTCTCATAATTATTTTAATTCTCATCAAACTACTAATTACTATACTTAAATTTAAAATATTTAATTTTTTTCAAATTACAAATGACAATACTAAAAAAATACTATTTAAAAAAAATTAATTTTTAAAAGTTAAATTTATAAAAAAATAATATTAATAGATAATAGTAAAAGATGAAAAATTAGAGTAATAAAAAAGAATTAATTATTAGTTTCTGATATTAAATTTCTCTTTTCACTATTTAATACTAATACAAAAAAAATATAAAATTATTAAAATTTTAAAATACCTTATGTTTTATGATTTGAAATGGAAGAAGTAGTAATGTAAATTTTGTTTGTACATCTTCATGTCATTATTATTTATTTTGTGAAATTAAAGTATTCGTTAAGAATGGTTAAACAAGTCTTGTTTAAATGAGTTGTTTAAGAGCATCTTCAATTAAGGTTTGTTGTTAAAATTATTTATAAATTAAAAACTGTAAAATATGAATTGTAAAAGTTATTTAATTTACTATTAAATAATTATAAGTAAATTTCAAATCATTACAAAATTATAAAATTAATAAAAACATCTCCAATGAAAGTTGTTTGTTATAGTTAATTATAATAATTTATTATTAAAATTTATAACATGATATAAAATATATTTGTAACTTTTTAAAAGTTGTGTAGAGCATTTGAGAATTATTTGTTAAGTTATTTATAATTAATTATAATAATTTATTATTACAATCAATAACATAATAAAATAAATTATTTAATTTTTTAAAAGTTATTTATAATTGTTTAATAATAAACCTTTATATATATTAGAGTGATAAGCAATTTTAACAAGTACTTATATTGGAGATGCTATAAGTAACTATAAAAAAATTTCAATTAAATATACTTTAAGTATTCATATTTTTATTATATTAGAATAATATAATTATAAAGTATATAATTTTATGAGAATGATATTAAAAATATTACTTAAATACAATATAAAAAATATATCTTATTTCGTAAGAATGATGTTAAAAAGTTATATGATAGTTTTTAAAAGATAAATTATTTGGAAATAATTTTTTTAATTACATATTTTATTAAACAAATAAATTGTTTTCTATTATTAGATAAAATTTTCCAATTGAAAATAATATATAAAAAGTTAATGTATCCTTTTATATAATAGTATTGATAAAAAAATTTGAAAACCAAATTCATTTTCATGAAAATTTTAAATTTTAAATGTTAAACGATAAAAGATATTATTTAAATAAGGAATTTGAACAGAAATTAAAATTCTAAAATTTAATAAAAACAAATTAATTATTTAAAAATTATAATTTTATCATGAATCTCTTGTCTCTCAACTATTTTTCTCTTTTAATGTTTTTCTCCTCTCTTTATGGTTGACCTTAAATTTGGAAAGTTAAATTCTTACTGGGAATAATTTTATAAGTGTAGTAACTAATAGTAATTTAAAGAAAAAACATTGTTTTCTGAAAATATTTTTCAAAAATATTTCCAAAATACTAAAAATTCAAAGTAGTTTTGAAATAGGAATCAAAATAGAGGAAGAAAGATGATAAAAAGAAGAAGAAGATGATGTAACTCAAGAAAACCAATGAATAGTGAATAGTGTTGAAGTGGGTGTTATGCTTTTTCACATTGTTCATTATTGCTAATAATGGGTAACGGATTCGTTATAGTCTGTAATGAAGTGTGGTGAGGACTTCAAAAGGAATAAGGGAACTTTATCCCTTTTGTGAGAGTCAAAGAAGCATTCCTTGGAATTTTATGGATGCTTTTAAGTGATTTTATTATTATGTGTCTCAAAAGTGCTTAATTGGGTTTAATAAAAAGTAGATTATGAAGGGTTCATCACCATCCAACCCAAACTGTGTAAAACTTTATCCTTCTTCTCAAAAGTCCTTAACCAAAGTTCCCTCTTTTCTACTCTTCTTTTTCTTATCTCTCCACCTTTATTCTTCTCACCTCCTTGCTTCTCCTATTTCATATTTCATAACGGTTTTTTTCCCTCCAACTGTTTCCACATTGGATCGATTCCTTAAATAAAGTTTTAAGTATTATAAGTTTGCAGATAAAAAAAAATTAATCGGTTTGTTTGAATTAGATTAAGAAATGAAGGGTAAAACAAAGGACATAAAGAATAAAATTCATTAAATTATTATTATTTATTAAATTGTGGATTTGAACATCAAATAAATTCATAGACATTTAAGTACCAGTTTAGCATAGAATTTAAGTACAAATAAATTCTATACCAAATTTACTATTGATTTGCTTTTATTTTATTCTAAAACATTACATAGAGATCACAATTTATTTTTTTAACTAAAATAAATTTAATTTAAAAATAATTTACAAAATGTTGTCTCTAACATACACTTAGTTATTAGATTAAAAATTGTGTCAATTTATTTTATCATATTCTTTAGCATTCTTTTATCTATTTCCAAAGTAATAATCAGGAAATATCAATCTCGTTAAAAATTAATATCAAATTAAATATTCTAAAATATTATTTGAAAATTTCATTTTTGAAATGTATTTTTTTCGTAATGTTTATTAAACATATAATGCAATCTTTTTAATATATGTTGATTGTGATTTTTTTTTAAAAATATCAGGATTTTAAAATATTATTTTTGTCACTATATTGTAACAAAAAATATGTGTAAAGAAAGAATTGGCTCAATTTTTAATAATTTATCTAAAATTATCGAACTTAAAATACAGGCTAGGCCCAAAATGATAACACGAGCACAGTTTTTATGCTTTCGGTTCTATTCTTGCGCACTTTGGGGTCTTTCTTTCAGCACCCCCAATAATTTTGAGTTGCACCCATATAGATTAAAAAAATACTCCTAATTCTATTTTTAAATAATTTAAATAATTGTAATTTTATATTTATGAATTCCTCGTATTTTGTTTATATTCTGGATGGAAATCACTTCAAATTTTATTTTTATTTTTTTCACCAATTCATTTCTCCAATTTATTTCCGCTATAAAGGTGTAATAAAATATCAAAATACTCTTTTGGTAAAATATAAAAAAATTTCTTATAAGTTTCATAGTTGTGGGCGACATTTCAAATTTGTTGGGATGTAACGTTTTTTTTGAATTTTTTTTATAAATAATTGTGGACAAATGAAAATCCGTTTCATTTTTTCTATTTCCCTTACTGAAACAAAAAGTTATTTTCTTTTCTTTTCTTATATTCAATAATTTTTATCTCATCTTTTATATTTATACAGGATAGCGATATAATTGTAATTGTTTTTTATTATTTTAAATATTAATTAAATGATTTTTTATAAAAAAATTAAAATCATAATAGAAGAAACAATGATATTATAAGAAATGCAATGTTAAAATGATACATGTATTTTTTTTCAATAATAAATATCAACAAAAAAAATTATAATTATATAAATATTAAATTAAAATATCATCATATAACAATTAAATAAAGATAAAATAATTATAAAAAAATATAAAGAATGTAAAATGTTAATATATATTTAACCAACTAAATATGTTTTAATAATTTAAAATATAAAAAAATATGATGACAAAGATAAAATATTACGACTCATATCCAATTTAAAAAATATTACATATATAAATATTTAGTCAATGCAAATATTTTTTGTAAAAATTGAAACGAGTTTGAATATTATCCATAAAAAAAATAGTCCATTTCTATCTTTAGTCAAATTGTTAGGATTCTTAATTTTAAGAAGATTTTAAAATATATAATTTAAAATATATTTCAAATATAAAATGTGTTTTATATTATATAATTTAAAATATGTTTTAGAAAAATAAAACAATTATAAATTACATAATTCAAAATTTGAGTTTTTTTTATTAGAAATTTGTTAATGGAAATTTTTTTTAGAAAATTTGCAGATTACAAAATTTGTAAATAACTCAAACATTATTGTTGTTTGAAAATGTTAAACAAAAATACTCAACACTCATCAAATGAGCTACTTATTTTCAAACTTTACAAAATCTTGATCTTCAATAATATCCTTTTGTGAAAGGCTTGATATCCAAAGTAGCAACTGACCAGTGAAGACAAATACCAAAATGCAGCTTTGGAAGCTTAGAAAACATGTAAATCATAAAGAGCCAAAATGGGTATTTAAAAAAAATTGGTGATGTAGGAAAAAATAATGGGGTGAAGAAAGTAGATTCCTACATTTTTTAATAATTTTAGAAACCATAATTTCTTGACCCAATCCAATCGTCGAACCCACCCAGGAAGTGTTTGGTTCCTGCCCAGCCAAACATACAGTCTGTAGTTCCTCCCAGAAAAAACTTGAATTTACCAATTCTACCCCTCACCCCTTCCATCCACCAAATCTCAAACCCTAGAGAAGCAAAACAAAACCCTAAACCCGAACACACACACTGTCTGTGTCTCTCTGAGTCCAATGATGGCTTCGCAAATGGCGATCCTCTTCCGCACGCGCTCCCTCCTCTTCCCGAAACCATCTTCCCTCATCAAAACCATATCAACATTCCCCTTCCTCTCGCAGGAGCCTCAGCTGGCGGATCCCACTCCTCTCCCTCCTAACCCCGCCTCCGGCAGCCCTCTCTACCACCAAAACTGGCGCTCCCCTATCCCCGCCTCCCATCCCTCCTCCCACGCGCTCGCTCCCGTCGGATCCTACAACCGCGCCTCCTCCGACTCCTCTGACCCTCATGCGCTCCTCGACCTCTTCGGCAATTGCATGGCCTCGCACCAGTGGACCGACGTCAAGAACCTCTTCGAGAACTGGGTCCGCTCCCTCGACAAAACCGGCAAGCCCAATCGCCCCGACGTAAACCTCTTCAACCACTATCTCCGCGCCAACCTCATGCTCGGCGCCTCCGCCTCCGATCTTATCGACCTCGTTGCGCAGATGGACGAGTTCAATGTGAAGCCCAATACGGCATCGTTTAACCTCGTCCTCAAAGCCATGTGCCAGGCCAACGAAACCGTCGCCGCGGAAAAATTGCTCCAACGGTTAGTCTTCTCTCGTTGGTTGAATTGAAATCAATGCAGTTCTTTAGGTCTGAAGTTTTTTATATTACAACTGTAGCAGGATTATTATTATTATTATTCTTGTTGTTTGGGCACCTCCATCTACAAGACAAGAAGAAAAATGGAAATTACCTTCTCCTATTAATTTGTTGAAGCTTCATACTTTTTCTAATTTTTTTTTAAACTGTGTACAAGTTTACGAAAAGTTTTTATTTTATTTTAATTTCTATCTTCTAGTAGAGCTTCTTATGGTGAAAGTCGTTCAAATAGACTCTCTGTCGAAAATTAATGTGTTTGGATGGAAATTTACCAATGCTTCTTGCCTTGTTATACTGTTAGGTACATTTCTCCACAAGCACATTTAACAAAATGAAATTTCTAAGAAGAAAAAATAAAAGCATGTCCTCCCTGAACTATATACATAAGTTCAAAGAAAATAATCTATTAAAGAAGTTAATAGATGAGAGCTTCTAAAATCTTGTTAATGCTCAAGTTAATTGAGTTACGGACAAGTTCAATTTCTTAGGATTAGAACAATAAGAAAATAAGAAAGAAAAGTAAAACAAGTTTCTTTCTTAAATGAGAGAAGCTTCTCCAAAATACTGAAAGTTTATTTAATCTTACCTTTTTATTTTCTTATACTAAAAGTGATTATAGAGAAAATTGTCCCAACGAGGCCTAAGCTAATGATACAGAATCTTCTCTCTGAGGTGCAGATTGTTTACCATTTCACGCAGACATAAACATGCTTTTTTTTGTACAATGACAGCAATGGTGTTAAAACCTAGAATCTTGTGAAAAACCAGAATCCCCTAAATCAATGGTAAAGTACCCTCGTGCTCTTAGTATTCATATTTGTATAAGTAGTTAGATCTGAAATTTTGCGCATTATCTGACTTTTTCTATTACTATTACAATTACATGAGCTCTACTACTAGAAGTAGTAGATTTTGGCAGGAGTTCTTCACCACATGATTGTCAGGAAATGAATAATCAAATCTTTCTGATCAGGATTACTTCACAATAGTTTCTTTGGAAAAATGTTGAAATTAATTACTGCCTACATTATCTCTGCCAATAGGGGCGAGAAACCTTGCCAAACCTGACAATTGTGTATTGAGCTACCCTTTTTAACATCCGTTTGGTTTTGTTAATGAAAATAAGTTGCTGGTATATTAATGCTAGGGTAAGTGTTTAGTACTTTTCATTTTATATTTAATTAGTTATTTGGCATGTTTTAAAATAGGTTTTTAGGTCTATATCTGGCTGAAGCTAAAGCTTACTAATGTATGTGTCATAATAGTAAAATTATAATTTGCACATCCACTTTGCTTTGGGTTTGGTTATAGGAAAATTACTGTTTTGGAACAATGCTAACCGTGCTAGAAGAAGTACCAATGGTTTAAGTATATATTACCTTAAATATTACATGTTTAGTTGATCGTTATTTGATTAAAAAAAACTGGTTAGGAATTTCTAAATTGTTATTGTTAATCTTGGCGTAGTGGAGAGCCCACACTTTTTAAAAGCCAAACTGTTAAATGACAATAATTTTAAAGTTGGAGTTGTGTCTAATTTCCAGCTGATATGAGCTTCTAGCTTCCTTGTCAACTCATCAGGTTTGAAACAACAATCCGTACACAGAAGAGGGTAGACAGAGTGGGTTCTATGTCTTGTGATTTGATTTGAGGTGAACCCACTCTAGTATCTTGGCTGTTGCGAAGGCAGTCTCTGTACTTTAAATGGCAACAAGCACACCAATGAGACTAACCACTTCAAATTAACTCTCTTAATAGTTTGTACATTAAATTTTTCTGTGGTATTTGTACAAGTAGTGGATCTCGTTTTCTTCTTTATATTCAAGCTTTGCTTTGTTATTATGATATTATCAGGATGCTGGAGACAGGAAATGACTCTCTACCTGATGACGAATCATATGACTTAGTCATTGGAATGCTCTTTTCTACAGACCAGATTGATAACGCATTCAAATATATAGAACGAATTTTGAAATCTGGTAACGTCTTGTCAATGAAGGTATTTATGAGCTGTGTGTGGATATGTGTCAGCAAGGGCAGGCTTGATACATTGGTGACAATAATTGAAGGGTGCAGGGTGAGTGATAAATCTTGTTGACTTGAAATAAATTTTGGTTAAATTTGTAATTTTGTCCTTATATTTTTCTGCGACTTTAGTCCCATATTTTAGAAAATCTGTAATTTTTGTTCAATCCTCAAATTTACTCGTACATTTTTTTCATTTTAATTAATTAAATTATTTCTTGGTGATACTTGAAATTAATATAATAGGTTTAGAGTTCAATTAAATTAGAAGTAAAAGAAATAAAATATATGCAAAATTGAAATGAAATGTATCTAAAAATGGGGACTTAAATTTCGGAGGAAAAAATTAAAGGGATACCAAAATTGCAATTGAGCCATAAATACATCTATAACAGATTTACCTACTACTAACTTGATGTTTCTTCTGATAATGTTCTCAAATCTTTGTTTCCAGGCATCAGATCAAAACAAAGCTCTTTGTCCCAATTGGGACTTGTGCAATTTTATTGTTGAAACTGCAACTCGAGAGGATAATAGCAAACTAACTTTTTATGGCCTGGAGTATATGGCCAGATGGATTGTAAAGGGTGAACGTCAGAGGCCCCCTATATTTCTGTGTGTAGATGAAGGTTTAGTTCTGTCAGCTCTTTTGACTGCTGGTAGAACCTATAATTCCGAGTTGCTAGGGGCATCATGGGCTGTTTTGGACCGCTCACTGCGTAAAAAGAAGGCCCCTAATCCAGAGTCATATCTAGGGAAGATATATGCCCTTGCATCATTGGGAAATCTACAAAAGGCTTTTAGTACTCTGAATGAGTATGAGCTGGCTTATGGAGACTCTGGTGAAGAAGCTGAAGAATTGTTCTGCCCATTTACTTCGTTACACCCATTGGTTGTGGCGTGCTCCAAGAAGGGTTTTGAGACTCTAGATAATGTAAATCTTTCTCTGTTGAACAAAATATTTAATAGTACCTAACCTTTCACATTTGTTACCAATCCAATCCTTTCATGATGCATATAGTTTTTATTGACTTTACTAGTTTTAATATTTACAAGTTTTCGTTTGGAAATAGATTACACAATTTTTCATTTTTGACAATAAATTTAAAAAAGCTTCCATGTTGCTTTGACATATATTACATTTATACTATGTCATATCAACTGTTGACATGCTTGCAACAGATTAAATTTCTGCCAAGGTGTATGTAGTTATTAATAATGTTACATTCAGCTGCAGCTTCTTCTAAACATGCTCTGTTCTATATAGGTTTATTTTCAACTGGAGAATTTAAACCGTGCAGAGCGTCCTTATAAATCTGTTGCTGCACTAAACTGCGTCATTTTAGGGTGTGCAAACATATGGGACCTTGATCGAGCTTATCAAACTTTTGAGTCAATTGGATCTACTTTTGGGTTGAGCCCTGATATTCATTCGTACAATGGGCTGATGTATGCCTTTGGGAGGCTCAAGAAGGTGACGATTCCTTCTCCCAAGCCACTATATGTATCTTTTTGGTCATCCTCTCCGCTTCTTTCACTGCCCCCACCTTTAGAAAGCCTGCATTCTGAACTTTGCATGCATGATATTTGACATATGCTACCTCCATCCCTATATATGGATGTCTTTTGTGAAATTTGTTCGTCCTTTCTATAGAACTTCTTTCAAAATGTCTTTCTATAGAACCTACAGGCTTTCAAAAAGTCATGTACTGCAGGAATATATGGCGTGTGAAGCAAATAAAAGTCACTTATCTCTTTAATTATCTTGTGGCAGACACATGAAACGTCAAAAGTGTTTGAGCACCTGGTGAGTGTGGGTCTCAAGCCTAATGCAAAATCATATTCTCTGCTTATTGATGCCCACCTGATTAACCGGGATGTCAGATCTGCTCTTGCAGTGATTGATGATATGGTATCTACACTGTTCTTTTTTTATTAAAAAAATAAGTACCTATTTTCCAGCAAAGGTCATTGATGTATATCAAATTCCTTGACAGATAAGTGCTGGGTTTGAACCGTCAAAAGAGATTCTGAAAAGGGTCAGGCGGCGATGCATGAGAGAAATGGACTACGAAAGTGATGACCGAGTACAATCACTGGCCAATTCCTTAAATTACAGATTGGGTTCTGAAGGCCGGCGGGACATTCTGTTTAATCTTGACTACAGTGCGGGTTATGCTTGAATGGTAAGTTTTGACAATTTAAGATAAAGTTGACACTTATAAGACGAATTTTTAGAAAATGTAAGGATTATTTGATTTTGGAAATTTTCTTTGTTTTCATTTCCCATTTTCACTGTTTCCTGTATAAAATATAATTTTTTTATCGTTTTCACTATTCATTATGCAAACTTTTGACAATAGGCTGCCAAGTTCAAATAACTATAATGCACAGATACGATATCGGAAACGATGAGTATCCGACATAGTGATATGTTCATTTTGAAAATAACATGATCTTATACGTCACGTATATGTATCTACAAATATATAAAAAATCTTAAAACATAATAAAAATCTGAATGTTATTATGCAGATCTAAACTAAAACTACACTCGTTAGACATTATCAAAATAAAAAATTATAAAATATTGTCATTATGAAAGTATTAGTGCTTTATAGATTGAATATTTCATTGATAAGTATTAGTAAAGTATCCTATCGGATACGAATATATGATGCAAATTGAAGTATCGGTGCATTATAGGCAAATAAAAGCAAGAGAAAAAAGATATCTCAATTCAAATGGTCTGACTTTTTGTTGAGTGAAAATATTTGTTTTCAGAATGTTAGTATTCACACAAATTCCCTTCAGTTTATGACGTGTAAAGGAGGGTCTAAAATTGTTTTGTTTGTTGTTACCGTTGTTCCTAACAGTAGAATGTTTTTTAGCACTAAACCCACTCTTCGTGTTTGATATTATATAGTTCATTTTGGCAGGTGCATTCTTTGATGTCCTAATGAACTATGGGAATTATTTGACATCTTTTATTGCATCCATAGCCAAGGGAATCACTGTGTATATTTGTGGGATGATGTTCTGGTTGCCTGGTCAGGATAATGCAAAAAATAATTCAGCCCACAACCTCTTTTTGTATTTGTTTGTGAAGTGGGGAGATTATTGATGATGGAATTAGGCTTCCTAGTGAAAACCCAAAGCAGTGGATTTTGCAGCAAAGTTATTTGAAATAACTGTAGGAATCCAATTTTAGTGAAGAGGATGAATCAAGGTCCACTCTTCTCTTAATGTTTTTTTATTGTTTTGGTTTTCTGACAACTACCTATTTTTAGCAACCTAGTGTGGCATCGACTAGAAACTGCAGGGATTTGGAGACTGTATTTATGGTGCTGTGGTTGTACTAAATTATACTGCAAATAATGAGAACATTTTCAATCAAACGCCTGAGCTGATTATGTCTATAAAATAACTAGAGATAGATGTCTATTTGTATCAAGAATACTGTGTTTTTTTATGCTATTTTTAATTGAACGAGATAAAAGAAAATAAGTGGATAGATGAGTTTGTGCATTGCCAACCAAAATTTTCATGCTCCCAGGTTCTAAATTATTTACGTAACATTCAATAAATAAATATTAAAATTGAGAAACCTAATTTTAGTTTAATAGAGTTGATGTTGTCTTAAAAATTACTAAACTTAGTTAAAATTTATGATTATTTATTTGTAAGTAATAAAAAGTAATGTACTTATGTGACCTGTATAAAATATAAGTATATAATATAAATTTATAATTTTAGTATTCATTGTTGTTACGTGTGTTTGCTAGTTTTGATTTTGACGTTAAGTCTAAATTTGAATTTCTCTAATACCTTCAAATTTTGATATATCAGGGTCAACTATCAAGGTCACGTAACCATTTAATCTTATATCATTAATTAAAAAACTAATATAAATCTTACTTTTTAAATAGCATTTTAATCATTCTGAATTTATTACTTTTAATTGTGATATTGTTAAACCTTGAACTTGTTAATCACGTCATGATATAATTTAAGTATCAGTGCAATTATGTCTTTTCCACTGTTATTATTTAATTTTTGTTCAGTACTTGTTATATTTCTAATTTATATTAATCTAAAAATATGAAATAAATTTTATTTATCTAAATATTACCTGTTCCAAATTTTGTATCTTATAATTTTTTAAAAATACTTCATTCTAAGATCTAGTTCTACCGATATAAAACAACTTATTATATGTTAATTGTTAAATAAATTACCCTCAATCAATATACAAAATATTAAATAGTTATTAATTTATAATATTTGTTGAAATTGCTGATAAAACTTTTACTTGGCTATTCATCAAAATTTTATATAAATAGCATTACTATTAATAATAGTTGAATATACATAATGTTATACTACTAATACAGTTCTGAATGTTTACCAATCAAAAATTTAATCTTACTAAATAGGTTTAACATTAAATTGCTATGAACTATATATATAAATATTATTTTTTACATACTAAACTAGTTAATCCAAATTTCTAAATAAAATTTTGGAGCCCACCCAGGTAAAGATAAGGAAAAACAAACTTTCGTACAAAACTTGAAGACTTTCAAACAGGGTATCCCGCAGGAACCCTTTCAAAAATTGGCGTATGCCGCTTAGAGTGACGAGCCCACGGTATTCTTTAGTAAAAGGCGAAAGAATAATTCTCTATGTGCTCACCACACGGCTCCGTAGTTTTTGAACTAGACAACTCTCTTGTTTTATTTCATAATTCTTCATTTCCACGGAATAGACTGAGCGATGTGGGCTTAGTAAGAAAAATAGACACTACAACACTGAGCTCCTCCCTTTGTGTTTCTGTGAGTACTGTGTCCGGTGGCTCCTTGTGAAGAACTCAGTCCTCAATCTCACACTGCTTCAGCACTCAAAGTCCTGATTACCATTATGTTCCAATATGTATAGTGCTTTAGTTACTTGTTCAACTAAAATCCACTTTAGCACTCACATTCATAGCCATGAAGTAAATAGGTAACTTCCATTTCCTGCTAAGCTCATTCATTATTAGAGTGGAAGAAATATCTATTTCCAGTAAATTTAAATTCAATCAATTAAGTTCAAACATATAAAACATGCTTTGTTTATTTAGATGAGGTGAAAATGCAAAGAAAAATAAAAGAAAAATTATGAAAAGTTATGAAAAGTTTGTAATAGATTTGATTAATGTGAGATATTAAAAAATTTAATAATTAAATAATATTTCAAATGATTAAAATATTTTTTGTTTAATTTAAATAAAAATAAAAATAAAATAATAATAAACAAAATATTAATTATTAATTTTTATTTTAAAAAATTCAAAATACTATTAAAAAATATTTAAAATTTAAATGTAATATATTTAAATAAATAATTAAAAATGATATAACGAAAATCTACAAAATTTAGTAGATAATTTCAAAAACAATTTCAATTTTAGAATGTTAGTTATCTTTTACAGTCATAATAGTAGGATAAGTATAAACTAAATTAAAAATTTATTAATTAAGAAATACTTAATTTATAAATTTAAAAATAATAAATTTAAATTTATTTTATCAATAACATTTCAAAAATTATATGAACTTAAAAATAATGAAATTTGAATATAATTTAAACTTTTATAAAAATTTAACTTATTTTTAATATTATTTTATAAAAATATAATTAAATCACTAATGGAAATTAATATTTAATATTAATTTGTTTCAGTTTCAAATAAAAAAATTAAAATTTATTTAAAATACATAAAAATATTAATTATTTTAATATATATATAGATATAGATATAAATATAGATAAATAGATATTAGTATAAATAATTATATTTATATATTTTTATATAAAATATTTTAATTATATTTAATCTTTATCTGGAGTTTTTATATCTGATGAGATATCATAATCAATATCTTTGCTTATTATTCATAAATGTAATTAAATTATTATTAGAGAGATAATTTGAGGTTATAACTACTTTAAAATATTATAAAATCTGTTAAAATTATCTATTAATTATATTTATGAATAATAAAATATTCAGTCATAATATATATCATCACATAATCGAAGGCATAATCAATTATGCATAAATTTTCTTCCAATGCTCTATTCATAAATATAAATTATAAATTACTGAATTTTAATTTTAATTTATTATTAGTTAATTATATGTACTTTTTTTAATTTAAAAATTATTAATTAAGAAATAATTAATTTATAAAATTTAAAATAATATTTAAATTTATTTTTTAATAAAATTTCACAAAATTAAACGAATTTAACAAATAATTAAATTTATTTTATAATTTTATTAAAATTTTAATGTGTTTCTCAACTTTATTCTATTTTTATAACTGTTTTACCTTGATAACTAGGTGAAATCAAATAAGTTTGAAATCAAAACAAAAATTAATCCTTACAAAAATTAAAACTAGTCCAACATAATTGATTATGTCTTTTACCGAAAGTGTGGTAAATAAGAATAAGTGAAGGACAGATTTGTAAAATTTATAACTTTTTTATAATTTTTTTGACAAATTAATTGAGCATTCTTTTTTTTTTCGCATAAATTATCTTAAATCAACCCCAACCAAATATGATTGATACTTATATAATTTACGCTTTCAAATATGTATTAACAGTAAATTTCTTAACCAAACATAACTTAAAGGTAGAATCTTTCAAATAAATTAAGTGAATTCTAATAACACTATTTTTTTAAAATAAGAATGTTTATTGGCATGAATTAACTCCATTAATATAGTAATACAAATCAAACCAATAAATTGATTTATCATTAAAAAATAAAATGAACTTTATTCAAGCCAATTAAATAAAAATTTTCTATTATTGATTATTATGAATGGTGAGTTATGATATAATCTTAGTTTTAAATAAAAATATTTTTCTTTAATTGTTTAAAAATAGAATTTTGCACATCTGTATATGTATGGAACCTGATTGATATGAACTAAACTAAGACATATTTGATTGTGTTAATTAGAATTAGATTATGTAAAAATAGTTGGAGATTGCCAATAAATCTAAACCAATGAAACATTATTATTTTAAATTTGAGTTTTCTAATTATTTTGTAATGAATAAGTGTGCCTATTTCTTCTTCTGTTGCCCTGTTAATGTGAGATAGACTCAACTAATATTTTTGTTAACCAATTTACTTCAATAGAATTGTTCTGGAACCTTTGGAGGTGGCTTAGTAGCAGCAAGTCACTTACTATATATGATTAATATATATATATATTATTAATCTTTTATATGTACTAATATCTAGAATAATAATGGAATTTTGTATATTAATTGTTTTTCAGTTTACAATTATTTTTTATTGTATAATATGTACATGTTACTTTATTTCGATTGAGGTGAAAGTGAAAAAAGAGAGAAAAAAAAATAAAATGAGAGTAGAAAATGAAATAGTTGAAAATAAAAAAATTAAACAGATTTAAAATTTTTATAAGAAAGTAAGTGAAAAATTTAGATGTGATTAAAAAAATTAAAAATAAATTTTATATAGTGAATTATTAATATACTTTTAATGATACTTCCTTAGTCACATTTACCTATTGAATAACTTCTTATATTATATTCTCATTTTCTTATCTTATTTTATTAATGTTAAGATAAACTTAACATAAAATATTAAATTAAATCATGATAAATAAAATTAAGACTAAATTAAAAACTTAAAAAAATTGTAACTAAATTGAAAAGAAGTTTAAATATAGAAACTACAAAAATCTATTTAGTCTTTTATTTTTAAAAAAATGTTTTTTATATACATTATCTATAACTTCATTATAAATTTTAGTGACTTTCTTTAATTAAGTTTACTACAATAATTAAATTTTTAACTATACTTCTAAATCTTTGTTATCATAAAAAAGTGGAAGTACACATTATCTTTCCTTAAAATTTACCGTTTTATCCTATAAAAATATAACCACTTTCATTAATTTTATTATTCACAAAAAATCAACCTATAAATAATAATAATTATTTTCAGATATTTAATAATTAAGATATTATAAAAGTTAATAGAAAGCATTTATTTTAATAATCAATATAATATCTAATTTTTTAGTTATATTTTTTCTATCTTTTAACTTTTATTATCATAAAAAAATTGTTATATAAAGTGTTACAACGCCAACCAATCAAAAGTCACAATTTATTTTAAGAATGTCAATCTTCATAAATAAAATAAGACTTTCTTTAGAAGCAAGGTTCAATCTTAATATATGATTAGTATATTTAAGCCAAAAGCTTATAATGAAAAAGATATTTATTTATATTTTATTTCTAATATTATATTAACTCATTCAAGAGATTCTCAAAATATTTTTAATTTTTTTATCCTTCAAAATATTTTCATTCGTATCTTTATTGACTATAATAACACATGTTTACTCATATTCTAAACCATTGCGTTTTTTGTGTACATAATTACCATCTAGGAGAACATAGGAAACATAATCATCTTAAGCAAAATAATCCAAGGATAATGAAGGAAGGATTGAGATGCTTGTAAGGGTAAAATGTAAATTGTTCATTGCTTCAACTGATCACTTTACTTAAAACAGACAAGGCAATAAAAAGAAAAGGTTTGAAGTAAAAAAAATAAAAGACAGATCTTGTGGGTTTGGCAGGATACTGAGTGCAAGAGAATTGTGAAATGGCCCTATTCTCTGGTCCAAATCCATTGCAAGAAAAGCTGAAAAATGCCCTCCCTGTTGATACCTTAGATATCTCACTATCCAATCATGGTCAATGCTGCAGAAGTAGAAGAATGTCAAAATAAGGAATCTTAAACAGTGACTAAAGTAAATGTAGACATGTTTGATTTCAAAAAAATGATTCTTGCACAAATCTTTGAAACAGCCACCTCAGATATTTTTTGTGATTATTTGAAAAGGCCTGAGAAAAATGTCTCAAACTAAACAGGTCCCAAGTCACCTCTTATATTGGCTTTGCACACATTTAACAAGAAAATCATGTAAAGTAGAAGACGACTTATTATGCACACACCTCAGGCTCGGTAGATTTGGCTTCTTCAGCTTTTATGTTGTCCTCACCTGCACATGATAGCATTAGCTTTTTAGTAGCTCCAAGTATGTTTAGTATAAACCATATAAAAGGAAAACAATATGTTAACTAGGAGTGACTCAGCTATTAGACACAACTCTTGAAGCAATGACTTTTGACCTTGATGATAATCAATCCAAGAGCATGCAATTTTATTTTCTCCGTTCATCCTAATTTGATTTTTTTTTACAAAGTTTGAGAGGGGGACAGAGTGAGTGGAAGATAACTGTTGCAATGATACTGTACAAGTGTACATCAACCATTTTTGTCTCTAGGACATCATTATTGAGCAACATATGGTACAATATTTATAGCTTTCCCTTAGCACAAGTCAAATGCATCTTACAACAAGTTTCAATCATTTGCATACCTCCATCCTCTGGCAAATCAGAGGTCCAGAGTGTCAGGTTGTCTCTCAACAGCTGCATGATCAAAGTGCTGTCCTTGTATGACTCTTCACTCAGGGTGTCCAACTCGGCAATTGCCTCATCAAAAGCTTGTTTAGCCAAATGGCAGGCCCTGTAAGTTGTAGTAATGACATTAAGATAAGAGATAGCAACAAATGCAATTCAATGGATCCATGCAGAATGAGAGAACCAATAAATTACCTTTCAGGAGAGTTCATTATCTCATAATAAAAGACAGAGAAATTGAGTGCAAGTCCAAGACGAATTGGATGTGTTGATGGAAGATCTGTGTTTGCAGTGGCTGAAGCAGCCTAATAATTAAAACATTTGTGAAAATCAAATGAAAGTATATAATGTATAATAATAATAATAATAATAATAATAATATAAATAATTTATGAACTAGTTCAGTGCTGAAATACAAGAGATAAAAAGTGACCTCATATCCTTTCAGTGACTGCTCGGCTGCATCTTTCCTTTCTTGGTCAGTCTTGAACTCAGCCAGATACCGGAAATAATCACCTTTCCTGGATCAAAAGAAGAATAAGGAAATCAGGAATATCAAAGAAAAACATGTGGTAACAATAAGAGATGTTGTACAGCAGAATGCAAACAAATAAATTCAATGACTCATTCATAGCATTAGAGTCCCTACAAAGCCAATAATGACTCATGCTAAGGGTGCTCTACCAATTTTGTCGACAAACAGTACACAGGGACAAAAAATAGGTCATCAAATCATCATATTCATACAGATTCTACGCTTCCCAGACTAGTCCTGGTATTTTTTTTCGTAGACTTTAATCAGAAAAGACAATTATAACTACTCAGGGGAAGAAAACACGCAAAAGAATATGGAGATAAAGATAATGACTCGAACTGGGAAAGGAATTAAATTAATCAAGTGCATAGAAAGGAAGTGTAGCAGCATAACTCACATCTTATAGTAGAAAACACTAGCTTCTGCTGATCCAGAAGAAGGAATCAGGTGCTGGTCTATAATAGTCAGAATGTCACCACAAATTTTGGAGAGTTCCTCCTCAACTTTTTGGCAGTAACCCTTGATCAGTTTGACATTGTGCTCATTACCCTTAGCCTCTTCCTTCTGCTCAATCGAGGACATGATGCGCCAGGAGGCCCTCCGTGCACCAATGACATTTTTGTATCCCACTGAGAGGAGGTTCCTTTCTTCCACAGTTAGATCAAGATCAAGTTTTGCTACTTTCTTCATACACTCGACCATTTCTGCATAATAAGTATTAAGTTTCAGAAGGATACAACCAAGCCTTTTCTCACTTGCTGGAATTGACTACAATGATCAAAATACTATCTATATGTATTTTGAAAATTCAAAGCACAGATTACTGGCATGCACTATGCTTTATGCAACAGCAATTAACCTTACATAACGTAGTTTCTGAGCACAAATCAGACTTTGTCTACCACGGTCCAATATAAGACAAAATTAACCAAATAAATTTGAAAACAGATTAATCTTCACGTAATCAGGCAAGAAGATGACACTCTAAAGGTAAAAGAAACAAACTGATCCGGATTTTGCCTCCTGTTATCAAAAGGTAGTAATCCAAATAGAGTTTATCAAGTAGAGGTGGACAGATTCAAGTACAAATAGAAAAGGACGGCATTTTATTCTGAGTTGAAAGGTGTTCCTCATTGGCCCCATGACAACACTTTGGTAACCCATTACAGTTTTGAAAAATAGGGCCCATTTGATTCCCTTCTCACCTTTTGATTTTAAAATCTATTTTCTAAAATAATCTCACACAACAATCAATTATTCAACCAAAATTTTATTACTTTATGTAAAATATACAATTTTGGGAGAAGTTAACTCTCTTTTTTTGTTGCATTTGTCGCATTCAACCTCTCCTTCAGTTCTACACTCTTTTTTATGCCTTAGACCACCCTCCACCAACAATCTGAGTAACCTTACTCAGATGCATTTTGAAAACTAAAAACAATTTCTGAAAGCAAAAATCAAAAGACGCCATAGTATTTCCTTTCCGCCTCTTACTTTTATCCTATCAAAACATCAAATTTAATATGAGAAAACCTACCACAATACTCACAACATAAACCAACAAAAAAAATGTTGGGTTCACAGAGGGAAAACGATCTAACCCAAAAACTGATCCATAAAATAACTGAAAACCCGCATCTGAAAATCAAATCTTTCGACTCCCCATCCACATTACCAACCCAACACAACCACGAAACCGCTCCAAAAATCAGATCCACACCAATGCCACATTCAAATCACAAACCCCATCAATAAACCATAAAAAGCAGCGAATCAAAAACAAAAAACAAAAACACAATCTGAGATTAAAAGAATAGGGCGCAAAGACCTTCATATCTCTCGGCCTGCTCAGCAAGTTTGGCCAAGTAAACCTGTGTGTCTCTCTCTTTCTCGGCAGACATGGTGTGAGAGAGAGATCAGAAAGCGAGGAGAAGGACAAAAACAGAAAATGGGTGAAGAATAAGAGGGGAATGTGGGGTGATGCAAGGAAGAACAAAAAAAAAGATGGAGTGGTTATATAGTGGTTTTGGATGGAGCATGTTGTGGGGGTCAAAGGGAGACCGAAATCTCAACCGTTGGATCTACTTGTTTGAAAGAGGAAGCGCGCAAATCGTGATTGACTCAGAGACAGAGAAAGAGAGAGAATGCTTAGCTGTGATTTTTTCTTATTATTTCATCTACCACTTCTATCAACTTTCACTTTTCACTTCTAATTTTTCATTTTCTATCCACTTCATATCATTACACTATTTTTATTATCTTTTCATGTAAAATTTGATAAATGTAATAAATTTCTTTGTTGGAATAAAATAGTATCACAATTTTTCTTTTTCCATTTCTCTTTCTATTTCATCATTTATGTATGTGTATAAATTAGTTAAATTACTATAGAAAGTAAAAGTATAATAAAATAATGTTTTAAATTTCAACAATGACATGTAAATAAATTTTTTTTTTTAAATATGACATGTGATAATTTTTTTTATTTGACACATGTTGTCAGTTTTCTCTCTTGTACTCTTTTTCTAACACAATCTTTTTAGAATGAATTGTAATTTTAGTCTATTTTACTTCTAAATTAGAAAAAAAAATGAATTAGTGAGATTATCAAAATTCATTATCTTCAATAGAAATATTACGAGAGCGTTGTTAACATTTTTTGTACTAAATTGCTACATTAATAATTGACTTGAAAGTCACGTTAAGTATTATTTTATGATTTGTGGTTAATAATGTAAAAGTTATTATACTTATAATATGTAACTGTTCAATTATTTTCATCTGATTTTTTTATATTGTCGAATTTTTTTTGTTTTTCCATTATTAAAAAAATCATGATTTTAAGAGATTTTAATAGATACTTCCCCGTTTCTTTTTAATTATATTTTTAAGAAATTAATTTTATTTATGCATTGTTTATCAAGTTTAAGATGACATTAATCATTATATTATAAGAATACTTTAATAGTTATTTACAATGTTAATTAATTAATTAAAATTCACTTTAAAATTAAAAGTGACGTGGCTTTAACGGTAGATATGGAATAACATAAAATTATTTTCAATGTTAATATATAATGAATAAAAAGTATATCTTTTGTTGTGAAGCTAAGATCAAACAAAAGTTTATTTTATTTTGTAGTGCTTCCCTTCTCAATAATAATGCTTCAAGTTATAACGCAATATACATAAAAATAAGAAAATGATTGAAGTGGCTTTCATTTCTTTTACATGAAGCTGTGCAACATTCTTTTTAGGCATGCCTGCTAAATCATAATTATTGTAGATTGCCACTTCAAGATTAACATACGTTTTTCTATTTTTGTATGTTAAATTATCATTATTGTTAATGTTTAAATATTTTATTATTTTAAAATGAGTTGTTTTTCACTTTTGTTTTTTTTTACCTTTTTTATTTATTTTTTAACTCTAAATAATTGTTTGTTTTGTATTGAATGATGATAAGGTAGAGTATAGTATTTATTTAATCATTTTTGTGTAAGAGATTTTGTAGTAGGGTCTACATAGTTAATTTTATATTTATATGAATAATTTTTATAGGGTAATTAGTTTTATAAAAGAATTGAAGTACTTTATGATAAAATATTTTATTTTTATAGAAAATTTAAAAATTGGAGAAGTAATTTGATTTTGAAAATTTAACTAATTGAAAAAGATAATTTTAAATTTTATCTGAAAAAGTAAGTCTTTAAGAATCTCAAATTTATGTATTTTCATATTCTTTTGGACTTTGTTCAGGATATTACTTATGTAATTTTATTTGGAATGTTCTTAATTAAGTTGGAGTTAAAGCATGGTCGATCAAATATCATTTTCTATTAATGTTAGTAGAGGTTTTGTTATGATATACATGATATGAGACTTGAAAAATACTCAAAAGGTTATCAAGGATGATCTAAAACAAGCTACAAGTACAAAAGCTTGAAGAGAATAAGTTCCTAAGATTAGGTTTCGTGGTTAGCTCCATTTAGGTAGGTTAGGTCTTGGTAAGGCTTATTGATGTAAAGGTTAGGTTCTAGGGACTTAGATTGAATCTTCAAAGGACTTGGTGATTTTTTTATAGTTTCTTGGAGAGATTACTTTGTGGTTTGCAAAAGCTTTGTAGGTTGAAAGTGTTGGTTCTTGAATATCTTTCTTGATCTTTGATCTTTTTAGCGAACTAATTGGTGGGATTTGTTGGAGGACAATAGGGGAAGGTATTAATCTAGGTTTGGTGACTTTTTGAGGCGATTTGGGTTGTGAAAGATAGATAGAACGAAACTTATAGCCGACAAGGTATGAAGAAGTTTCTTGGAGAAATACGTGTGACTAGGGGTGTAGGGTTGAAGCCAAGTGGATTCTTTAGAATTTTTGGGTTGTTTTTATAAAACTTTAGATGGTGGAGAGATAATAAGGAATAAAAGTTTAGCCAAAACACATAACAAATGTAAGAAATGGAATAAACAAAGATAATAAATGATAGTAAAAATGACTAAAGTAAATAAAACAAGGGTGAGATATAAATGAAATAGGAGTAAAATAAGTTGGTGATTACCTCACCAAATGTACTAAACCTAGGGAGGTTTATTAATACCCTTTAAAGTCTCTTAACACACTTCTTAAATGTACCAAAAAGGCAAGAGAAAGAGAGACAACTTAGAAAAACTCAACTAAGCAAGCAACACTCTCACAAGAGAAACACAAAATACTTTCAAAGCTCTCAATTGAATTGTATTCTCAAATGTGTGCTTTTACATGGAGAGAAACTCCCCTTGTATAGGAGGATGAGTCACATATATCTCATATGCAGAGGAGAAGGTGAGACTTTCTCCTAATAGAGACTCATAGGATTCTCTTATTCCAACCTAAAATAGTTTATTCTAAAAACCAAAATACTTACTTATGTATCTTTTCAATCTATTTTATTTTCATGTGTGAGATTTTCTTATAATATTCTTACATTTTTATATTCTTTAACTTATATTCTTGAAGACCCTTCTCCAAATTCTTTAATTGAAAACTTCACTTTCTAGTTTCTATCAGAGCTAAAATAAATATAACATTATTTTATATCATCTGTCTATATTTTTTTTACGTATGTACAAATTTTACATCTAACTACTTAACAAGATGTCACGTCTTATAAATGTTGTAAAATGTTATGCTCTACAAATGAAAAGATTACAACAAAAATCTAAGAATCACTTGCAAATTCTTATTTATCGATTTTCTCCTATTTAAGTTAACCTTAAATTATAGGCTTTTTCTATGAAAATTTAAGTTTTAATTATCTAATGTTATTATTATTTATGTTTCATAAATCGGGCTTTGTGTTCAATTATTTTTTATCTCTTTGAAAAACACTTACAATATGAGCACACTTTTTGAAAAAAGTTTTGAAAAACTATTAAACATACAATTCAACCCCTTTGTGATATTAATGATACTTTACAACATTGAATTGTTATTTTTTTTATTTTGTAACTAATAACCCTGGTTGCATATGGTTTCAAACAAACTAAATTTTTCTTATAAGTGCAATACACAGGTTGATCTAAGTTAGTCCAAGGAATACATACTAGTTAATTAAGGTTTGGGAGCAATTGAAATGTAAAGACTTAAATGAAAATGGCAAGTAATGTAAAATGGGATTAAAATGTAATAATATGAAAATTAACGAGAATTGGATGAAGCTGGAAACAGAACAATACAAATAGAAATATAAAGCATAACTATCAAAATAGAAACAACTAGAAATAAGAATTGGAAATGGAATTCAATGAAAATTTGTAAAAAAACTAAATTCAAATCAGTAAAAGAAATTGAAGAAAACATAACTAGAATTGTAAATAACTGAAATTGTAAAGGCCTAAAAATGAAAACTAAAATAACTAGAAAAACATAAAAATAGAAAAACCTAATTAATTATCAAATATGAAAATCTGTAACACTGAAAAGTAAAATGCGATAGAAACTATACTTTGTATTCACATATGAAAACTAATATGAAACATTGATTAAAATTGCAAAGATAATTCAATATTGGATTGCTAAATTGGAAAAAAAACATTGAATGAGAAACTGAAGTCAAGAAGTATGGAAACATTTAAAATGAACCAGGTCAATTTCTCTTCATTCCTGCATTGCAAAGAAATCATATATGAATTCTTTGTTTCATGAAGAAAAATTTTGGTTTGCAATTTCTAAGTAATCAAACCTTAATAAAGAATTGAAAACTAATTATATGTGGTTTGGTTTAATATGTGGTATTTTGTTGTAAAATGGAAGGTTTATTGTATTACTCTTGGAGTATTTGATGGTATGTATCCAATATTATTGTAATAGTTAATTGTAAAGGTAGATTTTATGTCCAATGTTTTATGCCTAATTCACAATGAATTTGTAATATTTTTATATGTAATTTTAATGTGATACTTAAAATGGTAAATTGGTAAGTTAACATTGCAATTGACATTTTATTTGTTTAATTTGGATAGTAAAAACCAAATTAATTGTTCCTCAAATTAAAAAAAATCAATTCATTTTGTCGGGTCAAATATGGTTTTAGTAGAACTTGGTTAGAAACACTTATTGAATTATTCATAAGAATCAACAACACCAATAAATTGCCAAAATCAATTACAAATAACATTCATAATGATGATCAACAAGTGATAACAATATCACAACACCAATGGATTGTCTACATAATAAATTTTTGTTCCAAAAACATGATGGACAATAATGTATTTGACAATAATTGCATCTCCAAAATAGGCATTGAATAACAACTATATAGAAAGAATGTATTTGACAATTATTACATCTTAAAAATCAGTGTTCTACAATCTATTTGTCCAAAACTAATGGCCTACAATCTATCAACCTGCAAGTTTTGAGGAAAACTTAGTGTGATAAGAACTAAATTATTTATAATAGAATTACCAAATTAATTTCATCTTGCACCAACTTTAAATGTGGATATTGTACATAATTTTTCTTGGTCTTATCCTACAAAACATATTGTTTCAAATTAAATAAGCATTCAATAGAAAAACATAATTACGTAAGTAACAAGAGTTTGGTGTATGCTACTTTTCTCACATTTCTAACAATTTTAGTGTTGGCTTTTCCTTTCTCCCTTTAAGCAGTAGGTTGGACTGGTGTAGTGGAGTTGTTGGAATTGAACTAAGTTGGCTCACTAAAATTGAGTAAGTAGGAATGACTTCAATAATTTGATTGGGTTGAATGGTGTCACCTTCATAAAGTCACTAAAATCAAAGAACCAATATTGGCTGCAATAGTATGACTAGCTTGAGTGATTGGTTCCCCACCATCAAAATATGTTTCAATAGAGTTTTCATCATGAACCACTACTTTACAAGTTCACGTGTTGTGCCCACTTTGCCTACACCCCTACATGTCATTGATGATCCTGCCTTGCATAATATTGTTTTGTTATTCCTAGAGGTCATAATTTCATCAGAGTCTCTTCTCTTCGACTTTTTGGGCTTTTCAACATCTTGTTTAAAATTTGGTGACAACAAACTTTCATTATTTGTTTTTTGCCACAATGTTGGACCAGACCATTGATAGGAGTAATTACATATTCATAATACAAATGATAAATATCTCAAGAGTAGTAAATTGTATATATGCACATAGTGTTGTGGATTTCTCTAATATTGTTAATAGCAAAATAGTATGTCTATAGGGTATTCCACATAAATATCACAAATAACAACTATAAGTGTGCAATTCAATATTAACAACAAACCTTTCTATGAACATATTATTTGTCACCTTAAACAATGGCCCATTAGCCTAATAATTAGTAAACAATGTTTTTTTTAACTTCCTTATTCAATCTTTTGAGTGAGTTAGACATGATATCACCTTCATGTTTTTTATCTTTTTCCCTCATGGACAAAAATCACTTCATCAAATATGTTCTAATCCATTCTACCATAGTGATGATGGGCTTGTCTAATGTTGTCAATGGTCAGATGTTAAAGATGTTAGAATTAAGGGCCGAGTTTAATAGATTAAACTCTCAAAAGATTTTCAAAAATCTTGGTCAATTTCAGAAAAATATCATATTTTTACTCACACTTGCAGCAAAATCAATTCTTTAAAAGTTTTTAAAATGCTTTGATCAATGCATCATATATTAAGCTCTTTTAACAATTCAATTAAAATTTGCAGAAATTAAAAGAGTAGGGAATAAGAGATTAACACCAGAAATTTATATTGGTTCACCTTCCCAAGAAGGCTACATCCATTTTCCTAATCACCCTGATAAAACAATTTACTAATTTTCAATTTTTACATGAACCCTACATGAAAATCAAAAATAGAGAAAAAAATTGATCTTGAACCTTACAAGATCATAAACACCTTGCAAAATCCTATTGCAAGATCCTTTCAATCACCCCGATCAAGAAGACACAAACCCAAAAGCAATTACACAGTAAAATGGAACAAAATCACCTGGACAAGTATCGCGCAACAACTATTCAAAAACAGAGTATGATCCAATGTGATTTTTGCACAATACAAGATTCAATTCAACTAGACCTTGGACTTCTTGGAGTATTGATTTTGAAAAACAGTTTAGAACACTTAGAAAAACACTTTCAATCAAAAGTTTTTTTGTAAAAGAATCTCTTAGCAGTTTTGGAAATCTCAAAGTATTTAAACCAAACTGCTCTAGTATTTGTTAAAACATTTACTGATATAAACAACTAATTGAAAATGCGATTTAACAGGCTTATTTTACTTAAAAGTGGATTTTAAGTGATTTCAGTTGGTTTGCTTTGCGATTCAACTGACTGTTATAGTGAGCATCAAAATCCTAGAAGTTTGATTTAGCTGGCTGAAAATGCATTTCAACTGGTGTAAATATTAAAGATAAACTTTAAGTGATTCCTGCTTAATTCGCGATTCAACTACGTTTTCCAGAGAGCATGATTTTTCAATAAATAACAGCTCCAATATTTAAGCTGGTTCATTTTTTAAAACAATTGGTTGAAAGCAACTGGGAGAAATTTTCACAAATCATCAACTCTCAATTTTTAGTTGACTAAAACGTTTGATCAGTAGGTTAAATTGTTTATACTTGATTTAATCATCAAGCAATGAACATTTTAACTGACTAAAAGGATATTTTCAATTAGCTGAAAATACTTAACTTCCTTTAAAACTTTCTAAAACATTTGTAAAACATTTTATAACCCAAATTAATTCTAAGATTAAGTGAAAAGGATCTTACTGACAAAACCTAAGACATACTAGCACTAAAACTATGGTCTTCAATCTTCACATTCTTCAAACTTTAAATCCTTCATTCATGATCACCAAGAGGTGGTTGGAGACATCAAATCACATGCAGCTCACACCAAGCCAAAGTCTTCAAGTTCAACAAAAGGACTATGTGAGAATATTAATCGAGACATGATACTTGGAATTCAAATTGAATGTGTATTTGTACTAGCCATTCCTAGACTAGTTCCACTAAAATGCATAAGGGTTAATTTGGCTTATTTGTCTAATTTTTTCCTCCCTTGTAGATGCATAAGTTGATTTTGTTGCTTCTATCATTAAATCTCTAATCAAGCTTCCTCCACCAAATCTTTTTATAGTTGTTTTATAAGTGACAAAGGCAAAATCTATGCTGAATGTCACTGTATGTTGGTTCGATTACATTAACATGACCCTACACTTACAACAAATCACATACATCAAATAAGGAAACGAGGGACCAAACTCAATTTTAGGTTTAGATAAAAGGGTCAAAGCTAACTTTATGTTTCTCTAATATAACAATTTATCTATTCCTTACAGGACATCTAATATCATCAATAAAAAATTTGAAAAACCAGGACCATGTATCTTTTGCTTTTGTATCCACTACTGCAAAGAAGTTAACAGATTTTTATCATTTGCATATTTTCCAACTGCCATGAGTAATTGGCCTTCATATTTTGTCTTTAAATGACAACCATCAATCTCATTAAAAGGTGTGCATGTTTTTTGAAATGCTTATTTGCATCCATCTATGCATACATAACTTCTTCTAAATATGAGGGGAGGGAAAATTCAATGTAGGTTTATAAAAAAACAATTTACAAGTGTTTTTTAGCATGTGTCCTTTTCAACTCAACACTGTATGACCATGACCATACTAGGCAATATTGTTTATTTGCATCATCCTCAATGATTTCAAGTGTTAATTATTTGGCTTTGTAGGTAAGTCCAGAAGTAATTTCCACATTAAAATTTTGTGTAATGTATACTACCATTTTGTTTGAAGTGATTTTCCTATTTACTTTAACCATGTCCAGTATTTGTCTTATCACCCACTTTGATTTAACAATTTTATTTGAAAAAAATTGTCTTGCAGATATGCTTCTCTATACACAAAAAATGTGGAAAGTTTGACTTTTCTTAAAGAGATAAATTGCATTCTTAACTCGAACTTAAAATTGTCCCTCATTTTAGTAGGTTTAGATTTCTCAGCTTTATTCCTTAAAAGGCCATCTTCCTTATCTTCATTACAGTTATCTAATTTTTGTAAGTGTAGTCATTCAATGTCTTCTCTAATAACATGATTGAAATTTGGAATCTCAAAGGACCAATTTCTATTTGTCTCATTATCAACATACATCAACTCTTTTTCACCTAAATCAATATTTGACTCACCACTATCACTTTTCATGTACATTGCACATTATCTTGTTGTGTCTCTCTTTCACCTGCCTCTTTTATTTCACCACCAATTTTATCCTCTCCAAGCACATTACCTTGCACTTGCTCTCCCTCATGTATCTCAACATCACATATCACCACATGTGTTTCATCACCACATTGACACTATCCATGCACCTTACTTTGCCGAATATCATCTTCCTTACATCTTTGAACACCATCATCACTATTCCTATTCACATCATATTGTCCCTATCATTTTTTCCTCCATTGTTATCATGTTCATCACCTACATAACCACCATCTTCATTTTTCATAAGAATACTTCTTCCTACATTATTGTCACTAACAAACTCTTTCTCATTTACATAATTAGGAACATTAACTAACAGATGCTCCACAAAAGTATGAACTGCAATATTATTACAAATTGCATAATCAACAATTCTAAAGCATGTACACAAGTACTTTATATCTTAAACTCATCTTCTAGGTTAGAATAATTTCTTTTCTGCCAAAACCTAAACTCACTCTACATATGCCCAAGTTCTTTCAAAACACTCATCTCTCTTTGTTCTGAAATACCCTTCATTTTTTTCTTGAAACCTTAGTAAAAGTGTTTTCTTCCTTCCACACTTAATAATATTTACATTTAAAATTTACAAAATAAATATATAATAATTATTAACGTTAATTTTAATACAATAAAAACATGTCAATTTCAGTAAAATCCTTTTAAAATACTCATTTACTTAAACCTTTGATTGGCTTAAAAAAATAATAAAATAAAAGACTATTTTTCTTTGATATAGCACTGAAAAAAAAAGGAATCTTCATGTATTTGTTCTATTAAACAAAAATTATAGCCAATAAAAAATGAATTTAAAATTTCTCTTAAAATTAAAAACACTTTTAACTTTATTATATTACCTAAACCTTAACCACACTTATTTAGAAGCATAAGAGCATTTCCATTGATCATATTGGAGAATTGATCTTGAAACCAAGATCAAGATTTTGTCAAGATCATTGCTGGAGCGAAAAAGGTTTATCTCCACCTAAAGATCTGATCTTGTACAAGATTGTTCAAGATCATCGTATTAATAAAAAATTTATTTTTTATCGTCTTTCTCTTGACTGAAAATTTTAACTCCCTCAAGTGAAATCCAAAATCCATCAATTGAAATTTAAAATCCCAAAAGGACATGGTATTACAAGGTTTATCAAAGGTAAAATAAGATAAAACTTTTTATCTTGTATGATGTGATCTTAATTCATGAAGAACCTCAACCCATGCAAGGAGGAGTCACCACAAGAAAATAAGAAAAGAAAAATATTAAAGAAAAACTTACAAAGAAAATAGAAGAAAAGGAATGAAGAACACACCACTTTCATGAAGAAAGATAAGTGCACAAGAACAATCACCACTTGAATTATGGAAAACTCAAGATAAGATTCTAGAAATGAGGCTTACCTCTTGAACTTCAAAGAGAATTAACTCTTGCTCTCAATTAATCTTCAAAGATATGTTACAAATGAGACTCACACCCTTATATAGAGAGGGAAACACGAAAATACATGCACATGAGTGGAATTCTAAAAGGTTAGGCCATGTTTAGAAGATGCTCCAAAGCTTCCCAAACAAGTCCCTTGTTTTTTATACTATCCTTGTGTCCAAACAACTAGTCTCTTATTTCTATTTTAAAGAAAGATACTAAACTAACTCTATTTTTATTTACAAGGAAATTACAAGAGCTATTAATATTTCTAATATCTTCTTCAAGCTTTTTTGTACATTCCTCTTGTTTTTCTTCCTTCCTTTTCTTCAAATTTCTTTGTAAGTTTTTCTTTCATATTTTCCTTTTCTTATTTTCTTATGGTGACTCCTCCTAGCATGGGTTGATATTTTTCATGAATTGAGATCACATCATTGTATTAGAGTAAGGTTACGTTCCTTTTAAGAGATGGAAAAGAGGGAGGGGAAAATGATGGATTTAAGGGGAAAGAGAGTGGAAAGTCGTGTTGTTTCTTTTAAGGATAAGATAGTGTGAAGGAAACTTTATGAAAGTTTGTGAGTGATGTGATTAATGTGATAGTTTAAAATTAATTTTGTAATTGATAAAATGATATAATTACTTTTTTTCCCTTGGTTAAAAAATTAATTGTGAAATGAATTTTGATAATTTATTTAAACTTATTTACCGTTCCGTATTCCGGATACCGAATTGAAAAATAATTTTGAATAATCCGTCGATGTCAGTACATGCAAAGATACTGAAAATGTATACAAAAATTAAATTAAAAGTGTCATGAAAATTAAACATACATACATTGCAATAATAAAATAAAAGAAGTAGAAAAAAAATGAAAGTTCCATAACATCAGTCTTCAAAAGAGTATTGGAAATCGCAAAATCTTTGTTCCAGATCATCATATTTTTTATGTAGTGTCTAAACAACCCTACATGGATAAGGTCTTGGAAGTACGAAACTCTCAGCATTAAAAATTGTTGCAAACCTTGAAATTGTAAATAACGATGAAAATGCACTTCTAACTTTACAAAATATGGAAAATCCATTATCTTTGGTGTAAGGATTGTTCTCGTGTAGAAACTCTGGTCATATTCAACCATCTGATCATGCTTGGTGAAGAAATGTGTATGATTCAACACGTTCTTAATGCCTGGTAGCTTCCTACTAGAAATGCCATGAGTGCTGACAAGGGCTTTTCCCTTCCTTTCCCTTGCACTTTTCTGTCTTTTCGGTGTTGAAGATGAAGCCATTCCTGATAAACTGTAAATATTTATTAACAATATGTACATACATTGCATAATGAAGTATACATAATGTACATTTAACTTGAAACTTATTTTAATTAAAAGACATTGTGACATAGTTCAAATAACATTAAAATTAAATACAAGTTCTGACATAATGTTAATAAGATTACATATTAATTAAAGAGAACAATTAAAATAGAATACAACATATAAGAAGTCTAAAATCAACTAGTTCCACTCATTAGCTCAAGCAAATGCTTGTGACGCATATGAAGGGATAACTCAAACAATTGCCTTGTGTGGCATGGGTTATTGTAGAGGAACTCATAACACTGAAGCCGAATTGTGTCATCCTGTAGGTTCCTATTCTCTAAGATGTTCCAAATGTTATGTTCTGAATGTTGGACTAATGAGTTGTTTGTCATGATGTTGACTTGCCGATTAATTAGGTAATTTGTTTTTTGCATGACCAACATGTGTCTTTTAGTATGGTTAGTTATTTATTCAGTCAACTCATTTTTTTCATGAAGTTGTTCTAGCAATTTTTGCAAGTTAGCTGTAAGTTTGTGCCACTGTGCATCCATCACGTTCAATGGATCAAAATTATAGTCAAGAATATAAAGTTAATTAAATTGTACACCACATAAGAATAATAATTAACAATAAATTGAAACATTTTGTGTTGATTTAATTCAAGAATAAGTGCATATTTTATTTGAAGAATTAAATTAAAAAAGAATGCTGAAGATTGATGTTTTGATGATGAAGATACAAAGCATATTGCAATATTAAAGACTTGATTTTATCCCAAAAAAGAGGGTTACATCATGGAGAATAAAGACTTATCAAATACTCAATCATGGAGAGCTAAAGTAATCAAGGATGAAAATCTGGACGATTTGCTCAACCTTTGAAGGATCATCTTTAGAAGTTTCAGTTTTGGGTGTTGGATAAAAAGAGTAAGTCATACTTTCCCCCTAAGACCTTTTCAATCTTGAGAGCAAGTCATGTTTTCACAAAAAGCATTTTCTATGCTTTTAATAGATTGGAAATCGAAATAAAATCGATTATATCACTTAAAATTTGAATTAAACAAGTTTAACGAACAGAATAATCGATCAAGTGTTTTGATAATCGATTATATTATTTCTAGGTTTATATATAATCGATTATGTCTTAATTTAATCAATTATTTTAGTAAAAATATAGTTTTCCAAATCTGCTTTGGAATAATCGATTATGGCTTTTATACAATCCATTAAATACGACGTTTTTGTGAATTAAAAGTTGAATCAACCTAAGAATGGAAACTTTAAGCTGATTTCGAATTATAAAATGAATGGCAAGGTCTTAGGTTCACACACATCTGATCAAACACGAAAATACAGTGTTCTTGCGCTCAAATCTTTTCAAAGTCACTTTCTTGCTCTCTCAAGGTTGATGTTAGTTCTTGGAAGTGGTGATTGTCTTGTGCTTAAGCTTTCTTATCCAGCACACATAAAGTGTTCTCTTTCTTGGTTATTGGTTTATGTAATTCATCCCTTTAGTTCTAAAGGGAGGTGTTTGTTCATCTCTTGTATGTCAAGAGAGGTGGGATCATCCGTAGTGTGTCTAAGGAGGTGTTTCTGTTTATCTTTATTTATTTTTACATATTGTCATTGAATTGGTGTTTGTAATTGCATTTAAGATAATGGGAAAAATCATCACGTGTTTATGGTGTTTGGGCACTGGATGTAGGATTGGCTAAATCCAAACTAGTATAATTCTCTGTGTTCTTTCTCCCTTTCCCACTCTCTATATTTTACTGCTTTCGGATTATATTTACAAATTGTCATCTCAATCGTTTTTATCATATCTTTAGGAAAATCTGAATCCCGGTGTTTAAAATAAAATTGAAATCAAAATTAAAGTTAAAAATTATTTTAAACTAGAAAAAGTTTTGAAAATCCAATTCACCCTCTTCTTGGTTTTTGCACTGTCATTATTTCTAACATTTTGTACACAGTTCATAGATCATAATAACTAATTAAATAAAGATTAAAAAATAGTACAACAAATTAAATGGCAATTCAACTACTTCCACGCATTAAATGTAGTAAATGGTCTTGGCAAAATTGTGGGGGCAATCTGAAAAGTTGTATAGTAAGTGATGGATTGTTGCAGAGGAAATTATAACACTACAACATAACTTGGTGATACTGGATTTTCATAGCCACTAATGTATCCCAAATATCCGATTCAGAGGTTTGGAAGGTCGAGCTCCGCCTCAAAATATCATTTCGTCTTTCTCCAACCAACACCTGTCTTTCGTTAATTTTAGCCAATTGTTTTGTTAAGGCATTACCTTCACCAAGATAATCTACAAATTTGTCTTGTTTAGTTGTTAATTTGTCGAATTGGGCATCCATCACATTAACCATAGGGGCCTTTCTCTTTATGCCACGTGATGATGAAGGTTTCGTAGATGGCACAGATTGAGTTGGATGAGGACTATATGAGTCCATCTGAGGTAGCGATCGAGGAGCTTCATTAGGTGTAGCAGCGAATGGTTCAGGGATGTACTTGACTTTATCATCCAGGTCCACCCTTAAACTCGCGCTAGAGAAATTTCTTCGCACTTGTCATGCTGTTCTGCCCGCCAGTGGCACGATCAACACCTCACAACTCTTCCATCAAACCATAGTGGCGAATAGGAGTAACTCTTCATCTTGCGGCTAAAGCTTTTGCCTATGCATAAAAAAAATTCATAATGCATTGAAATTAATTGATGGACAAGATCATTTCAAAACAATATTAATTGAATGAATTTGACCTTGATCAGGTCATCCCATACTTCACTTTTAGCCTCAAACATTCTTGTGGATTCGTTCCATGCAAATCCACTAAGTCCATTAAACAAATTGTAGACCTCATGCCACCTATCTTTCAAACTTTTTTGTCTAATTTTTACATTGTTTTTTGTTATAGAAATTAAGCCTGATTGTCTCAGGGCTTGAATTATGTTTGTGTATGCTTGGGTTGTCCAGCTTCCATCAACGCTATTACCTGATCTGGCCTCATCAACCATAGCAGTCAAGAGGCGATAATCCATATCGTCAGTCTATTTAGTAAACTCACGAATCGTAGTAGTAGAATCTGTAGCAACACCTTTGCCTGTATTCATCTTGTACCTTTGACAGACAACTAATAGTACTAAACAAAAAATAATTTATAAATTTCAAAAAAACATGAAGCCAACTTTTATTAAAAACAAATAATTACAAAATGCTAATTATTTTGATAATCTCTCCATATTTCATTCGCAATAACATCCCTAACGGTTCCCCCTTCACTATAATCATCTTCACGACATTTTGTCGAGGAGGCATCCACTCCCTGTTTTATCAAGTCCCTATCCACTTCATCCATTAGAGAATCATCATTGTCCATGCCCCGTAGAATATTGTGCAAAATACAACATGCAAGAACTATATTTGTCATAGTTTCGAAACAATAATGTAGTTCTGTCCCACTTGCAGTTATAGAAAATCTTTTTTTCAATACACCAAATGTTCTTTCGATTACATTTCTAAGGAGGAATGATGATGGTTAAATAACTCTCATGGGTTTTGTGGACCTTTTCTAGAGTAATCCTTTATGTAGTATCTAACACCTCAGTATGGTGTAATGATTTGTCATTTTAACATAAATTCGGTATCCCTAAGGTAGTATTTACCTACAATGATTGATATGATACTAATTAGAAGTTCGTCATCATGTCACCACGCATTAACTATACCAAATCAAAATTAACCGACCTTCAGGTATTATAAGTGGGTCCTCTCTGCTAAGGGCATCCTTTAATATTCTTGAATTAGATGTTGTTCCTTCCTACCCTCTTAGAACATATGTGAATTTCATGTTGCAGTCACAAGCTGCAAACACGTTTTGTGTTGGCCAATCCTTTCTTCTACGAAAACGTAGAGCGTTAGCCCTTGGAACTTTAACACGAACATGAGTTCCATCTATGGCCCCTAAACAATCATAAAGGGTAAGAAAACGAAAGCCATTCATTCTTCTTAATGTTCACGTAATAAATGTATGTGACATTATACTATAGTTTGTCGTGAGATTACCTTAAAGTATGGATAAAATCTGTTGTTGTTCAATATTTTTAAGGTTGCACTTCTCTTCCTGATGACTGAACTAATAATTCTCCTTCCAACGTAATTATCGCATTTAGGACATTATGAAGGTGTCAACTCACGGTATGACCGGAATGATGGAAAAAAATGAAACACTTTTATTCTTTACGTTATGTCCCACAATTTGCAAAAATTTAGCAACTTGTTCTTCAATTGTCTATCGAAAGACATCCTTCACCATGCATGTTGCCCTTAATCGTTGGCACAAGTTAATGAATGCCTCAGGTCCCATATGAATTATGTCACGACATTTTTTCTTGTGAATCATGTATGACATTAACTCTTGCTTATGACGCTCCTTCTCAAGAAAAAAGTCCCTAATACTACATGTAGTAGTACTCGAAATAGAGAACAAATTGAGTCCATAAGCTATAATACAGAGGATTGCGATTGCACCTAGTTCAGTTCGCAGTTGTAACTGTTTTTGTAGGTGTGAAATTAAATTCAAGTTGACATTCTTGATATCTTCATCTTCCAATTCAATAATAGTAGTGTTTTCCTCTGTCATTTCAAACTTAATTAAAAAATTATAAATTAAATTTTATATATGAACTGAAATTATTTATATAAATGAAAAATACAATTTTAAATTAAAAACATAATTAATTTTTTTATAATTATAATTTATTATTTTAAAAGAAAGTATAATTACTATATAATAATTTCAAATATTCATTTCTTAATAATTACTATGTAATAATTTCAAAATATTGTTAATATTTTAATTTAAATTATAATGTAAACTACATTTTAAACCATATCACAATTTAATAAAACTTATTAAAATCACTAATAACACATTTACTAATTTATTAATATTTACATATTTTTAAATATTAATTTTATTATATATATGCTTTTAATTTTAAATTACATATAAATTTAAATATAGTTTCTTCTATGAATTTTAAAACAATACGTCAACGTTTTATAATAAACATCAATATTATAACAACTTCCCTATTAGTGTTCCTTAATCAATATGAATTTTAAATTCATATGACTAGCTTGGCTTAAATACAAAAATTGGTGTCATGGATGAAAATAACCATGCAAGAGAACAAACTTAGATATGACAAATTTTACAAGACACAATCAATATCACAAAAACATGCATTCATGACTCTCATCATCAACCTCCTGCAAGAAAATTGCCATGACTGCAACAAACACCATGCACCATGCACACCACACAACAACTGCAACAAACCTCATTAACCACGCATAACACCCAACAATGAATAGCACAACACATAAATAACATTGCGAGAGATTTAATCAACTATAGGGACCAAACACAGCCAAGCCAAACACACAAAACGCAAAAATCATAGCAACATAATCGATTACAGGTCGTGGCATAATTGATTATGGCTGAGCAATCATGGAAAAAATGGTTCCATTCACTCACTTGCTTGTTCAGATTGGACCACCAAAAAGTCTATGGATCTCCAACAACGAAGCTGACGACCACCGCAATGCACCAGGAGTCCGCCACGAACAACACTGCAAAGCACCAGCAACAACAACAACCACCATCGCGCAAGCACCAGTACTAGGGATGGCAAATGGACCTGTTCCTGTGGGTATTACCCGAACTCGTCCCGATTTTAACGGAGAATCCCCGCATTGATTGCGTATGGGTATGGGTAATACTCGATTTCTTAAATTAGGTATGGAGACGGGGATGAGGATGTACATACCCGCCCCGTCCCCGCTTCCATATCCGTCCCAATGCCCAATATTTATTCCTATTTTAAATTACTAAAACACATTTAGTTTATTAAATAATTTTAAAAATTTATATTAATTTTTCTTTAGTTCTTAGTTTTGTAATTTATTTCTATAGCATATATTTGATGATTTTTTTTTACTTTTTTATAATTATTTGACCTTTATTTAGTTATTATTTAATGATACTTTAATATGAGATTTATGCAGTTATAATTTTTTAATGATATTTATTTTTGGGAAAAAGAATATGCATATCATTTTGACTTTGATTCATTTATAATATCAAGTTTTCTTTGTTATGATTTTTATTTTTTTGTAAAATAACTATTTAATTAATATTTGAAATAACAAAAGATTAATACAACTATACCCATTATCTGGTGGGGATGAGGATGAGACAAAATTTTCATACCCGCTGGGTATAGCGAGGATGAGGATGAATTTTTATTGTAGGGATGGGAAAGTAAAACCCGTCCTCGCCCCACCCTGTTGCCATCCCTAACCATCACTCCTCATGACCACCGCACATGACTAACTGCAACACTCCCGTGAATGCTGCACAGCTCCACCACCGTGAGATGCACCAGGAGTCCGCCACGAGCAACACTGCAAAACACCAGCAACAACACCAACCACCACTGCGCAAGCACCACCACTCCCACGACCACTGCAGACAACCAACTACAACACTCCCGTGAACGTTGCATAGCTCCACCACCAGCGTCACGACTAATGAACACCTCACTCACCACCGCAACACGACCACGAAGAACGAAAAAAATGGACGCAATCACCACCATAGCAGCACCACCCACCAACGACAACAACTCACAAATGCATAACTACAAATTCACAACCACCAAGCACACAACAGAGCTAACACGAAGCAACATAAATACGAAAGGAATGAATCACTTAACCCAATTACTCTCATTTATAATGGTTAGTCAAACGCAACACCATTCACCACAGGAATCTCTGCAAAGCATGAATCTCTAGCACCATGCATGAGATACAGTTGCACGACATTGCAAGGAATATCTGTGCACAAAGAAAAAGCAATGGGAGCAAATATGTATTTACTCATGCTCCAACTATGTTTCTCTTCTTTTCATGAAGCTTGAATGAGGACCGTTCTATTACATATCCGCACAAATTGTTGTCTCAAATTAATGCAAATCTTTTAAAAAGAAATGGGAGAGTCACCCCATCTTCCGTCCCTCGGAATAGAACTCCCGAAAAGGAACAGGCTAAAAGATGAAGTTGATTTTCAAATTTTAAGATATTGCTAAGGTCAAATTAAGATAAGAAAAATGATACTTTGACAACTTGCGCCCGTTTACAACCGTGACGTGGCAATGTTTTTAAAAGATAAAATGAGACAGAGAACGTTGAATAAATGGAATAAAATTTTTAAGGGTATTAATGTAATCTTAATTTAAATTTTGAAAAATTATTTTATATTTTAAAAGATAAGTTAAAGGAAAACCAGAGCATTGAGAAAAAGAAGAGTTGAGAAGGAAAGAAAAATTAGGGCAGTCATGTGGGGTCAATAACATCTCACCGGTTACGCGGTTTGGAGGGGAGGACGCGAGAGGGTTGGTGCTCACCAGCAACGCGGTTTGGATGTGAGGAGTGTCAGTTGTTGGCGACGGTGGCGACTCTGGGTTGTGCGAAGCAACGACAGTGGTGATCGGCGGTTGTTCGGTGGCAGTGGTGGTTTTGTCTGTCCTGTGCGCGACGTGGTGGGCGTTAGTTCTGTGAAGGGGCGGCGACATTGGTCTTGAGCGATGACGGTGGTCTTGGGCGACGACAATGGTCTTGGGCGGCAACGATGGTCTTGGGCGGTGACGGTGGGTCTCTGTGTTGTCAACGACGTGGTGGTTATGGGTTCTGTCTTCGGCAGCGACTACACCAGAAACAACGATGGTTCTATGTAGGTGTGTTGTGCGCAGAGTGTTGGTTCGGCTGTTGTGGTTCATCGACGACAATGGTAAGTAAAGTTTGATGAACCCAATAGAATCCATATATGTCTTATGTGTCCAAAAAGATACAATGAAGTAACCACTTATTTGAAGAGGAGTAACCAATTATATGTAATTAGTTATTTCAAGTAACAATTACTCTTTGTATAACTTTGAACCTGTGCTAAATTGTGTAGGTATAAGCAAAAGTCCAGCTTCCTAAATTTAAACTAATATAAATTTATCAGGTTGATGTTCATTGTGGTGTTGTGGATGTTGATTTTTTTTGTGTATTTTTGTTTAGAACTGATTGTGGGTTGTTTGAAAAAGTTTGTAATGAATTTAGAGTTTTAATAATCTTTTGTTGTCATCCATTTTTGAAGACGTATGGAAAGATGAAATGAGTCATTGGTTATCGATGGTAGAGAGCATTTGTGTATAAAAATTTGGAAAACAATTTGGAATGAATGGTTATGTTGTATAATTGATGTTGTTACTTTGATGCGGTTTATTGAAAGAAAAGTTAAAAATTATATTGGTGAAGTTTTTTTACAATGAAAAATGAAGGATGAATGAATTTTTGCAGGAACAAATGAGAATGGATGGAGGCGAAGTTGAAACATCTGTCAATCAAAAAAAGGTTGTTGTTATATTATAATATAATATGGTTGTAGTTATGGACAATAATATATTACTTTCTTGCAGAGTACTGAACTTAATTGTTTTCATATGTAGGTGTTTATGCGGCATTTTTGTAAGATCAAGTATTTGGTTGTTGTCAATAACATGTTAACAGATGAGCAGAAATCTTGCATTGCAGCAACACCATTTGGGTGGCTTATGTTCTTAAATAGGAATGTTAAAATTAGTAGAACATTACTTAGTCAATTAAGTTTTAGGTGAGTTTAGAGTAGAGGAGCATTTAAAATAAGCTTTGTATTTGTACCATTTTCATTGTTGGATGTGTGTCTAGGATTAGGACTTAGAGTTGTTGGAGAAAAAGTAGATTTGGAAGAAAATTATGTTGGATCTCATTATAGGACACTATTTAGTACCAAACATGTGTATTTGAATATGGTTTGGGATGAACTTCTTAAACGTCACAACGATAGTAGTGTTGAAGACTTTTGTAGGTTGTACATACTCCTAGGCTTGACAAAATTTTTACTCCCTACTAGAATGTGCACTGTACATAGTGGGTTGTTTAAGATAGTCGATTATTTATTTGAATTGCATAAGTTTAATTGGGGGAGTCTTGTTTATGGCTTTTTAGTTGGTAGTCTATGTAGAGCATCAAGGTTTATAAGGAGTGAAGGAAATCATTCACAGGTGCCTATTGTAGGTTATGTATTTTTACTGCAGGTATTTTTGAAACTTTCATATATTTGTTTTTATGAAATGTTATTTAATATTATAGTAATGTATTTTGAGTGTGATGAAATTTACGAACGTAAAATGGTAATGATATAGATTTAGGCTTTGGAGCACGTAGTTATTGAGAAAAAAAAGGAAGTTGGACAGTACGGGAAGTCAATTTCCTCGAATTCTACGTTGGCTGGATGTTATAGCCAATGAAAGTACAATCACATATGCTTTCAATTCGAATGTAGTGAGTTGAATTTATGATTTACATAATTCAAGGGTCGATATTCAAAGTTATGTTTACATCAACACAACCATTGGAAGTTCTCATCCGTCTCAAAGGTTTGTGTAAAACATAATATTTATTTGTTGTTATAATTGTTTGAATACATCTTTTCTTAAACATCACTTCAAATGATGTATATGAAAGCGTTATATACGTAACATCGTTATCCCTATTATCGCGATATTGTGCTTGACGTATTTCACATACCATAACAATTGTTCTTCAACCTTCAAGTGCATTTGACAGCTGGGAATGCCAGCAGAATGGATATTCATAACTCATTGAACTGTTGGCCTTTGCAGCTTTCAAGTGTGGATTCGATGGGCTTTGTGTCATTGCTGACAACACTATACACAAATGTCCATAATACACAGTTCTCAAACTCAACAGAATGGTTTGGTATTACTTTTTACGGTTAAGATTACTTTTTATTACTTTAACATATAACATTGACGACTTGGTACTTATTTATGTTGTGACATTCAAAAATTTGCAGGAAGTAGTTAACTTCTATATTACATACCTTATTTTGGAGTATTTCATGTAATTTTGGAGAATTTGGGTACAAGGATGATTTCTTCAACATAATATATAAATTTTTTGGATGTCTTATAAAGAAGGACATGTAAGGGACAAAAAATTACCAGATTTGATTTATTTTTTGTGTGGTTGTTGTTAGCAATTATACAACGTTAGATTATACCAATGGAGACAGATAGGCTGTCATGATTTAGGTTGTCCATTACATTGTCAATATTGTAACATCTTTGTCAATAATATTGTGACCATATATGACATATGACATATGACATATGACATATACAATTTATTTAGTTCTCTTACATTTTCTATTGCATAGCTGATTAACTATGCAGCCTCACAAAATACAGTTTCGTTCAAAGCTCCTAAATGATTAAATGCGATCCCATGCCAAATCGAGGATTACAAACAAAATTGATTATGACATGTCGTAATTATTATATGGTTCAAGAGCTGTTATTAGATTGCACAAGTTCAAATATGTAAAAATAGTAGTTCTTCAAATCACTATTTCTATCTAACTGGTTACGCTTGTTCAATTAATGGGTTAGTTTAGTCCTAATTTTTGGACAGTGAACACTGATGTCGATCCTATGAATGGGTTAATGTAGCAGGAACGAAAAGATGACAACATTCATGTAAATCATTTAATTATAGTGGATGAAATTTTTTTCGTACCCAAATAGTTGACCAAAGGTTCAAACTTGTAAAATCAGTAATTGTTAGTTCAACTCACTATTATAATGAAAGTGACTACCCTTGGACGCACAAAGTCTAATAAGGAGAGAGTTTCACATGGCATCAAATATTTACCTCCTGCTGCATTGGAGTTTTTGGTACTCCCACACTTCTGATTGAAACATGTTCAAAGTCTAACCTCCAATGCAACTCATATTTACAGAGTTCCTGGTTACCCTTGGCAAAATTACTGGTTATCTAGGTGTTACGTTTCGGGCACTGAACACTGGTGTGGATTGGGTGCACCCAAGCTAATTAAAATGTACATTCACATGTCATCACACATTTATGTCCTGTTACATGCCAGTTTTTCGTACTTCCACACTTCACATTGATTGAAACACGTTCAAAGTCTAACCTCCAGTGCAACTCATTTTTACAGAGTTCCTGGTTACTCTTGACAAAATAACTGGTTACCTAGGTGTTAGATTTTGGGCACTGAACACTGATGTGGATTGGGTGCAGCCAAGCTAATTAAAATGTACATTCACATGGCATTAAACATTTACCTCCTGTTGCATTGGACTTTATGGTACTCTCACACTTCACGTTGATTGAAACCTGTTCAAAGTCTAACCTCCACCGCAGCTCAGTTTTACAGAGTTCCTGGTTACCCTTGCCAAAATAACTAGTTACCTAGGTGTTAGGTTTCGGGCACTGAACACTGGTGTGGATTGGGTGCAACCAAGCTAATTAAAAAGTACATTCAAATGGCATCAGACATTTACCTCCTACTGCATTGGACATTTTGGTACTCCCAAACTTCCCATTGATTGAAACCTGTTCAAATTTTAACCTCCATCGTAACTCAGTTTTATAGAGTTCATGGTTACCCTTGGCAAAATAACTAGTTACGTAGGTGTTAGGTTTCGGGAACTGAACGCTTGTGTGGATTGGGTGCACCAAAGCTAATTAAAATGTACATTTACATGGCATCACAAATTTACGTCCTGATGCATGGCAGTGTTTGGTACTTCCACACTTCACATTGATTGAAACATGTTCAAAGTCTAACTTCTATGACAGCTCAGTTTTACAGACTTCTTGGTTACCCTTGGCAAAATAATTGGTTACCTAGGTGTTAGGTTTCGGGCACTGAACACTGGTGTGGATTGGGCACACCAAATCTAATTAAAATGTACATTCACATGGCATCACATATTTACCTCCTACTGCATGGGAGTTTTTGGTACTCCCATAATTCACATTGATTGAAACCTGTTCAAAGTCTAACCTCCATCACAGCTCAGTTTTACAATATTCCTAGTTACCTTTGGCAAAATAACTGATTATCTAGGTGTTATGCTTTGGTTACTGAACACTGGTGTGGATTGGGTGCACCGGATCTAATTAAAAGGTAGATTCATAAGGCATCACACATTTACATCCTGCTTCATGGGAGTTTTTGGTACTCACACACTTCACATAACATTGTTTTTCAAAGTTAGTGGTTAGACTTGCTCAAATAAGTGGTTACCTAACAACTAGTTTTCGAGGAGTCAACGCTACTGCAGATTCAGTGTACGAAATCTAAGGAAAAAGTTTGACATGCCATCATTCACAAATTCGTCTTGACATAAATATGTTTTTTTCATATCATGAAATCAAAATAGGTTCATCATAACATTCTTTGTACCAATTGTTTTCAACCACAAGTAAAATACACCACAATATAACATCACCGATCAAAATTTCCCAAAATCGTCTTATGAATACAAAAAATGAACACTAATTTACATCAGCATATATAAGTTGTTTTTAATTAGGGAACCTATATCCCACTAAGGTTCAACATTGCATCCTGATGGATGTTTTGTGCATGGAGCACCCACTTGCACACATATTCATGCCGAAACGTTTGTATTTCATCCTGTCAAACAAAGTATGATAAAATCAATACCACTGCAAAACATGAATAATACAATAAATGCAATAATTACCGAGGTATAATCTGGTATGGTCTTGCCATCATATTTTGCCACACCGTCCCACGTCTCTATATATTTGAGGATCAATAACCCACAATCATACCTACAAACATGCAACAAATTATATACCAAATACATAGCGATATGGTTCAACATAAGAAGTCATTAACAACATTCATGTTCACGCTCATGTGTTTGGTTGGAGTGACAAGTCTACCTCGATGACCTTTATAGGAGGAGCCATTTTCTCATTATCATTATACAACAAAGAAAACAAGTGACGAAGATGTTGACCCTACAAATCATATATAGTTACTAACTTATGAAACACGAATTAAAAAATTTACCATAGCCTTATTGATTCGTTTTCGTGCCACCCTTTTGTGTCCAAGGGAATCCAAAAATAACAACTCCCTAGTCTCACAATTAACGACATAACACCACCAATGATCATTGTATACCGTTGGGGCAAATAACTACACAACAAAAATAAATTTGTAAGTCATGCAACCTACATGATATACATGTTACTAATAAGAGCACTCACAATACTGAATAACATAATACAAATCAAACTCATGTAATGGTTGAAATAATAAATAACATTAATACATTGAATTGGTTATTATTATCACAACTTTTGATACCTATTCTTTTCATCATTGTAATATGCACACAAAACATGTCACGAACAAAACAAACATGATTGTGTACCATGAACACCTACAATGAAGCAATTAAATAGAATGTTTACTATTTTTACACTTTAAGTATTTTGACACAATTGATCATATAAATTCTTACTATTAATCAAGGATACGTTCACATCACCAAAACAACACAAAGACAACCAACAGGAGAATCCAAAATTGAGACCAACAAAAAATTAAATTGTTGCCAATTTCAATAGCAATGGAAGGGTTCAAGAATGAGTATATATTTTGCTGCCTTACAAGGGTAGTATGAGATTCTAATTCACCATTACATTCAAGTGCCCTTATTCCAACTATGTTTCATGTTGTATTTTATAGAAGTATACAATGTCATTGATTATATTTCCTTTTCAAGAATGTAAGAGCAATTTCATCTTTCCATATGTCAAAAATGGATGACAACAAAAGATTATTAAAACTCTGAAGTCATTACAAACTTTTTCAAACAATCTACAATCAATTCTAAACCAAAATACACAAACAAAATCAACATGCACAACACCATAATGAACATCAACCCAGTTTAAATAATAAAATTATATTAGTTTAAATTTAGGGGGCTGGACTTGTGCTTATACCTACACAATTTAGCACAGGTTCAAAGTTATACAAAGAGTAATAGTTACTTGAAATAACTAATTACATGTAATTGGTTACTCATGCTTAAATAAGTGATTACTTCCATGTATCTTTTCAACACAAAAGACATGTGGATTCATCAAACTTTACATACCACTTGTCGCCGCTGAAGCACAACAGCCAAACTAGGATGCCTCGCACAACATAGCTACACAGAACCGCCGTCGCCGAAGACAAAACCCACAACCACCCCACAGACAACACAGAGAGATCCACCACCACCGCCCAAGACCACCGTCACCGCCCTAGACCACCGTCGTCACTCCTTCATAGAACTAACACCCACCACGTTGCACATAGGACAGACAAAACCACCACTGCCGCCGAACACCACTTTCGCTGCCGAACACCATCGTCGTTGGTTTACACAACCCAGATTGTCCACCGCCGTCAAACAACGACAATCCTCACGTCCAAATCGCGTCGCTAATGAGCACCTCCCACTCTCACGTCCTCTTGTCCAAATCACGTCTCCGGTGAGATGTATTAACTCCACACACAACTGTCCTAAATTTTCTTCTTTCTAAACTTTTCTTTTCTTCGATGCTTTAATTTGTCTTTCCTTATCTCTTAAATCTGAAATAGCTTTTAAAAATTTAAATTAATATTACATTAAAAAATAACTTTTAATTAATATTACATTAATACCCTTAAAAATAACTTTTTATTTCACGCTAATAATTCTCACATTACGATTGTCATTTTTATTTCACGCTAATAATTCTCACATTACGATTGTCAATTAAAAGATAAACTTTCTTGATGTAGGAAATGCTATAAAAATATTTTGATATTATAATTAAAGTAAAGTATAATACAAGTTAAGGAATTCTTACTTCTAACATGAACCTCATTTGCTTAACTCAATAACTGTTAAGCCCCCCACACATACCACAAATCAAATGCTTCTTCTCCGGCGAACCGCCAAGCTCGCATTCTCAAGCCCCCGCTCCCTCCAACCCCTCCGCCGCCATCTCCACCACTCCATTTCTCCGGTGAACCCCGACCACCTCCTCCGAGTCTGCACAATCCTCTACCAGCAGCAGAACTCGCCCGAATCACGACTCACCTCCAAACTCGCCTCGTGCGAGTTCCAACTCACCCACGAGTTCTTCCTTCAAGTATGCAACAAATTCCCCTATTCATGGCGTCCCGTTTACCGCTTCTTCCTCTACACACAGTCCCACCCTCGCTTCAACCACACCACCGTCTCCTTCAACAAGATGCTCGATGTTGTAGGCAAGTCTCGCAACATCGAACTTTTCTGGGAACTCCTCAACGACATGGCACGTCGTCGTTTCGCTAATGTCAAGACCTTCGTGATCGCGTTGAGGACTTTGGGGGGTGCAAGGGAGCTCAAGAAGTGTGTGGAGTTTTTCCACTTGATGAATTCCAATGGGTATGAATACAACTTGGAGACTTTGAACAAGGTGGTTGAGGCAATGTGTAAGTGCAAGCTTGTTGAGGAGGCGAAGTTTGTTGTTTTCAAGTTGAGGGAGTTGGTTAGGCCTGATGGGGTGACTTACAGGTGGTTGGTTGGAGGGTACTGTGATAAGGGTGATTTGATTGAAGCTTCGAAAGTTTGGAACTTGATGGAGGATGAGGGGTTTCAGCCTGATGTGGACGCTGTTGAGAAAATGATGGAGACCTTTTTTAAGGTGAATCAGTATGGTGAGGCTTTGAGGCTCTTTGAGACAATGAGGTTCAAGAGGATGGATGAACTTGGGGTTTCAACTTATGGGCTTGTGATTAGGTGGTTGTGTAAGAAGGGGATGATGGCACAGGCGAATGAGGTGTTTGAGGAAATGCGCGAGAGGGGTGTTCGAGTTGATAACTCGACTCTGGGGCATGTTGTGTATGGACTTATGACTAGGCGTAGGGTTAGAGAGGCTTATCAAGTTGTTGAGGGGATTGAGGCGCCGGATTTGAGCGTGTATCATGGGTTGATGAAGGGCCTTTTGAGGTTGAGAAGGGCTAGTGAGGCGACGCAGGTGTTTAGGGATATGATAAGGAGAGGTTGCGAGCCAAATATGCACACATACATAATGCTGCTGCAAGGGCATTTGGGGAGGAGGGGGAGGAAGGGGTCTGATCCGCTTGTTAATTTTGACACTATTTTCGTTGGGGGTATGGTGAAGGCAGGGAAGTCGCGGGAAGCTACTAAGTATGTGGAGAGGGTGATTAACAGAGGAATGGAGGTGCCAAGATTTGATTACAACAAGTTTTTGTACTACTTTTCGAATGAGGAAGGTGTGTGTATGTTTGAGGAGATGGGGAAAAAGTTGAGAGAGGTGGGGCTGTTTGATTTGGCAGACATACTTGAGAGTTATGGGCAGAAGATGGCTACTAGAGATAGGAGAAAAAACAGAAGTCCAATAGCCGCAAATACTAAGGACTGATATAAGATACTGATAATCAGGCTGTGTAAATCTATAGAGTATGTAAATTTATGTTAAAGGACCAAAGTTTATTGGATATGAAGAAGGAGATTGATGAAATGTTGACATTTTTAAGCTTTGCAACAGTAGAAAAATCTGTCTTGCAAGGAGTACATGGTTCAGGTATAAATGCCGTTAAATATTATATATCATTGGTTTTCCAGTTTCATGTACATCAATTAATCTCTACCCCCACCCTCTCCCGCATGCCATTATTTGGAGGTTTATATGAATACATAATTTAGAAATAGTGGTTTAGGATGAGCATGTGCCATTTACTTGTTACTGAGGATTATCCGCATACTTTCATTTGGTGTTATTTTTTTTATGATTTCATGTATTTATTTAAAAAAGAATAAGGGTAGAAAGGCATCTAGTACATTGATGTTTCCAAGATAATCCAACCGCAAAAAATCACTGCAATATTGCAGGTCTATTGTGGAGTGATTGTGTCAGTCATGCTTCACTAATTTTAAGAATTTGACAACATATACTATGCTGGCTCTATAATTTGTACTTAAAATGATTAATAACATGCCCTTTTTGTTTACCCCGCTTCTCTTGGGGTTGACCTATTTTCCACTTTATTGTATCTTGCTCTTTTCTATTTTGGTGGGAGTGGCCAGAACTTACGAGACTTCCTTTGGTGAGCTAATCTTAGAAAATCATCTTCTGCTTTGAGTCGACCAAAATAAGGAAGGGAGTGAAAGATTCTAGCAATCTACCCTCTCAAATTACATTTGGTTAATCATTTCAAAGTTATTTAGTTTGGATAGCACGAATCCTAAAAGCTTTTGAAAGAATGAACAACTAGTCAAGCATTCCGTATGAGAGTCTGTATATGAGAGAATTCATGGACAACTATTTTTAAATGTTATAATAACACTTATGCGCATGTATGCTTGAGAGTGATTGTATGAATTACCTTGTTTTCAATTTAATATATCCATATTTTCTTTACTGAATTTATTGTAAACGTCTACTTTTTCTTTATAAATTATACTTGATGACCAAGCCGGTTCTGAAGAAATTTAAGACCCCACTTTGCTGTTGTTTGATATGATATGAACTTCTATATATACAACTCATAGTTTGAAGCCTTTTTGATTTAGAATTATTATAACTTAGAAAGTTGCACTACTTTTGTTATAGCAATGAAATATAATTTTTGAATGAATTAGATTGACGAAAGTTAATATCAAAGGTTTGAGGTAACATCAATTTTGACCAGACATTGAGACTTCAAATGAGTTGCGAAATGGGTGTATGTTAGTCAGAGGTATGATGTGAAAATAATAGATATCTTTAAGATGACATGATGTATCAGGGCATTTCCTAAAGGCCAACAAAAATTGATTTAGTTGATAAGAATTGCGTTCTTATTTAATAAGAATGAATTCGAATTTCACTGTCGACGTCGAGGTTTTATTGGTAGATAATCCACAAGTATATTTGCATCGATTTTATAAATCTTAGAGAGGCATGTCTTAATTTACCGAGTTATGAAGATTCAATTAACCGAAACCTTTTACTGATGAAAGAAAAATGGTAATTTAATTTCTTTATAAGAGATAACAGAAGTTGGTTTAATTGGTCAAATCTGAATTCAAGTTACATAAGGATGTAAGTTCAAATTTCACTACTGATGTACGGATTTTGTTTGTGAACAATCTGTAAATGTTTTACAAGGTATATCCTAATCTTGTTGAGCTTTCTAGATTCAATTCATCGAAGCTTTTTGCTGATAATTTTTTTTCGTAAGCACTCACTAATACTTAATATGTGCAAAAGTGTTTTTGCTGATAAGCACATTACTACCAATGAACATCTAAATTAGTCTTTAAAAAATTAGTCATTTTAATTGTTGACTCTTTTTTCAATCTTCTGCTAATCTTAACGTCGTGAAAAAGTTATATATTTTAATTTTCTTGGCTCATTTAGTAACATGAAAGATGAAAGTAATTGATTTATGTAAAGGTAGAAAACTGATAAGAATTTAGAGATGTTAACAATTATGAATGAAAAAGGAGAAGTAAAAGTGACCGGTGATAATACTATTAGGAATTAATGGGAGTTTATTTTGCATTATTAATATAGTTTCCACAAGTGTGAAATGATGATTGAAAAATGTTACTTATGCAATTGTCCAACTAAGAAAACGAGACAAGAGAACATGAGATGTAACTGAGAGAAACAAACAAAAACATGTCTATACAAACTGTTGTATAATATATGTATAACACAACTTGTAATAATTTCTGTACTTTATGATAAGAATTGCTCTGTACTGTATATCCCGTCAACAGAAAAGAAAAATGTTCTGTATATTTTGAACACTGGCTCCAACTACGCTACAACCTCAAATTCAATTTTAAATTTCGTGGCCATTCATATTCTTATAAAATCATTCTGATTGTTTAACAAGAAGGCATTCACGTCCAATAATAAAAAAAATCATTCAGTAAAAAAATGACAAGAAGATATAAATGAATGAATTAATGCAAACACATTTGAGAAAAAAACAATGAATTGGAGCTAACTTCAACGTGAACCTTGACAATCTAGTGCTTCCACAATTCCTCGACCAATTGCGCAAAAATATAGAAAAACATCAGTGCTCCAAGCAGTATATACAACATGCCCTACAGAACAATTAACTCCCTGAAATTGAAATAGCAATCAAAAATTGCATTTTAGTGTGCAGATAAGTAGCAGTTCCAAAAGTACCACTGCTTCTTGCAGAGTACAAGTTATCATGGATGTTTAGATTCCAACTCTCCACACAATTAGTGAAGCAACATAGTGAAGCTTAATTTGACAGATACATTACACTAGTATACAAAAGAATCCATATGCAGATTCCATGTCCTACATGATGTCATGACTTAAGCATTACACGGTGCCTAAGTTCCACATTGATTAGTATGGGATGTTTGTTGGTGTATTTAACTGTTTGGTTCTCTTTCCCAAACACTTGATGCTTAGCCATTACTTTTCAATTGTTGTGACTTCCCTATTGTGATAACTTCCCTATTCCTATAATTATCGTAACACATGACCAACACCAGAGTTTTAAAGCATGCGATGATTTTTTATTTTATATAGAATTAGAAGTTAAGAAGAATTACCAGAGCAACACATCGAGTTCATCCACCAGGGTGAGACATAATATAGCAAATCCAATCATTTTTTCAGAAATGGTTTCTGGCAAACAAGAAGTCGCTGGTCACTTCCATTCTGAAGGTCAATTAGCCTTGCTTCCCACCGAACTTGTGCAGCGAGTGTGCGAGCCATCTCTATAGTTCGCATGTTATCAGAAAGAATGACCCATCCCTACCAAGCCATGTAATATGTCATGTCAATAAACAATTCAAGATTGTGTAACACCCTTGCTTCCTAGTAAAACTTTGTCACTATGGGGTCCTAGTAAGTCAAGTTACCACATTGATCATTCCAGCACAAAGTTAAGGAGACAGCGATACCTCTGGACGCAGTATTCTGTCCATCTCCAAGAATAGGTTCATCATGCTGCATCTCTCTGAAGTGAGATGAGAAAGAAGTCCACTTGCGTGTAGCATATCATACGTACGCGGGTACGTAGGGAAAGGTTCACACCTAAAGATCAATCCCCAGATCTCAAATATGAAACCATTTATTTCACAAGAGCATTATTGTAGTAAAACACAAGTTAGCTAAAATTCTTGCAAGAAAGTTAAGAAGCGAAATCAAGCATAATTTTTAACACCCCCACTCCCCCTAGTAACAATGTTTTACTAGGACTCGGATGATCTGAAGAAATTAACTTTTTTTTTAAAATGTTCACAATTTAGAAACTTACGTTTTATAATTTAAATATGATTTGCTGTAGTGTGATCTTATTTAGTACTAATGTATTATCACACTTTATTATTGTGGTTGCTACTTTGCTTTATTAGAGTTAAAATGCCAAATTCTTGTTGTGTTAAGAGTATTATGTCATAATGTCACTAATAGTTTTTTAAATATTATTTATTGTATTTCAGTCGTGTTTGAGTCGAGTCTAGAAACTCCCACAAGTTTATGTTGACTATTGAGTTTGGAAACCTTCCTCTCCACAACTTGCTTATACCAAGAACAGAAAGCAACTTACCAGTCATGCATAACTCCAACAAAACCTTTATCTAGAATAAGAGGAAGTGAATTAGAAACTGTAGCAGGAACAACATTCATGACCCAAACTGGTTTTTTCTCTTCTAAAAGGGCAGTGTTCAACCCTCCATATTTAGTACTCATGTCCATAACATTACGAATCATGTTAAATGGAGGTAATGGATCTTCATCTCCCGGCCTCTTTGGATGGTCGGAGAAAATTAGTGGTGTAAGCAAAGACCAATAGTTCTTGAGAGTTGATCTCCAGAATTCTAAGTCTTCAAAATAATCTTCAGATCGAACTCCTGCTACAGTAGAGAGATGTCAATGAAAAGGCAAAGCTGTACAGAAGGGGAAGGAAGGGTAGAAAGAGGTAAAGCAAAATGTTCTGAAGGCCTTTATAAACAATACTTTCCATTAATTTTAAGCTCAGCTGAACTCAAACCAGATCCAGAGGATCTGTTCTGTATTGCAATCCAGCGCTTGCTAGAGGTCCCGCTTATACATGGTTGAAGAGGCCGATAGTATGACTGAACATCATCATATTCTTTGCATAATGGTATAGCATGCTTCTTTCTACAGTGTAAGGGAACACGTCACTAAAAGAATTATGGTAGCAGACTACTTCAAGAGTCCCATGGAGCAATCCTTTAGCAGAGCTAATGGTAGTTGATATTAATAATCTTAAATAAACATTCTACAGACAACATTATTAATTATCTTTACCGAGATGCATAGCATTTAACATCAGCAGTTTTTTGCCAGACGAATGTCTCATCTTGCTGAGCTAAAAGAGTCCAACAGAGTTGCTGGGTCAGTTCTTCCATTGGCTTCAACATATTCCTCCTTTTCATTTGTGATGAGCTTCCCCCTGACCTGCTTGTCGGCGAGGTTAACACAAAGTATCCTCCAGGTTTAAGAACACGGTCAACTTCTATAAGGAACATTCCATCTGTTAAACATGCCAATGTAGCAAAAATAAAGATAGAAACTCAGAAAGAAGCTAAATGTTATAAGCTATGGTAAAGGGCAAGCAGGCAACCAGGAAAGAAGAGGGGAGTAACTTTATTTTAAAACAAAAATCCACAGAAAAGTTTAATACTTAGGAGGCAAAGACAAATCATTAATTCACATTAGCAATAACAAGACGAAGTTACCTTTTTCATCCCAAATGATGCCACATTGAGCACAGTGAACTATGTCATATGATAATGAAGGATATGGAAGTTGTCTTGCAACGAAGTTGCCAATCATAGCAGGAAGGCCCCTCTCAAGGGCCAACTGAACCTGGCTACCAGTTGCCTCATATGCAGCAACGCAAACTGGCATTATATTCAGTGATGCCAAATGAGCTGCAAAGCTGCCAAATCCACAGTTAATGTCTAGTATAGTGCGAACCTGCAATAAAGTGATCAATACAGAGCAGCCATATATATTATGCAACAAAAACATAAAAATTCAACACACTAAACTATTTTTCCCAAAAACCAGCTTCGTCAAAACATTATGATCCCCAAAGAGAAGAACTTGAGAGTGATGATAACTGGAAGACTTACACCAGCTTGAGGAAACTCATTGTCACTTCCCAACCCAATCATCTCTGCAAGTTGGCGAGAGTAATCTTTCACACTGTCATCCTCCGAGTGGAAAGCAATTTGGTTCTCTTCTACAAGCATTAACCTAGATAATTTATTGCAAAATTATAGAAAAACCTTAACGATAATATATATCAACAAACTCCTTGCATAAGTTGCAGTGCTTTTCTTTAAGCAGTCCATTGTTATAGCCTAAACACTATTTTAGCCAGAAGAGGGTTCATTTCACTCCTGTAATTGACATAGAGAAAGAAGTACCTTTTGGTCATACTTCCAGATGAAAGAAATTGGTTTTTGGTTATCTTCACATTTCCACTCCATAAAACATCCCTGCCAGTTGGCCATTGGAAGGGAATTTTATATTCCTTAGGAGGGCGAACCAAACACCTTTCCTCCTCAACTAACAGTTCACAATGCCTATCAAACTCTTCTCCTTCTTTAAGCCCTGCCAACAAATTGGCTGAAACATTGTAACAAGGCACAAAATTCTCTCTTTCCTTGCCACAAAGGTCAAATTCTCTTTGTCTAGAGATACCCCTTGCCACAGACCTTAACTCTACATAATCAACCACTGCTTGCTCCTTAACCCTCCTAAAGTTTGTGTATATAAGAGATTCCGGAATATGAGGTGCCAGGTCAACAATATCAGAAGATGATGAACCGAGAACAAAAATCAGCACAAGCAGGCTGATTAGGCACAAGAATAACCAGTTCACAGGGGATCTATTGCCAACAATGATGGATAATTTATTGAACCAGGAGCTTCTCATGTCCAAGCCCTTTAGCTTCCTTTGACAAACAGATTCAAAACCCACACCAAATGCCACCAACCCAGAGTTCCAAGAGCAGCAAGCAAAGAGAAAAACCACGTATCATAACATAATACATGATTCTATGAAACTCTCACTATCCCTTAAAACATTGAAACAATAGCTCACTCTCCTTCCCCAATAACGCAGGAATGCCAATGGATTCATCAAAACCCCAAATACTTTGCCAAAAGAGGTGCTCAAATTTCTCCCAATTCTGAATCAAACCCAATACTTAAAAACCAATCAGATCAACTGCAACACAAATTCAAAAGAGATTCACTCCATCACCAGCAACCAAACTGAGAACAATTCATAAAAGAAAAACAAAATTGACAACTAACACCGATCATCTCAAAGCTGAAAAATTAAGTACAAAAGAACAAGGGAAATAGAAAAGACATTAGGATTTTGGTTGGTACCAAGGAATTTAGTTACTTAAGAAGAGAGTGAGATTCATAAAGCAATTTGAGGAAATTGAGTTCAATTTTGTAGTGATGTCATGTTTGTCTTTTTGACATTTATATAAATGCCAACAATCATTCATAAAGCAGATCCATCAGATTTAAAAAATAAAATAAACATTCATAAATGTTTTGGGAAACCAAAACCAATAAGGAATAATTGCTCTTTAATGATTGTTTCTTCTTATCGGTGAAACTTCAATATGGACAATATATATTATTTATGAGAGCAAAGTAATAATATAAAATTTTAATTTATTTTCTTCATATTATAGATATATTATTTTTTTAGATTTTATATATAAGTTTTTAATATAAAAGTTTCATAAAAACTTATTTAATAATATACTATTTATATTTTAATATAAAAATTCTCTCACACACAAAAATTATTTTTAATGCAAAAGAATAATATTTTGTTTTTATAACTCACAGTTTTAATTTATTATTATATTAATATATTTTAAGATGACTTTTATAATTAATATTTTTTATATTTTAAAAACATGACATATAATTTGTTGACTACCGAAAATATTATTAACGCCTTTCTAATATTTATGTGTGATTTAAGATTTCTACATGTAAATTTAATGTGTGTATATATATATATATATTATTTTATAAATTTTTATTAAAATAATTTTATACTGTGAACTAATGCATTAAATGAAAAATAAAATAATTACACTAGTTGAACAATTGAAATATTATTTTATTTGTTTTTTCAAATATTGTTTCAGATTATTTTAAATTAAAAAATCCAGTGATTCAACTTTTACTTTACATTTTACATATTATAAAAAATATTTGTAGTCTCTTCTTTAATTATGAATCCTAAAATTATCACCATACATTACTTTAAATTGTTTATATAAATTAATTAATGTCTTTATCCATAAGAATAATATCTTAATATTGTTAATGTGAATGAGATATTTCATCAACTTGTTTTATTATGCTGTTTTTTAAAACTAAACTTTTTAATATTCCGTGGGATTGCATTAATTTTAGGTAAGATAAGTTAAATCACAATTAGATTATTACTAAAACGTTGTTAAGTTCAAAATCTTAATTATTATTTATAAATTTTTTTATTTAATGATAAGTGTTCTATCGAAAAATTTAGTATTACAATTAAAGTTCGGAGTTGAATTTCCAAGAAGACCATGTACAAAGAAAAGATTATTATAAATTACATCAATTACCAAGAATAAACCAAAATTCAATAGTATCATTATATGTAAACTATTAGGAAAATTACTTTTATTATTAATTATAACTTTTAATTTAATAATAAATGTTAAATTTAAAAAAAAATCAGAATCCATAAAAAAATATTGTAAGTATTGCTATTATAATTGTAATTGTTCTTATGTATATAACATCAAATTTAACCTAATACGTATTGTTAAATTCTCCTTATTTCATTATAAATATTTAAATTTGTTCCTTCGCCCTACTATAAAATACATAATTCTAAGTCTAAAATATTAAATTATAATTTAAAATTATAATATCTACTTCAAAACTATTAAATTCCATTTCACATTTTAAATCCAAACTCTACAAAAATTAAATCCTAATTTTAAATTATAATTTTCACTTTCAAAATTAACTTCCTATTTTAAAGAATTAAACTTATACTTTCTAATTGGTCTCCAACCATGGTAAAAATGTAGCAATCTACTAAACAAATTCAAATAATAGAGAGAATTGCTAACATAATAATTCTTATTTAAAAAAATTAATGAATATTATTTTAACATAATAATTCTTATTTAAAAAATTTATTCACATACTATTTTTACTATGTCACTACGTCATGATTACAATATTTATAACAATTTCAAGAATAAAACTTCAATCTTTAAAACGGACAAATATTTTAAATATAATACTTCAACTAACAATTTATACCTTTTAAAATATTTAATATACTGTAAAATTAGTTTGTAATATATTTACTAGTTCTTACTTCATTTCATATTAAAAATATATTGGCAAAAAAAATTATTTCATGAACAGTGATATTAAATACTCTAATTAATGCTGAAATTGTTTGAATTTAAAATTATTTTAAAATAAAATTTTAATCAAGATATTGTTATAATTAATTAAAATAATTATTTAAGATTTTTTCATCTAAAATAATAAACTAGTATTTTTTTTAAAATTTAATACAATTTTGATTGAATACCTTATTTTATCCCTTTTAGTTTATTATTTCAATTGACATTTATACATCATTATGTTTTTAATTATACTTATTTTTTCTCTTTATATTAAATAAATTAAGAATATAATATAAAAATAAGTTATTTTAAAATTTCAAAAATAAAAATTTAAAAATTATTAAAAAACGAGAATTAGAATAAATGAGTGATTAAGTGTACGTGTTGGTCTGTTTGGGGGACAATCCATTTCTTAGACTACCCTATCACTTCCTACTTTTCATCTCCTTTCAAAAGAAAATAAAAATAAATAAATTTTATCATCATATTAGTTCTAATCTTTGGGAGTCAAAATTCTAACAACAAACACTATCTCTAAAATTCAGTTTTTGGAAAGTTAAATTCTTAACTTCAAATAATATCCTCATTTCTCGGAATCTTAAGTAGAATTAGGTCTCCAAAAATTCGAATGCATTGAACTATATTGGAATGAGATGGATTGGTGAATACAAGTTTCACTTTTTTATTTTATTTTTAAAGTAAAAATGCATTTCATTCTTTTCTCTACCATATATATTTCTTCCGTTTCAAATTATATAGAATACTTAACAATAAAATACTTCAAATTCTTAAGTATGGAGATAAATAATTAATTTGTTTAATTTTTTATAATCTTTTCATTTTTATCTTTATTAATTACTGTTAAATGAGAATTAATTGAAATTTAACCAAATTTTTTTATAAATAAATTAATTTTTTAATAAAACTGTAAATTAATTAAAATTAAAATTTCAACAAAATTTATTTCAGAATTATTTTTAAATAATTTAAAATCAGAACTACTAATTATTTTAAATAAATATTTCAATCAAAATTTTTAATTCTCACTAAATTGCAAATGACTGTGTTTAAATTTTATTTTAAAATTTCAATCAAAATTTTTAATTCTCACCAAATTGCAAATACAAATATTGAATTAAAATTATATTAGTTAGTGCAACTTTAATAAAAAAATTAAAACGTGAAAAAAATGAAGAGTCAGACTAATAGTGAAAAATGAAGAGTCAGACTAATAAAAAGGAATTAATTCTTAGTTTGTAATATTTAGTTTCTCTTTCTACTATTTAATATTAATACAAATAATAATGTGATTAATAATGGTATATAAGAAAAAAAAATAAAGTTATTTGAATTCTAAAACGTCTTATATTATTATGAAACAAGTTTTTCTTCAAAAGTAAGCCTTATAATTTGAAACGAAGGAGTAAAATTTTCCTCATATCTTTATTTTGGTTGGATATAGGTAGAGATGACAATAAGATGAAAAACACGAATTTAATTTTCTTTTATTTATAGTAAAAATTTATTTCATTCTTGTTTTTATATTCAACTAATATAAAATTTTTGTCTTATTCTCATTTGATCTTACAAGTATATTTCTATTGGATAATAAGAATTGTATCTGTGTTTTACTATTCTAAATATTAATTAAATATCTAAAAAAAGTCTTTTACAATCTAAAGGAAACATAGTATTATAAATGATTTGATATCAAAATGATACACATTTTTTTTCAATAATAAATATCAATAAAATATCATAATTACATAAATTGTCAAATTAAAGTATCATAGAATTACAATTGAATAAAACTCATTATTATACAAAATGTAAAAAAATATCAAATGTATACTATAAAAATAAATTACAAAACTAAGAATAAAAGAAGTTAATATAAACTTATTAAGTTACTTAATAAACAAGATTTGATTTAGTAATTTAAAACAGAGATAGTACAGAGACAAGGTATTAAGACATGTATGGAAACAATAACCGGAACAGATATATACATACTCATCCCTATTCACATACCCAATTTAAAAAATCAAATATTATTCATATGGATGACAACAAAACGGGATAGAGATAAGTTTCATTTTCTCATTCTTGAGTGTGAAACTTTTGTGTCATCTCCATCCCCATCGAGTACATGTACATCCCATCAGGTAATATACATAATCGTGCTCGTCCCTTGTTATTTCAAATATTAATTAAATAATTTTTTATAAAAAAATAAAAATAACAACAAAAAGAAACATAATATTATAAATAATTTAAAGTAAAAATAATACACATTCTTTTCTCTAATAACAAATATTAATAAAGAAATAATAACTGCATAAATATCAAACTAAAGTACCATCAAATAACAATAGAATAAAAATAAAATAATTATAGAAAAAAATAAAAAAATTATCAAATATATGCTCTATAAATAAATTACAAATTTAAAAACTAAAAAAATATATTACTTAATAAACTAAATATGTTATAATAATTTAAAATAAAAATAAATATGAGGACAAGAACATGATATTGAGATGAGTATAAAAGCATACAGAAACAAAACGGATATATACATTCTCATTTTTGTTCCCATATTCAATTCAAAAAATAAGATATTACTGATATTTATACCTAAATCCTAAATAATATAATTTAATATGACAAATTTACTTAAAATTTAGTTTAGAAAGTTGAGTTTTGATAAGATTTTTTATTTTTTTTTAAAAATTAATAAAAGAATAAAGAATTTAGGAAAAGAAATTCAAAAAATCCAATCGTAATTTGACTCTTCCAACCAGTTTTCGAATACTAACAAAGTTGTTTTGCAGTAGGAATTTAGCTGAAACAATTTTTATTTTATATTTTAATGTATATAAAATATTTTACACTTACACTAAGGTCGTGGTTGAACTTTGATTGATTATTATCTTATGTTAGCAAAAATATTTTATAACTGTGTAATTGTGTTTAGTTTTTATTATTATAATATAATTAATAAATCATGGTGATGAAAGAGATACACAAAACCTTAGTAGAGTAAAAAAAAATCTTAAATATTATAATTTGAAATACAAGAATAGGTGAACACTGACCGAGGAGAGAAACCAACATGCAAATTCACACTTTCCTTATTCAATCATAGTCTAATATTTCCGTAGATGTAATTATGAAAGTTTATTAAATGGAAAGTAATTTTTAAATTTAAATAAGACAAAACACAAGTGATTGGTGCAATGTTGCTGACTGAGTCCTCTTTATCAATGAAGGTTCTTGTCGCCCATTACTATATGAAAAGGTATTTATTTTAGGAAAATGTTAAATACACTACGTTATCTAATGTATCATATTAAATAAATTTATACCTCTTTGTTAAATATATAATAAAATAATTATAAAATATTTAATTAAGTAGTCTTAAATTGGTATGTGTATTTTAGTATTGTATGTTTATTAGAACTCTTTATTTTACCTATAATTCTCATTTTATTTATATTTTTCTAAGTTATTATTGATTGTTTTTTATTTTCCATTTATCTCATCTATGTCTTCCATTATAATTCTTAAATTGTGAATGAAATACTTAATCATCCTAAATAAAGACAAATAATGATTGTATTATATGAAAATTAGTTCATCTTCTATCTTTGAAAAAAAAATTCAATGTCAATAAGTTTACATCATTAAAGTTGAGTTTGGATAGTGAAAGTGATTATCTTAAAGCTAAAATAGTGACTAAAAGCAAATACTTGGATTATGCTATCATTTCTTTCTCTTACAATAAAAATTATTATTGTTAGACTCTTCTTTATCATAATAGTTATTTGATTTTATCTCTACAAGAGTTAGATATTAAACATATTTTTCTTTATAGTGATATGGAAAAAGAGATCTATATAGAAGAATTTTTGTGAGCTGTTCAGATAGAAAATGAGTTGATTTGTAAATTGTGTTTATTCTTTTATAGTCTTAATTCATTTTCATGTGTTTGATTTGGTAAATGTAGCTACAATATTTAAATTTCTACAATAAAACACAATGAAATATATGACTCAATTTTTTAGTCCTACCTCTCTAAAAAAATGTGTTAACTAAATAGTATATATTGATATATAGTCATCCAAAGAATGATAGTATTAAAATCTCTAAACTAAAGAAAATTTTTGTAATCAAATTTAGAACAAAAGTCTTGAATGTTTCAAATTAGTAACTTAATCCAAGAAAGGTATATTAATATTCCAAAAATTGATGTTTAAGATGTACTAAAAGAAACAATCATATTTAATTGTAGATAAATTATCCCTTAACTCTAAATCATAAATTCATAAATGAGCAAAGTAAACCTTGCTACGACCCAAAAGAGATATACAAGATTTGTTAAAAAACTTATTTATCTCACTATTATTAATCCTTACTTATTTACTTATTCTTTTGCATATGATGTGATTAGCTAGTTTATGTATGTTCTTTGTATTGTTTACTAGAATATTGTCATTTGCATTTTTATATACCTAAACCCTAAATCCAAAAAAATTGTATTCATGCTCTAGTTTGAAGGGAAATTATAAAATAGCTTAAATTATTTTTTAAATAACTTTATGAAAGAAATTATGGCACCTACTATCTAAAATCTTACATATGGACTATATTTGTTTCTCTTTGCACTTCTATTGCAAGATAGATACTCATTTTCTCTTTGCAAGATATATATATATAGAGAGAGAGTATGAATATAAAGAGATGCAAATGAGATCTATTGAGTGTTTTTTTCTCATATTTATTTTGAAGTGTAATTAAAAGAAAAAGCAAAGAGTGACCAAAATCTATTTTTCTAAATAAATCAAACACTATAGAAGATTAACATGCATGCGTGCGGGTACGCGGCGAGCACACGCGCGCGCGCACACACACATATATATATATATATATATATAAAAGTGTTATATCTCTCTTATTTCTTCTCAAGTGTGATTTAAAGAGAAAGCAAAGAGAGATCAAGAACTACTTTTCCAAATCTATCAACCTCTAAAGATAGGGAATTAGCAAACTCAGAATTACCATAAAAAACATCACATAACAATATCTTACAATCAAGGGAGGGGAGGAGAATTAGTCATCTATTTGTCAAATCTAAGAATAGAGGAAGATGGTAATTCAGAAATTGGCCTATGATTTCAAACACATTGTGATTTGGTTGAAACTCAACCATTCACCAAATCATTGATTATTGAACATAGCTTTACACGGTTGCACGATCTCTAAAAGAGTTGATTAGAATATCTTCTTTCAGATTATGGCCTGTCATTCAGAAAGAAGAAAAATTGAGTATGTTAACAAGGTGAAAAGGGTCTATTCACACCCCAAATTTGTGCTTAAACAAAAAAAGTTCAAGAAGTTACCGATAAAGACTATCTTATTTATGCGTTTCTCTTCCCTTTCCCACTTGCGAGATGGAACAATCTCATACAGTTCCCTTACTGCCTGCAAGATTTTCATGAATAAGTGGTTTTAAAATAATACAGAATAAATAAATAGAAGAAGCTTTTGCATTCATCTCAATCAACAAATCCATGAGGATGTTATATAGATTAACTTATCAAATTTTCAGAAGAGGTTATGAATGACACAAACCCTTTTATCAGGCTAGGATCTGGTGTTTCAAAATTCAGATGCTTGATATCGGTAAATAAACAATAAATTATAAGGAACTAAATCAATCTTCATTAGAAGTTAGTGTGTGATATGAATTTGTTAAGGTCTGATAATTTCAAATATCCTTTGCAATGGATGGAAGACCCATTCACTAAAGAAAGAACCAAAAGAATTAAAAAGGCTTTTAAAAGTTTAGTCATGGAGCTGAAAGCTAAAGATTTGAAGAGCTGAATGAGTCCAATGCTTTACACTCAAGATGCATTTTGGGTGGATCTTTTGGGCTAAAGAATTAGTTAAGACCAATTTTCTTATTATTTTTGTTGGCCAGGATTAAGTGTTTTTCTTTTAATTTCCTTAGCCATTATGATAGTTAGTGGGATAATGGGAAATAATTCTGGTTGGAAATAAATGCATAGTGGAAATTCACTGCTTAGACTTCAAGGGTAGCTTATTTTAAGCTACAAATAGGAACCTGTGGTAAGTTTCCAAGGCAGAGAATTTGGCAGATTATTCTTGAAGGATATCCTTCTGTATATCCTTCTGTTTCCGTGTTTAATTTATATACTAAATACTATTATCAAACAGTGTGATAGTGAATGAAATGGTGCACTTAATAATAAAATATAAACAAAATTTTAAATATCCAACCAAACAGAACAATATGAATAAAGCGACCGAAGTCTTACACATTGTAGTAGCACAATAAAACATGTGGAAAATGTAAATCATGTGAAGTATAATTTACCTGCAAAGTATGCAGTTGATCAGAATTTTGAACACTTAACACTCCTTTGCAACGGTATACATCCATATCATATTTCTTCTCCCAGAGAATCTCCTCAAGCCATATTCGAGTCTATCATAGTTGTAAACAATATATAAATAGAAGACAAGACAGACAAAAGGTTTATGCAAAAGACTAACTTGAAAAACAGAGTTCAGGACAAAATTTTGACTGTTATGCATTACAGGAAATTGGAAGCAATGATCGGACTGAGATTAAAAAGTCCAGCAATTTTATGCCTTGAATAAGTAAATGATTTTGCCTCGGGTGGAGCCAGCGGAAAAATAACGGAAACGTAATTCAACTTTTGGATAAAGAAATGCACATCTTCCTATCTTTTTGAGAGAACTTTGAAAAATAAGTGACTATTTCCTAAATTTAGTAACAAACAAGCATATAATTCAAGTGCTAATTATATAATAAAATATGATGATAATAAACTATAAGCTATACAAAAAGGGAAAACTACATATGTTGTGTCGATGCATCTAGTAAAAAAGATATTTTTATGAAAATGAGAGGAGCAAATCTTGACCATACACAACTATACATGGATGGTAGAGATTAATGGTTAAAGTCGCATATCCCAAAAAATCACATGTTTTTCCTATTTTAAACTTAATCATTCATGTTAAGGATTTAATGGTCAATAAAGAAGGAAACATTGTTCTAATCAGTTTTCCACCTTTTCCTTATAGTAAGTGTATTTTTGTTTCAGCTTATCACAAACAAGCACAAAGCAACCACTAATTAGTGAATATAACCTACAATGATACTCAACTAGAAGCTGTAGAAAAAGCGAAAAACTATATACATGTGTGTCTGGATGTATTTAGTGATAAAAACTATTTGCACAGGAGTAGGAGGAGCAAATCTTTGTCATATAAACTATATACGAAGGATTGAGATTAATAGTTAAAGTCACATGATCATCCTAAATGTTCTTTATATTTTAAATTTGATCATTCATGATATGATATGATCGTCAATATCTGTCCCCCTTACAGAAATACCTTTCTCATTAGATGGATCTCATTACATATATACCTTATCAAGATCAATCATCTGTGTCGCTGAAATGCATATGGTTCTCACGCCACTATCATGAAGCTTTTTGGTAGACAAAGAACGACTTTCTTCTAACAAAGTCTCTAAATGTGTGGCGCGCTAGAAATAAAAATAGCAACGGTAAGTAGTAGTCACAAGGACTGGGAAGAAAAACTAAGCATGAAGAGCAAAATATGTAGTATTAACTGCAGTATCGTAAGCTTCGCGGTTCAATATCTTAGACAAGTCAACTTGACACCGGACAGAATGTATTATCTCTGCAAGAGAGTTAATGTTATGTATTTCCTCCTCAAGCTTCTCCAAATCTCCAGAGCTCTTTGCAGATACCAAATCAACCTTGTTAAGAATTATGATGTCCTGAAACAAGTAGCAAAAATTATTAGATCTTCAAAACCCGATTCCACTAAATGCTTGTGCTAGATATACTATGCCAATACCTGACCTAAATTATTAATATAAATAGGCGTACAAGATCAGTATTATACATAATAATTACTTAAGAGTCTCATAAATGAAATATATTTTCTAATGTATCCTCTCTATATTTTCCTCTTTTCATCAATCTTGAAATTCTGGCAGGTACTACGAAAAACGAAAGATATGTTACCAATAAGCACTAATAATCCAATATCCAGTTAATATAATAAACAATTACCGCAAATGCTATCTGAAAATATGCTTCAGGAAATGAAGATGCGCCACGGTGCTCATCAAGCTGGAAGCGCAAATTTTTAGCATCCACCACCTAGTTGACAAGAAACTCGATCAAAAAGAGGCCACGATTCACAAGCCATGCTCTTGTATACCAAGGAAAGAATAACATCTATCATTATAAAAGTGGAAGAGCCACAAACACAAAAGAGATAATTTTGCTGGAGGTGACAACAATCAAAAAACTTTATTTCATTTCGTACAGAATGAAACAACTATAAGCATATGTCTTATTATAGAGAAAATTAGAGCATATTCACGCCAAAAAAGGGAGACAAATTATAATAAACCCTATTCAAAAAAGAAACTTACGGTGACAATAGAATCAAGCTTCACTTCTGATTCCAACTGTTCATCCAACCATAGAACAGATGCCAAAGGTGCTGGATTTGCCAATCCAGTGGTTTCCAGCAATATATGGTCAAGCCTAAAGACAAACAATACAGAAAACTACTTAATCGTGCCAAAATATGCAGCAGAGTTTGCCCACTTTATCAAACACCATATCAAATCATGATGAAATGAAAAATAAGGTAAAGTGAACGGCAATATTGAAGGCTTGTTTGAAGCAAATTTTTCCATAGGCACTTCTAGAAGAGAAAATAAGAAAGAAAATGGAATTAGCTTACTAATAACCTAAAATTAACTTATGCAAGAGTTAAAATCAGATTTTGGAGAAGCTAATAGGAAATATCTTCTACAAATTAATTCAAACATAAACCACTTTTAGCTTATGGAGGAGTTGATTTCATCTTTCTTTCTTCTTTTTCTCTTTTAAAAATGTTTATGGAAAAGTTTCTCCAAAACAGACCCTAAGTGACATAACTGCTGCTTCAGTTGTCCACGCCTCAAATTCACCACAAATACAGCAGTATTTTTCCTTGCTTTACCTTTCCTTTCTCTGAACAAGCTGCTCAAGTGCCTGAACCAAACTATGCTTGACTGTGCAACATATACACCCATTAGCAAGCTCAACCCATTCTTCAACAAGTGCACCCTTATCCCCTTCATTGATCATGGCTCTTTCCACGCCAATTTCCTCACCGAACTCATTCAGAATGACAGCAATCCTCTTCCCATGTTGCGAATTCAAAATATGATTCACTAGCTGAAACCCAATGATTCAGTCACAATATCATAATTCCACACCACAAAACACAAAAACATCGTCACCATTCCAAAAGAACTAGTGCCAACAAGCAACAACAAGAGCAACGCAACCAAAGAGAGAAAAGGCACACAACTTTAAACTTCCCTATTGCCCAAAAATGGGGAAAATGGAAAATTTACAGTGAATCATGAGCAGAGAAAATGCTGGGGTGTTTGGAATGACGGCATAGAAGAAATGGAAAGGGTTTAAACAGCTTACAGTGGACTTGCCCGCACCAAGATAGCCAGTGATTAGAGTAACCCCAACAGAAGATTTCTGAGAAACGGATTCATCATTCCCTTGAATCTGAACAGCAAGAGGTGGCTCTTCGTCTTCCTCGTGCTCCATCTTCTTCAACTGGTTTGTTCTATGTCGCGTTAGTGGTTTTTCTCCTCTTTTCTCTTTGTTCTAATTCTTCGTGTTAAACGCAGTTAGCCTTTATAAACAAAATTCCGAATTTATATTCCTCTTCAATAATCATATTTGAACAATTAATTGAAATCAAATAAAAAAGGAACAATTAATTGAAATGGTTTAATATGTTTTATCCTAAAAAATATTACTCTTTTTATTAATTGTAATTTTACATTCATTAAAAGTGACGCAATTTCAATTATTCATTAAGAACTCATAACATGTAAGATATTGGCAATAAAAATAAATAAAACGTATATAGAAATTAAAAGTATATTAATAATATTAAAAATACATTTAAACTTTTAAATTAAAATTACTTTTAAAGAATAAATATAAGTATTTTAAAAATGAGAAAATAGAATGAAATTATCTAGGATGAAGTGGAACAAGATAAGTGCAATATTATAGTTTAATATTTTATATAAAAATAAGTGGATTTAGTTAGTCATTTTAGGTGTATTTATATTCAGTTACAAAATCAAGTTGAGTTATTAGAATTAAAAAATAATGATTTATTATATTTTTTAGCTAATTCTAACTAAAATTAGAACTTGTAAAATTATGAAATGGGCTTAAAGAAAATGCAATGGAATTGGGCCAATGAATGTTTCCTCTCTTCCTATTCATATTCAATTGAAGATCCATATAGCAAATATCACACTAATAATTATAATTATACCAAACATTTTTTCTGGTAATCTCTTATAAAATAATTAGTCCTTTTCCATTTTTTTATTTGTGTTAAAAAGTGGTAGAACAGTCATCCCCAATACTACATGTTTTTTTTTTAAATTTATCTTAAATTCTTCTTCTAGTTTAGTCTTTAAAATATTTTATACTTTTGGTATACAATATTTCATATTTTATGTAATTAATAAACTCTTAACAAAGAAAAATTTAATATATTCTAAAAGTCGATTAATGCTTTGGAAATACAAAATTATAACGGAAGTCATAAAAATCTATTTATGATCGTATTACAATATTGGTTCGTTTTAAAAAGGTATTTTTATTTATTTTTATAATAAATAGGGATGTTAATCATGGACACAATACTAGCTACCCATTACACATTTTGTCTAAATAAATTTTTCTATTTACTTATTTGCCATTTGAAAATATCTCAAAATTATTTTATAATCATGAGTATTTATGGACATCCATAATTTTTTTATTTTTAAAATTTTTAAATAAAATGATTTAAAAATTATTATTTAAAATATAAATTTAAATAAAATTTGATCTTAAAGTATAATTTAAATAAAATTACATTATAAAATATTAACATAAATAAAATTAATATTTTCAAAAGTAAATTCAAATAAATTGTATCATAAAACATAAATATAAATAAAATTATTTTCTTCAAAAGGGTAAATTTAATTTTAAATTTAAATAAAAAACATAAATTTATAAAATTAAATTAAGTTATCTTCTTCACCAATAATTTTATTTTAATTATAGAAATATATCAAATAAAAATTGTTAACAGTAAATATTAGATATTTGTTGAATAAATACCTTAATATCAATATTTATGCTACTAAAAAAATAATTAAAACATGCATACTTGCATATATCTACTAAAAAATAATATTTATCTAATATTTGTTATAAATTTTATCTATAAATATATATATGATATACTATTTTTTATTCTTATCCTATGAATATATATTATTTATTGATGACAAAATTTTGTAGTATATTTTAATTATATTCATCAAGAAATATGACAATCCATAAACTACAATACTAGAATTCTTTATTTTTGTCTAATCCTAATGACTTTATTTATAATTAAACATTCTTTATTTTTTGTTGAATATTTTATTTATTTATTTATTTGTCATATTATCGGTTAATTTTATTATTAGTTGATTATATTATCAAATATTTTTATTATTGATATTTTATTTATTTTTTTATCAACCTATTATGGAATAAGATTTAACTAAATTATTAAGATATAAAATTATATATTCAATTTTTACTTTATTTCCTTTTATGTTTATATAGACTCTTTCTATAATTATACAAATAAAATGATAAAATATGAGTGTTTATGAATGGACCAGGTCGACTAAGACCAACACTTGAAATGAACCAGGTCGTGAAAATAACACCTCCTACTATAATAATTAAAAAAGTTAAGTTGAATTGAACTTAATTTTTTAAACTTAAATTCAGTTACAAGAGAATTAAATTTACTTGATTTATGTTTAAATACTTGTATCTTAAAAGCATTTTTTTAAAAAAAAAATTCTTTAAATGATAATAGTTTAAAATATTCTGAAATGTGTAATTATTAAAATAGATAAAATTTTATAATATAATAAAGGCTATTGTTTTATTATTTTTAAAATATATTTGAATTATAATATATTATTATTAATAAAAAATGATTATAATATTATAATTAAATATGACTATTATTATTTTTAAAGTAATTGTTTTGATAGTTATAATGTGCTCTAATATAACTATTATTTAAGCAATCTTCTTTTGATATTGTTATTCATATGATTAGGTGATCTTATGATATATTATGCATAATTACTTTAATTAGCTTTCTTCTTATATTTGCATCTCTTTAGAAAAAGTCTTATTTCCTTTCTAATTATGAATTGTATTAGATGGAAGAGATTTGCAATATATATGAAAAATATTTTTTTCTTTTTGTATAAGATGATGTAAGTGTTTGAAATTGGTTTTATTTCTATGTAGGGTGTATATAATTATTGTATTTATTACACCCTTTATATAAAAAGTATTAACATGTTGGACTCTATTACACTTGTTTAACATAATTTAGATTGTACATCTTACTACATATGTTCATAAGTATGGTACTCTTCAGTGTGAATAGTGGTGGTCAATTTGTTTGACAACCTTGGATAACAAAACATTCCTATGTGTTTTGCTTAAATGGGATGTCCTATAAATAATGAAGAAATTGTTGACAATATCTCATGAAAATTGTATAGTTCATAAATTAGATCTCCATCCCTTTGTGCCTCTTTTACTCATAGGGCCATCAAAGATGCTTTGAAGGATGAGAAAAGGATTAGATACCACAATCACTATTTAATCAAATTAGTACCTTCCATTGACTGTGTAAAGTATTTTATGATTACGGGTGGTAAAGTGGGTTGGGCTCGCCAGCCCGATAGCATATAGGCGGGGCGGGTTAGCATTTTAAACCTGCTAACCCGTATCAGCCCGACCTGTCTAGCCCGCCAACTCGTCGGGTCACAGGCGGGGCGGGGCGGGCCAACCCACTGGCCCGTAAAAAAAATATAACACCTCATTCACTCTCACTTGTTTTCTTTAAATTTGGGAAAGTAGTCATACCTAGGATTCCTTCAACACCTCACTGATTGCAATTTTCTTTTGTAATAAACATTATATCTTTTAGCTTGCACTTTTAAAATGCCATGTCGCCATATACTTATTTAATATATTGTTGTAATTACAAAAATTCATTTAAATTGGACACAAACAAAATAGTTGCAAAGAAAAAAAAAATCCAATTTAAAACCAAAGATCCAAAAATAAAATAAAAAACCCAAAAAATAGATTTTTTAAAAAAATGAAAAACAAAAAATAAAGGCGGGCCAGCCCGCCAGCCCGCCTTATGACGGAGCGAGTTAGAAATTTTAGCCTGTATCATTGTGACGGACTGACCCGACCCGACCCATTTTTGGCGGGCTCATGGCGAGGTGGGCCTGAACGGGCCAAGCTGGCCCGTTTTGCCACCCCTATTTATAATTACATAAGTGCTTTTATATAATTTGGTTCCATAAGTTAAGATAACAGTTTAGTTTATTAAGCTAATAAAATTTTAATGTTACTGTTAATAGAGAAGATGAATGCAATGTGAAACTTTTTATTAGCCATCTCAACCGGGTATAATTTGTCTCATCTTTAACTTATTTAATTATTTTTCTCCTCATCTTCAATTTTTACTTTTATTTCTCATTTTCATTTGATCCTCATATTTATTTTATTAAGATTGATTTTTTCCAGCTCATTCTATCCTCTCTTATTTTTTTTCTAAATATAATTTAAAATACTATTTTTAAAAATATTTAAATAAATATAAAAATTTAAATATGATTATAATAAATATATAATGTTGTATATATTACTAAAGATAAATTTATGAAAGTTAAATATTTAATATTAAACATTTTTCTCTTATATATTATTTTTTTATATACAATAAATTATTATTTTTAATATTACAAATTTTAAATAATTTTACTAATGAAGTATATTTTAGTTTATTATTTTTATATTAAAATATTTATGTAAAAATTTGATAATATTTTTTTATTTTATATATATCAAGTTTCATTTATCAAATTTGTTAAGAAAATTTAGAAAAGTAAATATGTAAAAAATGAGAAAAAGAAAAAATTATATTGAACTAGTTGAAAAGATTAAGAAAGTTAATGAATGAATGTTGGAAGAAAAGAAAAGACTTGTGAAAAAAAACAATAACCTTATATATAAAAAAGAACTAAGAATAAAATTAATACTTTTAGAGTTTAAGTTTAAATATATAAAAAAAAAGGATGGGTATAAGATTAGAATATGAATTTAATTATTCATTCCTAACCTTAAATCTAATATCTCTTAAAATAAGAAAAACTCAAATTTAAACCTGACTCAATCAATTTATTTATTTTTCATTAAATTTAAAATAAATATGATTGAATCATGATATATACAAATTTTATTGATTAGAAAAACAAGAGATCTAAATAACGATATGTGCAATGGTTTAAGAAGTTCTTGAAATCAACTTAAAAGGCATAATTTACATGTAATGGAAAATTTGAAATTAGACATGATATTTGACTCCTAAAGCTTGATGCAAAAGTCTTTCAATTGGATTACATATTATTTGAAAACAATTTTATTTTGGTCATTATGCCTTGAATGGAAATCCCAAGTTCAATAAAACTTAATTATATCATATTTAACTAAAAAAAAGTACTTTGAGACGTTCAAATATACGATTTTCAGTCAATAAAAAATAGTTCTAATAGGATTTATTTTGACATTATTTAGTTAAGAACATTTTCGTTGAAATATTTGAGAATCTTTTGGCAGAAAAAAAATCACTTCAAATGTCATTTTACAACGACAAAACTTGCCACTACAACACAAGTTATACTCAAATTTTTAAGGGTTTTTTTAGAAAGTGCTGGTATTTTTGCTAAAACACAAGAAACAATTATTGTTGGTTAAAACTGCCAAAAAATGGACTTTTAAATTTGCAAAACTTAACATTTATTGGAGTTTACAAACCATCATAAATTATTCCATTCCCTATTTGCTAATTTTTTTACATTTTGAGGGGTTATATAGCACAAAAAAGTTATTAACTTACGTTAAAGAATGGGTTATCCTAAATAGTTAATTAGATTTGGTATGAGAAGAAGAGAGCATAAGAAAGTTTTTTCCTAGAATTTAGTCTTTTAAGAGAAAGTAATTCCTTCCACTGAGCAATTTATCAAGGAAAGCACTTAAGTTAGAGTAATTGTTTGTTAATGGAGTTAGAGACTGGAAACAAACTCTTCTGTGCCTCTATCTTATAAAGTGTTTGGTTCCAACTATTAATTGTAACTTTTACCTCCCCATAACATTACAACAAATTTCTAAACATGCTATTCAATATATAGAACTGAGAATGGAGTAACAAAAAAAATTAATAACCCTGAGGAAGGAGGAATTACCATGATATGTGGTGTGAGACGTTTGTGCTCCTTGCATATTGCACAAATCTTATAGAATAGTAGCTGACCCTTAAATCTTAAATTTTAAATCCTAAATCCTAAATTCTAAATCTTTCATATACTCTCTCTGTTTTTAAATAAGTGTTGTTTAAGGTTTTGTTACATAAATCAAATAGTAATTCCTACAATTTGTAATAAATGTTTAAATTTTTTCCAATACTACCCTTAAAGAATTAAATATGATTTATTAATTGACGAGAAAGTAGATGAAAAGATAAAAAATAATTGGTTGATACAAACAGCTGATCCATTAAAACATCATAAAGAAAATTATTTAATTATTTTATATTTTTTTAAAATAAAGATATAGTTGATAAAAGACAATTAATATATCATTCAAACAAATTTTTTTATTATTTAAAACCAGAGAGAGAATGCATTAACCAATTATATTGTCAACTATGTATTAATAGGTAATATTTTCACTTACTATATACTTTTATCATTTATCTCATCTCATAATATAGTGGAGTGTATATATTAGTTTGATTTGAATTTAAAGTAAACTGAATCATATATAATTATTATATTTAGTTTGAAAATATTTTTAATTGAAAATCAAACAAAATCACGCTACAAACATTCCTATAAAAAATTGATACCATTTAGACTAACAAGAGGCATAATAGGAAATAAATGAATAGTTTTAAATTCAAATAATTTAACTAAATTTTGATAATAACTAATAAAACAATCACATATCAATATTCTTAAATCAATGAATAATGAATGTAATTATAAGCACTAGATATGATCAATTATAAATAAAATCATTAAAATCAACCAAAAAACAAACCATTTTGAATGTTCTAGATTAAGGATTCTCGTATCTTTTAGGTTAGAATATTTTGGCACCCACTCTAAAACATGTAAATTCAGTCTTGTGTTTAAAAAGAATATAAAGACAACAAAAAGTATTATTGCTCATAAACCTTTATAAAAGAAAAAACATGTTAATCATAACGAATGAACATGATGGTTGTGGTGACATTACGTGGTGGCAAAGATTGTGATTTCATTGTCCATTTCTTTGTATTAGCTAGATAGATATTGATATTTCAACTTTCATTTAAAAATAATTATTTTAGTAGTATTATTAAAATATCATTATTTTATAATTCTATTATCCTTTTTTCTACATGCTTCATATTTTTATTTTTAATATTTTAATATTTTTATTATTTTAAGAAAGTATTGAATGCATAAAATTAGTTTATCTCTAAAATAGATAATTAAATAAATGTGATATGTTGATGTAATATATATATATACATATATATATATATATTTTGATATATTTATGTCTAACAATTTTATCTCTATCATGATTATTTTATGTTTTTTTTCCTTATTTATTAAATACATTAATTTTAAATTTTTGAAATGTTGGTAATATTAATCAGTGTTAATATTTTTATTGTAAATACAAAATATTTCGATAAAAAGTACAATGTAAATAATTAATTCAAAGTATTTTTTTTAACTAGTTATTTATGTTTTTTCTGCAAAATATTTCATTTTTTAAAATATATGCATTTATTAGAATAAATAAGATATATTTATATTTATTTATGCTGAAGAAAAGTTATGAAATTCAATTTCTTGTTTTATTTTAAAAATTTTGTTTTTATTTTTTTATTTTTAAAATAATAATAATAATAATAATCATTAAATTTGTAAAGTTGGATTAAAAAAAGTCAATTAAACATATATTTTGGGCAGTGTATATATCTTTTGCAACAATACCTGAAAATTATCAGTTTTAGTCAATACCAGCACGATAGTCTACAACCAAAATCGTTGAATTTACACGACTCTTGTGCTCTTGTATAGAACCGAGCATCAAAAGGTCAAATAAACAAAATTGGCAAAATTAGACAACTCGTGTTCTCTTGTATATAGTTGGGCGTTAAAAGGTTGAATAAACAAAATCGATAAGATTAGGCTACTCGTGTCCTCTTATACAAAGTCAAGTGCTAAAGGGTCGAATAAACGAAATCGACAAAATCAAACGACTCTTATATATATCGGTCGTTAAAAGGCCGCATATATAAAATTGATGAAATTAGACAATCCGTGTCAAGTGTCAAAATGCCGAATAAACAAATTGGCGAAATCAGATGACCCGTGCTAGGCATCAAAAGTTTCAATAAACAAAAGTAATGAAAGTAAGTGACTTGTGTGCTTCAATATAAAACTAAGCGTCAAAAGGCTAAATAAACAAAATCAACAAACATTATTTTTAACTTGTAGGAAAGTATGTTTGGTGGGTGATTAATGGTAGGAACTCAAGTAAAAAAGTGTACTATGCAAGATATAAAGCAACACAATCTAAAAACTATAAATCTTTGCATGACAAATATTACAAGCAACCATAGCCAATCCAGCAAACAAAAGGCGATAATTTTCTTAAAAAATGTGAGGGTACATAATTCAAGCTTGATCATTTACAACTTTTCCATCAATATCTTCTATAATTTCTACGTCAATAACTATTTTGAAATAATCCAAAGAGGACATGTTAGTAGAGGGGTAAGCAACACAAAATTTTCAAGAGTCCCATTAAAACCATTCACATAGCATTAGGTGATCTCGTCACGAGTTTCTTCGAGGGCACCTTCCATACCATTATTTTATCTTCATAGAATCCTCGGTTGATGACTAAGCAGATTTTCCATTTTATTAGTTGTTTGTACTTTCTTGAAATCCTTTATTGTTTGACCTAGTTTGACAAGATGTTCATCTTTTCCTCCGCTTCGACTAGAAGCTCTTTTAAACGCGAAAACTCAGCTTGCACGATTGTTAAGGATTGAGATTGTTTCACTTTTTTAATGTCCAAGGCTTTAGCTCGATCTTTTTCTGCCATAAGAAATGAGGAAGCTTGAGAAAGACATTTGCCCACATTCTAGAAAATATTTCAACTTAGCACATAATTTTATCGCTCATGTCATCGCTTAAAATTAGGAGATTGCGTACTGGTAGGTAATATTCTAGCCTAGCACATAGTCTTTGTAACACCCTATTCATATTATTATTAATATTTATGTATATACACATACATATAACTTGAGGATATAAATTTTATTATGGTCTAATGTTAAATTATTTTTAAAAAATTCTAATATCAACAAAAAAATGTAAAATAAGGTTTACATTCATATATTTTTATATTTTTCTTCTACCTAAAATTTTTACATTATTCGTCCTTACACCTAAACATATACATACACATATACCTATAATAAAGAAAATAAAGAATTTATTTAATCTATAGTCCTTTTTTTCTTTCATTTTCTTACTTTGTATTGCTATTTTACATGACATGTGGAATAAGTTGATTATTGGATTGATGTGGTTATTGTGAGGCAAAAAGAAAGTGACAACTATTGGACCCTCCAAAATCACAGGAGCATTCATGTTAGAAGAGAAAGTCAAGGTTGACAATCTTGTTCCCCTAAAGGTGACAGAATTTGCCACTATGTTTATATGTCAGTTATTATCGAGAAAAACTGCTAAGATGAGTATTGTGAATGGATTTGGATAGTTTGGTACATCCATCTATTTACCATTGAAATTCTCATTTTTATACGAAGAGACAAAATTAAGGAAATGAGAACAAATATCATGTAAAAAATAATTTAATATTAAATCACAATAATAAATATAAATATCAACTCTAAATTCTCATCATTATATACCATTTTATTTTATATTTAAAATATTTGAATTAATTTTGTAATGACTAGTCAGAATAAATGAGTTTTACTATGGTTATCATAATATTACGAGATTATTTCATCTTAAGTAGTATCTACTCATTTAAATCTCAAAGATCAAACATCCAACTACAATTTAATCAAATCTAACAAATATTTATAAATGTTTTTAAATATAATATTAATTAAATAATTAAAAAATAAAGACATAAAATAGAAGGGTCAATCTATTACTAAAGATAAAATTAAATTAGAAAAACTAATTCAAAACTAGAAATAAATTAAATAATATAAAAATAAATTATTAAAAAAGACAAATGTAGAATTGAAAATAAATAAATAAATAAATAAAAATTATGAGAAAAAACAAGTACAGGAGTAAAAATAAATAAATAAATTGAAATATATAAATAATAAAAAAATATATAACTGAAGTTAAAATAAATATATAAATATATAAATATAAATTATAAAATAACTATATAAATAATATAAAGTAAGAAACACCTCATAAAACAAATATAAAATTAATAAATAAATAAATAAAATAAGGATAGAGACTTCTCACATAAAAAAGATAAATATAAAATAAAATAATTAAAATTTTCTTTTCTTTTCTCTCTCTTTTCTCTTTATCTCACTCAATTTACTAGGTAATTTTTTATCCTCCTTCACTGCCCTTCCATATATATACTGGTATTTAATTTTAATTTTAATTTTTTTTAAAAGAAGACATCTAATGATATTGATTTAAAAGAGATTCTTTGAGCTTATCTCTTTGTACATAAGAGATAAGTCACTTGGGTTTTGTTTTTTCAAAATTTTTTATATTTTGTTTTTATTTATATTATTATTTTTATTTGTTTATATATATATATTTATATATTTTTTATTTTTTTACTTTTATTCTTATACATTTTTCTCGAATTTATTTTATTATTATTCTTATATTATAATATTCAGAAATTTAGTAATATATTTAAAATTATCTAAAAATAATATAATTTAATATATCAAATTTAAAAGACACTGCATTATAATTTTTTTAGATGTTACAGTCTTGCTAGTCAAATCATCGTTCAAGCTTAGGGGCTTTGTACTAGTTGATAATCTAGCAAATATTTTGATCTCTCAAGCAAATATTTTTATCGCTCAAGCTTACCGGTAGCTAGGATTTTGATCTGACTACATTGTCTTATTCTCTACTAGGATCATGTTTCATCAATAAGGAAAGTTTAGGTAATATATCAAACATTCAATAATATCCAACTCATATAATTATGAAATAATTGATAACCTTCAGGAAAACAGAGAGCATAAAATAATGAATAATTATAAATTCCAATATTTAGCTAAATTTTATTAAATTAAGATAATAACCAATAAAACAATCACAAATAAATTTCCTTAAATTAAGAAACATACTTATAAGCACTAAGTGTGATTAACTATAAATAAAATCATTAAGTTCAAATAAAGGATGGAGAATTATGAGTATTCTAATTTAGGATCCTGATTTCTTTAGGTTAGAATAGAGTCCATACTATCCAAAATAATAGGGACATAATAAAGAAAAAAAGCAAAGTACATTAATAAGAGTCCATTTAAATATTTGACATTTAAGGTATTTGATGGAATAACAAATAGAAGAAAGCAACAAGAAGGATTCCTACTGGACACGAAGATAATTTTATCTAAGTGTGAATGTTCACTTTACAAGAACTTAAGGAAGAAGGAAAAACAAGAAATTAAACAAGACAACAAGTAATAGGTGTGAAACATAGGTGCTAGAAATTAAATGACAAGATAATAAAAAACTTGGAAAATAATGGAAGAAGAGGTAATAGAAAGGGGAAAGAGAATGATGTGCATTTAGGCCACTTGGGGATGAACCCACCCAAGATAAGTGGTGATTGCTACCACTTGAACTAAGACTCAAGATAAGACATCAAAAGAGGGAAGAACACTCCAAGAACACAAAAACCTCACGACTATATATTGTATTCTCTCAATAATCTTCAACCCTTTTACAAGAATGGAAAACCTATATAGGCATGAGATGGGAACCTAGAGGTAAATACTTTGCATATGATCCTATGAATATTCTCTTCTAAAAATCTACCCATTTAAGGACTTGGAGGGCAGAACAAAACATTCTAGAAGCTAGGGTTACCTAGCATTTGCGACACTTCATTCTAGAAGTTAAATATAAATGTTTATACACACATATAGAGAAAGAGTCTAAATGAACTCCAACCGAATCAGTTAATTGTTTGAACTAGGATATGAATCTTTATTATAAACTACAATAAAAGAAATTTTATGAACCTTGAACATGTGAACTAACTTTTCACTTTCTTTAATTTAGTTTTTATTTTTGTTGCATTTTATTTTTGTTATATTTTACATCAAAATTTTCAAATTAATTTATATAAGAAAAATATTAAAAAATAAATACAATCAATATGTGTTATTTAATAATTATTTGAACTTTTTTCTCTATATTGTAAAATTAAATATAAAACTTATAATCTTTTATCTTAAAACAACATTAAAAAACAAAATAGAATTATTACTATATTATTGTGTCTAATTATTAGTGTTGTTCTTTAATTTTTTTATTAAAATTTAAAACTTTTTGTGTCTATACAATGTAATCAATACATGTGTTAATTTATATATATCATGTGGTGTGAATGTTATGTATATATTGATTTTGTATTTTTTTACTAATATTATGAAAGTTGATATAAAAACAAATAATGTTACAATAATATTACAATAGAGGAGGAGTTATACTATTAATATTCTTGTTTTATATATTTGTTTTGAAAACTTAATATTTCATTGTTGTAAATATTATAATATATACATATTAGATTATATGTATGGGATGTGATAAGTTAAAATTCTCGTAATGTCTTAAAATATATAACTTCACTATGATACTTTTTCTCATATTTAAAATATATTTTCTTATCTGCAATGTAATCCTACCTAACATTCATTTAAAGTAACATTAGAAATCTTAATAAATAAAAAATGTAAAAGAAAAGAAACAATGTACACATAATTTAACAATGGATCATAATTACAATTTTTTAAATCATGAATGAAAATAACTTCAACCTATTTTATCTCTCAAACTTTATAAGGAGATCAATTTCTAAGATATCATATCCACTATAAAGAAAAGGTTCATATATATAATATTTTTATTTTTATAAAAAAAATTTAAGTTAAGAATTTAAGTGCAAATTTAAACTTTACATAAAATAAAATTAAATAGATTGACAATATATAAAAAAATCATAAATTTATTATTTTAAAGTTTTGAATTAAGAATAATATTAATTCTTTTGTAACTCAAAACTCTAGATTCTAAACCCAAATCCTATGATCTACCATGATGATAAATTAGCTCTATTAACGCACTTTTGCACTTGATTACAGCTTCTATATTGAGCATGAACCAACCCACTCTTCCCTTAAGATACAAGCATGTTATGTTACTCAAACGCAGCAAATCTCTTTCTTTTGTCTACATTTTCTTACTTTAAATCATGTAACGTAAAATGCCACCAACCATTTGGCTCCATGTTTGTACCTTAATTTGACTAAAATTAATCCATTTCAAACTTCATCTGAAAAAAAAGGTGGTTTAGGTCGGATTTGAAAAGGAAAAAACAACTTCAAAGTCAATAAAATCATTTGCTTCGATCTAGTTTGCTTTTGTCAAAGGTTTTTGCCAAACCAAACAATTCAGAACACATGTCACACTCAATGAACAAATACAAGAAATTTGGTACCAGAAAAAAAAAACAACTTAAGTGGAATCTAAGATTCAAGTTTGACAACAAGTTGGAACGAGTTTGTTTATTCATGTCATGTTATGTTATGAAATGTTGATATTTGAAAACTTTATTTGATCCCACTCCATCAAAAGCTCGAAATATGAGACAAAAATTATGTCAATGTAATACTTTAAAATGATATATTATAGTTAACATTGTGTATAAATTATAGAATATAAAATATAAAACTAAAAATTAAAGTGTATTTTAATTCATATGCTATAAATATTAAAAGGTAATTTTATTATAAATATAATACCTTATTTCATGAAATATAATCTATTGATAAAAAAAATGCGTAATTTATAGCATGCAATTGTTATAACCTTACTTATTTTAAGATAACATTGACACTATAGTAAGTTGGAATTAATGACCTGAAAACATAATTTGAATCCTTTCCAAGAGAAATATATTTTTAAAATCCAAGTTTTTATATGTCTAAAACAACCCCAAGAAAAATTAAGTTAGTGGACTAAATTAAGTCATAGTACAAGAATTTTTTTTTTCATGCCTAAAACTTATAGTTTGTGAGAACTATGATTACTATGAATAACTAAATTACGTTTAGTTAGTAAAAAAATATTATTAAGAGTATTTATAAATTATATCGGTTTTCTAGAAAATCAAACATTAATATGTTAGTTTATTACTACATTGAATAATTTAGTAAACTAACATACTATGATTAACTTTGGAAAATTATATTCCTACCTTCGTATGGAAGTTTTTATGAAAACTTTGGTTAAAAAATTTTCGGAAAAAATGGTTTCTTAGGAATATTACCTTTTAAAAGATAAATTAAACATGAAAGACATTATTTTCTAACCTTATTTTTCAAAAATTTAAAAATTTATCTTCTATCAAAACCTTAAAATGGGAGACTAACTAGAATAATTATATTAATGTAAAACATCTCTAGTGATGTCTTTTAACGATTTCTTTAATGAATTAAATCTTTAAAATATTTATCATTAGAAAGATTCCATGTGTTACACTCAATTTCTTCAACTAAAAAATGTTTATATATATATATATATATATATATATAACTCCTTCAAAATAAAAAGATAGATTCTAAATAAAACTAAGCAAATTCTTTGTAAAATTTATTTGAAATATTAAATAAAATCTAAAAAATCTAAAAATAAGTTCCTTAAAGTTTTTCGAAATCATATACTATTAGACATTGAGTACATCTTTTTAAAACCACGTGACATTGTGGAGATTAAATGAATACGTGTTTTTTTTAAATAACGTGGTACTGTAAAGATTAAAAAATTACTGTAAAAATTACAAAAAAGTGGTTAAAAAATTATATAAGAAATCTCTGTTGAAGACTACTAATATCCTAATTTTCTTTATAAAAAAAAATTGGTATAATGGATCCGTGTAGCATATGTGAAGTGGATTTGGAATGAATGTGGTTGGCAAGGAAACCCTAAACGTACTCATCATAAGCATGCACAGTGGAAAAATAATAAGGTCAACCACTTAGGTCTACTTGAATTACTTTAAATACATAAACCCTAATATTTAAAACATCATTAATTTGTATAGCTAAAAGCTTGAAAATGAAAATATGAGGAATTTAAGTTTGACTAAGATTAATATTTTGGATTATAGATGGAATTAAATAAAAAAGATTGGTGACTAGTTAGATTTGCTAAGATGATTTGATATGTACCAACAAATCTACTCGTCTGGAAGAACTCAACACAATTTTTTTTTTCTCGAGAAATGAAGAAAATTTTCTCGGAAAAAGCAGAAGGTGGTGAGGTTGAGTAGTAAAAGCAAAAGGGTTGAGAAAATGGTAAAGATAATTGAGTTGAGTGGCATGAGCATTAGTTCCATGAAAAGAGGTCTTTGTTTGCACTCGTCAAGTGATACATCACCAACCTCACATGACTTGTTTTCATTACGTTAATCTAGCCAACAGTTTCGGAATTCAAAAGTGTTTTAATTTCTAAGGAATTAGGTTTTTTGTTTATTTTATTAACTCACTCATTTTGAATCAGGCATTAGGCAATTCTGCAATAAAAAACCTTTAGCTGTTTTGACTATTCCAAAATCTTGTTATTCCAAAACAATACAAAGTTTGGTCAAATAAAATACTTAACATGGTAAAAACTTGCTTATGATAAGAGTTACAAGATTTTATGAGAAATTTTATTAAGTTTTCCTTTCGTTGGACATGTGATTGAGTATCATAGAGTGTTTGTATAGGAAGTTTTAAAGAAGTAATTTCATTTTTATGTTCCAAATGTTGAGATAAGAAACAAAAGTGCTTCAACTTCTAATTAACCTACACATATATCTTCTTATATAAACAAATTTTCACATAAATAACAAATAAAGGTAAGCTAAAATAAAGATAACAATTTAAAAATCAAATTATAAATGAATCCTATGTGTACCACTGTAAACAATTTCACAATCCAAATTCTCTTTCACTCCATTATATTTAAAATTATATTTAATAAAAAATATTAATTAACAATTTTTAAGACTCATATTAAATATGTCCTATAACATATTTCTCTCTAACTCAATTAAAAAATTTGATCTATAGTCAAATCATAAAATTAAAGAAGTTAATTGTAACGGTATATATATAAATATAAATGTTTCTTGTGTAAAAGAATTATTTTTAAATTTTCACCACCTAACATTTTAATCTACATGTTTTGAACCACTAAGAAAATAAGATCTCTATAGTACTATAGATTCATTTGTTTAATACTTATAACTACAATATAAGGTGAATATATCTTCATAGATATTTGACTCAACCAATTTTCTACATACTCTACATTAATTTAATCCAATTTGTAATATAAACTTCATATTTATATAAATTCACATAAAACTTTCAATTCCATCTTATCATAAGATAAAATCAATTCTTCATTCTATAATACTCAAAGAAAGAATGTTGAAAAAAGTAGATGCAAAATACATAAATAAATTATGTTTCATATCACTTAACTTTTACTTGAGTAAAAGTTATTTCACAGAAAGAATTTTTAACCTATTGAACAAATTTAAGTAGGTAAATTGCATATTTGTTCTTGGATTGATATTCATTAATTGAAATTAACCGCAATAAAGTGAAATTAATGGATTAAAAGACATATATTTAAGGAAATATCTAGTATTACTCAAATTGAATATAATTCCTAACACACATCCATTGAATGACTAATTCTAACTTCCACAAGTCTCACACATAATAACTCAATTCAAAATCAAAATATTCATTTAAAACCTAACATGCAAGTTGTAAAAGTAATGACAATGCATTTTTCCTCCAATCAATTTAGTTATCTCTAACATATCATCAATTGTCATATCAATAAAAGTGCCAAATCAGATTTGAAGTTAAAATAACTCTCCTTGCCAACAAGTACATAATACATAAATACAATATATTGCACAATTACATGTTTCAACTATTTCAACCAAAATGATGATTCAAAACAATGAGATTCAATCATCAATCCAAACATAATTTGATTCAATACAACTAAATCTAATTGTCCTACCAAGTTTCAAATGTATAAAAAAATATTACATAGATAACATATAACAACATAAATCAATTTGACCATTCCCACTATATTTCTAGTTTCAAGAACAATTTCCACTATATTTCTAGTTTCAAGAACAATTTCTAAAAGTAACTTATTTTTTATAATCCCAATTTACCTTCATTCAAAATACAAACTTTAATTCTCCTATCAAAAATTAAACCTCAACATAGTATTTAACTCTCATCCCACATGCAATTATATCAATTGAGACTTAATATAATTATAAAATGTTTACAATTTTCCTTCAAGCATAACATTTAAATTTCAACTCATTCATATAGGAAATTCTTTAATTCAATAATCACAAATCCAATCTTGTCTTGATATCCACTAATTATTCACTTCTTAAAAAGATCCAAAGTACAAGGATATTTTCTCTTACATTAATTCTTGTGTTCTCCAAAAAAATTGCACCAAAAACTTAGAAAAAGTTAAATCCTAGCTTGTTCTTAGGATGTCAGATTCATCAACAAAACTTATTATCATGAAACTAGTCTACTAGATATTCATCTATATTCAAATGTCATCTCACATGTGATAGCAAAATCCTCACATGCAACTAACACAAGAAAAATGAGATTTAAAGGAAGAGAAACATTTACTTTCATTAAAACTTTTATCAATCATAATTGATTTTCAATTCATCATGGACTCACTAGCACTTTCTTGTCATAAAAATATGTAAATCAACTCCAAAATATTAAAAAAATGAAATAAAAGAATGAGAAACATATTTTTTTAAAAAGGAAAATAATATTAGATGGAGCTTACACTAATTATTACAAATTAATGTAAGAAAATTATATAAATAAAATGTTGTAAAATAATTTGATTAAATCAAACAATAAATTAACTCAAAAGAGTTTATTAATTATTTCAAGAGAAAAAATAATCAATTTATTACAATAAATATATCAGAATTATTGTAATTATATATTTATATATTACACAATTTTTGTAAAATGATAAACTTTCAATACTTAATAAATAAGTAAAGTAAAACCTAAATAAATCAATTTAACTGATTAATTAAAATTAACTATTTAGTTTTCACAAAATACGTTGAAATTGAAGTTATTATCTATATAAATATATTATAAATTATATGATTAATTTATATAACCGATTTAAATTTTGTGTAAATCTAAAGACTTAAACTTAATTTTCCTATCCACACACACAAATCATACACTCGTAATATATATATATATATATATATATATATACTACATGATAAAGTTAGTGAAGGCTTTCCACACCAAAAAAGTTAATCTAATAATAAACCGTTAATATATTTTATTTTTTATTAGTATAAAGTTATTTGTATAATAAATATGAAGTGCATGTTAAGGTCCTACCTAACAACTCATTCTATAAGAAATTTGATCCTTGAATTAATAAATTATTCCTAAGTATGAATTCTATTGTCAAGTAACGATCATTACTAAGAAGAACAACTACCTACCTTAGTTTTTTTAAAGCACCTTTTTAGTTTGAACATGAGATACTTGCAGGAAGAGAAAGTATCTTCTATAGCAATCAAGGTGTGTAACTATGAGATGTATTATATATATAATTAATATACTTTATGCTATATTATTTTCTACGCTTTCTATAGAAAAATAATGACCTAATGAATGACTTTAGAATATGATTTAGCAAGAGTATAAATGAAGAAAAGGTTATTCATGAGACTATTTCTGTGAATAAGTTGTTGGAGAGAAGCTTTACTTCAAAATAAAAATATCAACACAAGCTTTACTTCAAAATAAAATATGCTCAAGAATTTATTTTTTATTTTTTATTTTTCAATCTCAATTTTTCTATTTTAAACATCATGAATACTTTTAACTTTTTATATAGGTTATTATGCAGCACAATGATTTCTTTTTCTTTCAGAATGACATTGTTTCATGTTTTATTTTCCCTTCTACTATAACTTGTCAGTTATTTACTTAAAATTTTTTCATATATGGGATTTAAGAAAAAAAATATTTACATAAAAATAAGACGATTTATTGTGCACATTTAGAATTCAATATTTAGGAAGTTAAATTCTAGCGATAAATATTATTACATGTTTGAGTATCAGTGTAAATTCAATTTCTGAGGAATGGAATTTTGGACTAGTTTATTTTTTCTTGAAAAGGATGGAGAAAGAAAAATTTAAACAAGAATAAAAATATAATACAAAGTGCTAACATAATTTAAATCATAGATTCGTAAATGATAAAATAAACATCATAATAAAATTGTTTAAATTAAATAAATATTAATTTGAGTTATGTAAGCAAATAGAGTATATAAATTGCTGTTATTATAATTATTTTATTAATATTATGTATGATGATAATTAATTTTTTAAATTATGATAAAAATTCTTAAAAAATAATGATGATAAATGTAATGTCCCAAAATATTAAACTTTTGGAGCATATATATATATATATATAGCACTATAAAGGAGATAAGATAAAAAAATATCTGTATACAGTCATCCAACTTTTTACTCCAAAATAGACTAAGTTTATCTAAATACTGATCCCAAAAGTATACTAAGGTCTATACTATAACAAAGTGACCTTAACTACGTGACAGCAGCTCACTTAGGTTCTCCACCTAACCTGTCATCTGCTCCTGTGATAATCTACGATCATAGCAGAATCCAATAAACAACACATACAAGTAAGGGTGAGCTACATCTTGACAAAAGATATATTATCAACATTTAATCATTTACAATATAAATAATCATCACCTTGCCTTAAGCTGAACATACACAATCACAATCACACATAAAACAGACGACTCCCAAGAGACAGAATGAGATTCAGACAAGTGGGACTACCACTTGATGAGGGAAAAGGGCCCCAGACCTAGAATGATCTCATGAAATAAACCTCTCATCAGGGTGACAACATACACAGGCATTGCACTCCGGCCGAAACCTACTATCAACCCTGTGTAGTGCCTCCATCAACTTCTCACCATTGATGGCTTTGTTTATGTGACTCAGACCATCTTAGAAGTTTGGATGCCCCATTTACGCCTATCCTTAATCCCATACACATTAATCTACACACAACATGCATGAAATAATAATTTCTCATATTCTTAGATTTCACCATTTTCCATTTGTGGGTCTTACAGCCTTTACTCACTCATCATTAGGCCTTACTACCCAACATCATTCACATAGTCTCATAGCATCTTAACATCATTCCATACATCCAAATACTCTAAAATACAATATATAACCATGGTAGTATTTGTATACCACACAACAGTTCAAGTCAACATAATGTCATACACCAATACATTCAATACAACACAACATCATAATTCATCAATTGATTCTCATATAGCATATACACAAAACCATCACACTGGTTTAACCAAAATCAGTTCAAGTTCAGAAAAAGTTCTCCACTCATAACCTCTAAATCAAACCTATAGAAAATCCAAACAAGTTCAAGTGAAGTTCCCCTTACCTGGAATTGAGCTAATCCAAAGCTCAATAGTTGCTCTTCCTCACCCGGGCAACAAAGTACACTTTGAGATGCTCCTTTAGCACTTACAATGCACCTATTTGCAAATTGAATCCAGAAAAGTACTCTTAGACTATAGGAAAGCACAAACGTCGAATGAGAGGTTCTAAATTTTCCCCTAGCTATAAAAGCCCCAAAAATCCCCAAATGACCTACGAAAACCCTAAAAATGCAAAAAGTACCTAATCAGAGATTCCAATCAGTCCAAACTCTTCTACTCGCCGAGGGAAAGGCAATGGTGGTCTCAGTTTTTCAAGAGGGTGGCCGAAGGTGGAGGAATCCTAGAGAGAAGGGAAAGAGAGTGAGAGCTCCAACAATGGAGAAAACGTAAGAGAGAGAAAGCTGAGAGTGATGAGGAGAGAGAAAGTCCTTTTTCTTTTTGTTTTCTGATCCTTACAATACTCCCTAACAATTTAAAAATTTTTGTCCTCGAAAATTGTACATACCAGTAAAATTCGAGGGTATGACTCTCTCATACTGTCTTCCAATTCCCATGTGGTATCACCGGTCTTTGTGTCCCACAACACTTTGACCATCCCAATGGTCTTGCCTCTAAGTTGCCTTGTTTGAGTATCCACAATTCTTACCAGACCAACAACAAAAGAGAGATCATCCTTGACTTGAATCTCATCCACCTCCAAAATATGACTCTGATCAGGGACATTCTTCTTTAGTTGGGAGACATGAAAAACACAGTGCAATCTGGAGAGAGGAGGTGGCAAGGCTATCTCATAGGCATCCTTATGAGAATTTGGAATGGACCAATAAACTTAGGAGTTAGCTTCTTGGATCGAATGACCCTTCCAACTCCAGTCATGGGTGAGATTCTAAAAAAGACATGGTCACCTGCCTCAAATCCCAAGGGCTTCCTCCTCTTATCAGCATAGGATTTCTGGCGACTCTGAGAAGCCTTCAACCTCATCTGAATCATCTTTACCTTCTCAGTCGTTTGTTGAATCAACTCCGGTCCCACAATAAATCTCTCACCTTCTTGGTAACAACAAAGTGGGGTTCTGCACTTCCTACCGTACAACGCTTCATAAGGAGCCATGCCTATACTTGAGTGGTAACTGTTGTTGTAGGTGAACTCCACCAAAGGCAACATCTCATCCCAGGAATCCAGATGATCCAATATACAAGCTCTAAGAAGATCCTCCAAGGTCTGAATAGTCCGCTCAGACTGCCCATCTGTCTGAGGATGGTAGGCAGAACTAAGCCTAAGCTGAGTACCTAAAGCAGTCTGTAGGGTCTGCCAGAAACGTGAGGTGAACCGAGGGTCTCTGTCAGAGATGATGCTAGAAGGAACCCCATGCAGTCTAACTACTTTCTTAATGTAGAGCTGGGCTAGTTTCTCCATTAAGATCCCCAAACTGACTGGCAGAAAATGGACACTCTTAGTCAACCGGTCCACAATCACCCACACCGAGTCATGACCTCTAACCGTCCTAGGCAAGTGGGTAACAAAATCCATAGCTATGCTATCCCACTTCCAAATGGGTATCTTCAACGATTGCAATGGCCCTCCAGGCCTTTGGTGTTCTACCTTAGCCTTTTGGCAAGTTAGGAAACTAGCCACGAATAAAGCTATGTCTTTCTTCATTTCGAGCCACCAAAAAGACTCCTTCAAGTATTGGTACATCTTAGTCATGACAGGGTGTAGACTAAGTGTACTTTTATGACCTTCCTCCAAAACTTCCCTTTTTAGTTCGGTGTCTGCCGGAACACAAACTCTTCCTTTGAATCTTAGCACCTCATCTGGACCCAAGGCAAAATCTCTAGCCTGCTTCGAACCCAACAAGCTCATAATCTTTCTCAGACCGTTATCTGACTTCTGCTTCTCTTTAATCAATCCCAAGAAATCACTAGTGATAGCTAGACTTTTACAACTAATATGATCTGGGGAGATCTCCACACATAGGTTTAGATCTCTAAATTGTTCTACCATCTCCAACTCTTTTAACATCAGAGTAGACATACTGACAACCTTCCTACTCAAGGCATCAATCACTACATTTCCCTTCCCTGGATGGTACATCAGCTGAAAATCATAATCTTTAAGGAATTTCATCCATCTTCTCTGCCTCATATTTAGCTCCTTCTGATCAAACAAGTACTTCAAGTTCTTGTGATCACTGAACACATCAAATTTGGCCCCATACAAATAATGTCTCCAAATTTTTAGAGCAAAAACCACCGCTGCTAGCTCTAAGTCATGAGTGGGATAATTCTTCTCATGATTCCTCAACTGCCTCGAAGCGTAGGCCACCACCTTCTTATCTTGCATCAATACACACCCTAGACCTTGTAATGAGGCATCATTATAAACTTCAAATGGCTTCTTGGTGTCAGGAATTACTAAAACTAGGGAACTGGTCAGTCTCTGCTTCAGTTCCAAGAAACTTTGCTCACACCGGTCTGTCCAAGTAAAGGGTTGGTTCTTCCGGGTTAATTGTGTTACGGGTGCCACAATTTTAGAAAACCCTTCAATGAACCTTCTATAATAACCTGTCAAACCAACAAAACTTCTTACCTCTGACACTGTCTTAGGATGCTCCTACTGTAATACAACTTCAACTTCAGAGGGGTCTACAAATATTCCTGCAGCTGACACTACATGTCCCAAAAATCTTAATTTCTTCATCCAAAACTCACACTTAGACAACATAAAGTTGTTTCTCCCTTAAAATGCCCAACACTATCCTCAAATGCTGCTCATGCTCCTCAAATGTATGGGAGTAGACGAGAATTTCATCAATGAAAACAACCACTAACTTATCCAAAAAGGGACGAAAGATCCTGTTCATATAGTCCATAAAGATGGAAGGTGCATTGGTCACCCCAAATGGCATGACCACATACTCATAGTGGCCATACCTGGACCTGAAAGCTGTTTTCTGAACATCTTCGGCCTTTATCAAAATCTAATGGTACCCAGATCTTAAGTCAATCTTGGAGAAAACGACAACTCCTTGCAATTGATCCATCAAGTCATCAATCCTAGTTAGAGGATACTTATTCTTTATAGTGAGCTTTTTTAACTGTCGGTAATCTATGCACAATCTACTTCCTCCATCTTTCTTTCTCACCAATAACACTGGTGCGCCCCAAGGTGACACACTCGGTTTGATAAACTATTTGTCTAACAAGTCCTGTCCTCTATTTGCTTCTTTAGTTCTACCAATTCTGCAGGGGCCATCTTGTAAGGCGCTATGGACACTAGTCTTGCTCCTGGCACTAGGTCTTTAGAAAACTCAACCTCTCTCTTAGGAGGAGGTAACCCAGGTACTTCATCAGGAAAGACATCCATAAACTCCTTCACCACTGGTATGTCACCATCTGAGCTTTCTTCTGACTGCATATGAGTGAGTATCACAAAACATTGATCCCCACTCAACAACTCTCTCCAGGCTTGATGAGCGGATAGAAATTCTGACACCTTAGGTTCAGAAAATAACACTCTCTTCCGACCACAATCAATTAAAATTCTATTTGAAGACAACCAGTCCATACCTAGAATCACATATAGGTCCTTCAGAGGTAAACAAATCAAGTTCACCTTGAACTTGTACCCCTCTACCACGACAGGACAACCAACACACACTTTAGAAGCAATCACCAAGTTAGAAGAAGCTGGTGTAGACACAACCAAGTCACATTGAAGATCTTGAACTGGAAGCTTTAGTTCTTCCACACAATCATAAGACACAAAAGAGTGTGTTGCTCCAGAGTCAAACAAAACAATCAAATCTCTACCAGTGATAGAACACACACCTTGCACCAAGCTGTCTGACTTTGAAGCTTCTGCTCCACTGACTGCAAAGACCCTCCCAGCAGCCCAGGGTCTTGTGGCTCTGTCCTGCCTGGCCTGTTGTGGCCCTCTGAAGGGAGTCACAGGCATTGCCTCTCTACAATCCTTAGCAAAGTGCCCCTGCTTTTGGCACCTAAAACATCTCCTATGGTCTTGTGTCTGAGGACATTGATGTGTTTGATGAGGTCCCCCACATTTGCCACACCTCACTCCCTGTGTGAAGGATTGGGAAGAACCACCACCTCTCTTCTGGTGGGATCTAGCATAAGGGGATCTGGGCTCCAACCTCTTACCACTGGCTAATGGCCCACCCACTGATGGTTTTGCTAGACTTATGCTACCAGCCACCAGTCTTTTCGCAGTCTTGGCCCTTTCCACCAAAAGAGGAAACTCACTGCAATACATTGGCACCACAATGATCTACTCTTGTCTCAAACCTTCTTCAAATTTGCTACACAATCATGCTTCACGAGTAATATTTGGACAAGTGCTCAAACCTTATAGCATAATCTTGTACTGACATGCTTCACTGCTCCAGCTTATGGAATTCAGCCTCTTTTTGCTATTCTAGCACTCCCAGGAAAGTACTTATCCATGAATCTCTTCCTAAAATTCTCCCAGTTAATGCTTTCATTCCTAGCATCCATCAACTTCTTCGTACCATTCCACCAGAATTCAGCTTCTCCTTCTAGGAGGTAAACAACAAATATTACCTTTTTGTCCTCTGGGCACTCTGTAACCTCAAAAATCTTTTCTATCCTCGTAATCCAGATATTTGCTTCATCTGGATTCACATCCCCTGTAAACTTTGAAGGCCCATGCTTCAGAAAGTCAGACAAGAGAGCCTGCACCTGAGGCTGACTCACAGCCGAAGTTGTGCTGGGGTTTGCTGCTGAGGCAGTGGCTACTGTTGCTGCTGCAGTTGCCTCCCTAAAGGCTTGTAGCTCCTGCATTGCTGCTTGATGTTGCTGGGCCATGGCAGCTCCCTGCTGCTGCATGGTGGTAGTCATAATCTCAATGGCTCTCAACATCTGATTTACGTCTGGTTGAGGCTGAGGAGGTGGAGGTGGTCTAGGCGCCAACCTAAACATAGGAAGAAATGAGGGTTAAGAAAATAACTATCTAGACTTAAACTAACTAGATCTTAAATAACACAAAATTTTAATGCACAACTAGCATGCTAAACCCATTCCCTAAAGGTATCCTAGGGATCAACTGCTCTGACACCATAAATGTAACATCCCAAAGTATTAAACTTTTGGATCATGCATTCAGATATATATATAGAGCAGTATAAAGGAGATAAGGTAAAAAAAAATATTTGCATACAGTCATCCAACAGTCTACCAAAATATACTAAGTTCATCTAAATACAGATTCCAAAAAGTATACTAATTAAGGTCTATACTATACAAAAGTGGCCCTAACTACGTGGCAACAGCTCACTTAGGTTCTCCACCTAACATGTCATCTGCTCTCGTGATAACCCACTATCATAGCAGAATCCAACAAACAACACATACAAGCAAGGGTGAGCTACATCTTGACCAAAGATATATTATCAACATTTAATCATTTACAATATAAATAATCATCAACTTGCCTTAAGCTGAAAATACCCAATCACAATCACACATAAAACAGACGACTCCCAGGAGACAGTATGGGATTCAGACCAATGAGACTACCACCTGATGAGGGAAAAGGGCCCCAGGCCTAGAATGATCTCATGAAATAAACCTCTCATCAGGGTGACAACATACACAGGCATTGCACTCCGGCCGAAACCTACTATCAACCCTATGTAGTGCCTCCATCAACTTCTCACCACAGATGGCTTTGTCTATGTGACTCAGACCATCTTAGAAGTTTGGATGCCCCATTTACGTCTATCCTTAATCCCGTACACATTAATCTACACACAATATGCATGAAATAATAATTTCTCACATTCTTAGATTTCACCATTTTCCATTTGTGGGTCTTACAGCCTTTACTGCCCAACATCATTCACATAGTCTCATGGCATCTTAACATCATTCCATACATCCAAATAGTCCAAAATACAATATATAACCATGATAGTATATGTATACTACACAACAGTTCAAGTCAGCATAATGTCATACACCAATACATTCAATACAACACAACATCATAATTCATCAATTGATTCTCATACAGCATATACACAAAACCATCACACGGGTTCAACCAAAATCAGTTCCAGTTCAGAAAAATTTCTCCACTCATAAACTCTCAATCAAACCTATAGAAAATCTAAACAGGTTCAAGTGAAGTTCCCCTTACCTGGAATTGAGCTAATCCAAAGTTCAATAGTTGCTCTTCCTCACCCGAGCAACAGAGTACACTTTGAGTTGCTCCTTTAGCACTTACAAGGCACCTAATTGCAAATTGAATCCAGAAAAGTACTCTTAGACTAGAGGAAAGCACAAACGTCGAATGAGAGGTTCTAATTTTGCCCCTAGCTATAAAAGCCCCAAAAATCCCCAAATGACCTACGAAAACCCTAAAAACGCAAAACGTACCTAATCAGAGATTCCAATCGGTCCAAACTCTTCTACTCGCCGAGGGGAAGGCAATGGTGGTCTCAGTTTTTCAAGAGGGTGGCCGAAGGTGGAGGAATCCTAGAGAGAAGGGAGAGGAAGTGAGAGCTCCAACAATGGAGGAAACGTAAGAGAAAGAGAAAGCTTAGCTGAGAGTGATGAGGAGAGAGAAAGTCCTTTCTCTTTTTGTTTTCTTATCCTTACAATAAATAATTTGAAATAATTATTTTATATCATAAATAAATTTGGTGATAGAGAATATGATCAATAATAAATATAGTGAAAAAAATTAAAGTTTAAAATTGTAAAAATAATAAATTTGAAATTTATCATGTAGTTATTTAACATAAAATTTGTTTTATATATTTATTAAAATAGTAATTTTATATAATAATATTTGGTAATTGGTCCATGTAAAGATGAATACTGATGATGTGGATAAAAAGATAACTTTTTTTTGTTTAATTGAGTGGTAGATGATTTGTGTAAATTGCTAAAGTAACAAGATAGATAAGATCTACTTAATGGAGGTACTAGAGTATATGAATGATAAATTATGAACTATTATGAAAGCATGGATGATGGTGAGATTTCTAACATGTGCTTAATCACTCTGTATTTGAGAAAAACAAAGCATGAATAAGTGTGTAATGGTACAATAATGTGTCTTGAAGAATAATAATGTATAGAGAATTGGTAAAGTGTGTGGTAGTTTGTTTATTAGTGTGCCTTGGAGAAAAAGCAAAGTATTGACTAATCATGTTTATGTGCCAATGTGCATGAGTTTTGGATGACACTAATATTGAACTACCTCAAGTATCCATTGTTAATTAATTAGACATATCTCTCATCTAAAGGTTTCCTCATTTCAACACGTATTTCTATTGATATTGACAACTTATACTAAGTGAAATGTACTGAGGTAATCCAACTAGGATAGAAATCACTTGTCTCTTTTCTTGTCCAACCAATCAATTTTTGACACATAATTAAAATATACATGTAAGCATTCTACTTTCATATAATTTTTCTCATTTTACCCACTTGCATTAATGTTATCTATCTAACTTTTAATATTTTTTATCTTATTTTATACTCCCTCTGTTTGAAATTATAGGGGACAAATTCTCACAGAACAGAAAAGTAATTAATTTGTTTAATTTTTTATAAATTTTCCATCTTTACCCTTATTAATTACTAGTAACTAAATTAATTGAAATTAAATCAGAAGTTTTTATAAAATGAATTAATTTTTTTAATGAAACTGTATATTAATTGAGATTGGAATTTCAATAGTTTTAAATTCATTTCAGAATTATTTTTAAATAACTTAAAATCAAAACTACTAATTTTTTTAATTAAATATTTTAATCAAAATTTTTAATTCTCACGAAACTGCAAATAATTATACTATAATTTTATTTTAAAATTTCAATCAAAATCTTTTATTCCCACCAAATTGTAAATGACTATGCTCAAAATTTATTTTAAAATTTCACTCAAAATTTTCAATTCCCACCAAAATGCAAATAGAAATATTGAATTAAAATTATATAAGTACTGCAACCTCAATCTGTATTACAACTTGAAAATGTCATTTGGTAAAAGTTAAATTAGTACTCCTCAAGATGATATATGATATTAGTAGATGATAATGAAATAAGAAGAGTCAGATCAATAAAAGATAATTAATTCTTAGTTCCTTATTTTAATTTTTCTTTCTACTATTTAATATTAGCACATATAATCATGTTATTAATAGGGGTATACAAGAAAAAAAAAAGAAAAAAAAATTATGGGAATTCTAAAACGCCTTATACTATGAAACAACTTTTCTTTCAAAAGTCCGCCTTATAATGTGGAACGGATGAAGTATAAAGCATAACAATATCAATATTTTTGTTTCAAATATTTCATCTTAGTATATTTCCTTCTTTCTAATAAAATATTCCAAATTTAAAAGGTATCTTATAATCATTCCTCTTTCATCTTGTTACTTTTAACATGATTTATACATTCATTGTTCTAATTAATTGTAAAGTTAATCAATTTCGTAAATACTAAAACATAAGTATGACACATTAATATAAAAATTTAATAAAATCATTCTATAATAAATATTATTATGTAACTTTTAATATAATAACAATAAATTAAACAAAATAAAATATTTTAAAATATTTTATCTACCACCAAAATATATATTATTTTTCTAATATATATAAACATATTTTAAATGAATATATATATAACCATATATAATACGATATTTTTATTTTATATTTTAAATATAAAGACAACTTTCTTATTATATGAAAAAAATGTAGATACATGTGTGTTTCTAATTGTGTATACTTGAAAAGGTAGTTTTCTATTTCAAATGAAAGTTATCATGATAGATCTTTCTCTTTTAAAGAGTATGTATGTAAAAAATAAAAAAAATAAAAATTTATACAAATTAAAAAATAGAAACATAAAAAATATAATAAGATAAAAATGAGATAAAAATACAAAAACAATAACAAAGCTGGTGTGGTGTATTTTAGTGTTTGACAATTTATTATATTAAGAAGAAAAAATCATCTCATTTAATTATTTTTTATTTAATTAATTTTTTATCTCATTATAATATATATCAATAATGAAATAATTTTTCAAATCAATAACTGTAAATTTTAATTTTAGTTGTGAGTGATTAATTTTTAATTCTTATAATTGACAAGAGTTTTTAATTGTGAGTTAATCATTTTTAATTTTAATTAAAAGAATATTAATAAGTAAAAATATTTGAATTTAAAGAGTTAAAATTATTTAGAATAAAAGTAAGTATATTTTAATTGTGTGTCAACAATCTATTGGTGGGAAGTAAAAGTTATAAATATACTCCCTTAAATACAAGTGGATAAAATAGAAAAAATTACATAAAAATGAAATGCTAACATGTATATTTTAACTTTGTGTCAAAAATTGATTGGTGAGACAAGAAAGGAGATAGAAAGTTAAGCCATGTGATTTCTATCCAACCCAACTACCCCAACTTAGACACCTCTTATCCAAAGTTCCCTTCGGTCAAGTCTTCCCAATTACGTCAGAACTCATGTTTATGGGTAAGTATGTATAGGTTGTTGATTCAAAAAATAAGATAAATGTTTTTTTTTAGTATTGTAAAAATAAACCAATTATTTCTTGTTTTAATACATTATATACTTTGTTTGGATACAAGAGTAGAAAAGAGAAATTTCTTAAATATTTTATTATTTTAGAAAAAAAATTATTTTTCTTATGTTCTTAAATGTTAAACCTACCATAAATACTTGTAATAAAGTATTTCATACTTAAAAACAATTCAAAAAAGAGAAAAAATAGATAAAATATTTAATAAGAAAAATTTTATTTATCAAAATAAATAATTTTCTCAATTTCCTTTTCTCCTTGAATACAAAATATAGAATGTTATGAGTTGAATATTTAAATATAATGTTCTATATTTCGTCTATCTCATCCAATTCTTAACTTTTTTAAAGTTAGTCTGTTATTTTTATTAATTTTTATTTTTTTTATTATTATATAATATTGTGTGTTAAATATTATTAGATAATTAAATATTTTTATATGTTATTTTATTAATATTATATATTTATAAGTAGAAATTTAAATTTTATTTTATAATTTATTTTAATATTTTTATAATATATATATTTATTTATAATAAATAATAAATAATTAGTTTTTATATTTTTTTTATATTTAAATTTGCATTAGTTTTTTATTTTTATAAAATATTTAAATTTAAAATTAAAAATTATAAAAAGATGATTTTAGAATTTATGACTTGTAATTATAAAGAAATGGAACAAATCTTTTAACCCACAAAATTTATAGTCCTAAAATATAGGATGGATTACCCATTATCTCTAATATAATAACAAAAATGAATGTTTATATTATATTTGTAGCTTTTTTATTCTTTTATTCATTGAAAACTCATCTTTACTGAAACATAAAACTCACATCTAACTTTATTTTTAGTTAATAAACTTTAGGTTTAAATTTAACAACAATTTTGAAAAAATTAAAAGTATTTCTCAAGAAAAAAACTAAAGACTTATAATTTTGATCTGTATTTTAAAAAAATTTAATTTTATTCTTTTTTCTTTACAATTTTAGTCTCTAATTTTTAATTATTCGTAATTTTATTTTTTGAATTTTATTCTTAATTAATAATTATTCACAATCCTATTCACCTTTTAGTTTAATTATATATATATATATATATATATAGATATATAGATTGTTTTATAAATAATAATAACTGAGATATTAGTCGAGTATTAGTTGTATAAACTTATTATAAATGTAATTTTTCATGACTTAACATATTTTTTAAACTGAAAATTAAACAAAATTTTGGATAATTAAAAAAAGTAAGTAATTAAATTTGTTTAAAAAATCAGAAGTAAAATTATAAATAATTAGAAATTAAGAAATTGAATTAGAGTAGACAAAATTAAGGAGAAAAATATTTTTTTTTGTAAAATACAGACTACAAAATTACAATTGAGTTAAAACTAAATTAACACATGTTTGGTATAACTACACTTTTAGTTTTTGTACTATAATTAATTCATGCGTAATTTTATCTTCTCAATCATCTTTTCATTTACATTTGTTTCTCAACTTTTATTTTTCTGCATAACACAGATTCTCTTTTTTTTATTTCTTAAATAAAAAATATTTGTTTCAAAAAATAAAAAGCGAATTCCTTTTGAGACGGAGAGATCATTGAGCTGGTTCAATCTCTTCCAAAACAGCTTCTTCTTACAACTTTTTAATTCACTATATTAAACTTGACCTTATCTACAACATCAATTATTAAATTTTTCTTCTTATATTTCTTCCATTTTAAATTACAAGATATATTTTAAAAAAAAAATTTATTTTATAATATAAGACGTTTTAGAATTTCAATAATTTTTTTTTCTTTATATACCCATATTAATCATATTATGTATTTGTATTAATTAGTAGAAAGATAAATTAAATATTAAAAATCAAGAATTAATTCTCTCTTATTAGTCTCTTTATTTTCTACTATTATATACTAATATTATGTTTTAATTTTTCATTGAAGTTGTAACAACTAGTTTAATTTTAATTCAGTATTTCTATTTGTAATTTGATGGAAATTAAAAATTTTGATTGAAATTTTAAAATAAAATTTAAGTATAGTTATTTACAATTTAGTGGAAATTAAAAATTTTGATTGAAATTTTAAAATAAAATTTGAGTATAGTCATTTGCAATTCGATAAAAATTTAAATTTTTGATGAAAATATTTATTTAAAACAATTAGTAGTTTTAATTTTAATTTATTTAGAAATAATTCTGAAATGAACTTAAAACTATTAAAATTTTAATCTCAATCAATTTACAGTTTTATTAAAAAATTAATTTACTTGTAAAGATTTTATATTAAATTTCAATTAATTCATTTAATAATAATTAATAAATATAACAATAAAAAATTTAAATAAATTAAATAAATTAATTATTTTTCTTAATCTTTAAAAATTTGTAAATATATCTTATAATGTGAAATGAATAGAGCATTAGATATACTCTAATAACACAATTATAAAATCGTCCCCGATATTAATGATACCGTCTTCCCACGTTGGCTTACATAACTGAAACTTTTTTAAAAACTTAAACAAATTTAAATATGTACAACCTGTTCTATATTAAAGTAACTTATTTATAACATAAATATTTGGATATAATTTAGTGTAAGAAATTTTAAAAAAAAATTTGAAAAATAATATCTAATTTAAAATTTGAATAAATTAAATTATAAATATTCAAATTTTATTTTTGAAAATTTAAATTTAAATTTAAACAGTGCAATGCAATTATTTAGATATACATCGATAAATACTAAAATTAATTTTTTCATTATTAAATTACACATTATAGGGATCCTGACGGGTTGGAAAAAATAAAACAAAATAGAGTCGCTACCAATATTTATTAGGAAAAATATTGGAAAAAATCATTAAAAAAATATTGGTCTACGAAATTAGATTTTCAAGTTCCAAAGTCAATTAGGTGTAGGGAAGGTATTAGCACCCTAAAACGTCCATCATAAAGATGGTTACCCATAATTAATTAAGCATATTATCTATAATTTTTTTAAAATATTTATCTCACCCTAAAAATAAAAAAAAACTTTAATTTAAACAAAGGTTAATTAATAGTTTATCATTTTAAAAAAATTATAATTGTTATTATTATTATTATATCAAATATGATATAAAAAATATTATTATTTTATATATTTAACTCGATAGAAGTTGACTCCTCCATGTGCAATGGAGAATCAAAGTTAAGTAGTTCTTCAATAAAAAAGAAAAGTGATGTTTTAAAATTTTTATTATTTTTATAGATCCTGAGATATTTGAATTGTCACAACTCATATATATCCAGAAGAATTGGCAGAGAGGTGTACACCTAAACCAATCTATTGAAATATTTTTTATTTTATTATTTTTATTATTATAAAAAAATTGATTGAGAGAAAGACTTTTGGATTACATATTGTAACAACATGTACCTTGAGTCTTAGAATTAAAAGGATGTGGGATCCAATTAACTCATTCTTTATCTTTTATATATTTAAAAAATTATCAAATATTTTATTTAAATTTTAAATTAAAATAAAACTAAAACTACATTTTTTATTTCTAAATAAGAATTCAATCAATTAATTATTTTTTTCCATATTTATACTTATATAAAAGATTTTTTTTTATATATTAAAAAAAGGAGTAGGACTTTAAAATCTTGTATTTTAAATCCTAAAATTAAAAGGATGTCACATCCAATTAATTTTTCTATTTTAAGATTTTATGTTTAGAAAAAATATTTTAAATAGTAAGTTTTCACATTTTGACCCTTTTAAAATTAAAAGAAAATTCTATATATAATTTAATTTTATCTACTAAGTTATCTAATTATTGTTATCTAGTTATAAAACTATTAATTTTATTATTATTATTTCTAAGATGCTTTGAAAAGAAATAGGTATAAAAAAAGATACTAAAACATGCAACAATGTTAGGTTCAACTATTTTATGGCAGCAAAATGAAAGAAAAAAAGATTAGGAGTGTTATATACATAAAAAAATGGGGTTGAGAAGGAAAAAGAAAAATTGGATAGACTCAGTTCCTTTAAACTTCCTCATTTAAATAAAAGCTTTTAAACCTTACTTCTCTTGTTAAGTTTAGAGTGACACACTTAAGAAGGGCTCATGGGAAAAGTTTGGTTGCAAAGGTGGAGGTGGGTTCATAGAGAGACATCTTTCATGCCAGAAACACAAGGTTTAAACAGTAACAGTTAGAGAAGCCAAAGGATTTGTGCCAGCCTAAAAAAAACTTAAAACATGCAAAAAAGGAAGATGTTTTCTAAAGATGCTTTTGCAATGTGGTTATGGTTCAATGATACAGAAGTAACAGAGTAATTAAAAATTTTCCTAGACCCATGATACAGAAAATTGTCTATGGTGAAGACCTACCATATAGATTTAACAAACATGCAATGATAGAAAAGAAATGCCAAGATTGAATCTTTTATTCATGAAAATGGAAGGTAGTGGAAAGTGAGAAAACAACTTTTATGATGACAGATTAGAACAAACATGACTCATGACAATCAACAAGAAGAGAACATAGAAGCTAAAGATTTATACAAAAAAAAACAAGTTACCTAGTTGTAGTATCTGATTTTGTTTCCTCTTGTCTTTGCTACTATTGATACTTCTTCCAATTCTTTCTCTCCTCTTTTGTTTTGTTAAATTTTCCAGTTCCTTATTCACTTTATGTAAACCTATGTATAGGCAAAAAAGTGCTTTGGTTGCTTGAGAGAGTGAAAAAATATTTAAGTTGAACTTGAATGACATCAGTCTATCAGCCTTGATTGACAAATTTGAAAGACAGAGAATGGTCATTGAGAGTGGCACAAAGAAAATTTGATGTTATCAGCTTTGATTAAGGAAATTAGAAGACAGAGAGTGGTCATTAAGAGTGACAAGAAATTTGATGTTATCAATTTTGATTGAGGAGATTTGAAGAAAGAGAACATTAAAAGTGTCACAGAGGAGGTTTGATTTATCAGTTTTGATTGAGGAAATTAGAAGAAAGAGAATGGGCATTGTGAGTGACACACGAGATATTTGATGTTATCAGCTTTGATTCAAGAAATTGAATTGTTGGAGAAGTTTGCAGTGGTGGATGCTTAGAAATGAATAACATGACTGTGGGTACTGGAATATTTGGTACAAAAATATGCACATGGAAGAGAGAGATTGAATTTTCTATTTCTTCTTTTCAATTTCTTAATATTTTTCTTTTTCTTTTTTTAAAAAGAGAAGAAATAAATGGGCCAACCAAGATAATTACTATATTTTTTTTAAAAGTTTATCTAAAAAAAATTAAAATTTCTTAAAACTTAAATTGTTGAAAAAAATACATTTAAAATTATAAAAAATAATAATTATATATAGAGAGGACAAAATTAGATGTTTCTAACGCACATGCAACTTTTTATCAAATCTATTACCAATAACTATTTTTACAATTTTAAATATTCAAATTTATTATTTAAATATTACCTAAGTTAAATTTATAAAACATAATATATATTTACTTTATTATTATTAAATTACATATTAAAAGATAAATAAAAAATATATTATAGTATAGGGACCTCGTAACTTATTTTTATTAAATCTATTACTAGCAATTATTTTTACAATTTTAAATATTTAAATATATTATTTAAAAATATCAATTAAATTAAAGTTATAAAAAATAATATATATTTTAGTTACATATCTATTTTCAATATTTTTAACATTTATGTATTTTGTGATTCAGTATGTATTTCTGGATAGTAGAATATGACATATTGAATAAACGTCAGTATGCATAATGAAAAAAAAATTAAAACTATATTTTATATTAAATAAAATTGAATGACATCTTCAAAAGATAGTAGATAATATTTCATATCTATGTAAGTTAAAATATTTATAAGTTAGTATTAAAACTTCCATCTTTTATATATTCATCTAAATATTTGTATAGGTATTTTAATTATTAGTATAATATTTTTAAATGTAAACTATTTTAAATTTAGATGTTCTTATTTAAATTATAAAATAAAATCATATTTTAAATATCCAATACAAAAAAGAAAACATTGTTTATAGCAAACCATAATACACTTATATTCTATATTTATATTGTTAAATATAATCATAATTATTTTTTGAAAACAACACACCTACTTAAATAATAATTTTTAATTTTATTTAATTATTTCTTTTACGTAATGTAAAATTAGTATTCAAATTTTTTTTAATGAAATTATTAATAAAATAATAAAAGCGAGCGTGAGTACGCTATTCTTTTACATACAAAATATTCTTATTTAAATAATCAAATAAAAGGTACTTTTAAAAATAGAAGTTAGTTAAAAATAATATACTTATATTCTATATATATAATATAAAACATAGTTAAATTTATTTTTAAAGACAATGTAAATTTAAATATTTTTTTTTCAATTTTTATTAAATTCTTTATCGTATAAATATACCACCTATTAAAATATAATAATAAATTAAAAAATATTTCAAATAAATTTTAACAAATAAAAAAAAAGAAAATTACATCTTTATGAACTATGAGTAATGTAAACAATTTGAAGGTTGTTGTAACATCTCAAAATATTAAACTTTTGGATTATATATTCATATATATATATATATATATGCGTATATATTATATGTAACTATCTATCAAAATAGAGTTCATCTAAATACAGATCCAAAAAGTATACTAATTAAGGTTTACACTATACAAAAATGGCCCTAATTACGTGACAACAGTTCATTTAGGTTATCCACTTAACCTGTCATATGCTTCTGTGATAACCCACGATCATAGCAGAATCCAATAAACAACACGTACAAGCAAGGGGGGTGAATTACATCTTGACAAAAGATATATTATCAACATTTAATCATTTACAATATAAACAATCATTAACTTGCCTTAGGCTGAACATACCCAATCACAATCACAAGTAAAACAGATGACTCCCAGGAGACAATATGAGATTCAGGAGACAATATGAGATTCAGACCAGTGGGACTACCACCTGATGAGGGAAAAGGGCCCCAGGCCTAGAATGATCTCATGAAATAAACCTCTCATCAGAGTGACAACATACGCAAGTATTGCACTCCGGTCGAAGCCTACTATCAACCCTGTGTAGTGCCTCCATCAACTTCTTACCACATATGGCTTTGTCTATGTGACTCAAACTATCTTAGAAGTTTGGATGCTCCATTTACGCCTATCCTTAATCTCATACACACTAATCTATATACAACATGCATGAAATAATAATTTCTCATATTCTCATATTTCACCCTTTTCCGTTTGTAGGTCTTACCGTCTTTACTCACTCATCATTAGGCCTTACTGCCCAACATCATTCAGATAGTCTCATAGCATCTTAACATCATTCCATACAAGAAGATAAGGCATCTGAACTGTCATGTACTGATTCTGTTCAGTTGTAATCGATTATAGAGTCCTTGTAATCGATTACAAGACATTTTACACATGGTAATCAATTACAAGGTATTTTACACATGGTAATTGATTACAACTGGTGTTGTAATCGATTACCACATGCAGTGATAGATTATGTTGAACCTGTATCAGACCAGTACCAGTACAAACCACATTCCAATATATCCAAACAGTCGAAAATACAGTATATAACCATGGTATCTATGCACACAACAATTCAAGTCATCGTAATGTCATCCACCAATATATTCAATAGAACACAACATCATAATTCATCAATTGATTCTCATACAACATATACACAAAACCATCAAACAGGTTCAACCAAAACCAGTTTAAGTTCAGAAAAAGTTCTCCACTCATAACCTCTCAATCAAACCTATAGAAAATCCAACCTCTCAATCAAACCTATAGAAAATCCAACCTCTTAATCAAACCTATAGAAAATCCAAACAGGTTCAAGTGAAGTTCCCTTACCTGGAATTGAGCTAATCCAAAGCAGCTCAATAGTTGGTCTTCCTCACCCGGTCAACAAAGTACACTTTGATTTGCTCCTTTAGCACTTACAATGCACCTAATTGCAAATTGAATCCAGAAAAGTATTCTTAGACTAGAGGAAAGCACGAATGTCAAATGAGAGGTTCTAATTTTGGCCCTAGCTATAAAAGCCCTGAAAATCCCCAAATGACCTATGAAAATCCTAAAAACGCAATACGTACCTAATCGGAGATTCCAATCAGTCCAAACTCTTCTACTCACCGAGGGGAATGCAATGGTGGTCTTAGTTCTTCAAAAGGGTGGTCGAAAGTGGAGGAATCCTAGAGAGAAGGGAGAGGGAGTGAGAGCTCCAACAATAGAGGAAAAGTAAGAGAGAGAGAAAGCTGAGAGTGATGAGGAGAGAGAAAGTCCTTTCTCTTTTTCTTTTCTGATCCTTATAGTTGTATTGTTTAATTTAGTCCTTAAATTTGGTGTATAGGTTCTGGATTTTAGAATCCAAAATTATTTAGTTCCAATATTTTTTAATATTTGTGCATTGTGCAACAATCTTAAATGTATTTCTAAATTATGAAATCTATAACAAATTTACAGTTTAAACTTTGATTATGGAATTGTACTAATACACCACCTATTACAACATCATAATAAATTGAAAATATTTCACATAATATGAAATTATTATTTTAAATTAGTTTTTTTTCATCAAATTATTAATAAAAGAATAAATATAACTAAAATATATTTTAATTTAATAAACTAATATAAAAAACAAAACAAAAACTATCCTTGCATAATGTGACACCCTCTATCCCACATCTTATATAATGAGAATAAGAGTATCACATTTATAAGTAACCTCATAATTAATAAAATCTACAATAATAGTGTACATAGGATAAAAGATTTACATTCACTAATAACATTACATTATGTAAGATAAACCAACTAAAGTCTTAATTAAAAATAAATAAACAAAAGTTCTAATTTTCTAGTTCTATCCCGGTGTCACATATCCTATCAGAATAGTCTCACAAACACTACATCAAACTGGAGATCACCTGTAATACAAAAGGAAAAACACGACAAGGAAACGAATAGAGTGAAAAATATCTCACTCAGGTTGATGATGATGATGAATGCATGTGGTGCCAATCACATATCACACTTGACTGCAAAAGCGATACACAATGATCTTGTTGGAATAAATGGCTGAGTTTAAGAGGGGGGGTGAATTAAACTTTCAAAGATTTTCCAAACCCAATGCCCAATTATGAAAAACCAGTTGCGGAATGAAGTTTTAAACCAGTTTTATAGGTTCTTGAAATGCTCTTTATCAATTGATCATATACCCAATTCAATTTCAAGTTAAACTTCAATTACCGAATGTAAAGAGTTTAAGGGAAGAAGAACAACACAACAGATTTATACTGGTTCACCTTTCAACAAAGGCTACATCCAGTTTCCTAATCAAACAAATTCAATCAATTCACTAAAAACCAGTTTTTACATGAACACTACATGCAAAACCGAAACCAGAAAGCTGCACCAAGTCTTGAACCCTACAAGACTTCTAAACACCTGTAAAACCCTATTACAAGATCTCTTAATCACCCTGATTAAGATACAAACACGCAGCTAACAAACACACAAAGAATTGGATTGAATTCACCTGGAAATTCAATGCTGAAACGAAAGCAGAGCACCAGCGAAGAACGAAAAAAGCAGAGCATGCAATTCTTGATTTGATTCGCACTCAAATGAATCTTGATCGTCTTGGAGTGATTCGTAAAATGTTTTAGAGTGTATTAGGAACGTTCTTGCTCAATGGGTCTTTTAGAAAAGGTTTCGTCACTTAGTTCTTTAAGTTTCAAGATATATATAGAAAGCTGTTAAAGCTGATTACGCGAGAAATAGTCGGTTAAAGCGCGTTTTAGTCGGTTGTTTTCATTAAAAACCAATTTTCCAGTGAGCACCTGTTTTCCTGAAACTTGAAACCAGTCAGTTGAAACCTCGCTTTACCTAGCTATTCAGAAAACTGAATTTCCTGAAACAAAGCTACCAGGATTTTAACTGGTTTAAATTTCGAAAACAGTCAGCTGAAATTTTCAAAATACAAAGCTTTGAAAATGAAGAACAGTTTAACTAGTTGAAATCAGATTTTTAACCAGTTAAAAATCAGTTAAACCTTTGAAATCATTTTAAAACCTTTTAAAACATTTCAAAACATTTTAAACTCCAAGACTAAGATCAAGATAGATTGAAATGCATCATACCACACAACCTAAGACTCTCTAATCCTAAGACAAAATCTTCATTCTTCAAGCACCAACATCTTCATCATTAAAGGAGGTTGGAGACATCAAATCCACTTGAAACCAAGTCTTCAAGTCCAACAAACTCCCCCTATTTGATGATGACAACCACTTGATGCATTCATTGTCTTTGAAGAATGTAGGAGTCCTGCACAAAACAAAAAATTCGAAAAATACAGCAGCAGAAATACATATACAGTAACAGCAACATCAGCAGAGAAAAGAAAATAGCAGCAGCAGCAGCAGATTCCAGATTCTCCCCCTTTCACTAGATTCTGATTCTCCCCCTTTCTCTTGTACTTGTGCTTCATGTGCCTTCAAATGCATTCAACAATTTCTCCCCCTTTGGAATCATCAAATAGCACACGAGAAAAGAAATAACATAGCATATGCAGAAAATTTAAAACTGTTCAAGATACATGGGAATTTAACCCAATTAACAACACAAACAAGCAACACAAACTAACGAAATTAAAAGGCACAAGAGATACACGGAAAATAACAATAGCATGAGGGACAACATGCTCGAAACCAACTACAGCAGATTCGAGTGATGACAAAGCGGAACTTCGCAGGCTGATATCGAGTCATTATCTTCTTCACTATCACCACCAGGAGTAGCATAGGAATCCATATTAATCTGCGCAAGTTGGGCATGTAAATCTTCAATACTTTGATCAATGCGCCCAAACCTATTAATGCAGTAGTTGTGATGATATTGTTGATGAGATTGGATGGCATCAAATCTTTGGAACACTGCCTGTTCAAACAATGAAAGTGGAGGTCCACGGTCAACTGGAGGAACATAAGGTACAATATCTCCCATGGAGTATCCTTCGCACCGGCTTCGAATTTCTAGCTTCATCGATTGCGGTTCAGCGACCAGCAGAGCGTTCCAGCAGAATTTTGCCCTTCGTTGACAGTATCTTGTGCAGCAGTCCAAGTTCCATTGCTTTTGCTAAATCCAAACTTAAAGAGAAAGCTATTGTCCAGCTGGTGGGTTCTCCCTATACTGATTTTCTGTTCACCTCTAATGTCCACACCAAAATACTCAAAGAATTTGGAGATAATCACAGCATATGGAAGACGGTAATCTGGCAGCCTTTTGGACTTCATCATGTGATCTTTGATGATATGAATCCAGTTAATCCTTACAGATTTCATTAGACAAAAAAGTAGAAGAAGATCACCTTCATTCATTGTAGCATGATTGCTGCCCCTTGGAGTGATCATCCATGTGATGATAAATGTAAGCACCCTTGCTGTCAATGTAAGTCCACCAACTTGAAATCCACGAACAGAACCTTGAGAATTTCTCAAACACTCTCTGTATGTTTGCACCTTGTTAAAATCTTCCAATGAACCACACAAACCCCTGCTAACCACAATGCCATCAGTTTTGAACCCCCCAATTCTTTTCCAGACAGAATTGTTTATAACCATTTCTGTTCCTTTCACTTTGGAAGTTAAAACAGATCCATCATGTTTGAGATTTGTGTAGAATACTTTCACCAAATCTGGGTATATGAACCCATTTAATTCCAGAAATTTCTGCAGATCCTGATGTTGAATCATAGCTATAATATCAGTCAGTCCTTCATCTTCCAGCCACTGAGAACTAAGCACTTTGGGTGAGTTTACAGCCTTCCTACTGATATGAGATTGAAACTTCTCAATCCTCTCTTCATCACCTTCAAACCAAGCTTCTATAGACCCATGTCTATAAGTATGAGTTGCTGGAATTTCTGGTTCCTTACCTTTGGATGACCCAGCCTTTTTTGATCTCTTCCTTGGGTTGCTAGAGGAGGCCATTGCAGAAAAAGAAATGCACAGAAACATAGTATATGCAGAGTTTTTGCGCGAGTAAAGTGAATGCTAAAGTAACAATGCTACCCACATGTATTTAACATTGCAGATTTTCAATTTATTAAGAAATTAGTGCTTTGCTCAGTCAAAGAAGGAATCAATTGCATTCAGTTGGAATATATTGGACAGAGATATGCAGCAGGCACAGTTTTGACCAGAGAATTCAGTTAGTTCAATGCAACACGTATTTGGAGAGAGAAACCAGTTAAAAAGTAAAGCAAAGGCACTACAAGACAAAACAGCAGTCAAGATTCTTTGAATCAGCTTTATCTATCATGTTTAAATGCTCAATTCTCATTTAATCAACTTAAATGCACCAATTGAATATGAATCAATGCAGTATAACAGCAAATTCGCACAAATTTTAAATTTTGCATGCTTGACGGCAATTTCGGTCGATTGATTTATGAAAACAGCTGATTAAAGCGAAAATCTCGATCTTGGTTTAATGCGGATAACTAATTTTAACTGACTAAATCGACAGATCAACCGACTAAAACAGAGACAGAAATTACTGCACATCCACTGCAGCCCCAAATTAGGCAAAACAACTGATTAAAAGCCCGAAACAACTAGCTAAAATTCTGAATAACATTGCAGATTTCACTTATAACATACAATATGCAAATCTAACTGTAATTAATCAAGAATTATGCAGATTTAAGCATTCAAACACACAAATACAGCATGATTAACAGCAGAAATGAATCATATACAGGAATTACATCACATTTGAAACATCAAGAACACCCAACTCATTTCTTAATTGGAAAAACCTATCTTTTGGGAGTGGTTTGGTAAATATATCAGCAAGTTGGTTATTAGAGTCAACAAATTCAATTATGCAATCACCTTTTTGAACATGATCCCTAATGAAATGGTGCCTTATTTCTATATGTTTCGTTCTAGAGTGCAAAACAGGATTTTTTGTTAAGTTGATAGCACTTGTATTGTCACACCTAATAGGAATGTGATCTAGTTTCAAACCATAATCAAAAAGCTGCTGTTTTAACCAAAGAGTTTGAGCACAACAGCTCCCAGCTGCAACATACTCAGCTTCAGCAGTAGACAAAGCCACACTAGCTTGCTTTTTGCTATGCCATGATACTAGACTACTTCCTAGTAGATGACAAGTTCCACTAGTGCTTTTTCTATCAAGTTTACATCCAGCAAAGTCTGCATCCGAATAGCCCACTAGATTAAAAGAAGCACCTTTAGGATACCACAAACCAACATTAATAGTTCCTTTTAGATATTTCAAAATTCTTTTGGCAATTGCGAAATGTGATTCTTTGGGATTAGATTGAAACCTAGCACACATGCATACACTAAACATTATATCAGGCCTACTAGCAGTTAGATATAATAGTGAACCAATCAAACCTCTATACTTAGTGGAATCAAAAGGTTTACCACTTTCATCCGCATCAAGATAGCTGCTGGTAGCCATGGGTGTGCTTGATTCTTTGCAGCTGTCCATTTCATATTTCTTTAACAGCTCTTTGCAATATTTTGACTGATTGAGGAATGTTCCATGATCTAATTGCTTGACTTGTAAGCCTAAGAAGAAGTTTAGATCACCCATCATTGACATTTCAAACTCCCCCTGCATAGCTGCAACAAATTCTTCACAAAGCTTCTCATTAGTGGATCCAAAGATAATATCATCTACATAAACCTGCACCAGTATAATGCTGTCCAAAGACTTTCTAATGAACAAAGTTTTATCAACTTGGCCCCTTTCATAGTTTTGAGAGATAAGGAAGTTACTTAACCTTTCATACCATTGTCTTGGAGCTTGCTTGAGTCCATAAAGAGCCTTTTGAGCTTATATACATGGTTAGGCAATTTGTGATCAACAAATCCAGATGGTTGTGAAACATAGATTTCTTCATTTATATATCCATTCAAAAATGCACTTTTCACATCCATTTGATGCAGTTTGAATCCAATCATGCATGAGAAAGCAAGTAATAACCTAACAGCTTCTAACCTAGCAACAGGAGCATATGTTTCCTCATAATCTATTCCTTCCTCTTGGTTATACCCTTTAGCTACAAGCCTAGCTTTGTTTCTAGTTATTACTCCTTGATCATTCAATTTATTTTTAAACACCCACTTTGTGCCAATTATATTCATGTTAGGTGTGCAAGGGACTAGTTCCCAAACCTCATTCCTTTTAAATTGGTTCAGTTCATCTTGCATTGCCAAAATCCAGTTTTCATCCAATAAAGCATCATCAACACATTTAGGTTCAACTTGGGAAACAAATGCAGCAGTTAAACATGTATCATGCATAGACCTTCTTGTAGAAACACCTTTTTGGACATCTCCTATCACATTTCCAATGGACAGATTGCGAGGCACCCTCCATTCTTTAGGTAGATCATTTTCTGCAGAATTTAATTCTGGTGCCAAGATTTCAGTCAGTTCTTTCTGATTTTCACCAGCTGAAATTCCACCTGCAGCAGCTTTTTCAGTTTCTACATGTCCAGTTGATACACCTTCAATTAAGTTCTCTTCACCTGCACCTGCACCACTCACTGCACCTTCATTTTGCACATTAGACTCATCAAAAACAACATGTATTGATTCCTCAATGATAGCTAATCTCTTGTTGAAGATCCTATATGCTTTGCTATGTAAAGAATAGCCTAAAAACAATGCATCATCAGCTTTAGCATCAAATTTGCCAAGTTTTTCTTTGCCATTATTTAAAACAAAACACTTGCAGCCAAACACTCTAAGATGTGCTATGTTGGGTTTTCTCCCTTTGTACAATTCATAAGGGGTTTTCTTCAAAATAGGTCTTATCAAAACCCTATTTATTATGTAACATGCAGTATTTACTGCATCCGCCCAAAAATATTTAGGGATGTTTGATTCATTAAGCATTGTCCTAGCTAGTTCCTCAAGTGATCTATTTTTCCTCTCAACAACACCATTTTGTTGAGGAGTCCTAGGTGCTGAAAAGTTATGCTTAATCCCATATTTTTCACAAAAATGATTGAACTTTTCATTTTCAAATTCCCCTCCATGATCACTTCTAAGAGCACTTATGCTGCAGCTGTTTTCATTTTGTAAAACCTTGGCAAGTTTCTTAAAAGCATGAAATGCATCACTTTTATTTTTCAAAAACAAAGTCCAAGTAAACCTAGAATAGTCATCAACAATAACCAAAGCATAATAGTTTCCACCAATACTCATTGTTCTAGATGGACCAAACAAATCCATATGCAGCAGTTCCAAAGGTTTTGTTGTTGACACATAATTTTTCAGATTAAAAGAAACTTTGGTTTGTTTACCCTTTTGGCATGCATGACAGATTTTATCTTTCTCAAATTTCAGTTTAGGTAACCCTAAAACAAGTTCTTTTGAAAACAGTTTTTCCAAATGGTTCATGTTAATATGTGCAGCTCTCCTATGCCAAAGCCATGAACTATCTTCCTTAGACATGAGACATGTAAAATTAGTTGCACACATATGATCAAGATCAAGCATATAAATGTTCTCAATTCTCTTGCCTAACATGCAGATTTTATCAGAATTTTTCTCAAGGATCTTGCAATGATTTGATTCAAAAGTGATTCTAAAACCTTTATCACATAGCTGGCTAATACTAAGAAGATTATGCTTCAAACCTTCAACATATAACACGTTTTCAATGAGGATTGAAGAAATGTTACCAACATCACCACTTCCAAGGATTTTCCCTTTATTATTATCTCCATACGTGACAAAACCTCCATTTTTCAAGGTGAGTTTGACAAACTTCCTTTTGTCACCACACATGTGCCTTGAACAGCCACTGTCTAGATACCACAATGATTCCTTGGCCTTCAAGAACACCTGCAAAACACAATCAATGGAGAGAATTTGGTACCCACATCAATTTGGGTCCAACAAAGTTAATAACCTTTCTACCACATTTTGGCTTCCAAATAAATTGACCACTAGGAACACCAAATTTTCTGATTTTGCATGATTTTGAAGTATGTCCCTTGTTCATACAATAGAAACAAGTAATGGATGAAGTGCTGGACGGTTTTCTATGTGAAAAGAAATTTCTATAAGCCTTTTGTTTCTTTTGAAAACCATTTTTAAATCCAAGTCCAACTTTATTCGTTACACAATTTTTAAATTCTAAAAGTGTGTCCAAGTTGGCTCTTCCCATGGTGAATTTAGCTAGAGATTTGTTCAAATACTCAATTTGATTTTCTAAAGTTCTCGCAGTTTGTGCAGATTTTTCCAAGCATGTTCATCATTGCAACTTGAAGCTTTGTAAATCATTTCCAGATTTTCAAAATCAGTTTTTGAATTTTCCAGCTCTTTCTCTAGCTCTTTCACCTTGTTCTCTAGCCAATTGTTCATACCTTTAAGCCTATTGTTAGAACAAGCAACCTTATTAGCCTCTTCATGCAATTCCAGAAAATTTTGCAGCAGCTGATCATAAGGAAGACCATTTTGAGTAGTGGAGGAACTTACACTACTTGCTGTATCACAATCAGCCATAAGACAAAGATTGGCTCTTTCATCATCACTTGAAGAATCACTAGAGGATATATCATTCTCATCCCATGCTATGTAAGCCTTCTTGGTTTTGAATGATCTTTCATGCTTCTTTTCTCCATTTCTCTCTTTGTTTTGTGAATTTGGACATTCGACCTTTATATGTCCTCGTTTTCCACAACCAAAACAGGTAAAGTTAGAAGAAGCTAAATCAGATTTTTATTATACCTCTTGTTCTTGTAATCTTTGTTCTTGTATTTCAAGAACTTGTTGAACTTTCTAACTAAGAGGTTCAGATTTTCTGCATCACTTCCTCCATGTCCTTCATCCTCACTATTCTCCTCTTTGTGAACCAAAGTCTTCAAGGCAAGCCCTTTCTTTTTCTTGTCATTGTCTTCTTGTTCAGCAAGTCTATTCAACTCTAGCTCATGTTCCCTTAGCTTTCCAAAAAGTGCAGCAACACTCATTGTTGACAAGTCCTTGGATTCAGAAATTGCTGTAACTTTGGGTTGCCAACTTCGATCCAAACATTTCAAGCACTTTGATGTTCAACTCCTCTTTCTCAAAGACTTTTCCAAGGCCGATCAGATGGTTTATAATGTGTGTAAACCTCTTTTGCACATCTGAAACAGTTTCTCCAGGAAGCATTCTGAACATCTCATACTCTTGGATTAAAGTATGCTTTCTTGCTCTTTTTACATCAGCTGTTCCTTCATGAGTAACCTCCAAAACTTCCCACATTTCTTTAGCATTGGAACACTGTGAAACACGAAAGAATTCATCAAGATTAAGTGCAGATGTAATGATGTTCTTTGCTTTACAATCATATTGCACTTTCTTTTGTTCATCAGCATTTAAACTTTCCCATGGTTTTTCTTCTTTAGGGATATACGGTCCATTGACTATAGCATTCCAAATCCCTATATCAATTGATTCAATGAAAATCTTCATTCTCACTTTCCAAAATGGATAGTTTACCCAGAAAACATAGGTGGCCTGTTTATAGAAGCACCCTCTGCAAAAGGCAATTTTCCTTCAGCCATGTTTGAAATTTTTCAGAAAACTTGAATATTTTTCAAGAACCAGCTCTTGATACCAATTGTTGGAATAAATGGCTGAGTTTAAGAGGGGGGGTGAATTAAACTTTCAAAGATTTTCCAAACCCAATGCCCAATTATGAAAAACCAGATGCAGAATGAAGTTTTAAACCAGTTTTATAGGTTCTTGAAATGCTCTTTATCAATTGATCATATACCCAATTCAATTTCAAGTTAAACTTCAATTACCGAATGTAAAGAGTTTAAGGGAAGAAGAACAACACAACAGATTTATACTGGTTCACCTTTCAACAAAGGCTACATCCAGTTTCCTAATCAAACAAATTCAATCAATTCACTAAAAACCAGTTTTTACATGAACACTACATGCAAAACCGAAACCAGAAAGCTGCACCAAGTCTTGAACCCTACAAGACTTCTAAACACCTGTAAAACCCTATTACAAGATCTCTTAATCACCCTGATTAAGATACAAACACGCAGCTAACAAACACACAAAGAATTGGATTGAATTCACCTGGAAATTCAATGCAGAAACGAAAACAGAGCACCAGCAAGAACAGAAAAACAGAGCATGCAATTCTTGATTTGATTCGCACTCAAATGAATCTTGATCGTCTTGGAGTGATTCGTAAAATGTTTTAGAGTGTATTAGGAACGTTCTTGCTCAATGGGTCTTTTAGAAAAGGTTTCGTCACTTAGTTCTTTAAGTTTCAAGATATATATAGAAAACTGTTAAAACTGATATCTGCAGGAAATAGTCGGTTAAAACGCGTTTTAGTCGGTTGTTTTCATTAAAAACCAATTTTCCAGTGAGCACCTGTTTTACTGAAACTTGAAAACAGTCAGTTGAAATCTCGTTTTAACTAGCTATTCCAGAAAACTGAATTTCCTGAAACAAAGCTACCAGGATTTTAACTGGTTTAAATTTCGAAAACAGTCAGCTGAAATTTTCAAAATACAAAGCTTTGAAAATGAAGAACAGTTTAACTAGTTGAAATCAGATTTTTAACCAGTTAAAAATCAGTTAAACCTTTGAAATCATTTTAAAACCTTTTTAAAACATTTCAAAACATTTTAAACTCCAAGACTAAGATCAAGATAGATTGAAATGCATCATACCACACAACCTAAGACTCTCTAATCCTAAGACAAAATCTTCATTCTTCAAGCACCAACATCTTCATCATTAAAGGAGGTTGGAGACATCAAATCCACTTGAAACCAAGTCTTCAAGTCCAACAGATCTCACGTTATGATATCACGTTATGATGCATGTGGTGCCAATATCATATCACACTTGATTACAAAAGTGATACAGAATGATCTCACGTTATGATGCATCTTCATATAAGTCCAGGGACTTCTTATACACTCATACACATTTCCCTTCACATAAGTTCACATTTACAGTCACAATCACTTAATACATGATTCTTATCATAATCAATGGATAAAATAGTATAATAATATTCAATTAACATACATTATCTTTCATTCGTCATTAAAACTATATCACCCTTAACTCATCCCCTTCATAGAGTATCACAAGAATCCTTAAGGTACTCCAAAGCAATCACAAAATCTTCAAATTAAGAAATTATACATATTATTATTCAATTCACATCATAAAGAGCCTATAAGAGTAACTAGGAATCAAACAAAGATGAAAGAAGAAAACACCTCTTTCAAGAACACATCTAAAATAATGAATTGGGTCAAACAATGAAAATATTATCAAATTAAGAAATTACACATATTATTCTTCAATTCACATCATAAAGAACATACAAGAGTAATTAGGAATCAAACAGAGATGAAAGAGAAAAACCCTTCTTTCAAGAACACACCCAAATTAAGGAATTGGAGGTCAATTCCACTACCCAACAGATATCTCACACCCAAAAGCGAGTTCTCACTCCCCCCTTACCTTGTTGTTGTATAGGCGGTGCTTTCGATACCCTAAAATTTCCTTTCTTGCTCTTCTCCTCTACATTGTTAAATAGAGAACAAAGAAGATGAAAATCTCAAAATCATAGCTACTGTGCGAATTGAATATTTCTCTACTCAAACTTTTTATCAACGATCCAACCAGTCATAATCAAGAACTAGGTGTGACAAGCTACTTGTTAAATTTTCAGCCCGATCCAACGGTAAACGAATGTGAAACGGTGATTTTATCTTAGCAGTCATGTGGAAAAACAGGAATGACTTTCTTTTCCTATCTCTCAAAAGTGTTGGTGTTCTAAATGACCTAAAACTGTAATGTTTATTTAAATAAGACCTCATCTTCTAAAATTAATTATTTTGTAATTATGAAAATTAATAATATATATTAAAATAATAAAAAAAATATATATTAGTTATATTAAAAATTCTGAAATTTTCTAAAAATATTTAATCAATCTCATACAAAATTTGGATGTCACACATGAATGACCAATGACCAAGTAGTATACTAGTCTGAAATGGATTTCTCTATATGACTTCTCTTAGTATAAAGTTTATGTATTACATAGTCTTTAAAATTCAAATTTCGATATTGTGTTCTAGATTATATAATCTATAATTATTTATTTCCAATATTTTTCTACATTTGTACATTATGCAATCTTAAATTTACTTCTTAATTATAGAATATGAAATATATTTCTTGATTCTTCAAACGATAATACATAAACTAAATTTATAATTATGTTGTAAGATTAAGATATAATCACAAATTTACATTCATGATTTTAAATTATAATTTTAGATTTTACATCCGTAAGTTTAAATTATGTTACTACAAATTGCATATTCTAAGTTGCAACTACTAATATTTTAAATTATACAATTCATAACTAGATCTTTTATTTAAAAATATATATCTTGATGTTTCAAAATTTAATGTATTTTCTATATTTATAATTATGTAATTCTTTTGAATTATTATTTAACTATTATAATTATAGATTGTACATCCCAAATTTTAATTATTCACCTTTTAAATTATACGTTCTCTAACTATAACTAATATAATTTTTATTTTATTTTGTATAATCGAAATTTTCAAAATCATAATTGTTATACAATAAATAAAGGATAAGAAGACAATTTTAAAAATAAATAATAAAAATAAAAATTTAAGAACAAATAACTGTTTTTATAATTATGAAATTATGACAATTCCTAATAAAAAATCACTTTAGTACATATTAAATATAATATATATATATTATCATAAGTTTCTATTTTTTATTGAAATAATTATTATCAAAATATAATCATTTATTAAAATTATTTTTTAATTAATTATTAATAATAAATTAAATATATTATAAAGATTTTTTTAATTAAAAGATTGATAAAAGAAAAAGAAAAACAGGAACCCGTGCGTACGCACGGGTCTCCAAACTAGTTTTTAAGAAAAGGAATCCTACGTAGGTAAGGGCACATTTTACATGCAATTAACATGCAAGTTTTTAGAATGTTCGGTTGTGTATAATTAATTATTTTATTTGAAGATAGCTTCAATATAATATACAATAAATAATACATTTAATTATTTATTTTTATATAATAAATAAAATTGCATAAATAAAAAATAATATATATATATATATATATATATATATATATATATATATATATATATATATATATATATATATATACGAACGCATTTATAAAAAATTATAAGAGAGGTGGACACTTACCCAGCTCTCTTTCTGCTAGTATTATAATATGTTCAAATAAACTTTTCCTTAGTATTTATAAGAGAGAGAGAAAATATCAATTTTATTTATTTATTTATTTATTTTCTCCTAAAAGTAATGTTTATATATAAACTCATCTAACTATACTTATAATTAATAACTAACAACATAGAGAGATTATTTGATTGACTCATGTGCAATTCAATTTAAACTAACAAAGGTTGCTTGTACATGATTTTGCATCTGCCATTTTTGTTTTCTAAGGTACTCAATTTCTCTGTCCATGTGATATGCTACTTTTCTGAAATTCAAAGCTTCCCCAACAGTTTCAGAAAAGGAAACAAATGAAAAGTGAAAATATTAGGTTTTGAATACTAATTTTATATTGGTAAAAACATTATACTAATTTTATTTAAATATTACATAAATGAGTTTTTTTTAAAAATATACGGAATTGGTAAATTGTGCTTTGAACTTACGATTTTATGATAAAAAAAATCTTTAGATTGTTATAATATATTTTATGAAAATAGTGTTTGGAAACATAATTTTTCTTATAGCATCATTTATCCAATTCTATAATCTTTTTAAAAAATGCCCATTTAAATAATTTTCAAATATAATTACACTATTGAAAGTTAAAAGAAAGGGGTTAGATACTTGTATAATATATACACCATAAAAATTGTGATTAATTATGTGATATTAAATTACTTAGGATAACAAATAAAGATGAATAATTTGATTGTATAACAAAGGGAATAAGGTGCATGTGAGATGAGCAAAGTGTTCATGCATATAATATGCAACATTTTATTTTACCACAGTTCCAAAAAGTATATTTCATAATGTTATATTTCCTCCATTTTTGAATGAGACATTTAAAAACAGTTGCTTAATTAATAAGATTTTTTTAATTGTTCTTCACATTCATTGTTTTTTCTTAAAATATTTTTAATTATTTTAATTTATTTATAATATATATTAGAATGAGTTTGCTTGTACATATTTTCTAGAATTTTTTTTCCATAAAAATCCGTGTATTTATGTTTTTTTACGAGTTTGTTTAGAAGCAAATCTTATCTACTTAAATAAGTGATTTTTTTAAAAAATATTTTTTTAGAAACCCTTATTTTAATTTAAAATAAACTGACCCTTTATTTACTATGTTTCTCTCTCTCATGCATGTGAATATTAAAATGTGGGTCGAATAATTTTCTGGTCCCTCCTCATTTTTTTCTATTGGTTCTTGACATTTTTTTTATTTTTTATTTGGTTTAATTATACTATCTTATTCACGATGTAGTAGCTAACTCCCTATGTCAACCACGATTTAAGAATAAAACCATCATAGTTTATTTTTTCAATTTTTTTAAACTTTTGACAAAGATCTATACTAATGAAATTGTTGTCACTTTTTTTCTTTTTTTCATACACTTTTGACAATAGTTTAGTAATGAAATTGTCGTTTTTTTTTTCATTTTTCTTAACACTTTTTTTTACTAATGTCAAAAGTCTATTTACTATGACAATTATAACTTACATTTTTTAAGAGAAATTTTTTGTTTATTAGATATACCTTTAACCTATATTAATGCATAGGTATACAAATATTTACGACTTATTGTAATTCACATCATAAACATAATTATAAAATCTTGATTAAACACAATTTTTAATCAATATATAGTTCATTTTAATGCATAATTAAAGTATAAAAGCATAGTCAAGCAAAGTGTTCAAACAAATTAAAGATGTTGTAAAGACTAAATAGTATAAAAACTATACCACTTTGTTATCTATCTTTTAAGGTGTTATAAGTATTTTATAAAATATTTTGTCCATCTATTTTTAATATAGTCCTAAGAATGACAATTAAACTCGCATCCGTGAGACCAAACCGTACCTGTCCAAGTTTGATGGGAAAAACTGAGTTGATCGGGTTTGAGGTTGAGTTTGAGTTTTTTCCATTTAAAGAAATCGGGTTCGAGGTTGAGGATGAGTAATACAATCCTCACCCGCCCTGCCCCCGTACCCATCTGCGTCCCGTCTTTATAATTTAAACTTAAATCCTAAAACTAACATTATTCTTTCTTAGTGTTTCTTTTTATTTTTCATACATAAAGAGTTACGATGTCTTCTTTGTAACCCTATTATCAGTTCCACATTTTTTCTTTTCTTCTACCCTTGACTCATTTCTTCAACTTCTTCAATCTCTTCAACCAGTTCAATATACTATTCTTTTTCTCCCATCCTCCACAAATTTACTTTTCTTAGTCCCTTCAACTAATTTGGTAAACGCACAAGGTTAACTTTTTATTTTTTTATCAATTTTTAAATATTGTGCATTGATCTCAATAACATCTGTTCCTATTTTATTATCTGAATTTTTTTGTTAGGACTTCATTGGAGGGATTTGTTGAGTTATATTTTGTAATTTCTTTGTGATTAATCTATTACATTTATGGTTAGATACATAACCTTTTGCACAAATTTTTACAGATTTTTTACATTTGTATACTGGTTTAAGTATGTCTATTTCTATTTCTATTTTCATTTTCATTTTCTAGTATTATTTTATTTCTATTTTGTTTTTTTTCATCTTCTTTACCTTTGATTTTCTTCGTATTTAAATTTTAAAAGTGTATTAATTGTAAACTGTATAATTGTTGTAATCTTTTATTAGTTTTGTAGTCAATCTTTATCAGATTTTGTTTGTAATCTTTTTGTGACTAATCTATTATATTTATGATTAGATACCTAACATTTTGTTCAATTTTGCACATATTTGTATGTTTGTATACTGGTTTGAGTATAACTATTTTTATTTCTATTTTATTTTCATTTTCTAACATGATTTTATTTCTATTTTAATTGTTTTTATTTTTGTGTTTTTAACTTTCATTTTCTTCAAAATTAAATTTTAAAAATGTCTTCTTTATGAAGTGTATAATTGCTGTGATTTTTTATTAATTTTTTAGTCTATCTTTATCAATTTTTTTTATAATTTGTAATATCTTTGTGACTAACATATTATTAATTTCATGAACACCACTAAGTCTAATTCCAAAAGTCTGACTTGCTTGAAAATAGTTCGTGAACAACTCTAGTTTCAGGACTATTTTCACTTGAGTGAAATGTTGTCGTTTGAGCAAAAATACCATTATCGCTTGAACGAAAATCCTTTCGCTTGAAAGAAGTTAAACAATAGAGGTAATCATTATCCACCACCTTACTTTCACTTGAGCAACTCTATGTCACACGAGCAAGACTACTTCGAACAACAAATCAAGGGATGTAGAAACGATTGTTTCTCCTCCTCAACCAACCAAAATACAAAACACATTACATGCCTTATTCAACATCATACAAGTCAATCAAACAATTATATGACTCATTTCTAGCAATTCTACCAATTTGTATCATTCATTGCATTTTTATTCGTTTTCAAATAAAAGTTTTCCTAACTTGGATTCCTGAGGCTTCTTAACTCTTTTGGAGAATAATTTTCTATTATTGAATCTTTTATTTAATCAGAACAATCTGGACAACATTTCAGCTTACCAATTGTTAACTTCTCATTTTTAGAAAGCCAAAAAAAACTTAAAAAATAATAAAAAAAACTTACTTATTTTGAAAAAATTAAACGATTATAATATTTCCTTATACCTTCAATTTTGACTGTCTCTTCCAAATCTGCAAATCAATAAAATTTTAATATAAAATTTAGAAAAAAGTAAAGAAGAGACTTGAGAAAGAAATATAGTTTTATATAACAAATATTTTCTTCTATTTATAAGGTTTTTCAAAAATAAAATATTATTATATTTTATTTTACAATTCTATCCGTTATACTAATTGAGAAATAAAGACTTTTTTTCCACTTTATATAAAATTTACATTGATTTAAGATAAAATTATTTTCACTAAGTAATAAGTCTTGAAAAGAATAAAAACTGTAAAAGAGTAAAATTATTAGAAGAAACGCAAATTGTGTAGAAAGCAGTTTCTAATTTTTTTTCTTACTCAAAAAGTAGGGAGTCAAATTTGTAACAGACTTATAAATAATTCTTCACAAAAACTGATGTAATTAATATGATTTTTCCTCCTCTTCACAATTCCAATTAATAATGTTCCTTCTATGAAACTAAATAATTACATGTAATTAGATGCCCTTAATAATGCACATATATGATATCTTTTATAGTTTTTTAATAATTTTATAATATTTATACCCACATAGATATGTTGACATCATCATCATTGTTATAGAATTTAATGGTGTCTGAGCGAAACAATAATAAAGAATGTTGAATGTATAATTGCAATAAAATATTAGAAAAAATTATATTTACATTAACGAAATCTGTTACACATATTTGATCAAAATGTATTTTAATATTTGTGGAGAAACAACATAAGGAGAGATGATATCCGATTAAAAACAGTTTTTCATTTTTTGGTTAAAATTTATTGGATAAAAAGTTAAAAAGGAATTTGCGGAGAAGAGATTATTAATTAATATTAATTAAATTAAAAAATAAAAAAAATTAGCGGGTAAGAAGAAGAAAAGGAGTGAAAAGCGAAAACGTGTGAGGCACAATGGGAGTGGCGGTAGTAATGTAATGCCTTTGTCACGGAAAAAACTATGGTCTACGGAACGGGACGGGTTAGATCTTGATCTTTGAATGCCATTGCTACGTGACAATAATCTCTCTCTCTCTCTCTCTGTTTCTCTATATAAATTCTCACACCTCTTCATTCTTCTCATTCCCTCCCTCTCCGCTTAATTCTTCTTTCTTTCTCTTCAGATCTCTCTTTTCTCCTTCATTCAAGGTAAATTTCACCATCTCTTCACAAACAAAACTCTGTTTGTCTTTCATTTCTTCCATTGTTTCTCCCTTTCATTTCCTTGTCTTGGCTGCAAGTGAGTTTTTTTTCTCCTTCCCATTTTGTGTTTCCTCGTTGCCGTTCGATTTGGACTTCTGGGTGTTATTGTTTCGGTCACAAATGCCACCTATTTTTCTTATGCGGAATTGTTCTTTTTTTTAATTGTGGGTGGGTTGGATGATCACTGGATCTGTCGGTTTGGCTGGTTCCGTGTGAATTGTGTCCTTAGATCTGATGTCTGAATTTTATCATGTGGGGATTCGGATTTCACATTTGTCTCTTGTTTAGTATATTTTTGTGATGTTTGTGTTTGCATGTGTTTATTAGCTGAACATTTCAATTATTTATGTTTAACAGTAAGCATTTTCGTATCTAATGTTGTTTCTCTCTGGATCTGTTTGTCTTTCTATGTTTGGTTGCTTGGGAATTGTAGATCTTGTTCTTCCTGTGGTTATAGTCGTCATTTGGGAATTATGTTTTTGTTGGGCGAGTTTTGTCCTATGATCTTTTCAATTATGCTCTTTGGATCTTGATATGGTTGGTTTTATCTTGTTGACTTGTAATGAATAAAGATTTTGGGAGTGAATTTGGAATTTGAGTTGTTTATGCGTTATTTTGAGTTTGAAGCATTGCGTGTTTTTGTGACGCAGGCTGCTAGAGAAGAATAAAAAATGGTGAAGATTTGCTGCATTGGAGCTGGCTATGTTGGCGGGCCAACCATGGCTGTGATTGCCCTGAAGTGTCCTGAGATTGAGGTGGTGGTGGTGGATATCGCCGCTCCGAGAATCAATGCGTGGAACAGCGAACACCTTCCTATATATGAGCCTGGGCTTGATGATGTGGTGAAGCAGTGCAGGGGGAAGAACCTGTTCTTCAGCACTGATGTGGAGAAGCATGTTGCTGAGGCTAACATTGTGTTTGTTTCGGTGAACACGCCGACGAAAACTCAGGGGCTTGGAGCTGGAAAGGCAGCTGATCTCACATATTGGGAGAGTGCTGCTAGGATGATTGCAGATGTTTCCAAAACAGACAAGATTGTGGTGGAAAAATCAACTGTGCCTGTGAAAACGGCTGAGGCAATTGAGAGGATTTTGACTCACAACAGGAAAGGCATCAATTTCACAATTCTGTCAAACCCTGAGTTTCTTGCTGAGGGTACAGCGATTGCAGACTTGTTTAAGCCGGATCGAGTCCTTATCGGAGGCAGGGAAACCCCAGAGGGTCAAAAGGCTATTCACGCTCTGAGGGATGTATATGCCCATTGGGTTCCTATGGATAGAATCCTTTGCACCAATTTGTGGTCTGCTGAACTCTCAAAGCTTGCAGCCAATGCTTTTCTGGCCCAGAGGATCTCCTCTGTGAATGCCATGTCAGCACTTTGTGAGGCAACTGGTGCCGATGTCTCCCAGGTGTCTCATTCAATTGGCACGGACTCAAGAATTGGACCAAAGTTCCTGAATGCCAGTGTTGGTTTTGGTGGATCATGCTTTCAGAAGGACATATTGAACTTGGTGTATATCTGTGAGTGCAATGGCCTCCCTGAGGTGGCTAACTACTGGAAACAGGTCATTAAGGTGAATGACTACCAGAAAAACCGGTTTGTGAACCGTGTGGTGTCTTCCATGTTCAACACAGTTTCAGGGAAGAAAATTGCTGTTCTGGGATTTGCTTTCAAGAAGGACACTGGTGACACTAGGGAGACCCCAGCCATTGATGTGTGCAAGGGCCTTTTGGGAGACAAGGCCAAGTTGAGCATATATGATCCTCAGGTTTCTGAGGACCAAATCATGAGGGACTTGGCCATGAAAAAGTTTGATTGGGACCATCCTGCTCATCTTCAACCACTTAGCCCCACTTCCAACAAGCAAGTATCTGTGGTTTGGGATGCCTATGAGGCAATCAAGGATGCACATGGTATCTGCATCATGACAGAATGGGATGAGTTCAAGAACCTTGATTTCCAAAAGGTTCATGACAGCATGCAGAAGCCTGCATTCGTTTTTGATGGCCGCAACGTTGTGGATGTGAACAAGCTGAGGGAAATTGGTTTCATTGTTTACTCCATTGGCAAACCTCTAGATTCATGGCTCAAGGACATGCCTGCAGTGGCTTAAAGGAAAAAGCAAAGTTTGGAGCAGCCTTTTTGGGATGAATGTGTTGGTCTTTCAGAGTGATTGCCCCGTCCTCCTGATATGTTATCACCATGCAATTCATATAGTTTAGATTTCTGTTATTGTCTTTCTTTCATGTTACTTTTATTTGATCAGGTTTGAAGTCAAGTTAGAGAGCTTAATTGCCTAAGAATCATTGTCTTTAGCTCGCTAAATATCCTTATTTGTTGACCTGGTTTACTGTAATAAACGTGTACTGAGGAATTTTTATACAACGGATATCATTGGTTCATGTTCCTTTTGTTACTTTGTATGAACTTTTACACACTTGGTTTCCCTTCTTTATTTTTAACAAAAATAGGGAAGTGCGTATAAATAAATCAATAATTAGAAGTTGCATAGAAGGAATCAGCTTCTTACTCTTGTAAAAATTCTCTTTGAAATGAAAAATGACTTTTGCTAATAATTAAGGAATGAGAAGTGTTGTCTAGTTCAGGCTTTTGTTGTTGGCAGCAACAGACAGGTGAATCTCTATAAAGTACTATAAAGTATAAGCTAAAATATATTATTAATATACCACGTGTGCCGTGTGGGCTTCATGAATTTTTCATGTGATGATTGAGGAATGTTGCGATTTTCAATGTCCTGAACTCTCTTTTTCACATCCATCACCTTTCATATGTTCTTAATTTTTTTGTTACACACCATGCTACTCAAAACATATCTTAGTAAAGTCACGATAAATCTTGTCTTTTTTTTTCTGTACTGTAGTTTCGTTATTTGCTTATTCTTAGTGCCTCTTAAAATGTATGCTAGGTATCCTTTTGTTTTAGCGTATAGCAAATATAGAGGAAAAAATGTTTTTTTTATTTGATTGAGAAAAAAAGTTTAGAAATACAAATTTTAAATTTTTTTTTTCTTTAATTTAAATTTCAGAATTTTATTTCTTTTCACTTAGGTCTCTTTATTTATTTACATCCATAACCACCTGTAAGATATGTGTCGACCTTTTTCATTCTTTTATCCAAGTAATATAATTCCAATAAATTTAGTTGAAATTTAAATAGTTGGAAAAAATAATCAAGTCATCTTATTATAATAATATGTGGCTGCCAATTAGTATCTTTTTTTAATATTAGAAGCATCTTCCTTCTGTCTTTTCATCAGTTGGTATCGGTATCTCTTGATATTTGGTGATATTTTTTTTTACTCATGATCTTTTTCCTAAATTCATTTGTTCATATCACAGCTACTAGTGTTAAATTTGTTCATCAACTCAATTCATATCACAAATTGTTTATTGATGATTTTTTGTTTAATAAATAGAAAAAAAATTGAAAGAGAATTTTGAAGAAAGGAGAAGAAAAGAAAGAAAAAAAAAGAAATATAAAGAGGGAAAGAGAGATGGAGAAAAATTAAAGACAGAGTTAGTAGAAAAGAAAATTAGAGGAGAAAAAGAAATAAAAGAGAAAGGGTGGAGAGAAAAAGAAATTAAAGAGGAGGAATTGAGACAAAAGAAATTAAAGTTAAGAGAAAAAGAAATTCAAGAAAAGAGAAAAGGAGAAATAAATAAAAAAAACAACTAACAAAGAGAAAGAAAAAATATAAAGATAGTTTTTATGAGTGTACAGTGTTTTAATGTTTTGTCCATTCGACAATGACAGGAAGAACTTTTCATGAGATGTCTTAACAACATATCATTCAACATCAATCAATCAATAATGTTGAGAAATTATACTCATCACATTGGAGGATGAATGTCCACGAAGAAGGAGGGAATGAACGATCCAAATTAAATAAGTATGGGTTGAGGTTTAAAAACTAAATAATTGCTTAAGTTCACTTTTCTTCTTTATTAATGTAATTTTCGTATTTCCTTTTATTTAAATATTTCAAATGTCCTTTAAAATAGTTCAAGTCATATTTTTTAGTGCTTTTAGGTTTCCTAAACCATAATAATAAGTGGTGGAATACTAATTGTACTAGAAAGTAAGTGTTAGTGGGTCTAAGTGGAGTAACATTTACTACTTGATCTCATCTAAAGTTGTAAATATGAATATTTTTTAAGAATTTGAGATATATGAATACATAAAATTTTCTATTTCTGAAAAATTTCTTGTTTGAGAGTTGTATGTAGTTTTGAGTTATAAAAACCCATATATGATCTTATTAGGGTAAATTGTGACGATCAACCCCATAACTTATCATTCACCTCCAAATCTGTCTTGAGTGTAGTGTCAATATCTTTCTTCCAAATTGAATATCAGAATGATCTCACTATCCAATAAATGATAAATGCTACAAACTATTAGAATTAGTGTCAAAAGAAGGTCAAAAATTTAGAAGAATATTTTTGTGTTTCTCAGCAACATCTAGAGGGAAATCCTTATCTTGTATCCACCTATAAGATGTAGCTCTTCTAGATTCATTACCATGTGATTTTTAATCACATATCTCCTTTTTCGTAAAGGGGGTTAGCTAGGAGTGACTACGTTCCCAAATAATATTTGGGTTTAAGTCAAGAGTGACTTGTTGAAAGAATAGTTAGTTTGAACCAAGAGTGACTTGTGGAAACAATATTGTACGAGTTAACTAGAAGTAAGTACAAGCCGAAAGAATATTTGTTGTTACTTGCAACGCCAGTCTGTTAGTGAAACTTAATCATTTGATTGAGAATTGGACTGTGGTTATCAAATGAACCAATATAAAAACTTGTGTTATGTTTTTCTTACTTTTAACTAAATTCAATTGCATATTGTTGAGACCATTTAACTCTTAAAGGGAGTTTTTACAACTCGTCTTTTTTTTTTCTAGACTATAGTTTCGTTATTTGCTTATTTCTAGTGTGATACGAGCATGAAGATGACAACTGTAGTTTTAGGATTTCTAAATTTAATTTTTAATATTTTGTAATTTGGATTTAATTTTCTTTGTGGGCCTTTATTGATTGGACTTTGTATTTTTGTTTTTTTTTCCAGTTTTGGGCCTAATTAGTTAATGGGCCTTGTATTAGGTCCATTAGTATAAATAGGATTCTCATAACTCTTTGTACTCAGAATTCAAATTTTAAGGAGTTGAAACTTTGGCTCCGTGAATTCTCTCTTGGTTCTCGAGTAGAACTTTAGATTCTTATCTGTGAATTTTCGAATTCAGAGTGGCGAATCCTCACTAGACTTATCAGTCAGAAATGATTGTGGCGTCTTCTCCATCCCTAATCTCTTTCTGCATTTTCGATTTTTGATATTTGGTTTGAGGGAAATTTGTCAGAACGATCCGTTCACCTCTTAGCCGAGCAGTTTCTCATCATTTGGTATCAGAGCTTGATATTTAGTTAATGACAGGAAGAAATTATATCCCTAATGCTCTGATACCAAATGACGCGAATCTGCCCAAACCTTGGATCAACGGATCGTTCCGACAAATTTCCCTCAAACCAAATATCAAAAATCGAAAATGCGGAAAGAGATTAGGGATGGAGAAAACGCCACAATCATTTCTGACTGATAAGTCCAGTGAGGATTCGCCACTCTGAATTCGAAAATTCACAGATAAGAATCTAAAGTTCTACTCGAGAACCAAGAGAGAATTCATGGAGCCAAAGTTTCAACTCCTTAAAATCTGAATTCTGAGTACAAAGAGTTATGAGAATCCTATTTATACTAATGGACCTAATACAAGGCCCATTAACTAATTAGGCCCAAAACTGAAAAAAAAAACAAAAATACAAAGTCCAATCAATAAAGGCCCACAAAGAAAATTAAATCCAAATTACAAAATATTAAAAATTAAATTTAGAAATCCTAAAACTACAGTTGTGATCTTCATGCTCGTATCATAGTGCCTCTTAAAATGTATGGTATCCTTTTGTTTTGGCGTAAAGCAAATATAGAGGAAAAAATATTTTTTTATTTGATTGAGAAAAAAAAGTTTAGAAATAAAAATTTTAAATATTTTTTCTTTGATTTAAATTTCAAAATTTTATTTCCTTCCACATTTCTTTTCAATTAGGTCTCTTCACTTTAGATATTTGTTTACGTCCATTATTATAAAGATGTGGGTCAAGTGTTCTTCATTCTTTTATCCAAGTGATATAATCCTAATAAACTGGGTTGAAATAAATTTAGGAATTGAGATATATGAATAGATATCAATAAAGTTTTCTTTTTCTGAGAAATTTCCTATTTATGAGAGTTGTGTGTAGTTTTGAGTTATGAGAACCCATATATGATCTTATTAGGGTAACTTGCTACAATCAACCCCATAACTTATCATTCTTTTTCAAATTTGTCTTTGTGTAGAATCAATATCCTTCCCCCAAATTGAATATGAGAACAATCACACTATCCAATAAAAGATAAGTGCTACAAGCTATTAGAATTAGTGTAAAAAAAAGTCATGCATTTAATAGATGAAGAATGACAATTAATGCACTAAAGCCACAACAAACGATGAAGATCTTGTTGTGAAGACAACCTAAAGCTTTAGAAGAATACTTTTGTGTTTCTTAACAACATCTAGAAAGAAATCCTTATCTTGTATCCACCTATAAGACGTAGCTCTTCTAGATTTGTTACCTTGTGATTTTTTAATCACATATCTCATTTTTTGTAAATGGGGTTAATTAGGAGTAACTACGTTTTCAAAGAATACTCGGTTATAAGTCAGGAGTGACTTATTGAAAGAATAGTTGGTTTGAGCCAAGAGTGACTTGAGGAAACAATACTTATATGAATTAGCTAGGAGTGAGTACGAGCTGAAAGAATATTTGTTGTTGCTAACGTCAGTTTGTTAGTAGAACTCAATCATTTAATTGAGAACTAGACGTAGTCTACTGTTATCAAACGAACAAGTATGAAAACCTATGTTAAGTGTTTCTTATTTTTAACTCAATTCAATTGCATGTTACTCATACCATCTAACTCTTAAAGGAAGTTTTTACAGCTCAACCAATTTATTTTTAGAAGTCTTTTTGAGAGTATGACATTGTGCATCTAATGTGTCTCTATATTGTTTGATAAAATATCTTCTTCATACGATAATTAAAAAATTTAATAAAAGAATTTTAAAAGATAATTCAACTTTTCCTTCCTGTGTTTTTCTGATTTTCATTGTTTGTTTTAGTATTACTTTTATATTTTAAAAGTTTATAAATATTTTGACTTGTTCGTGTGTATATATATATATATATTATTTTTATATACATTTTAAAATGTTGTTAAGTAATAATTTAAAATAAAAAATTGAAGGTAAATTTAATTTTTATTTATCTATTTGGTAGTTATACATATAGAGTAATGTAGATGAAAGTTTTAGTAATAAGGAGAACTTTTTATTGGTTCAAGAAAACTGCAACTATTTTGCATGGTAGAGGCAGAAAAAAAAGTAAACTTAGATTAAGAAGAAGAAATTAATGACATTGTTTCAAGGTTAATTGGATACAAGTTTTATCTCACATGCCAATAAACAAATACAAATGTGTACGTAATTGTGAGACTTACCATCTTTTATTTTATAGATTACATGGTGTATGTTGAGTGGTATAAAATTAATATGAAGGACAAAGTTTCATCATTAAAATGAAATTATATCTTATACATATCTATCAAAGTTGCAACATTATTCACATTCTTGAAACATTGAAACATTCATTAAGTTATTTTAAATGGTTAAGAAACTCATATGGAGATGCTAAGTGACCAAATTTTCATATAAAAAAACATAAGGTAAAAATTATCTTATTTTTAAATAATCAATAACAATAATAATAATAATAATTTTATTTATAATTTTTTATTCATAATAATTATTTAAATATCATGACACACTTTTGTCTTGACTTATGTATCAAAGCAACATCTCTATCAAGTAAGTAAATGATAACTTACTGAAAATTGAAATTATATTTTAAAAAATCTTTTGAAAACATTCTTTCAAGAATAAATTAAATAAACTAAATTATATATTTTAGAGGTTTCTTATATGAAAGTGTAAATGTGAAATAGAATTTAATGGGACACTTGAGTTAAGATCAACTAGAAGTTTAACCCTCCTTACTCATATACAAACAAATAGAGGAGTTAGTATACAAACAATCTTTCTTCTTTCACAAATATGTTTCTCTTGTTTTGTCCAACAAGTTTTCTTATTTTTTTTGGTTCTTTTCCTTTTCCCTTTTTCTCATTTTCAAATTTTTCCTTTCTATTTTTTCTCAAATTTTGTCCCTCTCTTAGTCTTTTATGATTTTCATTTGATTTCTTACCCATTGATATTGACATCATTGTCCTCCATTTTTAGGTAATGATTAGTTATGTGTACACTTGAACACTTAGCATATAACATCCTTCATGTTAGATGCAAGAAGAGGTGAGAGACTAATCATTAAAATTTTGGCCATTAGTGTTCATGATTTTTTACTCATCTTTTCAATTTAACCTTTTATCATTCTCATAACTAAATTGTTTTTACTTAGTTGAGTTTACTCATGTTTCACACAATTTGTTAGTAGGTCATATATTACTTATGCAATTTTCTAAAATATCCCTTAAATTGAATTCAATAAGTTAGTTGAGTCACTGTACTTTTTGCAATATATATCTTCTTTTTTCTGTTCTATTTAAAAATGTCCTTGAAAATTATAGAATTTTTACAAAATCAAAAACTATAAAAAAAATATTGTGTAAGCCCTTGTTTTTACCTATTCTTTCGCATTTTAATTTTAACGTGTTTTCTATTTCAACATGTCTTTACAACTTCTTTATAAATATATTAAAATGACATTTCTAATATATTCTTTTATATTTATGAGATAATTTTTAATTTATTTAATATATAATTTTTAGGTATTATTAAAATATAGCAATTAAGTTGTTCAATTTTTATATTTTAAAGATTAAAATTTTAATTTTTTAATTATTATTTAAGTTCTAGTAATATATTATTCTTAAACAAAATAAGAAAAATAAGTATCACTTTATTTAAAATATAAAAATACGAGTGTCATTTTATTAAAAATATAAAAAAATTAGTGTCTTTTAATATATGATTATTAATTTATTAAAAATGTAAATAAAATATATTCTTATTTTAAAATTAAGAGGGATATGAGTGTCATTTAGCATATAAATTTCATTTTTTTACTTAAAATTAATTTGAATGCATTATATTCAACCAGATCTCCTAAGAATATAAATGAAAAAATGTAAATATATTTATTTAATACATTCTTGCTTGTGTTGGCTTAGTTAGAAGAATACAATCATGCTTAAGGCATGATTAGATATTACTTAAATAAACTAGATTGAATTTTATTTCATTATAATTTGAAAGTTTAATTCTTTTTTTTAATTTCTCTTCTGGTTAGATATTTCTTTTATTTTGAATGTATTTAATAAGCTTTTTCATAAAGAACGAGAAAAAAAAAGAAAATATTTTTTTTCAAAAATTAAAATAACTTATACAGAAGTTGGAAATGCAAAATTTATAAAAATGATCTAATTGTAATATATATATATATATATATATATATATATATATATATTATTTCAGAGTGAATGAAAAATTTGATGTAATAAAAAGATATTAGACTTGAGTAAAAATTTTATTGGTATAAATAATTAATGGGATTTAATTAATAAAGGTTGGTAGATTGTTTTTCATGTAAAAATTTTCTTGTATTTCTCAAAATATAAATATTTTTTTATTTTGAAACATTAATTAAGAGAATAAAAATGCATGATTTCTTAAAAAGTAATAATAATTTAAAAAATATTTATTATTTACCAATAATAATTATAAAAAATATGGAAAATCATATAAATAAAATTATATTAAAAATTAAAAATTAAATATACTTCACATTCCCATTTTTCACACCCCCATTCAAATATAGACAGTGTGACGATAGCATTTGTTACAGATATTTTACACTCTCATTTAAAATTGACATTGGATAAGATTATTAATTAATTTTTAATAATTTCCTTAAAATTTCATATAAGACAAATTTTAAGCAGTTCAGGGGGTAAAAATAGTATGAATAGGACATCAAAATTGAACTCTTTTTTCATAATATATTTGTAGAAGGAAAATAAAACTATCAATGAACGAAAAAAAATTCAATGAGATTTATGAAATGAAGAAGAAAAATACTAAAGTATATAACTTTTTTTAAGTTATTACACTTAGTTTTTTTTTATAAGATTTTATGTTGAGAAAAAAAAAAATTCAAGTTAAAAAAAAAATTATATAAATAAAATTTATATGTAAATTATTTGACTAAAAATTATATATTAATAGATAATTTCATTTAATATTAGTTAATTTTAAATTAAAATTTAACATGATATTAAAATCACTTAGTTTTATCATCTATTCTAGTTGTGAAATAACATATCTGGAATGCCTATATATATACATATAATTTAGATGAAAAAAAAATCTATATTAAAAAAATATTTAAGTAAAATTTATATATTTCTAGACAACTTCAGTTAAGGTTAAAATCTATTAAATTAATTATTTTGTTTTTAAATATGTTTAGTGTAATAATCTTTTCCATTGAAGAAAAAAAAGAAAAAAAAACGAGTGAAACAGTGCGTAAATGTTGCCAAAGTCTAATATATTAATCACATTGACTAACCAAATGAACTTCTTAGAGGATGTAAGTGTAGAAAATGAATCAAAATTAGTAGTTCTTTGCACCAAAATAGGTATTATAAGAATCAAAGTAGCCTCTTGTAACAAGCAAATCACATCTCTGCAACAGTGTTTGACTTAATCTAAGGGAAGTTATAGAAATTTGGGGTGCCAAGTGTCTATCAAACATTTAGCATATTCTAACCCAACATTGTTCAACACTGTGTTTGGGTTACATTTAAGGTAAACGCAACTTACGTTGTTTCAGGTTTAACATTGTTCTTGGTTTCTTTTTTTGTATATTATTAGAATTAGAATATATAAACAGTTATTAAGGGTTTCTTATATAAGAATACAGATTCACATGTTTTTTTACGATAAATAATTTATGCCAATATTATAATTATTAAAAAAACAAGAAACTCAATTCTTTTTTGTTGTCACAGTACACATGCAAACATGAAAAATTTGAGTGATGAGTGCTATAAGTGTTTTTTGCCTCCAAGAATGTCTTGTATTGTACTGAGATAGTCACATCACAGTGCACTTGAAATAAAACTGTGGGCAAAAACAGGGGAAATGACTCCAATCCAATGCATGAATTCTAGTATTATTTTCTACCGTTTAATTAGCAGTTACTTTACCAGTTAAGATTTTCTAAAGTTTTATCACTATTGCATACATAGAAATATTGGATAATGATAAACTATTTTGGTAAGAACACAACCCAGGAATATAATTATTATTAAAAAAGAGTATATTCTCAGTTGAGTAAGTCATCAAATAGACTTCACCAGAATGGGCACAATAAAAGATGATATATAAATATGTTAGAATCTAAATTCAGTGTCTCTTCCAAATATTTTATTAACTACCACAATATGGGATATAACTCTCTATTTAACACCCAATGAGAAAAAAAAGATTTTGCTCCACTAAAGATAAGATCTTTCCTTAAACCATACAAAATATATTATAACTGTTGATTCCAAAATTTATTGTTAAAATTATAATTAGATATAATACATTTCTTAAAAGAAAATATAAACCTTTGTTTAAGAGTAACTGAATAAAAATATGAAAACAAAAACACCATTAAAATGACCACAAAGAATTTTGCTGAGCATTTCTCCTAACATGTATCCCAAATAGGACTTTTATAGAAATCAATACTTTTTCTTTTAAAAATTTAGTGTAGCAACTAGATTTAAATTTGAGAAAATCAATTATTTAATTTCGCATAAGACGAAACAAAAATGTGAATTCATTATTCACACCTAAACTAAAATCTTTTAAATAATTTTTGTTTTTACATTTGAATTGTGGACATTAGACTTCAATTACACTATGAATGTAGTCTGCGAGGTTATAAAAAATTAAGGGAAAAAAGAGGATATAAAAATCATATTGTTACAATAAAAAAAAATCTTGTAAATGCAATGGAATATATCATTTTTAGTAAAGGGTGGTGGAAGAGAAGGTGTTTAGCATAAAACAATAACGGTTGGAGATTCTGACATTTAACTTATGTGAGCTCAGAAGCAAGATAAATCTAAGGCATAGTTTGGATGTTTCAATATTTGGTTTGCCATACACCTTCAAATCTTGACTGTGCAAAGAACCACCGAACAGTGCTCAACCGAGTACAAGTGTTTCATTTTTTTTTTTCTTTTTAAAAATACCCTTTTACTTTATTTTATTTTTATTCCATGCATGGAATTCTCCTTCAACTACAACAACACCACCAAAAAGAGAGAACTACCAAAAAAAGATATACATATATATATATATATATGTATATATATATATACAGATAAAAGAAAAAAGAAAAGAGAGTGATGGTTAGTTCTAGCTCTTCTTCGTTGGTGCCTATTGAGTAGTAGCAGCAACAACAACCAACAACAACCCATCTCTCAAAATTGGATTTTTTTCCTTCGCACCCCATTAATTTTGTTTGCTTGGGGAAAACAAAATTGAGGGTCTCTTGGTGTGCCTTTTCTTGGGTCTAATCTTTGTACTAATGGAACCGTCGCATCTGAACGCTTTGATTCTCTTTTGATCATCACCTGGACAGAAAGCAAGAAGCTTTGTGATCTGTTTTTCTGAACTTGATCTGAATTTGTGGCTTACTCCCTCCCTCCTTGTGTGTTCACATGATCATGGAATGTGCATATGCATATAGTCCTTGCGGATTTTGAGGTAAGTGTTAAAAAGTTTGTTGATCTTGTTTTGTTTTGGTTGGTGGGTACAATAATATTTGGATTAGATTCATTCATTATTCATTATTCATGATGTCGTATCAATCAATGGAGGAGAGAAAGTTTGTGTGCAAGTATTGCAGCAAGAGGTTCCCCTGTGGGAAGTCTCTTGGTGGCCACATCAGGACTCACATGATGAATGAGAATTCAGCTTTAGGTAATGCAGAGAGGAACAATGCTACTAATGCTATGTTCAAGTTGAATGGCGGGGGAAAGAGGAAGAGGGATTTGGGGTCTGAAGAAAATGGTGGTGGTGCTAGTAGGGGGAACTATAACGTCATTTATGGTCTTAGAGAGAACCCCAAGAAGACCACGAGGTTTGTGCATTCCAATTCCACTATGCAACTCGAGAAGTTCTGCAAAGAATGTGGGAAGGGATTTCTATCATTGAAGGCTCTTTGTGGCCACATGGCTTGTCACTCTGAAAAGGACAAGGGAGCCAACAGGTTTGACAGCAGTTCTAGTGGGTTTGCTGAGAAGCAGAAATTGGTTATGGATAGTCAATCTGACACCGAAACTTCTACGCCAAGGAGGTCTAAGAGAGCGAGGTTCAAGACCCTTAGCAGTAGCAACAACCAAGGTCAATCTTCTGTTTCGGAGGTTGAGCAGGGTCAAGAAGAGGTGGCTAGGTGTTTGATGATGTTGTCCAAGGATTCAAGCTATAAGGGTCGTTTTGCTTTGTTCACGGAGTCTTCTGATAACAACTCGGCTGTTCTAGAAGCAAAGTCACCTTCTCCGGAAACCAAGGTTACTACGATGAATAGTAATGGTAAGAATTTGATGTCTAGTGCTTATGTGGGGAAGAAGTTGGAGCAGCGCAAGGACTTGAAGTTTAAGTCTGCTCAAGTTGGCTATGATTCTGATAATTCAGATTCTGGGTATTTTAGATATGGTCCTAAGGAGGTTGACTCGACTGATTCAAACAATGGGAATGAGGTTAAGTCTTCGAAAGTGGGGTACTTATCTGGGTTTGAGGATTATGATGTTGAGTCGAGGAAAATGCTAAGCAGGGGAAGAAGCAGGAACACTGAATTTAAGAAATTTGTTTTGGAGGATTGGGAGAATGATAGACAAGATGGTGGAGCTGCAAGGAAATTTGATTCAAAGAAATTTAAGAAATCCAATTATGATTCTCTTGGCCAAAATTTAGGTGGGGTTTCTAGCAGGAAGATGGGGAATGGTTTTGCCAAGGATAAGGTGAACAAGTACGAGTGCTTAACTAGTGAAAGAGACAATGGTTACGATGATTCTGCTTATGAGAGTGATGAAAACAGCACAGACACCGACTCTTATCCAGCTCCAAAGGCTTACAGCAACAGGAACATCAGTGGCCAAAAGGGGAAGAAGAAATTGAAGTCAAAGAAAAGCAAGGCACATGAGTGCCCAATCTGCAACAAAATTTTCAGGTCAGGCCAAGCCTTGGGGGGTCACAAGAGATCGCATTTCATTGGAGGTTCTGAAGAGAACACCCTTGTGATAAGGCCAGGTGCTCCTGCTGTTCCTTGTCTCATTGATCTCAACCTACCTGCACCAGTTGATGAATAGGGAGAAATTGTGCCATGTCATCCTGGGGTTGCAACATTTTGAAGCATCTGTTGTTGAAGTAGCTGAAAGTTTGGAAGTCTAAAAATATTGTGTCTTTATCCCATATGATGAAAGCAATGACAATGTACAAACAAGTGGGTAATTGATTTTTGTTCCCAAGGCCTTGGATCCATTATTTGGTGAGGGGTAGTCTTTCTTTTCATGTTTATAGAGCATGAGAACTTACTAGTTTCTCAATTCATATTTTTTTGTTATTTCCTTTGTCAACTACAACAATACTCATGGAATTTGTTCTTTTCATGCAAATGTCTTTCAGTGTCGGGGTCTTCCGGTTTTTCATCTTATACAAATGTAGGTGACATGGACTTTTACTAATAACCAACCATGTACTACAACTAAAGTAACAGTAGTTCATTCTGAACTCAGTCTATTTCTCAGTTCATATTTGCAAATTGCAACACGTTACATTTCTTTTCAGAGGCATAATTATGGAACAAGGATCCTAATTTCTCTCCCTCAAACTGTGACCAAAACTTACTTTTTCGTTATGTGTCCTTCTTAAGAAGGATCAAGGACCAACCCCTTTAATGCTATGAAAGTGTTTGAAAACTAAAAATTGTCCCTGTAGGTGGGAGTTGCATTCCCAAGGTTGGTTTTATTAAAAATGAAATAATATAATATTTTTAAACTTGGCTAAGGCACTGATCAAATCGTTATGCTTGTGATATCTTTGGCCATTGAAAAAAAAAAAGTGGTTGTTGGACCATTCTTTAGGTTGAAGATTTAACCAGGAATAATGACTTTGCAGAACTATGAGGAAACAAAACAAGCTTCTTTATCATTGAAGATAAAATTTGAGGGTTGAGATGGTTGTAAGGTCACCCATCAGTTAAGGTAGTAGGACTCATAATTGCTCCATGTACAACTTTCTAACACATGTATCTTAATAGCATGAGATTTTCTAAGCCTTTTTGGTCATGTCGGTTCCTTTATATTTTGTTGACTATGTTTCCATTCTTAGTCCTTGAGGTTGTGTGAGAGGACCACTTGTATCTTACCAGCTCTTGGTAATGGTCACATGTGGGCTCAATCAGTAGAATCCACAGGCACTCAAGAAGAATCAAACTCGTATTCAACAGAATTATATGCTCATAAGGGATGTGAAATCATTATGGGGAATGAAAACCAACTAAATAATCATCAACCATGCAAATAAATTTGAATATCTTTCACTAGGGTTTTTGGGGTGCTCTAAACATTTCTCTACTTTTTTTTATATGAAGTTAATAGTTTTCTTTTGGAAAAATAAATGGAATCATGTAAGCACTCTGTGAAATTAGAACTGGAAAATGATCACTTCTGAATTGAAAGTCATCATGCTTAGTTAACAAGGACAAGTGCTGTCTCTATTAGTCCGGAAAAGTAAATGCTAAATGAGCAACTTTTCTCATTCTTGCTAAGACAAAAGTGTGCACATTGAAGGTTGAGATTGCTCTGGTCGACCTTCCAGAGGGAATCACAGTTCACAGACTCATTTTGTTTTTTTCAATTGGTTTAATCAAACCTCTTATTAGAACATTTTTCAGTGTTGAGATAAGGTGAGTGGAGCATGTGTGAGCACCCCATTTATGGAAAAGAAATCATTATCTCAATGTTAATATCTCATGGAAGAAAAAAAGAAGTTACAGGGGATATTCTTGCTTTTCAAGATGCAAATAAGGTGTGAGAATGTGTGTGCTTCCATTTTATCAATTCTCTTTCATTTTCACTTTCAGCTTTTCCATCAAGCCACTGTCTCTATGTTAATTGAGGAAGGAAGAATATTATCCTTTTGTGATATATAAAACCACATGTTCACTGGTTTGTGAATCATGCACCTTTAACTATTCCCAAATTAGGTGTTCAAAAACGTTAGCAATAAATAATTAATTAAATATTCAGTTTTGTTAACCTATCCATCAGGTCATAAGATTTGATCTCTCAAATATTAGTTTGAATCAATCAAAATCTTAAAATAATTAATAGTATGTGATATTTTAATTGTAATTAAGGTTGATGTAATTTGGTAATTCTCACATTTATTCCTATTTTTACATTTTTCATTTCTTAAAAACTTTTCATCTTCCCATCCATCTTGTTGTGTGCAATATAAAACAAGGTTAGTTGTTTGCCAATAATGCACCTTTAATTGTGTCCAAATTAAGCGTAAAAAATTAGCAGTTAATATTATTCTTTATAATTGATTAAATATTTTATTTTTCTAATCTACGTTAGGATTCTTAAAATGGGTTAGGTTTGATGGATTGTTCAACATGACCCATAATTCAGATTATTCTAAGTTTTAAAAATATTGATTTAAATAGAAAAAAAAATTTTAGTCTCATTCATTTAGTCTAATGTTTATATGGATCAGACAAATTCATAAACAAATGGATAGACCCATTTATTTTTTAATATTAATTTTTTTGTTTTTAATTTTTTTTTGTTTTAATTATATATATTATCTCATGCGCATTAGAAATATTAATAATTTTTTTAAGTAATATTAATAAAAGATACATAATATTGTTGTATAATATATTTAATAGTTGAATATTAAAACATAGACTTTTGGACAATGATAAATCTTGATTTCTTTGTCCATATGTTGTAATTTTTTTTAATTTCTAATTAGGTAAAGAATAACTCATTGGCATGTGGGCCTAACATAAGACCTTATTAAAACTATACTCCATTTTAAAATATAAATATGTTAGATTTTTATTACCTTCACCTATAGGATTAAGTGAGACTAGGTTGGACCGCTCATTTTATAAGGATTTAGAAATGTATTTAATAGTATAAGTGGTTTAATTGAAATGAAGTATAAATATTTTATTATTTAAGTTGAAAAACCTATAAATAGAAAAATATAGTAAACTCATTTCATAAAAGCTACCATCTCTAAGTTTTTGAAAGATTCACACATCTTCTTATATACCAGAGCCCACCTTAGAAATCCTAATAAAGAACAAAATAATTTTGACTAATTAGAGTGTATTTTAGAGTAAGTTTCTCTTTGTCCTATTTTTCTTGAGTTAGATTTAATTTTTGGTTAAATGGTTGGATAACACTGGTTGTATGTGTAATTTATAAAAAAAAGATGAATCATGGTTAGTTAGTGAGCATGAGGGTATGTTTAGATTGTTGATAAGAATCTTTTATGTACAAGTTTAGTTTCCCTGTGAGTATAGAAAATATTAAGAGCTTAAGTTTGAGAAGCAAACCCTAACAGGTTAGGAAAATTGGTTGTGTTTTTAATAGTATCTTAGGGTAGATGATTTGGATGTGAAGGTCATGTCATCACAATATCTTAACTTTGTGCAGGATTGTGTTTGTTTGAACAGATTTGAAATGCTTGAGATGTGATTTGAATTGTTAGATTGAATGGAATAGGTTGTATGTTTATCTGTTATATGGTAAAATGTTACAATTGGAGTAAACTTGGTTCAAGTCATTGTTATTTTTTAAACAAAATGTTCATTTTAACATAAGACATGAAGTATAACTTAGCTTGAACCAAGTTAGGATGCTTGTAGTATTCTGTAGAGTCATTGGGTGAAATTAAATTACTTAAAAACCCAAGAGATTTTTGCACCGGATGAGTTTGCTACTCGTTAGACAAGATTTTTATTCAAATTTTCTAGTGTTTTATTGTTGGACAAGCCAATCTCTCACTAGACAAAATTTATTTAATTGAAAAATAGATAATTTTTTGTGCAAACTAAATCTCACTAAGATTTCTCTTTCTCAACCATCCAAAATATATGTAACATGTCTCATTTAACATCTATACATCAACGAAGTATGAATCTAAAAAAAATAAGAAAATATTTGAGAAAAATATAATTTTTTATCAAATAAACTACTCTACTTCTCCATTTATATTTATAAAGTTTTGCAGAATAAAATATTATTACTTTATGTAATTTTCTATTAGTTACATTTTGTTTATCTCATTGTGCAAAATAAAATTTTATGTATTTTATTGCAAATTATTCAAATTTAAATAATGATAATACTTCTTTAATGATATTTATTCTGTCTATGATTAAACATTAAAGTGTATAATTAAATATTCAAATATATTGTTAGAGTAGAATAGCATGAAGGAAGATACTACAGAATTTCAAAATGATAAAATCATATTAAATGGTTAGGAAGACACTTGAATTGATGGGTGGAAGATTTGAGAAGTGTTTTTTTTTCTTTGTTTTTGTAAGTTAATCTCAAACAAAAAATTAGTTATATCCTCAGCCCTAGTTAACAAAACACTGTCATTCTCTGCTCAAACAATAATTATTATTATCATCTTCTATAATCTATAAAACATGTGATAAAATTGTTTTTATTTATTTGTACACATGTGATCTATTTATTTTACACTTTAATAAATATTAATATCACAAATATTATTTTTTTAATTATTGAGTAAATTTCTTAAATCTAAATAAGTACATATTTCTCCAAACTCAATATATTACATTAACAAATATTTAATCTCAATTTAAAAATAATGTGAGTAAAAAAAAGGAAGAGTTTAAGAAAAGAAATCCAAAAATTAAGCATCAAATTAAAATCAATTTTTAAGTGTAATGGAAACCCCACTTAAATATTTACTACTTTTTAGAATTTTGATTCATTAAATTTAAGATGTCTAATACTATCATAATAAACTATGGTCAGAGTTATATTAAATTGAGATATCCTTAACATTAATTATTAAGTTGAATGACAGTCCATTAAATTTAGGAACTTAGTTTTTTTATAATTTTAAGAATAAAAACAACTAATCACTATAATTTTATAATTTAATAGACTATTTAAAGTTATTTAATGCTTAATGAATTAATACCTAACAAAGTACACCACCAATTGGAGTTCATTTGACTAGAAAGGATCATTTTTACCTGCCATTCATCCTGTTTAAAAAATTGATTCTGCCGCTCTTTTAGTTACCATCATGAATCCTCATAAAATAATGTTTGTGATTTTTTTTTATATTTATATGAGTATGCACAATTATCTTGTAAATATTTTTTAATTTTAAATAAAATTATTTAAAAAATAAGTTTTTAGAATATATATTTAAGTAAAAAAAAATAAAATATAATTCTAATAAAATTACGTAACAAAATATGATATAGATAAATTTAATCTTTCTAAAAATTATATTTAAATAAGTTGTATTATAAAATATAAATTTTAAAAATTAATTATTTTACATTAAATAACATCATATGAAAAATAAAAATATGGTAGTGTTTTTTGGACGGTTGAAAAAGAGTAAAAAACAGGAGAGAAAAATAAAAAATCAGAAAAGGATAAATTCACATTAAATCATATGGTGATAATTTAAAAACAAATTTGACAATAATTTAAATTCTTGAGAAAAAAATTAAAATTAAAAAATATGTTAAAGTTAATAAACGTTAATTAGTATGAAAATATTGTGAGTAAATACTGAATTTAGTCTCTAAAAACTATATTTCGTTTTCATTTAGTTTCTAAAACTAAAGAACTTGTATAAGTTATATTTTCTTAAGAATTTCATTTAGTTTCTTAATTCTTTTTTCATTTTGATTCTTAATCATATTATTTTGATTCCTAAAGTCTTTGGAACAGGACAATATATATATATATATATATATATATATCAGGAGCTTATGTAATTTTTTAAGTTTAATTATCAATATGACAGTGAAATTCTAAAAAGTAAATTGACCATTTACAAATATTTCATTAAAAGATATACGAAGGACACTGGTTGACTATATTTTTAAAAGATTTTTTCATGTATTGATTTAAAAAGTAACATGCCGTGCAAGAAAATTTTCAAACCAAAGAATAGCTTTTGTAAAATTTAGGGAGTTTGATTAAGAGGATGTCTGGTGAAAAAGGGAGAAAATAATTTTAAAAATAATGATTTACTTATTTTTTATTCTTTTATATTTTTTTATTTACTTTCATTCTATAAAAAAAGATATTTATTTTATATATTTTTCATCCAACTAAGGCTATTAAACTTGATTTTCAATAAGAGTAGTTAATTAATGTCACACTTATCAAACAAAAAGTAAAACAAATTTGTTTGTATAATTTTTTAAAATGTTGTAAACATTATCTTAAAATTAGGAGTTTTTCTAGAATAATGCGGTGTATTTTTCTTTTAAAAAAATCATATGATTATAAATAACAAAAAAAATCATGTATATTTTAGGTAGAGTTGTCAAAATGGATTTGGTATGTATAGTCTATGATTCAGATCAGGTTAGGCTTAAAAAATTGTAGTCTAGACAACAAAATATGTCTCTTTTATTTTTAATATTAAATTTTTGTTTTTAATTTTTATGTTGTCATACCAAAGAAAGAAATTAGTATCTCAGAGTCTCTCTTCTCTTCTTTTCTCACAAGCTCTTTCATCTCCTCTATTGTACTGCTTCTCTTTCCTTGTATTATCTTTCACCACCACAGTTTCACGCTTCCGTCACAATTTCTCTGTTTCATATTACGTTAGGTTCTTCTTTATTTTTTGTTAATTTATATTTTCATTTTTTGCATTTCTAATCAAAACTCTATATCTGCTTTTGTTTTCCTTGTATCATCATGATATTTTGTTAATATTTGTTGAGTTATAATAAAGTAAAATTACTATTAGTATTAAATAGATGTTCATGTTTTTTTATCTCTTACATTGCAGAGTTCTTATTCCTTATGACAACATCAGGACTTACTCCTCCCATTGGTGATCCATCTAATAACAACAAAAGAAATAATGTTGAACAAAAATGTGGAGAGACTAAGAAAGCAAAGGTTGTGACTTCTAAGGTATGGAATTATTTTTAAAAAAATTGGTCTAATTGAAAGAGTGGAGAAATGTAAAAGTAAAGGACGTGACAAACTTTATACATGTAAAGGAATTTCAGGGACAATTCATCATCTCAGAAGACATATTTATTGTTGACAAAAACATTATATTATGGATATGTTGTGTAGTAGGTGTTTGACTCTTTTAAAAGTGCTTAGTATGTACTTTAAGTTTATTTTACAAATTGTTCAAATGTAATTTACACAAACATTCATGTAAAATATATTGTATATTTATATTTATACATTATTTATTGTTGATAAAAAATTAAATTGTAGATATATTGTAATATTTTTTTCAATTTTTAATTAGGCTAAAAATGGCTAGTTGGCTTGTTAGCCTATCATAAGGTTAGACTAGGCTAAAAATTGTGATTCATTTTAAAATATAAATCAGGCTAAGCTGTAATTTTTTTTAACTCAAGCCAGTAGGGCCATGCGAGACTGAGCCGAACCATCGGACTGCCCGTTTTGACAGCTCTAATTTTAGGAGTTTAGAAATTAATTTTACAAATAATTTGCAAAAGGTAACTATGATACATCATTAAAAAATTACGTAAAACTATATTATTAATCTTGAAAATATGAAATTAGTTATTAATTAAATTAAATATTAATTTTAAAATTTAATTTAATAAATAGTTAAAATTTTGGAAATTAATATTAAAAATAATTTAAATTTTAATTTAAAAATCAATTTTTTATTATTATATAAAAATTATTTTATATTTTTAAGATTAAGTAGTTCTAGAACATATAGTTTTTATTTATTTTATTATCAATAAAAAATATTTTAAATATAAACAATTTTTTAATTTATAAAATAATTTTTAAATTAATTAATATAATGATTAACTTTTTTCTTTAAATTAACCTATATTTAATAAACTTCTTCATAAAAAAATGAAATTATAATATAATATAATTAAGTTTAATTATTTTTAGTCTTATTATTTATTTTATTTTATTTTATTTGCTTTCTTAAAAAGTGTTTTTAATAGTAATGCAAATCCTTTTTGTTTAAAAAAAAAGGCAAGAATATAGTTGAAATTGATATACACCTTTTAACAAATGGAGTCAATGTGATATATTTCCTGCCTACATTATCTCAGTTCCCGACTTAGAAAGTAAGTTTTTTTTTTAAATACTCTTTTTAGTTTTGTTTACATTTTTTATGTTAATTATACTAATAAATATTTAGAAAAATCTTTTTTTAAAATATTTGGTTGATTTTAGTCCTTTTCCTCCCTACACAAAAGTATAATTGATTTGGATATAAATACTATTAATTCTCAAACAATCTATTTCTTTTTTAATTAAATTACCTTAACTAACTAAAAGTAAAAGTATATATTTCATACAAATATTATTATTCTTAGCATAAACAACTAAAAGTAAAAAAATATATTAAAATAAATAAATATTAAAGATGGTAAACATATGCAAAGATAAATAATGTAAAAAAAGTCAAAACAATACACATCTGTATGTATATTTAAATAAAATAAAATAAAAGTTATCATAAATACTTAAAAAATAAAATATGATGATCAGTGCATTCAAATGTTTTTTTATATTTTTTCTTAAAAAATTATTGCATTATATTGTCTTTCATATATTCAATTTTCAAGAAGAAGATGAGCTAATAAAAGTGAAATTTATTTAATCAATTAATATATTTAAGTAAATTTTATATTACTTTCTTGATCAATCATATTAATTTATATAACTATATTAACTTATATGATTATAAATATGTACTTTATCACATAATATTAACATTCATATTTCTTTAATATTATAATTAAAAAATATTTTTTATTATAATTAATAGTAGAGAAACAAATAATTAACTTTAGATGTAATATATTATAGTTTTTTTAGTAACATGTGAAAATTTATGTGTAAAATCTTTGGATGATTTTTATTCAATTCTTCTTTTATGTTTATATTTTTTTTAAGAAAATAAAAAATAAAAGTGATTGTGTATGCATGATTTTTCTTTCTTTTTTATTGTAGTTTTTTATTCCTTTTTTTAATCTGACTTTATTTCTTATTATTTTTAAGATCAGGTCATACCTTGTGGACGATAATAAGTTAGCGAGCACATTCATTTGATTGGATTTTAAAACAAACTAAGTTTATTTTTGTTCTTTAATCCCTTTGAAACTTCATATTTTTCCTTAATTTGTTGAGAACTTCAATTCTTCTCAACTAACCTTAAGACCCTTTGTAGTTTTTTGTTTTAGAGTTAAAAACTTATAGATATTTAAATTTTTGGAGACTTATTTTTTGATTTTATTTTATTTTCAATTAGGAGTTGATTTTGAAATATTGGTGTAAGTTAAATATTAGTATAGCATTAACAGTACACTAGGAAGAAAATCTGTAATGATGATTAAGATGTTGAATTTGTATATAAATTGTATTGTTTGGCTAGTAAATTTTGAATGAATAATTTTCTTGGCTTAATTTTTAAACTTAAAAATTTAGATGTTGAAATGACAATATTTATATTATATTACTTGAGTTTTATGTTGGAGTTAATAGTAGCATGTTAAATTAAAAATATTATATGAGTGACTCAAAAATAGATAACTTTATTGTTACTTTTTCACTCGAGCTAAGGATATTATAATTTTTTCTTATGTGCAAAACTAGAAAGATGATCCAAAATTAGAGTTAAACAATTTTATTAAGGTGTAAATAGAAAATATGATTAGAGTATTTTTCATATGCATACTTGTACTCATGTATTCTTTTACAATGTAATGAAAAGAAAGAAAAATCCTCTTAGTTTCTCAACATCTATTTTGTGTGTGTGTGTCCTATTTTATTTTAGTTATACCTAACAAATTAGTATTAGAGCTTATGTAGGAGAGGGACATGTGAGAGAGCACCATGGCTAGTAAGTTGAAGCATTGTTGTGAGTTTGCTTCTATGGTTGTGGATACCATATCTATGAACCTTCCCATATTTTGTGGGAAATGATGTGATGATTGATGTGTGAAGATGAATGTCATTTTTAGGTTTCAAGAAGTTGACAAGGTTGTGAAAATTGAGTTTCAAGAATCTCCCAAGAATGCCTCAAAAGAATAGGAGCATATGTATAAAGAGAGCTAGAGGTTGGATTGCAGCAATGTGTTTCTGCAACACTATAAACTCAAGAAGTCTAGTGACTATAAACTAAAGAAGTTGGGTGATTATAAACTCTCAACAATAGTTGAGTGACTATAAACTCTAGATTAGATGACTTTAAGCTCTTATCCCTAGTAAAGAGGCTGAGATAAGCAAATACTCGTAGTCAATCGAGTGATTATAAACTACCAGCAAGTCAGACAACATTTGGGACTAGCAAAGATCCATCCCAAAAGAAGACAATTACCTGAAGGATGTATGCAAACAATGAAGAAAATTCATACCCTACGGTCTAATGGGGCTTTAATACCAGTCCAACCTGGAGAGACTGAGCTAAAAAAATACTCACTAGCAAGAAGAACCGAACAAAAGACGTCTACGTCTTTACTTACCATTTAAGATTAGTTAAGATCTTAAATGGATAAGTAAAGAGGGGTTGTTGTAGACCCCTATTTTTGCCTGGGTTGAAGCAAAACTCAAGCTAAAAGATCCAAAAGGGGAAGAAGAATCCAAAAATGGAAGAGGAAGCTAGAAGAACATTATTTAGAAGAATCTTGAAAAGCTCTTAAAGCAACTTGGGTAGCCTTAAAGATAATAAGTGTGAAAATGTAATTTTGTTGATTTAGTTGGAGAACGACCATTCTCAAGCTAGGAATGGTCTTCTCAGGTTGAGAACAATCATTCTCAAGTTAGGAACGGGTTGTTCTCAGGTTAGGAATAGGTCATTCTGAATGCAAATTTTGTATGCTCGTTCTTAGGTTGAGAACGAACATTCTTAGAGGGAGAACAACCATTCTTTGCCTCTAACGTAGTCTATAAATAACAACATTTGTACTGCACACCACACACAACACAAGAATTCAAAAGTGCTCTGGAACTTGTAATATTTCTCTCTTACGATCAATAGTAGAAACTTTCCTTGGAGGTTCCAAATCTCTCTCTCTTTTAAAGCTTTATTTTATTACTTTCATAGTTGATTAAAATAGTAGAAGTAATAATTGAATATGCATGTTATAATTATCGGGTAAAAGTAGTAATTTGAAATAATATTTTCATTGCAAATACATCATAGGGTACAATATTAGGCGAATGAGGTGCTTAATACTTTCTTCATTCGTAGTCGACCCCTGAACTCAAGCTCTGGTTGTGATGAACTAAGTTTGATTTTTGAAAAACCCTTGTCTTTTTCCAATGTTTTGAGTAAAACATTGGTGGTGACTCCATAGAACCCTTTTTTAAAACCATTGACTTAGGAATAGTTTAGTATACCAGGTATTCCAAAGTTGATGAGAAGTTTTCAAATGGAAGTCCAACCATCGAAAGTTGGTTTGCAACAATTAGTTTGGCGACCTTGGTATTGACCTAAATCCTCAAGCCGAGCATGAAGAAGTTAATCACAACTTCGACAAGCTAATGATTACTTTGAAGATCGATCAGGAATTGAACTAGACCACCCGAATGGAACTCACCACTACTAGGTGCTTACCGAATGAAATCCAAAGGGTGCTAGTCCTGAATGCCGACCTCGTGTGAAGCCCGGCAAATATGCTTGGTATTGACTTGGACTTTAAAGCCACAAGTTGGCAACCTTCCCAAAGGCGAGGTTGAGACCTTCCCAAAGGCGAGGTTGAGACCTTTCCAAAGGCGAGGTTGGTAACTCAGAGAAAATGTAATGTCAACGAGAAGAGATGTACATCAAGAAGTGAACCAAGAGGTGACTAAGTTACTCCGAACCAACTTTATCAGAAAAATCACATACATTACGTGGCTGACAAATATAATGATGATCAGAAAATCTAATAATAAATAAAAATGTATGTTGATGATGTAACTTGAATACAACAATTAAATATTAATTTATAATAAATTTTTTTATTTTTCTTCAACATTTATCTTCTTTAATATTAATAATATAATATTTAAATCTCCAACAAATCTTTCTCCAATATACATTATTACTCTTTTATCATATATTTATACTTATAAACCAAATTAGAAATCTAGATTTTTCTCTAGTAATATATATATATATATATATATATATATATATATAGTAAATAAATAAATAATAAAATAAATAGTGTATTATCGAATTAATAAATAATAAAGTAATTTTTGTTGGAAGACATTGAATGACATTAATACTGTGCTACTTCCCAAAAAGTGATAATAATCATAGTTACATATTTAAGAGCAGTATTTAGCACTTTGCAATATAAGATTATCCCCAAAAAGTTAGGGGCACATTTTATTTTCAAAAGTTGGCAAATCGAAATGATGCACCAACTCTTTGGTGGAACATGGTGCACCAACCTTTTAGTATTTTTGGATCCTCTGCTACCAATGGATATATATATATATATATATTATGCTTACATTCAGGGGTAGTGCATGGAGATTAAAGTTGATGATAATTGTATGATTTGACAAAGATAGTTTCTGTATAAAGTCTAATTAGGTACTGTATGTGTTTTATGGTCATTAAAACTGTATTATTAGTCTAGGAATCCTTCTTCTTTTTTTTAAAAAAAAAAAGGTTTTCTATAACCTTTTCAAACTCTCCATGTTATCCTTTGTCTCTTGAAGCTTAGGCATAATCTACTTCCACACCATCACAATGTTCCTTCATGCTTGGTCCTTAGCCATTAAATGCCAAACAACTACATGCTCTTATGTATAACCCTGGACCTGCTTTTGCCCACATATATTGTCATGCATTTCTTTCACTTTCTTCCCTCTTTCTTTCTCCACACATCTCATCAACATTTCTTCATTGCTTTTCTTATACCACCTTTCAATTCAAACCCAATAAAATTCATATTACTCACTTTTGTTTTCTCACTACTTTCTCTCTGTCAAAACTCTTTCAATACTCCTTCTTATTCAAATATTAAACACTTATTACTAAATTAAAAGTTATAATTATTAATTAAAACATATTTTTTTTAATTAAAAATATAATAATTTAAATAATATAATTTAATTATGACTTGAATAACATAATTTCTGACCTACATGAATTTTGATTCACCTTACCTTTATTAGAATATAATTGATATTATCTACAAGAATTTTTTACTATTTTAATCTCTTCCTTTCCCTTTTTATATTTGTATCCACATTTCAATTTTTAACTATAATTTTTTCATATTTATTTTCACGATTCTCAAATCTAAATATTTTGCCTTCACTTTTTGAAAAAAAATTTGATTTTTTTAACTCTATTGACCCTTTTAGTTGCTTAAAAAGACTACTTTAAAATATTACACATTTGTACTACTAATTTTTTTATTTTACAATATATTTTCACTTTCAATTGCTTTTCACTTGTATCTTCACTTATATATATAAGTCAAAACATCTTTCTAATATCCTCTATATATACACTAAAAAAAACTTATACTTTTATTATAGTTTAATTATTATATCTGTACTTAAAAATAGCTTGTATTCTTATTCAAAACCAAATTATTGTTGATCTAACTTATTATAAAATCGAAAACCTTAATTAGCATATATAACTATTAATGATTAAAAGATAGTTTAGAACTGTTTAAATTTGTGATGGATATTTAATGGGCATCCACTACATATAAAATTACATAAATATAGCAAATTAATCTTTTTAAGTAGAATTTTATATTAATAAAATATTTTTAAGAAATTCATTTTATTTTTCAGAATTTTTAAAATTAAAGATAATTAAGTGACATTTGGAAGAGGAAAATGTTAAATAGTTTTTACTTGATACTTGTTTACTTCTTTTATTTATGTTTTAAAGAAACTAATTTATTTATAAATTTATGTTATTGGAATTAAGTAGACTAATTTGCATTTAAATTTATGAATTTTTTGACTTTTTTTAATGAAAAAAACTTTAAATTTTTAATACCATCCAAGCTACTTGTTTAAGTGTCGGTTCATAATTTTTTTCTCTTATTATTACTATTTGTTAACTAATCTCTACAATAAATTAAATTTCTCATATATTAAAGTCAATGTAATGCATTGAAAACTTGTTAATTAGCTAATATTTCTCGTTTATTTATAAGCCACTACTTATCTATAACTTTCTTACGAAAACAATGCATGTGTTATATTGTATAAATGTTAGATATTTTTAAGTAATATCTCTATGTATTAAACACGAAAACGACCACGCTTTGCAGTGGAAAGGAGCACGGGCAAAAATCAAAACCAAAAATTAAAATAATTTCAATTTAGTAAAAGAATAAGAAGAACTCATGAACAATTCTTGACCACATTTTGTTTTACAAAAGAATACGTTTAGTATAAGTTTTTTTTTTATATAAAAAAAGTGGATAACTATCCTAATGTTGGAAAAATTTATTAGAATTTTAAATAGAGTATATTCTTTTAAGAAAGACTTATATATGTTAAAGAAAATATATTATTAGAATTTTTTATATTTTATTAGAATTTTTTATAAATTTATTGTAAAAATTTGAAAAAAAACCTATAAATTTAAAAGAAAATTTTTATGCAATATAAAATTTTTTAATAGTAAGATATAAGTAATTATTAATTATATATTTTTAATTTATATTTAATTTAAAAGTTAGAAATATTCTTATAATAACATTAATACTTAAAATTACAGAGAAAAATAAAAATAAAGATTTTCTTGATATGACTCAATTTCAAATCATGATAAGTCTGAAAATTAATAGGTGGGTCAGTCTAGTAGTCTACTCAACTTCATTCATAACTCAACCAATTAAACATTTTGGCTCTAATAAAGTATAAAAAAGCATTAGCTTTAATAGTGTTGAGATTAATGACTCTGTATAATTTTATTGGCGTTTTATGATTTTCTAAATAATTATCTTAAAAATTAATAAATGTATAATAGTGTTCTGTGGTAATATAAAGCTATTTTCCACTACCAATGCATATACTCTATTTTTCTTAACTTAAAATGTAATGACTATACATTAATAGTATAAAGCTTTTACATTAATAAAACTACTTATTGATCATTAAATTTTGATTTATATTCTTACAGTTTTTTATATTATCAATCAATCATAAATTAACATTGTTCTGATTTTTAAAATAACTATCATAAATAATGATATTTTAATATTTTTATTCAATTTTAAATAATTTTAGTTTCACTATATCTATATTTATATATAAATTGGAATTATCCACAAGGAACTTTCAAAAAACTTGTCTACTTTTTTTTACTACAATGATACTTAACATTCTTTCACATCATAAGTATTTCTCTCTTTTTCATAAATGTTTCTTTTTATACACATTTTTCTCTTTTTAAGATTTTCACTCATATTTTTTACATTTTTTAGTATTATATTTTTTTCCTATAAAAAACAAAATATAAATTTTCAAATTATAAAAAATATTTAATGTTTAATAAAACAAAAATACAGTTTTAAAATAAAATTTAAATTTTTAAATTATGAGAAATATTTATTTTTTTAAGCAAAATGTACGGTTGCAAAATAAAATTTAAATTTTTAAATTATGAAAAATTGAGTATTATGTTTTTTTAAATGTTTTCCTAAAATACTTCTCTTCCTGCTTAACCTCTAAATTAAGAGAGAAAGTTAGGACTACAATTATCATTTCTAATTTATTCTACTATTTATTTTTTAAATTTTTTTCTCAAATAAAAGTATGGTTCCAAAATAAAATTTAAATTTTTAAATTATGAAAAATTGAGTATTATATTTTGTTTAAATGTTTTCTAAAAAATTCTCTTCCTATTTAACCTCTAAATAAGAGAGAAAGTTAGGACTACAATTATCATTTCTAATTTCTTCTACTATTTAATTTTTTTGTAAAACAAAAGTATGGTTACAAAATAAAATTTAAAATTTAATATTATGAAAAATATTTAATTTTTTTAAAACAAAAGTACAGTTCCAAAATAAAATTTAAATTTCTAAATTATGAAAAATATTTTTTTTTTGTAAAACAAAAGTATGGTTCCAAAATAAAATTTAAATTTTCAAATTATGAAAAATATTTAATTTTTTTTAAAACAAAGGTACGGTTCCAAAAATAAAATTTAAATTTCCAAATTATGAAAAATTGAGTATTATATTTTTTAAATTTTTTCTTAAAAAACTTCTCTTCCTATTTAACCTCTAAATTAAGAGAGAAAGTTAGGACTACAATTATCGTTTCTAATTTCTTCTACTATTTAATTTTTTTTGTAAAACAAAAGTATGGTTCCAAAATAAAATTTAAATTTTTAAATTATGAAAAATATTTAATTTTTTTGTAAAACAAAAATGCGGTTCCAAAATAAAATTTAAATTTTCAAATTATGAAAAATTGAGTATTATATTTTTTTAAATGTTTTTTTAAAAAACTTCTCTTCCTATTTAACCTCTAAATTAACAGAGAAAGTTAGGATTACAATTATCATTTCTAATTTCTTCTACTATTTAATTTTTTTTGTAAAACAAAAGTAGGAATTTATATCTATTGGATTTTAAATCTAATTACATTAATTGAATTTAGAAGACATATGGATTTATATTTTTAAGTTTGAAAATTAAAAATTAATACTTTTTCTAAAAAATTGTTTGGGCAAAATAACTTTTTTCTCCTTGGACTGAGATTTTTTTTTATTTAGTATGTCAAATATCTTCTTGGGTATGCCAAATATCTCCTTTGTTTTATAATTTGAATTTCAAATCTTCTTTAAGTGACTCAATTCTCTCTCACGCGTTTCTCTGTCATCCATAAATGCGATTCTTGAAACGCGGATATCTATCATCGTATCTCTCACGCATGCCTCCTTTGTCTCACAGAAGTGACAGATACGTTTCTCTCTCACGTTTCAGGCCTATACTCTTTCTTCTCTCACTTTTGAGCCCTAAACACGCTACTTTCTCTCACGTTTCAACCCTATACTCCATCCTGTGACACACCTCTCCTTACATTGAAATGGATTTTCAAAGATGGTTTTGGTCTTTGCTCTGTGTTCTTTAGCCCAAACATTTTATCCTAAATGGTGAGTTTAGGGCCATGCCTTCTGTTCTTACATTTATGGCTTATGAAGATTTCACGAAATCAAGTTTTCAAGATTCAACATTTTTTTTATTTATTGCTTGACTAAGCAAGTTTAGGATTTGGATTTTTCATTTTTGGGTAACTTCATGTAGATGAAGAGAAAAAGGGTAATATTTTATTTCTACTCTCTATTGTGTTCTCTTTACCTGTCTCTGTTACGCTTTCTGGTCACATTGTTTGTCATGCGTTTTCTTGGTACGTTTTAGTGTTTTTGAACATTCAATGAAATTAGGGTTTGCACATTCAAAAATCTTTTTTGGGTAACTTTAGCTGGATGAAAAATAAAAGGGTAATGTTCTTTTTTTGCACTTAACACATTTTTCCCATTTTGGTTTCTGTTTTTGTGTATGATAATTTTACAAATCGCGCTTACATACATCAGAAATTCCAGGTATGTATTCTGCTTTATCAACATTTCAAATTTCAAATTCAAATTTGAAGTTTCAAAACCCCGCCCATTTGTGAGGGTTTGCTTTGATTATCACATATATATAACACCATGAGTTCGTTCATGTGCTTTCACTGAGTGCAGAAACCCAGTAAAACCCAGTAATAGCCATGGAATGACCAAAAAAATATGATGCTCTTGCAGAAGGATTATTGGAAGATACTTGTAAGGGTCATTCGTTTGTGGTTTGTGTCGGATTTCACTATACAAAAGTTTCCTTTTTCCTTAGAGATGGTTCTTTAGGACAAAGAGGTTGGTGCCTTACAATATTTTGTAGTTGTAGTTTTTTATTTACTATTGCTGCTTGCTGATTATGATTATCAATTTTTCTCATATCAATTTTGCTCATATAGGGTAACCACATCCATGGTTCTGTCTATCAGACCTTAATTTATAAATTTCAGAATGAAATCCATGAGGGAAGTGTTTATTGCATACATAATTTTAGTGTTGCAACAAATGCTGGTTTTTATAAAACAACCCGCCACCCACACAAAATTAATTTCCAATTTGAAACAAAAGTTTTTTTAGTGGATGTGAACCTTATTCCAGTAATTAAAAACCACTTTACCCCAATATCAGATATTATTTCCAATGGATTTGATTGTGACTTTTTGGTTGGTAAGTTCAACTAATGCATTTTCAATACAGTATAAATTTATGGTATAGACATTGATTAACAAATTTTTCACCATGTTCAAAATGCAGATATTATGAGACTACTGACAGGTGTGGGTACGGAGAGAGAGCTACAAAAAAATGGGAAGACAACAAAGTTGAACACAATTTGTTTAGAGGCTGATGGGTATTTTTCTTAGCTTTAGACTTTGTATTATTTAGGTGTATGTGTATGTGTATTTATGTACTGTATTTGGATTTCTTACCATAATTTGTCTATTGTAGCTTCAAAGTTGAATGTACTCTATTTGGAGCATATGTTGATGACCTCAATGCATTTCTTGCCTCTAAAGAAGTTCAACAAAGCGTGGTTATAATTTAGTTTGGGAAGGTGAAGAAATTTCAGGGTAAAGACCCTTATCCTTTGGATTAAGTCTTCTGTTAATGTCATATCGATATTGATTTTTTTTTATCATTTAGATAAGGTATATGTTCAGAACTGTATTGATTGTATGAGGATAATTTACAATGACCAATGTTCAAACGCAATGGAACTTAAAAAATAGGTAAATGAACTATTCTCTTATGTAATTACTTAATTCAAACATTACCTGAATGTCAAAGCATACATGTTTTATCATATTGTGTAGGATGTGTCTAAGTTTGGAATCACCCTCACAAGGTCTAAGCTAGTTAACAGACTTTTCCAAACATTCTAATGAAGATGAGTTTTTGCACCTAACACCAAGAAATACAATTCAAGGCTTAAAAGATTGTAAAGAGGTATGGTTTAATATTTTTTTCTTTTTACTTCAGTTACTTAAGACTGTGTGATAATACCTGTCTGTTACTCCTAGGAAATGAGTTTTATTGTTTGGAGCACAATAAAACATATTGTTGTTGATGATGATTGGTGGTATACTGCTTGCGTTTGCAGTAAAGCAGTATACCCAGATTCGAAGATGATTTTCTGTGAGAAATGTAACAAACATGTAATAAAAGTTATGCCAAGATATCTTCAGTTATAATTTTTGGGTTATACTGCTAAGAAAGTTAAAGAAATGTGTAACATGACACCTATAATTTGTCTTCTTTCAAGTATAAGTTGAAGGTTCGTGTTATGGATGATATTGATTCAACTACTTTTGTGATCTTTTATAGAGATGCCACATTGTTGTTGAAAAAACCCTGTGCTGATATGTTTGAGTCCCATGACAAGGTTATTATTATTATTATTATATTATACTTATTAATTGTTATTATTATTGTTATTATATTTATTAATTTATTAGTTGGGTTTGTCTACAGGATGAATCTCATGCAAAGTTTTCAAAGGAGTTTGAAGATTTGATTAACAAAACATATTTGTTCAAGGTTGAATCAAAGTGTAATCAATCATTTAGATTTGAACAAACATTCAGGGTAAAAAAAAATTGTACTAATGAGACCATTATTAAAATGTTCAATGATGGTGGTTTAAAGATAATCGTAAGTAACTTTATTCCTTTCATATTATTTCTTTGAAAACTTAATTATTTCTAATTAATATAATGAAATTTTTCAGGAGAGTGCTTCGGTTGATGCTGAATTCTGTTCTAAAAAATAGTCCAAGGTCGACAGTTGTTCATTGATTATTGCAGAGGTACGATATGTGCCTTTCGTGCCTTATTTAGATTATTGAGTTTGTTAAAAATATTTTTAAAGTGTACTTCTATGTGCATATGTTTTGGCAGGATTTATCTAATAAATTCTTCGATGCACGCGATGATATTCAGAGTCAATCAGTTGATTTGGGCTCTGAGAGTATTTTGAACAACAATCTGGTAATGACAACTGTAAACTTGGACTCAATGGAGGAAGATATCCCTTTAAAAAAATTGAAGAAAAAGATCAAGGTTGAGGACGCCAAATGATCATGTTACTGAGGCCTATATATGTGTTTTGTATAAGAAACTCATTTTCATGCTATTTCTTTTAATTTGTTAATGTTTAAGTGTAGTGAATGTTTGACTTTGTTATTTCTTATTGCTCATCTGTAAGACTTTTGTGTTAATTTATATTATTTATGTTATTGATTATTATTGTTATTATTAGAGGTTCATGTTTGTTATATGTTTGATTATGATTTGGTTGAAGCGAAGTTTATTAACTATATGTACTTGACGGAACAAAAATTACTATTTGTGTTTAGGAATGTCAGTGCTGACTGTATTTGTGTTGAAATCATATTGATTGATATTAATATTAAGGCATGTTAGCTACATTTTTCTTTTTGGTCGTGATATTAATTCTATAAAATGATTTCCAATTTTTGTCTTCAAATAATTTTTTTTATTATTTTGGAACATTGTGACAGATATAATTAGTTATACATTGCCTTGAGGCCATGCTGACTGTATGTACTTCTGTTGATATCATATCGATTGATATCAATGTTAACGCATGTCAACTACATTTTTTGTTTTTGGTTGTGGTATTAATTATATAAAATTATTTCCAATTTTTGTCACCAAATCAAATTTTGTTTTATTATTTTATAGCATTAGGAGAGATATAATTTGTTCTACATTGCTTTTAGGTCGTGTTGCCGGTATGTATTTTGTTCATATCATATTGATTGATATAAATATTAATATTAATTGTATAAATTTTGTTTTATTATTTTTGAACGCTTTGCAAATTGTGGTCTCGCATAGTTTAGATTACGTATTTTAGATTAGATTACATAATTATTTTGTATTGATGACTATTTTAATATTATTTTATTTTAGTATTATTGTATTATGTAAATAAAACGTTTTCAAATTGGGTACTTAGTGTTATTGATTATTTTTACTTTTAGTGATTATTTTTTCTATTATTTTATTATCAATATTTAAGCAATGTCAGGTACAATTTTTGCTATCCATTGTTTACTTTTGTTCTCATTATATCCATTGTTTACATTCATTTTCATTAGAATATATTATTCTATTATGATATCATTATATTATTATATTATCATTATCTCATTATATTAATATTAATTCTATAAAATGATTTTCAATTTTTGTTTCCAAATAATTTTTTAAATTATTCTGAAACATTATGACAGATATAATTGATTATACATTGTTTTTAGGTCATGCTGACCGTATGTATTTATGTTGATATCAGGATTGATATAAATATTAATATTAATTGTATAAATTTTGTTTTATTGTTTTATTATTTTATAACGTTTTGCAAATTGTGGTCACACATACTTTAGATTATGTATTTTAGATTACATAATTATTTTGTATTGATGACTATTTTAATATTATTGTATTTTAATATTATTGTATTTTAGTATTATTGTATTATGTAAATAAAACGTTTTCAAATTGGACACTTAATCTTATTGATTATTTATTATTGTTATTGATTATTGATTATTTATGTATTTGTATTTATTTATTTACTTATTTATTATTTATTTAATTATTTATTTACTTATTTATTTAATTATTTAATTATTTATATTTATTATATTTATTTATTTAATTATTGTTTATCATTATTTATTTATTTATTTTCATAATATTCGGTATTGTGTCATGTTATTTTTTAAAATTACTTAATTACTGTTATTAAATTGAACTTTTAATTATTATTTCGTGTCATCTAAATACCATGCCTTTTTTAATAGATAATGATGATTAATTTATTTTTGTAGGAATATTATTCTGATTTCAATTTCAATTGTTATACTCCACATGTACTTAATTCAGTTTATTTTTTGCGAGTTTAAAATGAAATGATTCTATTTTTTGTTGCCTGTGAGAGAAACTTTTTTGGAGCATTAATGCCTTGTTCCCTTCTGAAGTTGGATTTGAGGGAGAGGAAATGAGTGGATTTGAAGGGAAAGAGAGTGGAAAGTGAAGTTGTTTGTTTTAAGGAAAAGATAGTGGAAAGTGAAGGGAAAGTTTGTGAGTGATGTGATTGATGTGATAATTTAAAATTAATTTTGTAATTGATAAAATGAGAAAATGACTATTTTGCCCTTTGTTACAAAGTTAATTATAAAATAGATTTTGATAATTTATTTAAACTTATTTTCCATTTCATATTTCAAATTTTGAACTGAAAAATAATTTTAAATAATCTGTCGTCGTGAGTACATGCAAAGATGCTAAAAATGTAATTAATAAAAATTAAAATTAAAATATCATTAAAATTAAACATACAAACATTACAATAATAAAAAAAAGTTCTTAAAAATAAAGTTGCACAACATCATTCATTGAGAAGAGTCTTTGTTCCACAACATCATTCATTCAAAAGAGTCTTGGAAGTCACGGAATCTTTGTTCCAGATCATCATACTTTTGATGTAGTCTCTCAAAACCCCTATCCATGTTTGTGTTCATGTTATTTAGTCCTTGCTGCAAGCCCACAAGACGATTATTTATATTTATATTCATGTATTTGAATCCTTCTTGCAACCCCTGAATACCATGCCAAATTTGATCAAGTATTCGAGGATCATGTTGGATCTGGGGTCGTGGCTGGAGCATGCGAACCCGATGTTGTCGAGATATTGTTGGTTGTTCGGTATTGGTGGGTCCTCTGGTATTGGTGGTTCGTCATTGTCCGTGTCTTCTTCAACATCCTGGTTGATCCTACCGTGTTGCCAAACACCATTTACATTAACAACATTCATTTTTTCAAAGTATTTTTATTAAAAAGTGTTTCCACCCTAACCTATCTAGCTGCATCCACGGATAAGTCTACGCCATAATGAGCCATAATGCATGTAATTAGAATGGCGTATGGAAGAGGCATACCCGTGTCCCGACATTTAATCATATGTTCCATGATGTGATGAGGCCAGTTAATCAAAATGTTATTTTTCATGGCCCATAACATGAAAATGTCCTCCTGCAATACTTGTGCAAAATTACTAGACCGAGGACTCAACATATGAACATATACGTAATGCAGAAGTCTATCATTAACATTCAGACTACCTACATTTCTAACATTTTGACCCTATAGTTCTGGCCTGATCATGGAACTCAAGGCACTATCACGATCATACTCGAGTTCCTCAGGGATATCTGAAAAAGAAAGTTTTTGCCCCTGATATTTGAGATGAGCTATAGTTAACCAATCAGCTGGTTTCATTTTTATTTGTTTCTTACTAACCTCACTGTAGAGGATACCAGCTTGACTGACTCTCAAATTTGAATAAAAGACTTTTATAAGATCTTGGTATTATGGAACTCTCAGCATTAAAAACTGTTTTAAAACTTGAAATAGTAAGTGATGATGGAAATATAGTCCCGAGTCTGCAAAATATGGAAAATCCATTATCTTTGGTGTAAGGATTGTCCTGGTGTAGAAATTGTGGCCATATTCAACCATCTGATCATGTTTGCTAAAGAAATGTGTATGATTCAACATTTTCTGAATGCTTGGTAGCTTCCTACCAGAAACGTTATGACTAGCGGCAGAGGCTTTTCCCTTCCTTTCCCTTGCACTTCTCTGTCTTTTGGGTGTTGAAGATGAGGCCATTCCTGGTAAACTGCAAAAATTTATGTGAATATATACATACATTGCATAATTATTTATACATAACGTACATTTAACTTTATACATATTTTAATTAAAACACATTGTGACATAGTTCAAATAACATTAGAATGAAATACAAGTTCTGACATATTGTTCATAACATTACATAATAATTAAACATAACAATTAAAACATAATACAACATATATTAAGTCTAAAATGAAGCAGTTCCACTCATTAGGTCAAGCAAATGCTTCTGACGCATATGAGGGGGCAGTTCAAACAGTTGCTTAGTTTGACATGGGTTATTGTAGAGGAACTCATAACAATTAAGCGAAATTGTGTCATCCTGTAGGTTCATCTTCTCTATCATGTTCCAAATTTCATGTTCTGAATGTTTCTCTGAGTTGGTTGTGATCATGGTGAGTTGCCGATTTATTAGGTCATTTGTTCTTTGCATGAGTGAGCTTTGGTTTTCAATATTCTTATTTGTTTGTTCAAGCATCTGATTTCCTTCATGAATTTCTTTTTCCAATTTTTGCAATTTATCTTCAAGTTTCTGCCACTGTGGGTCCATGACGTTGAGTGGATGAGGACTATAGTAAAAGATATAAAGTTCAATTAAATTGTACATCATATAACAATAATAATTAACAATAAAGACTGAAAATTTCTTACAAAGTTGATGCATGATAACAAGTAATTAAATAAAAATTAAGAAAGTAGTACAACAAGTTAAATGGAAATTCAATTATTTCCACGCATTAATTGAAGTAAATGGTCTAGGCGGAATTGTGGGGGCAAGCCGAAAAGTTGCCTTGTAAGTGATGGATTGTTGCAGAGAAAATTATAACATTGCAACATAACTTGGTGATCCTGGATGTTCATAGCCACCAACATGTCCCAAATATCCGATTCAGAGTGTTGGAAGGTCTAGCTCCGTCTCAAAATATCATTTCGTCTTTCTCCAACCAACACCTGTCTTTCGGCTATTTCAGCTAGTTGTTTTGTCAGGGCATTACCTTCACCAAGGTAATCTGCAAATTTGTCCAGTTTCGTTGTTAATTTGTCGAACTGGGCATCCATTACATCAACCATAGGGGCCTTTCTCTTTGTGCCCCGTGATGATGAAGTTCCTGCAGATGGCACAGATTGAGTTGGACCAGGACTATATGAGTCCATCTGTGGTGGGGACCGAGGACCTTCATCAGGTGCAGCAGCGAATGGTTCAGGGATGTACTCGACGTCATCATTCAGGTCCACCCTTAAACCCGCATTTGACAAATTTCTTCGAACCTGTCGTGCTGTTCTGCCCATTTGGCCAGTAGCACGATCAGCACCCCACAACTCTTCCATCAAATCATAGTGCCGGATGGGAGTAACTCTCCATCTTGCGGCTGAAGCTTTTGCCTGCCATAAAAAACCATGGATAATGCATTGAAATTAATTGACAGACAACACCATTTCGAAACACTATTAATTGAATCAGTTTTACCTTTATCAGGTCATCCCATACTTCACTTTCTGCATCAAACATTTTAGTACATTCGTTCCATGCAAATCCACTAAGTCCACTAAACAAATCGTGGACTTCTCGCCACCTGTCTTTCAAACTTTTTTGTCTGTTTTTAACGTTGTTCTTAGTTATACCTACTAACCCTGACTGTCTCAAGGCTTCAACAATATTAGCGTATGCCTGGGTTGTCCAGCTTCCATCAACCCTGTTACCCAACCGGGCCTCATCAACCATAGCAGTCAACAGGCGATAATCCATATCTTCAGTCCATTTAGTAAACTCTCGAATGCCAGTTGTAGAATCTGCAGCTACACCTTTTCCTCTATTCATCTTGTACCTTTCACAGCCAACTAATATTATTAAACAATAAATAAACAATATAACGCATTAATAGAAACATGAAGGCAACTTTTATTGAAAACAAATAATTACAAAATGCTAATTGTTTTGATAATCTGTCCACATTTCATTTGCTATGACATCCCTAATGGCTCCCCCTTCCCTATAATCATCTTCCCGAGATTGTGTGCAGGAGACATCCACTTCCTCTTCCATTAACTCTCTATCCACTTCATCCAGTAGAGAATCATCATTGTCCACGCCTCGCAAAAAATTATGCAGAATACAACATGCAAGAACTATATTGGTTGTAGTTTCAAAACAATAATGCGGTTCTGTCCCACTTGCAATTATAGGAAATCTTTTTTTCAATACGCCAAATGTTCTTTCAATTACATTTCTAAGTGAGGAATGACGATGGTTAAACAACTCTCATGGGTTTTGTGGACCTCTTCTAGAGTACTCCTTAAGATGGTATCTAACACCTCGATATGGTGTAATGATTTGTCGTTTTAACATAAATCCGGCATCACCAAGGTAGTATTTACCTACAACCATTGATTTCATACTAATTAGAAGTTCGTCATCATGTGACCACATATTAACTATACCAAATCAAAATTAACTGACCTTCAGGTATTATAAGTGGATCCTGTCTACGAAGGGCATCCTTTAATATTCTTGAATCAGATGTTGTTCCTTCCCATCCTGCTAGAACATATGTGAATTTCATGTCACAGTCACAAGCTGCAAACAGAAAACGTGGCGCATCAGCCCTTGGAACTTTAACACTAACATGAGTTCCATCTATAGCCCCTAAACAATCCTAATGGGTATGAAAATGAAAGTAAGTCATTATTTTTAGTGTTCACATCACAAATGTATGTCACATTAGACTATAGTTTGTTGTGTGATCACCTTAAAGTATGGATAAAATCTACTATTGTTCAATATTTGAGGTTGCACTTCTCTTCCTGATGACTGAACTAAGAATTCTCCTTCCAACGTAATTATCGCATTCAGGACATTATGAAAGTGCCGACTCACGGTATGACCGGAACGATGGAAAAAAAATGAAACACTTCTATTCTTTACGTTATGTCCTAAAATATGCAAAAATTTAGCAACTTGTTCTTCAACCGTCGATCGAAAGGCATCCTTCACCATGCCTGTTGCCCTTAATCGTTGGCACAACTTAATGAATGCCTCAGGTCCCATGCGAATAATGTCACGACATTTTTCCGTGTGAATCAGGTACGACATTAACTCTTGCCTACGACGCTCCTTCTCAGGAAAACAGTTAATAATACTACATGTAGTAGTACTCGAAGTACGTAACAAATTCAGTCCATAAGTTACAATACAGAGAATTGCGATTGCACCTACTTCAGTTCGCACTTATAACTGTTTTTGTAGGTGTGAAATTAAATTCAAGTTCACATTCTCCATATCTTCATCTTTCAATTCAATCATTTGAGTGTTTTCCTCTCGTCATCTCAAACTTCAATAAAAATTATAAATTAAATTTTATATATAAATTGAAATTATTTATACAAATCACAAATATAATTTCAAATTTAAAAACATAATTCAATTTTTTATAATTATAATTCATTATTGTAAATAATATTGAAATTCCAAAAATATAATTAGTATAAATTAATTTTAAATATTCATTTCTTAATAACAAATAATTACTAACGTAAAAATTTCAAAATATTCATAATATTTTAATATAATTATGTTTACTGTGTAAATGTAATAAATTAAGTTTTATGGAATTAATATGATTTTAAATATAATTTATCTTATATTAAAATATTATGAATATTTTTAAATAATTATGTAGTAGTTATTTGTTATTTCTTAATTATAACATAATATATTAACAGTAAAATATTTTCTAATTTATTAATATTTACACATTTAAAAATTAATTTATATATATGTATAAATATTAATATAATTTTGTGACCTCTTTTTCATTAAAATTAGTATTTACTTTGATTTTTTTTCATTGAATATGCATGTAATTCATAAAAATAATTATATCCAAAATATGAAACAGATTGGCATGCACAGTATGATATTGAATCTCAAGTCAAATTGCAAAACGATTTCAATTAAATTTTATATATAAATTGAAATTATTTATACAAATCACAAATATAATTTCAAATTTAAAAATATAATTCAATTTTTTTATAATTATGATTCATTATTGTAAATAATATTGAAATTCCAAAAAATATAATTACTATAAATTAATTTTAAATATTCATTTCTTAATAACAAATAATTATTAACGTAAAAATTTCAAAATATTCTAATATAATTATGTTTACTGTGTAAATGTAATAAATTAAGTTTTATGAAATTAATGATTTTAAATATAATTTATATTATATTAAAATATTATGAAAATTTTTAAATAATTATGTAGTAATTATTTTTTATTTCTTAATTATAACATAATATATTAACAGTAAAATATTTTTTAATTTATTAATATTTACACATTTAAAAATTAATTTATATATATGTATAAATATTAATATAATTTTGTGACCATGTTTTTTATTAAAATTAGTATTTACTTTGATTTTTTTTCATTGAATATGCATTTAATTAATAAAAATAATAATATCCAAAATAATCACAATATTAACGTATACTACAGTGTGATATTGAATCTAATATTCAATCTGCAAAAGCAGCCAAATTGCATGATCACAGTGTGATATTGAAACTTCAATAAGCCAGATTCATACGTGATGGCCATATTCAAAATAACAGATTCGCAGTGTGATATTCAAACAGATTCAATACGCAGAAGCCAGATTCATACGTGATAATAATATTCAAAATAACAGATTCGCGCATGAGAGTGTGATATTGAAACAGATTCGCGCATCAGAGTGTTATATTGAAACAGAAATATGCATAAGCCAGATTCGCATGCACAGTGTGATTTTGAATCCCAGACTGCAGAAGCCAAATTGCAAAACGAACTCAAGCACAGACAATTCCAAACACAGTGAAGCAAGATGAACCAGGAAAAAATCATGAACACACAAGACTATCAATGAGTTATACACGAAACGCAGCGAAAGAGAATGCAAAACGCAAAAGCATAATCGATTAGGGGCCGTGGCATAATCGATTATGCTTCACGTAGAAGGCCATAATCGATTATGCCTTGCAGCATAATCGATTATGCCCTTCTGCGTGAAGCATAATCGATTATGCATGTGCCCCTAACCGATTATGTCTCACACTCACTTCGTATTCGCCGACGACGACCACCGCGAGCAGCACCGGAATCCACCACCAACAGCACCGACCACCTCCGCGCACTCTTCATGACCACCACCGCAGAACACTCCAGCCAAGGATGCACAGCACCACGCACTGCACCACGAACCACCACGCACTGCACCAGCAACCACCACTCCTCACGAACAACACCACAGACCACCAACGACAACCACCACAACCCGCCGCGACAACCTCCAACGAACCACCACCGCAGCACCACCGACGACGCACAACGAACTGCACTTCGCTCTCCACCGCAAACGCAGCACCAGCAACCACCAACGAAAACAAATGCTCTCCACAACTCCACAACCACCAAGCACCTAAGAACTGTGATTTATAATGGCGAGCCAAAGTCTTCGAAGAATCTCTGCTCGTCTGTCTCTGCTGGTGCGCTCAGTCTGGGAGGGAATCTCTGCCATGCCATGCATGAGCAGCTACAGTGCACCGTGCAGGAATCTCTGTGAAAAAGAGAAGGGTAAATACGTCTTTGCACACTTTACAGTTGTATTTCCCTTCCTTTCTTCGACCATCAGTGAGGACGCTCCTCCTCCAAATCCACTGACATTCGCGCTCTCAAATCATCGCATTTCTGTGGAAGGAAACGGGGGAGTCACCCGCTATTCCGTCCACGGGAATAGCACTCCCCCTGAAAGGAACAAAGGCTAAATGATTTCTGAGTTATTAGGTGCTGTTCAAATCTGCTGCCCTGCTAGGTGTTTTGCCGCATTTATTTCATTTAACGAGGTTGCACCATCATGACCTTCTTGAAGTTTCTTTTTTGTGCTTGAAAACCTTTTTGGGTTTATACATTTGCTAGAGTTAGTTTCATCTACACTTGCAAACTACACCACTTTTCTCATTCTTGGAGAAGAACCATGGTAAAGTTCGATGGCATTCTAGTCAGAAGAATCAAAGGTGACTTCATTACAATGATTGTCAGAAACAAGGTATGCTTTTGAATCATAAATATGTAATGGATAAATAGCTAAGGGTTTCAAAAATGTTTATGGGTTTGGAACAAAATATTTTCCGCTCACCTGCAGAGGCATCAAGTTTACAATTTTTTCAGACAAAAAATTACTGCTTCTAACAGATTGGCTTTTTCAGTCGTATTTTAATCTTCATGCCTTATTTCTGATCTAAATACCATGCCTTTTTGTTATAATGTAAAAGTATTTCTAATTTGTAATAACTATTATATCTTTCTATATTTTTATAAGAATGAAGGTCACATTTATCGTCTTTTTGCACTGGCTTTCCAAGAAGAATTGTGTTCGAGGATGATCTGAAAGAGTTCTATAACCTCGAAGGCGACCACTGGATTCTCTTTCGTTATTTTGGTGATTCCTATTTTCATGTTGATGTTCTTCGAAGCCCTTACAGCCTGGATTCAGTGGAAAGATTTCACCAACATGTCGCTAAGCAACTTCCATTCATTATATTCAACTTAAAAATTACAAATTCTGAAACTACTGCAAGCCGTATGGTGATTCCATTCAATTTTCTTTGTCATTATGTGCAACAACATTTTAGTAATATGTCATTTTGTGTCTTATCCTACCATACTTTTTTTGCAGGATCTGGTGAACTTTTAAGATTACATGAAACTCACACTGCATTCATTCCTCAACAATATCTCCTACTATTTCCATATGGAGAGGATGGCTATCAGGAAGATATTCCAATAAGCCAATCTCATAATCTTAATGAAAATCGTAAAAGAGTTTGAATTTCTTTAAGGGAGTTTGATGCTTTCCGATTTTAAGAACGAGCTATTGAGTTTGGTAATATTGTAAATGCACGTAGGTTATTCCAACAATTTGTGGTTGATTGTTATACAATGATTGAGGCTCAAAGAATGTCTTTCATAAGAGCTAATCAAAAGTTAATACGTTGTGATATTCTAAATGGAATACAAGGGGCGGTTAATAGAGGAGAAACTGATCCTTCATCAATTGGCAAACGCGTTGTACTGCCTGTCTCATTTACTGGTAGTATGCGTGACGTGTTTAATAATTGTCAAGATGCTATGCCAATTTGTAAGAGATTTGGATATCCTGACCTGTATATAACAATTACATGCAATATAAGGTGGGATGAAATACAAGACTTCCTTCTTGAAAGAGGGTTACCAGTGTTAGATAGACCAAATATTGTTTGCAGGGTTTTCAAAATGAAACTAGATGAAATGATTGATTTTAAGAAGAATAATTTGTTTGGGAAAGTTAACGCGGGTTAGTAAAATTGTTTGTTGTATATTATGAAATATAATTGTTTTTAATGTAATTTCATTTTTGTTAATAGGAATGTACATTGTAGAATTTCAAAAAAGGGGACTTCCACATACTCATATATTATTGTGGTTAGATGGTGAACACAAATTGCAAAATCCAAGTGATATTGATGAAGTCATCTCTGCTGAACTACCTCATCCAAATTTGTATCCTAAACTTTCTAAGATTGTTGAAAGGTATATGATTCATGGTCCATATGGAGCTATTAGAAGGAATTCACCTTGCATGAAAGAGAGTAGGTGTTCTAAGTACTATCCTAAGAAATTTAAACTTTCAACTACCATTGATGAAGAAGATTATCCATGTTATAGACGAAGAGATAATGGTATAAACATTGTGAAAAATGGAGTAGAAGTAGATAATAGAAGTGTTGTTCCGTATAGTCCCATTCTCTTCTTATGTGATATCAAGCACATGTCAATACTGAGTACTGCAATAAGTCTAATTCTATCAAGTATTTGTTCAAATATGTGAACAAGGGCCCAAACAGAGCTACACTGAATATTACAAAAAGTTCTGAAGATTCTACCACTGTTGTTGATGAAATAAAAAGATACTATGATTGTAGATACTTATCTCCATGTGAGGCTATTTGGAGAATATTTGGGTTTGATATTCATCACAGATGGCCACCTGTGCAAAGGTTGTCATTTCATCTACTATCAGAACAACCAATTATACTTAACGATGATGATGATCTGGACTCCATTTTGAATAAACAGCAACAAGCCCAAACAATGTTTCTTGATTGGTTTCAGGCGAATAAAGAGTATGTTGAGGGAAAAGAACTCACTTATCCTGAATTTCCAAATAAATTTGTGTGGATTCCTCAAGAAAGAAAATGGAAACCAAGGAAGCAGGGTTATAATATTGGAAGACTTACTTATATTCCTCCTGTCTCTGGTGAATTGTATTATATGAGAAGTTTGTTAACAATGCAAAGAGGATGCACAGACCACAATTGTATAAAGACTATAAATGGAATAATTGATAAAATTTATCGAGAAGCCTGTTATGCTTTGGGTCTTTTGGCAGATGACAAAGAATTCATAGATGCCATAATTGAAACAAGTAGTATTGCCTCTGGGAATGAACTTATAAAATTATTTGTTACATTGTTGATAATGAACACAATGTCAAAACCAGATGTTGTGTGGAAATCTACTTAGAATTTGCTATCAGATGGTATTCTATACCAGAAAAGAAAGAAGTTTCATTTACAAGGTATTTAATGTTTATATTAGGGTATTTACTTAACACCATGATATGCTAATAACCATAATTGTTTTATGCAGGTCTCCAAATTGATGAAGTAGAATTACATAACCTATGTCTTCTACAGATAGAGAAGTTGTTAATGGCAAATGGTAGGTCTTTGAAGTATTATACTTCTTTACCACAACTTGATTTATCAAATTCTTGCCAATTTGAAAATTGGTTCATTATTGATGAGTTGAATTATGATAGAAAAAAAATGACTAAACTCCATGAATCCTTATTTCCATTATTGACCACCGAGCAACTTCAAGTGCATGAAAATATATTGACAGCAGCTTTATCAGATCAAGGAGGCTTCTTCTTTTTATATGGTTATGGGGGCACAGGAAAGACATTTCTTCGGAAAACTTTATCAGCTGCTCTTAGATGTAAGGGAATGATTGTTCTAAATGTTACTTCGAGTGGAATTTCTTCTCTATTACTTCCTAGAGGAAGGACAACACACTTTATATTTTGCATTCCCTTAACAATAGAGGAATCAACCTGTAATATTCCTCAAGGAAGCCTTAAAGCCAAACTTTTGTAAGAAAGTAAATTGATTATATGGGATGAAGCACCGATGATGAATCGATTATGTTTTGAAGTTTTTGATCGAACCTTAAAAGACATCATGAAAAGTGACAAACCATTTGGTGGTAAAACTGTTGTCTTAGGAGGTGATTTTCGCCAGATTTTCGCCAAATTTTGCCAGTTGTGAGGAAGGGTTCTAAGCATGATGTTATTAAGGCAGCAATAAACTATTTAGAAACATGGAAGTATTGTAAAGTTCTTAAGCTTACTGAAAATATGAGGTTAAGTACTGCAAAAACACATGAAAGTGCTACAGAAATTCAAGAATTTGCTGATTGGATACTACATATTGGTGATGGACATATGACTTTGAATGAGAATGGTGAAGGTTATGTTGACATACCACAACATCTCTTACTTGATAACAATGATAAACCTTTACTTTCATTAATTGAGTTTGTTTATCCTGGTTTTCTATCTAACATGATGTCTTCTGGATTTTTTAATGATACTACGATCCTTTGTCCAACAAATGAATCTGTAGAAGAGGTGAATGATTTCATTCTATCTTTGATTCCTGGAGAACAAAAAACATACTTGAGTTCAGATTCAGCTTGCCAATATGATTAGAATGAAGAAATTCAGAGTGAATGGTTTACACAAGAATTCCTAAATGAGTTCAAATGTTCAGGGATTCCAAATCATTCTCTTACATTAAAAGTTGGTGTTCTTGTAATGCTCTTGAGAAATATAGATAAAGAAAATGGCCTATGTAATGGAACAAGATTTCAAGTCAATATTTTGGGAGAACACGTCATTTCAGCTACAATTATTAATGGGACAAACATTGATGATAAAATATTTATACCCAGAATGGATTTGATCCCTTTAGATCCAGGTTTTCCTTTCAAATTTCAAAGAAGACAATTTCCTTTATCATTATGTTTTGCAATGACTATAAATAAGAGTCAAGGACAAATATTAAATAAAGTTGGACTCTTTCTCCCACGTCCTGTATTTATGCATGGTCAATTATATGTTGCTATATCAAGAGTAAAAACCAAAAAAGGTTTGAAAATTCTTATATCGGATGAGGATGGAAGTGTATGCACTTCTACAAAAAATGTTGTCCACAAAGAAATATTTGAAAATCTTTAAATCATACAAGTAATGGATTCACTTATTCATACCAGGTATACATTCTTTTATCTAATAACAATACCATTATATTCAAGTTTACATTTTCAAATTTTCATTTGTATTTCTTAATAATTGTAGGAATATAAAGTGCATTAAGATTCACATGTTCTACCGAAATTCTTCATTCAAAAGTGTAGAACAAGTATGTTTAAATACAAATGTTCATGTCAATACACATAATTTTTGTCAATGTTTTGTATGACTCATATTAATGATATACTATTTTTATATACGAAATCATATTATGACTATCAAGACTCAAAATATATCATTAACTTTGATAATACATGATACATTATATATCAAATAACTATTTATGTTAAAGAAATAATATTTACATTTTTTTTTATTTCTATCAAATTTTTATAAATTATGCTATTATTATTTTAAATTATATGCCATGCGTTTCACGGGTCCATATAGTATTCAATCATGAAGAATATCATGAATGTTATTACCTTCTATACATTAGTTCTTTTATAGACCTATTGTTTGTCACTTTGCATGCACAAACTATTCTTCTCAATTACATTAATTTATTAATCTTTCCACTTTCTAACGTAGTATGTTTCTTTCAAGACAACAAATTCTCACATTATAAAATAATTTTATGTTTTTATTAAATCACAAATCATCACATACTCTAAAACCCTAAACTTTTGTAAAGTTATGTTCTTTCTTTCGTTTTTTAATATTTCAAGTAAGGTGGCATGAAAAGAAATAGGTACACAATGCGATAATTAGTCCACATTCATCTTCCATAATTTTGGAGAATTAAAATAATATATTTAAAATTTATATATATTATTATTATTGTTATTAATATAATAAAAAAATATAATTTAATATAATTATATATCTAAAAAATAACATTTACTTACAGAATTATTCTTTTAGTTCAAATTCTTGAACTTATTAATAATTCAATTAAAACTAAAATTTTTAGGTACTTTTTTTTCAATGTTTATACCTATATTATTTACAAAAAATTCATCTTTCAATTTATTTCACAATTCTTTTTTATAATTTACATTGCAGAAAATTATATTTTGTTGTAGTTGTAGAATAAGAAGATTTCATTTTATATACCTAAAATGATTTTTCATAAAAAATAAATTATAAGAAACTAATTAAATATTGACTAAAATGAATGTCCATACAAAAATATTTTTAAAATTATAAGAACACTGAATATTATTAGTTAGGTACAAGAACTTCCAAGTGAGAATATAATTATTCACTGCTACAGGAACCACATTCTACGTCGGTTCTGGGAATCATTTTACGACGGCCCCAAAATCGACGTTGAACAAGACGACGTTAAAAGTAATATTTTCAACGTCGGTTCAAAGTAAACCGACGTTGAATATTCTCTTATCTAAAGGGGCATATCGAGATCCCTTAGCCCACAAAGCCCTTGACTTTCCTTCTCTGCTTCGCACCATCGTTACAATCACCCTTCGTTACCCAGTCCATCGCTAACGCTCAGCCTCGTCTTTTGATTTGATGACCTATTTCCCTCTTTCTCTATTTAGGATAGAAAGCATAAGGTCGCAAGTGAAGCTTCTGGAGAGAGCAATGAAAGAGTTAGAATTGGACCCATAACATTTACACAGGGAGAATCCATTGCTTGGTTTCCCACAGGCAGAAAAGGACTTGGCCTGGTCATCCCACTAGAAAATCAATCTTCCAGCCGTCGTTCTAGCTGAGCTTCGAGGTTGCGGAGGCCCACGTCAGCGTCGATGGCCACCACGGAGAAGCCGAAGCGGGGGAGGGAGAGGCCGATGTTGGTCGTGGTAGTGGTCTTGCCCACACCACCCTTGCCGGAGGTGATGACGGTGACGCGCGGAGTGGAGCCCGAGAGCTCGGGCTTCCGGTTCCACTGGAGGAGGGCGAAGGGGGGACGAGGTTTGGGGGTTAGGGTTTTGGAGGGGTGGCGGAGGGGGGACGGGGTTTGGGGGTTAGGGTTTTGGAGGGGTGGCGGAGGAGGGGGTTGGGGAAAAGGGTGGCGCCGGGGAGAATGTGGAGTGGTGGCATTAGGGAGAAGAAGAAGAAGAAGACGAAGAGAGTGAAGAAGAAGAAGAAGAAGAAGAAGAAGAAGAAGAAGAAAATGAAGATAAAGAAGAAAAATCACAGTGTACGAGTGAGAGAGGGAACATTGAGAAGTGAGAAATGGAAGATGAGGAATGAGGGAACAAAATGAAGCATTCTACGTCGGTTAAGTGCAATAACCGACGTGGAATGTAGAATTTAAAATATTCTACGTCAGTTCACATATACAACCGACGTAGAATGATCAATTTATACGTTCTACATCCTTTGTATTTCAACCGACGTAGAATGCCGACGTTAATTGCTAATTCTGTAGTAGTGATTCAAATTCTTATATTTTAAACATTTTTTGTAAATACAAAAAATATTCTTTTTTTATGAGAAACAATAAAAACTCATGTAAGGATGGAAATGAATTATATTTCTTCTATTTGGTGGAAGGATTTGAGAAAGACAAGTGGAAGAGAAAAAAAAAGTGATATATGGTAATGGGATTGGTAGGAGTTTAGGAAATGACATACATTGATTTAGGATGGAGAGGTCATTAGGAGATTCCATTTAATAGAGGACTTTAACATTGTGTACTTGTTTAAGAACAAAAACAATGTGGGGAATATAAAGTGGGAAGGTATGAAAATGAATTTTTGAATGGTGTAAACTATTTATTCGGATGAGGATAATTTGTAAAAGATTAGTGATAAACATATATCTATGGGTATCTATTACTTTTCAACACCCTTTCATCTCGCATATAAAATAGTAAAACTTTTGAAAAAATAAATCTTATATAAAAGTGTCTATGAGAGGTAAGATATAGGTTCGTGGCTCATTTTCTTTTATAAAACGACATTTATACACCCACATTGCGATTTTCACACTACTCAATGAGAGTTTGTGTATATTTTTAAAGCATACTATAAAAGGATTGTGCCAAACATAGAGGAAGAGAAAAAGTGAATTTGGAAATGAGTATATGATGGAGAGTATATTAAAGTTGATTATAGTTTTATTAGTTTATAAATGAAAAAATACCTTTAAAGATGACATTCTTCACATTTGGAGACTTTTCTTATGTAGATTGTTCGTCAAAAATAATTTTGAAAAGGAACATAATACAAGGTTGTAAACGAATGAAATGTTCGCTTTGTTTTGAAGAGGAGGAAACAATCTAACACCAACACTTACTATATCTTGTAAATCAGAAGACAATTATTGGCAACACAAAATTGGTATAGAGTAATAAATAAGAGTTACAAGTTTTATGGTTTGTTGTCAAGTGAAGCACATGAAGGGCAACTAATCAAGGTATTTCAAAGTAAAATCTTTGAAGGGGAAGATCTTCTACATAACAATGTTTCTTTCTTTCAATGGTCCTTTTGTTTAGATATATATTTGTTAGTAAGAGTTGAAGTAGTGTTAAGCTTGAGTTTTATATATAAATGACAATGATTACTCTTAACAATGCTTTTTGGATATTTTTTGACTTAAATATACTTTCAATGTTATTTTGAGATGAAAAATTAACATAATAGATATTATTTGGCAAAAATTATTAAATATTTAGTGTTGTGTTGACACACTTAAATACCATTTAACCATTTTTAAATAGAAGAATTTTTTATTTTAATTTTTAAATGGATTAATTATATTTGCTTATTAAAAAAAAAGTTATATGAGAAAATAATTCTCATAAATTTAACTTTGAATAAGATCTAATAAATATATATAAAAAAGGCATAATTGACACCGTATAAATTATATTAACTCTTATATATTTAATAATTTTCTATGAAATATAACATTTTACAATTCAACCACTTAATTATAATTATATATTATCTTATTTGTATGTCAATTTTTATATAAAAAAAAGTAACAATGAGATGTAATAAAATGATTCATATAAATATATTCACTAAAGTTATGTATTAATTTCATCTAGTTTAATGTTAATAAATAAAGTATTAAGTAATTTTAAAATAGTATATTAAGTTTTTTTTTTCTGAAGAGTGGTTTACGTAAAAGGAAGTTCTAATCCAACAATAGATTTAAAAAAAAGTAGTGAATTATAGAATAGCTTGTGTAAGTTGTTCCAATGCTCATTCATATATACATGACCATTGTAACGTCTTTGGAAATATATTCAACAATACAATCCAAGAGCACCCAGTATATTTGATTATTATTAATGAGAGATAATTTTTTGATTAATAATTAGTGAGAGATAATTTTTAATAGAAAAATATATGATTGTAAAATGTTTTCTTTTTCAATTAAAAAATTACAGATATAAAGTGATTTTTATTCTGAGTACCTAATTGATCTAAAATTGATATCCATAGATTCAAGAGTGGAGGTTCCACCTGTTTCTAGGACCTAATTGATGAGAAATTTGCAGCCCACGTTTCACACCAAAAACAATCCCAATTAAGCTAGCAAGCCATCTGCATTTGTTGGGAATTGCATAAATTCAATAATGATATGTGTACCTTTTCAATCATCTTGAACACGAATTATACACACCCAACTGTACCAAATAAATAGAGAAACATGACTTGTCAAAATTAATAATAAACATAACAAAAACAACAACGACATGAGAAGTCATATCCACTAACTCAAATATCAACTAGAAATGAATATTTAAAAATTAGAAAAAATGTTGCAGACCGACATGGTGCCAAGAATGAGCCAATTTGACCTCAGAAACTGACCATAACACAACCCTTAATAAATACAAACGTCTTTGTCCTTTGGTGGCTCCATATTAGTGAAACTCATGGGGTCCTCCTGACCTACACCTCCAACCATATTCTCTTCAAAGCTGCCCCATAAAGGACCATTTCCATGCTTGTTTTCAGATTCAGCCCTTCTTTTCTACAACATTCTCTATCCTCTCTCAAACTCTACTCCTTAATTACAAGACCACAAAACCAAAAACAAGCATGGAAATGGCCACATGGGATTTGTGCAAGACTGATGAAAAAGTAAAAAAAGAAAAACAATTAAAGAAAAAAGTTAAATACAATATACAAGTGCTAAGGTAGAACCTACCACAAAGTAACCCTTGAATATCCTTTTGTGAAGATTGAGTAGGCATCCTCTCCAAACAATGGTTTAAACTAAAACCAAGATTTTGACTGCAACTTCAAGGATATTGAGGCGTAAACGACCATAACATGTGACCATGATTGTCCCATTGGTTATATTTATCCATAATTTCTAGCAATATCAAAGAACACAACTACACAGTGACTGCAATATGAAACCTTGCCACTAAAGAAGGTATCTTTCTGCATGCCATAGTATCTCTAGCCATTGATATGTAAATATTCAATCTTCTAGCGTTGTGGGGGTATGCAAGTATGCCGAAGATTAAACGTAAGAGGTTACCGAGAAAGGTGATCGTTATGAACAGTGAAGGAGCAGACGGTTTTGACTTGGTTCACTGAAGGGTGAGATGGAAATAGTTTGCGGAAGATGTTCATGCAGGTTGTAGAATAAAGATATATATACACCTAAGGGTGTTAACAGTGGTGAAATTGGTGTAATCAGTTGTGAAGTGGGTTTGGCCCAGAGGGGACTAGTCTCTTCTCTGCACCAAATCTTGGGTCAAAATCTTGAATTAATCTTTGGTGGATTTTTTGGAGTTGAGTGCACAAGGAACGTGGGTTTCTCTTGGTAAAAGAATCACAGTAACGAAGGAGGGGGCGATGGTTGAGGGTGTTACCTGAGGAAGTTGAAGATGATGGAACTCTGCAGCTGGCAGAAGAGAGGAGAAAGAGAAACAAGAGGAGCAAGAGGGTGATGGAGGTGGCACATGAGGTTGAAGACAGAGATCTCTTCATTTCTGAAGCAGAGAGAAGCAGGGGAGGGAGAAAAAAGGAAGTGATGCTTGTGAAGGTTACGGGAAAAAGATGGAGGGAAGTGTGAAGAGAATGGTTTGGTGTGGTGAGGGTGACTTTAGGGAAAAGAAGAGAGTATTAATGGAAAGCAAGAGACTCATGAGGGCATGTAATGACCGATAAAACGGTAGGGCCTAGACTCAATTAATTTTGGGTTTGTGTATTTAGTCATCAATCACATCTCATCATCAAAGGAGTCATGGAGTTTATATGTGTAGGAGTTGGGATGATGATGAAGATGATGATGATGGGGCTTATGGGGAGGAATGTGGATACATTAATGGTGAATTCAAAGGTTTGTGACTTCCCGGGTTAGCCACACACATAGCAAAGTTGGAGCAAATAGAGAGAGGTTATTTTAGGGTTCATGCTTTTAATGAATATTGTTATCTTCATATGGTTTTGTTGATTGATTAGATGGTATTCATGACGTAAACCTAAAATATTTTCTCACAAAAATGCTCTACTTGGCTACTCTCTTTCCATACATTGATTTTGACACACTCTTACAAACAAAATCTTAGATTTTGGAAATTTCAAAAGAAAATGAAGATTGTAATTTATGAAGAAAATGGTACTAAAGAATTATCCTTAAATTCTTAGAATGAGTTTGTGGGTTGAAGTGGTAATTTGTTCACATCTAAGTTTTTAATTTTGTCATCTAGTCCATTGTGTGAGTATGACATGAAAAGGGTGCAAATGTTCAATGTATGAGATGCAATGATATATCCATGCAACAACACAGCTTAGACTACACAAAACCTAATAAGTCAATAACTAATGAGTCATTACTAATGACAAAGAAAATGTTCCTAAAACATGTTGAAACGCACCTTTTAAAAGTTAATATATAAGAAATGAGAGTTGAAAGAGGGTTTTATAAAGAAAATTATACTTTGAAAACCAAAAACATATAGAGTAACAACTATATTATAATATTATAATAGTATAATAATAAAAATTAATGATTAATGTTTAAATAGAATTGTTACATTAGTGTATTAAAAATATAATTATCAACATATCATTACTATTTTATAAAAGTTAAGTCTCTTTTTTAAGTATCCAAAACTCAATCAAATTTGAGAAAATCCCATCCAAAAATGCTGAACATTCATGCTGATGGACTAGAGAGAAAATCAACTTAATAATTGTCTCTTCTTTTACCCTCTTGTTTATTATGTTCTTATTGAGTTTAAGTGGAAGTTTTTATCTAATAAATTGAGATCACTTTCTAACTAAGAAAATTGAGTCGAATCACTTAAATTAGTTATGATAAAAAAATTTAAGTTACATTTAACAACTCATAAATAACTTGTTTATTCAAATAATGATGGGATTTTTTTATTAGCCTTATCCGCCTAAATTATTCATATACTATTATAGGAATATGTCAAACTTTGGTAAGAGTGTTAAAATTAATTTCAAGTTTTTTTAATATAATTAATTTTATATATCACATGCTAAACGCATATTTTCATAGTATCATCCACTAAACTATGAAGTTAAAAAAAATTATAAAAGAAACAATTAAGTTATAAGAAAGTTAAATAAGTCAAACTTAAGTTTTTAGTTAAGCTGGTTTAAATTAAATAAATGTTTTAAATGTTAACAACTTTTTTTTCTTGACAAGTTAAACCCCAATTTTAAATATTTTATTTGATTTATTTTCAATATTTATTTTTAATTATCATTTTGGGAAATTAATCATTAAAATGTAAAAATTAGAGATATCAATGTGGTCTATCTATCAAAATTATTGTAGTTCATTTATATAAAAAGAGATTAAGGCAAGTTAACTATTAATACACTAAAAAATATGATATTTGTAAAAGTTTAAATTACAAATTTAGGTGGTTAAAAACTGTAATAAATGAAATTAAAATTACAACAAGAATTATAAAGGCCAAAAACAGTTTGTTACAATAATAATTTAAATGCTGGTATATTTGCTAGAAAAGAAAAAAATTTACTTAGAGTTAAAAAACAGCCACAAAATTTATTTTTATTTTATAATTTTTTATCATATTTTGACAATTAAAAACTGCCATAAAATATGTCATATTTTATTATCATTTAACATTTATTAAAGGTTTAAAATCACCAAAAAAAAATTAAAATTATTTTAAAATAATTAAAATTTTAAAAAATATTTATTAAAATTTTTTAATCAATAATTAAATTATCTATTTTATTTAAAATTATTTTATAATAATAGTATTAATAATTTTATCATGTTAAAAAAATTAATAATCTAATTGTATAATATTATAAGTAGTTATTTTTAAATAACCACTCTTATATATAATGTTATAATGTATAAATTATTAGTTTAACTATATTTTAAAATAATTAAATTAATAATTTCTCAAGACAATGCAATTTAAAAAAGTAGTTAGATAAATATATTATAAATCATCGTATATTTTATATCAATATAATAAGACTAACAAAATATTATCAAATCAATTTAATAGGTCTAGAAATATTCACAAATTAATTTATTTAAGTCTTTAAATATCATAATATATATGTCAAATTTTATGAAAATTACTATCAAGTGAAGATCTTCCTCATGATGTTGACACATCTTGTCTACTCTCTTCATCCAATAAAATTAAAATTATATCATGTTAACATAATAAAATAATACATAAACTATTAAATTATATTCAAATACTTAAAAAATATAATTTTATTTAACATGTAAAATATAAAGTACTTACAAGTACATTACTCGCACTACCAAACATGACACCCAACTCATCAGTAATATGTCCTTTCTTCATTTGAATGTATGCAAGCATGACATTTTTTAATGTCTTTACATTTTCTTCAAAAGGTGCTAACTTTTCCCTCAAACTAATAACTTCCTCTTTCAATTGAGAACTTCTAGTCGAATCAAAATTTGAGAAACCATGTAGTGCATAACTAAATCTTTTCACTACAATAAATTTAATATTTAGTGACATATAGATAATGTCACTATAGATGTAATATATGTGGGTATAGGATTGTTATACATATACCTAAACACAATATTAGTGTAAATTTTGAATGAGATTTAACAACATATGTGGTGTATCACTATAGTTTATACCTACACTTTTTTCAATTGTAGGAATAAATTTGTTAACATATACCTACACTTTTCTCAATTGTGAGAATAAATTTGTCAACATATATATACCTACACTTTTTTCAATTGTGGGAATAAACTTGTTACCATATACTTACAATTAGAGTGTGTTAATATTATTAAGATAATGTCATTATAACCAATCAATCAAGAGTCTACAATTTTAGCTTTAAATCAAATACCAAATTGATAAATAACATATACAAAAACATCTATAAAAATAGTGATATATCAAACATAAATCCTAAAAAAAATCATTTTATGTATCATGAGAGTCAATACATACTAACTCAAAAATATTAATCACATAGTCTCATATGAGATATTCACGTTTATTGCGTACTCATCATCTTTCGTATGTTAGAAATACTAAAAGTAAATGTCCAACTATTATCACTATTAAACACATTGTTTTCTCAACAATAATGTTCATATGTCCATAAGCATACAAAATCCACATCATTTATAGCGTATCTGTAATCACAATAAAATTTTGATTTTAGAGACAACCAAAGAAATAATTGACTTTAAATTAATTTTTAAATCATGATTAATGTCACTTAACTATTTCCACTTGTAGTTGTTTGAACATTACCATTAGAATCATTTTGTTCACTTCCAACATTAAGTATCTACATAAAAAAACAAATCTTTATAAATATCGTATGAATGTTAAATTTTTTTATAAGTGATCAAATACAATTGTTAGAGTTTTTACCTCTTGATTTACAACTTGTATAATATCATGAATCTCTTAATCTCCTGAAAATCGTGCTTGAAGAAAAGATAAAAGATTTCCATGTACCTTCTCTAATTTTTTAATTCTCTCTTCTCCTATAGAACTTTGAGATGAAGTATTTGAATCTTTAGTTGGTGGAAGTTTCCCAAGACAACACACATATCCTTTTTTTTCTGGCCCTTTAACTTTTGAATAGATATCATCCTTCCAATTTGTATAATCATGAGTGGTGGTATGAGAATCTCCTAAACTTTCTGCTTGTACCATGTGCTTCTTTAATTCATCCTACATGAATCCATTTTAAATAACATAATAAATTATTTAATGCATCAATTCCAAGCTTAATCAATTACAATCAACACTTTATACTATACTTGATAAGACAAGTTTTTACAATTATATGAGTTGTCTTTTCCGTCACAATACTCCCATCTTTTCGAGTTCAAGTATCAATATAAATTTGAGCTCGTGAGGGTTGTGTTCCCTTTTTTTTTTCTAATATAAGTAAAAAAGTCTCAATATGCATATTTCTACTATGTAATATTTATGACATTTAATCATCTAAGTAATATAATAAGAAATATTATTCAAAGAACAAAATTACCTCATGAATAAGTCTAAGAAGATTTTTGGTACCCATACAATGTAAATCCTCAAATTTAAAATGACTTCTTTTGTTCATGCTACTTATGTCCTATAACCAAGTTTAAGGAAAGTAAAGAAAAAAAATGGTAAATATATGTTATTTTAGGTAATATGTTAATGACATTATATACACGCACCTGTCCTTTTTTGGAACACCAATAATGCACTAAATCACGGTATTGCGAAGGATTCACTCTTTTATCTGGGAGGTTTGCAATCATTTCCTCCTCAGTCTTACTTGCATCATATCTCTTTGACTTCAAATCATGTTTGAATTGTCTCCACTTATTACACATGTTATCCTTTAATATTCTCTTGGTTTGCTAAAAAAGTATTGGAACAAAGTGGAATTTAGTCTATCATGAAAATTAATCATAAAATATAATTTGTAAGTGTTATTATAAAAAGTAAAAATTGAGTAAATGTTATTTATCTTTTAAAAAAATACCTTTATTAGTTCAAGCATATCAGTTATGTTGGACTTAGGCATGTCTTTCCTGTTGGACTTGAAGACTTGGTTTCAAGTTAATTTGATGTCTCTAACCACTTTGATGATGAAGATGATGAAGCTTGAAGAATGAAGATTTTATCTTAGGATTAAAATGTCTTAAGATGTGGGGTAAGATGCATTTCATTTAATCTTGGACTTAATCTTGCTTTTTAAAATGTTTTGAAATGTTTTATAAAGTTTTAACTGTTTTTTAACTCATTAAAAACGTGTTTTCAGTCAGTTAAAATGTTCTTAGTTTGATGGTCAAGTTAATCTTAAACATTTTAACCAACTGGTATGATTTTCAGTTAATTAAGTTTCTGAACTGGTCTTTTAAAGCTTTGCTCTGGCTGATTTCAGCTAGCTATTTTTTAGAATTTAAATCAGCTAAAATTTTGGAGCTATTCTTAAGAGTATTTTTACCCAATAAACTTCAGTTTCAGGTAATTTTTGTCTCTCTCCATGTTCTCTCTTTTTCTATTCCTCTATTCTTGAGGGTTAAACTTGCATGTTTGAATTGGATTTATGATAATATTATTTGATGTGATGATTATATATATATATGTGTGTGTGTGTGTAGTGTGATAATATATATATATATAATATGTGTGTAGTGTGTTAAGAATTGTGATTTATTATTTATTGAAAAAGAAATGTTAAATGAAATTAATTACGATAATTTAATAAATAATTTTGCATCGCAAAAAAGCTCCAAAAATAAATTTTAAATAAAATTATAATACATTTTAGCATAAATTTTTTTTAGTAAATAAAAAGACCTCATTTTTTAAGTTTGCCTTAGGCTTCTTAGAGTCTTGAGCCGCCCATGTATGTATGAGTAATGAAAGAGTAGATGTAGTAAGTAGGGATGACAATTAAACCTGTATCCTGTATCATTGGAGACCGCATCGTACCTGTCTCGAGTTTGATGGAAAAAATCCGAGTTAACCGGGTTCGGATTCGAGTTTTCCTCATTTAAAGAAATCGGGTTCGGGGACGAAGATGGGTAACGTAATCCCCGCCCTGCCCCGCCCCCCATACACGTCCTCGTCTCGCCTTTAAATTTAAACTAAAATCCTAAAACTAACCATATTCTTTCTTAGTGTTTCTTTTTATTTTTCATACATAAAGGATTATCGTGTGTCTTCTATGTAACCCTATTTTTAGTTTCTGTTCAACACTCTTCTCTTTTCTTCTACCCTTTACTTACTCCTTCAACTCCCTCAATATCGTCAATCAGTTCAATATACTCTTCTCTTTCTCCCATCCTCCACACATTTACTTTTCTCAATCCTTCAATCAATTCGATAAACACATAAGGTTGCTTCTTTATCAATTTTTAAATATTGTGCGTGGATCTTAATAAAATCTATTACTATTTTATTATCTAAAATTTAGGATGTTTGATTAGGACTTCATTGGAGAGATTTGTTGAGTTATATTTTGTAATCTCTTTGTGGCTAATCTATTATACTTATGGTTAGATAGATAACATTTTTCACAATTTTGTATAGATTTTTTACATTTGTATACTAATTTGAGTATGTCTATTTCTATTTCTATTTTATTTTCATTTTCTTAACTTTTATTCATTTTTTAGTATTATTTTATTTTTATTTTTTTTCATCTTCTTAACTTTGATTTTCTTCATAATTAGAATTTAAAATTGTATTTATTGTAAACTATATAATTGTTGTGATTTTTTTATTAGTTTTGCAGTCTATCTTTATCAGTTTGTAATCTCTTTGTGATTAATCTATTACATTTATGGTTAGATACATATTATTTTGCGCAATTTTGTATAGATTTGTTGTTTTTGTATATTGGTTTGAGTATATCTATTTGATTTTCATTTTATAGTACTATTTTATTTTTATTTTCTATTTTATTTTTGTCTTCTTAATTTTTATTTTCTTAATAATTAAATTTTGAAAGTGTCTTCGTTGTAAACCATATCATTATTGTGATTTTTTAGTAGTTTTGTAGTCTATCTTTATCAGATTTTGTTATGTCATGTTGTGCGAGTTTCACTGGTCTTTATCAAAATTAAAATTTTATGGCAATTAAAAAAATCATAAACATAAGAAATGTAAAAATCATATGCTACATTTTCTGACTCAAATTCTAGCCCGACTTTTGGTATAAGATCATTAGGAATAGTATCATGTATTTCATCAATTGGTTTTTTGTTAAGCTCATCACCAGTATAATTTTCTGGGCTAAATGGTTTATGCTTTTCTTCTGCCATATAACTGCCTATGTCAATACATTTTGATGAGAAGGCTATTTTTAAGTGTGCTTTTTCATAACAAAAATGCATTTTTTAAATGAAAGAGAATAAAATAAAACATACAACAAAATATGATAGAAATAAAAAAAATAATGAAGATATAATAAAATCAGGAAGAAATGAATATGACATAACTTTTTTATTTTAAAATATTTAATTGAAAAAAAGGAAGAGATCAATGAGAGAAATTTTTTAGAAATAATAACAGGAATAGAAGAGTAGTATCAGCAGCAATGGAAGCCTAGGAGACGTTCTTGTGTGTTTGAAATAAAGTAAATAAGAAGGATTAAAGGTTAGAAAGATATAATTAAATGTAGATGTGTAAAATAGGAAAAAAAGGTTAGTGAAATGCTAACTTATTTGTTTTAAGGATGTGTCATAATTTTATTGGTGGGAGAGAGAAGGAGACACGTGATTTCTATCCTATCCAACCAATTTTGACACATAATTAAAATAGACATGTTAGAATTCCACTCACTTATTTTTTTTTCTCATTTTACTCATTTACATTTAATGTTATCTTTCCAACCTTTAATCTTCTATAGGGGTGGCAAAGTGGGTTGGGTCCGGCGGGCCGGCCTGCCAACCCGATAGCATATGGGCGGGGCGGGTTAGCATTTTGAACCCGCCAACCCATATCAACCCGGCCTGTCTAGCCCGCCAACCCGTCGGGTCACAGGCGGGGCGGGGCGGGCCAACCCGCTGACCCGCGAAAAAAAATATATTGTATTTTTAAGATGTGATGTCACTATATACATCTTTAATATATTGTTGTAATTACAAAAATTCATTTAAATTGGACACAAACAAAATAGCTACAAAGAAAAAAAAGTCCAATTTAAAATCATAGATCCAAAAATAAAATAAAAAACAAAAAAAGTAAACTTTTAAAAAAAATGCAAAACAAAATAAATAAGTGGGCCAGCCTGCCTTATGACGGGATGGGTTAAAAATTTTTGCCCACATCACTGTGGCAGGCCAGGCTGGCCCGGCCCATTTTTGGCGAGCTCATGGCGAGGCGAGCCTAAACGGGCCGGGCTGACCCATTTTGCCACCCCTAATCTTCTATGAAATGTAGTAAGATAGAAGATTAAAGGTTGAAAATATAAGATTAAATGCAAGTAAGTAAAATGGAAAACAAATAAGTAAGTGAAATACTGACATGTCTATTTTAACTTAGAGTCAATTTTAATTATAAGTGAATCATTTTTAATTTTAATTAAAATAATATTAATAAGAGAAAATATTTGAATTTAAAAAGTTAAAGATGTATGGAATAAAAAAAAAAAATTAAGAAAAAGTTTAAGAATTATTTATTTTTAAAAAAATTATTTTCTAATTTATTATTATTATTTTAAAAATTACATAATCAAATAATTTTATTAAATTTAAAATTTTTTATTAAAAAAAGATAGATTGTAAGAAAAAATATTAAAATATTAATAATTAAAGAATATAAGAACTTTTTTAAAACGTGGTAAGGTAGAAAATTAAAGGTTGAAAATATAACATTAAATATAAATATAAGTGGATAAAATAAAAAAGTAAATAAGTAAATGAAATACTCACATCTCTATTTTAATAATGTATAAAAAATTTATTGATGGAAAAGAGGAGATGAATGACAGAAAGGTTATTTCTATTAAATGTTTGTATTATTCTTTAATCAGTGTTATAATACAATTTGCCATTCTATACTCAAACATTATTGTGTATGTAAAAACAACTATATGTTTTGAGTTGAACTAATTTGTTAAGATAATTTACCAAAACAGAATATTATACTTCAATTTTCTAAACACAAACTTTTTGCTGCTGTTGGAAACTAAAAAAGAACAATTCCAAACAGGAACAAAATCTCTATCCTTTCTTCGAATGCTTTCAGTAAGACTGTTATGGAAATTTTGAAAAAAAATGGATCACAAGCAATAAATGAATAACTTCAACTCAGCAACAGTTTGATGCTATCATCTGTCACTTCACTTATCTACTAATTTGCGTGCACGTTGGTTGGCACCTTTGACTCTAGAGTTCAGCTCATCAACATCGTCACCAAGATGATCAAGAGCTTTGTTTTGCCTGCAGTTATCATAGTACATTTACCATTAGTGAATCAAATAGTTCTCACACATAACGCAACTATTCGCAAACATCCATGTTTTTCATGACAATGACTCTTCATTCGTATTTGGATTCCTAACAAATTGAAGTATAACAAACAATTTACCTGTCAAGTTCAGATCCCATGCCAATTGCCATACCCTTCAAATCACCCAAGATGTCACTTAGATCCGAGAGTGCATCGTCTTGTTTAGCTTTCTCGTACTGTTTTAGTAACACCATGAGATAATACAATGAAAATGTTACTTGAGAAAAACAATACTTAATAGGCATCACGTAACATAGAGCAAAACACTTACATCCACTTTCTGATAGGTATTAGCAGATTCATTAGGAGGTGTGGTAGGGGCTGAGCGTCCCTTAGGCAAAGGAGCTAAACCCAACTTCTCTCTATCTTCCTTACTGTGTATATCCTTTTTGCCTGGTTTATCTGTTCAGATACCACATTCCATTATAGTATTGTTTATTGCCTGGTCTATGGAAGAAAATAACCAAAATTTTGAGTTGTAAAAGTGAAGGATGAGGAACAAAAACCTGGTGTAATTATAGGGCCTTGGATATTCTTGGTCTTCTTTGGCTTCCAGGGTTTGGAGAACATGCCCCCAAGATTGTTTAAGAGTTTTTCACCCTGATGATCACAATTTTAAGTTTTTGGAACTATAAATACCTCATTAGAGTTAGAAACAAAAACGAAATCATAGCTTTCATTTTCTTCTATATTTCCTTTTTATTTTTCTACTCTTACCCTTTCTTCAAAGGTCTCGATTCATTAAGATAGTTGTTGATATTTTCTCTAGTCCATATTTCTCTAGTCCAGTGTCTTGGTTTAAAATTGAAGCAACCATGATACATTATAATCAAAACTATATGGAAGCAATAACTATATCAATAATTCAGAACCTTAATATTAGGAAACCAAGTAACCTCTACGTGGGAAACAAAGATCCGTTAGAATATTCATCATTAGAACATGAATGGTCAAAATCCAACAGCGGGGTCACTAAAATGTTATTTACCAAAATACTACCTTATTAGAGATATAGATAAACTCTTCATGATATCAGAAAATTATAACGTAAACTTTGAACATTGAAATGAAAGCAGATAACTCATACCCTACTCAAATCCTTCTCAGTATCAACAACCATATTGTGGGTCCTGGTTATCTGATCACCCTGCTCGTTCAACATGTCAAGGGTTCTTGTGGCATCCTCTCTGATGTCCTCAGCAATCCTCAAACAATTGTTGACACTCTTTGTTGTCTCCTCAGCCTTGTACACTGCATAGTTTTCCAGCTCCTGAACACTTTGGTTCTCTAGCCCCCCAGAGTCACGGAAACCATTCTTGTACCTGTCTTTGTCTTTTGATGCAGTGGAGGAAGGCTTCCTCCCCCAATCATCGTCGTCATCTTCGTCAAAATAGTTTCCTTTCGATTTTTGAACTGGGAGCACAGGTTCTGAAACAGTTCTTTTTTCTGCAGTAAGGGTTGTCTCCTTATCCGCTTCAGTTGGTGCTGGTGCTGCTTTTCTAAACCCAAACATTTTTCACCTTCTAGCACAAATCCAACAGCATAAAAAAAGAAAAAAGTAAGATTTTTACACTATTACATAGATACTAAAGATAAACAGAAGCATAAACATTCAAATTCAGAAAAAAAAAACTAGCCAGGTTAACATTTTGGTGCATGCCCAAACAATCCACGATAACTACTACAAAGAAAATGTTTTTAGCAACTAAGGTAAAAAAAAAGGACAATGAACACTTGCATCTAAGGGTGTGTTTCATTTCTATTTGCAAAACTACTTGTGGTTTTCAAAATACAACTAAACAATGTTGCTTAGGCAATGGACATAGAGTAGAATGTGGAATTGAGGGTGATATTGAACAAGATGTACGTGGAAGAAAAACGGTTATAAAGTATCTTGTAGCTATTTCTATTTTCTGTTTCATAGAACAGTTACTTTGGAAATAATTTTCAAAGCACAGTGGTTTTTGAATGAGAAATTGATTGTTGAATAAGGTAAAAGGGTTGCAGAAAACCGTCTCAAAAACCAAAAGGATACTCAAGCCTAGCATGTGGTAAATTTCTAAAATCACTGGTTTACTTGCTGAAGAAGGTAACACAACCAATAACACACCACAACATGATAAAATTCCGTGCTTTCGTGAATCAAAATGCACATGCTTCAGAAATAGCTACACAAAGTAAAACAAATGCAATCAAAGAAACCCATCATGCAGAATGCAGGAAACCTTTTCCCGAGTAAATTATCTGTGAAAGCTGAAAAATTGTGAGAAGGGTACCTGAATTTTGAGGCCAACAGGGTTATGCTGTTATGGGAAGTGGTACACAAACCCAAATGTGGCAATGGGTTTGCGCACAAAAGAGGAACAGGGGATGGTTGAAACTTAATGCAAGGACTGAGAACTGTGTTCTTTTCGTTGAAAAATAAGAAAGCGACCAAAGGTGCAGCGAAAAAGCGGAGACCCACGCCTTCTTTCAACCGTAAACAACCTTTTGACAATTTTAGTTGTTACCAAATTAAAAATTAATTTGGAATAAAACTATTAAAATTAAAACCATGTTTCTTAATGAAACAATTTCTATTATTAATAATACTTGAAAGAAAGATGCACTTTGTGTCTTGTGTTGAAGTGTATATAAGTTACTTTTTTAGTATTTAAATATATTTTTTTCTTTTATTTTTAATTATATAGTAATTAAAAGTAAAATAGAATGTGAAATGTTTATATATTGTTATATATATTGATTTTGATGTATCTTTTAACAATTTAATTTATGTAAAAAATTTGTAAGACGAAAATACTTTAAGATTGATAGATAAATATATTTTCAATGTTAAATATGGGTAACAATGTAAATATAAATTTCAGTGGATAAAAAAATTCAAAGAAAATATATGAATAAAAGAAACGTGTGACTTCAATAGCTTTGTATGGTAACATAATTTATTGTATGTTCAAAGCATCTATTCGTAAAAAATAACTTATATGTATTTATTTTATAAAATGGAAAAATAAAGAACTAAAACCTCAAGCTTATTTATGTTTGAGTATATTATCATTAACCTATGGATTACTTTTAGACAAAGAATTTGGGATGAATTATATAAAGAGTATTTTTATGAGTAAAAGTATATAGTTTGTGAGTATAAAGAGAATTTATACTAACACTGAATTATAAATTTATGATTTAATTAATAAGTATTTGAATTAAAATATACTTTAATACTTAATTATTTTTTATAGTGATCTTTTAAATAATTTAAAATAAACTAAAATCATATAGTAAAATAGAAAAATTATAAATATATCACACCATGTGACATACTTCATTTCTACTTATGGAGAATATCAAATAAATTTATACCACCTTACCAAACATACAACAAATAATTATAAAACACTAACTAAATAGTATTAAATTGATATGTAGACATTTTTTTGGTATATCTTTATGGTTTCTTATAAAATAATCACATTTATTTGAATTTTCCGTTACACATAAAGAGAAATTAACTATAGAAATAATAATTAGTATTTTCATAGATTCAATATATTAAAATTATTTATAGTTTCATTTAATATGAAAAAAAATAAAAAGATACAAATTCATTTATTTGCATTGTAAAAAAAATAATACCACATCTTAATTTTAGATATAAGCTCAAATTATTGTGGGCCAAATATAAATGGGCTTCACCCTAGCTTAAAGGTAATTGCATTTCATACTTGGCAATTTCCTTTTGCATCCCATTGTTTTTTCCTGTGCCTTCATGAGATGTTGGGTCTAAAATTTCCACGATTTAGATTTTTGGGTTCTAAAATTTAGAAATATATTTATGATTATACGGTTTTTTAAACTGCATAATTCAAAAATATATTTTGAATTACATAATTATGTAATAAAAATACATTTTTAAATTTCTAAATTACATCATACATAATGTATTTTTAGATTTCTAAATTATGTTCATAATGAATTTTTAGATTATTTAAACCCTTTTCATATTTTCAAATTTCATAATTTAAAAATATATTTTAGATTAGATGATTCAAAATATATTTATGAATTTCCAAATTATGTAATCTTATATGATCTAAAAAATATTTACAAATTTTATAATCTAGAAATATATTTCAAAATATATTTATTAATTTTCAAATTATGTAATCTTATATGATCTAAATTACAAATTTTATAATGTAGAAATATATTCTGAAATGTACAACTCATAACATATATGTGGATTATGTAATTCAAAATAATATTTTTAATGATAGCATTTCAAATTTTGTAATAAAATACATATTTTTAAGTTTTAAATTTTATCATTTAAATAAATTTTTAAATTATATAATTTGAAATATTTTTAACTTACGAACAATTTGAATTTTTCCTACACCTATAAAGATACAAGAAAAAGGTATAAAGGTGTAAAACAAAATACCATTTATATACTTCAGTTAAGGGTAGGACCTAGTTCAAATTTGGGCCAAATTTTATGTAGATTTATAAAAACAGGATCATTCTTTCTGCACCTCCAAAACACAATCAAAATTATGAGATTATCCTTACACTCTAATGTCTTCATGTTGGTTTTCTTTTGTTTTGTGTAATCCAGTAAAGACTCAAGTCATATTCATAATTATACAATCTAAAATAACTTTTGAATTGTGTAATTTAGAAGTCATTTCTAAATTCAAAAATAACTTTTAGATTATATAATTCAAAAGTTATTTCTAGATTTAAAAATGACTTCTAAATTGTGTAATAAAAAAAAATTTGTTAATTAAACATGACTTTCGAATTATACAATCCGAATTATTTGATGAAAAAAATTGTCTTCTAGATTTTACAATTTAAAAGTAAAAAAATATTTCTGAATTCTAAAATTTAAAAAACACTTTTACTTTCTAAATTTTATAATTCGAAAGCCAATTCAAAAAAATTTTGAAAATAATTTTAATATTTTGAAAATTTTGAAGGTTTAGGAAGAAAATAGAGAGATGTATTAAGAATTATCCTAAAAACATTAAGACTGCTTCTTCATGCACCTCCATAACTTCTTGTTGCATCCCAATAATTTTATGAAATGACAATTTTACTCTTTTGGTAGTTTAGAAGTGATGTTCTAGAAAGTTTTTGAAATAAATATTTCATAATGTTAAAAAGCATTTTAAAAAAAATTACAATTCTATTTTAGAAATACCTTTCCAAAATATAAGTTTTACAATTTCTCATATATATATTCTGAATTTATCCATTTTGAAAAGGTATTCCGAATCATTCAATTCAAAAATACTTTGAAACACTCCAATCCAATTATTAAAGAAAGAAAGGACATTTAAATTGATTTTTGTCTCCAGTAAGACTATTAAGCATGTTCAAACAAATAGTATTTTTTTAAGAAATAAAAATAAAAATAAAGATATAATTATTGATAATTAATTTACTATACGTATTTTGTTTATACAAAAGCTAAAGCTTTTAATATTCATGTGTAGGAAGTAAAATATGAAAATTTTATAAGTTTATGAATAAAATTGACAGAATTTCAATTAAATAAATGAAAACTTTATTTTTGAAGATTTTTTTTCATTTATTCTTCTGAGTTTGGGATTAGGGTACGGATAAAATAAAAAATAATATTAAATAAAAAATAATTTTTTTCTGGTTTCTAAGACTCTTCATCATTCATCATTCATCAATTTTGGATGGCTAGTATAGGGTTAGAAGTGAGAGGATATTCACCCTATATAATTTACTTGCATTATTATACATCTCAATATACTAACGTATGTTTAGATGGATGATTGAGTGAATATATACTATCTTGGTATTAAGATTATAATGAAAGTATGTCTTGAAAAAAAATTCACTTGAATTTAACCTTTAAGTTTGATAATAATATTAATTAAACTAAATTAAAATAGATAAAAAAATAATTAATCATATTTTTATTTCTATTATAAATTTTGAAATTATTGTGATATTAAGTTTATTTATGAATTTATTGTGATATTAAGTTTATTTATGAATCTTCAATATTAGAAAATAAAATAAAATAAATTTTGAAAATGAAACGTGTGTTATGTAAAAAATTCATTGAATACAATCTGGAAAAAAAAAAAAACCAAAAATAGAACATAACTTTCCATAGTTCCTGAATATCTGTTAAGGTTTCCAAAGGACAATCCAAATATATTCTTATTAATAAAATTTTATTAAAATATTATGAATAGATAAATAATTTAAGATGTGTCTCATTAATTGATTATATATTTAATCTAATTTAAGTGTTTACATATAATTATAAACACATCTTCACTTGTTGATCTACAATGAATGGAATAAATAAAATGTCTCAATTCTACAAATTTATACTTGATTATATATTTAATCCTTAAAACTTATTGAATTTAATATTAATTCTTAAATTTAAAACTCATTCATATTTAAAGAATTATGATTTTATTTTCTAAACATTACTAAAATATATTTTTTTCAAAATCATTTAGTTTTAAATAATAAATTTATATATTAAAATTGTATTTTTCAAATTTAAAAAGTTGAATACAATTCGTTACTTGAATAATCAATTATTACTTGACAAGGGGTCTTCACAAAATAATGGTAATTATTATTCCTTTCTCGCTTAAATATTTTGCTTCTAACTTGAATGAGAAGAGATATCGCTTAAGCATTCAACTACTTGTTTAAGCGATAGTACGATACAATCAAAACTAAAGTCTTTAGTTTGAATGTTACTCAAACGATAACTTGATGCTCAAGAAAGATATACATAAAACAAGAAGTTTTGCATAAATTGAGACTAACCTAAAATCAACCAAAACTTCATTTTAACAAAAAAAAAATAACTATCTTAAAAGGTTTAAGATACAATTTTATACTCATCAAAAGCACGATTTACTCAACATGTCCAAAAGTATTTATTTTGTTTCTCCCAACCATTATTTACTTGAAAATCAACAAAATTTGTTAAATATAAAGATTCAATTTCTACTTCAATAAACCATACACAATTACACTAACTTATTACACTCATTTCATGTTACAAGCATTTAATCTCAACATACAGACTCTAAACTCAATATACTACTAAATAATATTCAAGCATAAATCCTTATTTGACTCAATTTAAGGAACTAAATCCAGTTATTCTATTAAATTTCAAATCTCAAATGAGTATGATTTTTTTTCAACATGCAAAGAAGAAAGATAAGTAAGCCTTGGACTTAAGGTTTTGCAATAACAAAACATAATTAAAAGGGATTTTACATCTTTAAAGATTAAATCAAATTTTGCATTCTTTCAAACATTAAATTGAAAACTGCTCACTCAATTTAACATGTTAATTATATATAATCATAACTTATTATAAGAATGACAATATGAGACGAACTAACTTTAAAGATTAAATCAAAATTTGCATTCTTTCAAACATTAAATTGAAAACTGCTCACTCAATTTAACATGTTAATTATATATAATCATAACTTATTATAAGAATGACAATATGAGACGAACTGACCATCTTAAATCGCCAGTCCATAAAGTCCCACCTTGTAGAAGTCATAGCCTATGTGGGTTAAAGAGATCCATCCATCTCACCCCACAATATGTAATATATTTTTTATTTCTTTATTATTGTATAGCATTATGTGTGTTAAATATGGTTAAATATTTTTATTTATAATTTTATTAATATCATATATTACCAATAAAATTTTAAATTTTATTTCATGATCTATTTTAATATTTTTTAATACCATATTTCTTTGATTATTTGTAATAAATGGTAAATAATTAGTTTTTAAGTATTTTTTATAATTATTATAATTGCAATAATTTTTGTTTCTATAATATATTCAGATTTAGAATTAAAAAATTATAAAAAAATATAAATTTTTATTGTTTTTAAATTTTGCGAGTCAAGCTGCAAACTCGCAATTTTTCTTAACATGTTAGACCTCTTAACTGAAGTGTCATGTGAATTGACCCAATCTTCATATTTTTACTGAATCAAACGGATCATAATAAGACGCAATTGTGGAATAAAAGTTTCAAATATTATTACAAATTAATTTAAGCATATTGGTTATGCTCAATTATATTTTAATAATGAAAATAAAAAATCTAATTAAATCACAAGAAAAGTATTTTTTTCTTGATTTTTACTTTTTTTATTTTTTATTTATTTAAATTTTATATTATTTTATATTTATTTAAATTTTATATTATCTTTAAGTTGAATTTCTTTTGCCAATTTAAACAAATGACTTTGAACACTCTTAATGATAATTATGATTATTATTATTTAGACTTATTATTAATTAAAAGTAAATTAAAATCATGATTTGTAAATAATTGTAGTATTCCGATCATTATTATTATTATTATTATAGTTATTTGCTAGAATTAGTCTCTTATATATATATATATTATATGAATTAAGAAATAATAATAAAATTTCAAATTTCAAATTAATAAATAATTTAAAATTCAGTACACAAATTATTTATGTGGCAGATATGTTGTCAATGAAAAGATAAAGCTATCATTTTCTCATTACTAATGAAAGAATATTTGAATTTAGGTTAAAGATTTAACATCATCTGCTTTTACAGCTGGCAATAATAAAATGTAATCATTTATGATTTATCCTTCTTAACTTGTTGGGTTTGAAAATGGAAAAAAGTACATGTGTTAAAAATGAAAAAAAAACAAATAGAAAATAGTATATATATATATATATATATGTCCATAGTGCATGTAAAAAACTTTTATTTAATTCTGTACATTAATCAGAAATGATCATTTTAGATATTTTCTCAATTATTACTATCATTCATTAAAAAATTAATTCTAATATGAGCTATGATGGACTAAGATTATAAATTATTTTCAACATTTATGAGGCAAAATTTAAACTGAATGAAAAAGAAAAAGAAAAGTAGAAAATGAAGGAGAAATTGATCTTATATAACTTTTGAGGTAATTTTTTAATAATTAATATTCCTTAATTATTTGGAAAGTGTTTATGGAATTTTGGAAGAGACCAAAATAGAGAAACCTGAATATCATTTTCAGAAGATCTGGGAAAAGTCAACAAAATGTGTGCTTTACACGTATGAAGATAATAGTTAATAATTCATATTGGTAGAGATACCTTATGAGGATGAGACAGATTCTCCTCCATAAATCTTTCTATTATTTCCTTTCACTTGCTTCGTTACACCATTCCATCTAAATTTTCAAAATCTTTTATCTTGCTATGGTTGGAAATATATTTTTTATACTAATTAGTCTTTAATGTTAATTACTGAGATTTTGATGATTTATTAAATTAGATTTTAATCTTAAATTTAATTAATAACTAATTTTATCATTTTACAATTTAATAATGTAATTTTTAGATGTTTAATATCTTTCTTTTAATTATTTCAGAGTTTAAGGCTAATAAGATTCTATGAGTTGAATATGATAAAAAAAAATTGGAGAACAACATAATAGTAAATTAGATTCTTCCAATACCCTACGCCATCGTCAACCACCACTTCACGTTAATGTTCATTGTTTCTTGTGGTCCAATTCATCACTAGTGCTATCATTTCAACTATAAGTACTTCTTTAAAAGCTTCTATCTATATATACCATGCTTCAAATGTCTATATCACACTCACAAATCTTGTAATCAACAACATCTAACATTTAACTAAAACACTTAGTGTTCAAGTAGTGATAGTACCATTATTTAATATATGCAACATAAATCATGTTAAAAGATGAGAATATACAAATTTACTTTATGTAAGTTCAAGACATGCAATAATGAAGGATGATTTAGTTTAATTTTAATGAGAAAATAATATATAATACTAAAAACACATGAAGAAAGTTTGACCTAGCTACAGGGTAGCCATAGCCATCTTTATACCTAAACATCATTATCTTTGGAGGTTCTGAAGATTCTCGAGCTGTGAAGTTTTTTGTTTTGGCTTACGTGAATCACTCTATATCCCTATCTATAGAGGGACCTCTCCACTTGAAACAGTTATCATACTATTAACTACGAAGCTATCCATAAAGCTATGCTTGTCAACTTCTCAAACTTCATATTTTAATTCACTCTAATCAATTCCCTTGAATTAGTTAGTTACAAAACACACATGGTTTTAACTCTTCTATTAACTTCAACTAGTTACCCTTCTTCTACTAAATTGTTATAAAGTCAGTTTAAGTGATATCACTTTGAATAACTTCAATTTTTTTAGTTTAAGACTATTACTAATTTGATAATTTGTGTCACTCAATAGGTAAATAATATGATAATGATTCAATAACAAGTAACTTAATATACTCAATAACAATCATTATAAATATTGCTTTAAAGTATATTCCTAGTGGATATATGAAATCCAACTATCCTTATAACACATTCACTAAAATTGAGAGTTTTAATTGTGTTAGATAATTGATTCCTTGTAATTTACTTATAAAAAAGGTAAAATAACCAGGCATGCAAATGTTACATCCTAGAGGTTGTATATTATTATCAAAACATTGTGTTGAAGAATAGTAGAAAATTGTGGTTGGATATTCTTTTTGCCTACCATTTTTTGGAAAAGATTGTATGTAAGAGATATTATTACTTTGGAACACTATTCCTCTCTTTTAAAAAATTTGTTGTTTTTCTAAAGCTTTATTATCCATCACAAATTGTCATTTTGAGATGTACAACTCACCTATTGCCTAGTTAGAACATAGACATCTCACTTTCCAAGAAGAAAAATAAATATTAGATTGTGTAGCTCACTTTATGAGCATGTTTTTTATGGCATCTAGATCATATGCTTGAAAGATGTTCGAATTGTGTTCCTTTCTCTATCTCTTCACACTTCTTCGCCTTCTATTCTAGTTGCTTCAAAGTGGCCCATAGTTTGGTCTGTTTGCACTATATCATTTTCAAAAGAAAATAAAATTTAAGACAATGACAATGATGAGTGATATTTTTAGGGTGAAATGTCCTCAAACCTTTAAGAAGTTATTAGATTAATAAATCAGGAGATGTAATCTATAAAAATATTCAAGATTATCACTACCAAAAGGAATAAATATTTAGTATGAACCAAAAGGGTTTCATGGAAACAAGATGACGAGATCACTTTATTCATTATGATGAAGGAGATGAGTGTGGATAAAAATCATGAATACGATTGAAGAAAATAAGTGTAAATGAAGGAGATGAATGTGGATGAAGAAGATGAGTGTAACTGAGATTTATGTAAAAAAAAGTGAAAAAGAAAAATTGTATGTTCTAATTGGTTAAATCACAAGAATTACAACACTTTTTTACCATCTTTAAGTTTGGACATTTAGATTAAAGATAATTTATAATTCCTATTCTATGTTACTAAGATACATGGATTCATAGTGTTAGCTTAACTAGTGTATACATTTACATAATATAAAATTAAATTTTAAAAACATTTTACGCCTTTTATTTTTTTAAATTAGCCTTTTCTATCGTGTTATAGTCAACTTAATCAACTCTAATAACATTGCATCTTGGTAGACACTATTATTTGGAAGTTAATTTATGTTTTATTGTAGTGTATATCTTGAGAAAAGTAAAACTTAAAACAAGTAAATATAAGAGGTCAATCTCAAAATGAGTTTGAAAGTGATCAACCTCCTCAAAAATTTCTTAATTAAAAATCAAAGAAAAAATCAATGAAGCCTATCTCAAATATACTTAAGAAGACTCAACTACCTCAAGAAAAAATAAACTCGAGAGGAATTTAAATGTACAAAGTGACAAAGAAGTTATTGGAAAAATGGAAGTCAAGGGATGATTATAACCACTATGATTTTTTTCTCAAAGAATCATGATACCCGTCCAAGTTGATTACCAACTTTTAATACAATGTTGATAGAATTTTAAATCTTAAAGATTGGAAATATCATGAAATCTCTGTGTATATGATATGATTATCACCTTCTTTTGGCAAGAATACACTACATTACAAAAAAAACTTATTCTTACCAATTATATTATTGACCTATAAAATGATGAAATTAGTCACTAATCAAATTAGAGACTAATTTAGAATCTAATTTAGTAAGTGACTAAAATTTTAGTAGCTAATGTTAGAAACTAATTTAGATTCTAATTTAAAAACCATTTTAGTTACCATTATATAGAAACCAATTTCATAATTTTTTAATATCAATAACTACAAAAAATATAGTGTCTATTATAATAGAAACTATTTTAGATACAAGTATTTTTTAGTTTATAAAGTAGTTTCTAATTTAGGGTTTAGGATTTAGTTTATATTTAATGAATTTCTTGTAGTGCTAGTAAAACATGCACTTATACAAAAATGTCCTGATGTAATGACTATCAATAGTTCTTCAACCTTTTATCCCTTCTCTCTTTTACTTAAGGTTTTTCCTTCCCTTTTACCTTTCTTTTAGAATTTTTATTCAATAATACTTGTTTTTATTAGTTATATTACATGAAATATTATGTTTATTATGCAAAGTAAAACATTACTCGAACTATACGAAATTAAAAACAATGATAAAAATGTATTTATTCTCTATAATTTTAATTGAAGATCAAGTTATTCATATTAATATCAATATAATAATTGTATGTTTAAATATAGATATTTATAAAATTTCAAGCATTATCATCTAAAACTAATTAAACACAAAATCAAAAGCTGAAATTGTTAAAATTGCTAGTTATTTATTAAGAACTCAATTTTCACTTAAAATATAGCAACTAGGATGATGCTATTTCTATCAAACCTTGTCATGATTACTCTCTCTATATATGGTTATGTAGCAAAATGTCTATGATCTTTCGCCTAAATGTACTGATCAAAATTCACATGAAGTTAATACTCTTATACTAATGGTGTTAGACGACTTGGTGTTGAAGAGAAGAACCTCTCACTAAAAAGAGAAGGTACCTCAACCTTCTACCTCTTCCTTTCCTTCTAAACTCCCTCTTGAACCAACACTATGTATGGTTCTACCATACGACCACCCTTCTAGCCTTTCTATCTTCTATGACCAACCTTCTACCTCTCCTTCACACTCTTCTCCTCTTAGGACAACACCTGTACCACCATCCCCACCTCAACCTGCTATTCCATCTATGACAACACTATCTCGCTCATCCCTTAATATAAACTATCTCTCATTCCCTCAAACCTCTTCACCTAGATGACCAATCGTCTGGCCCCTTCTACACCTACCAACTCTATCAACCACTCAACCCAAAGCACCCCCACCATATAGACCACCGAAAAACAACTATGTCACCTTTACCACACACTCTCCACCACCACCCTCAGATACCTCTTTCACCTTCCAACCTTTTATGACCTACCTAAACCATCCACCTCAGCCATAAAGAGCCTTCCACCACCCATTTGGGAGTGACCAACATATGAAAATGTAAAGCGTCTATGTAGTCTGAATTCCCCCTCATCCAGCCTTCGAGAGGACCATCCACGAGCCGGATGATGACTGCCAAACCTTGAGATTCTGGTCGCAACAAGTGAAGGTAGAACCTTTGTCACCTCTCACACATGGCTTTAGGGTGTCACGGAAGGACATCGTTGAGGGCATTTGTAACATATATGACCAATGCTTTGTCAAAGACCAAGCTAGCATTGTACCACTGTCTTTGCATATCTCACCAAACACAACATTCAAGATATACTCAGATATCTAGTGTTTGAGGCTGCCAATTTTGGAAAAAAGGAAGATGAAAGATGATGTAAAAAGCAGGTAAAAAGCAAGAAGGGAGGGTTAAATTGCGTTTTAAAAACTTTTAGTGAATATTTCAATTTTCTTCTATTGAAAAGGTTTATCAGACAATACTTTGAATTCAACAAATTTACAAGGTTTGTTGATAAAAATAAGTTAAGAAAACTTTTTGTGTTAAAGCAAAATCTCCCTTTGAGTTAGACACAATTATAAAATGTAGTTGAAAAGGAGTTGAAAGAGGAGATACTTCACATAACTATTTATAATGGTTCGTCTATAACCCAGGCTATGTCCAGTTCTTCAATCTAACAAATTGATTTCCACTAGATAGACTCACGCTGTAAAGTACAAGTATTGTTTCAGCTCGTAGCTACTTTTGGCTAACCCATTCAAGTATTAATTTCTACAAGCCACTTCTGGCTTAACCAAGTATTCTTTAGGAATGTAGCCACTCCTAGCTAACCCCTTTATAATATGAAAAGAGTGTGATTAAAAATCACATGATTGCTAGTCTAGAAGAAAAACGTCTTACAGGTGGATATAAAGGATAAGCTTGCTTCTAGATTTTTTAGAAAACACTTAAGGTGTTCTTCTAAAGCTTTAAAAGTGAGGAAATAAAACAATAGAACACTTAAGCAAATTTCAAGTAGGTTCCTTATTTTCTTCCTTGAACTGGCTCTTATATAGTACTTGAAAGAAACAAACTGTTAAAATCTCGTTCTGGCATCTTCAGCTTTATGTTGGCTTCAATATCATCTTCAATCGTATATTTGAGGATTTACATAGAATGCATTAAATGCATCTCTTCATGAAATAAATGCATGCTTATTCTTTTAGCACAAAACCTGATAACTTGTAACACTTATCCTACACTGGACAGTGAACTTTACTTCTTTTAGTCTAAGTAGACTTTTGTATATGTGATGAAGTGTTTACATAATATAAGTGTTCTTTACTGTCTTTTATATCTGTTTAGATGCATCATAAAAAAATAGGAGATTGTTGAACCACTAGATAGTATAAGAGTGTTATAACCATTAGACGGTCCAGATCGTATAATTTTTGTATAGGAGATGTTTTGATTATAGCAAAAATAATGTATTTCAATAAGTTTATAATTTATCTAACATGATTGTTCTATACAGCTGCATGTTCAAGTAAAGGTATTAGACCATTGTTGGTCTAACTAAATTGTTAGACAATTTAACAATAGAATTTGCAAGAATACAAAATTAAGAAATCTGAATCACATTGAAATTTAATATTAAAAAAATCTAATGATTTTATTCAAAATAAAATATATTCTTTTAATAAATATTGAAGGATTAGTTCTACATAATTATTCCAATTTTCAAATTACAGAAGAAAAAGGAAATGAATGGTATTGTCAACAAAATTATATAATATATGATATTAATCTGTATTATTTGAATTCTTTCCTTTTAGGATAAATTAAGTGAGATTACAGATAATCAAGCTTATCCATATTGAGTGTCTAATGGCACGCAAAGCCAAAACTTCTACTACGTGAAAAGATACAAAAGATATTAACTCTATGATAGAAAGTGTCAATCAAGGAAAATTCAAAAAGTGTTGAAGACTTCAAACAACACTGAAATTTGCAAAAGTTATATAAATACTTGAAGATCAATGTAGAAGATACAAGAATTACAAGCTATCAAAGTCTACTCAAGTATGAAAGAGATTAGAAATTCTAAGTAGGTGTGTAAGCGAATTCTTCATAATATTCTTTGAATATACCTGACAAGCTTAATTTGTTCTCTCTTCTATTTTTGAGAGGAATCTTTCTTTTCTATTAAGGTCTTAATCTCAAGGGGAGGTTAAGATGAGTCATAACCAGGAGTGGTTTGTGTACTTGTTGTAACTAGGAGTGATTTGTGTACTAATTTGTAATCGTTTTTTTATTAGTGTAACCTCTTAAGAATTGTTCTTAAGGAAGAACTAGACGTAACTCATAAGATTTGGGTGAATCAATATAAAACTTCTAGTGTCGCACTTTCAGTGATTAGAAGATCTAGTCTATCATACTATTGTTAGACGTTTCTGTGTGTTCTCACAAAAAGAATCTAAGGATTTACTTAACTCTCCCATTTAGAACCACCTGTTTTTTTTATGAAAAATAATTCTTGCATCTATTGCTTATCATGGATGAGACTACTATGAATGAGATTACTAAGAGTATTATTATTTTTTGGATTTTGTTTATAAATCCATCAACTGCTACTAATATTCGAGCGCAAGTCCTTACATTTTTTAATAAATAAATCAATATTGTGTCTCCTTCCATGATCTATCAAACTGTTTATACTCTTATGTTAGGAAATAAAAACAATTCCTTTTTATTGTTCCTTCTATGTGTAATTTTGTGCTTCCTGTCTTTTCTTTTTTTAATTTTTATTTCTTTCCTTTTTGTAGTTACTATTCTGTATTACAATCGATTTGATTTTTTAATAAATATACATTTTAAACTTGTATATTTAGTTTGTGTTTGTTCTGGATGTTACATTTCTCAATTTAGGGGATGCATTCTTAAAATTTTTGTAGGTTGCCACAATTGCTTAGTTGGAAGTAGCCACCCCAAACTAACGTCAAGAAAGAGAGACATCATTTTTATCACCAGTGATTCAAGAAGTTTATGATTATTCTTATATAGCATACTAGAGGAAGTAGAGCAACAAAATAATTGTATTTGATAATGATATATATTATTAGATAGTTTAATTTTAGCTTTAGTTAGATTCAAATTTGAATTTCTTATAACTATTTATCATTGTAATAATTTGATACCTTGATTGAACTTGTTAAAATTATTAATTATGATTAGTTTATGTTTTTTTATAATGTTGTAAATATTGGACATATTTAATTATTTAAATTATATTATTCAATTTGTAAATATGATTTATATATATGTTTTATTTTTAATTCTAAAATAATGAGGATAATTTTGTTTTTAAAATTACTTTTTAGCAAGTTGGTAATTGGAATATTTTGTGTAAAATAATTTATGCATTTCCAATGGATCTTTATGTGACAAATAGTTGTGGGAACTCATTAGCCAAAATTTGTGGTAAATATCCTTGGAAAAGGCAGTAACATTTCCCACGGAAATTATCTATCAAAAATTACCCACGAACAGTCAAATTTGTGGGAAACGTCTCCTGCAACCATATATTACCTACTAATTTTTTACCATGAAAATTCGTGAAAAAAATAATATTACCCATGAATTTAGAGTGTTTTCTACATATTTTAACCATGAGCAATTTTAATTTTTCTTGTAGTAAAATATACGTAAGTTAACTATTAAAAAAGTGAATATTTTATCAAATTGTCCAATTAGACAATTCGAATTTCAATACAATGACTATCAATACTTTCTCCTAGTTTTATTTATATATAGCAAATCATAGTGATAATTTAAATTAGAGATAATATATAAATTATTATATTAAATCTCATACGAGAAATTAAAATTTACTCAATGTAATATAACAAACAAATTTGTCAAAATTTCGACAATGTATCAATTGAAATACGAACTTGGCAAAAATATAAATAATATTATTTTTCAGAGGTTGGATATCTCCAAACCTAATGCCAATATGCGTTGTAGAAAAAATAAATATAAATAATATTGGTTGCAGAATTATAAATATAAGACGAAACACATAATTAACAAATAATTATATTTTTAACAAGTCAAATTACAGAAATTTTTCAATGAAATAACTAAACTAAGGGTTCTACATTTCTAACATAACTTAAAAACTAACCAACTGAACTTAAAGTATATGATATTTCAAAATTAAATAATGTTTGAGCAACCATTCAATGTATTAATAGTAAGTATCTAAGTCTTAAGCCACTTGAAATATAAATAGTAATAGGTTATATAGATATACATTTTGTTGCCTAACCAATAATAACATATAAGAACATAATAAAAAACTAAAATTACAAAGTTGGAATAAGTAGAACCTAGAGTGGCAAAAGGCAAATATGAGGAAGATTGATGGTAGAGGAGATAAGGAGTAAAGGGAAGAAGGAAGATTGGTGGTAGATGATGTAGAGGAAATGAGATGAGGACACATATGTTGGTAAGAGTCTCATGAGAATGACGATCACACAACATAATAGCTACAAGGGTGTAAAGAAAATAGTGATATGTTGTTGTTGCAACTACTAACATTTTACAATAGAGGAAGATATACAACGATATCATAATTAAAACCATCACCATATATATTTATAAAGACAACTATTTGAATAATTGTTGTGATAAATATGTACGACTATAATTCTAATTCTAATATGATTATAAAGTTGAAATTATATATATAAGAATCATTATACATCTTTTGAGAATCATCCCATTAAACCATTATTACAAGAAAATTGTAAATTATCGATAAAAATTTTACCGACAAAATTTTTTTTTGTCAATAATTTTTAATTAACGATGGATTTTATCAAAGGATTTGATTTCGTTGGTAAAATATTGATGAATGCCTAGGAGACATTACATGTGTTGTAGGATCTCTCAAACATGTGTAGAAGCATAGGAAATCAAAATAACATGTAAAATTGCATGGAAGAACATGAAATCAGATTTTTCCCTAAATGTTAGGGTTCAAATTCGGCCCACACTTAGAAATTGCAAAACAATTCAATTCAACCGATTAAATTCAAGATATAAGACATAGGAAGCACAAAAGGAGTTTAATTGAATTTTAATCGGTGAAAATGGATGGAAATGATCCATGAATGGTGCAACCATGAAAGAAAACCAAGAACAAATAAAAGGAAAAGATGAACAAAACAAGAAGATGAAGAACACGCCACTTTCATAAAGAAAGATAAGTGCAAAGGACAATCACCACTTGAATTATGGAAAACTCAAGATAAGATTCTAGAAATGAGGCTTATCTCTTGAACTTCAAAGAGAATTAGCTCTTGCTCTCAATTAATCTTCAAGGTTATGTTACAAATGAGACTCACACCCTTATATATAGAGGGGAGCATGAAAATACATGCACCTGGGTGGAAGGTGAATGGTTTAAGCCATGTTTGGAGATGCTCCCAAACTTCCCAAATAAGGCCCTTCCCACTAAATGTCATCCTTATGTCCAAACATCCCTCCTCTTGTGTTTATTTGTGACAAAGTCATAAACGAAACTAAACTATTTTTATTTTCAAGGAATTTACAAGAACTATTGATATTTCTAATGTCTTGATCAAGTTTCTTGTACATTCCTCTTGTTTTTCTTCCTTCCTTTTCTTCAAATCTTTTTGTAAGCTCTTTTTTCATAATTTCTTTTCCTTTTCTTCTTATGGTGACTCCTCCTTGCATTGATTGAGGTTCTTCATAGAATGAGATCACATCATCCTCCCCCTCTTGAAAAGAATTCGTCCTCAAATTTGGGGCACCTACATCATACAAAGATAAATCACTCACATTAAAACTATTGCTTACTTCATATGTGGAAGGTAAATCTATTTTGTATGCATTGTCATTTATTTTTTCAAGAACTTGGAAAGGCCCATCCGCCCTTGGCAATAGTTTATATTTTCTTTGAGTAGGAAATCTTTCCTTCCTCAAATGAATCGATACCCAATCACCAGGTTCCAATGTTACTTTCCTTCTTCCTCTATTGGCTGACTTTGCATATATTTCAACCTTCTTCTCAATTTGAGCTTTGATCTTAGAATGTAAATCTTTCACAAATTTTGCTTTTTCTAAACCATCACTACAGATCATAGCATCAAGATTGGGAAGAGGTAATAGGTCTAGAGGAGTTAAAGGATTAAATCCATAAACCACTTCAAAAGGAGAATGGGAGGTTGTAGAGTTCACCACCCTATTATAGGCAAACTCCATATGAGGAAGAAGCTCCTTCCACTCTCTTAAATTTTTAGAAATCAAACAACGAAGTAGTTGAGATAAAGTTCTATTTACCACCTCTGTTTGGGGGTGACATATAGTAGAAAATAAAAGTTTAGTACCCAGCTTACCCCATAAAGTTTTTCAAAAGCGGCTTACAAACTTTGAATCTCTATCAGACACTATGCTCTTTGGGAGCCCATGCATGCACACTACTTCTTTAGAGAAAATATTCGCAATGTGACAAGCATCATCCACTTTGTGGCATGGAATAAAATGGGCCATTTTTGGAAAACGATCCACTACCACAAAAATAGAATTATTACCCGTCTTGGCCTTTGGAAGGTCCAACACAAAGTCCATTGAAATATCAGTCCAAGGCATATTGGGAATGGGAAGGGGAGTATACAGTCCAGGAGCTAAGACTCTAGATTTGGCCTTTTTACAAACAATACATTTATCACAAATTCTTTGTACATCTCTTTTCAAATGTGGCCAATAAAAATGCTCTTTAACAACTTCTAAAGTCTTTGTGATCCCAAAGTGTCCCATCAAGCCTCCATCATGAGCTTCCTTCCATCATGAGCTTCCTTCCATCATGAGTTTCCTTCACAATTAACATTCTTAAAGATCCTTGAGGAATACACAAGCAAGTAGATCTAAAAAGAAAACCATCATGAATGAAAAATCCTTCTTTAGAACCTTTAGAACATTCTTGAAAAATAGAAGAAAACTCATAATCATGTTCATACAAACCTTTAATATGTTCAAAACCTAAAAATTTTGTTTCAACCATAGTAAGCAATGTATGTCTCCTAGATAATGCATATGCTACTATGTTGACTTTCCCTTATTTGTGTTTAATGACATAAGGAAATTGCTCAATAAATTCTACCCATTTAGCATGCCTCTTGTTAAGCTTGCCTTGACTTTTCAAATACTTCAATGCTTCATGATCACTATGAATAACAAATTCTTTTGGAAGCAAATAATGTTGCCATGTATGCAATGTTCTAACAAGTGAATACAATTCCTTATCATAAGTGGAATAATTCAAATGCCCTCCCTTTAACTTTTAACTAAAATATGCAATGGGATTATTTTCTTGTAACAAAACAGCCCCAATCCCAATGTTTGATGCATTACATTCAATTTCAAAAGATTTAGAAAAGTTAGAAAGTGCAAGAATAGGAGCATGAGTCAAAAGTTCCTTCAATTTTTCAAAAGCAAGTTGTTGCTCCTTTTCCCACTTAAATCTAACATCTGTTTTTACAATTTTATTTAAAGGAGATGCAATGGTACTAAAGTTTGGAACAAATCTCCTATAAAAGCTAGTTAAGCCATGAAAACTCCTCACGTCATTGATAGTGGAAGGAGTAGGCCATTCTTGAATTGCCTTGATCTTTTCTTCATCAACCTGCACTCCTTTATCACTTATCACATAACCAAGGAATATAATATTGTCCATGAAAATGAACATTTTTCTTTATTAGCATAAAAAAGTGAATATTTCCTCAAAGTACCAAGCACCATTCTAAGATGAGAAATATGATCATTCAAAGTAAGATTGTACATGAGAATATCATCAAAATAAACCACAACAAATCTACCAATGAAGATCTAAGCACATGATTCATCAATCTCATAAAAGTACTTAGAGCATTAGTAAGTCCAAAAGGCATAACCATCCACTCATAAAGTCCATGTTTAGTTTTGAAAGCGGTTTTCCATTCATCACCTTCTCTAATCCTAATTTGATTATAACCACTTTTCAAATCTATTTTCGAAAATATTTTTGAACCATGGAGTTCATCAAGCATGTCATCAAGACGTGGAATAGGATGTCTATATTTAATAGTAATATTGTTTATTGCTCTACAATCAATACACATTCTCCAAGAACCATCTTTCTTAGGCACCAATATCATGGGCATAGCACAAGGACTCATGCTTTCCCTTATCCATTCCTTCTCCAAGAGTCCCTCAATTTGTTTTTGAATCTCCTTTGTTTCTTGAGGATTACTCTTGTATGCGGGCCTATTTGGTAGAGTAGCTCTAGGAATTAAGTTCATGTGATGTTCAATACCTCTTAAGGGTGGAAGTCCCTTTGAAGGATCTTGAAAAACATCCCCAAACTCTTCAATCACAGCCGCCACTTCTAAAGATGAAATATATGGTGAAGAAAATGTAGAAGACAAGCAAACATTGTTAGGCATAATTAAAAAACAAACTTAATTTTCATTAATTACCTTCCTAGCCTCTTTGGAGGACATGTAGAGGCTAGTTTTCTCCTTCTTTTCTTTATTTTTTTTTTCATGTGTAGATTTGGATACTCCATGCTCATGGTTTGCACTTTTCTTTTCTTGCTCTCTTTTCTTTCTCATTTTGATTTGGTCCTCATGAACCTCCCTTGGTGTGAGTGGTTTCAAAACAATTTTCTTTCCCATGTGTTCAAATGAAAACTTATTGTTTAGGCCATCATGATGCACTTTTCTATCATATTGCCATGGCCTTCCCAATAGTATGTGGCTTGCCTCCATGGGAACCACATCACAAAGGACCTCATCTTTATACTTTCCAATACAAAAAGAAACAAGAACTTGTTTGTCAACAACTATCTCCCCCTCTTCACTTAACAATTGTAATTTATATGGTCTAACATGAGATATAATGTGTAAACCAAGTCTTTCCACCAATATCTTACTAGCCACATTTGTACAACTCCCTCCATCAATGATGAGAGTACACAATCTATCCCTTATGAGGCACCTTGTATGAAAAATATTTTCTCTTTAGGTATTATCAAAATCTTTGGATACTTGACCCAACATGCGCCTCATAACCAATAGATCTCCCTCACTTGGAGGAATACACTCATCATCACTAGAGTTAAGTGAAGAAGAATGAGATAAAGACTTAGGAGAAGACTCTTGAGAAGTGTGTTCACTAAATACTTTTCCTCCTTTCAAGACCATGTTTCTTTTGGATGGACATTCGGATGCAATATGTCCATATCCCAAACATTTAAAACATTTTGTTGAACTTGATCTTGAAGAAGTTGAAGCATTAGGTTTCTCATTGGATTTAGAATAAGAAGACTTACCTTGGCTCTCAGTTGGCTTTTTATGATCCTCCCATTTGTTTTTACTTTTATCCTTCCAAGAGCTAGGATTATATATCTTCTTTTGAGCTCCTCTCCTTTGAAGTTGTTTTTCCACCTTGGTGGCTTGATGCACCATTTGTTCCAAGGTGTGATACTCTTGCAATTCTATTACATCTTGAATTTCTCTTTGGAGACCATTGAGAAATCTAGTCATTGTGGCCTCCAAGCTTTCTTGAATTTCGGCCTTAGTCATGGTAGACTCCAAATCCTTGAAATATTCTTCAACACTCCTTGTTCCATGTGTAAGCCTTTGAAGCTTTAGATACAATTCTTTCCTGCAAAAATAAGGAACAAATCTATCTCTCATACACATTTGAAGATCATTCCATGAAGTAATGGCCAACCTTCTACCATTAAGAACTTCTTTTTGGATTTGATTCCACCATACCAAAGCATATTGTTCAAATTCAAGAGTAATGAGTTTAACTTGTATAAGATCTTCAAAATCATACACACTTAAAATTTGTTCAACTTTGGATTCCCATTCAAAGTACAATTCAGGATTACTATCCCCAAGAAATTTAGGGAATTTTACATTGTTTTTGTTTAAACTTTCTTGATACAAATTTCTTCCTCCTCTTCTTGCTCTATGATAGGTGCGGTGATGATCATTATAGGATTCATCACTCTCTTCATGAGGAGTTCTTCTTCCTCTTCTCCTTCCCTCATATGCTTGCAGGTTAAGTTGAGTTTGAACTATTTGTCTTGTAAGTTCCTCAACTCTTGCATATAAGTGGGCATGTCTTGGAGACAAAGGAGGAGTTTCTTCTTGGGTAGACATTCCTACACAAACAATTCACGAAACACAAAAACTAACAAATAAAAATTGGTTAGCAACAAAGAATCTAAACTTGAAACTCTCGATTTTGGCTCTCAAAATCACTTAAAAAATTGCTCTCTCACTTGCAACAATTCACTTTAAGATAATGCTTCAATTCAAAAATCCACTTAGTTATCTATTCAAGGGAAAGAGGAAATGATTGGCCAAAGCACTTAGAATTCCAAGAGATAAGAAAACTACAAGACAAAACTTATAGGAATTTTAAAGACTAAAAAAACTAGAAAGGGTAAAGCAAGAAAGGGACACAAGAGAGTAACTATTAATATGACAATTTGGAACAAATCAAAACAAGAAAAGCACCAAAGAAATTGGGAAAGATTACTCAATACATTTAGAACAAGTTCTAATCAAGATTTCTAATGAAAAGAAGTTCACTAACATCTACAAATAATAGGACTAATTTGCCAAACCAATAACCAAACAATCAATCAATGTATCTAGGCAAGGAAACTTGATTTTCTTTTTGTATTTGGAGCACAAACAATTCAGCCAAGATTTTTTTTTTCAATTTGGCCTTAAAGTTTCTTTTGGTTTTAAATTGTGCTTTTATGTTCAATGCATAAACACATCCACCAAGAGTTAGTCTCACAAAGTTTGAACACTTAATCCCTAATGTTTGGAGTCAAAATGATCAATTCAAATCACAAGAAATCTTAAAGAGAAATTGAAACTAAACTAATCAAGTAATACAAGAATTAATGTTAAAGAAAACTTAACAAACATATGACTCAAATCCAAGAAAAGATGACTCAAACTAGTGGCAACCAAAGACTAATGAAAGTCATTTTATCAAACACTTCATGTGCATCAATTAACAACAATTCATTAATCAAGATTAACCAAGAATTTGTGAACAAACAACCACACTAAAAAAAACATATTTAGAAAATATTTTTTTTTGCTGCAGATTTTTTTTTTCAGAAAAAAAAATCAGATCCATGTTCTTGATGTTCTATACTCAAATACATCATGTTTGAAGCCTTAGAGCTTTGATACCAAATGATGAATGCCTATGAGGCATTACATGTGTTGTAGGATCTCTCAAACATGTGTAGAAGCATAGGAAATCAAAATAACATGCAAAATTGCATGGAAGAACATGAAATCAGATTTTTTCCCAAATGTTAGGGTTCAAATTCGGCCCACACTTAGAAATCGCAAAACAATTCAATTCAACCAATTAAATTCAAGATATAATACATAGGAAGCATAGAAGGAGTTTAATTGAATTTTAATCGGTGAAAATGGATGGAAATGATCCATGAATGGTGCAGCCATGAAAGAAAACCAAGAAAAAATAAAAGGAAAAGATGAACAAGACAAGAAGATGAAGAACATGTCACTTTCATAAAGAAAGATAAGTGCAAAGGACAATCACCACTTGAATTATGGAAAACTCAAGATAAGATTCTAGAAATGAGGCTTACCTCTTGAACTTCAAAGAGAATTAGCTCTTGCTCTCAATTAATTTTCAAAGTTATGTTACAAATGAGACTCACACCCTTATATAGAGAGGGGAGCACGAAAATACATGCACATGGGTGGAAGGTGAATGGTTTAGGCCATTTTTGGAGATGCTTCCAAGCTTCCCAAATAAGGCCCTTCCCACTAAATATTATCCTTATGTCCAAACATCCCTCCTCTTGTGTTTATTTGTGACAAAGTCATAAAAGAAACTAAACTATTTTTATTTTCAAGGAATTTACAAGAACTATTGATATTTCTAATGTCTTCTTCAAGTTTCTTGTACATTCCTCTTGTTTTTCTTCCTTCCTTTTCCTCAAATCTTTTTTTAAGCTCTTTTTTCATAATTTCTTTTCCTTTTCTTCTTGTGGTGACTCCTCCTTGCATTGATTGAGGTTCTTTATAGAATAAGATCACATCAAATATGACCTAAAATCATATCCGTTGGTAAATTCATTAGTAAAACAATATGTCGATAAATCCATTGGTAAACCCATCGGTAATTCATATATTTATTTATATTTTTACATTTTATATATTCATATATAAATATATATATATATATATATATATTATATGTATTTATATATTTGTATATCTATTGATATATATAATTATATTTTATTATTTATATATATATATATACACATATGTATATGTATGCATATATATGTATAAAGTTTTAAATAAAAATTATTCTAGTTTAGTGGTTGAAGTATCAGCCTTCAATTCTAAAATTATTATAGAACATCATAATTAACTTATTTTTCAGTATTATATTAATATCATTAGAAAAATTATACATCTACCCTTAACCAACACCCATGATACACCTACATATAAATTTTGAATTTTTTCAAGGTTTATGTTTTTTTCTCCACACACATAGAGCTGTCAAAATGGGTCTGACCTGATGGGCCGACCCGTATAGCCTATGATTTAGATCAGGCTAGGCTTAAAAAATTGTAGTCTAAATAACAATAGGCCTTTTTTGGCCTGATCCATTTGACCCGATGTTCATATGGGTCAAGGCCAGGCTGGCCCGTAGGCTAATGAGCTAACCCGTTTATTTTTATATTAAATTTTGTTCTTAATTTTTATATTATCATACCAAAGAAAGAAACCCTAGTGTCTCAGAGTCTCTCTTCTCTTCTTCATCTCTTCTCTTCTTTTCTCACAAGCTTCTTCATCTCCTCTACTACATTTCACCTCTTGTCTTGTTGTATCACCTCCACCACCACAATTTCACGCCTCCTTCACAACTTCTCTGTTTCACATTCGGTTAGGTTTTTCCTTATTTTTTCATTAATATATATTTTCATTTTTTGTATTTTTAATCAAAATTCTATATATGCTTTTGTTTTCCTCATATCATTATGGGTTTGTGTTATTTTGTTAATATTTGATGAGTTATCGAAAGTAAAATTGTTATATAAGTTGCTCAAATACAAACAATTTTGCACAAACTTTCATATAAATATATTATATATTATTTACTGTTGATAAACATACATATTATTATGGATATGTTGTGTTTATTAGTTGCTTGACTTTTTTGGAAGTGCTTAGCATGTGCTCTAAGTTTATTTTATAAGTTGTTCAAATGTGAACAGTTTACACAGAGATATTCATGCAAATATATTATATATTTATATGATATTTATTTTTGATAAAAAAATTATATTATAGATATGTTGTAATATTTTTTCAATTTTTAGTTAGGCTAAAAATGACCTGTTGGTCTAACATAGAACCAGATTAGATTAAAAATTGTGTCCCGTTTCTAAATATAAATCAGGTTGGGCTGTCAGATTTTTTTAACTTGATCCATAAAGCTAAACCAGACTAGGCCGAGCCGCCTGTTTTGATAGCTCTACAAACACATAACAAGGTATTGGATTGAATATGGGAATATTGGATGGAATATGGGAATGGTCCATGTATGATTCCTCATATTATTATGGAAATGATCCATGTATCATTTCTCCTATCCTCATCATTCTCATGACTACCATTACTCTTATTTTCATCATCATTATTAGGATGGTCTATAATTATTTGTTATTTGTAATGATATGCATTGAACATTAAATATAATTAATCTTTACCTTACTTTTCTTTCTTTTCAGTGTTCTTACATTTTATACCACATGTGCGACTATAATATCGAACTATATTTCCTATGCATACTACTTTTATTTTTATTTTTCTGTTCTTTTGCAATCCTGACTGAGAGACATCTTGAAAGTTATATAAGTAAGGCATTATACTCATTGTCTTGAAGAACAAGTATTTTGCTTGGGTTGAAGGCTATGGAAGATACCCGATGTGATAGATGGAATGGAACCCACCATTACCAATCAATCGATAGACACAATTCAAGACCCAGTCGACCTTTTAAGGCTTTTGTAGGTTGCTTGTAATGTTCCTTTCACAATTACACCTACTATATTTATGATTACGACAAGGTTTTGGTTTAAATATACATTTTAATATAAATGAATATCCATAAACACCACAAAAGCTAATTAATATAAATGAATAATTTAACTAATCAAGGACAAATAATAGAGGGGAAGACATGAAACTGGGTCCACTATGTATTGTGAATGAAACTACATTCAGCAACCCCAGCCCTTTCTCTGGTGTATAACAAAAGATATACAACTGCTTTATCCTCTCTCTCTATATATATATATGTGGATATGTATGAAGACCTCCATTATCATGACAACAATTTTTTTTCTCAAGAAAAAGAAAAGGTGGGGAACCACAACCCACCAAGTGGGAATTCTAAGTTAGTGAATGGAAGAATACATTTAGGAATTTAAGTTTGGGATAAAAAGGAATAAATTTTTATTTATAATAAATATTTTTAAAATAAAAGAAACAAACTAGATTACTATAATGAATTTAGTAATTTCTTAATTTGAAAAAGTAGTGTCTTCTTTTTATTTTTTTATTCAAAGCTCTTCTCTCAAATTTTGAGAGAAATAAGTAGACTTTATAGAGAAAAGATTGTAGGTTTGTTCACCAATTACAAGTATCACTTAGTCAATGATTGAATATAAACTTTGTCAAGCTGAAGGAATCAACCACCCTTGCGGATTTTATTTCTCTATAAAAAATATTATACTCATAGGAATTTGAACCTGATTACTAAGTTTAAAGGATTCATATATTTGTCATAAAAAAAAGGATTCAAATCTATAATATAATAACCATCTCAAGTTTGTTGGTAAATTTATTAGTAAGTGATTTACTAATAAGATCTAACATAATTGCTATTCACTTTTAAAAAGAGAAAAACGAATTTCGGACATTCTTTCTATTTTCATGCTTGTTTATTATAGACTTTCTTATTTCATCTAACTAGTTATTAATTAGATGCATCAAACGCCAACCCTAACCCCTCTCACGCATACCATTAAAGTCTTTAGACCTTGGCTCACTATTCTAAGACTAAACAGTCATCCAAGCAAGCACACACTATGCCACAAGAACTCCAGCAACCATACAGAAGAATTGAGCATCCTGGAACATGCACCACGACCCATGCACAATGTATCTACCTTGCCTACCCTCACCATCGTGCTCACATCTATGAAGTTTGCATATTGAAACTTTCACTACAAAAAATCGCATTAAAAGTAACGATTTTTAATACCACAGTTCTAAAAAAACTTCCATATTTTATGTTCTAAAAAAACTTCCATATTTTATCATATAATATGATATTTTTATAACTGTCATAATTTTCATTCAAAATGTAGTTTTTATAATTGTCATAACATTAGTATATTATTTTTTCGCTCTTTCCTTCTCTCTATCTCAATGCTTTACATTTTCTTTCCTCTCTAAGTTGCCTCCACAATCAGAGTAAAAAATAAAAAATAAATAAAACCTAAAATTCATTAACTCTTCATACTCTCATTCTTTCTTTACTGTCATCGACTCTTCAAAGTCTTATTCCCTCTTCACTGTCATCGACTCTTCAGACTCTTATTCTCTCTTCACTGTCATTCATTCTTCAGACTCTCTCGTTTTTCTTTTACTGTCATTCAATCTCCTTCACTTTTCTTCTTCACTAACTCGTGCTCTATCCTTCATTCATCGTGCTTTATTTGCCATGCTCATTCACTACCTTCACTCTCTCTTCACTATCCCGTGCTCATTCCCTCATTTTCCATGCTCAATTGCCCTTCGTTGAAGGTAACTTTGCACTTCTCTTTCATTCTTTCTTTAAATCCTTCACTGTGCTTATTCGTGTTTTTGTTCCCAAATTGCAAATCCTAGCATTCATGATTTGATTTGTTTGGAGCTTCAGAGCTTGTTCGGTGCTTGGAGGTAAATCAATTAATTCCTTTCATTCCTTTTGCTTAGAGTTTTCGTTGTTCGTATTTTTATGTTTGAATATTCAATGGTTACGTCTAAAATTATTAAATTTGCAAAATACACATAGATCCTTTTGATATGACCCAACACCAGATGTACCATGCTTTATGGTCTTTAGATATTTAATTAAGAATGAGTGGCAAAGAAAAGTGGAGTCCATCTTTGTGGAGCCTAATGGAGTGATAAAAAATGAGAAGGTGAAACAAAAATTGATTAGTTATTGGACATTGGAGACTTTCTGAGTGACAAAATTTTCATTTTCATGTTTAAGTTTGAGTCCAAGCCTTCTCCTTTTCTATTTATCCAAGCATACTATTATACATTTTCAGTTTCAATCTTTCTCTAAACCACTAGAGGATTAGATAAATGGTGAGTTGATGACCCCTGATATCCTTCATTGTCTTGCTTATTGAAAAGTATGTCACAAGAACAATTTGTAGTGTACAATACACTGAAATATGCTTTGTTATAGTCTAGTGTATGAGATTACTGTAACAAGTAGGTCTCATTCATCAATTGACACTGACAATTTGAAGTCCACCATAATTTCTGCTAAACCCTTTTTATTTAGATGATGTTATACTTTTTAAAATACATAATCTACAAAAAAGGTAGGCGTACTTATCTTCTCATCCAGAAGAAACATTATTATTTTTTATATTCTATGCATCTATCATGCACTTTCACAACTTCTACTGGTACAATCTTTTCTTTCTCATCAATGTATGTTTATTAAAGTTCATCACAAGGCAATACATTTTTTCTAGCATCATTTATGGCTCCCTTTTGGTCAATCTGATTAATGTTGATGGCCGACACATCATTGTTCATTAGCCTTGGCTTCTTTTAGTTCTCAACAAAGTATGTAAGTGTCCACAATCTCAGCAACACCAGCAGGTGATCCTGTAGTTTCTCCTATTGAATCACTAGATTTTGATCCACTTTTTCCCACCCCAGTTGCTGGTGGATTTTCTCATTCGCCATCATGTTCGATCTATCCTAGAAACCATTCTCAACAAAGAAACCTCCAAGGATATTTGAGATTCAATGAAGAAGAAGTATCAAGGGTCTGCAAGAGCAAAGAGGCAGCAACTTCAAGATTTTCGTGTTGAGTTCGAAACAATTCGAGTGAATTCGGAAGAATCATTCGTGTGATGACAATTGTCACCAAGATGTGCACATATGGTGACAAAACTGAATAAACAATAGTTGTTCAAAAAATATTGCGGTCTTTAGAACCAAAATTCAATTTTGTTGTATGTGTTATAGAAGAATCCAAAGACATTGACGATGTCACTTGATGAATTGCAAAGTTCATTGTTGGTACATGAACAAAAATTTAACTAGCCAGAAGTTGAGGAGCAAGTGTTGAAAGCTTCTACCAATACTCATTCCAACAACTTCAGAGGACGGGGTAGAGGTAGAGGCAGAGGAAGAGGGAGACAAAGCCATTATGATCAATCTCAAGGCAGAGACGGAGGAAAGGAACATGACAAATCTAAGTTAGAATGTTTTAGATGTCATAAATTTGGTCATTATGCTTCTGAATTTTATACCAGGTTGCCTCGAGACAAGGAAAAGGCAGAAAAGTCAAATCTAACAATGAGAGAAGAAAAGGAGACATTGCTAATGGCTGTTCAAGATGAAGAAAATGGTGAATCGGATTTATGGTACATGGATACAGGCTGTAGTAACCATATGAGTAGAAATCAATCTTCATTTTCATTCCTAAATGAAGATTTCCAATCAACTGTGAGTTTTGGGGATTGCTCTATGGTGAAAGTAATGGGAAAAGATGATATTAAAATCAGAACCAAGAATGGTTTTATTGAAACAATTTCTAATGTGCCGTATGTTACTGATTTAAAAAGTAATTTGTTAAGTGCTGGACAGTTACAAGAGAAAGGTTACACAATCACCATTAGCAAAGGTGTTTGTGAAATTTATGATCCTATTAGAGGAGCTATTGCTGTTATAAAAATGAGTTCAAATAGGTTGTTCCCTTTAAAGATTGAAAGCATTCAATCTAGTTTAATAGCTAAAGGAAAAGATCCTTTCTGACTTTGGAATTATCATTATGGGCATTTGCATTTTGGAGGATTAAGGACTCTCAAACAGAAAGGAATGGTAGTGGGTGTTCCAGAAATTGTTGTACCTTCTCAAGTGCGTGAAGAATTTGTTGTTAGCAAACAACATCGATCTAATTTTCCTAGTGGAAAATCATGGAGAGCAAAACATGTTTTGGAGCTTGTGCATTCAGAATTATGTGGCCCAATAAAACCTTTATCCAATGGAGGTAATAATCATTTAATTACTTTCATTGACGATTATTCTAGAAAAGTGTGGGTCTATTTTTTACAGGAAAAGTCAGAAGCCTTTGATGCTTTTAAAACATTCAAAGCAAGAGTTGAAAAGGAATTAGGAAAGCCTATTAAAACTCTTCGAACAGATCGCGGTGGAGAATATTGTTCAAATGAATTTGATTTTTTTGTGTAGAACATGGCATTAGGAAAGAGATAACAACTGCTTCTACACCACAACAAAATGGTGTATTAGAGAGGAAAAACAGAAATTCTCAATATGGTGAGGAGTTTGGTAACAAAAGGGCGAGTTTCAAAGAAATTTTGGCCAGAAGCTGTACGTTGGAATTTTCATGTTTTAAACAGAAGCCCAACCTTTGTTGTTCAAAACATGACACTTAAGTAAGTAGATTATTTCAGAATTTTTAGGTGTGTTGGTTATGCCCATATTCCATATCAAAAGAGAAAATAACTTGATGACAAAGGAGAAAAGTGAATTTTTCTTGGTGTTAGTGAGCAATCAAAAGCTTACAAATTGTATAATCCCATCACTAATAAAATTGTTATTAGTCGTGATGTGGTGTTTGATGAAGATCAATTTTGGAGTTGGGATGCAGACAAAGTTGAACAACATCTGCAAGCAGATGTTGATGATGATATTGATGGTGATAATGATTTTAATGGTGGTGACAATGAAGAAGGGAGGCAACAACCAACAGCTCAAGTGCACAGTGAGAAACAAATAGTTGAACCTACAAATGAACGCCTTCAACGAAACAGAAGGAGACCAGCATGAATAGAGAGTTTTGCCGTAGATGAAATTAATAATGAGGAAATTACTCATTTTGCTTTATTTGCAGATTGTGATCCTACAAGTTTTGAAACTGTAGTCAAAGAAGAAAAGTGGAGAAAAGTAATGGATGATGAAATTAATTCCATTGAAAAAAATGACACTTGGGAGTTATGTGATCTACCTAAGGATTAGAAAACCATTGGAGTAAAATGGGTTTTCAAAACAAAGTTAAACAAAGATGGTGGAGTAGGCAAGTATAAAGCACGCCTAGTGGCAAAAGGATGCAACCAACGGTATGGGGTTGATTATACAGATGTATTTTCTCCCGTTGCAAGACATGACTCAATTCATTTGGTGGTTGCATTAGCAACACAAAATTCCTAGCAAATCTTCCAGTTAGATGTCAAATCGGCATTCTTGCATGGATATTTGGAAGAACATGTATTTAGTGATCAACCTTCTACGTATGTTAAATTTGGACATGAAAATAAGGTTTATAGATTGAAGAAAGCTCTTTATGGGTTAAAGCAAGCCCAAGGAGCTTGGGATAATCGCATTGAGACTTATTTTCTAAAAATTGAATTTGTGAAATGTCCTTATGGGCATACCTTGTTTGTTAAGGTGGGAGATAAAGGAAAAATGCTTATAGTGTGTTTATATGTTGATGATCTTATATTTACTGGAAATTGTGATGTCATGTTTAGTGAATTCAAGAAGTCTATGATGAATGAATTTAAAATGTCTGGTATGGGTTTGATGCATTATTTTCTGGGCATAGAAGTAATTCAATCAGAACATGAGATTTTTCTATCTCAGAAGAAATATGTTGGATAAATCCTGAACAGGTTTCAAATGAAGGATTGCAATCCTGTATGTACTCCAGTTGAATGTGGTGAAAAGCTACACAAAGATCATGATGGGAAGAAGGTTGATAGCACACTACTCAAACAAATTGTTGGCAATCTAATGTATCTTACTACAACTAGGTCAGATATCATGTATTCTTTGAGTTTGATTAGCAGGTACATGTAGAATCCCACTGAGTTACATATGTTTGCTGCCAAAAGAATTCTTCGTTATTTATAAGGAACTCGTGACTTGGGATTATATTATAAAAAAGGTGAAAGGAGTGATTTGATTGGATTCACAGACAGTGATATGCAAGTGATCTAGATGATAGAAAAAGCACATCTAGTTTTGTCTTTATGCTTGGAACAGGTACTATTTCATGGTCTTCTAAAAAGCAACATATTGTTACCTTATCCAGTACTGAAGCTGAGTTTGTTGCAGCTACAACTTGTGCTTGTCAAGCCATATGGTTAAGAAATATTCTTAAAGAATTCAAGCAAATAAAGGAAACTACAATTTTTTGTGATAATAATTCAACAATCAAATTGTCAAAAAATTTAGTCCTTCGTGGAAGAAGCAAGCATATTAATGTGAAAGATATCTTTACAAAGAAGAAACTATTGATCTAGTCCACTGCAAGAGTGATAAAATAGCTGACATATTTAGCAAAGCTTTATAAAGGCTGTCATTTTTTAAGTTGAGAGAGTTGCTTGGTGTCTCAACTATTAATTATGTGAAAACTTTAAATTGATATAAGTATATATCAGTTTAAGGGAGGTAATGTTAAAAATAATTTAATTTGAATAAATTGAGTCAGTTACTAGTGGTCTAATAATTGGTCGATTACTATAGTGCATTAGTAATGTACATTTTTTTTTTGAATAATTTTTATTGTTCAATTTTAGTCTGCAGACTTAATTCTCAATTATGTGAGAATATCAAGAGTTTTTGTAATGTGCCTATTTAAGAGGCTATTTAAGAGAATAATAGACAGTGAGTTAGAATATTTTTTCCAACACTGCATGTGTTGATTAATAGGAAATACTTCTTTATATATTCGAAATTAAAGACTTTTTAATTTAGAAACACATGTTTCTTTGATGGTTTGATTAATTAGATCATCAAGCGGTGCTCAATGGCCAAATTACATGCTACTACATTGTGTGTAATGAATTGAAATATGGAAAATTTTTGTAGGACAAAATTGATTACCTGTTATTGAAAAATGCCAAAAGTGCATATGATATTTCTCGAAATGACCCAATTGGTGTCATCTTTAGTATTTTCACCTAGGTCGAGTTAGAAGATTGTCATTGGGAGTTTTACCAACACTTGCCTTTAAGCACTCGGGCACAAGACTAAGTGGGGTCAACTTATGTGTATCAAGTTCCAGCAATACACCAGAAATGGAACACAAAGTCATGAAGATGGAAAATGAGCTTGCAACTGTGAAGGGTCAAATGCAAACATTGTTTTCTTTCATTGTTTCTAAGCAAAACATTCTAGAGGAGTTAGCTGCAATGGTTGTTGCATTGGTTAACACCTCTAAGGTATAAATAAATGAATCATACAAAATAATATGAGTTAAAAAAATTTGCAAATGTAGTTGGAAATTGAAAATAACTATACAATTTTATTTGATTGTAGACACCAGATATTGCAAGTCGGGCTACATCAGCTAATATGTCATAAAAAACAAGCGGTGACCAGTCAAGAATATGATTGTAATATTTAATTTGTTTTGTAATTTTCTATGTTTTCATCTTCTAAAAACAATTTGTATGACTTCAAAATAATTTCAATTAATTACATTGCTTTCTTACTTTGATATCTTTATGTTTATGTTAGTTATATTTATTTTTGTAAATAAAAATAATATCCCTTCTAATTGTAAATATTTAAATAAGAATATTAATATTCTTTCTAGATTTAATATTAATATGCAATAATAAAAAGAAAATCTATAATTTAAAAAAAAATACAATATGAATATTACGGCAGTTCAACTGCCACAATTTCCACAGAAGTTAATTTATAATTGATGAATCATCATTTATCCACGTTTTCTTACCTTTTTGTACTTATTTTAATTATTTCTTTGTGTCTAATTATCTATTATTGGTAAATTTTTATTATTTGGATTTTGTTGGGCCATATTCCATTAACAATATATCAACGTTCCAACAAAAATACTTGCATGCATAAAAAACCCCAGGTTCACCGAGGTAAATGCATCAAAAAGGGACAAATTTTAGCGGATGGTGGTAATTCAAATTTTTATTAATTCGAATTTATTTGTCTAATTTTCGTTTGTTTTTATTTTTCAGAATAATATTGGGATATTTTTGGGTATGGAAAATATCCTGAACTTGAAGAAATTATTGTCACATCAGCCTCCATTTAGGATTTTAATTTCGTTTTCTTTTATTTTTATAATTTAGACCAGACTATTTTTTTATGAGGCCTAGGCATTTTTGGAGAGAGAGGCTGACCTAGGGTTACAAAACCCTCAGGAGAGGGGACAGAATTGATTCACACATAGCTACTCATGTTTTCGTCTTTTGGCTTCCGTCTTTAAGCTTTTGTCTTTATTTTTCTCTCCATTGATTTTCATTTTGAATCTCGATGGAGGGCTAACTTTCAGAGGTTGATTTCTTAAGTAGATTGCTATGAACTTTGGGATTTAATTAACGTTTTCTCTTTGTTCTTCTTGATTCTTCATCTTCTAATCTCTGTACTTATATTTTCGGTCATGCTTAATGAATATTGTTTTCGCAGTTTGCTTAATTTTTTGAATGGTTAGGGATTGGATAATGTATATGTTTGCTTAATTCGTGTAAGGAAATCTCAGGTTAATCTTCGCATATTTGATTGATTTGGGTTGGAATGAGGATTAAGATGAACAAAGTGTGTTTTTTGTGTAACCAGGGATAAGGGAAATTGTAATTGAATCAGAGAATCAATCCACTTTTCATAATTGTTTACATTTTGTGAAATTATTCTGTGTTTTAATTTAACTCAACAATCTGTTCAAACCCCCCTCCTTGTCTGTCCAATTCACGCGTTGATCCTTTGCCTTAACCACGATCCTTGAGAGACGACCTAGGGATCACTTCCTAGAATTACATTTTAACTGTTTATTTGACCGGATATGACTTCGATTAGTAATGATGTATGTGATGACGCTTATAAGTGTCATACAACGTTGTACGTAGCGACAATTGTAATTGTCATATTTTATATAATAACTTGTCTTTTTGTTGTGTTAATTACGACATTTTGGCATTGACGCTTCTTACATAATGAAACCGCCATTTATTACATTGTAATAAGTGACAGGTGTTGCAGCGGTTCAACTGAAACCATCATTTATTATCTTGTGACGACCAGATTTATGATGGTACACGTTATCGCCACTCTAATATTTGGTGGCGGTTAAAACTGCTATTTTTTACGAAAATAACTGTCACTTTTAACACCATTTTTTTTAGAAATTGATCTAATAATAAGCAGCAAGAGCACTGAATATGATATTAAAATTCCAAAAGACCTCTGAATGAATTCATATGACAATCTTATCCTTCATTTAGTCAGCTTTACTTATCCTGAATTTTTGTTAAATTAAATAGATTTCACATTCTTTTAATGAATCATATAACTTTACTAATCCTGAATTTTTGTTAAATTAAATAGATTTCACATTCTTTCAAGGAACCATATCTATGAGATTCATTCTTGTAATGTAATATATATTTATGTTATCAATAAACATCTGAAAAAAATGTTTGAATAAGATAAAATTGTAATGTGAAAACACAAAAAAAATATATTTTTATAAAATATTTCTAAACTAATTATGATTTCAATATTTTTTTTATCAAATAAATATATTTTTACACACATAAAATAATATATCACCATACTGGACACGAATATACACACTTATAATATATATACATATTATTGAAGATTAGGTATAGGATGAATTCCCTTATATGTATTTCACATAGGGTTATGTGTTTATTTATAACAGAGATATAAGAGATGGGTTAAATTCATTACATTAGAATAGGAAACCCTAGATATTCTAACACTCCTCCTCAAGCTGGAGCATATAAATTGTATGAACCAAGCTTGTTATAAATATAATCAATTCTAGGCCCCGTAATGACTTAGTAAAAGCATATGTTAATTGATCATTAGAATTAACAAACTCAGTCTTAATCTCTCCAGATACTATTTTTTCTCTAATGAAATGACAAACAATCTCTATGTGTTTGGTCCTTTCATGAAAGACAGAATTCGAGCTTATGTGAAGGGTAGCTTGATTGTCACATGAATGTCATTTGAGTAACTTCTCCAAATTGTAACTCCTTAAGTAGCTATATAAGCCAAATAAGTTCGCATGTAGCGAATGCCATAGATCTGTATTCTACTTCTGCACTTCATCTTGCCACAACACTTTGTTTCTTACTCTTCCAGGAGATTAAATTATCATCAATGAAGACACAATATCCAGAGGTGGATCTCCTATCAACAGGATATCCTACCCAATCCGCATCTGAGTAGGCAACAACTTTGGTATGATTATTGTGTCCATACAATAGACCTTTTCCAGGGGAGCCTTTAATGTATTTCAGTATACGAATGACAACATCCCAATGATCTGTGTAAGGAGAGTTAAGAAATTGACTTACCACACTGACAGCAAAAGAAATGTCTGGATGAGTAACTGTAAGATAGTTCAATTTTCCAACTAATCTTCTATACTTTTCAGGGTCTGAGAAGGGCTCCCCCTGATTAGGTAGAAGCTTGACATTAGGATCCATCAGCGTGTCAGTAGATTTTGAGTTCATCAACCCAGTTTCTTCCAAAATATTCAATTTTCTTTGAGAGATTATTATCCCATTAGTAGATTGTGCTACTTCAATCCCCAAGAAATATATGAGTCTGCCAAGATCTTTAGTCTGAAAGTGTTGGCAGAGATGTTGTTTAACTTGTGAGATGCCATGGTGATCACTTCCTGTATTACAATATCATAAACATACACAACTAGATAGATACATCCAGCACTTGAGTGGCAGTAGAAGACTGAGTGATCTACTTCACTGTGAGTCATTCCAAATTGCTTAACAACCATGCTAAACTTTCCAAACCAAGCCCTAAGAGGTTGCTTTAGGACATACCATTCCTGAAGACTCCCCCTGAGCAACAAACCCCGAAGGTTGCTCCAAATAAATTTCTTCCTGCAAATCACCATTGAGAAAAGCATTTTTCACATCCAATTGAAACAGAGGCCAATTTTTCAGAGCAGCCATGGCAATGAACAGGTATACAAAAGCCATCTTTGCAACTGGTGAAAAGGTGTCACTGTAATCTAAGGCAAAGATTTTGTATAGCCTTTAGCTACTAGGCGTGCTTTAAGACGATCAACAATTTCATTAGGACCGACTTTGATAGTAAAGACCCACCTGCAACCAACAACCGATTTTCCAGAAGGTAGGGGGACGAGGTCTCAAGTTCCACTATTCTGAAGTGCACTCAGTTCTTCGAGCATAGCCTGACGCCAATCGGGATGGGACAAGACATCACCTATAGTTTTAGGGATGAATACAGAGGAAATAGAAGAAAGGCAGGTATAAAATGAAGGAGATAATCTATGATAACTTAAATTAATATAGCGAAGAGGAGGTTTGCGAGCGGTTCGTATACCTTTCCGAAGAGCAATGGGAAGATCAGATTCAGTTGGCAGAATCGAAGGAACCGAAGGAGTCGACAACGGAAGTGAGTCAGATGATGGAGGTGGTGGTGGTGGTGGTGGAGGTGGTGGAGCTATACTGGACTCAATCGGAGGTTCACATATAACTGGAATAATGATTGTTTCAGAAATGAGTGTAGAGGTAGAAGGGTTGGTCTTAAAATAGAGAGAGGACTCAACCAAAGTGACATCTGCAGAGATAAAATAACGATTAAGAGATGGAGAAAAATATTTATACCTTTTTTGTGACCTAGTGAACCCTAGAAAGACACATTTGTGTGACTTAGCGACAAGTTTGTCAACATTAGGTCCTAAGGTATGAACAAAACAGGTTGACCCAAAAACTTTAGGAGATAAAGAATGGAGAGGTTCATGTGGAAAAAAAATTGAGTGAGGAATTTTATTTTCTAAAACAGAGGAAGGCATACAATTAATTAGATAACAGGAACTTAGAACAGCATCCCCTAAAAATGTTGAGGAACATTACCATGAATTGACATTGTTCGAGTTGTTTTAATGAGATGTCTATTCTTGCGTTCAGCCACTCCATTTTGTTGAGGTGTATAAGCACATGAAGTTTGGTGAAGAATACCATTAGCCACTCGGCCATTATCACTACGTAAAATGCGAATAGACACACCAAATTGAGTTTTTATTTCATTAAAAAAAATTGAAAGATAGAAAACAACTCTGAACGATTTTTTATAAAAAATAACCAAGTACACCTTGAGTAATATCAATAAAAGTAACAAAATATTTAAATCCTAAATTAGACTGGACACGACTAGGTCCCCAAATGTCAGAGTGAACTAAGGCAAATGGAGAAGAAGCACGTTATGAGATATTAACTGGAAAAGAAGAACGACTGTGTTTCCCTAATTGACACGACTCACAAGAGAAAGTAGATAACTTGGACAGACTTGGAACAAGCTGCTGCATTTTTTCAAGGCTAAGATGACCCAATTGAGCATGAATGAGAAAAGAAGGCTTCATTACTGAACCAACATGGGAAGTTTTCCTACGATAGTAGAGACCATGAGACTCACATCCAGTGCCAATCATCTGTCCCGAACTCCGGTCCTGTAAGCAAACAGAATCTTTAGTAAAAGAGATAATACAATCAAGGGAACGAGTGAGGCGACTAAGGGATAATAAATTAAATGGAGATGCAGGAACATAAAAAACATTGTCAATAGAGAGGGAAGGAAGAAGTTGAATGGTATCAATACCATGTGAAGGGGCTTTAAAGCCATTAGCCATGGTGACAGATGGCAAATAACCCGAAGTAGAGAGTGATGAAAAGAATTATTTATTACCAGTAATGTGGTCAGTGGCGCGAGAGTCTAGAACCCAAGGACTAAGAGATGTGGATTGGGTTAGGCCAGTAAAGAAGTACCTGTATGCACAATAGAAGTAGTGGAACTGAAGCCCTGACGATCCTCATACCATTTAAGAAACTCATTGAAGATAGCAGGTTGAACCAATTTATCAGATGGTGTGGGGCCCGAGACAGACGGTGGTGTGGGGCCCGTAGTAGGTGGTGGTGCGGGGGCAACATTGGCAACTGCAGCATATTTTGGAGGGCGGCCATGTAAAGCATAACACCTTTCTTTTACATGACCGTATATGTGACAATGATCATACTAAGGGCATCCTTTTTCTTCTTTCCGAGGATGATTGTGGTTGTCATGTTGAGAAACCACATAATTATCACCGTCAAATTTATCAATGGAGAGATGCATATTGATAGAATTGGCATAGATGGACAGATTAGACGTAGGACAAGGAGAAGCCATAACAAACACAGAGAGAGAAAAATGCCTGCAGAATAGAGAGACAAACCCTAGAAAAAGGTAAAAATGCAAACAACCTCTGATGAAGAAGGTGAGCACATATCTGGAAAGAGGATGGAGAGACGACGGAGGCGACGGTGATCGCATCCGGAAAGGACGCAGAACATGCCTCCACGCGCGGTGGACAACAGCTGCTTCGGTGAAGGTGGTGGCGGCGGCGCGTGGCGGTGCATGACTGCTCTGATGGCCGCGATTTCGACGATGTTGGACTCGCTTGGCCCAGACGATGCTGTCTTGGTGTCGGCGGGCGGAACCGGGATGGCAGTGGCGGTGCAGTAACAGAAACAAGGGAGAACAACGCCGGAAAATACTGTTTCGGGAGAGAGAAGTGGCAGCGGTGACTGCTGAACGAGGACAACCTTATATGTGAGGTTGCCAGTGATGGCGGTGGTGGCGGCAACAACGACAGCGTTGGAGGCAGCGAAGGCAGTGGCAGCGGAGAGATTCCGGAATTAAGAAAGAAAGATTTCTGAAAAAAAAAATTAACACTGATGAATAGTGGGTTCACCAGGAAGGCAGGGATTTGACCTAACTCTAGATACCATATTGAAGATTAGGTATAGGATAAATTTCCTGATGTGTATTTCACATAAAATTATATGTTTATTTATAACAGAGATATAAGAGATGGGCTAAACCCATTATACTATAATAGGAAACCCTAGATTCTAATTAATATATATATATATATATATATATATATATAAAAGTATTTAAAGGTATATAAATCTCTAATTCTCCATGCTAGTTATGCACTATCTAAATGTATGAGAAGAACCTTTTATATTTGTTAAATAATATCATGAATAAATTATTTTAGATAATGATTAGTAAACGTGTCAAGAAAGCCATTCTGATGGGCTTGGATTATGAAACATCAACATGATTTGAAAGCTAGCAACAATCACCAACTAATCTAAAATTTGAAGTAGATCAAGATTAAAATATAAAATGTTAATGGAGTGTGTCCAAGGACAAACCAATAAAGTTTGGACCAAAATCAGAAGAACAAAGACTTGTACACAAGGAAAACATGCTGAAGTTGAGATGGAATACGTTTGGACCAAATTCAATGAGCTTTAATATATTGCTTAAAGTCTCTAACTACTGAGGATTTGTACTTTGTACACCAAGAATTAATTCTCAACAAAGTATATACTAAACTATATATTTTATATTAATTTCATTCAATAATTTTAAATTTTTTATTAACTAAAACTTCCACATAAACATAACTTATCACAAACCAAATTATATTTTGTCACAATCTTGGTAAAACCCTAGGTGTTGAAAGAGACTCTCATATACTACACATTGGTGAAGCTTCTTAGTAGCAGAATGGGAGAAGATTCTTTTCAAAAGTTTTAAAATTTAATATATATACATGATGAAAATTGAATGAAAATAAATTTTAATTATTTTATACTTTAAATAATTTAATGTTATTAAATACTTTTTTTAACAAATTAAGAAAATTATAAATTTTATTATTTACAATAAATTTATAACTTTTTTCAATAATATCATTATCTTTTTACACGTAAAAATAGTTAATTATAATATATCTTTTTTTCATAATAAATTATTTTATTAGTATTTTTTTAATATAAAACATTTTTTTCTCTAAACAATCTTCTCTTTATAATTTTAGTCCTACAAATTTTACTATAAAACTTTTGATTTAAAAATTATTAAAAAAATTAAATTCTCAAAAAAATTAAACATTTAGTCTAATTTTATTTTATATATTTATAATCTTAAGTTAAATGGAATTAAAACTCTACCAAATAAATTTCTATTTTTTATATAAATTTAAATATTAAAATTTTAAATTCAGAAGTTGAAAATAAAAGTACTTTTGCAAAAGAATTTTAATATTTTTTGCTAAACTTAATATTATTTTAAAAAAAATTGTTTTCAATCTTAATTTTATTCTAGACAATAAATTTGACTGTTTATTGTATATATTTCTTTCATATAAAAATATTACTTAAATATTTTTTTTTATCTTTTCAATTCTTACCATCTAATTAATTTAAGTATTTATATATTTTAAAATATTTGATATGAAAATTTCTTTTAGATACATAGTAAAACATTAAGAATTATATTTTTTTATAATTTACATGTCTTAATATTTAATCATATTTTTATATTTTTGTTTTATTTTTAACTTTCATTATATATATATATATTGATAAAAAAAGAAAATATTTATTTTCTGAAAAAAAATTATCAAAATAAAATTACAAAAAATAATAAAAAATGAATTTCTTATAGATAATAAGATTATTTAAATTAAAAAATAGTTAATAGTTCAGATTCAGTTGATAAAAAATTTAATAAATAAAATAATTTTTTTAATTAAATATATTTTTTTATAATTATAATTATATTAAATTATGTATTTATTTTATTTTATTATTTATAACTATTTATATATATAAATTTAAATTTTCCTATAAAATTATTAGTCAAGATTACTATTTGTTCATGATACTAGTATATATGTAGTATATGTATTTATATGACTACGTAATATATAAAATTAAATTATATTAAAGAAGTTTTCAGTTGAGGAAAATATGCACATGTTTTTTATTTTAGGTGATAAATATTTATTTTTATTTTAATTCTTGTCTTAAACAACAAATTTTACCACAGTGGAAGAATCATATTGATTTGATTGGCTTACCAAACAAAAAACTCAAAACTCTGAAAATGATTAAATTAAAATAATCAATATTTTTTTAAATAAATATTTTCACATAAAATAATAATACTTCAAAATTTTGGGTCATATCCCCGCTAAAGTTAAACTAGCTAGCTCTATTCGAATTACTAATTTTTAAACAAATTCAGCTACTTAATTTAAAAGTGAACATAATATTATAATTTCCTTTAATTACGTATTAATCTCTATTCGAATTTCCTTTAATTACGTATTAATCTCTATTTGAATGTTTAATATTTTATATAAAGAAAGAAAAATAATGTAAAAACTATACTTATAAAGTAAAAAAGAAAAAAAATAAGCAACTGTAGTAACTATATATTTTTTTTTATTTTGTAAGCTTAAATATGTTTTATCCATAATGAAATACTAATTTTTGTTTCTTATAAAAAAATATTTTTTTTTCTAAAAATATTTTGACTGTTTTTTAACAAATTATTTTAGAATAATAATTTTAAAAGTGAAATAAAGTGTTTTGGATAAGTTTTTGGACAAAAACTAAACTAAAGGTTTATTAAAGCGAGTTAGAAATGAGAATGAAAATGGGTTATCTCAATCATCCTTACTCCTCTTGTTGTCAAAAAGTGCATTTCTCAGTATATTTCTGTCCTTTGTCCTAGTATAACTTGCGGTTCACTTTATATGTTTATATAGTTTATATTATATTTTTTAACTTTTAATTTTTTTATTATATGATATTGTATATATTGAATATAATTAAATATTTTATTTATTATTTTATTAATATCATATTTATAAATATAAATATATTTGTCCAAAAGTTTTATAAAACTCTTTTGATGAAAAAAAATATAAATAAAAAATTTCACTCAATTGAATTGGATCTATGAATTTAAGAAATAGAGAGAATTCTTAATATTTTTCAATATCTCTTTTAATTCAAAAATTTAAGATTTAAATTGATATCTTTTCATCGAATCTTTCTAATTGCATTGATTTATTTAAAAAAATTTCATTTCAATTAAAATTTGAAATTTTCTTTTGTAGTCTAATTTAATATATTTTTTTTGTTTTTATGACTCATAATAAATAGTAAATAATTATTATACTTACCTTAAATTTAGAATTAAAAAAAAATATTTTTTAATTTTTTTTTATATTTGTGCACATCAGCTCCTAAACCCAGGATTCATGGTCTGTTCTGACCTGCTGCTTGAAGTAATAAGAATGAACATGTGTAGTGCAGTGGTGGTTGATATACTAGTAATTGTTTAATTAAAAGTTTTGGATTTAAGGTGTGTCTGTGCACCCAACGACAGTGCATGAAAGCCATTATATTGGTGCATTGCACCAGAGTCTTATTTTTGTGTACTTTTGGATTTTGGGGAGTTCAGATACCCAATTCCAAAACACTGTTTCTGTTATCAAATTTAGTTCCTGTAATGGTGGGCCAAACACTCAAAATCATTTTCCTTCTTCAAAACTTCCACTCATCAAACCATCTTATGGATATTAACTCAAACAAAGCATGCATTATTCCAACCACTTACTCTTTCTTTAAGTATATCCATCACCAATTTTTTGTCCTTCCAAAAACAAAATCATTCTTTTATTATACACTCCATACAATCTTTTCTGTTATTAAAATATCTTTTTCATTTTTTTTATGATATTTTAAATATTCTTAATTTCGTCTCACTATTTTAAACTTTCTTAATTTAATTGTATTTTGAAAACAATGGGTTGATATAATTTCTTTCATCAAATTAATAGTAACAACATTATAACAATTACATGTACTATAAATTATATTTCATTAATATATAAATACACTATTTTATAAATACAAAAACAATAATAAAGTAAGGTTTTTATTTTTTTTTCATAAAAATATAAGGGTTAAATATGTTTTTAGTCCTTGAACTATTTGTCAAAATTGTGTTTTGTCCCTAGGATAAACTTTGAGTCTATTTCGTCCTTATATTTCATAAACAAATATAAATAATCCTCGATGGCAAATAAAAACATCTTTAAGAACATAAAAATAAGAAGAAATGAAAGAGAAAAGAGTGAAAGAAATTTAAGATACGAATGATACTGAAGTAGAAAACTATGAAAAAGAAAAATAAAGAGATAATAAGAAATTCTGACACATCATCAAGAGTCATTTACACGAGTTTATAAAACATAAGGACGAAATAAATCCAAAGTTTGTCTTAGAGAAGAAACACAATTTTAACAAATAATTCAAAGACTAAAAACATATTTAACAATAATCAAAATACAAAAGAGTATCAAATTCATAAAAAAAAATATAAAACAACATAAAAAATAATTATATTAAGAGTTATAAACTAATGATTTAATAGATTTGTGTGAATTTTTACAATATATTTTTATTATTATGTTTTTTTAATGTAAATTCAATTTTAGTTAAAATCAATCAATTAAATCGATCTCTTTCATTAAATTAGTAAGAACAATGGTAACACATAATATATAATAAGATATATGTCACAATATTCTTTCTTATATTTTCTTTTCTTTTCTTTTTTCTCTTTTTGAAAGGTGTCTTACCAACTAACATACACATATTTTCATAACCAAAATTTTATACATACACATATCTTAGTAACTAAAAACAATAAGAAATTTCATAAAAAAATATAATAAAAAAACACAAAAGAGTACTCAACTCCATATAAAAAAAGTAAGAAAAAAACACAAAAAATAATTATATTGAAAGTGAACTACAATTTTGATACAAACTAATAATAAAAGAAGATTTTTTCTCCCGACAAAAAATAATATATTAATAGCAATATAAAAGAATACAGAAAAGAGTCATATTAAGAAGTAGCTGCACCTGTAATGAAAACTAAGTACCCCAACTTTTGAAAGAGTGAAAACCATACAGTTTTTTCTCCTTTGATTTGTTGTTTATAGAATCTTTGAATTAATTCAAGCCCTAGTAAACTAATCTATAGATTTGTCTCTTATGCATTCTTCAGATGATTTATGCAAACAAGTTTGAATTATTATACACAGCACAAAAGTGAACACAAATAAAAAAGCAAACTTTTGGGGTTTGAAAAGGGTTTATAGCTACTTACTATAGCTAGTAAGATGTTAAGCCAATCTGAGAATGAAATACAGTGTATATGCAATCCCTATCTCCACGGGATATGTTATTTTCTCAAATCATATCAATTATAAGTTGTTTATTAAATATAAAGTCTTTTGATGCTCACCTAAATTAGGTTCTTCAGTGCTTATATATTCATCCATATAATTTACTTAATGAGTTTCCAAGCTTTATAATTGGAAAGTAGGGACAAAAATTACTTCCATTGTCATTAAAACAAATTAAAGTCATAATGAAACAACACCAAATATATATATGTTGTTTGATTTTAGGTAAAGAAAATGTAAAACAAACATTATTCTGGTATTCTTTTACTGGTCCATCATGCACATAATTAGGTTGTTTTTATATCTTGAACAAATTACATGTTAATTCATTTTGAAATAAACAAAACATAATTTTGATTTTTTTTTCTGCAAATCTTAACAAAAAATTACTATTATATCCTGAAAAATATTAATTGAATTATTTTTAATATTTTTTTATTTCATTTTGCTTATGTAGACGGTTATTTATAAAATAAATAAATAATTTTTATTTAATTATTTATTGATTATTGGCATCTAACCAGGATAATTTTACTGTTAAAAGTAATGTATTTTCAATATTGTTTATTTTTCTTTCAATAATTCTCCTATTCTTTAAATCACTTGAAAACATGAACTGAATAAAATAAGTTATCCTATTGTTTTCCTGATTAATTTTGAACTTTTAAATAAATAAAATAAAATTTTAATCTTTTTCTAATCTTAAGTATAAAAAATCATTATATCCTCAAAAATTAATTGAATTATTATTTTTTTATTTTATTATATAAAAGACTATTTTAAAATTTTAAATAAAAAATTATTTTTTATTTAATTATTTATTAATATGTAAAAGTATTAAAAAATATAATATGGAAAGATAAAGACAACAACTTTGAAATATTTGAATTTAGAATTGAACTTCAGTACTTTAGAAGCTATACAAAAGTCTTTACATGAGATAACTTTAAGAGTTTTATCTTACTAATCATAATATTGATGATAACAAATATTATATTTAGGTTTACTTAATTAATCTATTTTGTATAAAAAATAATATAAGTTTATATATAATAAAAATCATTAAATTACATAAATAATAAATATAAAAGCTAGACAATTAACTAAAGCATTAGACAAAGTCAAGGTGACTAAACGAAAAAACATTAAGCAACATCAAGCAAAATACTAGAGGAGGATAAAAGTGCAAGAACACTACAATCAAGCACAAGAATTACTACAAGCAACACAAAAATCATATGACAAACAAGTGAACTAGATGAAGTATAATGTAACGTTCACAAAACACAATTTGAATTATGAGAGTACTTTCACAAATATTGATATGATACACATGTCTCAAAGATGATATTAACTTAATAGACTAACTTTATGAGTTTGCATACTGAATTTGGTATTTTCAGTACTAAAAAGTGATTTATAAAGAGAAAATTGTCCTATGTCTAATTACGTTAACTGCTATAGAAAAAGGTGTCGATGTAAAGGTTACCATGCTTTGAAAAGCACCAACAAAAGGATAAAAGAACAAGCACATAATCTAGAATGGTCCTTAACTAGACATCTATAAATACAATTCATTCTATGTGGAAAATACTAATGGCATATATGCGATTCTACATTAATTAATTATGTTGCATGCAAAAGAATAAAAACTTCTAATTTCTTATATAAAATATTGTCTACTCATCCAAGATTGATATTGTGTACTCGCGATCATAAGGGGAGCTTAAGGATAATGTGTCTTCATGTACTTGGGATAGTTAGAAGTGGAGAAAGATGAAGACTTTGGGTTTGAAGATGAGATTTCCTTTATCTCAAGGTAGATCCACCATATATGGAAAAAGAAGGGAGATTTCAAAGGTAGAAAGGTTCAACCGCAATGAGGAAGGGACTTAAGGGAGAAGGAAACTCAGATAGTCTACTACTAGTGCAAACGCATGGACATTTTAGATTTGAATATCCTAAGAAAGAAAAGAGTCAAGGAAAACGGAGAAGTTTCCTCAAGAAAGACTTAAAAAGGCTCCTTATGTCAACAAGGGAAGACTTAGACAACTCAAATTCCGACAAAGAAGAAGCAGAATAAGTAACCAATCAGTCATTTCATCACTTATCAAATAAACCTAAAGATGTTGTAGATTTCTCTTACATACACTCTATTATGGAAGCATACCATGAGTTTCTCTCTAACTCTTTTATGTTCTTTCAAGCTTATAAAAAATCCAAAAGAGAGATAAAAAATTTGTCTAAACATATGAAGTTTTAAAAAATGAGTCTATAACAATGAATAACTCTTCCTTGAAAAATAACAATCTAATAAACAAAAATGAAAATCTAAACAAAAGAGTTCAATAACCTAAAGAGAACTATGACACTCTTATTTTAGAGATTAAAAAGAAAGAAAATGTAAATGTCTCTCTTCTTTCAAAACTGAAATGTTTAGGGAGGACACCATAAAAAATGAAATGTTTAGTGAGGAGGTCATCTGAAGATCATCATTCACTAAGATTACACCACATAATCTTAGAGAATGAGATACTAAATAGATTCATATCCTTAACCATGGAAGAGGATAATAGATTGAATCATATGATAACATAATCTCGGAAATCATAAAACAAGAAAGGATTAGGTTATGAGAAAGAAAATAAGCCAAAAAAATTATAGTTTATTCCTATTAAATAAGGAGCTTCTAAGCTCTCAAGGACTAACTATAAACAAAAAAGGGTTGAATCATTAACCTAGAAGGGGGATGAATTGATTTTTTAATATTGAAACAAGAGGATCTAGAAGGGGAGTTGAATAGAGATTTAGATTCTTCCGTGAGAACATCCCAAACCGTCTAACACTGAAAGAACCAACACAAGATCTCTATATTGGTTCAACCAAAACTCACGGGCTACATCCAGTTCTCCCTTAAAAATACTTCTTAAGAGGTTCCACTAATCAATCAAATGATTACAACAAGTACACAAACCATTTCTATTTACAACGAGTATGCAAACCACTTCTAGTTATACCACTTTTAACCTCCTCCTGAAATTAAGACCTTAGTAGAAAAGAAAAGGAATCTCTCTTATAACAAATGAGAGTACAATTTAGATCACTAGGTATTGCTCATATTATTACAAGAAGTTTTGTTCACACCTACTTATAACTATTAGACGCTTTACTAAGAGACTTTGGTAGCTCGAATGCTTTTATCATTTTTCGCTCTTGTCTTTAGCTTTCAATCTTCAAGTCTTCTTATGGCTTTCACAAATTAAAAAATTCAAATGTTGCTTAAAACTTTAATTTGTGTTTCAATTCTTCGTCCTTTATCTTCACTTTGCAATATCCTAGACAATATTTGATATATTCTTTGCGTAGCGGAATCTACACTTTTAGAGTCGTTGGATGCTTGATTAGGGAAAGCTTTACGATTTAGAAAATCATTGGCCAATTTCTGAAAGGAAACAATTCAAACAAATAGAAATAGAATTGCAGATTGAGTTCATTCAATATTGTCTATTTCCTTATTTGTTCTTCGTTTTGAACATTGTGCATTAATTTTAAATACTTTCTTAATTCGTAATTGATTTAAACATAATTTTATTCCAATAAAATCGTTATAAATTTCAAATAAAAAATCCAAGTGTGATTCAACTTTTGAATTAAATGAAGTTCACACTAGTAGACCGTCTGATAGGTTTAATTGAGACCTACTAGGGGTCTTATACTTGCTATAGCTATTCAACTGCATGGAGTAACTTGTTAGATCATAATAGTATAGAAAATACACTATTTTGTTATCATCAAAACATCTCATACTAAAGAGTGTAAGGTGCTAGATCATTTAGTGTGTCATAATACCATTAAACCGTCTAGGGGTGCTAGATCGTCTAGGGGTACTAGACCATTTAGTACTCTAAAATTTAAAACTTTTTGGCTATTAACATATTCCTTAAAAATCTTGCTTCAAGAACTTGATATGAGAGTAGGTTTCTTTGCAATTAAAAAAATAAGAAATATAAAATATAGGGGTAGAAAGATTGCTCAAATGCCTTTTAGACTTATTTGAATCTCCCTGATTCTACATCCAATATCAATCACTCAGCCCTAAAATGATTGTTTCCAAAATTTAGAAATGTCTATATTACAATCACAACATATGAAACATGGAATCACACTTCCAAATAACGTACTTACTAACCTTTTGAAGAATCCTAATAATACATTTCAAATTTTTACACAAACATACTGTTTAACTTTTCATAAATAGATTACAAGATACTAAAAAAGATATCACCTTAAAGTTATGAATTGAGACAATGTAGATCCATGACTTTGGAGTACCAAGATATACCACACAAACTTTTAAATGATGTTTTCAACAAGAAAGACTTTTTTACAAATATGCTTGCTTCATGAAAAGATTCTTGATTGTTAAGTCAGAGAGCTTTTGAGAATGAATGGTAATGATGAAGAAATCTTGACAAGTTTATTTATAAAAACAAATAAAATTTAAAGTAATTGATTATTTTGTTCTATGAATAATGTAGAAGCAATTAATTGTACAAGTTAGGTTTTGCTAAATGAAAAGGATAATTGATTATATTAACACTTAATTTATTAACTGCAAGAACATGTAGCAAACTAATTTGAAAGTTTTTAAAGATAATTGGTTATAACTAATTATAATCACTTAATCAAATGTGATAATTGATTATTATGTGAGATAATTGATTAAAATATTCATGAAAGTTTTTTTAAAAAAGATGTTGTAAAACATAAAATACTTTTGAAGTTTGTGAGGTTAGTTGTTTTAATTATTAATGGTGTTACCTACTCAAATGCATGGACACACACACAACTAATGAAAATAATTCTAACACAATACTAATCACCAAGGTGTTGTAAGTGACTTCAATTGTCTGGTGGCGAAGGTCACGCGTGACAGAGGTCGTGTGGGCCAAGTCACAATCAAACTATGGCATTTGGGCTGTTGCGCTCTTAATTAGAAAAAGTTATACCCTAACCAACAGTTATAACTTTTGGCCTAGTGGTAAAGGCTCGACCCAACAATTAGTATTAGACCAATTACAATTGAATCGAGACACTTGAGTTTTTACGCTCTTAGTTATACCCTAGCTAACAACTATAACTTTTGCCCTAGTGGTAAGCCCTCGATCCAACACAAGACTCATTATGAAAACATCTTTAATACTTCAACTTGTTCATTTGTTTGTTGTTGATGATCTTAGTCAACAAACTCCCCATATTTTTAGCACTAATAAAAGAAGACCAAAGTCTATCTGGGTACCTAAAAATAAAATTATTCATGTTGCAAATATTCTTAATACTATGAAACAGACCCTTGTCTTAGTACTTATACAATGGGTACTTACATCACAAGATGAGCAAAATTATATGTTCCTACACATAAAAAAGAAATCTTGAGGCCAAGTCACATTCAAATGAAACCAAAAAATAAAGATAATAAGTATTAGAAAAAATATATATGAATCATATTCTATCTATTAATAATGTCTTGCTTGTTAAAGGTCCGAAGGATAAATCACTTAGCATAAGCAAATTATGTAACAGTGGATATAATATTTCATTTAAAAAAGACCTATATGTAGTAAGAAATATAAAACTATTATCTTCTTTACTAAAAGACAGTGTAACTTATACAAGATAATTTATACGAGTTATCATATTAAAAGGCTTCTTATTTTGCAATCTTCGAGGAAGATTAATGGCTTTGGCACAAGATGAATATTTTTTATCTTATGCTATAACTTATTTTCACTTTCATAGAAAAACTTCGAATTAAATCTTAAAGAATATTTAATGAAGGCAAATCTTATTAGCAATTATATTTTTAGATTAATCAAATATGAAAAAACTAAGAATATAAGCTATAAAGAGAGAGAAGATGACATACCGAGATTTATATTGGTTTACTCTATAATTAGAGCAACATCCAATTGTCCAACCATACAAGCTAACATATTCACTAAAATCTTTGAGTTATACAAGCACACAACACTAGTAATGCAAGAAAATAAAATAAGAATCTAAATCGTCAACCCTACAAGACTATATACAAATCTCTACAACATGCCACTGTAGAAAAAATCTGGAAATTGTATTTAGATCCACAAATAAAGAAGTAAAAATGAATTACATATTGAAATGAGTTCACCTGAATAGATCACAACACAACAAAGGAAATTTAGCTAAATACTAGTGTTTTCTCAATCATATAAGGTATTGATATCAATTTTAGGTGAAGAAAGCTCCAAGAACAATTTTTAGCACAATATAGACTTTCTCTGATTGTGTAAATAATTTTGAACAAAATGGTTTTGATCTTGTATCAAACGACTTATAAACGATAGAGATATATACAAAACCAATTTTCAATTATGATGGATTAAAACCTCTTCAATACATTAAAACAAAACCTTCAAAACAAGCCAACAAAGTTTTAATAGGTTAAAACCTTACTTTATTCTATTAATTTAATTGATTAATGAAATTAATAGATTAATTCATAGTTCTAATATTAGGTATTTTTTATTTGGTATATCGCAACTTCATGCATTTGAAGAGAATTAACAAGTAAAACTTTGACTTCGATGTTAATTTTTTTTTATTAAAGGTGGTGGTGTTTGTTGGTTACATGTGTTTAGATGAGCATTCAAAAATTTGAATGATTCATTTGAATAATGAACATATTACATTGGTTGTTATGAGTAACAGATGTAATATATAGGACATGTTACATTAACATACATTTTTGTTACTTTGAAGGGCACATGTTACATCAATTTTACAACCGATGTAAAATTTATTGAACTTATTACATTGATGACATGTACATAAGATCTAAAAATGTTGTAATATGCCATAAATAACTAATGTAAAATGCCTTTTTTGTAGTAGTGATTGTTTTAAATAGAAATAATTGTTTGATCATAAAAACAAATTTGTGTTAACTCAATTTGCTCCATATATAAAACAAGTATACAATTAAGCTAAATAGTTTGATTTAAAATTGCAATGCTTGTCACATGTTTTGCCTCAACCAAGATTTGAGCCATAATTTTTTGTTTCTTTGAACACCATGAAAACACACTTCAACCAAAATTGAAAAAATAATTTGTTGTACATTCATGTCATTAATTGAACACTCTAATCATGATCAAATATCCATGAAGCTAAAAGTTTTGTGAATGTTTTATACTTGATACGATAATGTATAATACCATTCCTATTTCTCACAATTTGTTTGGCAACTTAAACATGCACTTAATTGATTGAATGCAAAAACCTTTAAAGCATGCTTACCACAAACATGATATCATGTCTAATTGTAGAAAGATACATTAGACAACTAATTAGACTCCTATAATAGTTTTCATCTACCTTATCAACTTTAACATTGTTTAATTTCTATTTTTTGGTTAGTAGGAGTGGTAGTACTTTTGCAATTCTTCATGCATAACTTTTTTAGTATCCCCTATATACTTCTTTTGGTATATAAATAATCTTGATCTTATTTTACTTTCATTTAAAAGAAATTACAAACTAAAATATTTTGACCATTTAAGTTTTAAACTTTTTTATTAGCTTGTCTTTAGTGCATGTCACAATATGTCATCAACATAAATCAAAATCATGATTAAATTAGCATTAATTTTTTTTCACAAATAATGAAGCTTCACTTGGTCTCTTAACAAATTGGAAATTTTGAAGATAATAATCAATTTTACCATATTAGGACATAGGGATATCTTTAAGCTCATATAAGACCTTCTTTCGCTTGTACACCTTCTCCATTTGTCCTTTGAATTGAAATATTTATGGATAGTCCACAAATATTTCCTCCTACAAATAACCACTTAAAAATACATATCTTACGTCTAAAGGATAAATTTTCCATCCTTTATGTGTAGCATAACAAGAAATAATCTAATTATATTAAGGCATGCAACTGAGAAAAATGTTATTGAATAATATATCCCAAACACTTGAGCATATCCTTTTCGCTATTAATCTGGTTTTTTATTTTTTATAGAACCATATGCATTAAATTTGGTTTTATAAACTCATTTGACTCATATGAGTTGTTTATGTTGCAAATATTCTACCCTTTTCTCATGTATCATCTTTAACAATCATTCTGAGTCCTTCCTCCATAGGTTTAATTATTTTGTCATCTCTCACAACTTCTTTGAGTTCTATAAGTTTTAAAACAATGATATTACACCTTTGATAAATGTCATATAAAGATTTTATACCTCTAATAAGCATGTTATCTACATCATCATCAAGGAACTATGAGATTTCTATTAGCTCCTTCCTTATTGGTTTCTCCTAAGTCCATTGTTGATCTTTCATAAATTTGACATCTTTATGCTAATATTTTATCCACTTTATGGTCGCAAAATTCTATAAACTTTAGAGTTGTTGTTATATTCATTGAAAAATTTTAGTTCAACCTTCTTATCAAGTTTGTCCCTTTAAACCTGTAAAACATAAGAGGAAAACATACAAGATATTTTTCAGATTTTGTAACCTACTTTATACAAAAACCAACCTTCAAATGCAGTATTCTTAGTTAAAAATTCTAGTTAGCAGCTTATTCATAAAAAATATAGTAGCGTTTGCAACTGCTATTCATAATTTATTTAATTTTTTTCATGTAACTTACGCCTTGCCCTTTATATGATGTTCCTCCCTTTTTTCTTACCTACAATGTTATTGTATGGATATAAGGTATAGTGAGTTAATGCTCATTGCCAACTTCTTCATATGCTCAGTGTCTGCAATCACTTTGATTCTTCACCAGTGTTTTATATTTCAAGAAAGGGTTAGAAATCTCAGTCTTGGAATAAGAAACAAAAATCCAAAAAAAATATTTAGTATAATCATCAAATTGTAATATACTATGTATTTGTTACCATTTAAAGGATATATCCTTTTTTTATTCTCCAACATTTTTGTGTATTAATTGTAGATTGTGTTTTGTTGAATTGTCTTCTAACTAGTGTGCCATATTGAGAAGTTGTTGAATTGATATTATTCATTATTTTTACCAACAACCACACTTCTATTGAGACATTTTTTTTGCATGTACAAATGTCTAAAAGATGAAGATGCAAGAGCCTCTTATGCCATACTTCAACATTATTGTTTGTGCTTGAAAAAATATTTTTCATTTTTCATCAAACTTTGGGTATAACTTTTAACTCCCATTTTCACATTGAATATGCTTATGCATTTTTCATTTTTGATAAAAAAAACAATTACCTTCAAATATGACTTGAAAGCACTTTTTAACAAGCTTTGTAACACTAAGCAAACTTTGCTTAATGTTAATCACATAAAATATCAAAGACATACTTTAAACCTATCAATATTTCAATATAAATAGTTAATTTTCCTTGAATGAGATAAAATCACGAGTTTTAATTTTTACTTTAGAAACAACAGCCTCGTCAAACTTTATAAAATGATTTTGGTAGTTGGTCATAAAATTTTTAAAACTCATATTTATTAACCATGAGTCACTGAAATTATTTATTTTATAAAAGAAAACATGTTGCAACAAAGAGTTTCTCATATTCTTGTTCCTCTACAGTCACCTTTGCCTCCTATTGTGTAAATTTTTCAAATTCGTCTTACATATCTTGTATCACCTCATTTGTCACCAGTTGATATATGACATTTACCAACATCTTCTCCAATTTAGACAATTAGTGTACAAGAGTTGAAATCCTTTAAATATTATTTAGATGTTATTTAAAAAAATTTACAATAAATATGAAAATAATTGTTTTAAAAAATCCTCTTTAAATAATATTGAATTTAAATTATAAATTTAGCTCCTATATCCAATACTACTTTGTTTTATTTGTCTTGAATAAAATTTTATTGCTAAAACTTGATGGGTTGAATGAGACTTTACTTTCACAAATTCTACTTATTTAAGTTTCTCATTTATGTTTTCTCCTTGTATATCTATTTTTATTATTTTAGTTTCATTTATTTAAAAATAACACACTAACAAATAAATAAAAAATATATATTTTTAAGAAAATAGCTAACTCCTTAAACTCAATATGGTAATAAGAAATTTCAAATACATATATTTTAATGTGACCATTATGTGTAAAAAAAAGTTACCACAACTATCTCATTATTAGTTATATGTTCACACCTCACCTTTTGAAATGTACGAACTTAACAACTCTTTTTATCTATAAAAACAGGAGATTTTTTATTTTTTTTATTTTGGCATATATTTTATATTTTTATTTTATCTTCATATTTTAAAATAAAAATAGAAAGATAGATATAAAATAATAAAATACTTACTACTATTTTACATAATTATTAATTTTTATTTTTGAAAATCTATAACTCTATAACAATAATAATGAGAATTTCCTATTTTGGTTACACGTTTCACATTCATATTTTAACCCTATACTTTCAAATAAAAAAGAAAAATAGTTATTAGTAAGTAGACAATTAATTGTCCTTAGTGAGGATAAGGAGCTTTGTATAGGTCAATGTTCTACAACCAAGTTAAAGATGATCAATCTTTTAATATTGAGCTTTATTACCATGTGAATTTGTACACATTTTGTCTTTTAATGTGTTTAATTATAACAACTTTATTTTGGTGAGTTATAATATTAATAACCTATCATTTGAATTTATGTGGAGCATGCCTTGATATGACATTTGGGGGAGCTTCTTCTTTGTTCACATCCTTTGGTTGTTCTTATCTTCCATCAACTATTCTTCCCTCTTCTAATAGAGGTGACAAGTACCATGCCCAATATTGAGCACAAGCAAAAAATCTCTTCTGAAAAAGTTATAGAACTGATAGGGTTGAGAGCACTTAAGGGAACAAAAGGAAAAGTTTCCTCTCATCTCAAATCTCGAGTACTCATAATTACTCGATGAGGTTGTTTCACATGTTTTTAAGTACATGATGAGGGATTTTATGGAAGAGTTCCTCAAGTCCATGTTATAACAATAATGTTGTGCTCATTAAGGTTGAGGCATACCCTATTGAAGATAGGTTAATATGCAACCTACCTTAAAATGAAGTAGATTTTATTTTTATGTATGAGTACTATTTCAAATAACTCGATGTTTTTCCTATATCTGACTTTAGGTGTCCCATGTTGACCACCATGAATGTGGCTCCTAGTCTACTTCACCCTAACAATTGGATATTTTTGAAAGTTTTTCAAAATCTCCGTCAGTACCTTCAACTTAACTCTATTATAAACAAGTTTATATTGTCTTATCAACTAAAACACAATGACAAAATTAGTTGAATATCATTAAATGGTGCCTAATATGGTTCCCTCTTCATCATTTATATTTCTTCATAAAAAAAAAATTAAAAGAAATTTCTTAAACTCAAGTGTTCACCTAAAGATGCCAAAAAGGCTTCATTGTTCTATTATTAATCTCGCTTTATATATTATTTTAGAGAATCATATGCACTGAGTTTGGTTTTGTACACTCATTTTATTCCTATGAGTTATATATGTTGCAACATCTATCATTTTTTATAATCATTATAAGCTTTTCCTCCATAGATTTAATTAACATTCCATTCTTACAATTTCTTTGAATTTTTCAAGTTCTATGATACTACACCTTTGATAAATATGAAATAAAGATCTTATACCTCTAACAAACATGTTATCTACATCATCAAGGAATATGGGATTTTCAGAAGTTTCGTCTTATTGGTTCCTCCACTAGTGCAAAAATTGTCTATCATGTCACTTAATTTATGTTTGACCAAAAGAAATACAACATAGAAAAAGTATGGTGGCATCTCAAAATTTATGTTAGACTATTAGGGGTATGATGTAAAACTCAAAATTTACGTCAGATTATTTAGGCATCCGACATAGGTCTTCTTTTTTTTTAAACAAAAAGCCACCAAGCTCACGAGAAGATATTTTTTTCTACTCTTCACCCCTCCACCAAAACTCTCTCCTCTTTGCAACTATAAATTCATCTTTATGAGCCCTTCCGTGGATTCAACTTTGCAGTGTAAGCACTAAAAAATAGTTCAAGAGGGGGTGAATGGAACTATAATTGATTTTAATTTCAAATTCAGAAAACAAAGATTTCAGATTTGTACATACCAATTTTATTTCAAGATTTAATGTGTTAATTCTGTTTTAACATAATTCAATTGAATGAACACTAGATGTATATGAAAAGCAAGAAGGAGAGAAACACACAGGAAATTTGTACTAGTTCACTCCACAAGGAGACACATCCAATTCCAACCACCATGGTAAGAGAAGCCATTAAACACTAACTATTAGAAACAAACAATCACAAAAATTATATTCCAGACCTTGAACCCTACAAGAATGGAAACTGAACCTGCAACACCCTACCACAAGATACCTGTTCTTGAACACCCTATTCAAGAACCTTTATAAACTTGCAAAGGATAAAAGAAAAATAGTTTCTTACACCTCATAATAATGCTACAGAAATATAGAGAAATATTACAAGAATTACAACAAAGGTAAAAGAAAAGAGAAAACTCCCTCTTGATGATGGACTAACCTTGTTCAGAAATGAAAGAACCAATTTCAAAAATTTCAATGAAGGTTAAAGGATTTTTTTCAAAATCTAAGAGTATTCTTTTCTCAAAAGATCAATTCGAATTACAAGTTTCTTTCTCTCTGCTAAAATTTCAAAATTTCTCACTTTGTTATTTGTGGAAGAAACCTTTTATATAATGAGAAAATAGTTTGTTCAAATTAGTTATTAACTATCTCAATTAATGATTTTAACCCACTAATTTTTTAGGTAAAAAAAAACTTCCTTAGTAACATAGGTTTATTGTAATATATCTAAGCACAAAAGAAATGTACCATATTAATCCATTTAAATTTGAATTAAAAGAGTACTTATCTAATTTAAAAAAAAAAACTTTTTCAAAAAGCACTCAATTAAAGAAAAAAAGTAGTTTTAAAATACGACTCTCTCTATCAACTAAGGCTTATTTTCATCAATGAGAAAGTTTTACAAACGCTCCTAACTATAGGTAGGAAGAAGGTTGTTTACAAGTCAAAATTGTTTCACATTTCGTAGAGCAACCAAGATTATTGGACATCACAAAGAGCTGAATAACCTTTGATTGGAATGATCAAATCACAAGCGCCCCCTGCCAACATGCAAAGGCTAAATGGTGGTTTCGATAAATCCAAGAAGTTGGGATCAAATATGCAAAGGATGTTCATGGAGAAGGTGGAGATCAGATCTAAAGAAAATATTCTTGGAACTAAGCATCTTGTTATCAACGACTCTTCTCCCGATGGAGTCAACATTTCTTAGGGCGACACTTGTTCTAGCCTCAATGCCTCTTGTGTCAGCACCTCTCGCAATGGCTCCTCTCACAATAGTTCTTTTCATGGTGATGTTGACATTTCTCATGGCAATGCTTGTTTTGGCCTCGACGCCTCTTGGGTAGTGCCTCCTACTGCAAGACCTCTTGTGGTGCTTTCATGGTGCCTCTACAAGGGTTTTTTATTGGGTTGGATGTATTATCCTAATCTAGTCTTTGTTTTCTTTTTCGTTTTCAACATATCTTTGTTGTGTTTCTCTATTATTTGTCTTTTTCTCTTTTATATTCAAAGCATCAACTATTACGAGGATTGAACTATTAAACACATGGATCTGTGATGCATTAGTATTTTTAAACTTTGCTGATAGCATTTTTACGTCACTTCTAGTATAACTATAACACGTGTATGCCTACAAATAAAAGCAAAAAAAGCGTCAAACTTTACGTTGAACCATATCAGGTTTGATATAAAGTTATGTCGAGGTGAATCATCTCCGACGTGAATTTATGTATGATAGTTAATCTAACATAAATTTATGTCTCCTGGTTTAGCGTTAGGTTCCATCAAACATAAAAAGTCCAAAATAACACTTCATTGTTGATCTTTCAAGAATTCGAAATCTTTACTTACAATAACTTTTCCATTTTATGCTTGCAAAAGTATGTAAAAATTGGAATTGTTGTTCTATTCAATGAAAAAGTTTAGTTAAGCTTTCATATCAAGTTTGTCATTTTAAACCTACTTGTTAGAAATGAGTTATCTGATGGTTTGGTTGGTTTGTATGATGCTAAATGAGATAAATAATATGTAGATTGGATGTTTAGAGGGAAGAAACAATGATTTCTTCGTCCCTGGGTTTGCTCGCGGCCTTGTTTTCGCTCAAGCGAGACTTTTACTACTTAAGCGAAGTGAGTCGGTGCTGTTAAGAGTCAAGGCGGCGAAATTTTCGCTCAAGCGAGATTGAGGTGGTGAAATTCTCACTCAAGCGAGACATGCTTTTGGAATTAGGCTAAGTGGTCTTCATGAAAGTTGTAGCCTTGGATGTTAGCTTTCTAGTGGATTTGGAATCAACTAAAAACGAGGTCTAGAACTCCAATTATGCTTGTGTTTAGTGAGCAAAGGTCAAGTTATCAACTATTTAAAAATGTTGCAGATTTAAATGTTTTTATGAGCTAAGAAGCAATTGATGATGATATTGTTGATCATGATGCGAGTTGAATGATGCTATATTCATGCTTTATTAATTCTTGATGTATATAAGATAAATTAGGCTGAGTAAAGCTTAGGGTTGTTGTCCAAAATCTATTGCATGATGTGATAGGCCGAGTAGATCTTGGGATTGTTGTCCAAAATTTAATGTGTGATGTGATAGGCCAAGTAGAGTCTAGGATTGTTGTTCAAAATCTACTGACTGATGTGGTAGGCTGAGGGAAGCCTAGGATAATATCCCATGAACTATTTGCATGATTGAGATATGATACATGTATGTTATGTATGGTACTCAGGGTGGTACACTATTTTAGTGTGGTGAGATATATTAGTATGGACTCGTTGAGGTCCCAAGTTCCACTGGTAGTCCCGGTCACATAGACTAAGATACCAGGTGATGAGGAGCCGATGGGGAGATCATTGGTGGACCTGCCTAGGGCTACGAGATGATGTATGCTGAGAAGGGTTGAGGGGGGTCAGTGATCGATCTTACTCTATGGGTAGGGTAGTTTGGGTCTTAGCTGTCCAATCGGTGTGCCCAATGCAGTAGGTGATTACAATGTGACCCACAGATGGTAGCCTCTGAGTTCGGTATCGTAGCCTAGTCTTCCGAAAGACAGTCATAATATGTTATGTATGTTGTGTGGATACATGGACATGTTAGTATAATATGATGAGATTGGTGTTGAGTTTAGTTTGCTGTGATATTTTTGTTGATACTTTATCTGTTAAATTATTTTATTGTTTTTAAATGAATATTTACCCTAACATGTCTTGGGACTTGCGATGATCATGTCTATGCACTAGAGCAGATGCTTTGTCTGATGATTCGATTGGGGACTCGGGACAACGAGAGTATATGATATTTATCATATGTAATAGTTGTATTTCTATAGTTGGAGAAATCCTTACTACTAAGAATTTCTTTTTGTAACAGACAATACAATTATGATACATATATTTTATATTCAGTCAATGTAAGATACTACTACACACTAAAGACGATAATAGTAACAATTTTAGAGTCGTTACAATTTTTACTTTAAAAACAATGATTTTGTTAATGTAAGCTTAGTAGTTACTCATATAATTTTTGAAACTTTGCAGCAAATAATTTCTCAACATTCATCTTTACCACACTTGATATATGACATCTACCAACATCTTCTCTATTTTGGGTTAGTTCACAAAACTCGAAATCGTTTAAATATTATATTTAGATGTTATTTAAATAGTTTCACAGTAAATATAAAAGTAATTATTTAAAAAAATATAATATTAAGTTAAATGATAAATTTAGTTCCTATATCTGATATTACTTTTTTTTATTTGTCTTGAAAAAAATTACACTCCCACGTAATTTTTTCATTAATGATAGATTTTTTTTTTCTTTTTTTTATTTGTCTTGAAAAAAATTACACTCCCACGTAATTTTTTCATTAATGATAGATTTTTTTTTTCAAACCCTAAATTAAAAGAAATAAAAATGAAGTTAACAATAATAACAGTAATATTATTAAAATTTTACTTTCTCAAAAAGTACATAAAGTTAATCTCTATAATTAAATATATAATAGCATTTTATTGCTGAAACTTGAAGGTTTGAGTAAGGCTCTACTTTCATAAATTCTATTCATTTAAGATTTTCCACTTGCTTTTTCCTATATCATATCAACGCTATATTTTTATTATTTTAATTTCATTTATTTAAAAATAATACACTAATTAATAAATAAAAAATATATCTCTTTTTACAAAAGGCACAAATAATGAAATAGCTAACTTGTTAGACTCAATATAATAGTAAGAAATTTTGGATACATATATTTTAACGCTACCATTGTACGTAAAAAAGTCACGAGATTAGTTATATGTTTGAAATCCTCTTTTTAAAATATAATCATTTAACCATTTTCTTCATTAGTATAATAATAATAAATAGAAACAAATATTACAATTTGAATATTTTATTATTATTATTATTATTATTATTATTATATTAATAAAAAAAGTTATTAAATAGTTTTATTTTAAAAAAGTTACCAAAATATATTTTTCTATACCTCGAGTATAATCTGCAGAAAATAAACTCTAAATGAAGAAATCACATGAACAGCAGCACTATATTATTTGTACCAACCTAAACTGAACTAAAATAAAAAGAATAGTGTAAGATTAATTAAAAAAATATATAAAAAAATGATGAGGACTTTGGTGTAATTTGATTGGTTATGATAAAGACAAGAGATAAGCAGCATAATCTAGACTATATAACAGGAGAATATACGATGGGAAAATAAAGTTTCCGATTTAATTGTAATTCGCATGAAATTCCCTTCTCTTGAAGATCCGTTAGGGCAATGTAATTTGGCCATGCCTAGGTGACTTTATCATTATGTCCATTTATTGGTTAATTTAAGTTTTTGGTAAATAGATGCTTCATCTACCTGTAAGATGAATTATGGTAGGAAATTATAGCCTAGGGTTTGGTTTCCTCCATCAGAGGAACCTTCCACATAATTTTCCTTATGGTCTATTTATAATTTACAAACTTTTCAAATAAATTATTTTAATTACTTTTTTCTGTTAATTTATAAATTAATTAAATAAATTAGTTCATATGTGGTTAAGAAAAAAAAGTTAAAATACCAAAAATTTAGGGTGAATGGAAAAGGTAGTGCAAAGTATGAACAAGGAGGGTCCAATCATTCATCCGCGTGTGACCACTTTCTTTCTTCTTACCTTCTTACAATTAATTAACACTCATTTTTCTAACTTATCTCTTTTCTTTTCTTTTCTTTTCTTTTCTTTTCTTTTTCCCATTTATTTGTTTATAAACAATAATTCAAATAAACTTTTTTAAAATAAAATAAATGAACAAAAAAACTTCGCTTTCTTCTTCTCTCTCCTTCGACTGTGTATTGACGAGACAACGCTTTCAAACGCTTCATAAACTTCAAAAACTACGCGTCCCTTCCTTTTCTGAACCAAACCCAAACAAAAACCCTAACTTTCTCTCTCCTTGCTCTCTCTCTCTACACTCTATCTGTGTTTGCTCTTCGAATTTGGCAGAATTCGATTCCGGTTTTCTTCAACGTAGATCGCGTCTTCTCCTTTGCGGTGTGAAATTCGCGCGCAATCCATGTATGGAAGACAAGGACAGGGCAACATCGGATCCCGCTGCGGTTGAGTACACCGGCGACACGAGTTGGACATTCGCCGCCGATGGCTCTGACGACGCCTACTTGTTCTCCGGCGACAGAGAGCGAAGCATACTCAGGGAATTCGGGTGGAACATCGAACCGGACCAGCCGAATCGGATCGGCACCGACAACGGATTGTGGATGCCGGTTCAATCCTCTCTGACCGGTTCGATTGAACCGGCCGCTGCTGCGTCGTCGCGGTCTAATAACCAGTCGGTGTCGTCGAGCTCCAGCGAGGATCCGCCGGAGAAATCCACCGTCTCTGACGAGAAACCGCCTGAGATACCGTGAGTTCGCGAAAACGCCAAAAAAATGAAAAAGAAAAATAACTCCACTGCTTTCAACTTTGCTTAACACTTTCACTGCGTGCGTGGTGAATGCGTAATTAACGTAAATTTGTGGGGGAAAGTTTAATAGGAATAACTGAAAATCTCCACATCAACGAAAATCACAATCGAATAAACTTGTGGTTTGTTTGTTTGTATGCATCGTATTTTATTTAATCGTGTTCTATTTTTTTCCATTTTTATTTTAATTTACTCGAGTCAGTGCAATTCGCTGTCCGTACAGCCAGGAATCTTCTTTCCAAACAGAACGTTTGTAACTGACTCATTTTTTTATTGGTTGCCTTAGCAATTTTCGAGAATTCATGGGTCGAAAAAGAAGTGAAAACGGGGTGTAAAAAGGAGAAAAAAAAAGGGTTGCTTTTCGGTTGTGCGAAGTTTTTCAGCCCACGAGCATCGCCGTTATTGCGGCGGAAATGGCGTGCTTCTAAGCTATCCAAGGCTTAGCAGAGTGATAATAATCTAGTGGTGTTCATTATTTTCGTATTATTATTGTCATTATTACACTTTGTTTTGATGAGAGTTTGAATAGTCAATGAAAGAAAAGAATACCATAAAATAAAATGGAAAGCAAGGGTGGGTAATTGGGCTCCACTTTTCCTTTTTTCTTTATTGTTTTCTTAAATGATTTATGCTTGCACACACTGCTCTTGAAATTTTTTGGGCATTAATAAGATTCTAACCACTTGCAGCTTTATTGGTTCAAATTACATGGTCATGTTTACATTCGAATATGAATAACAGGGATTTTGCTTTCTAAATATGATGCTTATTCATTTCAGTGTTATGTGATAGCGTTGCATTAATTAGCATTTTGTGCTTGTAATTATGTGTATGCAAAACAATTTTATGTAAGTTACCTATGACATAATTGTTCTTCCCCTAAATATTGATTGCGTGTTTTCATTATAAGGCTTGTGGTCCATATTTTATGTGCACTATTTTCTAATTAAAAGAAAATTAATGTTCATTTAGAGCTCAGTTATACGTACGAAGGTGTTGTTCGTCGTAGTTAAGGGATGACCATGCAGAACTATTTTTGTATTTTTTGCCCCCCCGCCCCCTCCCTCCTCCCCCTCAATACAATGCGGATCTTATTGTTTTGGCCTGTGCACATAATATACGACTTTAATGATGATTTGAAATATCTGAATTGGCACAAACGAGGCGTCTACTCAAATTTTCATCCAATTGATTGCTTGTCTTCTGCCCATTCAACACATGGAATTTGTAAATAATAATTTTTCCTTCTTTCTAATCCATTTCATTTATTTATGTTAGTAGGCTTTACCTCCACGCATTTTTTAGAGATTATTGCCTGTTAAAACATGAATTAATGTACCAGAACTGCCTTATCTTAGTTCCTGGCCTCCTGATTCATTATTGCTTCATGGATGTTAATGAAACCCAACAGATGACAAAGGAATATAATCTTATCATTACCTAGCGTTACTTTTTAAAACAGATGCTCTCCCTATATTTACATAAAAAATGGTGTAGACATTATTCTTGATATTTCTATACAACATAATCTTGAGTATGATTGATGACGAACAGAAATATAAAATCTGTTCCTGGTTTAGGTTATGACATGTTTTTCTTTTTCTTTTGGTGATTTCTCTATGCTGCTTTATTCTGATAAATTGTAAGTGAAATATTTTGTAGGAGTAAGGGTAAAAAGAAGGGGCAAAAGCGAATACGGCAGCCACGGTTTGCATTTATGACCAAGAGTGAAGTTGATCATCTTGAGGATGGCTACAGATGGCGGAAGTATGGTCAGAAGGCAGTTAAAAATAGCCCTTTCCCTAGGTTTACAGCTACCTTGACATCAAATTAAATTTTAATTTTATTAAAAACTATCTTATACTCATTATTTTGGTGTTTGTTAACATAAAAGCATGATCAATGTAATATTGTTTTAAAACATTTTTAGATATTTTTTCACGACGATATTTTTTAGATATACAATTTTCGTTTTTAGATACTAATATGTTTTAGCTAGTAAATATGTGAGAAAAAGTTTGTTAAAAATAGTGTTAACATTCCTCTCCTACGGGAATATATAACCATGAAAAATAATGAAAAAAGATTATTCCAAACATGATAGTGTTTCTAATTCAATATATCTATATTTTCGGTGGATAGGTCAGATGAATATTATTGGAAGCCGTCAATGTGTGAGTCTTTGTGCTAAGCATATTTGGAATAAATTGGCAGTGATAACTGCACCAGAAAAGCGAACTGACAGCATTGCACTGATTAATTATTCTGATGCATTTATGTGTCTTTTGCAGAAGCTACTACCGCTGCACAAACAGCAAATGCACGGTGAAGAAGAGGGTTGAACGCTCTTCCGAGGACCCAACGATTGTGATTACCACATATGAAGGCCAACACTGTCATCATACCGTTGGATTTCCTCGTGGGGGAATCATTAGTCACGAGGCTGCTGCCTTTGCGGGCCAGTTGGCTCCTACAATGTCACAGTTTTATTATCCAATTCATTTACCCAGAGAGAATAATAATATTAATACTCTCAGCTCCATTTCTCAGCCATGCCAAGCACAGGATGATGCATCTGGAGGATCCAGCGCTGTAATGCCAGCTGATGCATCGTCACTGCAGCCTCCCACGGATGAAGGGTTGCTTGGAGATATTGTACCTCCGGGAATGCGTATCAGATGAGAGAATATTTCATGGTATAAATATTCAACCTCACTGGATCTTTTCTATCAGTTTATTTATTTATTTAAGGCTTTTTTTATAAACATTTTCATATCTATAATTTATAACAATTATTTTTTTTAACTGTATTGGCATACACCTTTTTTTTTCACTCTTTTCTCCATTAACCAATTTTTTAGTTTTTATAACTTTTAAGAGACTATCCATATAAAAATTATTTTTATTTATAATTATAATAAAAGTAAAATATAAATTATTTTTATGTAATAATTTATTACAATTATATTTTTTTCATGTTTTGATAATTATTTTTCATTATGATAATAGTTATATTAAATTTTCAATTACATTTAATATTCTTTTAATCATAAAAAGGATATATATATATATATATATATGTTGCGTTTTTATTTCCAATAATAAATATTAAAAAATTATCTAAATACACCTTTTGCCAAATGCATTTTTATGAGTTTTTTTAATGAATTTTACAAAACTAAATTCTTTTCCTTTACAAAAAAGGTTTTTTTTTTATTTCAGTTGAGCAAATAAGGGGGAAAATATTTAATTTTCATAAATATGGGGAAAAGATTATTTAAATTTTAGCAACTGAAAATAAAAATGACTCTATTTCCAGATATTTTAGAAATATAATTATTAGTTAATCCTTAAATATTAAAGCCAATTAGCAGCGTATATATAATGACAGAAATACAATTTAGCAGTTTAATTTTTAAGAGTATTGTTATCATTATTTTTCAAGGTTAGTTTTGGGAAATCAAAAGTGAAAAGGTTTTGTTAAAAAATGTTTTATATTTATATAAACCAAGCAATATATAAAATGGCGTTATGAAGGTCTTTCTTAGGTCATTCAATCATAAAAGAGTGCCTTGTAAAGTGATTAGTTACCGAGCTACTTCTACAGATCTGAGATAAAAGACTGGATTGGATTGCTAAAACGTTTTGCTTTAAATATAATAAATGTGCTAATTGTTTTCATCTTGTTTTTCTGAAGGTTTGTTTCGAAAATAATATAAAAATAAGTTTTATTATTTTATACTAATTTTAGAAAAAAAATATGTAGAACTAAATTGTTATTTCTATATTTAAATGTGAAAAATAAAAAATACATGGAAAGGTTTTCAAATTGAATGACCCTTTCATCTTTTCTTTCAAATTGTCATTTTTCTAATTTATCAGTACACAGAGATTAAACGATTAAAACACACACACATATATATATATATGTATATATTTGTCGGTTTAAAATTCGTTACGCATTTTTTATTTAGTAGCTTGAACACTGGAAAAATAATCGGGGTCAACAATAACACTCTCGTATTGCATGGCTTCATATTCCTCAGTTAACCAGAGTTAAACCTTTAGCATATGTGGGTGGGCAGATATTTTTTCTGGTTAAGATCTGCTTTTATGTGGTCATGACACACGCATCATTACCATCATAATGCATATCTTTAGTGGCAACGAACTTCTCTGGCAGAACCTTAATTATATTGACTAATGATGTTATTTTCAGGAGCACTTAAACATCTTAGGTTAAAGTATGATTTGGAGACAAAGGCATTCAAAGGTGAAACTTTCATTAGTCTTCAATTGACTGCTTTTAGATGCATTGCTCTTAAAACATTACAATAAATTGAAACCTTTTTCCTGAATAAAAATAGTGGTTAGTCTTTTCTTTTTCCAGAAGAAATATAGAATGGCTTTGGAATTATTTATTGTTAAATGATTATATTTATTTTTTGTGAATTTTTATTTATATATTTACATTTAACAGACAAAAAAAAGAGTTTATTTGTTGCTTGTCTTCTTTTACGGGCCTTGAAATGTTTAGTCTTCTTTAAGCTCTCGACTTTTTGCTCCAAAGTCAGCTCCGCATGACATATCTGTTTCTCTTTATTGGGCAGATCAAGAAACTTTGCTAGGTCTTCATCTGTCTTTCAAAAGCTAAATGGATTAAATATATATGCACCGACTTAATATAAAATTTGCTGTCTGTCACTTTCAAAGAGAACATGACATGTCTCTAGATGGAATTTCGTAGACTCGTCATATCATACCTACGAGGGTTTCTTGCGAGTATATTGTGGTTGAAAACATCCTTTGTTATTGTTATTTAGCACCTTGACAATTACAGACATCTGTCTTATTTAGCTTAGTTAGTCACTATTAGATGTACACCGTACGCGTACACCGTTACGTAGTTATAGATAGGTCCCCAGGTATAAAGAGAAGAGGGAAGGGAAAGAAAAACACACCTTCTAGAGGTCAGGTGCACGATTGTAGCATCAGATCAAGTTGTTGTCAGATATTACCCATAACGAGACTTAGACGACTTAAATGTGAGTGGTTCCTCTATATCATTCCGAGCTAACCACGAGGTCTAGCACGAGGAAGTTTTCCATGGCATGAGGAATCAAGATTTGATTTTCTATATGGAAATATGCAAATTTTAATGTTTCACCGGGTCTCAAATAATATTTGTCTTGGAAGGAGAATATGAAAAAAAAAACAAAAAAAATTGTTAGCTAGCCTCGTGTTGTGTTGAGATATTTGACGCTTATTTGGTTTGGAAGTGGAACACTATCCATCAATGCCTTTTCCTTTACCAGGCATTTTGTTTATATATTGACTTCACAAACAACAAATACATGGCTGTACGTACACATCAACGGACCAGATAAGCGATGTTGTTCTGTACTATCTTGTATATTGAACCAGTGTTTTTTATTCTTGATGTTGACTTACGAATCCTTGTAATATTGCGTGATCACTTGATCAAACTAAAATGTCCCGTTATCCATGCTTTTGTATTTGATGGGCCAATAATCCTTGTCATGATTTGATTCAGCTGATGATCAGTAGAAGTGGAGCAGAGAAAATGCATGGACATGCATGCATTTTTTGTTTCCTGTACACTCTGAACAAGTAGGCCACAAGCGGCATCAATTTTTTCTTTTAGCAGCAAGTCCCTTTTAGCCATCTATTGTCTCGAGAAGCGAATATAGTATTCATGCATGGGTACCTTACACCCTCGGTAGCAGGTAATTATCTATCTTGGGTCATATATTTTGACCATGACTTAGTATCATTCATTTAGTGATATAGTTATTGTGTATGTACACAATTTAGATTATTATTGAAGCAGTAGCCAATGTATATTAAGGCAGCTCACTTTCTTTTGAACTAAAAGTTCTCCTTCAGATTGTACAATATGGTATGAAACCAAAACTCCTTGTAAACTTTGATGCATGACACAATTTATAATCCATGTAAAAGTGCATATTTAGTCCAGCTAAACAGAAGTTTAGTTTTATATGTGAAATAATTTGAATTAAGCGGGATTGATGGTTGGGGCATTGATTATAATGTGGGTGTGTGTATTGAATAGATTTGCGTGGTTAATAGACATTAATGGTGGATAATGTACGTGGCGTTGAAAAATATAGGGCAACGGTTAATAGGGATGGTGGTGCGCAATTAGTTGCGTGGAATTCGAGATTGCTTGGGAGTCGGCAGGCCACGTTACTTTATGCCACTTACTCCACTTTTCACTTTCCACTCCTTTCTTTTTCAGATTTCACCCTTCCTTTTATTTTCGTTTACATGCTTTTCCTTTTTTACTATCTATTCCCTTTTACGCGCTTGTTCCCCACACCATTATAATACTATATTTGGGTTATATAATGTATATATACATTATTGCTTCATTCACCCGGAAACCATCCTTAAACAAATCAACTGTAATTTGTTTTGACGTGCATGCTCTATTATATTCAACATTATATTAATTTACTTTTCTTCTTTACACATTTTAAAACTGTTCAGGTTTGTTCTTTTTATTTTTTTATTCTAACCTTAGTCACTTTCACTTATTATATTATTTTTTACCAAATCTCAATAGATTTTATTTATTAGTATTACTGTTATTTACTTTTTTATTACACTTTTCTTTAAATTTTAACTACTTATACTTTTAAATAAACATAGCAAATTTTAAAATCAAATATCTTTCTTTAGATATTATATATCTCGACTGCTCTATTATTAGGTAGGTATCACATACTTTTATGTAACTTTTAGATTTAAAATTTAAAAATATAAATGACAATTTTTTAAACTGTCGAAAAAATATGCGTTACTAACTTTCGAGGATATAAAAATTCACGGAAAATATTTAAATTCAAAATAAAATATTTATGGATATATTATTACTTTTCTAAAAAATTAAAATTGGCATGAATTATTATTAAAGGAAAAATAGACTAGAAATGTGAGAGTATGAAAAGAAATTATAATTTACATTAAAAGGTGGTTTTTAAACATAATTCAATCCTTCAAAATTAGTTTGTAAAATGATGATTGCTCTTACTTATATATCCTTTAGTTTGGTTTTATTTTTAATCAATGTGAGATAAAACGCCTTCTTACATTAAGGATTAGACATGACATCTTAAATGTGAGACTAGATATTTGTGAGTGGTCTAATAGTGGTCCAATAACATTTGTCTATAGATCTAACCAGTGGTGGATCTTGACTAAATTTGTAGGGGGAGCCACTACATATTAAATAAATTTAATATTTTAATAATAATTAAATAATATAAAAAATTATAAATAAAATAATATAATATGTAAAAAAATTAACTTAATAAACAAAATTAACATTAAATATAACATTCAATTTACTTACAAACATTAATTCAATATATTTGTTCACAATGTAGTCAAAATCGAGATTTTACTTGTAAAATTGTAAGATTATACGATTTTTATTTCAATTAATTTTGTGTTAGAGTATACTTATAATAGTAATACAGTGTAATCGATGAAATCGTAAAGGAAATAGAAAAAAGATAGAATCGAAAATTTTAACGTTTTAATAGATGCAGACAGTGAATGAGTTTTAATTTCATTTTAATGGGTTTATATTGAGCACTGTTCTATATTCCACTTATCTAGGATACTTTTTAACTCTTTCAATAATTTTAAATTGTTTAACATTGAGTACTGATCCCACTAATTTAGAAGTTGAATAATTTTTATTTTTTTAATGGTTTTTAATATTTTTTAATGTTTAGTAATATTATTCCTACTCATTTAAAAGTTGAACAGTTTTTTTAGAGGTTATTTTAACATGTAAGCCAGAATATTGTTTTTACTTTTTTAAACCTTAAACAATTTTTAAATTTTTTAAGCCTAATAAAAATAATTAAAAATTAAAATTTTTTCACTTCTGAAAATAAAAATTAAAACGTTCTTTGCACAATGTAACTATTTGCTCATTTGAAGTTGAAGAAATATCATTTTCACTTTTATCAATAATCTTTCTTTGGAAAAAAAGCATAAATTATCTTTTTCTTAACCATGAGTATTGTATCTATTAAAAAATAATTATTTAATTTTAAAATATATAAAATTATAATATATGATAATTTACAATCTAATCCACAGAGTAACAGACCTCCTAAAAATATATCTACAATCTAATGTAATCTAATTACAATAGTCACATAAAAGCAGCATAGAAAATAAATGATATTAAATAAAAAAAAGAAAAGTTATAGTAGGTACCTGGAATGAAATAGAAGAAGTTTTGTAGAAGTATGATAGAAGATAAGTGACATAGAGGAGAAACCATAAAAAAGAAAAGAATTCATTATATCTTTAATATAAAGAAAAGAAGAAGAATACTAAGAGTCTATATTTAAAGCAAAAAAGTAAATGTAAATAGCTGTTATCTATAAATTTTTACGGAAACTCTAAAAAGTATACCTCTTAAAAGAATTTATTAATTGTAAAAATTTATTTTATTAAATTGTGTGGGCCCATATAATAAAAATGTTTGGGGGGCCGTGGCCCCCACCGGCTCCTATTAAGCTCCGCCCCTGGATCTAACAATTTCTCTAGAATAGACTCCGATGTCATATTAAAAAGTAGATTTAAAGCATAATTCAACATCACAAAATTGACTTGTAAGGTGAGGTTTGAACTCACTTATATAATCTAGTTTGACCTTATTAGTGTGAGATCTCCAACACTTTCTTTAACTAATATGTTTACATATAGGTCTTTGAACCTCCATAAATAAAACTAAGTAACAAAAAATATATTGAGTTTATCTGTTGTTCTCATTGCATTTCATTCAATTGATCAAATGGTTGAATACTAAAATACTAAATTTGGATATATTATCTTAAATAGGTCCATAGTGCTTCTATTATAATAAGTTTGAGAGCGGATAAGTACACAAACACCTCAAACACAAAAGCTAGTTAATTAATTATTTGAGCAAGTAGATTACTAATTGTCTTTTTGAGAATGAACAAGCTTTGTATGGAGTCAATGTTTTATATCTAATTCATATATGATCAATATTTTACTATTGAGCTTTATTACCATGTGAGTTTGTAGCAACTTTACCTTTTTTATGTGTTTAAATATAACAACTTTATTTTGGTGAGTTAGGATATTAATGACCCATAATTTAAATTTTTGTCAAATATAAGTTTAATACTTTTAATGAGGAGTTTTGTAAATTCCAAAATGTCAATTACTTTTTGGCAACTACTTTGTATTTTCAATATATGCCAAAAGATATAACATTTGAGTGAGGACATGTCATTTCATGCGAATTGAATTAATGTTATCTATTTAAAATATTTTTTGTCTTCTTTTTGGCAATTTATCTTTTTGAAGTGCCTAGCCCTCTTGTTTTCTATTAACATCCTTCAGTTGTTCTTATCTCTCATCAACTTTAGGTATGCTACATTTATATTCACGTCTTCTTCATTTTTTTTTCTTTTGATTCGTTTCTTGGTGATAGCCCCTTTGTTGATAAGGAGGTTGTTGGTATTGTTGAAGAATCAACATAAAATGGCTACAATAACTCTTTTTCTATAGAGGGTGATATGGAGAAGGAGACATTTCCTCCTCCATCTTCCACCATTGTAATCATGACACACATCCCTCCTCTTACAAAAGTGGCGACTATTATGCCTAATATTAGACACAAAAAGAAAAAAAAGCCTCTTCCCAAGAAATCATAAAATCGACAAGGTCGAGAACAATTTGGAGGAAGCAAAAGGATATGTTTCCTTTCATCTCATATCTCGAGTCCTCAAGAATACTCGGTGAGATTGTTTCATATGCTTTGAGTGTCAGATGTTGATTGCCATGAATATGACTCATAGCCAACTTAACTTAACAATTGTGCAAGCTTTTCAAATTCTTAATACCTTCATATTATCTCTAGCTTAAACAAGTTTATATTTTTTTATCAAGTAAAACAAAATGAAAAAGTCGATTAAATGGTAGAGTAAAAATGGGTTGTGGTCAGTGGGCCAACCCGACCCACCTTAAAAATGGGTTGAATTGAGACAAAATGGCAAATTCTTCCTGCACCCCTAAGATTTCTTCCTACACCCCTCGAAAAATTAGAATGCCAAAATTGCCCTTCTGATGTTATATATTGAAGCATTGGCAGATTCTTCCTACACCCCTAGTGGAGATGGTGTTGTGTTGAGGATAGGTTTGTGGTGTTAGTTATGCATAGTGAATGTTGGTGGAGGTTTGAAGAGCTGCACTGTGATTGGTGGTCTTGGGTGGAGGTTGAACGGAAGTTGGTGGTGGTGGGTCGCGAAGAAGAAGAAGAAGCCATTTTTTTTTTCAATTTTTTCAGTAATTCCAGCTTGTAGAATCCGTAAAGTCCCGCATTGTACAAGCCGGAAGTCACTTTTTGACTTTCGGTTTGTAGAAACCGGAAGGGAAGTTGAAAAACTTGACTTTCGGGTTCTAGAAACCGGAAGTGAAAAAGTGACTTCCAGTTTGTAGAACCCGGAAATCACTTTTTGACTTCCGGTTTGTACAACCCGGAAGTGACTTAGCTTTGTGATCTTTTTGTTTAGTATTGCGATTGTGATTTGTTTTATTGAAATGGAATGTCATATTTTAATCAAAATGTTAGATGAAGTTGATAAGGGGTCTGACTTGTACGAAATGCCTAGTATTGTAAGATTTGAGTTACCAGAAGATGAAGTTGATAGGGGAGATTGTGGTGAACGTTTCACAACTGATGAGGTAAGTATAATTACTGGTTATTTTTGTATAAAATAGCACCCAATTAATATGCTTATACGTAATGTACATGCGTAGGTTTTTGTTATACGGGATGACTTACTTAAATGGGTTCGTGTAGTAGCATTTACACTTGGATTTGTTATTGTCATTTTGAGGTCTGATACAGCAAATGGGCAAGCAGGAAGAAAGACATATGTGCTGTTAGGATGTGAGCGAGCTGGCAAATATAGAAAATACAAAAAGGACCTACAGATCACGATTACTGGGACAAGAAAATGTGACTGTCCATTTAAATTGCGAGGTAAACCAGTTAGTAATTGTTAACTATTTTTGGCAAGTGCACCAAATCGTTCAAGTAATAATTCGGAAAGTCCGAGTATCGTTTCCCAAAGGACTTGTGCAATACACGACAATAATTGCAATTGATAACTAAATTAGACAAAGAATATTTCCATAATTTGGTTTAGTGTTTAAAAGAAATAAAATTGTGCAAACAACAATAAAAACTCTTTTTGGTATTTTCACAAACACTTAGAAGGCGATAAAGATAAGAAATGATATGGAATGTAAATGTTAGGATTAGATTTCACCAAAACTCACTCTCATGCATATAATGACTCAACTTCTCTCCACTTTAATGTAAATGCCAACCCACTAGTTTACTCAACCCTAATCCCTTAGTGGAATGAGCCTAAGTTTCCCTATTATGAGTCAATTCCTTGATCCCCTAACAAGAAAACTTGCCATCACAACAAGGGTTTAAGACAACCAATGAATCAAGCTCCATTCCTAGATACAAGTTTCATTAGGTATTTTGCTTCAATTCAAGATTACAAAAGATAATTTCCAAAACCTAATGAATCAAATATCAAGCTATGGGTGATCAAACCACAACAAGCATTAAGCATAGAAACAAAATACTAACATTGAATGGAAAGACATATATATATATAAATAACAAAGAGATTACATAAGAGTTCGTTTGGCTACATCTAATCCCAACAAAATGGGTTTTAGCTCTTCATTGTCATGAAGAGCACAAAAAATAAAGGATGAGTAATGGAAGAAGAATGATAACCCAAGAGAAGGAAGATGGTCTCCAAGGAAGCCCTAGAAGCTCCAAGTCGCGTTCCACTTGAGTTCTCTTGCCCAGCATACATTTTCTCTCGAAGAGTATGAATAAATAGGCATAAGGGTGCCATGTCAGCAAGTTGGCGCCCGGCGGGTTCCATTTCGCGCCCGGCGTACTAACACAAAAGTGGTCTCGGCCCAACTGGCGCCCGGCCTCACTAAGGTGGCGCCTGACCTAAGGCAAATTCTGCAGCCTGGCGCCCGGCCTCAGGTGACTGGCGCCCGGCCCCAGGTGACTGATCAGGTCCCTGTCCATGTAGCGCCGGGCCTGCTTCAGGGGCGCCCAGCGTCAGGAACTCTCTTTACTTTTCCATTAAGGCCTTCATTCTCCACCCCTAGGATTCCAAACTTGCTTCTTTCAACCTCAAATGTTTCCTATATCACTGTTAGACAAAAAATATGGGGATTAGTAGTATAATTAGATCAGATTAACCAAATGCAAATTACTTACAAAAAGTATCAAAAAGAGAACCAAGCAAGTTAAAAGCTTAAGAAAGAGTTGATTTTGTTAATGTGAAAAGACTAAAAGAAGTGGTAAAAATTAACATTATCAGTAATGGAAGAGGGTGAATTTTAAAGGTAATACGTGGTAGGCATAATCACGAGTTAGCTAATACATTAGTAGGTCACCCATATGCTGGAAGATTAAAACCCAATGAACATTTAATGTTGGTTGATATGACAAAAAGTTTAGTAAAACCTGCAAATATTTTACTTACTTTGAAGGAACATAATGAAGACAATGTGACCACAATAAAACAAGTGTACAATGCTAGGTATGCCTATAAGAGATCACAAAGAGGACCAAGAACAGAAATGCAACAATTAATGATGTTGCTAGAGCGTGACATGTATATTCATTGGAGTAGGTTTGATGAGTCCTCAAAAGTTGTTAATGATCTTTTTTGGACACATCCTGATTCAGTGAAATTGCTAAATGCTTTTAGCATTGTATTGTTGATGGATAGCACATACAAAACCAATAGATATAAGCTACCTTTACTTGATATTGTTGGAGTTATGTCAACAGGTTTGACTTTCTCCGCAGCTTTTGTATTATTATCAAGTGAACGAGAAAATAACTTCATATGGGCTTTAGAAAGACTTAGAGGATTGTTTTTTTAGAACGAATGTCCTCCCCGAAGTAATTGTTACTGACAAAGATCTTGCACTAGTCAATGCAATTGACACTGTGTTTCCTGAAGCCTTTCACCTTTTGTGTAGGTTCCACATTAATAAGAACGTGAAAGCAAAATGTAAAATGTTAGTGGATTCTACACAGGCTTGGGAAGTTGTTATGGATGCATGGGGAGGTGTAATGGATTGTGTTGATTGTGATACATTTTTGGAGTGTGTTAAATGTTTTCAAATTGTCTGTTCGTCATGGCCATTATTTTTTGAATATGTCAACAATACATGGGTCATTCCACATAAGGAAAAATTCGTGAAGACGTGGACGGATAAGGTTATACACCTAGGGAATACCACTAGTAATAGGTATGTTTTTGTGAGTTTATTATTTATATTGAAATAAATGTTAAAACTTGTCAAACACATTTTTTTCATTTGACTTTACAAGGTTGAATCTGCTCATTGGAACTTGAAGAGGGTGCTTCAAAATAGTATGGGAGACTTGTGTAACTGTTGGGATGCGATAAATAACATCATAACATTGCAACATAATGAAATAAAAGCATCGTTTGAGCATATTCTACACGTTGCCGGACACATGTTCAATGTGAGTTTGTACAAAAAGTTACAAGGCTTTGTATCTAAACACACATTGAACCACATTGCTGAAGAGTTTAATCGTGTTAAGTATGTTGTTATTGATAGTCAACAATGTGGATGCACACTTAGACATACTCACGGTTTACCCTGTGCATGTGAGTTAGCTAAATATGCCATTGGTAGTATACCACTTAATGTTGTGCACGTCATGTGGACTAGACTTAGCTTTGCCGATATATCATGCAACCAGTCAAAGTCTGAAATGTTTATTAAGCAAGAATTTGATGTCATTGCTAAACATTTTGAAGAGGTTGACATTGCAGGCAAATGTACCATTAAAAATAAGTTGCGTTAAATTGCATATCCAGATATGACATCAATGTGTGCACCAGTGCACAAGGTACAAACAAAGGGATCACAAAAACAAGGTGGTTATAGGGTTTCAAGATCCACAAAGCGTGATCCATCATATTTTGAGAATGTTGATGGCATCCATTCTATGCATGATAGCTCTTCTATACTGAAGTTAACTAAGGAGAAGGCAAAAGTTCGAGTGTCCATCGACATTAAACAAGTTCCCATGTTAGATCAATTTCTTGGCACTTATCATGCATACATAGTTGATGTTATTGATGTAAAAGCTTATGGTCATTGTGGTTATCAATCTGTTGTTGCCATGTTAGGAATGGGTGAAGACTCATGGCCACTTGTGAGAGCGGATTTATTTAAAGAAATTGGACAATGGCGTGATGAATATGCTACCATATTTGGAGGTTATGAACGGGTTGACCAACTAAAAAGGTCATTACTTGTAGATGATATGTCAATGGTAAGTATGTTGTGTGTTATTAATTTATTTGCAATTATAACTTATACTATTTCCGTAACATACTGAATGTTATTTGCAGGCCAGTGCAGATAAGTGGATGACGATACCAGATATGGGATACATCATTGCTAATAGGTATAATGTTGTCTTGGTGTGTTTATCGAAGAAGCAAAACATGACTATATTTCCTTTACGAAGTAAACCACCAACAGATGTTAGTCTGCATCAAATTTTATGTATTGGACATGTATTTGGCAATCATTTTGTTCAGGTAATGTCATTATATGTTGTCATATTCGTGAATACACATGACATTAGTATTAACATTTATCAAACATGTGCAGGTCAAGTTGTAGGATGGATGTCCCATACTGAATGCAGACATATTATGATCTACTTATTATTACGAAGAGGTGAAAATGTGGACATCATTTTATGCTTGTCGGATGGAAGTTTTTTCACAAGTTGTAGGGGTGTCTCGAGATTATGTTAACATTGCAGATGATTGAAAGATAGATAAGACGTTGTTAAATGTACAATAACATAGTGCATAATCAGTTTCATATTTAATAATACATAGTGCATAATGAGTTTCATATTTAATAATACATAGAACGAGCTAACTGCCCTGTAATTAAAAGTACAAGTAATTAACATCAGTCATCATCGTCTGCCTCGTGGACCACGCTGGCGCCTACTGTACACAGCTCCATCTTCCGTCACTCCACGAGCTAACTGCAGTGCACCATGGGTTTCTTCCCATGCAGGAGTTCCCTCCTTAACATACCGACAGTCAATCATCCTTTTAAGTTTTTCGACTATTCGTCTAAATATACCCTGCAATCAGTAAAAATTAACATGTTAGTAAAAAAATAGCATTTTTATAAATGAACCTCGTAATGAGATTTCAATATTAAATATGAACTCACGGGACAGACATGCTCCTGTTGTGTCACGGGTAATGACGGTTCGTCACGTGCATCACTACGATGACGACGTGTGTGCACCACGGGTCGATCTTCCTCAGTCCTCGGAAGCATGTATGGATGTGAAACTAATGTATACCAATCCATGTAACCATCCACATAAGCAGATGCATGCGTAGCTTCCATCACAGAGGTAACTAGATGGTGACTAAACGAACGCCACCTGTCATCTATCACAACCCTCGTCCGATCTTGAACTAAAGTAGGAGATCGGGGAATGCTTTTCACATAACCAAACTGTTGTAACACCCGCTCAGGAAGATGTAGGTGTGTGCATCCCCCAAATCTGATATAACCAGAAAACAGGGTGATGGACTGGAATGGTCTAGTAGCTCGATGGGCTTGATATGGCATCCAGTTTACCCCAACATCAATCAATGCATCAATCTGCTCCCGCACAACTGAAAGTGTTGATATATTTCTTCCAAGAATATATCAGGCTGCTCTAGGTTGCGTCTCATCATAATGGGGATTCAAATCCCTTCGACCCAGTATAGGAAAATGCTCATATATCCATACCTACAACAATTTTAATAAAAAATTAAACAAATAAATATTATACATAAATACATCATTCATTATTTCATTTACCTGTAAAAACATGGGATAACCAGATATTTGTCAAGTCTGCGCCAAACTCGCATCTGACAATTGTTCGTACATATGTGTCAATGCGGCAGATCCCCAGGAATAACCTCCACACATCGAAAAATTCTCAAACAAGCCTAAGTATGACACACTGACTGATGTTGCACTTTTATCAGCAAATATTGTGCATCCCACAAGATGCAACAAAAAAGCCGTAGAAGCACAGTCCCATCGGCCATGGACGCATGCTTCCTCATATACCTCTCTCAGCCAACATTTCCTAGTCTTTGCCGAGGCATCGCCAAAATCTACACCTAAGAGGTTAACTAGTAATGTTATGGCTATCGAGTAAAATAGAAGAGTTTGACAAATTACATTCAATCTCAATACAAAGGAAAGTTAGCCACTCATGATTATGAGCATCTTATATACCCGGATGGATGTGGAGATGAGAAATTAATCTTGAATCTTCTTTCCAGTTTATCCAAGACATCTTCCTTCTCCTTCTCACTCTTTTTTAAACAGTCTTGATATTCACCAAGATGGGGTGCCAACACAAGAGCTTTTGAGTCCTTTATATAGGAGAAAATTAGGTTATTTTTAGCTTAAGTGAGAATAACCAACTTAAGTGAAAATAGCCCACTTTAGTGAAAATGACCCACTTAAATGAAATTAGCCCAATTGTTGGCCTAATTTTGCTCATGACTTTTATGTTTCTCATTCCTTTCTTGCTCTTTCTTCCCTTGATTTTTGCTTTTTCTTCTATTTTTGATATCTACTCCTGCATACACATACAAACAAAATTTTCTCCATTGGGAGAGGTTATCTTTGCTTGTTTTTAGGAATTTCTAGTTGCTAAGTGCCTAATAAATATAATTTTTTATTTAAATTTTACCACTTAACACTGTCGTAGAATCTATCGTTACATAAGAGCAAAAAATTGTCCAACTATGGAAATGTGCAAAAGGCTTGAAACATTATCCAGCGTTATACTTATCTCGCCGATGGGGAGGTGAAAACTGTTTGTTTCTGCATGCCATCTCTCCACAAATGCAGAAACCAACCCCCTATCCGACATTTCATAGCTTATGTTGCATAGAGGCAACAATCCCGTATTCTCCACCAGCACTGTGATTCATTCATGCGGGATCCCAAACTTATTTAACTTCCTACCATGCAAAATGACCTTCAAAACTCCACGATCCTAATGAAAACCACACATAACGATTTTAACTACACATAAAAGAAATGATCACACATTACGAAAATCACAAATAAAAAATACTTTCTTCTTACTTCACCATCCCATAATCTCTTCGCAACGTGATCAGCATACCCCGTCAATAGTGATGTATCCCGTGGTCCCCCGGGGAATCTTTCAACTTGCACATCAACTTCTCTCAGTGCTTCCAATACATCAGCACCGCTATCATTAGTTTGTGCAACACGATCTCTCCTACAGATAGAGGTCGTAGGTCATTTTCTACCATCGCCAGGTGAGGAGGAACCACCTCTTGTCTTAGCCATATCTAAAAGTTAACCAAAATTCAATAATACCAAAAATTCCCATTCCTACAACATTGTACATTCTACATAAAACTTAAATTGTTTGGCTTCCGGCTTGTACAGACCGGAAGTCATTTCCGGATGCTGGAATGGCTTTCGGTTTGTACAAGTCAAAAGCATAAAAATTAAATTTTTTTGGCTTCCGGCTTATACAGACCGGAAGTCATTTCTGGATGCAGGAATGACTTCCGGTCTATACACGCTAGAAGCACTTCGAAAGTTTTTGGCTTCCAACTTGTACAGACCGAAAGCCAATTTCTACTCCTTATCCGAATTGACTTCCGGTCTACACACGCTGGAAGTCATTCTCTCAAATCGAAAAAATGCGAAAACCAGATAACGAACCAACTTACCTGTGCCGGCGCCGGTGTGTAGTCGTGTGTGCTTGCTTCTCACCACCAAATACAAGAACAAGGAGAACGAGAGGGACGAAATGCAATGACAAGGAGATGGAGAGGGAGCACGTCGGAAGAGAAGAGAGGCCGGAAGGAAGATGCGGAAGAAAGAAAGACGACACAAAAGAGAAAGGAAGAGGGGGTGCATATGATTTAGATTTAGAGGGTATTTTGGTAATTGCACTGTGCTCTTGGGGTGCAGGGGGAAATATTTGGGGTGCAGGAAGAAAGAGCCAGACAAAATAAGTGGAAATTTTATAGTAAATGAGTATATTTAAACCTAACCGACTTTCGCTCGACCCATCTGGGCTGGACCCATGGTGGGCTAGGCAACCCACCAGCCCACCCATTTTTTAGTTAAGTGTGACAATACACACACACCAAAGTCAAAACAAAACCTTATTCAATTTCTTCTTTTTCCATCTAGTCACTCCGAGCTCTTCTGCTAGGTCATCCAAAAAGGAAGCATTGTGGTTCGAAGTGGCATCGAGCTCTTATGCAAGTCTCTATCCCTCCTTGGTTCCAAAAATAAACAAAAGGTAACATTCTGATTGTTGTTGATTTATTGTGGTTTGCATATATTTCAATCTATTTAAAACCTTTCAAATACAAACAATATCTAAACTTTCACAATGGGTACTACCTTGCTATATATTGAATAAATATATAATAGTTCATTGAATAAAATTTACCTAAAGACTATATCACTTTTTAAATATCTTTCACACATTTATCTACTCCCTGTCATTCTTATCTTTTTATTTTGAATAATAGTTTATTAAATATATAATGATGTGAATAATAGTTAATTAATACCTTGTTATATTATTAATGCCTTGCTATATATTATTACTAGTGATATATTAGTATTCGATTGTATGAGTAACTTTTTTTATTAATACTTTCAATATACATAATGGAATCAGAAACCATGAGCAAATTATTAGTGTTGGGTTAAATGAACAACATTCTCCTATTATTAAAGATATCGATGATTCTAGACCAACTAAGAAGCCTAAAACGATCACATCTAACTTTAGATAAAAGATGGTAAAAAAAAGCTAAATGCGATCATTCTAGTAACGAATATGTTTATAGTGGTGTAAGAACTTCATCCATGTTATATCATTTGCAGAAGTGTGACATCTTAAAGAAAAACAAAAATATGCACAAATATGCACATAAGTGTATAATTTAATATTGAATTTCTTTTTCTTTATAATGTCTTAGGAATATGTTGATTATTTGAGCCAAAATGTTAGTGTTAATGAAAATCTGAATTCGATCTATATTTGCAAGAAAGAAATCTTGATCCAAATTTCATGAAAGTTAGATGTGTTAGCTTATTGGAGGGATCATCATGATCATTATCCAAACCTCTTTTGGATGGCTTGTAAAGTTTTGAGTATTCCAATCACTACAATTGTTAGTGAATCCACTTTTAGCATTGAATCTCGAGTGCTAAATAAGTATCACTTTTAGAATGAGTGCTAAGAATGTAGAGTCACTCATTCTAACTCAAAATTGGTTGCATGGTTTAGAAGAATAATGTAACTTTTATAATGAAAATTTTCTTATTTATTTTTACAATAGCTCATCCTAACACCTTTTTTTCTATTTGTAAAAGGAGATAAAGTGGATACGCAAAGAGAAGAAATTGTTATTGATATTTCTGTGCACGATTCTAATTAAGTTTATTTTCGGAGACTTTTGCATGATGAAATATTGAAACTTTTTATTTGGAGTTTGAACTTTGATTATAGTTTGTACTTAATTTTGTATAATGATACATTGAAACTTTTCATGACGAGCTCAATATGATGTAAGGGTTAAAAATATAATTTTTTCTGCACTCACTTGCAAGTTTTACTCAGTCTGTTAAAGTACAAAAGAAATGTGGGACGTTCTTGTCGTTACTCATGAAGGAACTAATGACGTGAAATGGGTCAGGAAGAACACTCTCATCCAACAGTATGAGATGTCCATAATGCAACAGGGAGAAAACATTTATCATGTGCAAAAACACTTTATGCACATCGTAAACCACCTTGTCAGTTTTGGTAAGTCTTTCGATACTAATGAGTTAAATATTAAAATTTTGAAATCTATAAACAGATCTTGGCAACCTAAAGTTACTACAATCAAGGAGTCAAAAAATCTTGAGAACATGTCCGTAGCGGCTCTGTTCGCAAAACTTAGAGAGCATGAGTTGGAGTTGGGAAGATTGACTGAAGAAGAACATGGAAGGCAAAGGAAAAATATAGCTTTTAAATATAAAATTTCTAAACAGTAGAGTCATGAGGAAGAAGATGACTCTGATTGTGAAATCATGGAACTTATGTTTAAGAAATTCACTAAGTTCATAAAGAACAAGAGCAAGATTCATCACAAAGAGTTAAAAAATTATGACCAAAATTCTGCATCATTTTACAAATGCTATGGATGTGGAAAGAAGGATCATATCAAAACAAATTGCCCAAAACTCAAAAAGAGTGAAAATAAAAAGGATAAGAAAGTCATGAAAAAGAAGAAAGCCTACATTGATGTTCAATCAAACTCTTCTACAAGCTAGAGTAAATCTGATGCACAAGCAAATTTTTGCTTTATGGCGCAAAGTGAGTTTACATGTAGCAAGGTCAGTAGTTCCAGTTTCTCAAATGATTATGATGAATTACTTGATGCTTTTCAAAAACTTTGTGTTGAATCTAAAAAACTTTCAACTTTGCATAATAAGCTAAAAATTGAATATAAAGCTCTTGAAGAAAAAGTTGAAATTTTGGAAGAAGAGAAAAATGTTTTAAGAAAAGAAATTATAGGAAAAGAAAAAGTTGAGAATGCTGAGTGTAAAAATTGCAAGGTAACTGAGAATAAAATTATTTGTCTTGAAAATTCCCTTGCAAAAATTACTACTGAAAAATTTCCTAGTTTAGAAAAAAGGAAAAATTGTTAACTGTGAAAATTGCAAGAAATGTGAAAGCAAGGTTATTGATCTTTAGAAATCCTTTGAAAAATTCTCTAAAAATATAAGCAAATTAATTGATGCTTCTTGTTTAAAGGAGGAAACTTTTAAAAATAAAAAGTATATTATTAAAATAAAATTTCTCATGGACAAAACCTTGTTAGAGGTTAAACATGCTCTAAGCCTATGACTCTTACTTGTTTTTACTGTTTGAAGAATGGACACTCTTTAAACAAGTGCAGAATCAAACATTTTGGTGTCCCTAAAGGAAAATACATTTGGGTTCCAAAATTGAAATAATTTTTACTCAAATCCCAAAGGATCCAAACAAGTTTTTGGGGCCAAAAGCTTCTCTCATCTATTTCGGAGGCTGTCTCAAAAGCAATGATGTCTCTTGGTATCTTGTTAAGATTTATAGAAAAAGAACATGCTTATATAATGAAGGAGAAATTCTGAGATGTCTAAAATTGAGACCTTGGAAAGGAAAAGATGGTGAAGTTTTACTGATGAGAAATTTTTTTTATGTTGTATAATTCAATTTTTTTTATAATATACTTCTAAATTGAATTACCTTGTTTGAGTGTTTTTCCTTTGCTTGTATACTCTCTTTGTTTTAAAATAACTACATCTATTTAGGGGGAGATTTTAATTAAAAGGGAGAAATTTGAAGTTTTTTTTATTATATGATATACTCCCTTATGCATTAACTTTCCCTCTAACAATTCTTTTTTATGCTTTTGTGGTGTGCCCTCTTGATTTTTTTTTGACACCCCAATTTTTATAAGATTAATTAAATATTTTAAGAAAATTCAAAATTTTTAATTTAATTAATATACGTTCTGTGATTTTAATATATAGTATTCATGTTCATAATTATAAAACAATTAATTTTAGAATATGAGGTCTTATTTAAATAAACATTAAAGTCTTAGGTCATTTAGAACACCAATACTTTGAGAGATAGGAAGAGAAAGTCATTCCCATTTTTTCATAGGGCTACTACGGTTTCACATTTGTTCACCGTTGGATCAGGCTGTAAATTTAACAGAGGGTTCGTCACATTTAGTTCTTGATTATGACTGGTTGGATCGTTGATACAAAGTCTGAGTAGAGAAATATTCAATTCGCACAGTAGTTGTGATTTGAGATTTCATCTTCTTTGTTCTCTATTTAACAAGGGAGAGGAGAAGAGCAAGAGGAAAATTTTAGAGTATTGGGAGCACCATCTGCACATGAAAAATGTAAGGGGAGAGTGAGAACTCACTTTGGGATGTGGGATATCTATTGGGTAGTGGAATTGACCCCCAATTCCTTAATTTGGGTGTGTTCTTGAAAGATGGGTTTTCCTCTTTCATCTCTGCTTGATTCCTAATTACTCTTGTATATTCTTTATGATGTGAATTGAAGAATAATATGTGTAATTTCTTAATTTGATAATATTTTGATTGTTTGACCCAATTCATTATTTTAGGTGTGTTCTTGAAAGAGGGATTTTCCTCTTTCATCTCTGTTTGATTCCTAATTATTCTTATAGGCTCTTTGTGATGTGAATTGAAGAATAATATGTATAATTTCTTAATTTGATGATGTTGTGATTTCTTTAGAGCACCTTAAGGATTCTTGTGATACTTTATGAAGGGGATGAGTTAAGGGTGATATAGTTTTAATGATGAATGAAGGATAATATGTGTTAATTGAATATTATTATATTATTTTATCCATTGATTATGATAAGAATCATGTGTTAAGTGATTGTGACTGTAAATGTGAACTTATGTGAAGGAAAATGTGTATGAGTGTATAAGAAGTCCTTGGACTTATGTGAACAGGCATCATAACATGAGATCATTGTGTATCACTTTTGCGGTCAAGTGTGATATGATATTGGCGTCACATGTATCATAATGTGAGATCATAATGTGAGATCATAATGTGAGATCATAACGTGAGATCATTATGTATCACTTTTGCAGTCAAGTGTGATATGATATTGGTGCTATGTGCATCATAATGTAAGATCATAATGTGAGATCATAACGTAAGATGGACTTATGTGAACATGCATCATAACGTGAGATCATTGTGTATCACGTTTGCGGTCAGGTGTGATATGATATTGGCGCCACATGCATCATAATATGAGATCATAACGTGAGATCATTGTGTATCGCTTTTGCAGTCAAGTGTGATATGATATTGGTGCCACATGCATCATAATATGAGATCGTAATGTGAGATCATAACGTGAGATGGACTTATGTGAACATGCATCATAACGTGAGATCATTGTGTATCGCTTTTGCAGTCAATTGTGATATGATATTAGCGCCACATGCATCATAATGTGAGATCATAACATGAGATCATTGTGTATCGCTTTTGCGATCAAGTGTGATATGTGATTGGCGCCACACGCATTCATCATAGTGTATATACGGGTACGACATGCATTGCATATGATGCAATTATGATATGGATATGTTGAGCTTATGGATAATTACCGTTGAAGTTAAATTAATTTGTTTTTCATGTTCGAATATGATTAAGTATTGATTAATTGTTTGTAGTGTGAAACTATCCTGCAGTGTTTTTACATCGCAACCTGAGTGAGATTTTGTTTCCTTGTCGTGTTTTTCCTTTTATATTGCAGGTGATCTCTAATTTGATGTAGTGTTCATGGGACTGCTCTGATAGGATATGTGACACCGGGATAGAACTAGAAAATTAGAACTTTTGTTTATTTATTTTTAATTAAGACTTTAGTTGGTTTATCTTACATAATGTAATGTTATTAGTGAAGGTGAATCCTTTACCCTATGTACACTATTATTATAGATTTTATTAATTATGAGGTTACTTATAAATGTGTTACTTTTATTCTCATGATATATGATGTGGGGTAGAGGGTGTTACATTTTTAATTACTTCATCCATTAAGGGGAGTCATATTTTAAGGGGGAGCTTTCTGGTTTTAAATTTTTTTTAATTATGACAAAAATTGGGGGAGTAATTACATACTCTTGTGTGCTTAAATATTTTAATTGTCTACATGTTTTTAAGATGAACATATATAGGTAACACAAGTCTTCAAGAATTTTTTATTATCATAAAAAAAGGGGAGATTGTTAATCTAAAGATGAAGAAGGATCTTTAGAAATATCTAAAGGATAATTGTTTTGATGATGATGACTCTAAAAGAAGGAGAATGAGATCCTCTGTTTGAGGTCTTGAAGTCTCGTGAAAGTTTTAAACTTTTATTTTGTGTATATGTTTGCTTGTAATAGTTAGGAATCTTGTTAAAGATCATAGCATGCACACAACTCTCCCTTAAACTTTGAAAAAGCTTTGTATTTTTTGTAAAAAACATTTAACGTCAAAATAATAGATTATATCGAGCAATAATCGATTATCTTAAGTGAAATAATTGATTATCTCGAAAATAATCGATTATCTCGCGTTGTTTTGTGAAATCAATTTACTCTTTGGAATAATCGATTATCCTAAGTAATAATCGATTATTCTGAACGAATTTTAGAAAACCTTTTCATGTTCTGCAAAACTTTGCGCTCCTCTTTTTCTATAAATACATAAAAGGTTATAACCTAGAGAGATCAAAGTGAAAATTGCTCTGCTGCTAGTTTTCAAACTTGCTTCATCATTTGTGGTTATTCAAACGAGGTGTTCATCCTTTGTGGTTATTCAAAGAAAGTGTCTTCATTCCTTATGGTGTTCAAGGAAGGTGTTGTTTCATCCTTTATTTTGTACAAAGGAGATGTCTTTGTTAATCTTCCTACTATCTTACTTATTTTGCTGCACTGTAAGATGTAAACTTTACTTTTAAGATAGTTAGTAGAAATTACTCTCTTTGAGGTTATAAGTCACTGGACGTAGGATATCCGAACCAGTATAAATATTTGTGTTATCTTCTCTCTATCCCTACTATCATTTACATTCAGCTTACATTCTTCTTATTTGTTTTATACTCTAATTTTTAATCAAGCTGAACTTAAATTTATATTGAATTTTTTGTTAAACTCTGTTTTAACAACATTAAATTCAAAAAAGGTTTAATTTTTATTAAGAACCAATTCACTCTCCTCTTGGTTTGTTTTACCTGCCCTATTATTCTAACATCTAAAGGAGAATTTTCTCCTATTTTCTTCTTCAATGAAGCTTCTTTAAAAGAGAAATAAAATTTTAAGTTTCTTGAGAACTTGATGAATTTTTTAAGTCTTCCACTTGGCTTGGAGAGGAGTTCCATCAAAGGGCATCAAGAGTCATGGTTGGAGGTTTTCAAGAATTAAATGGTTCTTTTTTTTTATTGTTTAGTTTTCTGTCTAATATTTCAATTCGGAGTTTAAATCTTTAACTCTTCCTTATAATAATATTATTCTACTTAAATTTTTTTAGATTGATTGAATAACTTATTTTTATTTTCTTGAATCTATTGTTGGTATGTTAGGCTTCCAAATATTGCAGTGTGTTGTCTTGTTTAAGTTAATCATAACTTTTGCTTCAAAATTTAAATTGAGGTGAACCGAAAAAGGAAGTTGTAGGAAATGGATTAATAAATGTGATGTCCCACTTCAAACTCTTATAAGTTTGTGTTGATAACTCAGAATTGCGCGTAGTATAGGTTGAATTTGCACAAAAAAAATTATTCTCCTGATTATTAACTTCAAAGTCATTAGATTTTGTGAAGATCACTAAAAATAGCTAGAAATTTATTTCTGAGCCAATATTTTGGGTTACTTCTTTTAGAATTAAGTGTATAATAGCTTTGACGAATTTGAAAAAATATTGTGTAGTAAAAAATATAGTCAGTTTGAGATTGATGTGATCATAAATTTTGCTACATAATTTAGATTAAGGTGATAAAGAAAGCAAGTTGTAGGAAACATGCCCATTAATGTAATGACCAACTTCAACATATTATAACTTTGTGTTTCAGAATTACGAATATTATAGGTTGAAAGTACACAGAAAAGGCTATTGCCTTCATTGTTAACTTCTAACAGTCACCCGATTTTATCAAAATAGCTAGAAATTGATTTTTGAGCCAATTTCTTGTATTGTTACTTCTTTTAGTGTCTAGGGTATACTAACTCTAACATATTTGAAAAATATAATATTGTGTAGAAAAAAATTGGTCAATTTGAGATTAAATTTGTCATAATTTTTGCTAGACAACTCGGATTGAGGTGAATAAAAAAACAAGTTGTAGGAAATTGGCATATTAGTATGAAGACCAACATCAAACTGTCATAATTTTGTTTTGGTAACTTAGAATTATAGGTATTATGGGTTGAAAGTGCACAAAAAAGACTATGCTCTCGATTGTTATACTTCTAACAATCATCAAATTTTGTACAATAACTTTGACAGATTTAAAAAATATCTTGGAGAAAAAAATAGCTTGTTTAAAATTGAATTTGTCATAGCTTGATGAGTAAGAAAAGCCTAAATGGTAAAATAAAAAAAGAATCATGAATTTAAAGAAGAAAATGGATGAATGAAGATGAGAAAATCATGATTTAACCTAAATGGAAGGCAGAGGCCAACAGCAACGCTGAGAAGAAGCTAAGGAAAAGAGGAGCAGAGGAGCATTGGAGTGAGAAAATGGAAGACGTGATAACAGAAGCAGCAGGGCCTTCAAGGTTCCTGGAAGAAGACCTAAACATCTTCACAGACCCATCCCCACCACTCCCTTCACCCTTCCTCATCTTCCCTCACAACCAACAACCTCAACCCCTCAACCCTCCCATCCTCATCGTCGCCCTCTCCCCTTCCTCCCTCGCCCTCTTCCACCGCCTCCGCACCGCCTCCCCCGCCGCCTCACTCCTCCTCCCCGAACTCCCCCTCTCACTCCCTGACCATGCCGCCCATATCCTCCCCCTCTCCCCCTCCGCCCTCCTCGCCGCCCTCCCCTTCCCGGTCCCCGCCCCCCGCGCCCACGCCGTCGCCAAGGCCCTCCTTTCCGACCGCATCCGCCCCGACTCCGTCCTCGTCCTCGACTCCATCGCGCCCCGCAACTTCCGCGGCAAGCTCTCCTCCGATGAGGCCCTGGCGTTCAAACTGGACAGCGCCGCTGAGAGAAAGAGAAGCGGCGTAGAGAAGCTCTTGCCGGATTTGGAGTACTATCCTTCCGGAAGCGTTGTTGACGGGCTGGGCGCTGCCATTCTCGCACGGTGCCAGGTGATGAACGTGAGAGCGAGTTTGTGTGTTTCCTGGCCTCAGTTCGACGCCTCTGTGGTATCGTTGATTAAGGGTTTGCTTCAACGCTGCGTGTTGCGGGGATTTGATTTTGATCTGAGTGACGAAGAGGTTTTGAAATTTGGCAGGAATAATGATAGCGTTTTGCATTCTGAGTTGTATATTTGATTTGTGCTGTATTATATGAATATTTTGATCCACGAGGACTGATTCACTTGTGTCTGTTTTTTCGGTTAACTTGTGATGTTGTGGTTGGTAACTTGGTAAATTGATTTTGGCCAAAGATTTTACCCTGAAACATCTTTTACATTTAAGCCCGTGTTATGATATGAGGAATTTATTCTTGTAATTTTTCAATCGGGATAGGTGGTTACTTGGGTTTTGGTTGTGGCTGATTGTTGATCTACTTTCTGGGATGACCATGGATTGCAAATTTGCCGTGTTTTGGTTTATTTTTATTGATTGGTGATTGTTTATAGCTTTGTCTATGATTTTTAAAATGGTTGAGGTTGTATAAAATGCATTGGCTGCGGGTGTTGTTGCAATTGTTTCCCTGCAATATGTGATCTCCAAGTGCGGTGGATTCCTTGTAATTAAAATCCACCATCAAGGATTAATCTCTTTCTCATTGGATAAGTGTTAGTTTTATCTTGTGTGGTCAATTGCTTGAATAAGAAAATACCATTGATCTTTGTGATTGTGCTTGTTTGAATTGTATGGTTGTGTTGCGGTTTATAACTAATAAGCAAGGTTTTAATTTGTCATATGTATCACACCGTGACATTGGGGTTGCGCTGGGTGTCAAATGGATTCAGCGGTGATTGCAGACCACAATTGGTCTGTGATGATCGCAAAGTAATTGTGACTGTGGTCTGTGTAAAGTGTCTCAATCAGTTTTACGGTTAGTTGAAAAGCTATTAGCTACTGGCCATACAGCTGAAAGATTTCAGATGAGTGGTAGACATGTAATGATACATATAGGTTTATATATTTATGTGTGTCATCATTATGTAAGATACATATACAAAACCAACTTGTGCATTAACACTGAAACTCTTACTGTTGAAAATCCGAGAAGTGAACAGAGATTGTGAGTGTGAGCAACAAAGCAAAAGCTTGATATTCTTGGAATTATTTTCTAAAGAGTGAAAGAAAGAAGGCAAAAAGCCAACTGTTGTAAGAAAAACATGATCTTGATCACAATAATACAATTGAAATTTCTTTTTCCCGTTGAAGGGCTAATTGGCTGAAACATGTGTATCTGTTGTTAATCTGCCTTACTCCAGTCTCTATTATTTTGTTTAATGATTTTTGTTTTTCTGTTTCTATGTTGTCTGGTTTGCAAGAAGAATTTTTGTAACTCAATTTTCAGAACAGCTTGCAATATAATCGTGACTGAAATTTGACCACCACAATTTAAAACCTTGAGTACAAGTAGTCGGAGGCCTGCCTAGGAGGCATAGTCAGTGTAATTTCATTCACTTTTCCTTCAAAAGAAGCTTTCCAAGCTGTAGATGTTAGTAATTAATTAATGTAAATTTGTTTCTGAATGATTGTAGCTTTGGAGGACCAAGTTATTAACTTGTATTTAATCAATATGGGATCTTTAACCCAAACTAGAATCGTGTTATTCACTTGTGGTATTGTATTCTCTGAAAACAGGTTGTTTGGGGCATTGTATTGGATGTGTGATAGTCCTTGGTTACAATGAAGGTTTTCTTACATATAATATATTTGATGTATGGTAATACTGTCTATATTGTCTCTTCAAGACAAAGTGAATGATCCAGTTAGAGACCACAGGATCAGTATTGAAAGTATATGTCGCTTTCTTTGTTTGCTCACTTTGATTATCATTCTTAAATGGTTTTACAACCAGAATTTCATATTAAATTCGTAATAAGCATTCAGGAAAAGAAATAATTTTCATTAATTATTTAAAAATCGACACGTGCTCTGAAGCTATAATCTCAATGTTGCTTGATTCCAAGTTACTTGCATTCATTTTGTTGTGTTTGAATACCATTTTCTACTATCTCCTACATTACTCTATCTAGAGACACGGGATTGAGAAGGGAAAAGGAGAAAAAGATAATGATCAAATTAGAGAAAGTCAATATGGACGACAATTTTGATGGATATTTGCTAGCTATTCTTACAGTTAAAGATAACTTAATCGTGCACTTCAGGACTAAACTTGTGATATGTTTTTCTTTCTTTTGTAAAAAATGAATTTGACAAAGTCCACATGCAATCTTATTCTTGGAAGAAAAAACGAGAAAGCCAAACGTGCAAATTGACACTATATAAAAACTCCAAGCATAAAGTAAGATTAGCTGTTATTAGTTTTTGTTTGGTGACTTCTCTATGGGGAATGTTACTTTTAGTTTAAGAACACCCACCAACTTAATCATATTAGTTGCATCTTCTCTTGACTCTTAGAAACATATTTTCGAAGTACTCAAGTGGCCAATGAAGGAACAAGGTGCAACACTCTGCTTCAAACAGCTTATAAATACACTTGATTCCCACCTATCTCTCCCACCCTTCTTTTCTTCAAAGTTGAAGCAGTAACAATGTATCCTTCCTTTACTTCGAAATCCCTTCTGCATCTTGTTCTTATCTTAGGATTTCTTGGTGTCGCCAGATTGTATGCAAGTGACCCTCCTCTAACACTGGATTACTATGCATCAAGTTGCCCCACTGTGTTTGATATTGTTAGGAAAGAAATGGAATGTGCAGTTCTTTCTGATCCTCGCAATGCAGCCATGATAGTCCGGCTACACTTCCATGACTGCTTTGTTCAGGTTTGTGACTTTTCTATGTAGCATTGGTAGGTTTTCAAGTTATGAAACAAATTACATTTCATAGAACTAGTCACAGTTACATAATTATCTCATTAACTTGTATACTGGCTGCCAAATTCGTCGTATCACTTATCGAGTTATATTTAAAGAGAAGTCTTACTATCATAATGTAAAAAGTGAAGAACCACCTACTAACACTAACTATATGTGTGTCAGTGGTAAGCTATTATGGTACTTGAAGTAGTTCTATAGTTTCATTTTTAGGAAACCAAAAGACAACTTATATTCAAGTAATGTAAACTTTTGTTTGGCATAGTATTAATGTAAAACTCCGATTCTAATTAAAGGACGGCACAAACAAGATATAGAAGTTCGTAAGTTTTGTCCTATCATATAGTATGAAACCAACATGAATCCAATGAGAAATATATACACAATAACTAGATGTGATAATATTATGGGCTCAGGGATGCGATGGATCAATTTTGCTTGATGATACAATCACACTAAAAGGTGAGAAAAAGGCAGCTAACAACATCAACTCTTTGAAAGGTTTGGGAATCGTTGATAAAATAAAAAACATGGTCGAGTCAGAGTGCCCTGGAGTTGTTTCTTGCGCTGATATTCTCACAATTGCAGCCAGAGATGCAGTGATTCTGGTAAAAAAAACTGCTTGCTTCTAGATTTTATCAGAGTTCATGCAATGGCTTTCATAGATTTTAATATTTAATTTTCTGCATAGAAGTTCGTAGAATTATGCACATGCTTCTGTCCTCTGATCTCTTGTAGGTAGGGGGACCATACTGGGATGTTCCTGTGGGAAGGAAGGATTCTGTTACAGCAAATTTTGATCTTGCCAACACCAATCTTCCCACTTCCGAGGAGAGCCTTCTCTCTATCATTGCCAAGTTTCTTTACCAAGGGTTATCTGTCACGGATATGGTAGCCCTGGCAGGTATGCCAAATTTCCTATTAATGGAATAAAACTTTAACATTTAAATTTTTTTTTATTTCTTTTTAAATATAACAAATTTCTGTTTTAATCTTTAAAAAATATTCATTGATTTTAGTTTCCATAATTTCTTTTAAAGTTTCTATCATCATTTAGTGAAGAATTAACCTGCATTTGGACATGTTACATCAATAATTATCATAATAAATTTAGATATATATCACATCAGTAGTAATGACGATAAAAATCATTCACAAAACTTGTAAAATATGTAAGGGGTAAAATAAAAAAATTTGTAAAAATGAAATAAATATTTTATATTTAGATTATTAACAAACATATTTTACTAACTTTGAAAAACAAATGTTTTTTTTTTCCCTCATTATTGAGATCTTGAAGACAGCAGTAAATCTTCTCTGCAGTGGTAATTACAAACAGTAGCACCAAAAATTATATAATGTAAATAAGTCAACTTCAAGTAAACATTAAAGACACTTAGAAGTCCTTAAGAGAACATACAAATGTTTGAATTAAGACAAGGAAATCATTGAAGATGTGAGTTTCATGACTAATAAACCATAACATATCTTTAACAATTGAGATCATTTGTGTTATAGATACACTTGAATAAACTAATGCTAGATGAAGTGTATGTTACCATCACATATGTCCTAACTAAAGTGGGACATCATGGTGTTCCATTATGTGTTAATATGATTCTAGCAAACTTGTATTCGAGTTAACTAAGTTTTGGAAAAGATTGTCTCAAGTTATAAGCACCACAAAACTCTAGCAATATATTAAGTTGGTGTATTGGATTCTCACTTTTACCTAAACAAACAATTTTGTAGCTAAAAGGAAAGTGACTGAACAAAACTGCAAAGAATTAGTAATCTTAATATGACCACTATAATTGTGATCAACCACCCCATCTTCCCTACTTGTCAAAACATTCGTAGATGTATTTAGCACTTTCTTCATACCACATTTTCTGATCACTAAGCCTGCAGGAGCCCACACCATTGGCATGGCACAGTGTAAGAATTTCCGGTCAAGAATTTATGCAGACTTTGAATCAACATCATTGAAAAATCCAATTTCCGAGAGTCACCTCAGCAACCTGAGATCTGTTTGTCCACCTGTTGGGGGAGGCGACAACAACATAACAGCAATGGACTATATGACACCTAATCTCTTTGACAATTCTTTCTACCAGTTACTACTAAATGGAGAGGGACTTCTCAACTCAGACCAGGAAATGTACTCAAGTTTGTTTGGTATTCAAACTAGAGAGCTTGTGAAGAAGTATGCAGCAGATCCTCTGGCTTTCTTCCAACAGTTCTCAGAGTCAATGGTGAAAATGGGAAATATAACAAACTCGGAAAGCTTCATCACTGGAGAAATTAGGAAGAACTGCAGATTTGTGAACACATAAACTTCATTTTTGTGGTTTATATGCGTTTTGTTTGCTTCCACACACAAAGAACCACCAAATTTATGTGTTTCAGCTACAACAAATTGATACGTCAAAACTAAGCTAGCAATTATATAATGAACAAGTGTGAAGTTGTTGATTTCCCTTTTTCATACAAGGGTAAGTGATTAAGTTTGATAATGAGAGTTGTAAGAACCAATACGCTTTATACAAGAAGTTGCTTTTAAACCGTATGCCTTGATAAAGCTCATCTTAAGTTCCTTATATTCCTGCTGGCTTAAATGTATAATTATCACTTTCCGGATTTTAGGCATAAATTACATTACATAAAAAACCGACCAGGAATCGGGAGACTTAAAAAAACAGTCTGTTTTTATGTTAGATTTTTATGTGACATAAAAACAATTTTGATGTAGAATTGAAGGAACAATAAAAGTAAAAAAAGAAAAAAAGTACACCTTACGTTACTGACTTATATGATTTCTAATTAAGAGTGTTTAAATTTTCAATTTTTACGTTAGTTTATCCTCGTACCCTAACATTGATATAAAATTTGGTTGTTTTTTTTGTCTCAAATTTGAATCGTTTTAATTAGGATGACAATATGGAATGGGTTGCTCGAGTTGGTCCATGACTCACAATAATGCATGATGAGTTAGAAATTTTAATTTGTCAGGTTGTATAAGTTCGTCTTGGTATATGACTCACAATAATGCATGATGAGTTAGAAATTTTAATTTGTCAGCTTGTATAAGTTCGTGCATAATTCATAACTTGTGTGGGTCAAAGTGTGAGTTGACTCATCTTGTCTAACAGTATGTACTATAATTTTTTTATTTTTTAGTGTTGTGTAGTATTGTATATATTGAATATAACTAATATTTTATTTATTATTTTATCAATATTATTTATTAATAAGTAGAAATTAAAATTTTATTTTATGATTTAATTTAATATTTTTTTTCATATTATGTTTTTTATTATTTAAAATAATAAATAATTAGTTTTTACTTCTATTTTATAATTGTTATAGTGACATTCAATCTTTGATTCTATATTATACTTAAGTTTAGAATTAAAAAATTATAAAAAAATTTTTAAATTTTTTGCAAAACGGACCTGACTTTTTAACCTGTGATCCTTATACGAGTCGGTTCATCCCAATTCATTTTTGACAGATTAAATGCGAGATGTTAAGATAAAACGGACTAACTTGTTTTTTATCCCTAATTTTAATTTAAATAAAAAACTTGTAATATAAAAAAATAATAATACGCATAAGTTCATATATATATATAATATAAATAAAATAAGTTTACTTAAAATTTCAATAAAATTATTTAATTTAATCTAAATAACATAAATAATATAATAAATTTAATTATATTGTTTATATTAAAAAAGATACTATTTTCTGTGTTCTCTTAGTGTATCATCTTAGAATAAGAGAATTTCTATGAAGGAATTTTTTGTAGTGAAATCTAATTACAAATACACATGTTTGGAAAGCTTGTTAATTTGTATGATAATTATATTAAAGGTGGTATAATAATGATTTTTAATGAGTTTTAAGGACAAATATATAATTTAGTCTTTACAACTTTACAAATTTTAAAACATTTACTTATTAGGGACTAAAATAATTTTTTTTAAGAAATTGAAAGAATTTACTTTATTTTTCTTAAATTTTTCAAACTTTGACAAGATTTTTCAGGAAGTCATTCATGAGTTACCCATAGTTCAAATCCTCAAAATCAACCATAGATTCATTTTTAACAAGAAAAATGCAAATATGAAAGCACTTACCTTATTAGCATATGGTTGAGTATTTGTAAAGGGGAAACAATGAATGTGATTAAATAGAAATGTTGTGGGCATAAAAGGAACGATGAAGGAAAGGGAAGCAGAGTAGATTAAGTAGATTATAGGATAAGAGAAAATTGAAAGTGTTGCTCATTCATGTCATAAAAATGAAGAAAACGAACCAATTATTGTAATAAAACTTTATATGTGTCGGTTGATGAAAGTTTAAACCATAAAATCTCCCATAAATTACAAATATACCACCACTCATTTACTAAACCTAACTTTTGGACAACCAACATAGTAAAACCGACATAAATGACATATTTTATACCAATGAAAATTAATTAAATTTAAAACAATTAATTCTTAAACCTAACATAATTTAAAGATTAGGAATGAAAAAGAAATGGCAAGTAAAATTCTGACAGGTACAAGTACAATGATAGTCTATCGCTTATATTCATTAATTATTTTTGGTAAATTTTCTTTTAATATTTAAAAAATTAATAAAAAATAAAGTTATTTATAAAAAAAATATTAACCACTTAAAGATTATTTAAAATTTAATTTTGTATGTGTATAATTTTTATTTAGACATATGAAAATTAAAGTTACTTTAAAAAAGATTAATTTTTTAAAATTTATACTTTATAATTTAACTTATTTAATTTTAAAAGGAACTTATTTACACAAATATTTTATTATGTAATTTTATTTAAATTATATTTTAAAATTAATTTTTATCTATGTTTATAATTTAAAGAATTGTTTTTAAATAATTTTATTTTAAAATTAAAAAAAATAAAAACAAACGATATTATGAATATTGATATTTATGAATATTTGTAGGTATAAGAAATATCGAGAGTAACATCATTTGTCCTATATAAAAGGTCAGAGATACACTAGAAAACATACTAGTGAAGTTACAATTAAATTATGATAATTAAATTATTATACTATTAAGTAAAAAGAGTTGTGAGAAAAAAAATGGATGAATATTTTTAGATGGAGTAGTTAATGAATAGGTATTATTTGCGTTTCACATTAATACGCGACTAATTAGTTTATAAGTATATATTATAAAGTAAAGTAAAAATATATAAGCATATATATATATATATATATATGATATTATATTTAAATAATTATACACATTAAGCTAACTTTTTAGCATAAGGTGATATTACAGTATAAGATGTTTTATGAATTGAAAGAGTCAAAATTTGAAATATGGGAGGTTGTCATGTCAAACAAGTACTAACCTTGAGTGTGGGAAAGCACCCCTCTCTACCTGCCTTTCAAATTCATCTCATTTATTCATCCTTCAACAATTTCACCATTTTCGGAGCACACCTTACAATGGATCTCCTAGGGCCCATATGCTTGCCCTTTCATTTTATTGGTTAGGTTAGGTCAAAACCAAACTCAATTCTTGTGTCTCCCTTTCTACTCCCAAAATATTATTAAAGGTCATTCTTAAATTATCACAACAATTTCCTTTCTACAATGACTTATTTTAGCTAGATATAAATGTTAACAAATACTCTTCTCAAAGTCAACTATAGGAACAACAACAAAAAGAATCAAATATAAGAAAATTTTAATTATTTTTATCCTATTTAAAGATATTATTCCAAAAATAATTTTTAATCTAAGATATTCATGAGTATAGAACTAATTATATTTTTCAGTAGACTTAAAAAGAGAATGTAATTTTACACTATTTAATTATTTTTGGCATATATTCGTGAAGAATTGAGTTTTTTCCCCCAAATTCGAAGATATAATTGCTAATTTGACATAGTATAGTACAGACCTAAGTTATATATGCCACTCATATATTATGTGTGAGATAAATCTATGATTATCATTTATATACTGCCCATATAAGAGCTTAAGAGCTTAAGAGAAATTATAATAAATCTTTTTTTAAAGTAGCATAATTTTATTACAAGTTGTAATTATGATGAGTATTTATCTTTACAATGTAATAACATAGTAAAAATAAATTAGGACCATGCAATGTAATTATATAGTTAAGAAAAACTAAACTGTGTTGACTTACATTAATCAAAACTATTTTTCCACTACTTGGTGAGATATGTTTGCTTCTCAAAAGGATAATAGTTGTTGGACAATCCACTTCTAGTTACCAAGTAGATCTTTTAAAATTTATTTACTAGAATATAAAAGTAAGGAAGTATTACTTTCTAACAAAGCCTTAAGTAATTATAATTTTATAATATTTAATCATTTTTATGAATAAAAAAATTATGTCAACAAGAATGCACAAGTCATCATTAAACAAACATATAAAAATCTTTATAAATGAAATAAGTAAATATCCTATAAAGAGAAGCATATTAGATATGTTTATGGAGAACAATCACAAATTAACCTAACCTCCTAATATAGGAAATATAAAATATCTTCCATTTTTAGTCTATATATGGAGTATGTATACGGAAAACAACCACATATTATGTGCTAACTTAATATTATATATAACTAATTGTTATTAGTTCACTTTCTTTGTCATATAACAAACACAAAACATAGTTGAATACCTCCAAATTACTCTCTTAAATTCTGTCATTCTTACAACAATTTTTGTGTTGTGGTCATGGATACAAAGTTCTGTTTAGATCTAAGTAGTTGTGAGTCTAGTTCCTTCAAATCCTTATCACTTCTTGATATTTGTATAAAAGCATTCATTCTTCCAAACTAATTACACTTGGTGCTATAGAACTCCACTTGGTGTGAGTCCACTCAGTAATTAAGGGGCTACACTTCTAAAGACCAAGCCTTTTGCAAAAAGAAAGATTGAAGACTTGATGAAGATTTGATGAAGTCTACTCAACTCATGATGTTTTGCAGTTTTTAATTTCTCTTTTTAGGATGCTATGTAAGCTTTCTTCCATTATCAGTTAGGTGACCAATATATTAATCTAGATTTCAAACTATAAATTATCTTAGAAATTATTTTGATCATCTGTACAGTTTTAATAGATTAAAAGACCACGTTAATATGTTAAAATGCATCTGAAACATAAGGATTGACTTAATTGATTAAAACATCAGTTTAATGTGTTAAAATTACTCAAGATCTTGAATATTTTTAAGATTAGTTTTAATTTGTTGAGATTATTCTTCAATAAATTAATTAGTTTTTGCTCAGTGAAATATATTTGTTAAGTTATAGTTCATTGAAAATATGAATTAATCCATTAATTTTACTATTAAGTAAAATTAACATATTAAGTCAAGTTTTTAATGCGTTAAAATTGACAGTTTTATTAAAAACTTCTTTCATTTAAATAGTTTCAATTGCGAAAATTAAACATATCTTTTACATACTTTTTGAAAAGCAAATTAAGAGAGGGTATTTTTGAGCAAGAACATATTAGTGGACATCCAAGATTTGAATTCTTTGACCACCAAATTGTGAATTGGGGATTGCATTAGGAGATTCCACTTGCTTTTTAGAAATTGTTATGTGTTGTTAGCATACCAAGTGATCTCGTTTCTTGATCTGTAATTTGAGTGTGTTTTTGGATTAAGGTTACCCAGAGAAACTACAGTAGGGTTTTACAGTGATTGGGATACACTTGTAATATTTTCTTGCAAAATAATACTTGTAATCTTTTCTTTGATCGGTACAGTAAATAATAGCAATAGTTTCAATGTGAGTGACTTATTTTTGTGTGATGTTGGTACCCCAAATTCGAGGACGAATTCTTTTCAAGAGGGGGAGGATGATGTGATCTCGTTTCATGAAAAACCTCAACCCATGCAAGGAGAAGTCACCACAAGAAAATAAGAAAGAAAAATTTACAAAGAAATTTTGAAGAAAAGGAAGGAAGGAAAACAAAGGGAATGTACAAGAAGCTTGAAGAATAGATTAAAAATATTAATAGCTCTTGTAATTTTCTTGTAAATAAAAAATAGAGTTATTTTAGTGTCTTTCTTTGAAATAGAAATAAGAGGCTAGTTGTTTGAACACATGGATAGTATAAAAAACAAGGGCCTTGTTTGGGAAGCTTTGGAGCATCTTCCAAACATGGCCTAACCTTTTAGAATTTCACCCATGTGCATATATTTTCGTTTTCTCCTCTCTATATAAGGGTGTGAGTCTCATTTGTAACATAATTTAGAAGATTAATTGAGAGCAAGAGCTAATTCTCTTTGAAGTTCAAGAAGTAAGCCTTATTTCTAGAATCTTATCTTGAGTTTTCTATAATTCAAGTGATGATTGTCCTTTGCACTTATCTTTCTTTATGGAAGTGGCGTGTTCTTCATCTTCTTGTCTTGTTCATCTTTTCCTTTTATTTGTTCTTGGTTTCCTTTCATGGCTGCACCATTCATGGATCATTTCCATCCATTTTCACGGATTAAAATCATTGAAAACTACTTCTAATGCTTCTTATGACTTGTATATTGAATTTAATCGGTTGAAACTTCTTAAAACTTGTTTTCCTTGAACTGTACCAATTGAAACACATAACAAAGGGGTTGGTTTCGTTTTTTACATTTCTAAGTCAATTGAACCAATTGATTTCATTGTTTTCATCTTTTATGGCTTCTTATGGGTTTTATCTTGAATTTAATCGGTTGAATTGAATTGTTTTGCAATTTTTAAGTGTGGGCTGAATTTGAACCCTAACATTTGGGAAAAATTATAATTTCATGTTCTTCCATGTAATATTACATGTTTTTTTTTATCTATACATGTTTGAAAGATCCTAGAGCACATGTAATGCCTCCTAGATATTTATTACTGTGTTATTAGTAGGAAAATTAATAGATGCACTTAAAAATAAAATATTCTAAATCAAACTTAAATTTTATGTGAAATAAAATTTTAAACAAAGAAATTTAAGTCATTTTTCTTTATATAGTAGAGGTGAATTTATAAAGAATAATAATATATTAATAATCGAAGTTAAATAACAAGTGTAATATTTTAATTGAAAAATATTATCATAGTTACATTTTCTGTCCATATGATATTTTTTATGTATTTTTTTCATTAAAAAATTACCTCTCACTTGGTTGTAAATTGGCGCATGATTGTAAAAATACAATTTTTCATTTATAAATTTCAAAACTAAACTCATATTTACTAAGGGAATGTTAAATAGTTTCATAAACTAATTTTGTTTCAGTTTTTATCTTTCATTTTATGTTTTTTTAAATTAAATATCTATAAATATCTTGTTTTTCTTCTTTTCTTTCATGAAAAAAGATTTACTCTTCTTATTTATCTTTCCCAATGGAAATTTTAACAAAATATTGATGTAACAAAAGTTTAGTTAAATCCCTCTTAATTTAATCAACCTAGAGTCTATAAGGGTATAAGAACTAAAAACAATTAGAGAAAAGAAAACTTTAGTTGAGGAAAGAGTATAAATTGAGACAGAGTGAATGGTCTTCTATTTTCTTTTTTAATTAAAGGAGTGCTTAAAAACTCTCACTATGAGTAATGAAATATTTTAAAATAATTGTTGTTCGGATACCACTTTTAACTTTTAATATATTTAAATTATTAACAGAGTTAAATCTAAATGGTCAGAAGAGTCATTTCAGCCTCGTCTAAAATTATAAATAATTAAATTAAACTTTTTATAAGATAAATAATGAAACTAAATCTAATTTCAAAATTTTTAAAAACTAAACCCATAATTTATCCTTTAATTGTCAAATTCAAATTGTCCCATGTGTATGAAAATTCATTTGATGCGTGACACTTATATTATCTTAAACAATATTACTCTCTGCCTAATGAATTAAAGAATAAAAAATTGAAATCTTAAACATACAATCATATTAAATGTTTGTCTTTAACTTAACACATTTTTATTAGACTATTTCATCTTTTATCTAGTATTTGATTTACATATTTTAAAACTATCCAATTATGAAAACCACCCTTCAACCATAGAAATTATTATTAAAAATAACTCCTCCACAGTAGTTTACATCTTTTTGCCCTGTTTTTATCATGATTTATATTTAAGATCATTCTTATGATATGTTTTCTATCTTTATTTTATTTTCAGTTTTAAAAAATAAATTTTTTTTAATAACACAAATCCAATTGAACTTATCAATTCCTTTATGATTCCATTGATTTGAATTGAGTTTCACACACACAAAAAAAATTATATAATCCAACTAAAACAATTAATTTGGTTGGATAACTAATTTAATTCAATTAAATTCAATCCTGTTAGTATATTTTTTTCTGCCTTTTTTTATAATTAGGGTTTTGATATTTTTTCAGCTAACATAATTTAATAAAGTTATTTTAACTTCAACAAATATAATTTACGGGTCTTTTTTTTTGTTAAATTGCCAATTCTTAACCAAACATGTAAGAATAAAACTTCACAAGAACTATACAAAATAATAGATCTATATACAAGAATCATAATTAGAAGAAAATATTCTTACATTAATTTTGAATCAATCTTGATTTTCAAAGTTTATCATGCAAAAAACAAAATTTATGTATTTTTAAATTTAGAGTTTCAAGTAATTATAAATGATAAATTTCATAAATTTTAAATAATTACCTTTCTAAAAATTAATACTTTCAATTAAATATAAAGAATTATTGAAAACGGGTTAAAACAAACAATAATACAAATTTAAACTTAGATCTAAATGACAATAAATAAAATGCGTTTAAGAAAGATTCAACATGTTAAATAAGAAAGACATTGAAGATTAAATTGACTACTATATGTAAAATAAACATACCATGAAGAAATTGAATGTACTATAAATAAAGTGAAATAAAGTCGATGGGGGAGAAATACAACAAAGAACATTCATTAGTCATGCTCATTGGTGGGATAGAATTCAAATTTTCATGTCTAATTCTTCCTCATAAAATAGTATCAACCTTAATTATTTCTACAATATCTATTTATATGTGGGATCCACATTATATCAACAGTTGTCCCTTTGGTTTTTTTATGTAAGGAAACATGTTTCTAAGCCAACTTTTCTTGAGTGGAAGTAGCCATGATTTCTATAATCCTCATCTCGATTAATCTTATGATAAATGTTGCTTTGATTTATCTTTATAATTTCTTAGAGCAAGTGATTGTTTTTGACCCCTTCATCTAAATTTTTACAAAGAAAACTTTAAATTTAACTTTTCTTGATTGGTAATTACTTGTGGATAGCCTCTACCATAAATTGTTCATGGTTGTTTAGTAACTCTCTTGTCAATATGATTTTAAAACCCACAATTTTATTGAAAAAGCTTATTGGTTTTTAAATGAATTTATGTTTTAACCACACATTTATTGTCCATACAAGTCATGAAATCTTGTTAAAGGATATTGAATGTTGTCTTTTGAGTGGTTTATTAATTTATTAATATAATTGTTATTAAAGTTAAGAAACTAAATAGACAAATGGCAACACACTCCTCCTTTGCTATTTTAACTGCCAAAACCCGAATAAAAGGCCATTGTCAATCCCAATCAAACCAAACAGGCTTAAACCCATTAACTTAGAAAGTAATATAATAACAAACTAATAAAAGATAGAGACAATGAAAAAAAATAAAAATAGCATAAAACTTCAGTGCCGACGCCAAGGAGTGTGTTGTTGGATGTTCATATTCCAACATGATACCGCGTTCGCTCACTCTCAACTTCAATTAAATCAATCACCGAAATCACCTTCTCTCTCCTTCAAATCTCACCTTTGCAAAATCTGAATCAACACACTGAAAACACACAACAAACATCTCACTCAACCATACCAACAACACTTCAGATCTACGTTTTCTACTCCCACAACGCAAAAACAAACAAGCAAAACCGATTCCTCCAAACGCCCTCAAAATGGCGCCTATACCCTTTACTTCATTCCCCTTCGTCTTCGTTACCCTTCTGTCAATTCTCCACCTTTCGCACTGCAAGACCCTCAAGCGTGACGGTAACGTTAGCTACTTAACTCAACACCTTCACCCATGTCGTTTTCTCTCAACTTTTCTCCAATTTGGTTAATTGGGATATTGTTTTTTGCTTTTTCCCGTCATGGGTCGGAGTCGTTTATGTCTTTTTCGAATTTTTCGCAGTTAAGGCTTTGAACGAGATCAAGGCTTCTCTTGGGTGGAGAGTGGTGTATGCGTGGGTCGGTGATGACCCTTGTGGAGATGGGGCTCTTCCTCCTTGGTCTGGTGTCACGTGTTCCACTGTCGGTGATTATCGTGTCGTTACCGAGCTGTGAGCATCGTTTCTCAATTTTCACTTCATTTAGAAAAATGAAAAAATGCCTTTTTGTTTGGAATTGATAAAAGATAAAAAGTTTTGATTTTTAAGTTCAGTTGTTGCTGATGAGATTTGAGGTGTAAAGTTGGTGTAATTGGGATTTGGTGTTTTTTCAGCGAGGTGTATGCGGTGTCGATCGTGGGACCTTTTCCTACTGCTGTTACCAGCTTGCTGGATCTTACACGGCTGTAAGTTTTTTTTTCCATTAATTTATGTTTCATTTAATCTTGATCCTTGTAACGGGTTGAGAAACATGTGGCGTTGATTAACGCCAATGGTTGTGTTGTAGTTGGATGTTTGAAAGCCAAATATTGTGTTCTGTTTATATGATACTGGTTTGCAGGACTGCGATGAGTTTATTTGGTTGGTTTTTCTTGATTTGTTGGAAAATAATAAATAATAAATTATAAATGGTTGATTGAGATATACTTGTTAAGATGATGCATTCTTTGGCTGCAGTTCATCTGCATTGTTTTGTTGTTTTAAATTACAATTACTATATGTGTGTGTATCCTTGAAATGCTTCTATTTTGCTTTTCCCTTTTGAGTTCTTATGAATTGATTTACTGTGTACCATGGCAGTGATCTTCACAATAACAAGTTGACAGGGCCTATTCCTCCTCAAATTAGTCGGTTGAAGCGTCTTAAAATACTGTATGAATTTTCTGATCCCTGTTCAGTTTTGCTTTCTCTTTGCAGTTTTTGTTCTGATACTTATGTTTTGATGTGATGCAGTACAATGATTTAGACTAGTTTTTTTGTTAAAAATTGTTGTTTATTTAGGAAGATTTTGCTTTTTTACTGGGTTTTTATTTAAACAGTGGTTGATCATTTAATAATCATGGTTCTGAAATGTGATATTGGTTCATTATTGGCCTTTCTTTCCTTCCAGAAATTTGAGGTGGAACAAACTACAGGATGCAATTCCTCCAGAAATTGGTGAGCTTAAAAGTTTAACACATCTGTGAGTAACTCTTACCTTCCTAATATCTTTGGGTTTTGTAGTCCTTTTTTTACCATTGCTTTTATTTTATTTAGAATTGTAATTGTAATGTCGTATCTTTATGCAGGTACCTAAGCTTCAACAATTTCAAGGGAGAAATTCCCAAGGAGCTAGCAAATCTGCCAGACCTTCGCTATCTTCATCTCCATGAAAACCGTTTAATTGGAAGAATACCACCAGAATTGGGCACTCTACAAAACCTTCGGCACTTGTAATAATCAAATCATTTTAATTTAATAGTCTTCTAAGACAGAGTACACAATTTATCTTAATGTTTCCTCATTATAAATATAATACTGTTATACTTTATAGGGATGCTGGTAACAATCATTTGGTGGGTACCATAAGGGAACTCATTCGTTTTGAAGGTTGCTTTCCAGCACTACGCAATCTGTAAGTTATTGCTGGTGAATTATTTTCCTCAATATTTTATCATTTGATCTTAAGTAGAATACAAGGTTCTCTAAATTTTTATGTTTTTTTTTGTTGTGGTACTAGATATCTAAACAATAATTATTTTACTGGAGGAATACCTGCACAGCTTGCTAACTTAACCAGTCTTGAAATCTTGTGAGTCCTGATTTCCATTCTTTCTCTTTGTACTGCTTTTCATTCTTCCTCCCTCCTTTGAGTGTGTGTGTGTGTGTGTGAGAGAGAGAGAGAGAGAGAGACAGAGAGGAAGAGGGGCAGTATTTCTTTGCTATAATTTTTCTCTTTTCAAGATCTATCTCTTATTACTTGGAATTTCCATAACATGATTATCGTATGTTGGAAGCAGGTACCTGTCCTTCAACAAAATGTCAGGAGTTATACCATCTAGCATTGCTCATATTCCTAAATTGACATACTTGTAAGTTTGTCTTTGTTCTGTCGATTGGAATCTTCATTAAAAGTGTTGTACATCAAATAGGGACTAAATTGTTTTATGTTTTTCATGAAACTCTTGATTCCGTATTTTGTTGCTACTTATATGTCTTTTAATTTTAATGTATATACTTGTTCCATGGTTTACTAAATGAGGAAGGATCCTCACCTTTGGACAGATGTTTGTTGAGAAACTAGTCTTGGAGTACCTGATTAGGTTTAGTAGTTGGATTATTGTTATTTTGATTGGTAACTTTTTGGAGCTAGTGGATGATATGATTCAGAGAAAGATTAACATTATGTTATGTGTCTTGAAGAAACTAAACAGGTTGGAGAAAAGGTACACAGCCAGTACTGCACGAGTTAAACTTTGGTGTACTCTAAGAAAGTTGGAGGTAAAAGCAAAATTGGTATTATAGGATTTTGGAGGGAAGTTGTGGAAGTAATTTTGAAATATTTTGGTTCAAAGTTTTCCAGAAGAGGAAAAGATTCTTATAGGTAGGGATTTAAATAGACATGTTGGTAATGGGGCAAGACACTTAACAAGAGTTCATTGTGGTTTTTGGTTTTGGAGATCTATGTTATTAGCGAGAAATTTTTAAATGATAAACCTTTTTATTTGGAACCAATTCACTCCCCTCTTGGTTTTGTTCTACCTTTCCATTTATTCTAACAGTTGACATCAGAGTTAGTTTTTGATAGTTTTTCAAAACAAGATCTCAAAATGCTTGGACAAAACCAAACCTTTACTGAGGGTGCTTCTATAAATAGATCACCTTTATTTGCTGGTGAAAATTATCCTTTTTGGAAAGTTAGAATGCAATTTTTTTAGACTTTGTGGATAAAAGTGTAAATGGTCCATATGTTCTTATGCATACTACTAACAATGTGCAAGAACCTACAAAATTTTCAACATGGATAGCTGAAGAAAACAGGAGAACTCAATATGACGTGAGAGCAAGAAATATTATTTCTTCTGCTTTAACCCTTGATGAATTTTACAAGGTCTCCATTTGCAAAAGTGCTAAGATATGTGGGATGTTCTTGAGGTCACTCATGATGGAATGAATGATGCCAAACGAGCAAGAAAAAATACTCTAATTCAAAGAGAGCAGCCATACTCATGTTTTTGAGATTCCATTATGGCAATGACCTTTGATTTCCAAGACCTGTTCAAAGATTTCAAAATTTTCATATTTAATTCATCAATATCAAAATTCTTACCTAGAGCTAAAGATGATTGACGATGTGAGTGAATCTCTTTTGTATATCGTAGATATTTTCTCCTTGCAACATTCGAAACATTTCATATTGTTGGATTAGAGTTTTTTTCTTGCTTGTTTGACATTATCTGTGCCTTCATGAGTGACTTCAAAAACATTCCACATATCTTTAGCACTTTTACAAATGGAGATCCTATACAATTCATCAAGGGTTAAAGCAGAAGAAATAACATTTCTTGCTCTCACATCATATTGAGCTCTCCTGTTTTCTTCAGCAGTCCATCTTGAAAATTCTTTAGGTTCCTGCAATTGTTAGTAGTATGCACAAGAACATATGGACCATCTACTACAACATCCCAAATACCTCTATCCACACACTCCAAAAAAATGTTAGAATAAATGGAAAGGTAGAACAAAACTAAGGAGGGGGATGAATTGGTTCCAAATAAAAAGGTTTACTTTTTAAAAGTTTTTCGCTAACAACAGAATATGCATAGTGCAGAAAATTAATTCGCATTACAGTAGCAAGAGTAGGGAAGAGAGAAAGTCACACAAAATTTATACTGGTTCGAATCAAAATTGATACTACGTCCAATGCTTAATCACCTTAATAAGAGTGATCACAACTCACTATCTGAATATGAAATTGCAACCACTTATACAAAATGAAACATGCCAAATCACAGATAAGATAATGAAAAGACACCTCCTTTGCAAAATGTACAAAAGATGAAAAACACCTCTCTTGAAACCATAAGAGATGAAACACCCCCCTTGATAAACCATAAGGAGTGAAACACATCTCTCTTGCAAACACAAGAGAAGAAACCACCTTCCAAGACAAACCTCAAGGGATGAACCAAACTTTAAACCCTAGCAGCAACAACACCTTCTTACAGAAGAACAACCTTGAAGAAACTTAAGAAAAGTGACTGGTAATAACTAGGTTAAAAAGGCTATAAACAAAGCAATTTTGAATTTGTTCTGTGGTATTTTGAAATCTTAGTGCTCCACTGTATTTATAGACGAAAATCATGTCTTGGCCCATTTAAAATTAAAGCCCATTAAAAAAGTGTTAAGATTAATCAATTATCACTTATGTTGATTGATTATTCCAGGGTAATGAAAAATTGGTTTTTACTAATTTAATTGATCATCACATAAACTAATCAATTATCTTTACTCAGAAAAATGTTCTAATCGATTTAAAATGATTTAATCGATTAAGATAGAGAGTTACAATTAGCCAGAGCGGTTTTAAGTTTAATTTAGTTCATTATGAAAAAGAGGTAATTGATTATTTGAGTGTGAAAATATTTTTTACGAAAAACTCAAGAGTTTCCAAGGTTGAATGAGGTTGTGCTCTCACTAAGGTCTTCAACATACCATCCAATCCTTGCATACTCAGATGTGACTTCTAAACACTTTAACATGGCTTCAAGATGTTGTTTTTGACTTGGTGCTAAGTCCATGTCTTCATTTTTTATCTTCAAAACCTTCATCATGAAAACACTCTTTTGTTCATGATTTGAATCAAGATGTCCAATTTCCTCTCTAATCAACAATCTAATGAAAGTTTATTTTTTATTTCTCAGTGATGTGATTTCAAGATTAGATAGGCTTCTTTTAAGAAATAAGAGGAACATTTAATCACTTAGAAGAGTGGATTCTCAAGGTCGCAAATTGATTTTTATATTTTGGTGAGGAGTTCTGCTCAAAGAGTTAGTTAGAAATTCAGTGATTCTTAAAGAGAGTCTTAGTACACAACATAGGGTCTTGATTCTTGTTAATTTTGGAGCCATAAACAGAAAAGTTGATGAGTTACAAATCTGAGAAAAAAGTTTTGCTAAAAAAGTTGATAATATTTTGTGAGGAGTTTTGCTAAAAGAGTTTGTAAGAACTGCATTGATTCTAAAAGAAAATATTACGACTCAAAATAGGGTGTTGCTCTTGATGTTCATTTTAGAGGCATTACCCGAAAATTTTTGACAAGTTACAAATCCAAGAAAAAAGTGGTAGACATTTGACTTTTTAAGAAAAATATGGGAGGGAGGTAATTGGGAACCACGAGGTAGTGCTCCAATTTCATTTGGTATGTGCAATGTCAAAGGTTAGAGAAGTTGATAAAGCAAATGGGTGAATTAAAAAGTTTTGGACCAAGTAATAAGAAATCTTGGTGGTGGAAAGAAAGTGTTCTTGGAAAGAAAAAAATGAGTGTTTGAAGGATTTTCATGAGTACAATAATGCTGAAAATTGGGCAAGATATTAGAAGCATTAAAATGAAGTAATGAAAGTTGTGAATGAGACACTATACAAAGCAGTGGCCAAGTTTTAGCTAGATCTTGGTTGGGACTAATAAATGAAAAACACGGATATATAAGCTTGCCAGAAGTAGGGAAAAGAAATCAAGAATTTTGGACGAAGATGTATTAAAAGATTAAGAGAATTTATGTCACTGACAAATCAAGATATCAGATAAAGATGGGTTAACTATTTTTTGAAGTTTTCAATGATGGGTAAGGATTGATATGTAGCATGGAAGAATTAGAAAATTAACTGGTCGAACAAATTTGGCTTATTATTGTAGAATTGGAGTTGAGGTAAAAGAAACCCGTAAGAAGATGAATAATGGTAAATTTTTAGTTTTAGACAATTTGGTTGTTGACTGGGTTCAAGGGCATCGTGTAATCTATATAGTTAACCTCACCTACTGAGATAAAGTTATTGTTGTTGCTGTTCTGTGGGTTTACAGACAAAAATTGTTTGTATTGTAACCTGATACCTCACGGAAAATTCAATGGTGTGGGCTAGTTTGAAGCATCAGAGTATATGTCATATAGAAATTGATGCAAGTGTCTGTCTACCAATGCTTTACTTGCTTTCATTTATTAATTCTCGCTGGAAAACTATGGTCTTATGTGCTGCTGTGAGCTTCAATACTATATACTCTTGGCTCAGAATTCTAATTTTCTGTAGAAAATGGAAATTTGAACTTTGCTTTTCCTTTCCATTTGCTAGTAAGATTGATATATAGGTTCTCAAATACTTCCATGAAATTCGATTGGCATCTTTGTGAAGTTCTTAACAATTTTAAGATTTTCTCTCTTTATTTCAGGTACTTGGATCACAATCAGTTTTCAGGGAGAATTCCTGATCCCTTTTACAAGCATCCATTTTTGAAAGAAATGTGAGTTTCCAACTAAGTTGTGCAGATCACCAATTATCTTGTTCTTAGAACTGAAATTTTATATGCTCTTGGCAGGTACATCGAAGGAAATGCATTCCGGCCTGGTGTCAACCCCATTGGTTTTCATAAAGTGCTTGAAGTTTCTGATTCAGACTTCATTGTTTAATAAAAGCTCTAAATACTTATACTTTTTCAGGAAGTGTACTTGTATAATTATTGAAAAAAATCTGTTCCTCTAATTACCTCAATGAAATACCCACATAGGTAATTCAATTTTGTCTAATCCGTCTTGTCGTAATAAACAGTCCTTTTAGTTTACTATTTAAGAGCTTTCCACGTTTCCAACAAGTTGTAATATATAGTCACGAACTCTTGTTATCAACTTCAAAATTGAGGAATGATATTACATATTTTCAGTAGAAAAATATTACTATGCACGAAATGAAAAATGAAGACCTGTTATGAGAGTATTTGCTTCATTTTCGCATATACCAAGACAAGGAAAGTATAGGTTGAAATCCTTGCACATGCTTGCATAGTTTGGATTAAGTTGCCTAAGCTTACAAATGTAATTTTGGACTAACCTAATCTAATGTTGTTTTTCAGATTGTATTATTTTAATAACTTATCCAAACATATTAAAAAACATAGTATTTTTTATAGAAACAAATCTGAAACAAACGTTAAAAGAATATTTTAAAGTTTGCTTTGATAAATTTCTAATTGTGAACTGCTTTTAGTAGAAATTAAGATTGAAGTCATAAGATAAAAGATGGGTATTGTATTGAATTTCAACTACTGAAGGGTCATGGATCTATAAATTTCACTAATGCATTTAGTTCTTTTTCTTTAGTCTAATGAGTATTTCATTTTCAAATTTCAACTCCAACATCCCTATTCCCTGAGTTAAACGACCAGACTTACAAGTTATTGATGGAACACTAGACTTGATGTCCCTAATCAATCATCCAGCTAAAGGACATGGTTGAAATAATTTGATGAAAAATGTAATTATTTTATTCTAACTGTATATACATTTTCTCCAAAACTGAGTGTATTTCTTTCATCATTGGATGCGTTTCTTCGCCAGCAATGAACTCACTCACAACCCCACCAATCTCCACAGAGCTACTACCTGGTACCTTGTCCACTCCTTTGTTTCTCATCATATCCCTCACCCTTCTTGCATCACTGTGTTTCCCAGATGCTGAATATACATTAGAAAGCAAAACATAGACCCCACTATGATTCGCCAACCGTAAGAGTCTTTCGGCTGCACGTTCTGCTAGTTGGGCTTGTCCGTGGTTGCAGCATGCACTCAGAAATGCTCTCCAAGCCAATGTCTCTTCCGAGCCATTCCCTGAGTTGCTTATACTTCTCATCATAACCATAGCTTCTTCAAAAAGCCCGGCTCTGCTTAACAAGTCAATTAGACAACTATAATGTTCACTCTTGGGCATGATTTTGTACGCACTACACATCTTATGTAGCAACTGCAAACCTTCACGTGCCATTCCTGAATAACTACAAGCAGTGAAAGCAGCAATGAATGTTATGTCATCAGGCTTTATCCCAGCCTTTTCCATATCTGAAAACAGCTTGAGTGCACTTGCTCCATCTCCATGCATAGCCATGCCAGAAATCATGGCATTCCAACACACAATGTCTCTCTCAGGCATCAAATCGAACACTCTTTTAGCCAAGTCCAAATTCCCACATTTGGCATACATGTCTAACAAACTAGTACTTAAACGAATGCTCAATGGCACCGTTGCTCGATTCAAGTATCTATGAATCCAAATACCAATATCCAAAGCCCCCAAATGAGCACAAGCAGAAAGAATGCTCACACATATAGACTCATCAGGCACCACTTCAGTCAACTGCAACAAACGAAAGAAATAAAGTCCTTCCTTGAAACAACTATTTTGCACATACCCAGAAATCATGGCACCCCAAATTCCCCTATCCTTCTCAGGTGCTTCATCAAAGAACAACCGAGCTGAATCCACATCACCCACCTTTGCATACCCCGAGATCATCACACTCCAAGACACTGCACTCAACCTAGGAATTTCATCAAACACGTATCGTGCAGCTACAACATCCCCAGACCCAGAATACATTGCCATCAAACTGTTACCCACAAAGATATCAAACACAAGACCCGATTTTGAACTGTACCCATGAACCATTTGCCCCAAAGAACAACTATGAACGGCTGCACAAGCCTTCAATACATAAGGGACGGTGTAGTTGTCAGGGCGCAAACCACTCTGCAGCATCTTGGTGAAGACATGAAGGGTAGCATAGAACTTGGCGTTGAGGAGGAAAGTTTTGATGAGAGTGTTACATATGCAAAGAGTGGGGTGGTGAATGTGTTGAAAGACTCTGCATGCATAGGTGAGGCTTCCCCGATGAGGATAGGAGCAGAAAGCCAACAGTCTGCTTATGGCAAAGGTGTTGGTTTGAAGGCCAGTGATGAATACCTGGGCATGGGCCTGCTTGAGGTGCTCCATGTTCTTGCATTTCTCCAATAGTACTAAGCATCTCTTGCTGCAACTTGACATGGGATGCTGGAACTAACTGCACTCACTGCATCCCAATTTAAGGGAAAATGAAAATTGGATAGAGCAATACAATGAATCAATTTTCTCAAGCACTCAATCTCTCTTCACTCTATCATCTCTTAACAGTTTAAGGTTTTGCTACAAATACTAATAAAATAATTAACTTTTTATTATTTTGTAATAATTTTTTTTTTAATATATCCTTATCATTTAAAAGAGTATCTAATCTTTTTTTTATGTAATAAAGAGTATTTAATTTATTTTTCTTCAATTTAAAAAATAACTTTTCAATTCTCAACAATACAGTGTACTTGAAACACTTTTTTTATCTTTATCAAAATAAATTTTCCTATATAATTTTTAATCTTAAAATTTCCACCACCAGAAATTTAGATTTAAAAAAATTGAAGAATATTTTTATTCTCACAAAAATTTAATATCACTCTTCTTAGTTTCACTCTATATATTGAATCACTCTTTAACTTCGAGAGAATTTTTAATTACTATGTTAATATCATCTTTTGTGTTATCAAATGAGTCTTCAATTCTCTCTATAATATAATTGTCAACTTCTCTCTTCATTTTTTTTTTGTAAGTACCAATTTCTTTATCATTTCACTCTAACTTCTTCTTTCTTTAAAAATTAAATACATTTTATTGATTAAAGAGAAGGTAGATGAAAATGTATAAACAATAAATTATTTATTAAGTAATTAGTTTATATAAACAGTAGATCATTTAAAGTCTCATAAAAGAAATAATTCAATTGTTATTGATATTTTAAAAAGTAAGAATATAATTGGTAAAAAACAATTAATACAATATTAAATTCTACAAACCATAGATAAAAAGAAACAAAATCACTTTTCTAAAACTACTCTTATTTAGAAACAGAGAGAGTACCATCAATCTAGATATAACTTTTTTGTATTTAAAATAAAAATCAAGCAACTTAATGATACAAGATTAAATGATAGTTTGTTAATCTATTTGAAAAAGGAAATATTATTGGTTAAGTAATAATTGTTGTGAAAGAGGAAATAATTATACATGTTAATTTTTAGAAAGAAATTATATTTTTTACTCATTTAAAAACTTGTTAGATTGAATTACACTTCTCACGCATTCTTTTAAATTTTAAAATAAATTCAGATATTTTATATTTTAATAAAATAACATAAAAAAAGGGAATTGAAGTGTTATTTTATTAATATCATAATAACGATAAATGTCATTTTTAGGATTGTTAGTTTATGAAAATTTTAGAAAATAGAGTTTTATTCAACAATCTTTATGTATTATTAAGACAACAAAATTTAAAATTATTGGTTCTTGATTCTTATAATTTAAATCTTATCATGAGAATGTTACATGTTGTTCGAGATAAATTCAATTTTTCTTCCTCTTTTGTTATTGTAATTTTCAGTCCACATTATCTATGAAAGAATTTACTTTACATTTCATCATAGTATTTTGAATTTAAAGATAACTTATCCTTTGAATAATCATAAATAATCGTAGTAGAAAATCTTTTTGAGATATAAAAATTAAGAAAATTTATGACAATAACATACACAAAATCGGTTTTTGTATGGTAGGGGTTAAATTTATTGACAAATTACGCATTGGGGTTCCTTTTTATTTTTTTACCCATTTGGAGTAAGTCGTGTTACCATAACACGAATCCGGTGAAGGAGTTGTGTTATCGTAACACGAATCCAGTGAAGGAGTCGTGTTTCCACAACATGAATTCCTATCTCCCACGTCCAAAATAGGAGGTCGTGCTAGGTAAACACGATTTTAATAGGGAGTCGTGCTTACGTAGTACGATTTGCTCATTTTTAATTTTTTTTATTTTGGATTAGGAGTCGTGCTACTTAGTATGATTTTGTTGTTGTTTTTTTTTTCTCAATTGTTAATAGTTAAAAATATTATTACATTAATAATTAAAATTTGTTTATATTATAATAATATAAAATAAAAGAAATAATGAAGTTAATAAATAAAATAAATAGAATATCAAATAAAGTTTACAAGATATAAAAATTTAAAGTGCTATAAATATAATAAAAATTTATTTATGTGGACAATTTTTTCTAGTATGACCCTTATTCTTACAGAAAGAACATTTTCGTGGTTTATTTGAGCTTGACTCATCCATCTCATTTCTTATACGACGAGTTCAAGGGCTTCCAGAAGTATGTTGTCACGTAGTTGGGTTAGGAATAAAATTTGATCTCGTATAAGAAGACCAATAATCTTCATTTGGAACGAGATGAAATTGTACTTTGTAAGCTTTAAAAATATTGTCTAAGTTATAGACAGGGTCCACGTATGTACCTAATTGTAAATGACAAAATGAACACACAACAATGACGTGAGAGCAAGGCAATCTAAGAGCTTGAAATTCTCCACAGTCACACCACCAATCATTTAATCTAACTGTGCAGTTGATTGTTTTTCGACGATGATGGGGATTTGTTAACTCTTGGACATTGAATTCTGTATTTTCTCTGTTGTATGTTTCAACACAACACATGCGAGCACGATTTTGATTCTCGCGAAGTAAGGAAACAATTTCTTCTAAATATTAATGTCCTGCTTGTAACATCATTTCTGCTTTTGACCTACGTTCGACAAACCAAGTTATGATTTTCTGAAATGTTGCTTTAACTAGGGCACATATAGGTAAAGTTCTTGCTCCCTTTAATATAGAGTTCATGGCCTCGGCCAGATTTTTCGTCATATGTCCATATCTTTTGCCTCCGTCATATGCTTGTGTCCACTTTTCCAATGGTATGTCATCCAACCAGGATACTTGCTGTGAAAACTGGACTCTCATAGTAGTTAATTTTGCTAAAAGAGTTAGTTGTTTCATTTCGTATCCTGAAAAAAGAAAAGACTACCTCAAAATAAAGGTTTTGAAAAGAATTATTTACGAACGTAAGAATAAAGTACCGAAGTTGATGACTTGTCTTTTCAACTCAACACTTGAATCTTTTATTGAAGTTTGATGCAATGTGTCGAATGTAGAATACTGAGGAGAGATCATGCCATTGAAGTTCTTCAGAAGGCAAAGCGGATAAGATTTTGGAACCTCTGTCTGTTATCATGCATAAATTTGGTTAAGGAGTAACGTGTTGCTTCAGCAATTGGAAGAACCATAACAAAGCTTCTTTGGTTTCACCCTCAACGATTGCATATGCCAATGGAAAAATATTTCTATTTCCATCTTGCCCAGTGGTTGTTAGTAAAGTTGCACGATAATTATCTCTTAAAAAAGTTTCATCAACTTGAATGAGTGGCTTGCAATATTTGAATCCTTCAATGCATGACTTGAATGCCCAAAATACACGTTGCAATATGTATACATTGTCATGATCCTCAATACGCGAACCTATGTATCAAATAATGGTTCCCGAATTTGTCTGTTGAAGGGCTTCCATCCATCTTGGAAGAATGTTGTACGATTCTTCCCAATCTCTGAAAGCCATGGCTATTGCTTTTTGTTTAGCCATCCATGCTTTTCTGTACGAGACAGTATAACCATATCGGTCTTTTATGTTTACAATTAGACTTTTAACTGGAATGGATATATTTGTACTGACCAATTGATAAATGATATGAGCAATGTGTGTTGAATCGAGATTGCGGTGATCAGGGTGCAAAGTTGTTGTTAAACAAGAATGTGAAGCTTCAATTTTCTTTATTTGCGACTGTTTGTATATCTTGCTGTACGATGCTCTAATGCGCCACTGACACCCATTGTTATAATGTACACAACAACCACTATATTTGTCGGACTTCGATTCATGAACCGAAAAACTGTAACCTTGCTCAATGTGGAATTGTTTGATAACACTGACTGCAACATCCTTTGAGTCAAAACACATTCCCTCCCATATTTCTATTGTATGTGCATGTTCACTCGATGACTTAACTAATTGATTAATAATGTCACCATCCTCTGAGTAGTACTCTTCATCTTCCGAACTAAAATCTTCGATTATGTCAGCACGATTCATTTTTTGAAAAGAAAATAATGTAATTAAATATGTAAGACTTTGATGTTGGAAAGAATAAAAGTAGACACAAAGTTGTAATCGTAATTGCAAGAAGTGAAGCTATCAATGGAGATAAGCTATTGAAAAGACTCTCGCATATATATAGCATGGGAGGAGGGAATAAGGTCTAAAACATTTCATTATGAAAATTTTATTTTATTAATATAAATTTTTTGCTAAAATTATTTTATAAATATCTATTTTAAATTTCATGTTATTAATATAAATTTTTTGCTAAAATTATTTTATAAATACCTATTTTAAATTCGATTTTATTAATATAATTTTTTTCTAAAGTTATTTTATAAATAGTTATTTTAATTTTATTTCAGTTTTTAATAATAATTTAAATAAATTAAAGCTATTTAATGTGTGGAAGTTGTGCATCCCTAGCACGAAACTCAATTAATTGGAAGTCGTGCATACGTAGCATGACTTCTCTTTCTCTCTGGGCCAACCTGTTCGTCCTTGCGGTCGTAGGTGCAACACATGCGGTAGCAGTGTCCAGCACCATCCAACAGTCGCAGAAGGTTGCAGAAGCGTCCCAGGCACATGGGAGTATTGATGTTCATTGAATCCGTGAATGCACAGTTGATCCACGCCTTTAAAATTTAGTCGTAGGTTTTCTTCCTTCCCGTGTGCTATCTCTTTATTCAACAATGTTCTCCCTTCCCTCTGGTTGTAGTTTGTGCCTCTGGTTCTAATTCGTGTGCTGTGTGCTTCTGGCGTGTTGTCTTCTCCGCAGGCGGTCTTTTGTGGCGGGCGGTCTTCTCTGGCCTCTTTGCGTGTCTTGCAATGTTCCATCCCATCAGCACAACATCTCCGGTCTCTCTTTCATAGCAGTCCTCCATCCCATCACTGCACCAATGCCCACGAACTCCGAGCAAGCAACTTATGTGCACGTTACCTGGTTACCTGGTTTTTATTTTCGTGTGATATAGATTCGATTTAATTTTCCCTCTGTGCGTTTAATTTCTGTTTCTATTTTTTATTTTGATTTAGGTTTTGTTAATTTTTTAAATTCTAAAAAAAAATATTGAATTTAATTTTTCCTGTGCATGTGTGTTTTTTTTGTGTTTCTGTTTTTTATTTAATTTAAGTATAACGTTTTATTTTAATTCTAAAATAAAAAATATTGGATTTAATTTTTCCTATGTGTGTGTGTTTTTTTTTTCTGTTTCTATTTTTTATTTGATTTTGGTTTTGTTAATTTTTTTTTCTGTTTCTGGTTTTTTATTTTGGTTTTGTTAATTTTTTTTAAATTCTAAAATAACAAATATTGAATTTAATTTTTCCTGCCTTTTTTTTCTGTTTCTGGTTTTAATTTGATTTAGGTTTTGTTAATTTTTTTCTGTTTCTGTTTTTTTATTTAGGTTTTGTTAATTTTTTAAAATTCTAAAAAATATTGGATTTAATTTTTCCCATGTGCATTTTTTTCTGTTTTCATTTTTTTAAATTTAGGTTTTCTTAAATTTTTTAAATCTTAAAATATTTTTTAAAAAAAAATACTTGCTTTGGATTAGTAAAATTATTTTCTGCCCATATAGGACCACTTTATCTCAAAAAATCATTATATTGTATAATATATTACTACATATATTATTACATATATTATTATATATTCAGATTAAATAGATATATATTTTTTATATTATTTCAGTTTTGTATATTTTATTAACGTTAATATTATATATTGTAGCAATGACATTTACTCGTAACCTTCTATCATATATGTCTTTGCTGCGATTGCAAGACAAACATGTTATAAAGGCGTTATGGGAGGGGAGTGGCGATTATTGCGACCAAGGTGTCATAAAGTCTGGATTGCAAAACATTCTCACATATTGGACGTTCATGTAAGAGACACAATTAATATAGCAGGGTTTGGATCCCTGTTGCACATGAGAAATGTTAACGTTAACCATTATTTAGTCATGGCCTTGGTGGAACAATGGAGAACTGAAACTCATACGTTTCACTTCTCGATTGGTGACACCACCGTAACATTAGAAGATGTTACGCTGTAACTTGGTCTTCCGATCTATGGCCAGCCAGTCACCGGTCTGACTAGTGGCAATTTCATTGCCTTATGCGAACCATTGTTAGGTTCGCTTCCACCAGAAGGGGTTGCAAAGGGCAACTCAATAAAACTCTCTTGGCTGAACAATGCATTTCAACAACTCCCGGATAACGCAAATGATGTCGTTGTTGCACAATATGCTAGGGCGCATATACTGACCATTATAGGCAGTCTACTGATGCCAGATACATCTACATCACGAGTACATTTGATGTACATATTATTACTTGAAGACTTAGCCTAAGTTAGCAACGATAGTTGGGGTCAACTGTACTTGCATGTTTATACAGAGCCGTAGATCATGGAGTAGACATGACTTAAGACAATATTGGTGGATGCATGCTACTCCTGCAGTCATGGGCATGAGACCATATCACTTGCATTAGTTCAACCGTCCCCGCCTTAACTGCAATTGAGATTGCTGAAGGCTACGGTTTCCCTTTGACAAGGAGGTATATTCTTATTTTAATGACCTATTTTTTATATAAACAAGACATTTTATTTTCAATTCAACTTGTTATGTAAATTGCAAGTGGTCTAGACTTGGTCTAAGGTCTAATATCATCACATATACATTGTCATATTTGCGGGTCAAATTTGACCAGCTTAAGCCAAAAGAGATATTGCATTTGATATTTTATAAATATGTTTTATATATTTGAATGTTGTACATTTTACTATCTTGTGTATAAAATGCAGTTTTTATGGACTCCTTATGCAAGAAGTCATTTACGGGACTTAATAATTGGTGATCTCCCTCCTGTGGCTCGTGTCATTGTTCCCATGATCTGTTTCGTCATTGTTGAGCCTTATCCAGCTGAAGGATTATGCGGCAATTTGGTCTTAGGCAAATCATCCCTTAAGATCCAATCATCTTGGATGAGCTACATAAGTAGGACATGAGAGGGAAAATGGATAGAAATTGGCCTCAATATCATGAAAGATGGATCACAATGTGGAATGATCGACAAAATCGTTTAATTGAAGGAGTCGGTTTCCATGGAAATGGCCACCTCAGACAAAAAATGTCATATATGCAATGGTATTTTCAAAGGACTATCCGTTATATTTCCGCTCCTGAAGACGATGAAACAAATGATGATGAGGTAAATATATACAATATTTTAGTGCTTCTAATTTTCCACTTCTTTTGTACTAATATTTCATATTTTGTTTTCACCAGTATGACACACAGGAAGAACAACCACTGTCAACTTCTTGGACAAAGCAGTCGACAACCCTTTCTGTATTATGGACATATGCTACACATGCAACCCAACTTATCATCGCAATTTGGAGGAGTGTCTTCCATCTACACCACTTTCCCGTTTCAACAAAGTATGTTCGACACCTCTTCCATGACACCTCCATCTACATACTATCAACCTCCTCCACCTCCACCAATGTATAATTATAATTATGGGGGTAGTATACCTTTTCACATGCCTACCACAGAGCAAAATGAAGAAAGGGAAGTTGATGAGCAACCTAGCCCAAACCAAGAAGGTCGACTTAGACGCCAAACTCGGAGACCACGTTGTGGGACAGGTGATCATCATTAAATTATTAATTTGTTGGCGGTGTTGTAATATTTTTTATGTTAATACTCACTTTATTTTTTATTTCAGCAAGTCGAACTAATTTATATTTTAATTATATGCAAAACACGATTCATAACAATACAACGCGTAAAACAAAATCTTATTACACAAATTAAAATAAATACTATCACATTAACAATAATATAACTCTCTAGCTTTTAAAAATACACAACTCTTTCATTAACATCAAATAACAAACCTAGTACATTAATTGATAAAATCATAAACAAGTCACCAATCACTAACTCCACCAGTATACGTGGAAGCTCCATAATTAATTTCTGGTGGCTCAACTTTCATTAAATTTACAAATAGCTCCATTTCTTCACCTCTTCTAAACTATGAATGCCAACCAATCACCTTATTAACATCTTCATCAGTAAATATTTGCGCAAGGCCATGTGTTTCAATCGCAGTAGGGGGATAACAATAAAAGACATTTGTAACAACTCTACCATTTATACAAAATACTTGACTACCAATTATTTCCTTCAAATGGTATTAAATGGTTAAATGTAATACCATTTGAAAACCTACATAATGATTGAGTGTTATTGTCATAATACACTCTAGCATAAAATGAGTTAAAAACATTTAATTCCTCTCTGCAAACCATATCACTACCAAGAGAAAAACAATTTTTTAATAAATAAGAAATGAAATTGAAGAGTGAGTCTAGACCTTATACAAAAATGAAATTTAAGAGAAGAGAAAATAAAAAAAAGATGAGACAAAACAATGTCCCAAAACCCGAAAGTGGAAAGGGAGGGTGCAAAGGAAACCAGAGTAAAGGCGAAGCTTGAAGGTGCAAAGGAGCGCTGAATATGGTATGCAAAGGAAACGCTGAAGCTGGAAATGAAATATATAGGATAACAAATCGTGCTACGTAGCACGACTCTCTGTGAAAGTCGTGCTACGTAGCACGACTCCTGATCCAAAATAAAAAAAATTAAAAGGGAGCAAATCGTGCTACGTAAACACAACTCCCTATTAAAATCGTGTTTACCTAATACGACTCCCTATTTTGAATATGGGAGATAGGAATTCGTGTTATGGAAACACGACTCCTTCACAGCATTCGTGTTATGGTAACACGACTTACCTCAAATCGGTAAAAAAGTAAAAAGGAACCCCAATGCATAATTTTTCAACAAATTTAACCCTCTGCCATAAAAAATCCATCAAATCATATCTTGACTCTTAGAAGTCAAGTGATAATTTGAAAGGTAGAGTTTATCATAAAGTCATCTTCTTAGTGTACCATTCTTCTTTCACTTATAAATTTTTTTATTATTTTCTTACTTTCTTTTAATCATATTTTATTAAGATTTTGTAATTATTCAACTTTTTCTTATTCTATTTTTGTTATCATTTTTTATTCAATTTGTGATTAGAATTATCAACTAAAATTTAATAATGAAAAAAATTCATGATAGCATCATGAGAAGATTGAACTCCTACTTATAATATAATACATGATTTTGTGTGTATGACTCCTAATTTGATAAGCATCCTGTCACAATGTTTATATGAATAGGATAAAGGAGGAATAAGGTCAAACACGAAGATAAGATATAGACACAAGATGATAAAGATGAAATGTATTTTACGGGTTTCTAAAAGAAATTACAATTCATTATATAAAAATATGACCACAAGCAAAACGAGAGATTAAAAATCATCTTCATAACAAATTATACAACCAAGACTAATTTTAATAAATATAATGCAATTCACAAAGTAGATCCATTAATTGAATTTTCGTTCAATTTTCATCACGTATATGTTTTGATGGAGGAAATTTTTTTATTGATCTTTTTATAAAATTTAATAAGTATTTACTAATAATGCAGAAAAAAAATCAACAAAAGTTTAATATGTAATTGTTATACACTGTCATTGTGCAAACATGGTATTCTTATCTTTTTACTTACTTTTTTCTTAAAAGACTCAAATGTGTCTTTTATCTTTTAAAAAATAAATAAAATTTTATTTTAATACGATAACTCCTTTCATTGTTATTTTCATCATCTTCTACAATTTCAAGTAATTACTTTTAATCTTTTATAAAATAACTAAATTTTAATTTTAATTGATATAAGTTTCTACTTTTAATTTTTGTCTTCCAAATTTTGAATTCTATTATTCAATATATTATAGCACAATCACTAATATGGGACATAAATATTATTTTTTACTTAACACATGAGTAATTAATGAATATTACATAATATTAAAGATAAAAATAAAATTTTAAATTTTACAGACATGAAAAATGAATTTTTTTAAGAACTTAAAATTTTTATTTATAAAAACAAAAAAATGTTTAATTTCTTAAAATATTGTTCAAAACTCCGATACAAGAAAATCTAAGTCTCATTTCCTATTATATCCTTTAAATTTTTTATCAATCTTTCGTTAAATTTTTAATTCCAAACTTTAAAATTATTTTATATTTCAGATTCATTATGAACTTCTAAATTATTGTTTTGGTAAGGGTTTTAGATGAATTTTTTTTTGAAAGGATTATATTTCTTTAATTTAAAAATAGAAGGATTTAATTTGTCAATGAGTAATAAGAGTAAAAAACTGTTCGATCTAGAAGCAATGAAATCATAATTTAAAATTAAACCACAAAATAAAATAAATATACTCATTTTTTTTCTTAAAAGTTAAAATTATAATTATACTTTTTTCTATTTAAACTTTAAATCCAAATAAATAAAAATTATTTAAGAATAATTGTAACCATTGAATTTATCCTAAAAGTTTATCTGAACAAACAGAAAATAACAGAATCAACCTATGCTGAAAGTTGTTGCTTAAAACAAAGGAAAATCTTAACAGAAAAGTTATTAGTGTTGCTAAGCACGTACTTACAACAGTATAAATTTCACTGACATACAAAAGAAGAAGTGACTCTGTTCCATAGCTCTATTCTTCATTCACAATGGAAATGAAAGCAAGCATTTGTTGTGTTCTCCTCTTGTTATTTTCCCTGTCCTCAGCTAAAGACGTGAACCTTAAAGTGAAAGGGGTGACAAGCATTGCTACCACAGATGAAAATTTTATCTGTGCAACTTTAGATTGGTGGCCACCTAACAAGTGCGACTACAACCAGTGTCCTTGGGGAGAAGCAGGCATTATGAGTCTGGTGTTTAATTGACTTCTCAATTTGATATTTAGTGTTTACCATTAAGCAAGCATCATGCTTATATTTTGATCATCTTACCAATCATTCAATCTTATGTATTTTTCAACTTCTGCAGGACTTGTTTAACGACATTCTAATAAATGCCGTCAAGGGTATGTTCCTTTTTCTTAGGCCAAATAATCATAGTCAATATTACTATTATTAGCCTTTGTGGGGTGATTGAAAGATAAGATTTTTATTTCAAAAGCTTCTGTATTAAATTAAATTTGTTATCTTTAATTCTCATCCTTGAAGAGACAACACTTAGAATTAGAGAAACAGGTGGAAATAATTGCTGCATTCCATTTTCATATTATATTACTTGTCATTTCTTATTCTTGGTAAAATTTTGGCAGCTTTTAGCCCCCTAAGGATCAGATTAGGAGGTTCACTGGAAGATCAGATTGTTTACCAATTTGGGAAACAAAAGGAATGCCCCTCTATGGAAAAGAAAACTGATGGTCTCTTTGGTTTCAGCAAAGGTTGCCTTCCCAGAAAGAGATGGGATGAAGTTAATCAATTTCTTAACAAAACTGGGTATTAATTTAACATCCTTTTTTCTCAATGTGACTATGCATGTTACTAAGTAATCTCACTTGTTCCTTTTCTCTTTTGCAGAGTGAAATTCACTTTTGGGTTGAATGCCCTACATGGAAAGGAAAATTCTAAGGAGGACAAGGTGAACTGGGTAGGAGACTGGGACCCAACAAATGCCATAAGTCTTGTGGAATACTCAATTTCAAAAGGATACAAAATAGATTCATATGAATTAGGTAGCCAAAAGCCTTTGAAATTGAAGCTCTGAATTACATACAAAAATAGATTCATAAGTTTTTTTAATACTTTCTTTGATTCATTATTATGACTTATGATGTTTTTTTAACATGGTGCTTACCAGGAAATGAGTTGTGTTCTGGTGGGGTAGCTGCCAAAATAGACAGTGTTCAATATGCTAAAGACATCACTCAACTCAGAAGTTTAGTTAATATGCTATACCAAAATTCCAATTCAAGGCCAAAGGTGCTAGGCCCTGCAGGTTTCTATGATAAGGAATGGTTTGATAGCTTCTTAGAGAATGTTGGACATGGTGTGGTTGATGGAGTGACCCACCACATTTACAACCTTGGTCCTGGTATATATATATAGATTCCTATTTGTTTCTGTACATGTCTTGGTGATTGTTTTTTAACCATTATTCTAAATGAAGGTAATGATAAGGATCTTATTAACAAGGTTCAAGACCCATATTATTTGAGCAAGGTTGTTCAAACATTCAAAGATGTTTCAGAATCAGTCAGGGAATTCACTCCATGGGCAGGAGCATGGGTTGGGGAGTCTGGTGGAGCCTATAACAGTGGTGGCAAAGATGTGTCAAATACTTTTGTTAATGGCTTTTGGTCTGTCTAATCTATCAATCAATGAGTTCTTTTCTTCTTCTTTGCTTTTTTCTTTCCTTCTTCGATGACATGTTATCAATGTGTTTTGAATGAATAAAGGTATTTGGACCAGCTTGGCATGACATCAACCTTCAACCACAAGGTTTATTGCAGACAAGCACTGGTGGGAGGAAACTATGCTATGCTAAACACCACAACCTTCATTCCTAACCCAGATTATTATGGGTAACTCACTATATATGTTTGTGTGCACAACTCCTAGTATGCATAACCTCAAGATTTTATATATTAATCAAGTTCAATATTATACCAGTTTGATTTAATAGTTATGATTATCTCTTTCTAATTGACATGCCGTTGTTTTGTTCAGAGCACTTTTGTGGCATCGACTTATGGGAAGAAAAGTGCTTTCTGTTTCTCATGAAGGATCTCCACTTTTGCGTACATATGCTCATTGTTCAAAGAAAGGGGTAAACCCATCTAAAACAAATTGTCTTCATTTAGTGAGATAAAGTTGGTCAATTTTTATTTTAACCATTTATGAAAGAAGTACTTATGCGTATACTAGACCATGAAACCCTAGGTTTAACAAAACAACAACATTAAGTTTGATTGTTGAAGAATACATGTTTAAAGATGGGTGAAAAGTCTTGAATCGAAATTTTTTGAGAAACTTCAAAATTTCATGAAGTCAAAAACCCTAACAACCCTGGTCATCTCATGCCATAAATAACCATTAACAGAAAACAGTAACCCCTCCTTGGCAATAACTGATAACACAAATTGAAACCAAGAACTTTCTATATCATATAACTCAATGGCATTTGTTCTTGACCTTGGTTCTTGTGGTTCATTCTTTTCAGGGTGGCATCACTGTGCTGCTCATAAACATGTCCAATTCCACAACTTTCAGAGTATCCCTGGTGAATGACATGAACCCGTACCCAGATAATGAAGAACGATCACCAAACTCAATGAGGGAAGAGTACCATTTGACGCCCAAAGATGGCAACATTCAAAGTGAGGTGGTGCTGTTGAATGGAACTCCACTAAAGCTCACAGAGTCCCTAGACATCCCAAAGATGAAACCAAAGCTGGTTGATCCATCTTCCACGATCAAAGTGAAGTCTGATTCGATTGTGTTTGTGCATAGCAAGAGTTTCCGTGCACCAGCCTGTAGTTAATTAGAATGCACATAAGTTGTTCATAGTTTTAGAATCCAAAATCATGTCAATATCTTAGGTTTTTCCTAGGCCCTTAGTCTCTTTTAATTACCTATTAGGGTTTCCCTAGTTCTAGAATCCATTTCTTCATGTTTCTTTCTTTCCCATATGTTTTTCTTTTTGGAATATATGCTCCATATCCATTCACTTCATTGCCACAAACAGATATCTTAATTATATATATATATATACTTTTTTGCTCGTGAGAAAAAAAGAAAAAGGTTAAGAGAAAATTAATTAAATGAAATCATTTCTCTCTTTTAGATAGAAAAAAAAACCATGTTTGTGTTTATTTGTGGAGGAGATCACGTTAGGCTATATAAAGTAGTTCAAAAACTAATTATGGTGTTCTATAGTAATATTTTTATAATTTCATTAATGTTATATGTAAAACTCTATTACATATTATCTACTCTATCATATATATTTTGTCAAAAGAAGATTTTATCATCATGAAAATAAATTGCACGTGACAGAATTATATACTTTTTCTTAAAAAAAATCTTAATTTGTACAAATACATAACTGTTGTAGTCAAGAATATTATGTAGTTATGATGATGAATCATTATTTAAATATTTTAAATGATTTTTTTTAACAACAAAGAATATAAGTTAAGAAAAATATTAAGGTGTCTCAATCTTTTTATAAACTAAATATGTATATAGGTATTTAATTTCTTGAATTACCACTACTACAGAAGTATGAATTAACGTCGCCATTCTACGTCGGTTTAAATTTAAACGACGTTGAACGTGTGAAATGAACATTCTACGTCGGTTATTGGTTGAACCGACGTAGAATGTTTTAAATTTTACATTCTACGTCGGTTGTTGTCTCAACCGACGTAGTATTTTTGCAATTCTACGTCGGTTGTTAACCGACATAGAATGTAAAATTGAAAACATTCTACGTCGGTTCAACCAGTAACCGACGTAGAAAGGTTATTTATAAAAACCTATCCCGCGTTCTTCCCTCGTCACTTTTCCTCTTCGCGCCGCTGCTGCTCGTCATCGTCTCCTCCACCGCGAGACGCTCCCTTTCCTATGCGACAGCGACGATCAGCTCCCCTTCGTCACCGGCGTCAACCCGTGACCGGCGTCCATGATTCTCGTCCGTTTGGCAGTTCCCGTCGTCGTCGCTCGCGAAGGTTGTTGGAGCTCCCTTCGTTGCCGCGAAGGTTGTTGGAGCTCCCTTCGTCGCCGACGACGTTCTCGTTCCTTGGAGGTCTCCTCTTGGCTGCCGCAGTCCCCTCCCCTTCCCTTCCCTTGCCGTCAGCTTCCCCACCACCGCCGTCGTTGCCGAGCCGCCAGGTTAGTTGGTTTTTTTTAATTTTAGGGTTTTTTTGTTTTGTAGAATATAATGTTTGTATGATTGGTTTATTGAAATGGCTGTACAAGATTGTTGTGATAATTTGGCTGTGACTGTTAAATAATGTTATAGTGTTTGTATGATTAGGTTATTGAAATGCCTGTATGTAGTCATACATATAATAAAAAAAAACCATACGGTATGTTGTATGTTGTATGCAAAATGATGCAATTAGGACAAAAGAAGCTGCAACTATGAAATTTCTAAGATGTAATGGCCTGATAATTCTCTGTTTGGTACGACACAACTCCACAAATTTTTTCAAAATTTTTTGACAAGTGCAAGGTAGTCACATAAATGGCCAAAATTTAGGAAAATAGGTAAAAAATAGTAAATGGAGGATTTTTGAAAATTTGTTTGCCCAAATCCCCTTTGGGAATTTGCCAGGAGGTTCGTTGCGTCATTTCCAAAAACTTTCATTTTTTACGCATCTCCATCCGAGGTCCGTAGCAAAAGTTATGATCGTTTGAAGTTTCTCTACACCTAAATTTCGTATTTTCAAAACTATGATTATTTTGGGGATGTGAGGCCTCTTTATCCAAGTACACATCAAAAGAACATAACACAACAAAAATTAGCGGAAAATTCAATGTCTAACTATTTTTTATGATTTTTTCAAGATCGATTAGATCCGTCTAATAATGCTGTTTTTACATCAATCTTACTTCTTTTAAATTGTTCTTCTAAGACAAAGCATATAGAACATAACACATCATTTCATTAGAGATCATATAGCTAAGCATTGCATTGCATTATAGAATACATACAAAACATAAATTAAATTACCTGATATCTTCATCAAACCTTTGTCTAGAGAGTCTATCTTTGAAATTTAGCTATTTGAAATGTATTATATATGAAATTGTGGCTGGTTTGCTGGTTTATTTAATATGCAGGTACTAAAATTTAGGGAAAAATGAGAAAATTAGAAACTGCATTGCAGTTGTAAAATTGACTTACAACGTCGGTTAGGGCTAGAACCGACGTTGTAAGTGTGGGTGACACTTACAACGTCGGTTCTAGCCTTAACCGACGTTGTAAGTCTTGATTTTCAACGTCGGTTCAAATTGAACCGACGTTGAAAATATTACTTTTAACGTTGCCTGATTCAACGTCGGTTTTTGGGGCCGTCGTGAAATCATTCCCAGAACCGACGTGGATTACGGTTCCTGTAGCAGTGTACACAGATTTTCTATCCAAAAATAACTAATGAAGTATTATCTAAATCATATACTCCTATTATATTATATTTCATAATTGAGTATATGTACTTACTAACCAAGTCAAACTATAATATATTATTTTAGCCTTCAAATTAGTATCACAAATTGAAATTTTGGCACGTATTCACATTTGTTATGTTCCAAGATGCATTTCATGATTAATTATGTATCCTTTCTAGATTAGCATACAATGACCACAAATATAGAAGAGGACTTCAAAATTCCTAGTTAGATATGTGGTATTTGATATATTCCTCGTATAACACTTCTAACCTTAATAGTTGTAGTGTTTTACATCTTCTATCCTTAAAATTCATCTCTTCTACTACAATCAATCCTTCATTTGTTCATATTTTGCACTGCAAATTGAAGCATATCTAGGCTGCATATAGTCTAATTGATCTCAAAATACTAGATCATTGTAATACAAGACTAGAAGATATTATCCCCTCCTTCATATAATTCCTGCAAGTTTAGTACATACCATACAACAATATACATTAAAAAAATTGGTTCCATAATATTATATATTATCTTCACATATTTTTTCAAAATTCATTTTAAAATCATTTTCTTTAATATCCTCATACTAAATTTCTTGACTCATACTATGTATCACATTGCCATTACCATTTAAACTTTTCTGTATATTTATGTTCTAGATTTGAGATTTTCTAAACACTAAAAAGGAAACATTTCCCTGTGTGTTTGAACTTAACTATCTTTAATATTTGCTAGCACCCTTATATAATGTATCCCTTTAATACACAATAAAGGGTTTAGACACTAATTAGAGTAAGTTGACAAAAAATGCTGAGAACCAAAACCCTTGAATGGCGAGAATGGAGGAACCCTGGAGCAGAGAAGAGTTAGCGGAATCAGAATGCAGGGGTGAGGCAAGGAACAACCTTCTTTTTCTCACATTTCCCAGCGAACTTCGGGGAAGTAGAAATGTGGAAGATCTTTCAACGTTGGGGGATACTACAAGAGGTCTTTATTTCTAGAAGACTAAATTGGAAGGGTCAGATATTCGGCTTCGTTTGTTATTGGGATGTCAAGAATGCAGGATAACTGAAAAAAAACATTGATAATATTTGGATTGGAAGAATGAAATTACATGTTAATGTCCCAAAATATCGTTGTTATGAAGACCAAAACACGATGTCTTATCAGCGTAAAGTGCGATAGAAAAGGGGACAAGAGAGTAACAAAGTAGTGTGGAGAAAGAAAGACAACAACAAAAAAAAATGCTCAGTTGGTTCGAACCAGAGATATCGGTGAAAGAAACTGATTGGAATGGATGAACAAAAGTTATGTAGGGAGAATGCGTAGCAGCACTGACCTCCAAATGATAAAAGAAAACCTTATAGTGGGGATCAAAGGATACATCAAGCTAAGGTACCTTGGGGACAACCAGGTATTGTTAACGAGGGAAGAAGGGCTCGATATCCAAAAAATTGTAGAAGACAACGAAGAGTGGTTTGCATCCTGTTAGAAATAATTTAATTTTAATAAATTGAGTCAGTTACTAGTGGTCTAATAATTGGTAGGTTACTATAGTGCATAGTAATGCACGTTTCACGTTTCTGTTTTGAATAATTTTTATTGTTCAGTTTTATTCTGCAGACTTAATTCTCAATTATATAAGAATATCAAGAATTTTTGTAATATGCCTATTTAAGAGGCTATGTGATTATGAATAATATACAGTGAGTTAAAATATTTTTTCTATCAATGGTATCAAGAGCAAGGTTCTTTCTTTCTGGGACTTTGGGACTTCCTTTGCAGCAGCAAATGGCAAGTGAAGGATCTTTTGTACAGGCAGCAATTCCTCGTTTTGATGGTCAATATGACCATTGGTATATGTTGATGGAAAATTTCTTAAGATCCAAGGAGTACTGGCAGGTTATTGAAGTCGGTGTGCCTGAGAGTAGGACAATGCTCACTGCAGGTTATTGAAGTCGGTGTGCCTGAGAGTAGTACAGTGCTCACTGATTTACAACGAAAGGAGGTGGATGCACTAAAGTTAAAAGACTTGAAAACAAAAAACTATTTGTTTCAAGCCATTGATCGATCTATCCTGGAAACCATTCTCAACAAAGAAACTTCCAAGGATATTTGGGATTCAATGAAGAAGAAGTATCAAGGGTCTGCAAGAGCAAAGAGGCAACAACTTCAAGCTTATTGTGCTAAGTTCAAAACAATTCAAATGAAGTCGGGAGAATCAATCACAAATTATTTTTCTCGTGTGATAACAATTGTCACCAAGATGCACACATATGGTGACAAAACTGAAGAAAAACAGTTGTTGAAAAAATATTGTGATCTTTAAAACCAAAATTCAATTTTGTTTTATGTGCTATAGAAGAATCCAAAGACATTGATGATCTGTCACTTGATGAACTGCAAAGTTCATTGTTAGTACATGAACAAAAATTTAAATAGCCAGAAGTTGAGGAGCAAGCGTTGACAGCTTCTACCAATACTCATTCCAACAACTTCAGAGGACAGAGTAGAGGTAGAGGCAGAGGACGAGGGAGACAAAGTCACTATGATCAATCTCAAGGCAGAGACAGAGGAAAGGAGCATGACAAATCTAAGGTAGAATGTTTTAGATGTCATAAATTTGGTCATTATACTTCTGAATGTTATATTAGATTTCCTTGAGACAAGGAAAAGCAAAAAAGTCAAATCTAACAATGAGAGAAGAAAAGGAGACATTGCTAATGGTTGTTCAAGATGAAGAAAATGGTGAATCGGATTTATGGTACGTCGATACAGGATGTAGTAACCATATGAGTGGAAATTAATCTTCATTTTCATTTCTAAATAAAGATTTCCAATCAACTATGAGTTTTGGGGATTGCTTTATGGTGAAATTAATGGGAAAAGGTGATATTAAAATCAGAACCAAGAATGGTTTTATTAAAACAATTTCTAATGTGTTGTATGTTCCTGATAATTTGTTAAGTGCTGGACAGTCACAGGAGAAAGGTTACACAATCACCATTAGCAAAGGTGTTTGTGAAATTTATGATCCTATTAGAGGAGGTATTGTTGTTATAAAAATGAGTTCAAACAGGTTGTTCACTTTAAAGGTTGAAAGCATTCAATCTAGTTTAATAGCTAAAGGAAAAGATCCTTTCTGGCTTTGGCATTATCATTATAGGCATTTGCATTTTGGAGGATTAAGGACTCTCAAACAGAAAGGAATGGTAATGGGTCTTCTAGAAATTGTTGTACCTTATCAAGTGTGTGAAGAATGTGTTGTTAGCAAATAACATCGATCTCATTTTCCTAGTGGAAAATCATGGTGAGCAAAACATGTTTTGGAGCTTGTGCATTCAAACTTATGTGGCCCAATAAAACCTTTATCCAATGGAGGTAATAAGTATTTATTTACTTTCATTGACAATTATTCTAGAAAAGTGTGGGTCTATTTTTTACAGGAAAAGTCAGAAGCCTTTGATGCTTTTAAAACATTCAAAGCAAGAGTTGAAAAGGAATAAGGAAAGCTTATTAAAACTCTACGAACAATCGCGGTGGAGAATACTGTTAAAATGAATTTAATGTTTTTTGTGCAAAACATGACATTAGGAAATAACTAACAACTGCTTATACACCACAAAAAAATGGTGTATCAGAGAGGAAAAACAGAACAATTCTCAACATGGTGAGGAGTTTGCTAACAAAAGGGCGAGTTCCAAAGACATTTTGGCCAGAAGCTGTATGTTGGAGTGTTCATGTTTTAAACAGAAGCCCAACTTTTTTTGTTCAAAACATGACACCTGAGAAGGCTTGGAGTGGAAGAAAACCAGCAATAGATTATTTCAGAATTTTTAGGTGTATTGGTTATGCCCATATTCCAGATCAAAAGAGAAAGAAACTTGATGACAAAGGAGAAAAATACATTTTTCTTGGTGTTAGTGAACAATCAAAAGCTTACAAATTGTATAATCCCATCACCAATAAAATTGTTATTAGTCGTGATGTGGTGTTTGATGAAGATCAATTTTGGAGTTGGGATGCAGACAAAGTTGAATAACATCTGCAAGAAGATGTTGATGATGATGTTGATAATGATTTTAATGGTGGTGACAATGAAGAAGGGAGGCAACAACCAACAATTTAAGTGCATAGTGAGCAACAAACAGTTGAACCTGCAAATGAACGTTCAACGAAACAGAAGGAGACCAACATGGATGGAGAATTTTGTGGTAGATGAAATTAATAATGAGGAAATTACTCATTTTGCTTTATTTGCAGATTGTGATCCTACAAGTTTTGAAACTACAGTCAAAGAAGAAAAGTGGAGAAAAGCAATGGATGATGAAATTAATTCCATTGAAAAGAATGACACTTGGGAGCTATGTGATCTACTTAAGGATCAGAAAACCATTGGAGTAAAATGGGTTTTCAAAACAAAGTTAAACAAAGATGGTGGAGTAGACAAGTATAAAGCACACCTGGTGGCAAAAGGATACAACCAACGGTATGGGGTTGATTATACAAAAGTATTTTCTCCCGTTGCAAGTCATGACTCAATACTTTGGTGGTTGCATTAGCAGCACAAAATTCCTAGCAAATCTTCCAATTAGATGTAAAATTGGCATTCCTGCATGGATATTTGAAAGAACATGTATTTATTGATCAACCTCCTGGGTATGTTAAATTTGGACATGAAAATAAGGTTTATAGATTGAAGAAAGCTCTTTACGGGTTAAAGCAAGCCCCAAGAGCTTGGTATAATCGCATTGAGACTTATTTTCTAAAAATTGGATTTGTGAAATGTCCATATGAGCATACCTTGTTTGTTAAAGTGGGAGATAAAGGAAAAAATGCTTATAGTGTGTTTATATGTTGATGATCTTATATTTACTGGAAATTATGATGTCATGTTTAGTGAATTCAAGAAGTCTATGATCAATGAATTTGAAATGTCTGATATGGGTTTGATGCATTATTTTCTGGGCATAAAAGTAATTCAATCAGAACATGGGATTTTCAAATGAAGGATTGCAATCCTGTATGTACTCCAGTTGAATGTGGTGAAAAGCTACACAAAGATCAAGATCATGATGGGAAGAAGGTTGATAGCACACTATTCAAACAAATTATTGGCAGTCTAATGTATCTTACTACAACTAGGCTAGCCCAGATATCATGTATTCTGTGAGTTTGATTAGCAGGTACATTGAGTTACATATGCTTGCTGCCAAAAGAATTCTTCGTTATTACAAGGAACTCGTGACTTGGGATTATATTATAAGAAAGGTGAAAGGAGTGATTTGATTGGACTCACTGATAGTGATTACGCAGGTGATCTAGATGATAGAAAGAGTACATCTAGATTTGTCTTTATGCTTGGAACAAGTGTTATTTCATGGTCTTTTAAAAAATAACACATTGTTACCTTATCCAGTACTGAAGCTGAGTTTGTTGCAGCTACAACTTGTGTTTGTCAAGTCATATGGTTAAGAAAAATTCTTGAAGAACTACAATTTAAGCAAACAAAGGCAACTACAATTTTTTTTACAATAATTCAACAATCAAATTGTCAAAATCCAGTTCTTCATGGAAGAAGGAAGCATATTGATGTGAAATTTTATTTCTTAAGAGATCTTTGCAAGGAAGAACCTGTTGATCTAGTCCACTGCAAGAGTGAAGATCAAGTAGCTGACATATTTACCAAGGCTTTAAACAAGGTGTCATTTTTGAAGTTGAGAGAGTTGCTCAGTGTCTCAATTATTAATCCTGTGAAGACTTTAAATTGATATAAGTATATATCAGTTTAAGGGAAGGAATGTTAAAAATAATTTAATTTGAATAAATTGAGTCAGTTTCTAGTAGTCTAATAATTAGTAGGTTACTATAGTGCACATGATACACGTTTCTATTTTGAATAATTTTTGTTATTCAGTTTTAGTCTGCAAACTTAATTCTCAATTATACGAAAATATGAAGAGTTTTTGTAATGTGGCTATTTAAGAGGGGATGTCATTATCCATAATATACACCGAGTCACAATATTTTTTATATCACATCCATGTTTGAATCAATTATTCAGTGGACCAATAATGAAATTGATGCATTGGAGAGGACTCCCAATATCATTATGGAATGAGGAGTGCTTCAAGAAAATAACAACAACCATGGGCACACTGATTACCATTGACGAAAACACTAAACCATGGGAGAACTTGGAATATGCACGCATTAGACTGAGGCTTCCAAATGCAAATGAAGCTACCATGCACCAGAAAATTAAAATCAACGACACACTATATGAAATAACACTGATGGAAGAATCATCGGATGGGGAAAATCACAACTGCATGGAGAATGGGAAAAATGGGAGGAAGACGAAGATTCGTCGAGAGCTGAAACGGTATATGATTCATCTTATGGTGACAATTCAGATGTAGAAGCAGCAAAACAAAAGTGTGAGAAGGAGAATAAAGCATTCACAATCAAATCGCCGAGAAAACCTCGTCGGAGGGAAAAACGAAGCTCGGAGACATGTTTTAGAGCTGTTGGAGGATTTGTCAGTGAAGCAGGTAACAGAACCAAAAATAGTAGGGGTAGAGGAGAAAAAAGAGGGTCCAGATTAAGCGGTTACAAATCTAAACACAAAAACAGAAATCAACAAAACGACACAAAAGGAAGGAACCGTTATACTGACATCAGTACCTGAAACTCAATTTGGAGGATTGCATTTATGGGCCGTGAATGAGACCCAATTACAGGACTTATATATTCAGGGAAAAGAAGGCCCAAGGTTGTTGATAAGAGAAAAGCTAGAAGGAAGAAAGGGAAGAACGAAAGAATAGAAGGAATAGAAGAACCCAAACAGTGGGTTATCAGAATAGCATTGAGAGAGATAAAATGTTGAATCACAATTTTCTATATTACAAAAGTCCAAAAAACCCAATTATATACTATGGGAACCGCTTGAACCGCACTGTTTCTAGATGCGGTTACTTTATTTATATCAATACCTTGCCCTAGAAAGAATCCTTGTCCTCAAGGATTAAAATTGGGAAATTTTCTCTTTAAATCATAGAAAAATTCCCATGTCGCGTCTTCAGGCAGCTGGTGTTTCCATTTCACTAGAACTTTGGTGACGACCATTCCTCTTCTCTTCACTGTCATTCTGTCTAAAATAGCTTCTGGTTCCTTCTGTTGCAGCCTTCCTTCTGCTGGATAAGGAAACTCCGTAGAAACTATTGCCTCCCCCACATGCTTCTTCAATTGCGATATATGAAATACATTGTGGATCTTTGAATTCACAGGAAGTTCTAGCTTATAAGCTACCTCTCCTATCCTGTCCAAAATCTTGTAGGGCCCATAGTATTTGGGACTTAATTTGGCATTAGGTCTGGAGGTTATTGAAATTTGTCTATAGACCTGTAGCTTCACGTAAACCAGGTCCCCAATTTCATACGCTTTATCATATCTGTTTCTGTCAGCTACTTGCTTCATCCGTTCTTGTGCTCTCTTCAAATGAAATTTAATTACCTTCAGCATCTCTTCTCTTTTAGTGAGACTTCTGTCCACCAATTCTACACTAGATCCCCCAGGTAGATAAGGTAGGTGAATAGGAGGAATCTGACCGTAAACAATTTCATAAGGTGTAGCCTTAATAGCCGTGTGGTATGTTGTGTTATACCACCATTCTACTAAGGCAAGCCACTTCACCCATTTGTGGGGTGAATCATTACACATACATCTCAGATAGGTTTCCAAACACCTATTTACATCCTCTGTTTGCCTGTCTGTTTGAGGGTGATAACTTGTGGACAACTGGACTTGCACCCCATGTACTGCCATAAATTCCTGCCAAAATTGGCTAACAAAGACCGAATCCCTGTCACTAGTGATAGTTTCAGGAAATCCAAGTAATTTGAACACATGGTCTAGAAAAGATTGTGCAACATCCCTTGCTGAATACGGATGAGTTAGGGCCATAAAATGAGCTGCTTTACTAGGTCTATCCACTACTACCATAATCACATGTTTGCCTTCTGAATTCGGAAGTCCTTCAATAAAGTCCATGGTAATATGCTGCCACATAGTTTGGGGAATGGGCAGATGATAAGTGCCATTAGTTAACCAATTCATGTTCTCTTTTTGGTCACTTAAAGGTCTTAAATGCAAATTTTGAATTGATAATTACCCCAATTGTTAGAATTATTTAACTTAAGCTGTTAATGGTGAATCATGCTCAAAAGGATCATTTAATCCCAATTTTTGTTGAATTATAGGTGATCAATGAAGAAAGGAAAGAAGAAAACATTGATGAAGACTCCAAGAGAAGAATTCAAGTCTACATTCAAGTTTTGGTAGCCTAAACTGAATCATCTCGCCTAAGCTAAGGAGGAAAGTGATGCACTGGAGAAGGCTCGCTTAAGCGAGACATCCTTCGCTTAAGCGAGATTGGAAAATCTGATGAAGGCCACTGGAGCGATCTCGCCCAAGCGAGACTCTGATCGCTTGAGCGAGATCAGCTGTTTCGCCTGGGCGACGTTTGCTGGCTTGAGCGAAAAGTCACTAACCTAATTACGTTTTAGGTTATAAAATCGAGGAAAGGCGTAGCAGTGAGGCATCCAGTGAGCGCCATAGCTGAGCAGTCAGGGAAAATTTGCAGAGGCGTTGAATGCTATTGGGAGAAGGCAAAGGCACTTCATTTGAGGAGTTTGGATCATTCTCTCTCTGTTTCTGTCATTGGTAATGGCTACCATGAGTAGCTAAACTCTTTCTTTGGGATTAGATGTAATCTGTAGAACTCGAATATGTTTAAGTGAATTATAGATTTGTGCTGTTCAATTTTATATACAGTATTGGTAATTCATCTTGTTTTTATCGTTTTACATAATTCTATTTGATCACTAGTTTTGTGTTTCTAGGTTTTGGATTTGACCGGAAGGTATTTTTGAAAACTGGATTTAGATGAAATTACTTGTCATATTGTGATGCTAGGAATAGATTACATTATCTCAATAGCTTAAAACATTTGAACTTAATGCGGGATGATTTATGAGTAATCAAGGAATTGATGCGAATGAATTTATCTTTTGAATTATATTTGTGAGGAATCAAGATATATGATTTTAGGGTGTTGCTTCAATATTGTGAAATTGAACAGTGCATATTTATTTTTAATTGGAATATTGAAGAGGAAAATAGAGAACATCTAATCCCAATATTTCCACCTTTATAACCCTCAGATTTAATTCTTGTTTTTTTTCTATTAAAATTATATAAACCCAATACATATTCCTTTTTACAATGAAAATTATTGATTGTCTTATATGCTTAATGAGTGAAATTATTACAATTTGAAGTAACAATTCCTCGTGGGAACGATACTCTTACTCATTTTTATTATACTACGGTTGACATTTGGTACGCTTGCCAATAGTTTTAACAGCAGAGGTTGTAGTAGCCCAGGACTGGCAACAGTGCTATACTTATTCTGCTGACAAATAGAGCAATGTTGGATAAAATGCTTAATATCACTATTTAATCCCTTCCAATAAACCACTGCTTTACCCTTTTCAAAGTAGCATTAATTCCTGAATGACCCCCTTCAGCTGACGAATGTAGCCACTGTAAAACCTTTTTCCTTAACATCATGTCGTTTCCACTACCAATTTACCCTTCCTCCGCAGCTCACTGTTTCTCCATGTATAATGTTTGTGTGAATTAGTATTCCCCTGTAGATCTTTTATCATCTTCTGCAAATTTATGTCTGTAAGCCATGATTGCTGTATTTGATTCATCAACTCAGATTGTAATTGAAGTGTAATAATTCCCTTACATTCAATTGTTTCTATTCTCGAGAGAGCATCAGCTACTACATTGTCAACTCCTTTCTTGTATTCTACAGAGAAATCAAATTCCATCAATTTCACCAACCATTTCTACTGAAAATCTGTAGTCCACCGTTGGTCTAGAATATATTTTAGGCTGTAATGATCTGTTTTGATTATAAAATGCCTATTCAGTAAATAGTGCCGCCACTTTTGTACTGCAAAAACTACTCCCAACAATTCCTTTTCATATGCTGAATAGGTCTGCTGTTGTTGATTAAAAGTTCGGCTAATATAGGCAATAAGATGATTGTCCTGTATTAAAACCGCCCCTAGCCCCTGTCCTGAAGCATCCACTTCAACCAAGAACACTTTTGAGAAATCAGGCAGTGCTAAAACTGGTGTGCTGCTCATCAACTTTTTTAGTGCTTCAAAGGCTTGTTTGGCTTTGTCTGTCCAAATAAATTTGTCTTTTTTTAACATCTCTGTCAAAGGTTTAGCTATTACCCAATAGCCACGAACAAATCTCCTGTAATAACCTGTTAGGCTCGAAAACCCTCTCAAGTGTTTAAGAGTTTGGGGTAAAGGCCATTCCACCACTGCCGCCACCTTAGCCGGGTCTGTAGACACCCTTTCTTTATTAATAATATGGCCCAAATACTCCACTTGTTGCACCCCAAAATAGCATTTAGTTCTTTTAGCAAATAGAGTGTTTAATCTGAGAGTTAACAACACCTCCTTTAAATGTTGTAAATGGTCTGTCAAATTCCTGCTATATATCAATATGTCATAAAAAAACACCAGTAAAAACTTCCTCAAAAACTTATGAAAAATAGTGTTCATTAAGCCTTGAAATGTAGCCGGCGCATTAGTAAGGCCAAAAGGCATCACCAAATATTCATAGTGCCCCGCATGGGTCCTAAATGTTGTTTTCCACACATCATCCGGATTCATCCTAACTTGATTATACCTCGCACGCAAGTCAATCTTTGAAAAAATAGTAGATCCTGCCAATTCATCCAACAAATCGTCTACTAAAGGAAGAGAAAATTTATTTTTTACCGTTCCTTTATTCAATTCTCGGTAGTCCACACAAAGCCTCCATGACCCATCCTTCTTTCCTACAAGAACGACTGGACTCGCATAAGGGCTGCAACTATCCCGAATAACACCAGATTGCAAGTATTCTTGTATGAGTTTATCAATAATATCCTTCTGATCCTTAGCATACCTATAAGGTCTTTTGTTAACCGGATTAACTCCTTGCATGAGAGGAATACTATGATCATGTCTTGGTCTAAAGGGTGGCAACTGTTGTGGTTCTTGAAATACATCCGCAAATTCTTGCAACAAATTTTCAACTCCCACCGGTAAAGTTACTTGATCCGCATGTGTAGTCAATGAATACAATAAATCGTCCTTGGAGGCACAAAGATGCATCATAGACAAATGTACCCCTTCTGTAAAAGCCTTGCACAATTGTTGTTTGGTTGTAGTTTTAACCTTGGTATTAATGGATCCTTTTAACACATGTCGTCTTCCTTGCACTTGAAACTCCATTGTGAGTTTGTCAAAGTTCCACAAAATATCACCCAATTTAATGAGCCATTCAATTCCCAACACCAAATCACAACATCCTAGAGGTAAAAGAAGCATATCTGCTGTAAAAGTAGTATGCTGAATATTCCAAATGAAATTCTTGACTGTTGTCGAAATCTTGATTTTGGAGCCATCCGCTACAACCACATTCAAGGGATTAATATTTTCTACTGCACACCCATATTTTGTTGCTACTTGAGTGTCCAGAAAATTATGAGTGCTCCCACTGTCGATCAAAATGTGTAAGGGTTTCTTTTGGTAATAACCCGTAATCCTTATAGTTCTAAATCCTGCTACTCCTGTCAAAGCATTGACTGAAATTTGTGGTTCTTGAACAAGTAATTGGGTTTCTCCATTATCCGTAGATACCTCACTAGTATCCACCTCATCTTCTGCCTTTATTACACGAATTTGCAATTTCTTGTGGGCCAAACCATGTTCTGGGGAATAAGGCTCATCACAAAAATAACATAGCCCTTTAGCTCTTCTTTTCGACATATACACTGGTGTTAAGGTATTTTGCGGTTTAGGTTGCGAAATTGCAGTAGACACTGTCGTCATGACTCGTGTAGGTGATGGAACAAGACCCAAAACTCCCCTTTGGAACCTTGCAAAAGTATTGATTGAATTGGCAGATTCATACATTCGTGCTAATGAAAAGGCACGTTGTACGGATCTGCGTTGGAACATCCTTACCATCATCTGGATTTCTTTCTTTAGCCCACCCAAAAAACAACTTAGTACATATTCCTCCGATAGATTCAATCTTGTAATAATTGAATCAAATTCTTCATGATATTCATCCACCGATTTCTTTTGCTGTAAACGCATCAATTCTGCCATAGGATCGTCACACACATCGCCAAACCTATCACATAAGCGTTTCTTGAATTCAGTCCAAGAAAATGTAAAAGAATCCAAATAAGATTTTGCCAAAGCAGTATGCCACTGCAACGCTTTGCCTTCCAAATGCACAATTGCTAACTTCGTCTTGAAATCTTCTGGGGTATTATCAATGAGAAAGTAATTTTCACACTGATGTATCCATTGATTCACGTTTTCGCCATTGAATCTGAGAAAATCAATACGTGCAAGTCGAGTTCCGCATACATAATTTGGAGTTGAACGTGCACCTCGCGACATATTATCACTGAAAGAATTGATATTACTCTCGGCCATTTTCTGCGTAACCAATTCTTGCATTGTTTGTTTCAAAGAAGCAGCTAATTCCATAAATCGAGCATCCATCTTTTGAGACATACGTTCCTCCATATCTTTTATTGCCTGAGTCGAACGGGTAGCGTCTGCCATGTGAGTTTCCCAGGAAGGACCTACTGATACCAATTGATAAGAGAAAAGCTAGAAGAAAGAAGGGGAAGAACGAAAGAATAGAAGGAATAGAAGAACCCAAACAGTGGGTTATCAGAATAGCATTGAGAGAGATAAAATGTTGAATCACAATTTTCTATATTACAAAAGTCCAAAAAACCCAATTATATACTATGGGAACTGCTTGAACTGCACCGTTTCTAGATGCGGTTACTTTATTTATATCAGTTGTACAGCCCAACGACTGGACTAAAGAATTTAGCGAGGAAGAGTGTGATGGGAAGATATTCTTCAAACTTAAACATTGTGTCAAATAGGAGAGAAGGAGACAGGAGTCAAGTTTTTGCTGAGAGTTTGGAGTTAGTGGTTGTAGACTCAAAAGATAATCATGACCCAGAACTCAACCTGAGCGGCGATGATTCAATCCAATCGGAAGCATTGCTTCAGTTGACTAACATAGGGCATAGTGAAGATACAGCTCTTGAGATGTTAAATGCTCGTGATGAAGTTGTTAACAACAACAACCTTGTAACTGCAACCGTCTGTGGACTTATCGAGGATAATCTTAAGGAAGGCGAAATGGTGTACACAGGGAATCATCATATCACACTAATTAAGGAAACTAGGCTGGATCCAAGCCACTTCAAACAAAATCGAGAACTGCTAAAAGGAGAAACTAGCAAGAAGGGATCCAAAGCGCAACAACGACGCCAATAGAGGTCAGAAATATTTTCTTTGTGCAATTCTATATCTGATAGTGGGATCAATAATTGCAACAGACTGTTTTGGGAAAATAAAGAGTACAATGAGGCAATTAAGTTATGGAACATAGGAAAAAAATTAGGACTCTCTTTTACAGGAAAAGAATCCTTGATTATAAACAAGTTAGAAAAGATGGAAAAGAGAGACCAAGAGATGAAGAGAGAGTAGAAGGATAGCGGTGAACAAGGATTTAAATGAAGATAGCAACTATGAACATTAGAGGGATAGGGGGACCTGGAAAGATAAATTACATACAAAAACTAATAAAAAAAGAAGGGGTGGACATCTTATGTTTATAAGAAACAAAGATGGGGGATAAGGAAAGTGACATTCTATAGAATTTGGGGTCAAAATAATATAGGATGGGCACACAATCCAAGGAGCTGGGGGATACTAACAATTTGGAACAACGATTATTTTGTTAGCCAACAAACAATCATGGGAAATGGATATGTCTTGGCCGTAGGAAAAGACTGTCGAAACAACAACAATTTAGCTATTGTAAATATTTACTCACCCTGTGACTTGAAAGGAAAACATAAGCCTGAATATAAAAGATGAATCTAATAAGAAATAGAAGGCAAGGGCAAAATGGCTAGAAGAAGGAGATCTTAGTTCAAAGTACTTCCACAATAAGATCAAATGGAGGCAAAGAAAGAGGGAGATTAACGGACTAGATATGGAGGGGGGCTGGTGCGAACAACCAGATCTGGTTAAAGATAAAATCAGAGAGTTTTTCAACTTAAAGTTTAAACAGGAAAAGGCACTTACGATCCAATTGGAAGGAATAACCTTTCCTCACATCTCAGAGGTAGATAATAAAGAGTTAACTCCACAAGTATCTAAGATAGAAATAAAAGAGGCTGTTTGGATGTGTGAAGGAAGTAAGAGCCCAGGACCTGATGGGTTCAATTTTAGCTTCATTAGAAATCATTGGCAGATTATGAAAGATGAAACAGTGCAAGTGGTGAAGGAGTTCTTTGAAGTAGGAAAGATAAAAAAGGATGCAATGCATCTTTCATAACCCTCATCCCAAAGGTAGATAATCCACCAGGCTTAGGAGAATTTAGACCTATTTCTTTGGTAGGGTGCCTTTACAAGATCATAGCTAAAATTCTATAAATATATTAAAGAAGGTGCTATCGAGAGTGATAGAGGAGTCACAATCTGCTTTCCTAAAGGGAAGGGGGATACTTGATAGTGTATTGGTGGCGAATGAGGTAGTGGATAAAGTTAAAAGGAAGAAGGGAAGTGGTATACTAGTGAAGGTTGATTTTGAAATGGCGTATGATTCAGTAAGGTGAGATTTCTTGGAATACATGATGTTAAAGCTAGGATTCTACTATAAGTGGGTAACATGGATTAGAGGGTGTTTACAATCTGTCGCACTATCTATTCTAGTGAACGACAGCCCTACAAAGGAGTTCTTTCCCATCAAAGGACTAAGACAAGGGGATCTTTTGGCTCCTTTCCTTTTTCTCATTGTGGTAGAAGGGCTTGCAGGGGTAGTTAGAAAGACAACTTTTTGCCATCTATTGAATAGTATCAAGATAGGATCCAAGGGCGTACCAATCAACTTACTTCAGTTCGCAGATGACACTTTTTTTTGTTAAGCTACTGGCCAAAATATATTGACTATCAAAAATATGCTTAGATGTTTCGAAATGGCATCGGGGCTCAAGGTTAATTTCCACAAAAGTAAGATATGTGGGTTAGGGGTTGATGGGTATAGGTTGCAAACTTTCTCAGAGATCTTAAATTGTAAAATGATGTTCGTACCTTTTACCTACCTAAGACTGTGGGTGGGGGGAAAATCCAAGATTGGAGAGATTCTGGTAGCCAGTATTAAATAAGATAAGGAACAAATTGGCAAAATGGAACGAGAAGTGTTTATCCTTTGCAGGGAGAGTATGTATGTTAAAAGCAGTCTTAACAACTTTACCCTTATTTTATTTATCTCTTTTTTAAAGTACCGACTAAGGTTGCAAATATCATTTGAAAATTTAAAGTGAATTCCTATGGGGAGGGGACAAGAGAATAGGAAAATAGCATGAGTTAAGTGGGAGAAAATATGCAAACCCAAAGGAAAAGGACGACTTGGAATAAAAGACTTAAAATCTTTTAATAGGACTCTATTGGCAAAATGGAGATGGAGAATAGGAAGTGAATCTAAAGGGTTGTGGAGACAGGTTATAGATTCAAAGTATAGAAGTGACTTTAAAGTGGAAGACAACAATAACACAAGAATGGAATCCACTTGGTGGAGGGACCTAAAAAAGGTTTGTAGGACAACGGAAAGCAAGGATTGGGTGAAGGAAAATTCAATGTGGAAAATAGGAAATGGGATGAAAATAAAATTTTGGGAGGAAAATTGGCTAGGAGAGAATCCACTATCACAAAAATACTCTAGAGCATATTGCAACACTCTATCCAAAGAAGCCAAATTGAGTGATGTAGGCAGGTGGACCGAAGATGGTTGGGAATGGAACTTACAATGGAGAAGAGACTGGTTTGAGTGGGAAAAAGATCAAGTTGATAGGATGTGACAAGAGTTATCAATATTAAATCTACTCAAAGATAGGGAGGGGAGTGGGAATGGAAGGCAAGAGACAAAACAATGTTTTCTATAAAATCTGCCTACTACATTTTAACTAATGAAGAGGGAGGGGATGATGATGGAATATATAAAGAAATTTGGAAAGTCAAAACCCTCCCAACAGCCCAACACTTTTTATGGAGAGTGGTCTTAAATAGAATTCCTACCAAAGACAACATCATCCAAAGAGGCGTCAATATATCAAATAATATGTGTGTTATGTGTGGCCTGGTAGAAGAATCAGTTAATCGTGTTCTCTTAACTTGTAGTATGATTGTAAACATATGAAATAGATGTTCTAAGTGGGTAAACTCAAGCACAATCCCTCATCACATAGTTAAGAATCACTTTCTAGGTTTTAGGGAGGCAAGGTTGAGTAAGAAAGAAAATCTTATTTGGAGAGGGGTTTGGATGGCAATAGTATGGTCTATATGAAAAAAGAGAAATACAATTATATTTCACAATGAAGTGATTGATATAGAAGAAGTATTCACTCTGGCCCAGATGAAAAGTTAGGCATAAATATCACCGAGTGTTTTTTTCTTACTTAGACTGGTATTTTGACCCCATCTTCTGCATTAAGACTATCAACATAAAAAGTGAGTTGTTGAATTAGGGTATTGGAACAACCCAATAGTTTTTTAAAATCATCCACCAAGAGTATAGAAGGCTCATCTTGGTGAGAAATCCATAAGTAGTACAATGGGATTAGTGCTATCTTTAAGGTAAAATGCATAAGTGCTAGTGGAAGGGATCCTTTTTCTCTTGCACCACCATCTTCTCCTTGTTTATCCTTTTGTTGGTATAATATAGGTCTGCTTAACCTTGATCAGGCTATCTCAAGCCTAGAAACATTTCTATCTTTTGTTGTCTACATGTTTTTGGTAGGAGAGCTACAATCAATAAGAGTAGTGTTGTTACAAAAAGCCTTATATCCATTGTTTGTTGGCGCAGACACGAGGACTAGTGTATCCATCCTTTGTTGTTCACTCCACAAGGATGTCCCATTCTTTTGTTTTTTGCGCTGAAGTTCTTATAGTAGAGAGTCTTTGTTTCAGCATGTATGGTTGTTTATGCTCTTTGGGTTTGGTTTTGTTGTAAGCATGTTGGTTGCAAACTTTTGTCTTTTTCTACTATGTGTCAATTGTGCAGCATAACTCTGTTGAGGTTTGTGTGAATCGCCTTAGCTTTTCTTTATTGGTGTTGCGTGGTGATGATGATCACTTCTTAGATTCTTTTTTTCTTCTTCTTCTTTTCTTCTCTCTTTTCTTTGTATGAGGGTTAGGGTACCCTATGTACCCCATTATTCTTTTGCTGACAAAAAAAAAAAAGACACCAACTAGAGTAAGAGAAAGTTACTTTACCAAATTTATTAGGTTTAGCTAACCATGTTCTCAATTGGGCTAATGCAAAGATTTATTATCCATCTTTAATTCTATTTCTAAAAATGATTTGATTTCTTTTCTCCCAAATTACCTTCACCATACACACCCATATAATTTTCCAAATGTCATTCTCTTTCTTACTCAAGTCAGGCATCTGAAAGAGGTTAAAATTTTGAATTGTTTGGTTGTGTTGCATTGTGTTAATCCCAATTCACTTATTGCAATAGTTCCAAGCAAAGCTAAAGATGCTACATTAAAAAAAACAAATATTGGGTTGACAAAGTTTGATGCACATAATCCACAAGCATTGATATTCATTTGTACACCTTTATAGACTAAATTTTGAATTGTTGCAATTTTGTTCATACTTAATCTCCACGTGAAATGAAGTGCATTCGGTTCAACTTTGATTTTCTATAGTTCCTTACAAAAATCTATTTTCTTCTCTTGCAATTGTTATGCATTATTTGATAAGCATACTTAACGGAGTATATGTCGTTTTCCTTTTCTATTCATATCCATTTCTCTTAGTCCTGTTCTTTTGGTATATTTATAATGATATCTTCCATTAAGGTTAAAACTTACGGCTTCTCCCACTCAAAAAAATTCCTTCTCCACTCCATATTCCACTCCCATTCATTATTTTTCCATCTTCCCATTTTTTATACTTGTTTTGTTATTGGGTTGAGATATAGCCTAGGATATTTCTCAGCATATAACATTTGATCATTCCATCTATCTTCCCAAAAAAATCAACTTTTCACGTGTTCCTAATTGCCCATTTTACGCATTTATCAAACCAATTTTGTTGTGTTTCATTACTAGCTATGATAAGCCATTGACCACCTTGTCTCCAAATAAAGAGGATTGTCCTAGGAGGATCACAAAAAGCATGACAAGAAGAGACATCTCCTCTCCTACCCTTTTTAGTTTATTTAGCATTTCACTTATGCTTTAATTTTTCTAGACTTATGTTGTTTGTTCTTGTTTGTAGGTTTACTTCTTATCACAGTCTTTTTACTTTATAAAGCCTTGTTGGAGGAGAGCATTTACACTAAAAAAAAAAATGGTATTTGTAAAGGTTAAAATTGTGAATTCTAACATTTAAAAATTGTGACAAATAATATTTTTTGCAATTAAATAACTATCACATTTACATTTACATATGTCAAAAACAGTTTGTAACAAGTATATTCTAAATGCTAGTAGTTTTGCTACAAAAGAAAAATAAATTCTAACGATTAAAAACCGTCACAAAATACATTTTTATTTGATATTTTTATTTATTATATTCCAACAATTAAAAACCAACACAAATATATCATATTTTATTATCATTTAAAATATTATTTAATAGTTAGGTAGCAATCGTTAAAAATTATTTATAATAATTTTATTAAACTTGTTACAATTCTAAAAACTATTTATTAATTATTTTTCAATAATTGTATAATGGGTTAAATATGATTTTCGTCCCTATAAAATACATAATATGTTAAAATAGTCCCTATAAATTTTTTTGGGTTTGTTTGGTATCTATAAAATTAAAACCTGTTATTTTAGTCTAATTTTTTAACGGTAGATGACGTGGCTAACGGAGTGCTACGTGTGAGAAGTTTCATTGACACGTGTGGATGCCCCGTAGACGTTTAGTTCATGTAATCTTCTCATATTCTTCAATGGCCGCGACATGGACTCCGTCGCCACGAGTTCGGGGAGCACGGCGGTGTCAACATGTCCATTGAGGCCTCCACCACGTTCATCGTCATGGAGTCGGAGACCCTCCACAGAATGTTCGCCGGGGAGCTGGGGCCTGACCGCGACTTCTTCATCTACAGCCGCCACTTCAACCCGACGATGCTGAACCTGGGCCACCAGATGGCCGCCATGGAAGGCACGGAGGCCGCATACTGCACCGCCAGCGGCATGTCTGCCATCTCCTTAGTGCTCTTCCAGCTGTGCAGCTCCGGCGGACACTTGGTGGCGTCCAACACACTCTACGGCGGGACCCACGCCCTGCTCTCGCATTTCCTCCCCAGGACATGCAACATCAACACGACCTTCGTGGACATAAACGATTTGGAGAGCGTGGAGGGCGCCATCGTGGAAGGGAAGACCAAGGTGCTGTACTTCGAGTCCATGGCCAATCCCAGCCTGAAGGTGACCAACATTCCCGAATTGTGCCGCGTGGGACACGCAAAGGGCGTCACGGTGGGTAATCTGTTGTTTCTGGCTAAATCACAAACCCTATAGTTGTTGGAACTTTCCATGGGTTCATCACATGGGTGTCATTGGTTGGGTCTTTCTTGATGAGAATGTAAGAAGTCCTGCACGCTGTTGGTGATCTTCAGGCTGCTTGTGAAAGTATAATTAGGGTGACACCTCTGCCGCGCCGCTAGTGTCGGTTGACAGAGTATAGATTTTGTTTTCCATCTACTATTTCCAATTTCAATTTCCCATCTTATCATGTACTACAGTTTTTAATGACAACCAAACACAGCCAACCCCGTAAGATCATTATTACTGTTGGAAACTTTAGCTGTAACTGTAAGGAAAATATATTTGTTAAGCTACACACAGGACGCTTATGTTGCTAATGCCTAATGAGAAAGGAAGAGAGTGGTTGTTGTTAGTATTACTATTATCTAGTTCACCAAATTTACTTGTTTACTGCAGAGTTTTACTGTAAATAGTATACCTTAAATACCCTTGTAAGAATGAAAAGAAGAACAGGTAAAAGTGGGGAAAAAACAAGATATTGGTCCAAGAGAATGTGTCTGTCTGCGTTCAGTTCACTGATCAAATAATACAATATTACTAGCGCATAAAAAAATACAGTGGAGGAAACAAATAATATGGATCCCTATAGCGACAAATATCGTCCCTCAAGAAAAAATTTGGCTTTTGCAGAGGCAATAGAAGTGCAAACTCATTCATGTGTCATTTACCCATTGGGCCAAAGTAAGAGCCAGAAAACATAGGCAGTAGCAGACATTTATTACAGAACAATAAGACATCAGCCTCTGTCTCCTTGTGCGTATTCGGAAAAAACACCCTCAGGACCGCCAATCACAGTGGTTTTATTAAAGAAAGCGTCTAATAGATATAGAATAGAGCAGAGAGTTTGATAAAATAAACTAAAAAGGAGAAATTTGAAAAGAAAAGAGAAAAGGGTAGGAAGAAGAAGAGAAGAGAAGAGAAGAGAAGAGAAGAGAAGAGAAGAGAAGAAAAGAGAAAGAACTAAGGAATTGGGTGGATTTCGTTGAATCTAGCGAGTGCCTTCTCCATCTGAGACCATTTCTGATCCAAAGTGCCAATGTATCCAATGGACATCCTGATGAGGCCCGGGAGATTCCGGCGAGCTTCGCTCCTCCTCGGTCATCTCACTCGCTGGTGCTTGCTCGCTGGAGCGGGACATGAGGGTCTCGTAATACCCCAAGCTCACAGCCATGAACCCAAACTGAACATCGTTCTGCAACTGAGTCATCAACTGGTTAGCCCTCTCCACTGTTTCCATGTCGATGCAGAGAAGCCCCCCGTACCCGTACTCCATGTTCACCATTGATTTAAGCAGCTGGTCTGTGGGTGCTCTTCCGACTCGGGTAGATCACCTTCACTCCAAGTTTCTTCGACCTCGTCCACGAACACCAACGCTCGCTGGCTGTGCTCCTTCATCCGCAGGGCCAGGTGAGGGATTCTCTCCGACAGTTCGAACGCCACCTTCGCGTTCATCGTCGGACCCAGCAGCATTAGAGCCCCTTGGTGAAGGTCCATCATCGAATTCACCAGACTCGCCGGCCCGCACACCGCCCCTGTCAAATGCAACGTCTCATTTTCAACATAATACCACGTCACGACACGTGTCAATGTAAACACCTCACACGTCACCACTCCGTTTTCCATGTCAACTTCCGTCACGTCCCGTTAAAAAATTGGACTAAAATAACAGGTTTAAATTTTATAGATACCAAACAAACCCAAAAAATTTTACAGGAACTATTTTAACATATTATGTATTTTATAGGAACGAAAATCATATTTAACCCTTGTATAATTAATAATTACATTACCTTTTTTAAAATTATTTAAAAAATGACAATAGTAGGACTAATTGTTTTATCCTATTAAAAAAAGTTGATAGTATAATTTTATAAAATAATAAATAATTATTTTAAAATAACTAGTCTTATGCATATCATACTATAATTTATTAATTATGAGAGTAGTGGAAAATATACTTAATAATAGATCTATATTAAATCTCTTCAAGAGATTACACAAATAGAATATGCAAATCCTTTTCATAATATCAACATAAAATAATACAGTGATGATTGTTGGAACCACATAAATCTTAACATTAATCTTATAATCGATAATAAGGCCACATTAATCTTATTAATCTTTAGATTTAAGAAATTCTGAGAAAGTATTAGATATAGGTAATGAATGGACAATTCAAGCTGATGTAACCTTGTTATATTTGAATTCAATAAAGGAAATTTATTAGAATGTTGCCAACTTTAGCAGCCATAAGGATTCCCAACCCCATGTCAAAGATGCTCCTAGCCTCTCCCTAAGAGTTGCCAAGTATGCTCCATCCATTGAGAAAGAAATACAGTTAATTGAACCCTAACATATGTGTCATCTAGCTATCATATCACTCTGCAAAAATCATTAGTTTAAAAATAGGATAGATATAACAATGTAACACATTCTCCAGAAATACAAGTTGTAAATAAAGTTCATCATAAAAAACTAATTATACCTTGGATGTATTAATTGTATGGCCAATCAAGTATCAAGAAATAAGTAGTTATTACTAACAAGTGATATTGGATGATTTTACTAAAGAATAATAAAAATATTAGACCAAAAGGGAACCACAGTAAATTTTATATCAATGAGTTGTTTAAAAATCAAAACACCATTAAACTTAATGACTTACTGTATCGTGCATAAACAACAAAAAATTGAGTTTGATCTTTTACCATCTTTATTCTGAAATGAGAAAGAAGAGTTATATATCCGAAGAGCTTCTTAGATACTAGAGGGATCTGACCCCCACAAATTTTTTAAAATTTAATACATATATATATATATATATATATATATATATAATGAAAATAATTTTTATATTATTTTATAATTTAGGCTATTTAATGTTATTAAATATTTTATTAATTTTTTAAATAATAATTTAAAATTAGGTTACACATATTAATAAAATCATTAAATTTTATAATTTATAATAAATTTATTAATTTTTTAAAATAATACCTTTGTTTTTTTATATTCTCTTTATAAATAGTTGATTCTAATTTATCTTTTTTTTTCTTAATAAATTATGTTAGTATTTTTTTTCTATGATAAAATGTAAGTTTCTCTTATTTTCATCACATAGACATTTTTTAAGAATCTAAAATATTTTTTTTCAAAACACTTTTTTTCTTTATAATTATTAGTCTTAAAAATTTTTACCACATCAAATTTTGATTTAAAAATTATTAAGAAAATTAAATTTCTCAAAAAGATTTAGCATCTAATTTTACTTTATATATTTATAATATTAAATTATAAAAAATCACAACTTTACATACGCAATTAGGAAAGATAGATTTTCATGTTCTTATATAAATTTAAATATTGAAATCTCATTTTCAAAAATGAAAAATGAGGTGTTCAAATTATTTGTGCAAAAAGAGTACAATTATAGAAGAAAATTTTGTTTTCAATTACAACCTTAGTCTAGACTCTTCAAGAAATGTTTATTGTATATATTTTCTTCATACGAAGAAAATGTTTTAAATATCTTTTTGCCTTTTTCTAATTTTTACCATTTAACTAATTTAAGTATTTTTATATTTTAAAATATTTTGATATTAAAATTCTTTTTAGGTTTATAGTAAAATATTAATTATTATGCTTATTATAACCTACATATATAAGTTTTTAATCACATTCTTATAATTATTTTTTAGTTTTTAACTTTCATTTTATATATATATATATATATATATATATATATATATTTGAATAATAGGGTAAGTAAAAAACCAATCAAGAGGGAGTGAATTGGTTCTTAATAAAAATTAAGCCTTTTTTTAATTTAATCTTTTTAAAACAGATTTTAACAAAAATCCCAATATAAATTTAAGTTCTATTTTATAAAAATTAGGGTATAACACAAATAAGCAGAATATAAGCTGAATGTAAAGAGAGTAGGGATAAAGAAAAATACAAATATTTATATTGGTTCGGAATTTCAATAGAGTAATTTCTACTAACTATCTTAATACCAAAGATAACAGAAAGATTAAGAAGACACCTCATTTGTACAGAACAAAGGATGAAACAACACCTTTCTTGAAAACACAAGAGATGAACAACACCTTCCTTGAACACCACAAGAATGAAAACACAATCTTTGAATAACCATAAAGGATGAAAACACTTCTTTTGAAAATCTCAAAGAATGAACACCTTCTTTGAATAACCACAAAGGATGAAGTAAGTTTGAATGTTAACAACAAAGCAACTTTCACTTTGATCTCTCTAGATTAAATTTGAAAGCTCTGACCCCTTGTGTATTTATAGAAAAAGAGGGGCACAAGGTTATGTAAAGTATGAAAAAGTTTTTGTAAAAATGTTTAGAATAATCGATTATTACTTGGGATAATCGATTATTCCAAAGAGTAATTGAAAAATAAATAAAAGTCTGCTGATGATAATCGATTATTTCACAAGATAATCAATTATTTTAAGTGTGATAATTGATTATTGCAACGTTAAAAACATCTTACGAAAAATAAAAGGTTTTTTCTAACTATTACAATTAAACATATACACAAAATACATTATTAAAGCTTCCATAAGACTTCAAGACTCCAAGACTCCAAGACTTAAGTCATGAAGGTCTATCTTCTTCTTTTAAAATCATCATTATCAAAACAATTATTCTCTAGATATTTCTAGAGATCCTTCTTCATCTTTATATTAACAATATATTGATAAAGAATAAAAGAATATATTCATTTTCTGTAATGAAGATTATAAAATAATTACAAAATAGAATGGAAGATGAATTTTTTGTTAACAATATAATTATTTACATTAAAAAAATAGTTAAAATTTTTAGTTCAAATTGAATTATTGATAAGTTTAAAAATTTGAAAAATAAAAGATAATTCTTTAATCAAATTTAATTTTTTATAATTACAATTATAAAATTATGCATTATTTCTTTTATTTATAATCATAATTATATATATAAATTTTAAATTTATTATTTTGATCCTTCCAAAATTATGTTAAAAACCTCTTCTAATATTATTATAAGAAATATCATATCATAAATAAACTATAAAATAAGATTCTCATTGATAATTAGGACTTACCTTCTCATACACGTATAAACTATCATCAGAATGAGAAACAACAAAAGCACCATCACCTCCAAGAACTCAAGTAATACATGCACAACAACTGATCGATTCAAAATGCAACAATTAAGAGTTCCAATCAGCATCTTTGTCATAACATTCCAACACATTACATTAAAGCTCTAAAAGTTAGCCATACAATTCTAACAACTCACAATTCAGATATTGATCTTTAACTTCTCTACCACTCAATGCAAAGCATTACAACCGATAAAGTCAACTACATATCAACATTCACATGCTTTACCCAGTAAAAGTAATACATTTAAGACAAACCAATAATATTCTTGCATACAATTAAACAAATTTTACATTAACTGGGACAACCATGTTCTCATGTTTGGCTCACTCAATTCAGACAATTTTTTGGGCCAATTAATCTGTTGGGTTTGACTAGCACTCCTATTCAAGAAGAGATCAAATAATATAAAAGAACAAATCCTTAACCATAATCACCACCATAAAAATGTTATACATCACTATGTTTCAGTTATATACGTCAAGGAAAGGTAAATAATTAAAAATTTATGAAACTTATAAATCATAAGCATTCTTCCACTCAAGGTTGTCAAACTTGAGAGTTTAAGTAGACTGATGGACCTCCATAAACTCGACTCAGCCAACTCGTAAGTTTACCCAGTATAAAAAATAATATTAGTAACCTGTAATAAGAACTCGTAAGCTAACTGATACAAAAGCAATATTCCTTCCTACTCATTCCAATAAGTCTTTCCTGTAAACGTTTCAAAACCAAACTCCAAATATCAACAACAAAAGCTACTTCAGTGTTATTATCTTTTTACACAACTACTTGCATAAGTTGCACGAGGAATGAGTATCAAAAGAAAACAACCGAGATTCTAACAGAGTTAGAATATACCTCTGGAGCCATCCAATATGGACTTCCCTTCAGAGAAAGATTTGCAATGTGTACAATTAGTTGCATAGTTAGCTGTGAACAAATAAATCCAAAAAGTATTATAAGGGCACAAAAGGGACTACTAACAACAATGGTGCTAGTAAAACCAACGACAAAATTTCCAAATAAAACAGAACTTGGACACACACCACTCTTGAATAACTCAAAATATAAAGGGTATGTTTGGCCACCCCAGAGTCAGCAAGCTTGACAACACCAGCAGAGTCAACACGCAAGTTAACACTAGTAGCGACATGAAGGATTTGAGAGCATGGAGTGATTAGGGATTTGGAAACATGGAGTGTGTAAATTAAGGATTCGGGAGAATGGAGGGAATTAGGGATTTGGTGGCGGTAACGGTAGTGGTGAAGTGGCAATGGTGGTGACTGTGGCGTGGAGGGTGAAATGGAGCAAGACTAAGAATTTGATAGCATGGAGTGATTAGGGATTTGGAAACATGGAATGCATAAATTAAGGATTCGGGAGAATAGAGTGATTAGGGATTCACGGTGATCGTGGCGGTGGAGTGAGGAGTGGCGGTAGCGGTGGCGATCGCAGTGACTGTAGCGTTGAAGGTGAAATAGAGCAACACTAGGGATTTGAGAACATGATTAGGAGACTTGGTAAGGGTTTGGGAAAATTGAAAGATTAAGGATTTAACGGCAATGGAGTGGCGATGGTGATGAGAATGAAGTGGTGGTGGTGGTGAAGGTGGAGTGAAAGTGGCGGCCATCATGCTGTGAGGGTGAAATTTGGAAATATGAACTTCGTAAATTAAGCATACAAGAGAATAGAATGATAATGATTTTAAACATATAGAAAACGTAAATTAGAAAGCTTTTAAAAGTGTATTAATTTTTAAATTAAAAAGATAAATAAATTATAGGGGTTAAAAATTTCTGTCATAAATATATAATTTTGTGGTGACTTTTGAAGTTGCTAAAAATAAACATGCACAAATTATCTAATATTTTTCAGTATTAGGTCTAGACCCATATGACTTGGGAGGACTAAGGAAGGGAGAAAAGGGTCACCATATTGACCATACAAGCACCTTCTTCTCCAAGTTTGGTTGTCACACATTTGGTTGTCACACATTGGAGGATAACCTTCTAGAAGGGTTATGTAAGCTGATTTTGTAAGAAAATATTTCTAAGGTTAAGAGTCTTTTATCTTCCTTTTTTACTCTTATTTATGCTTATACAATAAGGTTTTTCACCTTTTGTAAAGAGTTGGAAATTATTGAATAGTACACTTAGATCTTTTAGTCTTGTGATTTTTGTTTTTTGGAAATGTTCATCTTTCTTGGAGTCTTATCTTGAGTTTTGGCTAACATCACTCATCTTAGGTTGGACCATCCAAATAGTGTGTAGCACTCTGTTCCCTTTACCTGCTTAGTCTCTTCTCTCATTACTATTTCATGTTCTTTACTTCATGCTCTTTAATTTTCAGCACTTAATTTCATGTCATATTCTTTCTTGTCTTAACGATTCACGTGCCCCTTTAATACCTTATGCTAGCTAGCTGATTTTTCATTCGTGTTATCCACTTCTCCTTTTGAGCTCCATTTGAACATTGCTATTTCATGTTCCTTACTTTATGCCCTTTAATTTTCAACACTTAATTTCATGTCACATTCTTTCTTGTCTTTATGATTCATATGCCCCTTTAATACCTTGTGCTGGTTGATTTTTCATTTGTGTCATCCACCTTTCCTTTTGAGCTCCTTCTAAAGTGAACATTCACATTTAAATAACTTCCAAGATTATTTTCGTGTCTAATGAGAATCTTTCTTGAGGCTTTCTCTCTAATTGACATATCATCAAACACCTAATATGCTAAACTCTAAAATGGACTCATATCAAGCTACCTTTTTAATGTCCCTCAACCAAATGGATTCATCATGGGAGCTTGTACTTTTATTTATTTTTCTCTAGTCACCATATTTTGATTTTAGCACTTGGATCCATAATCCTAAATTTTCCATTGTATATCTCCGCTTCCACTTTGCTAATAATGTAATATTGAAAGGTTATGCATCTTTTATACCTAAACCTTCTTCACTTTTATGCCTACACACTTTTGACCATCTAATCTAAGCTATCATCTTTCCAATTGTACCCCAACCCACAAAAATTGACATTAAATCTTCCTAATTTTTTTTATTACCCGTTTAGGTACCTTGAAAAAAGATAAAAGGAAAAGAGGGATGACAATAATGACTAACTTAAGCACATTCTTCCTACAAAAGACAATTGTTTACCTTTCCATTTTGACAATTTATTTTTATTTTTAGCAAGTACACAATCCCACATCCTAATTTTTTCTGATTTTCTCCGATCAGGATTCCCAAATATGTGAATGAGATTTCCATTTCATTGTTGAACAATTCAGCATTATAGCATATCTTTCTAAGTGATAATCTTGTATTCCAATTCTCTCCAAACTGCTCTTATAAAAATTTACTTTTAAGCCTGATGCCACTTCAAAACATCTTAGCATGCATTTAATATATTATATACTTTGAATATTTTTTTCACGTACAAATATTTTGTCATCAACATATTGTAGCAGATTGATTTCTACTTCATTTTTTCCCACTTGGATTTCTACTTCATTTTTTCCCACTTGCACACCTGTCAAGTCCTTAAGCTTAACAATTTGTCTTACTAGTTCTACTAGTTCTTCTACCAGAATAAAAAACAACAAAGGGGCAATTGGATCACCTTGTCATATTCATTTTTGATGGCTTAAACTCTTCTCTTGGGCTTCCATTCACCAATATAGATGTCATTAATGACTATAGGCACCCTTCAATCCAAACTAATCACTTAGAGCAAAAGCCTAACATTTCCATCATATATGAAAGGATTCCATCTCACTGAATCATTAGTTTTTTTAAAATCCACATTATGACCAAATACTTTTCCTCCTTTTTATCTCATCAATGACTTCATTTGCAACTAGCACTTTGGAATCACTTTCTTAAGTTTATTGGCTAACACTAACACTTTAGATATAATTTTAGAGTTAAATATATTTTTAATTCTTTAACTATTTGTCAAAATTATATTTTGTTTTTGGGGAAAATTTTAGACTTATTTCATTCTTATACTTTATAAATTGGTGTAAACTATCCTTGATGATATATTAGAATTTATTTATATCTCTTTATTTACCTTCTTCATAACTTTCTACCTCACTATTATCTATCTCCTAAACTTGTTTCACTATTTTTCCATTTCCTCTCTCTTATTTTCTTCTTAAAAATATTTTTATTTATTATCAATGATTATTTACATTAGTTTATAAAGTATTAAGAATAAAATAGGTTAATAGTTTATCCCAAAAACTAAACACAATTTTGACAAATAATTCAAAGACTAAAAAAATATTTTATCTACAATTTTGTATACACTTCTCACTAACGAAATTACTCTATATTCTTTCAAACTTTTTGAGTTTTCCACTTTGATAAAAGTTGGATTACATCCTTTTGGCAATTTTCCATGCCAATGAAACTCGTGTACCGCTCTCATAAAATTCTAAGTGATTTAAATATTACAATTGATTGATAATACATATATTATATGATTCAAATTAAGTAACGATGCTGATGTATATTTTGATTTCAATAAATTAAATTAAGAAATATTTTAAACAAATGCATCCTAAAAATTGAATTTATGCCTAATGTACAAATGATTTTCCATTTTTTATTGATAAAAATATATAATTATACTGATCATTATATCATATGATTATAATTAATTATTAATAATCGTACCAAAAATATTAATTGATAATACTAGTATTAATTTCGATTTGAATTTATAATAAAACTAAATTACAAATATTAAGATTTATTTTAGACAAATGCATCTCAATGAATCAACGTCTCCCTAAAATACAAATTTTAATACTTTTAATTGATAAAAATACATAGTTATTCTGATTAAGATAATTCTATTTGGTATTATTTTGTATAATTCGAACAATAAGATTTATAAAAATATATATTATGATTCAAATTAACTGATTATTTTAGGTTAATGCATCTACAAGTAAACGTCTCTAAATTTTTTTTTAGTTTTTAATCGATAAAAATAACAATTTTACTTATTCAAATAATTGTATTTGTGACATGACTTTTTTCTCAAAATAAAAAGAATATAATATTATTATTTATTTGGTTTAGATTAACTAATTTTACTATAGAAAAATGGTTTTAGTGATCGAATTCAACGATCGAATTTTTCCAATCACACTTAGTCACCAAAATATCTATCTTTTTTGCAATTATTGACTGATGATTACAAAAATTTTAGTGTCAGTTTTATTTAGTAACTAAAATAACGACTAATATTTTTAGTTGTAAAATTTTGATCACTAAATTAGTGGCTGATAATGCTTTTAGAACAAAATTTATGACCAAATGGTTAGTTATATTAGTTATCAATATTATTTTGTCACTAAACTTAGAATTTAAGATGGCGATCGAAAAAGAATCAGCTACTAAATCTAATTAAAATATTTTGCGACTGAAAACTTTCAGTCACTAAACCAGTGATTATAACAAATTAAATATACTATTTCTTTAGCGATCACATTTGTGATCGATTAGTTAGTTAAAATAGGCTATTCCAATCATTAAAATTCATTATAATTGTGATTGATAGTGTCAATCGCCAAATCAATGACTATATGATAGCGACCAAAATTACACCTGATTAATTAAAATTGTTAAAATTAATTTATTTCATTCTAAATATATTCAATATGCTAATTTTATTTAATTATTATAATTATTTATATATAAATTTAAATTTTTCTCTTCATAATGAGATTAAATAAAATAATAATGAAAATAATATAATTAATTAATGATATTTAATAAAAATATTTAATTTAGATATTTTTGAACAAATATTAAAAAATATTACTAAAAAATAGGAAAAGATTATATTTAATTATATATTAAGTAGTAAATCTTACTAAAGTATTACTAAATAAAAATAAAATATCAATTTCGTAACTTTAAATTAAAATTAAATTTTATTAAATTATGAATTTCTTAAAATAAAATATTATTGTACTAATTATTTATTATAAAATATTACAATTTTTTTAATTTTTTTAACAAACAACTACCATTAATATTAATTTTGAATAAAAATTATTTTAATAAGTATATTTAAATAAAAATTATTTATTAATTTTTTGAATAAAAATATTTTAATAATTGAATTTATTTAATTTTCTATTATAAAATTATTTATATTTAGATATTATTAGGTAATAACAAATTTAATATGATAAAAAATAATAAATAATTATTTAATAATTATTATTAATTAGTAATTACAATTCGTAATACTACAGTAATATTAATATACTATATACTAATACTATATTAATATCAATATTATACTTATATTAATATATTATACTAATACTACCAATATACTAATATATTAATATTAATTACTAATTACCAATTAATAATTATAATTACTAATTACTAATAACTCTTATTAATTACTTATTACTAATTATTAATTATTAAAATGTTATAATATTAATTATTTTTAAAATATTATAAAAAATATTTATTAAAAAATAAATCCCAATTAATATTAATTTATTTTAATTTATTGTTATTGATAATTAATTACTAGTTACTATTGTTAATTACTAATTACTACTCTATCTATTTCTAAATAAGAGTTGTTTTGGAAAAGTGATTTTGTTTCCTTTTATCTGTCATTTGTAGAGTTTAAGGTTACATTAATTGTTTTTTATCAATTATACCCTTACTTTTGAAAATATCAATAACAATTTTAAGTGACTTACTGCTTATATCAACTAATTACTTAATAAATAATTTATTGTTTTCACCTTTTTATCTACCTTCTCCTTAATCAATAAAATGTATTTTAATTTTTAAAGAAAGAAGACGTTAGAGTGAAATTATAAAGGAAATGAAAAGAAAAATTGGTACTTACACAGAAAAATGAAGACAGGAGTTAACAATTATATTATAAAGAGAGTTAAAGACTTATTTGACAACACAAAAGATGATATTAACAAAGTAATTGAATATTCTCTTCAAATTGAAGAGTGATTCAATATATAGAGTGAAACTAAGAGTGATATCAAATTTTTGTGAGAACAAAAATATTCTTCAAATTTTTTAAATCAAAATTTCTGGTGGTGAAAATTTTAAGATTAAAAGTTATAGAGGGAAACTTATTTTCATAGAGATGAGAAAAAATGTTTCAAACATTGTTGAAAATTGAAAAGTTGGTTTTTTAAGTAGAGAGAAAATAGATTGAATACTCTTTATTACATTCCTTTTATTGATTTGTGTAACAAAACTTTAAACGACTCTTATTTAGAAACTGGGGAGTAATATATTATACTAATACTACATTAATATACTAATATTAATACTAATGTATTACTGTAATAATACTATACTAATATTAATACTATACTAATTCTAATACACTATAATATTCTAATATCAATGCTTTAATACTAATATATTAATATTAATACTATATTAATATTTTTATTTTTATTTTTCAACTTTGTAGTTATGACACTCCAATTTTTTATGAGATTAAATTTTTAGAAAATTTTAGGATTTTTAATTTAATTAATATTCATTTTTATATTTGATTTTAATATATAGTATTAATTTTCATAATTATAAAATAATTAATTTTAGAATATAAGGTCTTATTTAAATAAATATCGAAGTCTTAGGTGAGAATACTAGTACTTTGAGAGAGAGAAAGAGAGGAAATTATTCTCATTTTTTTATAGGACTGCTATGCTAAAACCCATGTTGTGTATTCGTTCACAGTTGGATCGAGCTAGAAATTTAACAGGTGGTTCATGACACCTAGTTCTTCATTATGATCGGTTGCATTGTTTATATGAGGTCTAAGTAGGGAGATATTTAGTTCGTACCGTAGTAGTAATTTGGTGATTTTCATCTTCTTTATTCTCTATTTAACAAAGAAGAGGAGAAGATCAAGAGGAAAAAATCTAGAGTATTGGGAGCACCATCTGCACATAAAAAAGGTAGAGGGGAGTGAGAAATCGCTTTGGGGTATGGGATATTTGTAGGATAGTGAAGTTGGCTCCAATTTCTTATTTTAGGTGTGTTCTTGAAAGAGGGATTTTCCTCTTTCACCTCTGTTCGTTTCCTAATTATTCTTGTATGCTTTTTATTACATGAATTGAAAAATAATACAAGTAATTTCTTAAATTGATAATATTTTGATTGTTTGACCTAATTCCTTATCTTAGGTGTGTTCTTGAAAGAGAGGCTTTCCTCTTTCATTTTTGTTTGATTCATAGTTACTCTTGTAGGCTCTTTATGATGTGAATTGAAGAATAATATGTATAATTTCTTAATTTTATAATATTGTAATTACTTTAGAGCATCATAAGGGTTCTTGTGATATCTAAGAAAGGGATAGTAAAGAGTGATATAATTTTAATGATGAACAAAGGATAATGTGTATTAATTGAATATTATTATATTGTTTTATCCATTGATTATGATAAAAGTCATGTGTTAACTGGTTGTGACTGTAAATATGAATTTATGTGAAGGGAAATCTGTATGAGTATATAAGAAGTACTTGAATTTATCTCAACATTCATCCTTAACATGAGATCATTGTGTATCGCTTATGCGGTCAAGTGTGATATGTGATTGGCGTCACATGCATCATAATGTGAGATCACAATGCGAGATCATACTGAGATCATTGTGTATCACTTTTACGGTCAAATGTAATATATGATTGGCATCACATGCATTCATCATTATAGTGTATATATGGATACGATATGCATGGTATACGTTGCAATTATGATATTAATATGTTGAGCTTACGGATAATTCCTATTGAGGTTAAATTAATTTGCTTCTCATGTTTGGATATGACTAAGTATTGATTAATTGTTTATTGTGTGAGACTATCTTGTAGTATTTTTATACTGTAACCTGAGTGAGATATTTCTTAATCTTTTTGTTTCTTTGTCTTATTTTTTTTGTATTACAGATGATCTTCGATTTGATGTTGGTAATTTTAGTGGTGAGAAACTTAGTGTTCAAGAGACTACTCTAATAGAATATGTGACACCGAGGTAAGACTAGAAAATTAGATCTTTTGTTTATTTATTTTTAATTGAGGCATTAGTTGGTTTATTTTACATAATCTAATGTTATTAGTGAATGTTAATAATTTATCTTATATATATTATTATAGATTTTATTAATTATGAGGTTATTATAGGTCTTATAAAATATGTTACTTTGTGAGGTAGAGGGTGTCACAATGTTTATTTTTCATTTTCATTTGATGTTTTTAAAAAATAATAGTAAATAATAAATTATGTCTAATAATTTTTAAATAATTTTTTTAAATAAGAAAAAATAAAATAAAAAGCTCAAAAAGTAATTTATTTTTTCAAATAAATAAAAATAAAATTTTAAAATATTTAATTATTATTGTTAAAAAGGCTATTATATTCAATAATTTCTTAAAATAAAAATTATTATAACAATTAATTTCCTTTAATTCCTGTACTAAAATAAGACCATTTTTTTTAATTCTTTAATTAATAAAATACTAATATACCATATACTCATATACTAATACTATATTAATATGAATATACCAATACTATTATATTATTATTAATTAAAAATTTGTATATTTAATATTTTTCTTAAATAAGAAAAAATAAAAAAAATAAGGCCTAACCCATCCCTTTACTAGAGTTTTCATTTTAATGTCAAAAACTTAAAGGACTCTACTACCAGTCCCGAAGAAAATGAATCAACGTTAGTGTTGGTATTCTCTTTCCTAATTGTTTGAGTTTTTTTTTGTCGTTGTCCTCCTCGATTTTGTTTTGTGGTGGTCGCTGCTGTCAGTTCTGTATATATATTGGCTATTGGAATTGGTATTGATATAGTGGCTGTTGGAATTGGTATTGATATAGTGGCTGTTGGAATTAGTATTGATATAGTGGCTGTTGGAATTGGTATTGATATACTGGCTGTTGGAATTGGTATTGTTTCGTCATCGACACGGTCAGGTTCCGTATGTCAGTTTTATTTGTCAGTGTATAAACAAGAGTTAGGTATTTTTTTTTTAGAAAAATATTATAAGGGTATATTTGAAAATTCTGGAGAAAATTTTGATTCATGGTTTGAATCTCATCACTTAATTAGGAATAGATTACTCATTACTTTAACTCATCAGCTTTTCATGTTATTTAGTGAAAAAAAAACATATTAGAATAATTAGCTCACACAATCTTATCAGGTTAATAAGTACAACTCTAATATGAATTTTTAAATTTATAATTTACCTATATAAATTTAAAAATCAATAAAAAATTAATCAATAACATCATTTTTAATTTTTTTAATCTAAAATTTTTAATATCTTATAATTATTTTTATTGAAATTTAATAACTTTTAAAAAATTTAAAAATTAATAATTTATAATTTAATACAAATAGATAAAAAAAATTTATTATTAAAAATATTAAAATATACCATAAAATAAAATATAAATTTATACTTATATAATATTAATAAAATAATAAATAAAAATATTTAATATGTAAATAATATTACATAATAATAAAAAAATTAATACATGAAACACAGTTTAACCTGAGTTAATTATAGATTATAGAAAACAGACATATATTAACTATAAATATATTTAAAATGTTTTATATCTATCTTTTCACAATAGCTAAGTTGACCTATATTATTATCATTATCCTCAATTCTCTCTTTTTAAAACTCATATTCTCTACTTTATTTAATGGATACTCTTTTTAATTGTGAGATCAGAATAATTATTTTTATTTAGTTTTTGTTTTAAATAATTAAAATCTATCATGGCAAAATTTATAAACATTATTTTATTATTTTAAATTATTTTATTTTAGAATCTTATTTCTATATTATGTGAATTTTATTCATGGTAATATAAATGTAAATCTTTTACCTTTCTATTTTTATATTACTATTATTAAAGAGAAATATTTTAGCGGGTGATAGTATTTAATATAATTTCCAAAATTTAAACATTAAAATTTATAGAAAAACTTATATTTTGATTGAATTCGAAAACTTTATTTATAAACTTCATTGAACAGAAAAATATTAAATTCTCAGATATTTTAATTTTTTTATAACTTTAAAACTCCTTATCTAAAAATCTCATATGAAAAAATTTCTTAAAATTTTGAATAAATAAGATAAGAATTTAAAGATTAATATAGTAAAAATCTTGTAATAAATGATATGATATACTATTGTTATAACAGATATATTGATTTCCTATATATATAGAAGAATCATTGATGAAAATGATTCTGAAACTGTTGAAAAAGTTTAGCTATATATATTCACCACATTATATTATTCTTTTTCACTTCTCTTCAAATCTTATATTTTCATCATCTTCACGCAAGGAAAAATCATCATCACCAGAGAATCCAAGATCCCAGGAAAAATCATCATCACCAGAGAATCCAAGATCCAAGGTACGTTCTTTAATTATCCATTCATTCATACTTACATCTTTAGTTTCTGTGATACGTTCTTCAATTATCCATTCATTCATACTTACATCTTTAGTTTCTGTGATTTTTTATTATGAGTCCATAATTTTTTTGTTATTTTAAATTTTTAATAATGCAAAATAGAAAGTTAAAAAAATATTAACTTAATTTAAATTTTAGTTGTTTAGTTAAGATGATGCAATATTATTTTTTTTTAAATTTCATCTGTGTTAACAAGACTGTTTGAGTATTGAAATGTGATTTTAGTTGTGTTTCTGAATATTGCAATTATATAAAAATTAAACATACGATAGTGTGATTTCATTTTTTAATTTTTTTTACTAATTAAAATAATTTATTGATGTGATATTAGTTTATAAAATTCCTAAGAATTAAACAATTCTTACACGGAGAGAGACGTATAATTAAAATTTTAAAAGTATAAATATTTTTAATAAAAGAGTTCTTATTTTTTTTATCATGTCATGAAACTTTTTATTTTTTTAAATATTTTATAAAATTTATTAATATAGAGAGAGAAATTAATGTCCTTCAACTTTATATTCTTAATCATCTAAAAAATAAAGATAAACAATATATAAAATTAAGTATATAAATAAAAATAGAATGAGCCCAGTTTGATATTAGTAAATATTTAAATCAATTTTTTAAATAGAATTAAATTAAGAATTATCTTTCAAGAAATAAAAAAATTTAATATTTTTATTATTTTATTATTTTTTATAATGAAATTTTAATTCACCCATAAAAATAATAAATAAGCATTCAACTTAATAACTTTAAATTCTAGATATAGCTTTCAGAATATCGTTTCTATTTCGCACACTAATGTAATGAAATTATTATATATAATTTTTTATCTTTATTATATTTAAAATTAATATTATAAAATTTATAATTAGCAATAAAATAAAAGATTAGAACATAGTGGATAAAAAAGAAACAGAAAAATAACTTACATATTAAGAAAATATTTCAAGATTAAAGAGAATAATTGTTTGTCTTGTATTTAAAGATATTTAATGCTAAATAATCAAATTTTTATTGCATAATATTTTTATTATAATACACATATATTTAATTATTTTATTTTGATATAATAAATCAAATTATCGAAAATAGATGATATATAAGTATATATATATATATATATATTTACAAAAAGTAGTAAATGCTTTAATAAAAAATGTAAATATACAATATACACTGTGATTTTAATTTATTTGTTATTGGCTTTATAGTTGCATGAAAAGGTAAATTAATTACTTTCTTTAGGTCATATTAACAAATGAAAGGCCATTAGAATTACTCTCTTTATATATTGTTAAAACTAAAATATAGTATTATATATTTGCAGAAAAAAGTTTGAAGTTGAAGATGACTGTCAGTAACATCTTCTACCCATCTACTTCTGTCCATGAAATATTGTACGATGGATTAACAATTGAAACCATAGTTACCAACCAAGCAAACATTGTTGAACAATGGATTTCATCAAGATACGAGTCAAAACAAAGAATCGTGGGTCTGGATACTGAATGGATGTGTGTTGAGAAAGCTACCACAAAGAAGAAGACCACCATGAAAGTTGCAATTTTGCAACTTTGCAGTGAAGATAAGTGTTTGATCATTCAATTGTTCTGCATGAACAATATTCCACAGTCCCTGAAGAAATTCATGATGGACTCCATGTTTGAATTTGTTGGAGTTGGAGTGATGAATGATATGAATATGCTTGATAAGAATTATGGATTGGAGTGCAAGAAAGGCATAGATGTCTATGAAGAAGCTAAAAAAAGATGGTCTCACAGAATCTCTTCAGGATCATTGAAATATCTGGCAAAGGAGTTGGTGGATCTTGACATGGAGAAGTCAAAAGCTGTGTGTACAAGTGATTGGAAATCTAAAAAGCTCACAGAAGAACAGGTTAAATATGCATGCATTGATGCATACGCCTCTTTTAAAATTGGAAGAATGGTGTTATCAGATCAAGATAATTAGATTTGTTAGAGATATATGGTCTCTTTTGATGTACTATTTGTAAGAATCTTTCAAGTTAGATATATTTTAACTTATTCTATGAATGAACATTTGTTTATTTTTTTAGAGTGTCTTTTGGCAATGGATCCCTGACAAACTAATTTGGCGTTTATTATTATTTAATTTAATTTACATAGGTTAAAAAATATATACAAATACTTTTTTCTTATTATAGAAATATGTGTAATTTATTATTTTTAATATATTTCAATCAAATAATAAAGGATAAAAAATATATTAAAAAGAGGTTACTCTTATTTAAATATTTAAAAAGTAATAACATATTATTCTATGTAATTTTTTTATTTTTTATTTATATTTTACTTTGTTCAAGTTCAGATCATTATGGCTAATTTATTTTTTTATTCTTAAACAATTAATAAATTAATAATATAAACAAGAGATGAAAAGGGATGTGTCAATCTTTCCTAATCAAAGAATTAAATTTGTTTAATACATAAAATATAATTGTCAAGATTTTACATTAATCAAACAGTTTGATTTAATAGTTATGATTGATTATCACCCATTTGTTTTGGTAAGAGCACTTTTGTGGCATCAGCTTATGGAAAGAAATGTGCATTCTATATAATTTTTTAATGCTATAAAAATTCAATCAAAGTAAGATGATACAAGATTTTACTCTACTTATATTTCTTTATTATATGATATTTTTTTATGAATGATATTAGAAAAATAATTATATACATGTTCAAGAATAAACATTATTATTATATGAATAGTTTTTATATAAATATAAATTTTTTATTATTTTACTAGAACTATTAAATATCATTTACTATAAAACTTTCTTATTAACTTAATTATTATTTTATTTTTTATTATTAATTTATTTTCTTATTAGTCCGGTAAATTAACAAGTCACATGTTTCTTACATGGGACATAAAATTTTATCTTATCACACATGATATACGTGATTTTGTATATATTTATGAACCATTAATGTGCGAATTAAAACAATTTTTATATTGAGCACATCATAATTTCATAATCATGAATAAGAACTAGTTCAATTGACATCATAATTTCATAATAAAAAATAAGAACTAGTTCAATTGACATCATAATTTCATAATCAAGAATAAGAATTAGTTTGAGTCATAGTAATTATACACCACTCAATTGACATAGTCCCTATCATGTACCACAAACTAGACTTCTTCTTAATATGAGCATAATTAAGAGTTCATAATTGGTCAAATATAATATGTTTATTTAATATGGTACCTGTTTACATTAATCTAATACAATTATACATGCAAAATAGAGAAAAATTAATTAAATATAAGTTATAATGAGCTTAAAGTGTCAATAATCTAATATAGGATTAAATATGTTTTTTATCCCAGAACTCTATTTGTCAAAATTGTATTTTGTTTCTGAGACAAACATTAGACCTATTTCGTCCTTATACTCTATAATCATGTGTAAATGATCCTTGATGACAAATAAAAACATCTTTAAGGAAATGAAAATAAGTGTAAATGGAAAGAAAAAGAGTGAAAGAAGCTTAAGAGACAGATGATAGTGAAGTTGGAAACTATGAAGAAGAAAAATAAATAAATAAAAAGGAATTATGGCACATCATCATGGATCATTTACACGAGTTTATAAAACATAAGGACGAAATAAGTTCAAAGTTTGTCATAAGGACGAAATAAGTTCAAAGTTTGTCATAAGGACGAAACATAATTTTGACAAATAATTTAAAGACTAAAAATATATTTAATCCTTTAATATATAATAAATATAATTTATACAAATTATTTTTCTTATAATAAAAATATAATTAATATAAAAATAATTAAGTATTTATAAATTAATAGTTATTTATTATTAATGACAAAATATTAAAATATTTACATTAATAATAACTTCTTATAAATTTTTTTTATAAAATTAATATAAAATTTACATACACACATGCACACACGCGCACGCACCCATCCACCCATGCACACATGCATATGTACACCCACAAACACATATTAATTAGTGATGCAAGGATTAATTTTTTTATTTTAAATTTACATTTATGATATTTTTTCATATAAGACTATTTTTATTTCATTAACTATATAATTATTATAATAATACTAAAATTTGTCACTATTTATATATTTATTTATGGTTCTTTTATAATTAGTTACAATAGTTTCATTAAAAGTGATAAAATATATATGTCACAAATAATTATTTACTAATATAAAATATTATATAATAATTTTTTTTAATAAAATATAATTAATAAAAAATATAAAATATAAAATATTTTATATAAAAAGAGTAAAAAATTACAATCAAATTATAAAAATTAAATTAGAAATAGAAAAATAATTACCATTTAAAGAATAAGAATAACGTTGAAGTGAGAAAATTTAAATGAAAATATTACTCTTCACCATTTGATCTTATTCCGACTTTCCACTTGTAATCTTCTTTCATAATTATACGTTCGGTGTATGAGAGAAGAGGACGATGATATGTTCTTGAGATGAGAAAGTTTTTTTAAAACAAAAAATGTAAGTTTAAAAAAATTATAGTAAAATAATTACCAATTAAAGAATAAGAAATAACTCTAGAAAGATAAAATCTAAAGAACAACATTATATTTTACCCTACACTATTTGATCTCGTAGTCTTCTTCCACAATATCATCTACCCGTCTTTCGTGTACATACCACAATTCTAGTATTGTAGGATATGATTGATGAGAAAAGAGGAGGATGATGATCTTCTTGAGATGAGAAAGTTTTTAAAATTGTAGAATGTCATAAGTTAAAAAAATATAAAGATGGAGAAATTACATTTTTTATCTGATTAAATTTATTATTTATTATTATTTAAAAAATATTTGTCAAAATTATGTTTCGTCCCTGGGGCAAACCTTGAACCTATTTCATCCTTATACTTTATAAACAGGTGTAAATGATCCTCAATGACAAATAAAAACTTCTTTAAGGAGAGGAAAATGAGAGGAAATGGAAGAGAAAATAGTGAAAGAAACTTATTAAATGGATAATAGTAAAGTAGAAAACTATGAAAAAAGAAAATAAAGAGATAAAAAGGTATTCTAACACATCATTAAGGATTATTTACACAAGTTTATGAAGCATAAGGACAAAAAAGTTCAAAGTTTGCCTTAAGGACGAAACATAATTTTGACAAATAATTCAATGACTAAAAACATATTTAACCCCTATTTAAAAATAATTTTTGAAAGGATAAAATAGGAATATTGAAAGAAATTCCCATTATATATTGTTATAGATTATGTACTAAATAACTGAATGAAACTATTATAGAAAATTTTAACAAAAAAATTAATATATTTATATATTATAATTTTATTTTTTTTAAAAATTCACTCCCTTTTTCTTTTTCGTGTTTTCATTTTTTTATTTCTCCCATTTTCTCTTATATAAATATCACGGGTGGATCAACAACCACACACTTCTTCCTTTGCCTATATGCTACAGACCTATTTGCAAATTTCAAGGTTTGCATTGTTGAACATAGAATACAATACACACTGAAGGTATATACTGAAGGGAAAATGTGTTATTGAATTAAAACACACAGGTTGACTTTATAGCCATATCCAATAATAACTGACAAAACTACAACCACGATTTTCATGACAAATACATGGGTGGTTAGCTTATCTAGACTTGATATGCATATCCTAAAAAATAGGACTGTAATTAACCAACTTATTCTAACAAACTGAAACAGATAAATAACAACATAAAACAATAAATATCTTCTAAAATAACCAACATTTCCTCCCTTAAACTTATATGCTATGGCATCAAGTTTAATTTTAAAGCTTCAATCATGCTTAACATACTACGAAGCCTTAAGAATTGATCCAATTTCATAGGTTTGGTCATAATGTCTGCAACTTGAATCTTTGATTTGCAGTAACTTAGTCTGATAATGCCATCTTTCACTAAGTCTCTCCAAAAATGAAACCTTATGTCAATATCTTTGCTTTTCCTATGAAACACCGGATTCTTGGATAATTGTATGGTTGAGTTATTATCAGACAAAATTAACATACTTTTATGCTCTTCAAGGCCAAGCTTCTCCAATTCCCTCTTAATCCAAACACATGGACAAACATAAAATGTAATTGATATATACTCAGCCTTAGTAGTAGACAATGTTACTATAGATTATTTCTTAGAAGATGATGAAACTACTCCGAAACTAAGTAAAAACACGAACCCAAAAGTGTTTCTATGATCATCCAGCTCTCCAACAAAATCGTTTTCAGAATAAGCCACAACATTTGTGCTTCCACCCTTCTTGTAAAAAATGTCTAGTTCGGTGGTACCTTTCAAGTACCTTAATATACGATTTGCTGCCAACCAATGAAATTCTGTAGGACAAGACATGAACATGCTAATCAAACTTACTCCATACATAATATTTGGACGAGTTGCAATCAAGTATATTATTCTATGTAATTATTTTTATTTATATTTATATTTTACTCTATTCATATCAGGTTCAGATTATTATGGCTAATTCATTTTTTTATTCCTAAACAATTAATAATATAAACAAGAGATGAAAAGGGATGTGCCCATCTTTCCGAATCAAAGAATTAAATTTGGTCACAGCACTTTTGTGGCATCAGCTTATGGAAAGAAATGTGCATTCTGTTTCTCATAAAAGATCTCCACCTTTGCATACATATGTATATGATTTTTTAATGCTATAAAAATTCAATCAAAATTAAGACGATACAAGATTTTACTCTATTTATATTTCTTTACTATATGATATCTTTTTTATGAATGATATTAAAAAAATACTTATGTACATCTTCAGGAATAAACATTGTTATCACAAGAGTAGTTTTGATATAAATATAAAAATTTTATTATTCTATTAGAACTATCAAATATCATTCATTATAAAACTTTATTATTAACCCAATTATTATTTTATCTTTTATTATTAATTTATTTACTTATTAGTCCATCAAATTAACAAATCACATGTTTCTTACATGTGACATAAAATTTTATGTTATCACGCTTGATATATGTGACTTTGTATATATTTATGAACCACTAAACAAAAATAATGTACATTAAAGAATTAAAACAATTTTTATATTGAGCACATCATAATTTCATAATCAAGAATAAAAACTAGTTTAATTGACATCATAATTTCATAATCAAGAATAAGAATTAGTTTGAGTCATAGTAATTGTACACCACTTAATTGACATAGTCCCTATTATGTACCACAAACTAGACTTCTTAATATGAACATAATTAAGAGCTCATAATTTGTCAAATATAATATGTTTATTTAATATGGTACCTGCTTACATTACTCTAATACAATTATATATGCAAAATAGAGAAAAATTAATTAAATATAAGCTATAATGAGCTCAAAGTGTCAATAATTTAATATAGGGTTAAATATGTTTTTAGTCCCAGAACTATTAGTCAAAATTTTGTTTCGTTCTTGAGGCAAATTTTAGACCTATTTTGTCCTTATACTCTATAATCATGTGTAAATAATTCTTGATGATAAATAAAAACATCTTTAAAGAGATGAAAACGAGAGGAAATGGAAGGGAAAATGGTAAAAGAAGTTTAAGAGAGAGATAATAGTGAAGTTGGAAACTATGAAGGAATTATGACACATCATCAAGGATCGTTTACAAGAGTTTATAAAACATAAGGACGAAATAAGTCCAAAGTTTGTCATAGGGACGAAACATAATTTTGACAAATAATTTAAAGACTAAAAACATATTTAATCCTTTAATATATAATACTTAACAGTCATACTGAAGAAAGAGTGAAAGGCATACCTAGGAGAACTTGAGCAAATGACGATTTCCTTTCTGATCTAAATAAGAAAACAAGGTTTAACATCATGAAAGATTCACCTGTTTTAGCTTTAGGTGTAGTTGTTGCTAAGATAAAATGAAGATAATATTGTTCATTTGAGAAGGATTTTTATAGTAATTTGAATTAATTATATGCATTTATTGAGGTAAAAACATTTGTTTGACTGTATAAGCAATGAACACGATAGTGGTACTTAAGGGGCAACTACAATATAGATAGATTCTCAACTTTTGTATATTTTGCATATCTTCGCATTTAATGTAGTATCTGGTATAGGTTATACCTGTAGAGGTAGTTTAATAGCTTGGCAAGATTGCTTTTACTACGTGGGACGGGATATCATTAATAACATATGTTATAAGGTTTCCTTCGTATATATTTTAGATCCTATAGAAGGGTTGGGACACCCTTAGTATCTAATTTTTTATTCATGTTCTTTCTTGTTGACTAACCAAAATAATACTTAACCATCATTTCCAACTACGACATCCATATTTTTCAACATGTTCAATAAATATTTTTTGTGGTAATCCCTTTGTCAAAGGGTCAACTATCATATGTTTTGTGTTAATATATTCTATTGACACTCATTGTTTCTGAGTTTTCTCTCCTATGACAAAGTAATTCAACTACACATGTTTAAAACTTTTAAGAGAGAGATCTTAGAAGGGATTACACTTGAGAATTTTGGAAAAACACTTTTGATTAGTGGATTGTATCTCACAGACTCATCTAAGGTAAGAGGAAGAATGATAAACTTCTTGAATAGATATTTATAAGAAATTGTGAGTAGAGAGATAATCTGTAAGTATGGATAGTAGAAATATAGGATGACATGGATAGAAATTACTTGTCTCCTATTCTTGTCTCTCTCTCTTTGTCCCACCAATAAATTTTGTTCACATAACTAAAATAGACATGTCAATATCTCACTAACTTTTTTATTTTCATTTTATCCACTTGCATTTAGTGTTATGTGCATAACTTTAATCTTCTTTATTTTACTAAATTTCGAACATAACTATAATGACTATGAGATACCCTTTTAATTTCAAATCTTTGGTATAAAAGAAAGAGATATAAAAAATATATATAAAAAAGTATTAGTAATAAAAGGGTATCATGCTATGTTTAAAATATAGTACTAATATAAAGAATATTAAAGGTTAGACAGATAAAAATAAATGCAAGTGGGTAAAATGGAAAAAATAAAGTTAGTGAAATACTGACATGTCTATTTTAATTATGTGTAAAAAATTTATTGGTAGAAAAAAGAGGGAGAAAGGAATAGGAGACAAGTGATTGATACGTAAAGAATGGGTTCTATGAAACTGCTCCGAAGCCAAGTAAAAAAACGAATCCAGAAGTGCTTCTATGATCATCCAGCTCTCCAGCAAAATCATTGTCAAAATAAGCCACAACATCTGTGCTTCCACCTTTCTTGTAAAAAATGCCTACTTCGGTGGTACCTTTCAAATACCTTTATGCATTTTGCTGTCAGCCAATGAGATTCTGTAGGACAAGACATGAACGTGCTAATCAAACTTACTCCACATAATATTTGGACGAGTTGCAATCAAGTACATTAGATTGCCAACTACTTGCTTAAACATGGTTGAATCAACTTTGGTCCCTGCATCATCTTTTGACAGTTTGGTCCCCAAGACAATAGGATTTTTCATTGCATTGCTATGATCCATGCCAAACCTTGCTATAATCTCACGTGTATATTTTCTTTGACAAATAAGAATTCCATTTTAATTCTGCACAATCTCAATTCCAAGAAAATACATCATCCTTCCTAAATCGGACATGTCAAACTCTACCATCATTGACCTTTTAAATTCATCAGACATGCTCCAATCATTTCCAGTATATATCAAGCCATCAACATAAAGGCTTACAATTAAAATTTTACCTCCATCCTTTGATTTTGTAAACAAAGTATGTTCACAAACACACCTTTCAAAGCCTTTACGAGAAAAATAATTCTCTATCTTGTTGTACCATGCTCTTGGGGCCTGTTTAAGGCCACACAATGCCTTTTTTAATTTGTAAACTTTGTCTTCTTCCCCTTACAAACCAATGCGTTGTTGTACATGAATATCTTCTTTGAGTTTACCATGAAGGAAAACACTCTTAACATGCAATTGAAAAACTTTTCAATTAGCCCACACACAAACATATCGGTAGATTATGGGCACCAACTCCAGGTTGTACTCGGCCCCACACACAAACATACCGGTAGATTATGGGCACCAACCCCAGGCTCTACTCGGCCCACACACAAACATATCGGTAGATTATTGGCACCAAACTCAGGCTCTACTCGGCCCCACACACAAACATATCGGTAGATTATGGGAACCAATCTCAGGCTCTACTCGGCCCCACACACAAACATATCGATAGATTATGGGCACCAACCCCAAGCTCTACTCGGCCCCACATAAACATATCAGTAGATTATGGGCACCAACCCCAGGCTCTACTCGGCCCCACACACAAACATATCGGTAGATTATGGGCACCAATCCCAGGCTCTACTCGGCCCCACACAAACATCATTAAACAATACAAAAATAAGGTTTTTCACACATTACACTCAATACAACAATAATATACAAAACATACTAATTTTATATATATAACATTAATTTTCTTAATATCAATTTATATATTTTTGAACATTAACTTCCCTAACCTGGATTTTTGTTTATTCCTTGCTCAGATGGAAAAATTGCAATCCTAATCCTTAGCTCATCTTTTATCTCAAAATCCTTGATAACATCTCCCAATAAAGAGAATTGATTGAGAAAAATCTTCAAAAACCATAAACTTTCCAAAAGAAATTCTCAAGAATAAACGGACTTAGACTTACCCAGTCACAAAACTAATTGGGTAGAACTCTTTCTTACACTGTTAGCCTCCTATTGCTTCTTCTGGATCTAGAAACCATTAGGATTGCAGTATCTAAACCTTAGGGAGAGTGTAGAGAGGGAATAGAGAGAATAGAAAGAATAGAGGTAGAGAGAATAGAAAGAATAGAGGCAAAGAGAATAGAGGTATGTGAAAACAAACTACCCAACTAGCCCCTTTTTATTTTATATTGTATTATCTTTATAATCTGATATCTTTATAATCTAATATTTTTATAACTGAACATCTTTATAATATAATATCTTTATGATATAATATTTTTATAACTAAACATCTTTATAATATAATATTTTTATAACTGAACATCTTTATAATATAATATCTTTATGATATAATATTTTTATAACTAAAAAACTTTATAATCTAATATTTTTATAACTGAACATCTTCATAATATAATATTTTTAAGATATATTTTTATAACTAAATATTTTTATAACTGAATATTTTTATTAATCTAATATCCTTATATTATAATATCTTTATAATATAATATGTTTATATTCTAATATCTTTATAATTTAAAATATTGGAGTGTTACAGTAGCAGTAATAGAGAGTATTCTATTTCCACTCATTTCAATCTTCATAATCTTCCCACGTCCAGGATAACTAACTTTGCACTTCCCATCCTCAATCAAAATGGTTAGCCTTTTTCTTGAAGTTGTCCTATGCTTAAGAGGTTGTTCTTAAGATCATGAACATAATATACATTTGAGATCACATTTGTTACTCCATTGACATGTAGTCGAACATTTTCTTTTTCCATCACAGTCATTCTAGTATTATTGCCAAGCTTTACAATGTGCCTAAAGCTCTCATTCATCTTTGAAAACCAGTCCTTATTTTCACTCATATGGTTGCTACATCCAAAGTCAAGAAACCATTCTTCTTCCTTGTCTTGTTTGAGATCAACATTAGACATTAATAAAAGCTCATCTTCCTCTTCCATTTCATCTTGTACCTCAGCCTCAGCATAATTTGCATTCTTTTGCCAGGTGGAACATTCATATTGAAAATGTCCAAACTTATGACATTTAAAGCACTCAATGTCTGCTTTGTTGAAGGATTGCCTTCCTCTTCCTTGGCTGCCTCTAACAGAATTTCTTCCTTGTCCTTGTCCTCTTCCTCTCCCTCCTTTATCTTCATTAGTAATGTGTAATACGTTTTCTTCTTCACCATGATAGTTCATTCTTTACTCATGAACAAGAAGACTACTTTTAACTCATTGATTGTCATGATCTCTAAATTGTTGGATTCTTCAATTGAGCACACAACATAATTAAATTTAGAGACCATGGACCTTAATATTTTCGCAGTGATAACATTCTCACCCATATTATCACCACTCGCCTACATACTTTAGCGATTTTTAAACTATGAGCAAAGTAGGAATTAACTGTCTCTCCTTCCTTCATCTGTAAAACTTCAAATTCTCTGCGTAATGCTTGCAGTTGTGCTCTTTTCACCCTTGTAGAACCTTGGAATTTTTGCTTCATTGAATCCCAAATGTCTTTAGACATGTCATCATTAAATATTGTATTAAAAAATTTTATGATCAATAGCTTGATAAAGATAATTCTTTATCTTCAAGTCCTTTAACTTTTGCTCCTCTATCAATTTAATGTTTGCCTCTGAAGATGTTGCTCCATCTTCTACTTTGGAGATCCCATGCTCTACTAGATTCCAATACTATTTGGAGCGAAGGAAATTTTCCATAAACTTTGCCCAATGATCATAATGACTAGCGAATTTTTGGATTGGAGGTTGCACATACTTGTCGTTGCTCTCTGCCATTCTGTTTCACACTTTCTGAAAGAAATATGTTGTTTCCTTCCACACACTCACAATTGTTTCTCGCACACTCAAGTAGATTCAGGATCATGCCCCTATAAAGGAGCTCTGATACCAATTGTTAAACACAAAACAAAATACACACTAAAGGTATATGCTGAAGTGAAAATGTGTTATTGAATTCAAAAGCATAGGTTGGCTTTATAGCCATATCCAACAATAACTAACAAAACTACACCACGATTTTCATTCCAAATACGTGGGTGGTTAGCTGATCTAGACTTGATATGCATATCCTAAGAAATAGGACTGCATATTAACCTACTTATTTTAACAAACTGAAACAGATAAATAACAACATAAAACAATAAATATCTTCTAAAACAACCAACATTCTCTTTGATTGTAATCATGAACCATATCCCTCACCTCCATTTTCTTCCTCTCAATTTCTTCTTTCTTTGCTTCGAACATTGCCAAAACTGATCTTGTGATCTCCTCTTCCTTGTTATCTTTTAGATCATTGGACTCTGACTAACGCTAATCATCCCCGAATTTATCATACACTGCACATTTGTTTTGTTGTTAGTGTTGCTCACAGGATTGTTTTTCTATTTCCATTATTGCACCACATATTATAAGGCTCTTTTCCTCTCCCAGACTAGTTATCTCCCATTTTCTTTGTCTATTTTTCTCTTTTTCTTGGAATGATGACCCTACTTTCCCCTGAGGTGCTAGTAAAAATAGAACTTACTTTTAGGATGTGGGACTAAGTTGTTTATTTTGTTAATAAATCATGCAATAAGCCTAAATGACATATTTGATTATTAAGAGCTATGAAGTTAACTATGGGTTTATTTCTCTAAACAAATGATTAGTTTTTTATTGGTGTGCCCATGAGATATTGAGATTCTCACCTCAAATTTGTCTAATAGCCAATAATTTTCTTACCTGATCAAGGAAAGTTTAGTAGCTAGTAGCTTTCCAAGAATTTTGTTTGTTCGAAATAACTTTTTTTTCTTTTCTGCTTGAGTTTCCATCTTTGTCAATGGCAACCACATGTACATCGAAAAAAATCTTAGAGCTAACTAAATATGATCTTTAGAAAACTGACTACTATATATAATTTTTTTTTATTTTGTTCTTCATTTTTTTAATACCACTTAATATTATTTAGTAACTTTTGCGCAATGTGAATTTATATCAATGCATGTCATCCCTTGTCGTGCATTTGTACCTTATAGATAGGAATGGCAATGTGAGGGCAAGCCAATCTGCGACTCGTTTTCAAAAAGTGTGAGGTGGACTGGATATTTTAGTCCGTTAGCTCGTGTAGGTTCGTCCTGCATAATCTGCAGTCCATGCAGACTAAAGAATGGGTTGGTCTATCCCACTTCGTGGCTCGTACTGTATATTTTAATTCTTTTTAATTTTTTATTGTTGTATAGTATTATGTGTATTGCATATGACTAAATATTTTCATTTATTATTTAATCAATATCGTATATTTACATATACAAATTTGAATTTTATTTCATGGTCTAATTTAATATATTTTTTCATAATGTGCTTCCTTGATTACTTGTAATAGATAATAAATAAATAATTTTTACATTCCATCTTGTAATTGTTATACTTGCATTTAATCTTTAGTTCTATATTATACTCAAATTTGGAATTAAAAAACTTAAAAGATTTTCTAGATTGTTTTATCAACTTTTTAAAAAATTTATGTGGGTCGATCCAAAGGCCTGCAAACTCGTAGCTATGCAGGGTGGGTCGAGCCAAACTTTTCAAGTAACGATTCTTTTGCGAGCTGACCTGTCCTGACCCGTTTTGGTAAACTGAATGCGGGACAGGTCAAAATGGGGTGGACCAACCCGTTTTGTCACCCCTACATACAAACAAAAACTATATTATTACTTTTAATTGGTAAAATTTTCATATTCGGGTACTTTTTCACTATAGTATGTCTATTCTCCATGAGAAAAAGTAAGTGTCCTATATTTTGTTACGTTGTAACCAAAGTTTTCTTCTTTATTCTTAATACATGTTTACGATTTTAGTTTATTTAATCAAATTTATTTTGTTCTTTTATTTAATCCTACTTTATGTTACAATATTTTATTTATTTTTAATAGAAAGAAAAATTAAAAAGTGACGAACGATTAAGTGTACTAAGGTATGGAAGGCTACACAAATTAGATTTGATGGAACTTGGTGCATTTCAAATGGAAAAGAAATTATGGTAAGTAAAATATTTTGACTTGTATTTCAACAAGTTTAAGTTGTTAATCCACAATGAATAAGGTGTTTTGATGATGATGAATCTACAGAAGAACATATGGAATTTTGAAGTCTTTATGTATGAAGTTGAAGATTTATATTTATGTATATGTTCTCTTATAGTTATAGCAATTGTAGTAAAGAACTCAAGCAATGCACAATGCTCTCTATGTTATCTAAAACAAGCTTTAATCTTCGTAAAAAGTAATTAATGTTGTAATAATCGATTATACCTAGTCATAATCAATTATCAAAGCTTTCAAAAGTTTTTAAAAACATGTTCTTTCTGGAATAATTGATTATCCCGAGCAATAATCGAGATTATCATAAGTATAATAATCAATTATCTCGTATGATAGTTGATTATCACACGCTGATTTTCCAGAGTTCAAATTTCTATCTGGAATATTCGATTATTCATTTAAATAATCGATTATTATAGTCATTTTTGCAAAACCTTTGGTATTCTTCTTAAAACTAGGCACTCTTGTGTCTATAAATAAAGAAAAGTTTGAACTTCAAAAATACACAGAACATAAGTGTTTTTGCTCTATTTAAGCTTGTTAAAATCCTAGTCTACCTTCTCTAAAAGTGTTACTTGAGAAAGTTGTGTTGCTGCTAGGGTTGAGCTTGTTTCATCCTTTACTATTACTGTAAAAGGAGATGTTTCATTCCTTGTGGTACTCAAGGAAGGTGTTGTTTATTCTTTGTTCTTCACAAAGAAGGTGTTTTGTCAATCTTTCCTACTATCTTACTCTTTTCGCTGCTCTGTAAGTTGTATACTTATTTTCAAGATAGTTAGTTGTTGTCACTCTCTTTTGAGATGAATAATCATTGGACGTAGGGACTTTTTTATCTGTACCAGTATAAATACTCTGTGTGATTTTCTCTATCCCTATTCTCTTTACTTTTAGTCTATATTCTGCTTTTATATATTTGGTAATCTAATTTACTTAAAGTAGAACTTAAAGTTATATTGAGGTTTTTTGTTAAACTGTGTTTTAACAAGATTAAAATAAAAAAAAGCTTAATTTTTATTAAGAAACCAATTCTTCCCCCCTCTTGGTTATTTTACCTGTCCTATTATTCTAACATAAGCTTATAGTCAACACAAGTTAAAATTTAGAAGTTTTCTTTTCTTATTAAAGTTTTAAAATTTGAGTATAAAATATTTGAACTCTTGGTAAAAATTTTAAGTTAAAATATATAGAATGATTTATGGAAGTATTTATAATTGTGTTAGGAGTAGTTTATAGTCTATTTTATGTGTGTGTAACTTTTTGAGTGCCATAGTAACATTATATTTGCTTTAAGTTTGAAATTGTTAGTTGGTTTAATCATTCATAACATTCTTATCTTGGTATTATAATAATACTCATTAAGTTCATTATTCTCCTTTTAAACATTTTATGGGATCATTTGAAGAATATGGGCGAGATGCATCCGTAAGAAATTGAAAAAACACATATCCTACTAATAAAACACTTTGAATTTTGAGATGGAAACAAAACCAAGTCATTCACAAGGTATGTGAAATATATAAATGACAAACAAAATGTGAAAAAATAATTTGTTCAAAGTCGAGTAGAAAATGTATAAAGAAAACAAATGATTTGAGTTAGAAGTGCTTAAGTTGAATAATATTATCCAAAAACAAGAGTCTAATATTTAACTTCAAAGTGAATTACAATCTTAATGTCAATTAATTAATGTTCAAAAACTTTATATGAAAACTCAACTAGACAAAAAAAATTTGTCGTATCTAACTTTTCAAGTATTCCATCAAATAAAGAAAGTTGTTGTTTTGTTATTCAAAATTTGTCATTAATATGTCTATAATTACATCTTTATATTTCTAAAATATTAATTGTTTCTTTTATGTATTTACAGGATCAAAATATTTGAAGATACTACGGTTTATTCTTGTATTTGAAATAATTATTTACTTAATTAAAGATTTTGAAGTGTTTTGAAATAGAAATAGGTCTCATGTATATAATGTTTTGATTTATTATTAGATATTTATTGTATTTTCTATCATTTCAAAAATAATGAATACTTTATATTTTAATATTTATATTTAATGTTTATTTATTTTAATTGATATTTATTTTAACACTTTAAAATAATTTGTCTTTTTATTACAATGTGGAAATAATGTGACAATTTCACATCAACATTATTCTTAATAATAATAAGAAATATTTACTATAAAAAATAACTAATAATCATCATACAAAAATTGACATGTCACTCTGGCCTACAATTAGTAGTCACACTTTTGTCACAACAAAAATTAATTTTTGTGAGATTTTAAAATAGTATCATAAATATAATAGTGACTAGAATATTAATAATCACAATTAATTAATGCTATTATTAAATATAATATATTAATGACAACTAATTAGTCACTATTATCTTATGTAGTGACAATTATTTTTGTTATAATAGAAATTACTTTTAGTGATATTTAAAAATGTTGTCACATGTACAATAGTGACAAAATTAATAGTGACAATTAAATTATTATTACAAGATTTTAATAATGACATATTTATAATTTTTAGTGATAAATATTTGTATTACTAAAATTAGTTTTTCTTGTAGTGTAGGAGTGTGTTTGTGTACTTTTGGCAAATTTTAAATTTGAGTTTTTTTATACATGTTGTGCACAATCTACATGTTAAATGGACTTTACCTTTGGACTTTGTGGGCTATTCACAAATTGAATCATCAAGTGCAATTCAAACCAAAATCTAATACTTTTTATTTCTATAGAAATCTAATCCAATATAAAATATAATACTTTTCATTTCTATTAGTTGCCACCAAGCTCAATCTAATTTAAAATCATTTTTTGTTGTTTTTATTGATTGTGTATTGTTTAATGGATTGAATAAATTGTTGTTATATAAATAAATGTTAAACAATCTAAATGCACTTTTACTGGCACAGGATAACCCGTTTAACTTGTGGCTTTTGTGGGGGAGGATGTGATTTATACAAATTAAAATCCATATGAAATGCAGGTTATCTAACCAAGTGCTTTATAGTGAGTTTATGCGGGTGCAGACTTAAATGGGAAGACTCATTCATATATTTAGCTCCAATTGCATGTAGGTTTACATTAATGTATTTATACGTGTGAGATTTATTTTTCACTTTTTTGTTTGAATTGAATGTCCTTATATATAAGCATATAGATGATAATCGGGTGGAGACATGTTTTACTTTCTCATTCCTAGAGTGTCTAGAAATTTCAAGAGGGGCCTATGTTAATATAATCTAATAATTTTTATGTTATTTTTCTGACTTTTTGAGCTACAAAATTATTTATTAAAGTTTTATAATCAAGTAATTTTAATATCTCACTTTCAATAGATAATATAGCTAATTCATTTAATATATCTTGTAGCATAGATTTTAAATATGATTTAATTAATTTTAATTTTAAAAAACTTCTTTTAGCAGTCACGATAGTTACACCTAATGTTAATAATATATCCTATAAGCAATGTATGTATTTAAAAAATAACATGATTTTTTATATAGTTCAATATTTTTAATGATTTATTAATTTTATTTGTTAGAATTTTCTTCAATAAATTTAATTATGAAAATAAATCAAGACCATCAATACGATCCTCAAAACTATTTTTTTTCAAGATTAATACACTATTTTTTCGATTCATCTTTTCTTAAAGTTTTAAAATTTGTTTAAATCTAATAAAAAACCAAACATTTCATATTCTAAAAGTTGTTCAAATCGATTCTTAATAGAAGAAATAAATTGATCTAATATATGCAAAAAATAAGCAATACGAAAAGAACCTCCACTAGAATGAGCTATCTCATTATTATCATTGTCATCAAAATACTCTTTCCTATGAATCTCACCTTTTTTTTTATTGAACTTAGCTCTGTATTCATTTCAATAGTCATTTATTTGGTAGATTCTAATGCAGATGCAAAATTGTTTTCGCTATAATTTTTTAAATAAATTATAAAGCCTCTTATTAAGTGATCTACAACAACATCTATATCCATATCTTTGTGTGGCATGATCTTACTCACAAAATTAACCGCAAAAAGAAGTATATCATACAAAACATTCTTTCCCAGTCAAAATTTAAAATTCTCCATCACATAAGTCAATAAACACATGACTTCACTCTTTATCTTAGGATCTTCACTAGTTTTCGATGAACAAATGAATCCTTTATTTTTTGGTGCATGAAACTTTATGACTTTACTTTCAATTCTACATTCCCATCTTGTTTGATATAGTGATTTAACTATCTTAGATACATTTTCTTGTAAGATTTTTCACATTTTGGTTAAAGAAGCAAACAAAAAATAAAAATGTTGCAAAACTCCAAAAAAGAGAAACAACTCTAGTACATGAATTTGCCATATCACCTAGAACTAAATTCAAATTATGACAATCGTAAGGAGTATAATATGCTCTAGGGTTTATGTCCAGTAATTTCTTTTGTACTTCTTGATTTTTAACTTTCATATTAGATCGTTATCATACTCTTGTACCCCTAATATTGAGTATTGAGTGACTTTTCATTTACAAATAAATGGGTTGTAGTCTTTTAATTAATTTTAACAAAAAAAATAAGAGATATAAAAAATGTAAGATATGTGTCTTATAAAATATTGGATCTTATCTCAAATATTATTAATTTTTTTAAAATTAATTTATATCAATAATATTACTATTAAAAAAATTGGAGACCTTACAAATTTGGGAGCTCTAAACAATGACCTTACTTGCCTTATTAAATATCTGGCTCTACTCATCCCCGTCTCGAAAGTAAAAATTTATCATCATCTCCATCCAGATATCTAATAAGTATAAATTTTTTGTCTCATCTCCATCTTCATCGAGTAACAAGTATACTTGTATTTGTTCCAATATCCATACTTTACTATTTTAAATATTAATAAAATATTTTCTTATAAAAAAATAAAAATCATGATATTATAAAGAATTCAATATCAAAAGGATATAAATTTTCTTTTCTCCAATATCAAATATTAATAAAAAATTATAATTACAAAAAATATCAAATCAAAGTATTAAATATCAATTGGAAAAAAGTAGAATAATTATAGAAAAAAATAAAAATAATCATAAAGACAAGTTGAAAAACTAAGCAGAGATAAAATTAATATAATACCTAATAAATTAAAAATATTATTCATATTTATACTCAATTAATATAAGAATTCCTTATTAAAATTAGGAGAAATTAAACAAATTTATTTATCATTCCAACATCAAGTTAATATTATTGAGAAAATTTTGTAGGTAATGAAATTTAGATTTATGTTATCTTTTACTTTATATAATACTCTTATTAAGTGAGATTGTGCAGGTAATGAAATTAGATTTATTTTATCTTTTACTTCATAGAATACTCTTATTATACTATTAAGCATGGGAGCAGGAAGATTACTTCTTTATTCAATCTTATTTTGAATAATTGAACTTTATTATGACTTAAGGATTTGTAGGAATTTTTTTATTGCCTTAAAAGTATTTTGAAATTTTCTTTCCATATTTATTTTGTAAATCTTATTAAAGTATTTCATTTTGAAATATTATTTCTATATTAAAGTAAATTTTATTTAAGGAAATAATACATATGAATCTTTTTATTCTTTTGTATTGTTATTATTATTATTATTATTAAAGAGAAACATTTTAGCAGGAGAAGAATGTGATACTATTTAATATAATTTTCAAAATTTAAACAATAAAATGTTAAAAGAAATGTCCTAATTTAAATTAACATCACTCAATTTTGATGAAAAGGAAAGCATTTGTTAAACTTTCTTTATAAATATCATGAAACAAAAAAATCATTAAGTTCTCATATTCTTTTTTCAACTTTAAAACTCCTTATCTATGTGATATTAAAACATTGCTTAAATTTTTCAATAAATAAGATAAGAATTTAAAAATTAATATCACTGCTACACGAACCTACATCCACGTCGGTTCTGGGGATGATTTCACGACGGTAACAAAACCGACGTTGAAAGAGGAGACGTTAAAAGTAATATTTTCAACGTCGGTTCATTTAGAACCGACGTTGAAAATACACTTTCTACGTCGGTTCAATAAATAACCGACGTTGAAAGTCTCGCACACTTTCAACGTCGGTTATTTATTGAACCGACGTAGAAAGTGTATTTTCAACGTCGGTTCTAAATGAACCGACGTTGAAAATCCCCTCCCCCACTGCAATGCAGTTTCTAATTTTCTCATTTTCCCTAAATTTTAGTACCTGTATATCAATGCCAGAAAACCAGAAAACAATTTAAAATTACTACATTTGAAATGAATTATATATATTGAATAATTATTTGAATGTGATCTATTTACAATTGTATAAATGAAATTACAATAAAAGAACTCCTATTGTTCCCTATTTCTAAGTTCTAAAAACTTCGTGCCCACTTTTGTCGAACTTGGTCGATAGACTCTTTGGGCAAGGGTTGGGTATCGGTGAATACCTGGAACAAAATGAAAGTATATGTTAGGTATCACAAGTAGGAAACTTTACCAATACAGTTTTGGAGGAATAGGGTTTTGGAGGACTAACTCTGTCTCCAAGTATCTCCGATATTCCCAAAAACTATAAGCCACATCCAAGACATTACGTAGTAGCCACATTCATAGCTACCCGTTTGTCTATTAACCTATAATGAATTGAAGAAGTCATTAGTTATGAAAAATACATATTGAATATTCATTAGAGAATTAAAAGTAACCTTACATGTAGGATTTCCCAATGTGGGTTAGTGGCTTTGCCGATGTGCATTCCATCAATGGTACTGCACACCTTAATAGCACTCGTCGAGAAGTTATTAGTCAATACATGAACATTAATTATATTTGAAAACACAAAGTTTAAAATACTTACCTATTCAAAATATTCTTTAAATCGAGTATCTGGTTTTTATTCAAAGAACAAAACCAAGTATACTGGCCTTCTCCGGACGACTCGATGAGGAAGAGTTGCCAATGATGCCTTGAAAAATAAAATGTTTAGAATATAATTCAATCACAATAAAAACAATAATGAACTTATATTGACTTACTGGAATAAATATGCTCCAAGATATATCTGTCTTTTAGAGGTGAGGATCCAATTTTGGATATATCTTTGGACTTCCTCCCGTCTATTTCCAGCTGCTTGGATTGACTCGAGGCTCAAAAAATCCATACACATCCGAAGCTCCTCGCTCCTCACCAATTCATCCATCATCCTAAAAATGAAAAATAATAACATGTTATATATTAAATAATGAAATTGAAATTATAATAATAAATATGTACTTACATTGTCCAAAGTTGTAAAATAGAGATGTTGAGATCCCTATCACCCAACGTGACCTCTGAGATGTCAGAATATGAAATGTAGAGAGGGAAGCTTGCATTATTTATCCCAAATCTCAGTAGCATCCCAGATGAATCTCAAAGGAGTTCGCATAATATTCTCGCAGAGGCACTGATCAACCGAACAATTGGATTTTTCTGGATAGTCGCTTCTTTTCCTTTAGTATGTTCGAAGCAAGCACGACTTGTAGGCTTCCGAACATCCTACATGTTTAAAACAATACTACTTAATACAGAAATAACATTTTCGAACGCATTAACATAAAAATTACATACCTTTTTAGAAACTTGTCTCACTAAATGTTGGGGCTAAGCAATGAACATGTGAAGGGCCTGTCCCACCACTTGTACCTCATCAGTAGGCACAGGGACTCGAGCATCAGCATCTCGAATCTCTTCTACCACCACTCTCAATATCCAGGTCCCAAAGGCACACTGTGGATGGTAGAAGCCCCTTCCTGAACTGAACCAAGGGCCACCAATCTTGGTTCAAGCAAGTCATCCTCCACCAATAAGGCACATTGTTTCATCCCAAAAGATGTACCTGTGGATGCATGATATGAAGACATTTGTAATGAAGACATATATGAAAAATAAATAACGATTTTACCTATCTGTGCAGTGTGCAAAGTACAGCGAAGAATGTGAGAAGCTAGAATAGGAGCAGGATTACTGGAAGTACTTCCCATTGTGCCAACAGATGGAGGAGATGGTTGAGCGTGTTGGTGGGAAGATGCCATCCTAACCGCCAAGTCCGGAAACATGCTAAGTAGCTGCTCCCGAACCTCGTGCTCGCGATGACCGGTGTCGCCTTCGCCGTGAGCTTCTTCTCCAACTCTTCTTCATTAATTGTTGAGCTCTGGGTATTCTTCACTCGCTGCCCCAAAATAATGTCGAATACCCACACGGTCCCTCACACCCGAACACGGCCGGGTGTTCATCTTTACCAATAGCAGTGGGTCAGTATATCCCGACGACCATATGGAACGAAAGTTCCTCGTGTACACTCGCTCCTCCAAGGAATCCTACAATAAATTTAACACATTATATATATATAATATACAAGTGTAACAAATTAATCATATTAGGGTTAAAAAGAAAAGTAACTTACAATCCTATCTGCTATATATTGAGCCTCCTCAGATGTCATCCCACCGGAAGGCTTTTGACGAGCTCTCTTCCAAGTTTGATGACGTTTAGGAGGAGATGGTGGGGGGAGATCATCCTGGCTTATACCAGAACTGGCTGCTTCTTGTTCTCTGAGTGCAGCCTTCTCGTACATCATTCTCTGAGACAAGAGATCATACCCCCCACGAGACAGGACGTGGGGGGTCAAATTCTTCTTTTGAACCTCCTTCGCCTTTAATCTTTTCTCCTGAAAAATAATTGATATTAGAATATAATACAATAAGTTAATAAATTTAAATTAATTTATACCTCCCACTCGGGCCAGCCCTAATCTCTACAAATTTCCTCCACTCCTCCTCGGATATGCCATATCGTTGGCAAGGAGTAAGTCCCTTGCTAACGACATCCTCAAAGCATACACCCATTTCGTAGTTAATGTGGACTTGAACCGCTCCACATTTTTGCAATGGTGGACATAATCTTCTTCTTAATCGCCTTGGAGTTTTCAATATCAAAATACTTCGTAAAAATAAAACATAATTAGCATCAAAATTAAAAATCAATATTCAAGAAAAGACAATTGAATAAATTTAAACTTACCGTAATGTCCCGCCAAATCAGATTCTTCACCGTCTCGTCAACACTATCCCAGTCTGGATGCAAAATAGATATCTAAAACATAATCATTAGTTAGATGAAAAGAAGAATTATATGTAAATATGTAAAAACTTCAAATATAAACTTAGAATTACCTTCTCTCGTGCCACGGTACTCCAAGTAGCTGCTGAACCGGGTATGATGCGGGCCGACACCTTCCCAAGGTGTGGATCAACGCACACACCGAGCTTCTCTCCTGTCATGTGTCCGGTCGTCAAGCTCGCAATCGTGTTGCTTGTCTGGTCTTCTTTGGTGGACGAGGTGGTGGAGGAGATGAGGGAGGTGAGGAAGGAGGTGATGGTGAAGGAGATGCCATGTGTCTCAGTAAAGAAAATATAAAACAATATAATTTATAAATCTTAAATACACAAACATAAAACAAATACATAAAGAATTTTAAGTAGAAACATACTTAGACAACTAAATTTTCCCATATCCCTTCATCATGATCATTACGAGTTGCATAGACCACATCCTCTTGTACATCTTGAATACTACTAGGCAGTCGTGGTGAATTGGGAATGACAATGAAATCATCTGACTCGTCTTCATTTTCACAGTTGACATCAATCCCTTTGTCTTGAAGGACCACAGACCACCTATCATTACATGGGTCGGTGACATAAAAAACTTGTTTTGCCTTGATATGCCATGATGAATGGTTCTTCCTTATGACCTAGCTTCTTAAGGTCTATCATAGTAAAACCCATTTCGTCAAATTGAACACCGGTATTGCTATCGACCCAAACACATTTAAATAGAGGAACTCTAAATTTACTGTAGTCAACCTCCCAAATTTCCTCAATCACTCCAAAGTAACTTATGGATGCCATGATGGGGTTTTTATCCTTTGAACTAGAAAAGTGCATGGATGTGGCCTCAATAGACACTCCACTATTTTGAATCGTGCTATTGTCATCTTGTGACTTTGTGTAGAAGGAATATCTATTAATGTCGTACTCGATCCAAGTGATGACGTTATGTTTTGGTCCATGAGCTAGCCATTTCAATGTATCGATGCATGCTGATCTCGAAAAATTTGGCTTCTAAACCAACCGATAAACTTGTTGTTATGCTCCTTCACTAACAACCGTTCACCCATTTTGGGGTTTTGGGTCCTCAACATTGATTGATGAGCAGTATATGTAAGGAAGAACTTCATCCGTATTATTCAAAATATACAAGTGTGCCTCGACTCAACTCAAGAATATCCTTTGCTTGAACTTTTATACCACGAGTACCCTTTCCATTTATCCTATCATCATGTCGACTTGTAGGAACACCCACGGCTTGTGCTTTTGCCAAGTATTCCGAACAAAACTCCGTAGCTTCTTCCGCAATATACCTTTCAACTATAGAAGCTTCTGGTCCGTATGGATTCTTAGTATACCCTTTGAAGATCTTCATGTATCGCTCAATTGGGTACATCCACCGCAAATAAACCGGGCCACATAACCGTATCTCTCTTACAAGATGTACAATTAAGTGAACCATAATATCAAAAATGATGGAGGAAAATACATCTCCAATTGACATAGTATAATTGCTGCCTCATTTTCCAATTGATCTAATGATTTTTCGTCAATTACTTTCGCGCATATAGAGTTGAAGAAAAACATAGACGCATAATTGCATTTCTCACATTCTTCGGAGTATGCCACGTATAGCTACGGTAAGAGTTGTTGCATCGAACGTGATAGCTCATGTGACTTTAACCCAACTAGTTTAAGATCTTTCATTGACACAAGACTCTTAATATTTGAAGAGTATCCTTGTGGAACTTTAATACTCGAAGGCACCGACAAAGACTAGTCTTCTCTTTTGGATAAAGTGTGACATGTCTGGTGGAAGATATGTTCTCTTGCCTTCACATCTTGGATGCAATTCCGGACGTATTCCCAATTCACAAAGATCTTGACGAGTATTCACTCCATCCTTTGTCTTACCTTTGATGTTCAAAAGTGTGCCAATTAGACTATCACACACATTCTTCTCAACATGCATCACATCAATACAGTGACGTACATCTAAATGACACCAATATGGAAGTAAATTGATCTCTTCTTCCACTTGCTTCTGTCAGTAGATTTCTTTTGGGTCTTTCCAAATTCAACATTTATGTTTTTCACGCGATCATAAACTTCCTCACCTGTTAACGGTGACTTAGCAATTTCATCCTCCTGGCAACCGTTAAAAGCTTTCTTCAATCTTCGGTATGGGTGGTTAACTGGAAGGAATTTTCTGTGTTTATTATAAATTGTCTTCTTCCCATGTTTCAATTGCAGATAACTTGTATCTTCTTGACAAATAGGACACGCATGATGACCCTTGACACTGTATCCACTCAAGTTACCATATGCTGGAAAGTCATTTATGGTACAAAATATCATTGCATGTAACTTGAAATTCTCCTGTCGATTTGCATCAAACACCTCTACTCCTTCCTCCCACAACAATCTTAAGTCATCTATCAAAGGACTTAAATAAACATCTATGTCATTTCCTGGCTGTCTTGGACCTGCAATCATCATAGATAGCATAACATATTTCCGCTTCATGCACAACCAATGTGGAAGATTGTAGATCACCAATAAAACCGGCCATGAACTGTGGTTAGTGCTTAAGTTACCAAAAGGATTCATTCCATCTCGTAGCTAGTCCAAGTCTAAGGTTTCTTGCATCACTACCAAAACTTGGAAATAGACGGTCAATTTTCTTCCACTGTGGAGAATCAGCCGGATGTCGAAGTTGTCCATCTCGTTTCTTTGCAATTGAATGCCATGTGAGATTTTTTGAATCTTCTTCATTAGCAAACAATCGCTTAAACCTTGGAATTATTGGAAGATACCATATAACCTTTGCAGGAGAACCCTTTTATGACTATCTTCACCATCACCATCACCATCCTTGACTTTGTAACGTGATACACCACATTTTGGACACTTGTCAAGACATTCAAACTCTTTTCGTATAAAATACAGTCATTAGGACAAGCGTGTATCTTTTTATATTCTAAACCCATTGGACAAAGTATCTTCTTTGCTTCATACATACGGTTAGGCAATGTGTTTTCATCTGGAAGCATCTCTTTCAAAAGTTCTAACAATTCATTGAAACTTTTATCACTCCAACCAAACTTTGCCTTCAAATTCACCAATCTTAATACGTAAGACAATCGAGTGAAAGTTGTACACCCAGGATACAAAGCCGTCTCCGAATCGGTCTTCAATTTATCATATACAGGTGCATGTGCTTGAAGAAAGCTCTCCTGACCCACATCACGAAGCATATCCTCTATTCGATCTTCCATACACACATCCTCCTCCTCCACAGGTTGTGATACTATTGGAATATCAATAAGTTCACCGTGCCATATCCATGTAGTATAATTTTTCATGATACCCTCACAGATTAGATGTTCTCGTATTATATCTACGGTTTGAACTCTTCCATTAACACACTTAACACAGGGACAATAAAATTTTCCATTCATCTTTAGACCATTTCGTTCAGCAAAACTCAAAAATTGTTCAACTCCATTCTCATACTCTTCTGATATACGACTTGCATTCATCCAACTTCGATTCATTTTCGGATTTTACACTACAATTAAGAGTTAATAAAAACCTTATTGGTCATCAATGAATTTAATATCATTGATTACTATAATAAAAATTATCATTTAGTAGACTTTGCTCTATAAGAGAGACAAACTCATTCTAACGTCGGTTCATGAAGAACCGACGTTGAATGTCATACATTCCACGTCGGTTCTTAATGAACCGACGTTGAAAGTGTGTCTTCCACACTTTCGACGTCGGTTATTCCCATACCCGACGTTAAAACCCCTTTAAAATCCCTTCTACGTCGTTTGTATTTTAACCGACGTAAAACTGCGACGTTAATTCGTATTCTTGTAGCAGTGTATAGTAAAAATCTTGTAATAACTTGTATGATAATAATGTTAACAAATATATTGATTTACTATATATAGATATGATAGAAGAATTATTTATATAAATAAATAATTCTGAAACTGTTGAAAAAATTTAATTATATATTCACAATCAGGTCCAAGCACCTCACATTATATTCCTCTTAACCCTATTTTCTTCTTCTTCACCTAAAGGAAAACCATCATCCGAGAATCCAAGATCTAAGGTATGTTTTCAGTTCATCTTTAGTCTATATATATTCTTGTTATCTTATTATGATTTCACAATTCTCGTTATTTTAAATCTTTAATAATGCGAAACACAAGTAAGAAATATAAATTTATAATTTTGATTATTCAGTTATAATATGATGCAATTTTTTTTTGAATTTCAACTGGGTTGATTAGGCTATCTGAGAATTGAAAATATGATATTTTCTTTATGTTCTGAATATTGCAAATTGCAAATATATAAATATTGAACTTTATGATGCATTGTGTGTGTGATTTTAATTTTTGTTATGGCCTAAGAATTAAACTATTCTTATACCAAGACATCTATAATTAGAACTTCAAAACTACAAATATTTAAATAAAAAATAAAAAAAGTGTGTCATCTTTTTTTTAAAACTATTTTACAAATTTATTTATTAATATAATTATACGGAGAAATTGACGGTTCTTCATTGTTCTATGAAAAATCAACAAAATTTAATATTTTCATTCACTCGTAACTAATAAAGAAATATTGACTTCATAACTTTAAAATCAAAATACATTTTACATAAATCTTTCTACAGGAAAAAATTATTTTGAAATTTATATTTTTTAACATAAAATTGTTAATGATAGTTATACAAAAACAATGAACAATTTTGACTATATTATATTACATTGTTAAAAGATATGAGTGGATTTGTAATATTTTCCATATATTCTTATAAATATATATTAATGTATAATAATATATAATGAAATTTTTATATACAAATTATATTTTATTTTAAATCTTTAATAATATTTTTAATTAATAAATATAAAATTGATCATGAATGAAAATATACATAAAACATAGGAGAGAAAAGGCAGAAAAATAACTGGATTTTTAGATTAAAAAAAAGTAATTGTTTGTCTTGTGTTTAGAATATTTAATTCTAAATAATCAATTTTGTCTATTATATCATATTTTCAATATAATATGTAATAAAATGTATTATAAATAATATATTTAATTATTTTATTTTCGTATAATAAATCAAATCACATAAAATAAAAAATAATAATATATATATATATTTTTTAATTTATAAAAAAAGAAGAGCATATATGATGTAATAAAAAATGCAAATATACAATACCCGAGTTTTTTTTGTTAATATATAAAGTTAACAACTGTCTTTTAGTATAATAATTTTTTTAATTTTACTTTTTAATACTGAAAACTATTTTATAATTGTAGTAATTGTTTTTAATGAAAAAATTGTTTTAAATTATCACAAAAAAAAATATAGGCACAAGAATACACGTGTGTCCACTAATTTACATATGATAGATTTCTTTACTTGTTCAATATTGTTCAATATTATTCTATGATATAGGTCATTTAATTTATTTGTTATCGGCTTTATAGTTGTATGAAAAGATGAATTGAAAATTTTCTTTAGCTTATATATGTTTAGAAATTAAAGTCTATCGTAATTCTTAAAACTAAAATTGTATTATATATCTGCAGAGAAAAAAAATTGAATTTGAAGATGACTGAGAATGTCAGTAACATGTTCTACCCATCAACTTGTATGCATAAAATATTGTGCGATGGATTAACAATTGAAACCATAGTTACCAACGAAGCAAACATAGTGGAACAATGGATTTCATCAACATATGCTGGAAAACAAAGAGTAGTTGGTCTAGATACTGAATGGATGTGTGTTGAGGAGGCTAACATGAAAGTGATGAAAGTTGCAATTTTGCAACTTTGCATTGATGATAAGTGTTTGATCATTCAACACTTCTGCATGAGCAATATTCTCCCGTCCCTACAGAATTTTCTGATGGACTCTGAGTTTGAATTTGTTGGAGTTGGAGTGATGAAAGATATTGACATGCTTAAGAAGAATTATGGATTGGAGTGCAAGAAAGGCACTGATGTCTTTGAAGTAGCAGATGAAAGATGGCCTGATAGACTCTGTTATAGATCATTGAAATATCTGGCAAAGGAGTTGGTGGATCTTGACATGGAGAAGTCAAAAGCTGTGTGTATGAGTGATTGGAAAACAAAGAAGCTGACTGAAGCACAGGTTAAATATGCATGCATTGATGCCTATGCTTCTTTTAAGATTGGTAAAATGGTGTTATCAGATGAAGATAATTAGATTTATTTACTTCCTTTTGTTGGAAAATATGATCTCCTTTACTAATACTATTTCTTGGTATCTTTCAAGTTATAGATATATTGTTAGTTATTATAAATTTATAAATAATTTATGATGTTTTGTTTGTTTTTTTTATTATTGCTTCTGACATTGGATCCCTAGCAAACTGTTTTAGCCTGGTTGTTTATTATTTAATTTGCATGGGTTAAAACACAAAATAAAACTACTTTTTATTCTTACAAATGTTTGTAATTTATTGTTTTCTATATATTCCAACCAAATAATAAAGGGTATTTAATGTTGTGTAACAAAATGTCACTACTGCGATCTTTTCTCTTGTTTTGCTTTTTTTGTCTGCAACAGATTCTGCTGTTATTGATCAAGACATAAAATAGAAAGTAATATTTGTTCATAATTTGAGTTTATGATAATATGATATATCAATCTTATAAAATTGGAATGTAAAAATAGACTCTTGTCACATTTTATGATTTTAATTTAAACTTAACTAAAAAACTGAGTTACAAGATGAAACTTGTCCTTTTTTATATACTGTATTTTGTTCGAGGTTTCCAATAACACTTGTAGAAAGTTAAACTGATAAAGGGTTTGATCCAAGATCATATGCATGAAGAAAATGGGTAAAAAAAAATCAGTTTGTTATACCAATTTCAGTTTTTTTAAGGAATTAGTCTTTTAACCCCTGATAGAAAGATTCCCCAACAAAGAGAATAAAAAGTGTTCAGCAAAGAAATATGGATGTGGTGGATGGAGAATGTCAAATAGATCCTGCACTGACAGCGAATTCTCCAAGAAGAAAAGAATACCTGTCTTCCCCTACAAGGCACTTGAGTTCCAAACCAGGTTCCTCATGCAAAGCATATTTGACCTTGCTTGCCCTCCTCCAAACAGCACTCCAAGACAAACCTAAAAGTTTCCTTTCCAAGGTTTCTTCTATATATTTCAGAAAGCACCTATCTGTGACCTATGGATGACACGGCATCTTACTCATAGAAGGGAAGCCTGACAACAGAATTTGTACTACAATGGAGAATATTTTGAATCAATTGAGGTTAGTACTTCCAAATTTTTACTGCCAAACATGTTTTGGTATTTCATGCCAGTAATGATGAAATGAACTTTACCATGTGACTAGAAAGCATGATTGCATAGCTATGTTGTCAAGGCTGGTTTATAATAAACTGAATTGGAGATTAGGTATCTGATAAGTAAGAAGTTATTACGTTGTACAAGTCCACCACAATTCCAAAGAATGTTACCTGACTCAGTCAAATTTTATTAACTCTTTCCCGTAAGTTAAAAGGTCGATTACAAGTCATGTGAAGATCAGTCAAGAACATGACCACGTAGTGATCCAGGCCATATAATACTTTCTACTGATCATTATAGATGAAATTATCTGTGTTTCTCCTTTTTAGTCTCCCTTCTTGCTGATAGTAACTGAATGCATGCACATAATAGTAGCTACATATCGTAGCTTTTCACTCAACAAATATGCTTTCACATATTGTATAAAAACCACGATAAAGTGTTCATAATATCTGCTCACATGAACATTTTTATTAGGGTGCCATTTACTGGTGCAGAGGAGAGCAAATCTGGTCTTGGTGGCACCAAGGATGCGAAAATACCAATACAAAAAGCTCAATCTTTCAAAGGTAACGTTTCAAAAAATTCTCCTTCCCCTTTAGGTCTTTATCATCTGTATATTTAACATATTTGGCAAGAAAGAGTGTCGTGGTGAAGAGGAGAAGCTGAAAGATTGTGATATGCTGTAAACCTGTAACTGTAAATAGGGACTAAAAGAATAAAGGTAAAAAAAAAATTGGATATTCCGTTTGACCAAAGATAGAAAATACGAATGAAGATATTGTCATCTTTCTGTCAGTTTTTGGCTTAAAATCAACGAGGCAATTTGTTAACAAATTCAGGTGATAATTTCAGGAGAAAAGGGTGGCCAGCATTGGTTCCAAAAACAGTTTGCAAGGAAAAGGAGTGGTGATCATGAGTCTAGAGACATGGACCATGCTGCTGCAGTAGCTGCTGCTGCATTTGCAATTAATTTGCTGGATGTCTCTGAAGAGAAGAGAGAAACCCCGAAGGCCTCATTGGAAAAGACCAAAAGCAGGGTGGATGGCGCAAAACCTCCAATTTCCCTACTTAGTAGTGCATCCAAGCGATTGTCAGGTAAGGATGAACATGTAGAACTCCACTTATGGATAATATTTACCCTTTTTAAAGGTTCTCATGGCCGATAATATTTCTGAAGAGTTATTCTTTAACTGGATCAAATGACGTTGTATAACTCATGTAGCAGATTTCACTTAATAGGATAATACTTTTGTTGTTGTACACCTTTGTGGGGATTAACAAATTATAGTACCTTTGTGTGCATCATGCTCAGGTTCATTTAGATCAAAAGATGACCGAGGTAAGAAGCCAGAAGAGGCAATTACTCCTGCAGCATCAATGAAAAAGACTTCAACTTTCAGTGATGAACAGCCAGAGACTTCAGAAAAGCCTGATCTTGGAAGACAACCAACTCTTCGCGAATCTTTCGAAAGGCACACAAAAGCAGATGAATGGGAGAGAACCGAGCTTCAAGAGATCAGGCAAAGGTATTTTTGGATGTTGGTGTTTATATTACATTGAATTTCTACCAAAAAAGCAGCTCAATCAAAATTTGAATAAATGCTACCATGCTTGATTCATGCATTACGTGCAGTTTTATAATAATATAAAAGAAATTGTCAGGTACGACAAGTTGAGAGAGAAGATAGACTCGTGGGAAAACAAGAAGAAGATGAAAGCCAGACGCAAGCTAGACGAGGAAGAGGTTTCACTCAGACATCCTTTATACGTAACTTAAATTAGACTCAATTAAGTTTTGGAAGATTCTATTGTGATATAAACATTTTAAGAGTACATATATCGTGCCTCAAATTGTTTGGTCCTCTGCATATACTCTTAAGGAAGCAACTCTTCTAACACAAACTACATTTTTCGGGCATGCGTGTTTAATAGTCTCGAGAGTTACACTTGAAAAATGTGATTAACGCAGGAAGAGTTGTTCCACCAAAAGTATACGTATGACATGCAATTCAGCATATCAGCATGTGATTCATCGAACAGCTTATAACATGACATGTCCCTAAAATATGAAGCGAACTACAAACATTAAATTTTAGTCCCTATATTTTAAATTCGTATCCATTCAAGCATATATTTGAATTGTTCATAAATTATAATCAAACAATTTATTTGACCACTCATGCTTTGTCTCTGATCAAATTTCATTAAGCCGTTAAATGCGTCCACAGCCAATGTCAGATTAAGTATTTGGTCTAACTTGGTAGATTTGAGTCTCATTCGTTAACTTTCCAGAGTTAGAGCACGTAAATGGATGATGCTGCTATGTGCAAAACAATTGACATTTCCAATTTGCATTGAACAATTACACATTTGACTGCATTAGACCTAAGACAAAAGCATCAGAGACATAATCCATCTGACGTTATAATTTGGACAATAGCTCAATGTGGAACACGGCTCAAGAATATTTCGGAGAATAAAATTTTAAGCCATAAAATCAGTATGTGATTCCTAATCTCGATCTTCTGAAACTGCAGAGAGGACTTGCTCAACGAAGGATGAGAGCTTTGGAGGATTTTCGAAGTAAGATTACATCTATAGATCAAATTGCAGAGGGGGCGAGAACCAAGGCAGAAGAAAGCCGGAAGAATGAAATAAAAAAAGCGAAAGCAAAGGCAAATGTAATTCGATCAACAGGCAAAATGCCATGCATTTGCTTCTGCTTCTGAGATCACCAATTATGTATTATCACTAGGTTTGGGGACCTAGCGGAGATCTAAAGATGTGTTTCACAGTTCTATCTATAGCTCTTAGTCCTCAGTTGAACTTTGAAACAAGGCATGTTCCTATAAAAAACTGGAAAAAGAAAAACTGATCAGTTGAACAGACACACGTACTTCTTATTGTGTAAACTACTTGCAGTTTCTCTGGCTTAGATTTTAGTTTTGCTAAAGAAAAATCGTTACGCTAGTTTCAGTGTCAACTTCATTTTCGGTAAATGACAAATTAGCCTATAAAATTATTGATCATATTCTGGAACTGCAGTGTTCAATTGTTTAATCAAAGTAATCCAGTTACCGCAACTATTTTCCCCTTAGTTTTCACTTTTAGCTATTGGACTAGTTAGACCGATCAAGACCAAAAAGATTGGAGGCCATCAGAAAATTTCTCTGAAGACTATTATTTTTAACATAATAAGAATATTTTCAGTAAGTGTAAAATGTCTCGTATCATTTGAAATTATTTAAAAAATAACTTTCAAATAATTATATATAACTTTCATATTATATTATTTTATTTTAATAATAAATCATTTCAAATAACTTTTAATATCTATAACAAACATTTCTATTAGAAATGTTCTAACAATGGATACAATTGATAAATAAAAAAAGTTTTGAATTTAAGAAAATCCAGACAATAAGCACGGATGTGATACCAAAATTGCTACTACACGCGCCTGTTTATGCAAAACAAAAGTAGAATCTGAAATCTGAAATAATCCTACACACAGAAACTCATCAGAAACTGCTATTTGCGTCCCTCCTTCTATCACTCCGTGCGGTCAGTAGAAAGGGACCAAATTACCAACACAACCACCACTTATCTCCAGGACCTCAGATAAATATTATAAAACGGTGAGTTTCTGTGAACAAATAAATAACATTAAAAAAGTGACCAAGTGATTATCTACAGAGAGTAGAATAGTATTGATTTTATGTAATGATCAGATCTGATGAGATAAATAAGTGACAGTCCAGAGTTTAATAGGTTAAAAAATATCTATAATACAGCTTTTTTTATGCTTTCTTTTACAATTTACTACTATTGGGAACTTCTGTGAAATGCAGCAAAATAGTATCGAAGCATGTTTTCTAAATGTATCTTACAGAATGTTAGTAATCTTTATATATATTATTATACACACACCTCTTTTAATTAGAAAAACGGAGTGGTCAAGAACAGAGTGAAGAATCCGACAACTTTTAAAAATGTTAATGAACGGGCAAAAAGTAAATTCGAAAAAGACACTCAAGCTCCGGTCCAAATCAAGACTAGAATTATAGATATTGCAGGAAACATTTTCCACATGTAATTGCATAACCAGTCCTTCGATACATAAACTTTTCGGCATGTGAACCTTGTTCTTTGTACAAGGTATTTAATTTCACACTTCGGAAAAAGAAAAAAAAAAGGCAATTAAGAATCAAAATACAACTGCCAAAAAATTAAAATTCCTCTCCAGATTTTCAACATAAAGTTGACATGAAGATTGCACAAAAATTACAAACGATATAGAACCATTATGAAAACCTAAAAGTAACAAAGAAATTACCAGAGTACAACAATCAATCCAAAGATATATGACGAATTTGCTGAAGACCGATTGACAAGATGTAACAAGGATATATCTTAAGATGTAATTTCTCTTATCAGCCTCTGGATCGTAGGGTATGCGAAGTACAATACGAGGAATGATGGTATAGCAAAAAGAATAGTGACTAGCAGGTAAAGGATTAAAATAACAGCACTGCAGGGAACCGCAAAAAGGGCAATCAGCAGGAAAATAACGATCAATGGGAACTTGGATGTAAAGTGAAGGAAGAAATCCAGAGATTTGTGAAGAGAAAAGTAGTGTGTCTCTCTACGGACACCAACATCACGGTTAGATCCCACCTGTCTAGAACATGGACTCATTGAGGCCCTTCTTAGGTTACAAGTACTAACTTGACTTCCGAGAAGGTTGCACTTGGGAGACCAAATTGGTTGAATGTCCCCACATGAGGAAACAAGCTTATGCCTATCACCATTCAGACTCTCAACCATCCAAAGCAGGAAGAAGTTCTTGCAAGGATATTTAAGATTTCCCTTGTAAATGATCCGGAATGATAACAAATGGCACCATGGACAACAAATAAAGAACGGGATCCTGATTTGCTGAGTAGGAAAATTCACCACAGCCCATTGCAGTCCTAAGACACAATTTTTACAGAGGGTGTGGCCACACCATAAGACATAGGGCACATTCTCAACTATGTTGAATGATTCCCAGCATATCGGACATTCCAGCCCTTCATCTCTGCTTGAATTAGAGCAGACCTCGTCATCCGAGCATTCTGCATTAGTTTCACATAACTGTTTGGAGCGTCGCTTCATTCTAATGCTTGTGAGGGCATTTGATGCAAACCTCCACATCATGAAAGATGAAATAATTTACCACGCAATAGCAGTAATCACTGAAGCTATTGTCAGAAACAGAAGCACTTTCTCATGAACCTGAGCCTCAGCATTTTCTCTTCCCCTGTTGCTAGCGAGCCACTTCAAGTTTCATCTCAATCAAAAACTACAAAACAAAAACTCTAAATCATTGCATGGCTTCCTAAATACAATCAGTGCTATCTCAAGAATTAAATGCAGAAAGAAAAACTAATCAGCCATCAGTGTATAGACCAAAATTTTTAACAGCACTTATAACTCAACTAATCTATCTAGCATGGTCTGACATCCCAGACAAACAGAATCATTAATAGAAACATAAGATCCTTTGTGAAAATTGAAAACCCTGAAATTTTTACTTACTTCTGATGTGCACGCATCATTAGCAACAAAATAACAGTTAAGGAAAAAATACGGAAAAAAAGTCGACGACCACAGTTTCAGACACAATGTCAAGGCTATTTGACTCTCCGCAGCCACATTTTCCTCAATGTCAAAATACCAAAATTTTGATGATAAGTTAGTAACTACATTGGAAAAACAACTTTTTACTCGACGAAGCAGCACAGTGAATCCTAAGTTCTAAAAAACAGTTCATACTGTGATTTTGGTCACGAGATGAGGGTTCTTCAAGTGTCTGACGACCTCAATGCGATTGCAATTCCGACTCGATAGGCCGCATTTATCTACGATTTCCGGCAATGTAGTCAAACCACGACTGCAATTCGAAACCCCTAGCACTACTCTAACGCAAATGTTAAAAACTGAAAAGCCACAGATTGAGTGCTCGTATCACATTGCTCACACGCCGTTTTCAATTCAAAGGAACACAAGAACACAATCACCATGAGTCCAAGATCGATCAACCGTTTTGAACTAACAAAGAGCAATCTCATTTCAAATTTCTCAACAAGAAAGCTGTAGAAACAGCATCATAACAAAATGCAATCCCAATCACAACGATCTATCAAAAAAATTTCAAAAATCTCAAGATCGACAAATAAATTTCAAACTAACAAAGCTAACTCACACCACCATCGCCTTTTTAAGGATTAACATAGGACCTGAAAACCCATATCGTAAAAGTGAAAATGAAAATTCCAAGGGAAAATATAAAAAATCTCACCGTTAACGCGATTTCGCTTTCGGATTTCGCTAGGAGTGATGAAATGCAACGAATCTAGGAAGGGCGGAAGAAAGAGCAGAGATCGAAAGAGGAAGAAGATCGGGGTCTGTCTTTCTCTCTCCAGTACTCTCTCTCTCTCTCTCTTCAGTTGTTTCAAATTGCATGAGACTAAGGGAGAAAACAGAAGAAGGTGAAATGAATATATAGGAGGAGAAGGAGAGAGGAAACGACGTTGGGAAATGAGGTTTTGGAAGTTTTTGTTGGAAAATTAGGTTGGCGTTGCCTTATTTGTTGTAACTGAATCGAACAAGGAACAGAATTCCAGACCGCGAGCCGGTCAATTCTGCGTTATCAACGGATTTATGTATGTATACTTATAATAATAATAATATAATAATAATAAATAATAATAATAATTATTATTATTATTATTATTATTATTATTATTGGTAAACATTAAAGAAGAAAAGAGAAAGTGTATATTTGTATGAAGAAAATCATTATTCCACCTAAATTTATAAGATAGCGAGGTTAAACACTACTTTTCAAGATATTATATTTTAGTTTTGTTTTTTAAAATGTGGTTATATGAATTTAAAAGAGAAAAATATATAAAAAATTATTATTTTTGTAACTTATATAAAATTTGTTTAACAGTTATTTTGGTCCAATATTTTGTGAGAATTTGCAATGTTTTCCATATTTAATTTTCTTTTCAATTAAGTCCTAAATTTATTAAAATCTTTAATATGATTTTTTCTGTTAGATTAATGTTAACGACATTAACTATATGAGACATAACATATTCAAGTTAAATTATGACATGTGAATAATGACAAAAAGGTACAAATATAAACATTAATATGAACACTACTGTGAATTTTTGACAAAAAGGATCATATTAACATATTTAATAAAATTTGGGACCTAATTGAGAAAAAAAATAAAATTTGAGACTCTAAAATTTGGAACTTAATTGAGAAAAAAAATAAATATGGGAAAACATTGCAAATTCTCATAAAATATTAGGACCAAAATGTCTATTAAACCCTTTTAAGATGAATTAGAACAAACTTTCAAGAAGTAATATCATATTAGATGTAAAGAATTTAAATTTAAAATTTATGTCTTGGAGTAAGGTCGTGTGGTGTCATATGTTACACTTTTAAAATCAAGAATTAGATTTTATACAAGATTATAATTCTTAACAATAAAATATAATATTTTAAATAATTAAATTAATTTTTAGTCTATAAAAATTTAAAGAAAAAATAAAAATTACAAATATTAAAATAAAACTATGAAAAATACAATTACTTATAGTAAAGAAAACTCATTTGTTGTGAAATAAGACTTGTTATAATATTTTTATAATATCATTAAATTGTTTTTGAATGATTATGTAATAAGGATTATTTTCATCATTTTCTCCTATTTATCTTAATGGTATCATCCTATGATAACTGAGAGTTCATGGTAACAAGAAGAGGACCTTTTTGGTAGAAGCATAGAAAGGGTCAAGACAAAGTTGAAGGAGGTTCAGGATGTTGTGTGGAAGATACCCTAAACAACCAAGTTTTAAGGAGAAATTTTTTAATATGGATAGGTATCTAGTGTGGATTGTGAAGCTTGTCATTGGTCAAAGGAGGAAAAGGTGATTAGTGTGATGGAGAGAGAATATTTTTCCACGTCCACTGGTGGTGGTTCCTCATAGGAAAAAAAAATATCAGTGACCACCACCTCACATCCTATATATAATTTTTTTAATATTTTTTTAAAGTTTAAAAAAATTTGCATTTGCTTTTTGGTGTGGGAAGGGTGTATGTCACCTATTGATGTTTGTGTATAAGTCATCTTCATCATAATATGTCCATTGGTGTGGTTTTTTTTTATTTATCTTATGGGCAAAAAGATAGTCTTCAAGGTGATTGAAAGAAAATTAAATAGAATGGAAAGGGATGAATCTTGTTTATTATTAAAGATTTCTACTTGGTAATATTATCTATAGAAGATTATTATAAACATGTGTTGTATAAATGACCTTGGATGATTCAGAGTCAGTGTCTTACTATTTAGAGGTGAAGATATATTGTTTTACAAAATACAAAGAATATTAGAAGAATTTTTGTGTGTTTTATGATATTTTTTCTTCCTGTAAGATTGTATAATGAATCGTTCTTATGGAATATAAACTTTTTAAATATTTATACTTGGTAAGATTATTTTTGAAAGATTATTATAAACATACTTAGTATAAGTGATCTTGAATGATTAAGGGTAACTATCTTATTATTCAGAGGTGGAGACCTTGTTTTACCAAATGCAAAGAATATTAGAAGGATTGTGGTGTGGGTCATGATCCTTTGTCTCCCAATTGAATTGTATAATGAATAGTTCTTGTGGAATGCATGCTCTTTTATTAGTATACAATCTTTGGATAGGTATATTTGAATCTATGAAGAAATAAACCAAAATGAAAAATTAGTTCCAAGGATTAAGGCCGGAGGGAAAGCGTTTGGATTGAAATATGATACATATAATTTTCTTATATTGAGGGAAATATGATCATAAGATAGTGTTATATTCTAACTTGGTGGTGGCTAAACATATAGCTAATAAGGATCCCAAGAATGAGGATAAAGTGTGGAAGTCTAATAGGAGAATGATGCAAAATATAGTTACAAATAATGCTTTGGTTTAGTACTAAAGAAACAACTGATGCAGAATGGTGATAAAGGAGCTTCTCAAAATTATCATTTCTTTGGGGAGTGGAAGTTGGTTAAATGTCCTTTGAAGAAAATTGTAAAAAAGCCTATTCTTAATTATGAGGTAGTTGTCCTTAAGTCTAAAGGAGTTGTAAACAGGTTCAAGTATGTTATAATCGGTTTGGAGAAGGAAGAAGCTTGTTGTGATGACATGACATTTTATGAGTATGACTGATAGGTTTAATAGATAAACAACCTAATTTAATTTAGGTTTAATAGGCTTTTTGGTCCCAATTTTTTGTAGATTTTTGCAGTGTGTTCCCATTATTATTTTTTTCTCAATGTAGTCTCAATTTTGGTTAAAATCAATCAATATGGTCCTTCCGTTAGATTGGTATGGATGAAATTAAAATAGTGATGATGTGGCTCATGACATGGCACGCATCAGATGCCCATGACACGTGTCAAAGAGTGAGAGGAAAGAGAAAGATGACAAAATATTTTGACATGTGTCATGTGCATCTAACACATCTCCTGTCATGTGTCACGTCATCACTCTTTTAATGCCATCTATACCAATTTAACAAAAGGGACTACTTTAATTGATTTTAACCAAAATTGAGACTACATTGAAAAAAAATAATAGTGGGAACACATTGCAAAAACCCACAAAAAATTGGGACTAAAAAACTTATTAAACCTTTAATTTATTGATGAACTTTTTTGTCACTAATCTTAATTTGTTTTATTCATCGTTATAGCCTAAATTTCCAATGAACTTAATTTTGTTAGTAAATTACGATTTTTTTGTAGTTCTTATGTAAATAAGTTTGAAGAAGACCTTGTTGTGGATAGTGGAAAGGATCAACAAAGAAAAAACACAAAAAGTATAACAAGAAGAAATTGCAAGGAAGGATTACCAGAGGAAGGTTGAGAAAATTAGAAGAAGATGTAGAAAAACACTTACTTTTCAAAATAACCTATATTGTGAAATATTCTTTAATTCACTTAGAATATTATATGATCCAAGAGATACTATTAAGTGACACAAATTTGGTTGACCTTTCAAAACTCAAAATGGCACTTGAAAAGTTTATAAACCCCATATCACTTTCAAGTCACATGGGTAGTTGTAACTTCTTTACTTGTATGTTCTTTAAACTTGGCACCACTTTTGTGTCCCGCTGTCAAAATGGGTTTGGCCTGACAGACAAGCTCGTGTAGTCTATGATTTATGTTAGCCTAAGCTTTAAAACTAATGGCCTAAATAATAATAAATTGTTTTTAGCTTGGTCTGTTTGACTCGAAGTCCATATGGACCAAAACAAGGTTGGCCCGTAAGTTAATGGGCTAACCCGTTTATTTTTTTATATTTTTATTCTTAATTTTTATGTTGTCATACCAAAGAAAGAAACATTAGTATCTCAAAGTTACTCCTCCAGTTAGTGATGAATTTGGTAATAACAAGAGAAATAACATTCAACAAAAATGTGGAGAGACTAAGAAAATAAAGGTTATGACTTCTTAGGTATGGAATTATTTTAAAAAAATTGGTTTAATTGAAGGACTGGAGAAATGTAAATGTAAAGGATGTAGCAAACTATGTACATGTAAAGGAATTTTAGGGACCAACCATTTTAGAAGACATCTTCCTAAATGTAGTTTATTTCCTAAGTATCATGATGTGAGAATTATGTTGGATAATAAAGCAAACTTGTTAAAGCAATGGAAATTTGACTCTAAAGTATATTGAGATGCACTTGTTAACTATATTATTAAGGGTTAAATATGTTTTTAGTCCTTCAATTATTTGTCAAAATTGGGTTTCGTTCCTGAGGCAAACTTTGAACTTATTTCGTCCTTATGCTTTATCAACTCGTGTAAACGATTTTTGATGATGTGTCAGAATTCCTTTTTATCTCTTTATTTTCTTTCTTTATAGTTTCCTACTTCACTATCATCTGTTCTTAAGCTTATTTCACTCTTTTCCCTTCCATTTTCTCTCATTTTTCTCTCCTTAAAGATGTTTTTATTTGTCATCGAGGATCATTTACACCTGTTTATAAAGTATAAGGACGAAATAGGTCCAAAGTTTGCTCCAGGGATGAAACACAATTTTGCCAAATAGTTCAAGGACTAAAAACATATTTAACCCTATTATTAAGCAAGATATTCCATTTAGCTATATAGAATATGGGGTTTCGAAGGTAAACAAAGTGTTGATTTTATACCAATAAGTAGTGGAATAGATACAATTGTTTAACGAGCCACCTATTTAAGGAGAAAATATATCTAAAAGATCCATAATAAATATTTGATGCATTTTTATTTTTTTATGTATATTACATAGACATTTTAATTAATTGGACGTTATTTTTTATAGTAAACAAATGTTGAAATACTAGAAGTGTTTGACTATATTGAAAGTGCTTGATTATATAAAAGTGCTTGACTATATTAGAAGTTTTTAGTAGTTGCTCTAAGTTTTTTTAATAATTTATTTAAATGTGAACAATTTCACAAAACACTTTCAAGTAAATATATTATATATTTATGTTATTTATTATCGATAAAAAATATTATATTATAGATATATTGTAATATTTTTTCAATTTTTAATTAGGTCAAAAATGGATCGTTGGCTCGTTGACTTAACATAAGGCTAGGGTAAGCAAAAAACTATGACCCGTTTTAAAATACAGGTCAAGCTAGACTATCACACTTTTTCAACATGGCCCGTAGGGCTGAGACAGGTTAGGTTAGGTCGCCTTTTTGACAGCTCTTGTCCCTTTAAGCTTCCCATATGTTTCTCCACCAATCAAGAACAAACCATGTGTCTCTCCATAAATTAGGAGCTACCCATGTGAGTTAGTTAGGATTAAGGAGTGTAATCATAAGATTAGTTAGGTTGTTAGCTTAATTAGTCTTAAGGGTGCACTTAAGTATTCCAAGACACATGTGTAACCTTTCAAACTCCGCTAGGTTGTGGCATATTCTATATAAGGATGACCACACCCTCTTTTGTATTCTCACTTTTGAATATTGGATGAAATTCTCTGTGTGAGTTCATATTTGAATGTCTCAAGAGTTCTCTTATCTTATCTTGGTTCTTATTTTGATAAGCTTTCTCAAGTGGTTAATCTTCATGCATTTATCCTTTGGGTTTCAACTTGAAGGTGATGCATTCTATCTCATCTCTCAACCTTAGTCTATTTTCTATTTCATTTAGTTACTTGTTCTTGTTTTCCATTCTTGTTTCTTTGAAAACCAAACACTAACCTGTGTCTCCACTTCGCGCCCTCATTATCTTTCTTCCATGGGATTTTGAGTTTCTACATCTTTTTAGGTTGATCAAGATCCTTCCAAGGTTCCCATCAAGTTCTGATAGCAAACCCTGTTAGAATAATAGGACAGGTAAAATAAACCAAGAGAGGGTGTCTTGTTTTTTCTAGGTTATCTCAAAATCTAGAAAATCTTATGGTATCTTGATAGCAGTTGTTCAAGACACATGACCGGGGACAAAAGAAAATTTCAGAATTTCAAAAGAAAGGAGGAAGGATTCGTAACTTGTGGAGATAATAACAAGGGAAAAGATTCTTGGAGTTTATTTCAACATCTAAACCTTTAGAACTCTTGCACATGGATTTATTTGGTCCCTCAAGGACAAAAAGTTTTGGAGGAAACTATTATGCTCTTGTAATTGTTGATGATTATTCAAGATACACTTGGACCTTCTTTATTTCCCACAAAAGGGATGCTTTTAAAGCTTTTAAGAAATTTGCCAGAATTATTCAAAATGAGAAAGATAGCAGGAAGATTAACAAGACACCTCTTTTGTATAGAACACAGGATGAAACAACACCTCTCCTGAAAACAAAAGAGATGAACAACACCCTCCTCAAACACCACGAGGAATGAAAACACCTTCTTTGAATAACCACAAAGGATGAACGAACAACCACTTTCTTGATCTCACAAAGAATGAAAACACCTCCTTTGAATAACCACAAAGGATGAAGCAAGTTTGAACACTAACAATATAGCAACTTTTACTTTGATCTCTCTAGGTTAATTTTGAAAGCTTTGACCCCTTGTGTATTTAAAGGAAAAGAGGGACGCAAGGTTTTGTAGAATATGAAAAGGTTTTCGCAAAAACGTTCAAAATAATCGATTATTACTTGAGATAATCGTTTATTCCAGAGAGCAAATTAATTTCACAAAGCAACGCAAGATAATCGATTATTTTGAGAGATAATCGATTATTGCTCAAGATTATCGATTATTTTGACGTTAAATGCTTTTTAAGAAAAATAACAGGATTTTTCAAAGTTTAAGGAGAGTTGTATGCATGTTATGATCTTCAATAAGATTCCTAACTATTACAATCAAACATATACACAAAATATAGGATTAAAGCTTCCACAAGACTTCAATCATGAAGGTCCATCTTCTTTTTTTAGAGTCATCATCAAAATAATTATCCTTTAGATACTTCTAATGATCCTTCTTCATCTTTAGATTAATAAACCCCTTTCTATGGGACCAACGACAAGAGCTATGTCTAAGAGAATTCAAGAAGACTAGGTCTCAACTGAGTTGGATAGGCCCAAGCTTTTATATACATGGACTACACTCTAGATTATAAATATTGTATAGAGTAGAATAAATTTCTTTGGACTTCTTTTTGGGCCTAATAGTGTAGAATCATTGGGCCTCGTATTTGGGACAAATAGTGTAGATTTGTTTGGGCTTGTATTTAGTCCTTGTAGGTGTAAATAGTAAAATAGGTTGAAGATATGAAGTATATAGCCAACCAAGGAAGAAGGGGGTGACATTTAGTATTCACACTTCTCACATGTAGCTCGTACTTTAAGTGTGAGTAGTGTGTGGGAAGCATAAGTGCCAAGGTGGTAATCTCCCTCTCAAATTCACAGCCAAGGTTTGAATTTTGGAGGGGAATTCAATTTGAATTTCCCTCTCTTTTGCCTCTTCAATTTTCAGATCCCTCTCCTATAAATACGGATGCCTACCTCATGTATTCTCACTTGAGTTTGAGTATAGAAATGCTGCCCAATTTTGGCCATTCACTTGAACTTTGAGTCCTCCCTGCTTTCCTAGACTTCTTCCTAGAGACTTGGTCACACCTCTCCCAAGACTTCATTACCTTGATTTACTTCAAATCTAATTCTCATCCAAGCTTCCACAAAGCCTTTTTCATCTTCCTGTATGGATCATCACCAAGCTACAAGAAGGAGTCTATCATTTAGTATCAGAGCTTTGGTTGTAAGAGCTAAGTGATTCTTTCTTTTTCATATTTCTTGTTGTTCATATTGTGTTCCTGCTTGTTTTGAGTATTTTCACCGTTTGGATTGATGTATTTGTCTCTTTGTTTGGTTCAAATTGTTTAGATCATCTTCTTGAACCATAATTTGTGTACTAGTAGGTTTCTAGTGTGTGCCGCATATGCTTTTGAAAATTTTTAAGTCTTCTTGATTTTTGTTTGGTTAAATCATTTGAGTCATTTTGATTTTCTGATCCATATATGTTTGTCTAGACTCATGTTTAGTCCTAATTTGTCATAATCTCCTAGTTTTACTTTTGCAAATTTTATTTGAATCATAAGCATGGAAAACTGCAACATGTATGTGCCTTTCAGTGCTTTTGATTTTCAATCTTGAGTTCATACTTGTTATTAGATCATTAGCAAGTTCTTAGAGTTAGGCTTCTATTGTATCTTGTTTGAGTTTGTTAAAATTCTCATTTGATTTTTATAGGAATTTTATTCGGTCATACATTTTGAAATTTTTGCTTCTAAAATGGAACATGTGCTTATTTTGAGTTGAAAATCGGTTTGAGAAATATATAAAATGAACAGCAAAAGAAGAAAAGAAAACAAAAGCAAAAGAGGAAAAGAAAAACAAATTATCAAAACCGTTTTTATGATGGAGTTGGAGATTTTTGGACTTGACATTTGATCTTAGCTCATGGGAAATTACTAGAGTATAAACTTTCAAATCATTATTAAAGAGGTGCTAGATTTAAATTTGTAGCAGCATATTTAATATAACCATGAGCTTTGGAGGAGTTTAAAGGCCATAAAAACATTTAAACAATCTATTAGTTTATTTTTAATTTTGTCATCTATTCTAGAGTTTATCTTAGGAATTCTTTTGATGTACTTAATTTTAAATTCAACCTTATTTCTAGTTGTTACAATTTTTTCTAGCAATCTTTTCTTATTGTCATTATATAATCTCTTTGAGTTGTGCTTTCAAATTTAGTTTTTGTTTTTTGGCCTCTTGAAGTGGATTTACATCTTGATTTATGGACTTTTCTGAAAAGTTACTAACTTTCTAGGTAGCATACTAGAAGAAGGAAAATTCAAGCCAAGGAGTATTCACCTTTGGAAGACCAATAAGTGAAGAGCCAACATAAAAAAGGAGAGCTAAAACACTTGGGGAAGTTGTTTTGCTGGAAAATTTTCTTTATAACCAAAGTTTTAAGAACAGAAAATTAGCAATGGAATTAGCTATGAAAATGGTTTTGAAACCAATTTGAAATACATCACAAAGTGATTATGTAGATAAATCCATCACTAATCTAGGTTCTAGTTGTTTTTAATTTTGTGTAACCTTAGTTTGCTGTTATCTTTGAATATTGTAATAGTTTGAGTTTTAGACTTGTGGAAGTGCTCTAAAGGGTCCAAGGTGCCACTTAGACTTTCACATAGGAATTCGTCTAGTTTATTTTCTTCTTATCTTTAATATTTTATTGCATTCATAGTTATGCATTTGCATATTTCTTTTCTTTTAGAAAAACAATATTTGTGTTTGACAATTTTCTTAAAGGGAAAATTTGTGTAGTACTTGTCTAAGGAAAGTCTTGGCTAGGAAAGATTTGGTACTTAAGTTTGTCTATTGTGACTCACCTCTCTTTCTTCGAGACTACCTCAAGTACTATCTTATAATCTCTTCAAGAAAATAAATCTTATACAAATATCAAAACAAAGGATGTCTTAGAGAACTTCTCTACACATTGAAAGTAATTCTAGCCCTTCTCTTAAAAGCATTTCTAAAATGGCTAAGGAGTTAGAATCACTTCAATAAAAAGAAGAAAAAATTACAAAATCAATAAAAACTTATTTATTTAGGAGCTCTAAATTTAAAGAAACTGAGTTGGAGGAGGACAGTCGTAGAGTGTATGATTTTTATCAACCTCCTCCTCGTAGAAGGCATAGAGACCGAGAGCCTAGGTAGAGAGAAGTCAGGGTTGATTTACCTCACTTTCATGGGAGGGATGATATAAAAGCTTACCTTGATTGGGATGATATAAAAGCTTACCTTGATTGGGAAAGGGAGGTAGAGCAGCCATTTTCATGTCATCAAGTTAGTGAAGTCAGAAAAGTATCTTTGGCTACTTTAAGCTTTTAGGGTCATGCCATGTATTGGTGACTTCCCTAGAGAGAGAAAGGGGCCTCCATGATGAACCTCCAGTTGAGTATTGGAATGATCTTAAAAGTGCCATGAGGCATCGCAATGTCCCTTCTTATTATAACAGAGAGCTTATGGATAAGCTCCAAAGACTCCATCAAAGAAAAATATAGGTAGAAGATGGAGTTATACATAATGAGGGTTGGCATACCACCATAGTTAGGTTCATGAGTGGACTTACTCTTGAGATAATGGATAAGGTTGAACTTCTTCCATATCAGGATTTGAATGACTTGGTCTAATTGTTCATAAAAGTGGAACAAAAAATTTTAAGAAAAGGGACCATGCATTATCTATAAACTAGAGCTTAATCCATGTATATAAAATCTTGGACCTATTGAGTTTAATTGAGGCTCAATCTTCTTGTATCCTTCTAGACATAATTCTTGTGGTGGGTCACTTGGTAAGGGGTCTTCCATCAATGTTGATTGGGTTGGGCATTAATTGGGTCAAGAGCACATATGCATGCTTACACTAGGTGCGGAATGGATGACATCAAGTGCCTATTTTATTGACATGGCATCCATTGACTTATTTCTCCATGTTCTTCGAGATAGAGGGAATTTTTCTTTGCATAGCTCTATAGAGAACATATATTGGTGACTTTTGGAGTGCTAGGACTTCCTTAGAGACCTCCTTCTTTCTCTTGGGTTATCCATCTTCATGCATTCCTCATATTTTTTTTTTGTGTCTTTCATGACAATGAAGAGCTAAACTCATTTTGTTTATCAAACCCATTTTGTTTTCCATTGCATTTTTTATATATGTATGTGTCTTTCCTTTCAATGTTAGTATTTTGTTTCTGTGTTTAATGCTTGTTGTGGTTTGATCATCCATAACTTGGTATTTGATTAATTAGGTATTGAGAAATATCTTTTGTAATATTGAATTAAAGCAAAATACCTAATGAAGCTTGTATATAAGAATGGAACTTGATTCATTAGTTGTCTTAAATCCTTGTTGTGATTGCAAGTTTGCTTATTAGGTGGTCAATAATTGACTTTTGATGAGGAAACTTAGGCTCATTCCACTAAGGGATTAAGGTTTGAGTAAACTAGTAGATTGACTGACATTAAATTTGAGAAAAATTGAGTAATTATATACATGAAAGTAAGGTTTGGTAAAGTCTAACTTTATAACAATAGCATTCGATATAATTTCTTATCTATTATGCCTTCTAAGTGTTTAATAAAATACCAAAAAATTATTTTTGCACAATTATATTTCTTTTAAATACCAATGTAATTTATGTAAATATTCTCTATTTACTAAATTAGTTATTAGTTACAACTATAACTATTGGCATAACGATAATTATTTAATATTTGCTATTATGATATTGATACAGATTCCATTAAAGTAGCAGTCTTAACAATGATGATACCACTATAATCATTACACTCACTCATGTCTTCTCCAAACCAAATGATAAAATTGACAAATACATTAGGATCAACCTGTGGCTCATCGATTCCTAGAGCATCTCAAACTTGAAGGGTTAGAGTCGACGACCTTGATCAAAGAAAGAAAAAATTTCCTTTAGAAACCTCTTAAAATAGCACATTTATTACTCCCATCCAATAGCAAGAAGGGAATATTTTGATAAAGTCAAAGGATACTCTTGTAAAATCATCTTGGTTCCGGGATGAACAAGAAGAACCTTCATTATACCCACATCACCCTATTAGAAGAGAGCAATTAAAAAACAGAGAAATCACGAAGAATAATGTTTTACGCACACTAAAAGCTAATCTACATCATGAAAGAGAAAGACATTCACAAAAGAAGTGAAAGATTATGAAGAAAATATCAAATACATTTTTATTTTGTTAATGTATATGCATATTAATTGAACCATATGAAGGCCATGTATAATAATCTTACAACTTTTATTTTAGTGCAGGGGCAAATACATTAATTTTGTCATGGTTAAAACACCATCACCTTAGAAATCACTAACTAATAACATCATGACAATATATAGAATTATATTATACAAAATAAAAAACTAAGACATGAAACATAAATAACTAGTCTCAACATGACCTTAACAAAACATATATTTTTAGATTATGTACAAATGTGACACTAGCCCTAGCTTTCTCACTTGACCAGAGCCATCTTGGTGATCTAATTTCTGTAACCATATCCATTTTCTGAACGACCATCCATTTCATATCCACCACTTTCATAACTCTGCTTCCTAGACCTCTCACCAGAACGATAATCATCATCACCACCATATTCTCCACTAGAACCACCATAACCACTACCTCCTCCATTACTTGAAATTTTGTTACCACTATAACCACTATTGGTACGACCTCCACCGCTAGAAATTCCATCACCACCATAACCATTACCAGAACGACGTCCACCACTAGAAATTCTGTCACCACCATAACCACCACTGTTACGACCTCCACCACTAGAAATTCCATCACCAGCATAACCACCACTAGTACGACCTTCGCCACTTGAAATCCCATGACCACCATAACCACCACCGGAATGGCCTCCACCACCAGAAATCCCATCGCCACCATAACCACTACCTGTATGGCCTCCACCACTAGAAATTTTATCACCGCCATAACCACTACTAGTACGACCTCCACCACTAGAAATTCCATCACCACCATAACCACTGCTGGTACGACCTCCACCACCAGAAATCCCATCGCCACCATAACCACTACCTGTATGGCCTCCAATACTAGAAATTTTATCACCACCATAACCACTACTAGTACGACCTCCACCACTAGAAATTCCATCACCACCATAACCACTACTGGTACGACCTCCACCACTAGAAATTCTGTCACCACCATAACCACCATCCGTACGACCTACACTAGTAGAATTTCCATCACCACCATAACTACTACTGATACAACCTCCACCAGAAATTTCATCGTTACCATAACCACTACTTGTACGACCTCCATCACTAGAAATTTTATCACCATCATAGCCACTAGAAAGACCATGACTACCATAACCGCCACCAGAACGACCTGCATCATCATACCCACTACCAGAGTTGTAGTCGTGGCTACTTGGACGTCCACTTCCTCGATATTCACTTTCTGAATTACCACTTTTCCCGTAACCACTGCTAGTGCGGCCATCACTATCAGGCTTGCTACTAGAATAGGTGGTGGTGTTTCCAGCAGTAGTTGAGTCGCTCTGGTGGAAATAACCAGAAGCCTTGTCAACGAACTTCCCTATGCTTTTGTCATCAAAATTGCCACCGGCTGCGTTTAGAATGTTACCAGCAGCGCTCGTCACCTTTTCCTTATCCACCTTATCAAAGCCATTGCTAAAAGCGGATTGTGCTGCATCGGACAATGTCTTGGCAGAAGATAACAGGTCCATGCGGGAAGGTTGTTGTTGATCCTGATCCTTAGAAGAGGAGTTGTAACTGGAATCCATTGTTGCAAGAATGAGTGTTTATTCACTTTGCTATTTGTATTGGTTAGATTGTGTAAAGGTAAGGATGGGTATTTGAAGGAGAAATGGAAAACTCTGTCCATGGAAAGATCTTGCTTGCAAAAACTATGGTTCAGATGATGGGGTTGGATAATATGGGTTTCGCCTTCTCTTCAGGGACTTGACCTTATCTACACCAACACTTTTCTACGTTCTTAGCTTGTTCTTCGATTTTCTTTGGTATTTCTTTGTTCAAAATTTCTTAAACTAAAAGGAGCAGCAAAGAAAAAGAAGAAAAATAACAAAAATTGAATTATACAAAATAAATTTTAATATAGTATAAAATAAAATAAAAAAGACAAATATACATAGCGTAATATGTTTACTATACTATGCCATCACATTTATTTTCTTAATTTTGGTTCTCATAAATTTCAAAATATTGAAAATGATCTGCGAACACTCCTTGATAGTTATAAGGATTTTTCTTTTCAAAAATTATAAAATTTGGAAAATTAAATCCAAAAGTAACTAATATACATTTAGAAATCTTTAAAAAAGAATATTGAAGACATTATTTATTTTAAAGAAAGCGCACTCAAAAAAAATATTTCACACATATAATTACTATATAAGATAATTATCGTATTTGAAACAAGATTAAATACTAAATGAGTTATTTTAAATAAGGATTCGTCTTATGATTTGTCACTTTATATGGATTATTAGCTCTTCTAATTAAAATCGTTAACTATAACTATTTAATTAAAATAATAATTTTGTTAAAACTATAGATTAACGAGTTAATGTTTAAAATTATAAATTATATAAATATAAATAACAAATCAAAAGCTTCTATTATCTTAAAGCATCCAATATTGCATGCTTTGTTCAGGTAAATTATTTATATTAAGTATTTTATAAACAAATCACTTTCCAATACTAAAATTATTTGAATGGGTGCTTAATTTAATTTTTTAAATCTTACAATTAATTTCATATCATTAAAACGTTCTCTTTCATAATTTTGAATATTCAAAGCATATTTTTTAAGCAATAATGCACCCTTTTTTGCCTAGTAAACTTTTTAAGCAACATAGTTTAAGTTTAATCTTTGTAAGCAATTACATTGTAAATAATGTTAGTAGTTAGTTTTTTTTATTAAAGTTTATATATATATATATAGTTTACTGCTTATACAATATATACTGTCACTTTCCATCAATAAATTTGGGAATAATTATTCTAAAAATCAATAAATTTACTATTATTTATAATGGAGGATATAAAATATATATTATATTTTTCTTTTTTCCCGCCAATTAAATTTTAAAATATAATTAAAATAGACATGTAATCATTCCATTTACTTATTTTTTTATTATTTTTTTATTTTATTAACTTATATTTAATATTATCTTTTTAAAATTTAATCTTCTTATTTTAATACATCTCAATCATAACAGTTTGTAATTCTTTTTTTTTATTATACCTTTTTAAATATTTTTTATCATTCATATTTTTTTTAATCAAATACTTCAAATTTAATAAAATCACGTGATTGTATAGTTTTTAAAATAATTATAATAAATTAAGTTTTTTAAAAAAAATAAATAATTTTTATAATTTTTTATCTTATATAAATATATATTAATAATAAAATAATTTTTTATATTAATTATTGATACATAAATTTTAATTGAAAGTGATTAATTTTTAATTCTTATAATAATATATATTAATAATAAAATAATCTTTTATAAAATAACTAACATATAAATTTTAATTAGGACGGATTAATTTTTAATTCTTATGGTGAGTAAATCATTTTTAAGCAATAATGCATCCCTTTTTGCCTAGTAAACTTTTTAAGCAACATAGTTTAAGTTCAATCTTTGTAAGCAATTACATTGTAAATAATGTTAGTAGTTAGTTTTTTTTATTAAAGTTTATATATATATATATATATACATATATATATATATATAGTTTACTGCTTATACAATATATACTGTCACTTTCCATCCATAAATTTGGGAATAATTATTCTAAAAATCAATAAATTTACTACTATTTATAATGGAGGATATAAAATATATATTATATTTCTCTTTTTTCCCACCAATTAAATTTTAAAATATAATTAAAATAGACATGTAATCATTCCACTTACTTATTTTTTTATCATTTTATTAACTTATATTTAATGTTATCTTTTTAAAATTTAATCTTCTTATCTTAGTACATCTTAATCATAACAAGTTTGTAATTTTTTTTTATTATACCTTTTTAAATATTTTTTCTCACTCATATTTTTCTTTTTTAATCAAATACTTCAAATTTAATAAAATCACATGATTATATAGTTTCTAAAATAATTATAATAAATTATTTTTTTTTAAAAAATAAGTAATTTTTATAATTTTTTATTTTATATAAATATATACTAATAATAAAATAATTTTTTATATTAATAATTGATACATAAATTTTAATTGTGAGTGATTAATTTTTATTTCTTATAATAATATATATTAATAATAAAATAATCTTTTACAAAATAACTAACATATAAATTTTAATTATGACAGATTAATTTTTAATTCTTATAACTTTAGATAACTTTTAATGGTGGGTGAATCATTTTTAATTTTAATTAAAATAATATTAATAAGAAAAAAAATATTTGAATTTAAAATATTAAAGATATATAGAACATGATAAAAAACAAATTAAGAAAAGTTTTAAGAATTATTTATTTAAAAAAAATATTTAATTTATTGTTATTAATTTTAAAGCTGCCTAACCTAATGATTTTATTAAGTTTAAAATTTTTTATTATAAAAGAGAGAAATTAATAATAAAAAATATTTAGAAAAATATTAAACATTAAATATAAGTGGATAAAACAGAAAAACAAATAAATAAATAAAATATTAACATATTAATTTTAATAATATATCAAAATTTTATTGGTAGAACAAAAAGGAAGATGGGTGATTTTTATCAAAGAATGGATATATTTTTTTCTATATTTTTTTCCTAAAATATACATTATTTCAAATTAGTTATTTTTTATTGAGTAAGTAAAGAGAATCTAATTTGAAAATATTTTTATTTATGTTTTGCAGTCGAAATCATATTGGCTCTAGAAGATGATGTGTTTCGCAACAAACAATTAAAATCATAATTTTCTTAAGTAGCGATACAATCATTAACTAATTTTTAATATCGATCGTTAATGCATTATACTCATTATTTCTCAAAATAAATAAGTGTTTTCATACAAGAGATCTTTTCCTTTTTTAAAGATTTTCTTAATAAAGATAAAATCATGGTTTTTTTTCTCATAAACACCCTCGATGTCTTGTTTTAATTGAGGTTGAGATAAAAGAATTTTGATCTAGGGAAAAAGGTTGACAAACTAGCAATTTCTAATAAATATCATTGTATTTTGAGAAATTTTAAAAAATTAAATGTTTGAGTTTCGAAGATATTTGTATCACCATTTCTCGGTTCAAATCTCTTATTTTAAAGCTTTTTTTTTCCTTCTAGAGTGTTGAATTATGCATGTTAAATTCATTCTAAAATCACATTTTAAAATCACAACCCAAGTGTTCTGAAATGTCGGAATGCCCCTAAAAATGACAACATCTTTCTGTGTTTGAGTTTGTTTCCTAACGTAAGCTACGTCACAAACTGTCAATCATGTGGACATCTTTCTCATACTGTTGATACAATGACAACATAGAGTGAGTTCATGTCGAGATATGAGCCATTATGAATCCTTCAAACATATTCATATAAAATAATAAATTTAACTCAAATTCTTAGTATTATAATGATTTTATAATCTACTAATCGCAAATTATTATATTATTATATATAAAGTATTAACTTTTGCATTAAAATTTTTTAAAAGCAATACTTGATGTTATTTTTAATTAGTAGATTGCAGAAAAATCTTCATGCAAATTAAACTCATAAAAAGCTTTGCTAAACTTAGAAAACAAATGATGTTTTGTGAATGACAACATTGTGAATCCGTGACACGAGGCCTTAATGTTTATATAAAATGAAAATTTCTGATCCAAGAAAGTGAATGTGTTGTCTTTCTCATCAAAATGTTCCTCCCAGTCAAGTCACATGGTTTATCTCAGAGGAGTGAATCTGAGAACACAAGGCTAGTTTGCATTTCTATATCATCATCTATTGGTGTTTGGTGAATTTACTTTGTGTTCTCAGGTCACCCCTTTGAGCCAACCTGTTGACATGCACCAAAAGATGAATCTTTTTTACTTTCTTTCTCACCTTTTACATTCTGTTGCATGTTTTCAGATTTCAGGAAGTCTTGCAGGTTGCTTTTCTGCATAATATGAAAATCAATGTTGTTACTTTCACACTTCATTTTCTCTGTTTTTCCTCTACACCTCTCTTTTATTGGAGAAAAATGGATTTTTATTCTTTTCAATCAAAGGGAGTTGTAGGGGAAAAGCTTAGAAGATGCTGTGTAAGAATGATATCATTGTGGTGGAACAAGTCCCTGTGGCTGCAGCCATTTGCACAGCTTTTATGAAGAGAAAATGACCCTATGTGAGTGCTTATATGCATCAGTTTCAGGATTACAAAAAGTTAAAGATTCTATTGGCAAGATAAGACTCGCCCTGTGTTCTTATACTTCTTTATTTCTTCAAGTTGATGATAATACTTGCCTTTAACTATGGTATAAGTTGGGAAGTTCTTTCTATTTCGTGTTTATTTTGATACAGGAAAATTAAGGACCATGGTATGATGAAAGTCCAATGAGTTACCAACAAAGTAAAGTTCGAAGTTCTCCTATTGTTCTTGTGGAAAAGCAGAAGTGTGGAAGCACTTAACTTGTCTCAATTCTCAAACTAGAGTGCCTACAGCAATGTTGGTGGAAGGCATTTCAAGTACAAAGAAAGCATAAAATTGAAGATGAAATATTTTTTCATTGTGTACATCAATGTTTCATCTCAAACTAATCTAACTTAAATAAGAGTAAGAGATAAATAATACAATTCAGATAGTATTTCAATCATTCATTTTTAGTTCAATATTAACCAACCATTTGTGCCAGATTCATTGATTAAAACAATATTCTATGTCCTAAAGGACAAAAAACATCATATCATGTGTAAATATCTTCTTTGCTTTTATTTTAGGTTAAACTTTCCTTTAAGGTTTATCCAAAGATGCTATAAATCTAGTCTATTTATGTACTTTCCATTAGAAGGAGACCACGTATTAAAAATTTAGAAGGTTGTCACATCTTTATTGAAAATATCATACGATACTTGTTCTCAAGAATTTTTTTTTACTTAATTAATTGATGACTCTATTCAGAATTAAAATATTGTCTTGATTCTTGTACATTGATCTAAGGAAAAGACTAATTCCCACATTATGAACCACGGAAAGTAAAAAATAATAATAACATATTACAAGATGCATTGCTCGCACGGTATCCTAAGTTGTAAGCTTGTTGTAAATTATTTTCTATCATCCAAGATGTTAGATGTACAGGAAGGAAAAAATTAATTCTATTTAAGCTACATTAAATACCATTATTTCTTCAAATTTAATGTAGCAAATGACAATTTTTCAAAAAAATAAATCTTTCTAGTATCATCATAGCTAAATTTGGTGATAAATTTTTAGGATGAGTTTTTTTTATATTAGATTTACGGATTAAGCAGTTTTTACATGTTATTTACAACATCTAACATTAAGTGAAATTCAATAAAAAAAACTTTTATACTTATTGTTTATATAGGTTATTACTAAGTCTAGTTCAATCTAAAATTTAATACTTTTGTTTTTATGGATTATCCATTAAGTAAATAAAAAAATGAAAATAAAGCATATCATCATACTTGTGGGTATAAAAAATTCACAAGTATTTTTTTCATAAATATTCGATAAATAACAGTACAAACTTTTTTAAATAGGATAAGTACCTAACTTATTGTCATGCCTACTTACGACAAGAAAAATGGTATTACCTCCGTTTCAAATTATAAGATGGGCTTTTGAAAGAAAGATGTTTTATAATATAAGGCGTTTTAAAATTCTAATAATTTTTTTTCTTTTTTTCTTTATATAGCCCTATTAATAATCTTTTTTACTAATTTAACTTTTACTTTTTCAAGTTCATCTATGTTCATTCATTCAATAGACTTTTTATCTTCAAGATAAGTAATCAAATAGTAGATTCAAATTTATTCTTTATATTACATTTTGTTTTTTAACACTTTCATATCTTAAACATCAAAATAAAGATGAGTTTTAAAGATTCTTCTAAAGTCATTAAAGACTCATATGAAAATATTGAAGAATGTGAAATTGTTGAAGACTCATATGAAAATATTATAGCAACAATACAAATTGATTTGAACAAAAATCCTGAAGAGGAAGAAGTTTCCATTTGAAGATGATAATAATGAAGATGAAGACAAGAAAAAGAAAAAAGTTGTTTGGGATATATATAAAACATCTCTTGATAAATTTTATTAAGATAATATGTATTTGTTGGAAGTAGATGGTAGAAGTTTTTCTGTAAACTTAATAGTCATATCTCTTACTTTTGATGGATTTATAGTAAATTTTCTTTATTTTACATCATTGTCTTTATCTTATTTTGGACTCAAATTTCTATTAATATTTTTTTAAGAATTAGTGTAGAAAAAGACATGAATAATTACAACAAAATCAAATAGTTATTGAACAAAAACAACACCTAATGAACATTTTATGTAATGAAAACTATCTCAAAATACAACTTCAATAAAAAAAACATTTTGCAATACATCTTAAAATGAACTTAAGTCATGATTATTGCTCAAGTAATCAATAACTTCTTCTACTAATGACATCACATTTTAGTTGAGTAGGCGATTGACCTCTTAATTCCATCACTGCTTTTCTAATATGGGGAATTTTGTAATTATTTCCTCCTTTTTCCTTCATGATTTCCATCATACATGACTGTAGTGTCAAGAAAATATTGTTACTTTCAAAGGATAAAAAATCTTCAAATGTTTTACTCACAACAGTAATAAGCTCATCAACTATCTTAGGCATTTCTTTGTGTTGTAATGATTGAATAACATAAAAAAAACCTAGGTCCAACACATTTAAATATGGAGAATTAGGAGGTTGACACATCAAACGAATATCAAACCCATCTTTTGTAGCAACTTGAAGAAAATCAATATCATTACGATTAATGTGACTCCTTGCATTATCTTGTTGAATATAAATTACATCCCTAATCCTATCTCTTGGCCACTTTGTTTGATGGCTGACACAACCTTTTTCAATGGGAAACTTTTTACTTGACTCCTTGGTCATAAAAGTTATATGTTTTGTTTCTAATGTCCCTGCAACTCTATTAATATTATTTCTTCTTCCTCCCTGTTTAGCCACAAAAGGGAATACACCAATTTTCTTAAAGAAAACTTCACTTCCTTGTGCATCAAAGGTTGGACGAGAAATAACAACTAGAAACATTAAATTTCCAATAAAATTCTTGTTTTTACAAGTGCGTAATGGCTCCTCTTCATCTGGTAGCAAGTAATAATTCATAATTTTTTTGTCATATAAAACCACTTTTCATCAATATGAACAATGTTATACATAGATTTGAAACTTGAATCATTTGAAATGTTATCTCTTTCTATCATAAATAGACAAAATTTCAATCGAGCCACTTTGTTTTCTTATTTCAAAAAGGGTTTAAAGGCATTTGAGTGATGTTGTATGCTCTTACTTTTTTAAGTTTGAGGCGTTTTAATAGGCTTAGGTTCATTGAACATTCTAATGATCGAAAAATAGTATGTTTTGAAAGGGGAATTACATGAAAATGATCTTCATCAAACTCAACTCTCTTTGTCTTTTTATGAGAAACATCTCCTTGTTGCTTGATTTGTTGCCATATGCGTTGGACTACTCTACTAAACATAGAGAATATTGAGACCACCATTTTTTTGAGTCACTTCTCAGTCTTCCATTACGTGCAACTTGCATAAAAAAATGAGATATTGATGTGCGCTATTCATAATTGAGAAACTTCCTGTGGTTGAGACTTTCATGAGTTGAAGCTTCATTTGTTTTGTTTTTCTCCTATAAAAATAATTAAAATTAAAACAATTAAAAAAAGTAACATGATTTAAAAATTTAATACCTTCAGATGGTATAATATTATCTAATTCAATATTTTATAACTATCAACACTAATTTGTTCTCATTCAAATGAATTGGATTCATCCTCATTATCTGAATGAGGTGGAGTAATGTTCAAATTTATATCAAGTGGCATTTTCAAGTAGTGATACAGATTGAAGTTGCAGCAATTAATATAAATTTAATTCAGTATTTGTATTTGCAATTTGGTGGAAATTTTAAAATAAAATTTGAGCATAGTCATTTGCAATTTGGTGGGAATTATAATTTTAAAATAACATTTGAGTATAATCATTTGTAATTTGGTGGAAATTAAAATTTTGATTGAAATATTTAGTTAAAACGATTAGTAGTTTTGATTTTAAATTATTTAAAAATGATTATGAAATGAATTTAAAATTATTAAAATTTAGTAGTAATCTTAAGTAGGCTTTAACACAATGGGACATGCTTGCCTCCGCCTCCGTCTGAGCTAGTCATCAAGACTAATACCACTATTGAAAAATTTTTATAGGAAAATTTAACACTCATAATAAAAGAACAAACATATAAGAAATATAATATCATTTCCAACATAAACTCTTAAAATGCAGTGTTTATAATATTTTTCTTTTTTTATATATAGTTCAATTTTATTATTTTTATTCAATAAAAAAATTTTATTCTCAGTCTCACATTTAAATTTCTAACCATAAAAAAAAGTCAGTGTGCATGTATAAGTAAATTGAAATACAATAGAATTGTAATGGAATATATGGATAATCTCTTTGATAAATCAACCTTGGCAAAATTGTCAACTAGAGCAAGCAAATTCAGGGACAAAATTATGCATTCAAGGTAAGTAAGGCAATACCAACTGAAGTTTGAATATAACATGTAACGAAATAATAAAGATATAAAAATGTTAATGGCAAGTCATGATAGGAGCGCGGGAGAAAATCACAAAGATCAATAATAATTATTTTACATAGCTAAATTTCAATTACAGTAAACAACTTTTGCAGGAAATAAATTGTTTGAGAAAAAAAGAAGAAAAAACAACAGAAAAGTATCTAATACTCAAATGCAAGAGCATCAACCCTGATGAACCAACCAATTATTTATGAAACTGCTTCCAACATCTATATATTGAGGATGCAATATATTAGATTCATCAACAACGATTGAGAATATCTCGTGCCCATCACAATTTAAAACAAGCCTGAACAGCGTTTAAATTTTGATTCCTTTAACAAAGCTGCTAAAAAAAGTAAATACGGTAATGATGTAATAAAATATCGAAGCTTTTAACATGCTATGTAAACAAATTGATAGACAAAGATAGCAGCTTTTGGTTCCTAATATTAATAAGCATTTGTTTTATTTTTGTTTTTTATTCAACTTTACTAGTTAGAATAGTTTAATTGTTATGATAATTTTATTTACTTATAAAAAATTGTGTTTTTAACATTTTACATGTCCAAATTTTATATTTTTATGAAGAATTTAAATAATAATTTTAAAAATTCTTAAACATAATACTAAATCTCGAATTTTTTATATTTAAGATTTTTATTTATAATAATTTTGAGAATTTTCAAGTAGCATGCTAAGTTTCGAACTTGTTTAATATTTAAAAATTTTGTTCACAGTAATTTCAAAAATTTTAAGTGATATTTAAAATTTTCATCCATAAAAAATTTCAGCAATTATTAGTTATACTAGGTCTCGAACTTGCTTGATAATAAAAAATTTTATTCATAAAGATTTCAAAAAATTATTAATTATTAAGTTGGGTTTCAGATCCACTTAATAATGAAAATTTTCATTCCTATAATATTTTGAAAATCATTAAATATTATGTTGAGTCTTAGAATTGCTCGACATTTAAGATTTTTGTCCAAATAATTTTGAAAGTCATTAATTATCATGTTGGGTCTGAGACTTCCTTGATAATGAAAACTTTTATTTTCATAAAATTTTTGAAAATTATTAATTATCATGCTAAGTCATAGACTCGCTAATATTCATTCATAAAAAATTTCAAAAATTATTAGTTATCATGTTGGGTTTTGAACACACTTATAGTTTTGAAAATTATTAAATATCATGTTGAGTCTCGGACTTGTTTTATACTTAAGATTTTTGTCCGTAATAATTTTAAAAATTATTAAATATCATGTTTAGTCTCGGACTTACTTGATATTTGAGATTTTTATATATAAAATTTTTAAATATTATTAAATATCATGTTGAGTCTCAAATATGCTTGATACTTAACATTTTCGTAATAATTTTAAAAATTATTAAATATCATGTTGAGTCTCGAATTTGTTTCATATTTAAAATTTTCATTCATAAAAGTTAAAAAAATTATTAGTTATCATACTAGGTCTTGGATTTGCTTGATAATGAAAGTTGTCAATACTTCTAAAATATACAAAAATTAAAACAATAAAAACACTAAAAAATATTCAACACAAAAAAAAATCATTTTTACTAAAAGAACTATGTAACCTTGATTTTCTATTGTGAATGGAAATACTTAGGAGCAAGGTCAATCCCTATTGGGCTCCAACAAATATTTTCATAAATAGTTTCTTGACATATGTCTTTGTTTGATTTTAGGAGAAAAGTAAATATTTTAAGAATCACATTAGTTTTGTACATTTAATTAAAAGGTAACCACCATCTTATGACAGACGTCGTAAGGTGCTAACACCTTCCCTATGCATAATCAACTGGCGGGCTCAAATTTGGTTTTGAAGACCATTACGTTTTTAAAGGTTTTTCTGTAGTTTTCCTTAATAAACTATGGTGACGACTCTTTTGTCTTTCAAATGTGTTTTCGTTGTCTCGTCGTGACCCCAGTTGCGACACTAAGTGTGAAATTTCTCTTCATGTTTGTCTAATGCACTTGCCTAATTGTTCCAACCATGTGTTTCGTTGCACGATTAGCTCTCCAAAGTTCTTCTAAAAGATCATAATATTTCACTTGTTGAGTCCCCCATGTTGTTGTTGTTGGTTTAGCCTTTAATATGAAACCCAATAAAATTAATCAATAAATTGTCATTGTGAAATATATTATAAGACCAACCAAAGTAGTAGTTATATTGATCTTTGTTTGGTCTTCACTACTACAGTATTAGGAATTAACGTCGCCATTTTACGTCGGTTAAACTACAAACGACGTAGAAGGGGTTTGAAAGGGTCTTTAACGTCTGTTGTTGGGAAGAACTGACGTGGAATGTGGTCGACTTCACATTCCACGTCGGTTCTTCCCAACAACCGACGTTAAAGACCCTTTATAACACGTTCCCGCGCCCTCTTCTTCCTCACTTTTCGTTCTTCGTTTTCGACCCAGCTGCCGCACTGGTTTTCCCTGCCACCGCCGCCACCGCGAACGCGCTTCCTTCCCGAAGACAGTCCCTTCCGCCGCCGCCGCGAACCGCCCCTGCCGCCGTCGGTGCGAATCCTTGAAGCTAGCTCGCTGCGCCGTGAACCAACCGTTTCTCCCTGCTGCTGCGCCGTGAACCGCCGCCCTTCCCTGCCACTGTGCCGCTGCCGCCGCCTGCCCGTGCCGCTGACAAAGATCCAAACTCTACAACACCCTATTGCAGATACCCACTGAAAATCCTCTTCCAGTCCCACAAACAAGTAGAATACAATAAAATGAATTCACCTGGACAGATACAAAGCTCAACAAAACAAGTCCAAGGTAAAAGCTACACCAATTCTCCACTAACACAATGTATTGATAAGACATTTGAATCTCGAAGCTTCAAGAAGACTTATCCAGCTTAGTATTATTCTCTCTCTCAGTATTGTAAAAAGGTTTCACAAAAAGACAGTTTTTTTAAAACCATACTTCAAAAAGGTATTTAAAAATAATTGACAATTTTGATGGATTAAAAAATGACTTAATCTGTTCATTTTACTTTATAGTAAAACGAATATATTAGTTTAATATTTTAATATATTAAAATAGAAGGATATTATATCAATACTGGGTTGCAGAAAATCAATTCTTAAAAATATACTTTAACATATTAAGAAACAGAGCACAAAGCTTAGTCAAGATTCAAAGTTATTTTAACAAATTAATTAGATAGCATAATCAATTAAAATGTCACCCTATAATCAATTTAAACATACTACAACAATTTTAGCATGGTGACACGATCTTTTAATCTATTAAAATTATATATATTATCAAGATAAGTTCTAATGTTATTTAAAATAAGTTTTAATCAAATATATGATCAAATCACTTAATAGAGAAAAGACTTACAAAGAAAATTGTTGATGATTTGAGATTTGATGATGTTTTTTAAGCTTTGATGATTGTGTTTATAATTTGCTGGGTTTGTGATTAATGGTTCTTAATTGATTTAGCCTTTCTAAGATGTTAGATTATCTGTATATGATTAGCTGATTGAAATATGATAATCTGTTGATTTTATTATTCATCAGTTAGTCTGCTAATCCTGTTGCTCTAGTCAACTATTTTCATTAATGTATCAGAAATACAGGTTTAATGAAAATAGCTAGCTGGTTTGAGTCTTCAGTCGACTATTTTGTTCCAGACCCTTCTTATGCAGAACAAGTACAGAACGCGGTTTTAAAGCTCTTAAAAGACCTTGACCCAAAGCTCCTCTTCTAGTCTATAAATACAACTCTCAAGGAAGAATCAAGGAGCGAAAGAATTGAAGAGAATACTCTCAAGAATTACAAACATTCAGAGCAAAAGATTTGCAGAATTGTATTCACTGTTTTTACTGTTCAAGAAGATTTTCTTTCTTTCACTGTATCTTGTATTCTTTAATCTCTGGGGTAGAGATTCGTAAGTGGGTTTTAGAACCCTGTTGTGTGTGATCGGGGTGATCACAGTGGCTCAGTGTGAGTCAGTAGGTTTAGAACTGTTCTATAGTGTTTAGAATAGGTTCTTTGATTTTCTTGTAGAGTTCAAGAAAGGTTTGTTGTAAAGAATACATTTTTTATAGTGATTAGGATCTGTGGAGTTGCAGATCACCAACTAGATGTAGTTCTTGCACAAAGAACAAACCAGTATAAACCTTGGTGTTATCTTTTCTCTTCCTTCATCATCTGTTATATTTTGCATTAAGAACTAACCTACTATTTTGCAATAATCAGTCGGCTAATTCTCAGTAAACTGCACCAGTAAATTTTCTGATACGAAAAAGTTTTCAATAAAGCTTTATATCAATTCAACCCCCCCTTCTTGATATAATTCCGCATCTAACAAAAATCCTAACAAAAATGAATACAGAATGAGAACTTTGACTTCAAAGATCTTCAATCTTCAAAACTTTAACAGTCATAGGTTGACTTCATCAAATCTCAATGTATCAATTTTTTGTTATTTCAGTCAAACCGAAATTTCTTCAATTTTCAAAATATTTGTATAGGCTTGTGATGTCCAACAACCATCAAATGAATAAGGTGGTTATGTGTAGAGCTGTCAAAACGGGCGGCCCGGCCCAGCCTGGCCTGGCCCTACGGGCCAAGTTCAAAAAATCTGATAGCCTAGCCTAGCCTATATTTTAAAACGGGCCACAATTTTTAGCCTGGCCTGGCCCTATGTTAGGCCAACGGGCCAACGGGCCATTTTTAGCCTAATTAAAAATTGAAAAAATATTACAATATATCTATAATATAATTTTTATCAACAATATAAATATAAATATATAATATATTTACATGAATGTGTGTTTAAAACTGTTTACATTTGAACAACTTGTAAAAAAAAACTTAAGTACTTCCAAAAGAGTCAAGCACCTACCAAACAACATATCCATATAATATTTTATCAACAGTAAATAATATATAAATAGACAATATATTTATATGAAAGTTTGTGCAAAATTGTTCACATTTGAGCAACTTATAAAACAAATTTGGATCGCCTACTAAACACTTCCAAGACAGTAATACTCTAAGAATTGTTTATTGCAAAAGATAATACTTAATTAGTTAAAAATGTTTATATAAATATAGATAAAAAAGTCAAAATGTATGAACATGTATTAAGGACCTCTTTAGATATATTATTTCCTTGACTAGTTTGCTCGCTAAACAATTGTATCTCTTCCACATATAATATTTTATCAACAATAAATAATATATAAATAGACGATATATTTATATGAAAGTTTGTGCAAAATTGTTCACATTTGACCACCACCTACATCACTTAAATGTACTTCTTCAACACATTTTCGAAATTCTCTTAACCTCCCCTCTGATGCTTTAACATATTTAACACTTTCTCTAACTTTATACAAAGCATCATCACCTGTTATCTTCAACCCTTCTTGAATTATAATATTCAAGATATGTGCACAACATCTCACATGAAAATATTCACCTTTACATAGCAGTGCATTTTGCAAATTAAGTCTTTCTTTTAAAATTTTCACCATGCTACCATTAGAAGAAACATTGTCCAATGTGAGAGAAAATATTTTTCTTTCTATTACCCAATCCTTAAGCACTTCAAGCACTTTCCCTGATAATTCTAACCCAGTGTGTGAATTATCTAAGTGACAAAATGAAAGTAACTTACTATTTAATTTCCAATTTTGGTCAACATAATGAGCGATTCATGATCATATAGCCACTAGGTAGTTACAGACTGTCCATACGTCGGAAGTCAAACATATCCTACCGAAATATTAGATAACACACTCTTTAGCTTTTCTTTTTCACTTATATACACATTATAAACATCATTGATTGAAGTGTTTCTACTAATTGGTCTAAAATCAGGATTTAAAACTTTATTCACCTCCAAGACCCTTTCATACTCAGCATAACTAAATGGAAGATCATGCTTAATAATACATTTAGCAAGTGCATCTCGATATACCTTAGAGTCAAATTTCCATTGCTTTAACAAGTTTCCTTTATTCAACATAACTCCCACATCATGGTATTTAGGAAATACACTACATTTAGGAATATGTCTTACGAGATGATTGGTCCACTGAAATTCCTTTACATGTATACTGAGTTTGCCACATCCTTTGCATTTACATTTCTCCACTCCTTCAATTAATCCAATTTTTTCAAAATAATTCCATACCTCAGAAGTCACAACCTTTGCTTTCTTAGTCTCTCCACATTTTTGTTCACCGTTATTTCTTTTGTTACCAGCAGCAGATTGATCACTAATTGGAGGAGTAACTCCTGATGTTGTCATAGGGAATAAGAACTCTGCAATGCAAGAGATAAAAAAACATAAAAACCTATTTAATACTTATAATAATTTTACTTTATATAACTCAAACAAATATTAACAAAATAACACAAACTCATGATGATATGAGGAAAACAAAAGTAGATATAAAATTTTGATTAGAAATGCAAAAAATGATAATTTAAATTAACAAAAATAAGAAAAACCTAACCCAATGTGAAGCAGAGAAGTTATGACCGAAGCGTGAAGCTGTGGTGTTGAAGGTGAAAGGAAAGAGGAGTAGTGCAGTAGAAGAGATGAAAGAGCTTGTGAGAAAGAAAGAGAAGAAATGAAGAAGAAAAGAGAGACTCTGAGATACTATGGTTTCTTTCTTTGGTATGACAATATAACAATTAAGAACAAAAATTTAATATAAAAAATAAACGGGCCAGCCCATTAGCCTACGGGCCAGCCTGGCCTTGGCCCATATGGGCATCGGGCCAAATGGGTCAGGCTAAAAAAAGCCTATTGTTATATAGGCCACAATTTTTTAAGCCTAGCCTGACCTGAATCATAGGCTATACGGGCCAGCCCATCGGGCCAGGCCTATTTTGACAGCTCTAGTTATGTGCCACCAACTATAATAATTGTATCTTTAATATTCCAAAGATTCTATCAGTCACATTTATAAGAGAAGAGTGACAATGATTAAACAACTCTTGTGAATTTTGTGGACCTTTGTGAGTACTTCTTAAGGTGATTCTTACCCTAAGATAAGGTGTAACAATATTACCTTTAACATGAAACTTGCAGCACCTAGATAATATTTTCCTACATACAACCAATGGACATGTACTTAGATTAATGAATTAATAGCATACATATCTATTAATGTCAACCATTAAACTACACTAATCTTGTGGTGTCGTACATGGGTCCTTCCTACTAAGTGCATCTTTTAATATTCTAGAGTTTTGATGTTGTACCTTCTCACCCAACAAGGATATATGTGTATTTCATATCCAAATCACAACTTGTAAAAACATTTTGTGTAGGATAATTTTTTCTACGTGGAGCCTCCAACTTAGACACCCTAACTTGTACTTTTATTCCATCGATGACTCCCGGGTAATCCTTTTATTGTTAAATCATACTAGAGTTTGTTTTGACAATTAAATATGAATGTCATTCCAAATAATGAAATTTTAGAACTTATCTTAAAATGTAAATGAACTATTAATCACAATAGATTATCGCTACACGTACAAAATGTTAAGATAAATCAAATACTCTATTTGATAAATTAGGTAGTTAAATATTATGGTTGCTGAAAATCAAGGATTTATGTCATTAATTATAGGGATTCTTATGTATATATATTGCAATGTTCTACACTAGTTTGTACTGTGATTTATAAAAAATATATCAGAATTATTATCTGAAACAATTGTATATGGTATCAGAGTCAATACTGACATCCTCTACAATATAGGAATTTGTTGGTTTCTTTGAATAAATTCTTATGGCTTCTACCGATAAAAATAAATTAGAGAAACCTAATTCTACTTTCGTTGTGACCCATATGCATGAAGCGTTAATCCCAGAACGACTTGACAACAACAATTATGTCGAGTGATCATTGAATGTGCAATATAAAATTAAAGGTAGAAAATGTTGGGATTATATCACTGGAACAAAGGCTACATCAAAAGACAAGAAATATGAAGAAGATAAGACATGGAAAGATACATCTACTGCTGCTGGATTTATGATCTTTCTGTTGTTACTAGGGGTAGTGATTGGATAATCGATACAGGTGTTATTGACCATATGACTTGTGATCCCCATATATTTACTCATTTTTCTCCTAGAAGTTCAAAAATTGTTATTATTAATGCCAATGGAGTCCTATCTCCTATTGAAGGTGTTGGTATTGTGTCCCTCTCACCCTCCTTATCAATATTTGATGGCTTATTTGTTCCTACTTTAAATTGTAATCTTCTCTCTGTCAGCAAATTAACCAAGTTACATTCTTGTGTTGCTATGTTTTACCGAACCCATTATGTTTTTCAAAACCTACATATGAAGGAGAAGATTGGTAGTGGTAAACATAATGAAGGGTTGTATTATCGTGAAAAAATGTTTCGCAACAAACCCATAAAGGAGTATTAGCTCATCTTGTGAGTAAAAATATACAGGATAAAAGCAAAAAGGAAATTTGGTTGTGGAATAGACAATTGGGACATCCCTCTTTTAGTTAATTATTCCCCTCATTATTTCATAAATGCAATATTTCATATTTTATTTGTGAAACTTGTGTAAGGGCAAAAAGTCATCATGTTGTTTTTCCCTTAAGCAATACGAAATCTATTTTTCCTTTTTCATTGATAGACACAGATGTTTGGGCCCCTGCCCCACAATCTACCCATAATGGAAACAAATGGTTTATTAGTTTTGTTTATGACTATACTCGGGTAACTTGGATATATTTGCTAAAGCAAAAAAGTGATGTGTATGATGTGTTTTGTTCTTTTCATCAAATGATAATTACATAGTTTAACACATGCATAAAGGTCTTTAGATCAGATAATGGACGAGAATATTTTAAGACAAAATTAGTAGAGTTCATGAACTCTAAAGGAATTTTGCATCAAACTACGTGTTTGTATTCCCTTAAAAAAAATGGAGTGGCTAAGAGGAAAAATATACATATATTAGAAGTGACAAGATCACGCCTAATTAAGGGAAATGTTCCATCTCATTTATGGGGAGATGTTATATGCACTGCAATCTATTTAATTAATTGAACCCCATCAAGTGTGCTTAACTTTAGAATACCATTAGATGTATTGTCTAATCATTGTGTTCTTCTTCCCGTTGTTCATTTACCACCTCATATTTTGGTTGTGTCATATATGTTCACTTGCACCCACATCAACGTACAAAGCTTGAAGAACAAGCTATTAAGTGTGTCTTTGTTGGGTATGAATCAAATAAAAAACATTATCGTGCTTACCATCCAACATCACAAAAATTCTATATTTCTATGGATGTGACATTTCATGAAGATAAAAAATTTTATATTGACTTTACACTTCAAGGGGAGAAATGAATGTGAAGTGCAACATTATGATGCCAGTATGTTTGACATCTCAGATATGAATTTATATTGTGTAGAAAAAATATCTTGTAGTGATCACTCTGTAGGAAGTGAGCTAATCCTAAATATAGACACTACATCTTTAGATAATACAGTGTCTTTTGACCATAACCATATAGCTCAATCTTCTTCTCAAGTTCATCATGACTCTTTAGAGGTACCTTGACAAAGCCTGTGTCGCGCAAACTTTTCAAAGTATTTTGAACTGACTATTACTAATGCAGTATAGAAGTCAACTCGAGTCAATCCAAGGAGTGAAGTGTTATACCAAAATATAAATCGAAGAGGTTCATGTGAGAGAAATAAAATGAAAAAAAAGAAAAAGGGGGGTTTTTTTGATCAAGGAAAACAACGTCAGGAGCAGCTCAATCGATGTTATGCATTGCTCCCTTACTCGATTATAAATGAAATTACTAAAACAGGAAATGTTGTAAAACAGTGAAAATCGAAATGCAATGAATAATCGAAACTATGAATATCGAACATCAGCAAATGTGAAAATTCTAGCAAATAACGAAAATCGAAAAACTATAGAGCAACAAAAATCGAAATGCGTCGAAACAATGGGAATCGAAGGACATTGAAATGCAATGAGAATCGAAATGCAGTGAAACGCGAGTTGCAGTGAAATAGTGAAAATCGATAGACAATGTAATTGCAGAGCAAATCGAAACGCAAAGGAAAACAATGAAAATCGGACTTCAATAAAGAAAATGAAAATCGGAATGCTATGGAATGCAGTGAAAATTGAAATGTTGCTGAGCAGTGAAAATCGAACTACAATAAAGTAGCGAAATGTAAAAAGAACGTCTAAATGCGATGGAGAACCGAAATGTAAAGAAACAGTAAATATCAAAAGCAATAAAACAGTAAAATCGAAATGCTATTGAAAATAGAACGATAAAATCGAAAAGCTGTTAAAACTGGTACGCAATTAAAAAGGAAATCCAAGCAATTCATTCATCATTCTTGAAATGAACACTGAGTACACTAGAAAACACAATCACTCTCTTGCAATGTTCTAATGAAAACTAAAGAAAAAGAAAACGCAGTAGCCCCCTCTGTATCACGACATCCTGAGCTGTTGCTATAGAATTCTGTGCACTCTGTAAAATTCTGTTGTGATGCAATGAAAATCTGTGCGTCTCTCCTCTTTCTGCACTACTCACGTAGCTTTTTATAGCTACAGAGGCTGCCTAACGCCTTGATTGGGCCCCACAAAACATCACCCAATTGGCCAATTGTACGAATCTGTCTTAGGTGAATTACTGTGCTGCTGTAATTTTCTTCCCTTTTTACTGTTCACCACTTGTGTGTGAGGCCAGCAATTGGGCTGATGTGGCAATTCCTCTTATGCTTCAATTTGGGCTGATTTCAATTCAATTCACAGCTTATGCATATGCTCCATCCCGCTCTAGGATTAATCATTCTACACAAGGGGGTTAGCGCAAAATTGGAAAAACAAGTCAAAGCTAAGTCATTATTTTACTTATTTACCCTAATTCACGAAAACTGTAAAATTTAGATTAAAGTTCCAAGAAATTGAAATTAAAAACGCCAAGGAGGTGCAATAAACCATAAGGTGTGAGCATAGAAATCGAGTTATCAAATACCCCCACACTTAGACTTTTGCACTCCTGAGCAAAACATAAGTACTGAAAATGCTATGAGGAAAAATTATCGACAACTCTAAGAGCAAGGAAGAATTCCATCCATCACAGTTTATCAGAACTTGCACCTAAAATAACATGTGACATGTAACAACTCAGCAGTGATTTCAACCGGTTCAGAATAAGAATCGAAGTGACAAACCTCTCGAGGCACTGTTACACACACTCTCCTGTTTGTTGGCTCCAAATTTCACTCAGTACCTCATGGAAGCATGCATTAACTTGAATTTGAAAGATCTCTACATTCCATTCCTTGAATCCATTTCAACTCTTGATCAGAAGGGCTTTTATTGACTTGTAATGGGGCTGAGGTGAGGGTAAGGTGGAAAAGGAATTTAGGCTAAACCATCGATGATGGAAAGATCTTGGCTATCGGCTTAAGAACAAGCATGAGATTCCAAAGATAGCAGCTCTACAGATTTTCAAAGACTGATATATATTGGTTACAGCTGAGATTTTTTTTTGTTTTTGCTCGATATTTGATGATCGATTTTTTTTTCATGCTCGATGCTTGATGCTCGATACATATTTTAGTTCTTATTTTTCTCAGTTGTACTTTATTTCCTTACTGTAGTGAGCTGCAAACCAGACTATTTAAAACTTCTCAGCAGGTTCTTGCACTTGTTTTCCAGATTCGATGGTTGGTTGAAGGTTGGTTAAAGGACAGCGAGGTGTGGTGGGTTTTCACAAGAAAAAAGGTCGTAAGGCTCAAAACTGGGTGCAATGGAAAAATTGGATGAACGGTAGGCTATCTGGCTAAGTGGCTGTAATAGAAAAATGGCCTAAATCATTTCAAGAGTATCATCGATCAAGTGTTGTTCAGCAGAGTTCAATCAAATCCTGTAATGCCTTGCAATCATGGGCGTATCACACAACAAAGTTATATGGGCTCAAATCTCACCAGGGTTTATGTGTCAAGTCGATTCTCATCCAAACAAAATTGAAAAAGAACTGAATTCATCACATGCCTATGTTACTTAGAGGGAAGACTTCTAACCATGACAGGGAAAATCAAAACTGCTAAAAAATGAGTTATTGACAAAATTCCAAACAGATTAGCACTTATTCTACAAAATTTCAAAACAACTTCTAGGAACTAGCAAAACAAAACAAAACAAATCAAATAAAATCAAAACAGAACAAAACAGATTAAATAAAATAAAATCGAGAATCACTCCCCCCCACACTTGGAACAAACATTGTCCCCAATGTGAGTGAGAGGAAAAAGAAAGAGAAAACAAACAGTGGGTGCAGCTATGTAGCTGCTGTTGGGGGCTCTTCTTCAGCCGTCAGTGGTTCCTTTAAAAACAGAGATGTTGTAGTTGTTGAGTCTTGCTGTCGATGTCCTTCATGAAATATTTTCAGCTGTTGACCATTGACTTTGAATGTTCGACCCGTATCCGCATCAGAAATTTCCACAGCTCCATGGGGAAAAACTTTGGTAACAATGTAGGGGCCAGCCCATTTGGATCTGAGTTTTCCAGCAATCAATTTCAGCTTAGAGTTGAACAAAAATACTTTCTGCCCCTCACAAAACTCTTTGTTGGAAATCTGCATGTCATGGTATTTCTTCACCCTTTCTTTGTAAATTTTTGAATTTTCATAGGCCTGCAGCCTAATTTCCTCCAATTCCTGGAGTTGCAGTTTTCTTTCTGTGCCAGCTTCATTCAGATGCAAATTGCATTGCTTCATAGCCCAATAAGCTTTGTGCTCGATTTCAACTAGGAGATGGCAAGCCTTACCAAAAACTACCCTGAAAGGTGACATACCTAAGGGTGTTCGATAAGATGTTCTTTGTGCCCACAGTGCCTCATCCAACAGTTGACTCCAGTTTTTTCTGTGGGGATGGATCAATTTTTGAAGTAGATTCTTCACCTCTCTGTTGAATACTTCAGCTTGCCCATTAGTTTGGGGGTGATAAGGTGTGGAAGTTCGATTGGGTGACTCCATATTTTTAGAACAAGGCTGCAAGAATTCTGTTGCAGAAATGAGTGCCTCGATCACTGATTATAGCTTTGGGGACTCCAAATCGGCAGAAAATGTGAGTCCTGAGAAAATCGACCACCACCTTGGCATCATTGGTGCGTGTGGCCTTGGCTTCCACCCATCAAGAGACATAATCGACAACAAGCAGTATGTAGGAAAAACCAGCAGAGTTTGGAAAAGGCCCCATAAAATTGATTCCCCATACATCGAAAACTTCACAAAAAATAATCGGTTGCTGAGGCATCTCATCCTTCTTTGTTATATTTCCATGGGCTCGCTGGCATTTCTCACAAGAAACAACAAATTTGTGTGCGTCTCGAAAAAGTGTAGGCCAGTAAAATCCACAATCGAGGACTCTCCGTGCAGTCCGATAAGATCCAGTGTGTCCTCCAAAACTGGTGTCATGGCAATGCTGAAGAATGTCTCAAAATTCATTGTCAAGAACACATCTTCGGATAACTTGGTCGCTGCCAAACTTCCACAAGTATGGGTCATCCTAAACATAGTATTTAGCATCTGCCTTCAATTTGTGCTGCTGAGCCTTAGATGCGAGAGGGGGCAGAATACCTGAAGCTAGATAATTGACTAGATCTGCATACCAAGGAGTGAGAGAGGAAGACTGTAAGGCATAAAGGAAAGTATCGGGGAAATCATCACGTATGGGTATCGGATCATGGTGTCCTGAAATTCTGCTCAAATGATTAGCAACTTGGTTCAATGCTCCACTGCGGTCTTTGATGTCTAGATCGAACTCTTGCAGAAGAAGCATCCACCTTATCAGTCTTGGTTTTGCATCAGCTTTCTTCAACAAATACTTCAAAGCAGCATGGTCTGTGTATATGGTAATTCTGGACCCCACCAAATATGATCGAAACTTGTCCAATGCAAAAACAATGGCCAACAACTCTTTTTCTGTTGTTATGTAGTTGCTTTGAGCTTCATCGAGAGTTCTGGATGCATAGGCAATGACATAGGGAAATTTATCCTTCCTTTGTGACAACACAACACCTAAAGCAAAATCGGAAGCATCACACATTAGCTCGAAGGGAAATTCCTAGTTTGGGGGCTGTAGAATAGGTGCTGTGGTGAGTTTCTCCTTAAGCTCTTCAAACGCCTTCTTGCATGAGTCAGAGAATTCAAATGGTACATTTTTCTGCAACAAGTTGGACAGTGGCAAGGCAATTTTGCTGAAAGCTTTGATGAACTTCCTGTAGAAGCCTGCATGACCAAGAAAGGATCGAATTTGCCTCACAGATGAGGGGTTGGGCATAGAAGAAATCACATCGATCTTGGCTTTGTCAACCTCGATTCCTTTCTCAGAGATGCGGTGGCCTAAAACCACTCCTTCATTCACCATAAAATGGCATTTTTCAAAATTCAAAACAAGGTTAGCTTCAATGCATATTTTCAAAACCTGCTCTAAGTGATGTAAACATTCAACAAAGGAAGAGCCAAAGACTGTAAAGTCATCCATGAAGACCTCCATGCAATATTCAATTAACTCTGCAAAAATGCTCAACATGCACCTGTGGAAAGTTGCAGGTGCATTACACAAGCCAAAGGGCATTCACGTATAAGCAAAAGTTCCAAAGGGGCATGTAAAAGTCGTTTTGTGCTGGTCCTCAGGTGCTATGTGTATTTGCATGTATCTAGAAAATCCATCGAGAAAACAGTAATGTGATTTCCCTACCAATCTTTCAAGCACTTGATCAATAAATGAGAGAGGGAAATGATCCTTCCTGGTAGCTTGATTTAGCTTCCTGCAATCTATGCATACTCTCCATTGATTTGTCACCCTGGTTGGGATCAAGTCATTTTCTCTATTTTGTACCACTGTGACCCCTGACTTCTTTGGAACAACTTGAACTGGTGAGACCCAAGTGCTGTCCGAAATAGGGTAGATGATTCCAGCCTTCAGTAACTTGGTAATCTCTTCCTTCACTACCCCAAGGATTGTGGGATTTAGCCTTCTTTGTGGTTGCCTCACGGGTTTCCATTCATCATCTAACAATATTCTGTGCATACACACAGATGGGCTGATCCCAGGAATGTCTGCCAAGGACCATCCGATGGCTTTTCGATATTTCCTCAAGAGTTGCAGTAGTTGGCCTTCTTGGTCCTCAGTTAAGTTCTGGGCAATAATGACTGGGCAGTGCTGGTCTTCATCCAGATATGCATATTTCAGAGTGTCTGGAAGAGGTTTGAGGTCAAACTGCTGTGCCTGGAATTTTTCTGGTGCTGCATCTTTTGGGTTTTCGATGGTGTGCATGGCAGGGTTTTCTCTCTCTCATTTTCTATATAATCACTAGCCAAAGAACTAGTGATGGCATTTATTTCAAGACATGTTGTACAGGTATTATTAGTGCAACCACAAACTGGAAAAGTGTCATTATCTACATCAAGGGAATCCAGAAATTCAGAAAATTCATCAAAAGACTCAAAATCAAAATCTGTTCCTAAGTCTACTGCTGCAAGGGAATGAATTTCCTCATGTGGCTGTATGGTCTTACAGGCAAAAACTGGATGCTCATACAAGAGAGAATGGTTCTCCACTGGTTGCTTCACAACTTCAAAGATGTTGAATTGAACCATATCTTCTCCAAATTCCATGGTCATGGTACCAGAATGAACGTCGATTTTTGTTCTTGCAGTCATCAAGAAGGGTCTCCCTAAAATCAAGGTGGATCTGTGCATCGAGCTCTCATCTTGCATATCGAGAATATAGAAGTCGGCTGGAAAAATCAATTTATTGACCTTGACTAACACGTCTTTCAGCACGCCCAAGGGATGAGCCACACTTCTATTTGCAAGTTGAATCACCACATTTGTTGGTTTCAGTTCTCCAAGATGCAACATCTTGTAGACTGTGGACGGCATGACATTAATGGAGGCTCCTAAATCGAGGAGGGCATAAGCTATGGTCAACTCTCCAATGGTGCAGGGGATTGTAAAGTGTCCTGGATCTTCACACTTTGGAGCCAATTGGGACTGAGATAGAGCTGAAACTGTCTGGAAGTGTCTTTCCCTTAGATTTCTCTTGTACGTGCACAGCTCCTTCAAAAAGTTTGCATACTTGGGAATTTGTTTTATGGCATCCAGAAGTGGAATGTTGATTTCCACCTTCTTGAAAATGTTCATCGGGTCGTCATGGTCTTCTGCTCTTTTTTTAGTGGTAGCGGCAGCTCTAGAAGGGAAAGGCAAGGGAGTTGGCTGTACTGGGTGCTGCACTGGAGCTGGACGTGGAACTGTTGAACTTGTAGTTCCCTGTTTCTGCATCTTCTGATTTCCATCAACCAGTTCCTTGCCACTGCGAAGCGTTATGACACTGACATTTCCATGCTGATTTGGTACAGATTGGGAAGGTAAATTTCCTGAGCCTTGTTGCTTGATTTCATTAATTTCAGTAGCAAGTTGCCCGAATTGTGTTTTGAGGTCCTGTACCGTGGCTGTGAGGTTTTGTTCGATCTGGGCAGCCATCTGTGCAGCCATTCTGTCAGCCATTTGCTTGATCATATCTTCTGTGGACAAATTTGCATTGCCCTGTACTGCTGGATTGACATGCGGTGTGGTTGTAGCTGGATTAGCTTGATTGGTTCGCAATGGAGGAGGCACATACCTCTGCTGAAACTGATTCTGGTATTGGTTTGGGGTTTGCTGGAAATTCTGATGTGGAGGAAAAGAGGCTCGCGGCTGCTGTGGCTGAGCTGTACCGTATCGCAAATTTCGGTGGTCTCTCCAGCCTGGATTGTAGGTCTGAGCATAAGGTTTGTACTGCTGGTTGGACTGATTTCTGTAGGAATTCGATTGCATATGAAAAACCCCACTGTTGTTTGACTCTTATAACTGTGGGCACACATCGGTAAAATGATCAGCAGCATAGATTCCACACACTTTCTGTTGTCCTGCACTCACTTGCTGCCCTACTGCCAATTGTCCGATCATCGAGGTTAATTCATTTAACTTGTTTTCCAACCTCATATTCTCAGTTGCATCTGCTGCATTGGTTTGCAATTCATGCACTGGCCTGCTATTATGTCTCACACCAAACTACTGGGAATTTTTTGCCATGTTGGAAATTAAATATCGAGCAGCAGCAGGGGTTTTGTCCATCAGTGCGCCCCCGCTGGCTGCATCGACCATGCTTCTTTCCATAGGTAGAAGTCCTTCATAGAAATATTGTATCAAGAGTTGCTCAGTGATTTGATGGTTAGGGCAAGATGAGCACAGCTTGTTGAATCTCTCCCAGTACTCATATAATGATTCTCTTTGCATTTGGCGTATGCCACTTATCTCTTTTCTGACTGATGCAGTCCTGGATGTCGGAAAAAATTTCTCTAAGAACCTCCTCTTCATAGCCGTCCAGGTTGTGATTGGAGTTGGTTGTAAGTACAGCCAATCCTTAGCAGCATCACATAAGGAAAATGGAAAAGCCTTCATTTTAACAAGCTCCTCTGGCACATCGACAGGCTTCATTGTGGAACAAACAACGTGGAACTCCATCAAATGCTTGTGTGGATCCTCCCCTGCTAATCCATGAAATTTGGGCAGTAAATGGATCAGTCCAGACTTCAATTCATAGCCTACTACACCATTTGGTAGCTGTGGTAACTGAATGCACAGGGGCTGGTAGCCGATATCAGGGTTGGCCAATTCTTTCAAAGTTCTTTCAGCAGCCATGTCTTCACTGTTCCCGTACTCAGAATGGGAACTCTCTACTTCAGAATCTATCTCTTCTTGCTTAGTACACTCTGCTCGACGTGATTTCAAAAGCTTCCTGTATGTTCGTTCAATTTCAAGATCTAGTGGGTACAAATCTGTTGCACTGGACCTGGTCATAAACAATTAGCTGAAAATATTTTGCACGCAGTCATCCATCACAATGAAAGATCATCACCACAGAGGAATCGAACCACATTGCAGCTAAGAAAAGAAAAGAAAATTTAGAAAAGAGAGAAAAAACAAGAAAAACAACAATGAACCCGATCAATATATTTAATGGCAAAACAACACCTCCCCGGCAATGGCGCCAATTTGACAAAGCCTGTGTCGCGCAAACTTTTCAAAGTATTTTGAACTGACTATTACTAATGCAGTATAGAAGTCAACTCGAGTCAATCCAAGGAGTGAAGTGTTATACCAAAATATAAATAGAAGAGGTTCATGTGAGTGAAAGAAAATGAAATAAAAGAAAAAGGGGGGTTTGTTTGATCAAGGAAAACAACGTCAGGAGCAGCTCAATCGATGTTATGCGTTGCTCCCTTACTCGATTATAAACGAAATTACTAAAACAGGAAATGTTGTGAAACAGTGAAAATCGAAATGCAATGAATAATCGAAACTATAAATATCGAACATCAGCAAATGTGAAAATTCTAGCAAATAACGAAAATCGAAAAACTATAGAGCAACAAAAATCGAAATGCGTCAAAACAATGGGAATCGAAGTACATTGAAATGCAATGAGAATCGAAATGCAGTGAAACGCGAGTTGCAGTGAAATAGTGAAAATCGAGAGACAATGTAATTGCAGAGCAAATCGAAACGCAAAGAAAAACAATGAAAATCGGACTTCAATAAAGAAAATGAAAATCAGAATGCTATGGAATGCAGTGAAAATTGAAATGTTGCTGAGCAGTGAAAATCGAACTACAATAAAGTAGCGAAATGTAAAAGGAACGTCTAAATGTGATGGAGAACCGAAATGTAAAGAAACAGTAAATATCAAAAGCAATAAAATAGTAAAATCGAAATGCTATTGAAAATAGAACGGTAAAATCGAAAAGCTGTTAAAACTGGTACGCAATTAAAAAGGAAATCCAAGCAATTCATTCATCATTCTTGAAATGAACACTAAGTACACTGGAAAACACAATCACTCTCTTGCAATGCTGCTATAGAATTCTGTGCGCTCTGTAAAATTCTGTTGTGATGCAATGAAAATATGTGCGTCTCTCCTCTTTCTGCACTGCTCACATAGCTTTTTATAGCTACAGAGGCTGCCCTAATGCCTTGATTGGGCCCCGCAAAACATCACCCAATTGGCCAATTGAACGAATCTGTCTTGGGTGAATTACTGTGCTGCTGTAATTTTCTTCTCTTTTTACTGTTCACCACTTGTGTATGAGGCCAGCAATTGGGCTGATGTGGCAATTCCTCTTATGCTTCAATTTGGGCTGATTTCAATTCAATTCACAGCTTATGCATCTGCTCCATCCCGCTCCAGGATTAATCATTCTACACAAGGGGGTTAGCGCAAAATTGGAAAAACAAGACAAAGCTAAGTCATTATTTTACTTATTTACCCTAATTCACGAAAACTGTAAAATTCAGCTTAAAGTTCCAAGAAATTGAAATTAAAAACGCCAAGCAGGTGCAATAAACCATAAGGTGTGAGCATAGAAATCGAGTTATCATACCTCTTGATCCTAACTTTTATAATACAAATTTAGATAAAGTTGATCCTATTTCTGATTTTGAAACAACCAATACACATAACATCATATCAACTATTAAGCTTGTTTCTAATTTTGACATCACTAATACACATAACACTGAGTCAACCATTATCCTATATAATCCTCCACCCCGATCTAATAGTGGTCAACCTCTCGTCAGATATGAACCAGATCTTCAATCCAAAGTTAAATATTCCATTAGTAATTATGTGTCATCTCACAAGTTATCCCACTCATATGCACCTTTTGTATCTCAATTATCCTCAATCTTTATTCCTTGTGATGTACAGGAAGCTTTGGAAGATCTTAGATGGATCGAAGCAATGGTTGAGGAGATGATAGCTTTAGAAAAGAACAACACTTGGGATCTTGTGACTTTACCAAAAGGAAAGAAAATAGTGGGATGCAGATGAGTTTTTACAATTAAACACAAGGTTGATGGAACTATTGAGAGGTACAAAGCACGACTGGTGGCTAAAGGCTACACTTAGTCTTATGGTATAGATTATCATGAGACGTTTGCATCGGTATCCAAATTTAACAGTGAGAATACTTTTATCATTAGCAGCAAACCAAGAGTGGCCTCTTCTACAATTTGATGTGAAAAATAATTTCTCACATGGAGAAATTTTAGAAGAAATTTACATGTATTCTCCACCACGTATGATAGATTCAAATGCAATGAAGCTTTGTGACAAACAGATTTTTGGTTGCACAAAATTCTGATCAAAGAAAACAAGTTAACTAATGTAATATAGCTAACCCGTGTCGAATCTCACAAGGACACAATTGTAGGAGTGTAACCATTGTTAAACATCGTTCTCCAAAGAAAAGTTAAAATAAACAATAATAATAATAAAGGGGGGTTTGTCGAGTTGATAAAATTAACCATGCAGAGTAATAATTGTAAATAAATAATTAATGAAAACTAAAATTAAAAACACATAATAAAGAAAATTATAAATAAAATAATTAAGGGAAACTAAAATTAAAAACAAATATGGAAATTAAATTATTTAAATACGAAAAACTAATGCATGTAGAATTAAATTACGATGCTAAGAATTTAATAATGAGAACGTTTATAAATGCTTTTATGATTAAAATAAATAAATTAAAAGACAAATTTAAAGACAAAGCAATAATTGGAATGAAATTATTGTGCTAATAAAAATAAATAAACAATTAACAGTTAAATCATAGATTTTAAGACAGAACAATAATTAGAATAATATATTGATGTTAATTCAAATTATAATAAAAATAAATAAATAATTAACAATTAAATGTAAAAATATATTCAATTAACTATTAAAATTTAAAAGGAATAAGTAAAATACTGAATTTAAAATATAGGCTGGAATTATAAAATACTGAATTTAAATTAAAAGTAAAATGCTAATTAAATTACTGGAGTCTGAAGAATAAATAGATATGTATGAGGGTGTGAATGTGAATGAGAAAGTAGAACGTACAAAATTTAAATTATTGACCAGAATTAAATAAAATAAAGACTAAAATATGAAATTAAATAAATTAACATGAAAGAAAACAAAACCAGGAAATTGTAGGAAGAGCTCCTAAAACTTTCTGCAGCTTCACCCCGAAACTAACAACAAAACTATAATGAGAAAATAAAAAAAAGGAAGAAGAGAGACTATTGCTCTGGTGAAGTGTCTTGCCTTGCATCTAAATCTCCTATTTATAGGAGATTAGCCAAGGTCTTATTACAAGTAAAAATCTGAAAATTAATTACAATTTAAGTCAAATATTTTTTTCTCTGATTTGATTTTGCTGATTAGGAGATCCTCTGCCAAGAATAGAAATAATTGCTCCTTCAGAATAAATATTTCTTCTTAGGGTTTGGTTTTGCTGATTAGGAGATCCTTTGCCAAGAATAGAAATAATTGCTCCTTCAGAATAAATTTAATGATTCGATTTGATTGCGGATTTGAAAGGAAATTCTTCTGTTGGTCTCATGATAAATGGGCCGCGAGGAATTTAATTTGGAAGATTGAAAAAGTTTTCCCCACCGAAGCACCTTGGGCTCATCTCAAAATAACTTCAAGTTCTTTTTCTCCTACAAAAAAATATATGAATGTATGAATGTATGTTTTGATGTTAAAAATATGTAAATTGCAATAAATTTACTAAACTTAAATTATGTCATTATTTTTATAAAAACGTACAAAATGCATGGTTTAAGAATATGACAAATGGCTTAGAAAGTGTTCTTAGATAAAAAAATAAAGAGTAAAAAGACATACGTCAAATACTCCCCACTTTTGCTCTTTTGCACTTCCAAGAAAAAGATAAAAGAAAATAAAATAAAAGTGTGCATGCATGAAAAATATATAATGGAAAGATGAATATTGCTGCAAATGTTAGTGAGATCCTAAAAATTGTAATGTTCAAGAAAAACTTCATTAATGAGAAGTAAAAGAATAAAAAATTATTAAGATCATAACTCACAAAGTATTTCCATGGCCAAGTACTCTTTAATGGTTCAATGAATCAACTCAAGAGGACATCCTCACATGGTCAAGTGTTTACTCTAATCTCTCAAGTGTTTAGGCTGAAAATTCCACTCATAATCACGTCATGACATTATCCTTTACCATAGGCTTGAAAGAACTTCTAATTTCCCACCATTAGAACACATACCCCAATAGATCAATAGGACTTTTATTTGGCTTGTAATGGGGCTTAGGGTTATGGGTAAGTTAGGAAAATAGGCTAAGACCTTAGGTAGAATAAAGAACGTAGATCAATGTACCTTGAAACTCTGTTCCAGTTCCATGTTTTACCACTACTTCTCCTACTTTTGCATTGGAGTGCCTTCCGAACTTATTCATTTATTGCTTTGCAATGCTCGACTTCTTTTTTCAATTTTTTTTTTTTGCACTTCACTTTTCTAACATTCTTGATTTCTTGTAGAACTTTTGCACTTCACTTTTCTAACATTCTTGATTTCATGTAGAACTGGATTTTTAATGATTTTCTTCAATGTTTCCAAGGTCCATACTTCCCTTTAGGTCTGGGTGTGGATGGTGTCTAAGTTAGGAGGCTATAGTTCTCTGGTATAAATCCAAGAAAAGGCTAAGGCTCAAAGGTGGGTTCAAAGGATATATTTAGTTAAGGGTAAGCTATTTGGCTAAGTGGCTAAGAACAAGAAGGCCTAAATCATTTCTATTGTTGTATGTGCTCCATTAGTGTGAAAGAGAAATCAATCAAGTTCTGGAAAGTTCCAATGTCATGAGTGTTTCACACATGAATAAATAAGGCTCAAAACTCACTTGGGGTGCTTTGTTCCACCTGAAATTGACCACAAACCAATGTTACTGTAACTCGACCATGACTTCCTAAGTGAGCTAAACCTTTCAAACTTTGAATTCTTCCTCCTAATCAAGTTGGTTTTCCTTTTTTTCCAGAACATATTTCAGTCAATCTAAAACATCAAGCAGCAGTTAAAACAAAATATGAAATAAAACATTATGCATGAAATGTAAATACTCCCCACTTTGAAGTCAACATTGTCCTCAATGTGGATAATTTATGTTATGCAAATGCAAATGCAAATCTTCTGCGAGCTAAAGCAGCTCGGATCCTGGGTCTATCTCCTCAAATGATATAGGTGTCGAGGTCATCAAATAGCAACTCGGCTCAACTGGTGGGAGGATTTGATTCTCATGGAAAATCTTCAATTGATGGTCGTTCACCTTGAATGTCCTACCATCCTTCATGTCTTGAACTTTTATAGCTCCATGAGGGAAGACATTAGTGACGATGAATGGTCCATCCTACTTAGACTTCAGCTTTCCCAATATCAGCTTCAATCGAGAGTTAAACAACAACATCTTCTGGCCAATCTTGAACTCCTTCAAAATCTTGTTGTCATGAAATTTCTTGACCTTCTCTTTGTAGATCCTGGAGTTCTCATATGCTTGGTCACAATCGTGCATCTCTATTGAGAATATTTCTTCATCACCGAGTAGTGAGTGAGTCTCGGTAGGATACTTCGTGGCCTTAAAGATATTAAACATCACAATCTCCTCCCCAAATTCCATGGTCAAAGTTCCTGTGTGCACATCAATTTTGGTCTTTGCCGTCATCAAGAACGGTCTTCCAAGTATCAATGTTGACTTGTGTGAGGATCCTTCATCCTGCATGTCCATAATGTAGAAGTCAGCTGGAAAAATCAGTTGGTTCACCTTAACAAGTACATCCTCCAATATTTCCAATGGTCGAACTGTATTCCAATTTTCCAATTGGATGATCACATTAATTGGCTTCAACTCTCCTAACTGCAAGGTCTTGTAGAGGGTCGACGACATAACATTGATGGATGCTCCTAAGTCCAGCAGGGCATCTGTAATTGTGAGTTTACCAATAGTGCATGGGATAGTGAAAGTGCCTGGATCATCACACTTCTTGGGAATGCTTCCTTGAGAAAGAGAGGATACGACCTGTGTTTGCTTTTTCCTCATACCTCTCTTGTAAGTGCACAACTCCTTCAAAAACTTGGCATACCTAGGTATTTGTTTGATGGCGTCCAATAATGGCATATTGATTTCCACCTTCTTGAATGTGTTGAGCAACTCTGGATCTACTTCTTGTTTCTTTGAAGATGAAGAAGCTTTAGAAGGAAATGGAGGTGGAGTTTGTCGAGTTGTTGGTGGATCATCCTCCCAACTGTTGTGAAGTCGGTGAGCTTGGTTGATCTACTGGTGAAGGAGTATTAGTGGCTTCTGGGGTCTTTTGTTCGGCCTGTACTTCTTTGCCACTTCTTAAAGTAATGACACTTACATTCTCTTTTGGATTGATCACTGGTTGTGAAGGAAGTGTGTTGGACCCTTGTTGTCGTATGGTATTCATCTCGGTAGACAATTGTCGAATCAGGGTTTGCAAGTTATTGATAGTCGCATTCTGTGCTGCCATTTGTTGTGTTAATTGCTTCATCAAATCTGCCAAGGCTGTTTCATTATTTCCATGATTATGACTTGCCTGTTGTCTCATTGGAGGGGGCTGATATTTTTGCAGTGGCTGCTGGTACTGTTGTTGAAAGGCCTGGTTATTTTGTTGATATGAAGGTCTTTGTGCTAGATTCTGTGATGGACCATATCTCAGATTTGGATGGTCTCGCCAACCAGGGTTATATGTAGCCGAGTATGGATCATACTGTTGATGTGGCTTGAATGAATTTGATGACCCGAACTGTTGTTGTCCAGGATACATGCTAGCCACTGTCTTTATTGGAGAGTTTGGCGTCTCTTGAAGTTGAGGACAAGCATCAGTGGGATGATCTACAGAAGTGCATATCCCGCATAAATGATGTTGCAGTTGAGATGTGTGCTGGTTCATAGCCAATTTTCGTACCAAAGATGTTAGCTCAGACAATTTATTCTCCAGCCTCTGATTATCGACCTCTACTGTCGCGCTTGGTTTTATTGCATGGACTTGTCTGACAGACATTCAAGCACTGTTGAACTGTTGAGAATTTTCTGCCATATTTGAAATTAGTACCCGAGCAGCTGCAGGTGTTTTATCAATTAACGCACCTCCGCTTGCTACATCAATCATATTTCTTTCCATAGGCATTAATCCTTCATAGAAGTACTGTATCAATAATTGTTCATTGATCTGATGATTTGGGAAAGTGGCACATAGTCTGGTAAACCTCTCCCAGTATTCATACAAAGACTCATCTTGCAGTTGTCGAATTCCACTAATCTCCTTCCTGATTGCAGCTGTTCTTGAGGCTGGAAAGAATTTCTCCAAGAATCTTCTCTTCAAGTCGGCCCAAGTAGTAATTGGTGTTAGTTGAAGGTATAACAAATCCTTTGCCGTGTCACATAATGAGAATGGGAAGGCCTTCAGTTTGGCATAGTCTTCTGCAACACCAATTGGCTTCATCGTGGAGCATACTACATGGAACTCCCTCAAATGTTTGTTGGTATCTTCACCTAGCAATCCATGGAATTTGGATAGGAGGTGAATTAATCCTAACTTCAGTTCAAATCCAGTAGCTCCTTCCTCCAGTTGAGGAAGTTGGATACAAATTGGCTGTTGAGTTATCTCTTGTGCGGCAAGCTCCTTCAATGTTCTTTCTCGATTGGCAACCATCTGAGATACTTGTGTAGAAGAAAACAGACTTGGTATAGAACCTGAGATTAAGTTGGGTTCTTCAGTTTTTTGTCTCCCTTTTTTTCGCAATCTTCTTAGTCTCCTGAAGGTGTTCTCGATTTCGGGATCGTACAGTTGTAGTTCACCACTCTGAGATCTGGTCATGCACCATTTAATAATGGTAGACTGTGAACAAGTGCACCAGGCAGGTTCCCAAGAAAGAGAGGTGGGTCACAAATGGAACCGCTTAAGTACCAAGTCTTTCTCTAGCCAGAACCTTTCTAGACATGCACTATCACACTACCAACTCCCTCAAGAAGTTTCTGCAAGAATGGTTAGGGACAAAACCTAAACAGAATGATAATAAATGATTTTTTTCTTTTCTTTTAATTTTTTTTTTTTCAATTTTTTTTTCAATTTTTTTTTTCTCAATGAAGAATAATATCTAGCAAAGGAACACAACACAATGTGTTCCCGGCAACGGCGCCATTTGACAAACAGATTTTTGGTCAAACAAAATTCTGATCAAAGAAAACAAGTTAACTAATGTAATATAGCTAACCCGTGTCGAATCTCACAAGGATACAATTGTAGGAGTGTAACCATTGTTAAACATCGTTCTCCAAAGAAAAGTTAAAATAAACAATAATAATAATAAAGGGGGTTTGTCGAGTTGATAAAATTAACCATGCAGAGTAATAATTATAAATAAATAATTAATGAAAACTAAAATTAAAAACACATAATAAAGAAAATTATAAATAAAATAATTAAGGGAAACTAAAATTAAAAACAAATATGGAAATTAAATTATTTAAATACGAAAAACTAATGCATGTAGAATTAAATTACGATGCTAAGAATTTAATAATGAGAACGTTTATAAATGCTTTTATGATTAAAATAAATAAATTAGAAGACAAATTTAAAGGCAAAGCAATAATTGGAATGAAATTATTGTGCTAATAAAAATAAATAAACAATTAATAGTTAAATCATAGATTTTAAGACAGAGCAATAATTAGAATAATATATTGATGTTAATTCAAATTATAATAAAAATAAATAAATAATTAACAATTAAATGTAAAAATATATTCAATTAACTATTAAAATTTAAAAGGAATAAGTAAAATACTGAATTTAAAATATAGGCTGGAATTATAAAATACTGAATTTAAATTAAAAGTAAAATGCTAATAAAATTACTGGAGTCTAAAGAATAAACAGATATGTGTGAGGGTGTGAATGTGAATGAGAAAGTAGAACGTACAAAATTTAAATTATTGACCAAAATTAAATAAAATAAAGACTAAAATATGAAATTAAATAAACTAACATGAAAGAAAACAATACCAGGAAATTGTAGCAAGAGCTCCTAAAACTTTCTGCAGCTTCACCCCGAAACTAACAACAAAACTATAATGAGAAAAAAAAAAAAAAGAGGAAGAAGAGAGACTATTGCCTTGCATCTAAATCTCCTATTTATAGGAGATTAGCCAAGGTCTTATTACAAGTAAAAATCTGAAAATTAATTACAATTCAAGTCAAATATTTTTTTCTCCGGATTTGATTTTGCTGATTAGGAGATCCTCTGCCAAGAATAGAAATAATTGCTCCTTCAGAATAAATATTTCTTCCTAGGATTTGGTTTTGCGGATTAGGAGATCCTTTGCCAAGAATAGAAATAATTGCTCCTTCAGAATAAATTTAATGCTTCGATTTGATTGCGAATTTGAAAGGAAATTCTTCTGTTAGTCTCATGATAAATGGGCTGTGAGGAATTTAATTTGGAAGATTGAAAAAGTTTTCCCCACCGAAGCACCTTGGGCTCATCTCAAAATAACTTCAAGTTCTTTTTCTCCTACAAAAAAAAATCTCAACCAGGAAAAAAAAATATATGCAATATGAATGTATGAATGTATGTTTTGATGTTAAAAATGTGTAAATTGCAATAAATTTACTAAACTTAAATTATGTCATTATTTTTATAAAAACGTATAAAATGCATGGTTTAAGAATATAACAAATGGTTTAGAAAGTGTTCTTAGATAAAAAAATAAAGAGTAAAAAGACATACATCAGTTTGCAAATTTAAAAAGGCTTTATATGGATTAAAACAATCTTCAAGAGCATGGTTTGGAAGGTTCACTAAATCTATGAAGGCTTTTCGTTATAGAGCAAGTAACTTTGATAACACCTTATTTTTTAAGAAAAGAAAAGGTAAAATTACAGTCTTACAACCTTGATTATCTATGTAGATGATATGATAGTCATAGGAGATTACCATGATGAGATTTCTAGTTTGCAAAAATATCTTGCATCTAAATTTGAGATAAAAAAAACTTGGAAACCTCAAATAGTTTTTGGATATTGAAGTTGCTATATCAAAACACAATATTTTTCTATGCCAAAGAAAGTACACTCTTGATTTACTATATGATACTGGACTACTTGGGTGTAAACCAATTGACACCCCAATTAAATAGAATCATATGTTTTTTTCAATGCTCAAATACAAATAGCACAGACAGAGGAAGATACCAAAGGCTAGTGGAAAAACTAATTTAATTGTCTCATACACGTCCAGATATTACCTATGTAGTGAATGTCGTTAGTCAATTTATGCAATGATCCACGTAAGCGTCATATGGATGTTGTTGAGAGAATTTTGAGGTATTTGAAGTCTGCTCCTGGAAAAGGAATTTTATTCTCAAATCATGGAAACTTAAAGGTAAAAGGATACACTGGTGCTAATTGGGAAAGTTCAAAAAATGATAGAAGGTCTACCTCTGGATACTTTACATTTGTAGGGGGAACCTTGTGACTTGGAGGAGTAAAAAACAATAGTTAGTGGCTAGATCTACTGCTGAAGCAGAGTTTAGAGGTATAACACTTGGAGTACGTGAACTTTTGTGGATACAATGTTCTATTAGATTTGGGTTTTAAACTAAAGCAACCTATTAGTTTGTGTTGTGACAATACATCAACAATAGCAATTGCTCATAATCCTATTCAACATGATAGAATAAAACATGTTGAGATTGATAGACATTTCATCAAAGAGAAGCTTGAAATTGGAATAATATCCTTTCCCTTTGTAAAGTTTGAATTGCAATAAGCTGATGTTTTTACTAAAGGAGTTGAAAGCAGGGTGTTTAATGAGTCTTTATTCAAGTTGGGAATGTGTGATGTCCATGCTACTTGAGTGGGGGTGTTAAGATAAATCAAATATTCTATTTGATAAATTAGGTAATTAAACATTATGGTTGCTGAGAATTAGAGATTTATGTTATTAATTATAAAAATTCTTGTGTATATATAATATTGCAATGTTCTACACTATTTTGTACTGTGATTTATAAACAAATATATTAGAATTATTACCTGAAACAATTCTATACAAAATAAAATTACCCATAATTAATTATGACTAAGTTATATTTGATTATGATTAAGCCTAGAGGCACACATAATCAATTATAACTAATCCATAATCATTTGGTCATCTCGCTTGGGGTATAATTGATTAACCATGGCCCATAATCGATTATCATGCCAGAAAATATTAGAAATATCTACACTTTTTGCCACCACATCTGATAAAGTTGGCCTTGTTTACTTCTACAATCATCACAACAACTATGCAGAGGCATAAATAAATCGTAAATTAGGCCCTTAGTTGACACTGAAATATAAATTGTAGGAAATTTAAGCGAAACTCTTAACTGTTGAATCCAAAAATCAGCATTATCTATATAATTGATAATCTTTCTACTTCAGACGTTGGACCGAAATCACCTTAGATAGTAAGCACAACTGCTACATTCAAAGAAGACATGTTATTTTTCTCAGTGCCTTTGTAGGAGTGTTTTCATTGAACATGCAAGGATAGTTCAAATGTTGTGAGTCATTGGTTTCAATATTAAATTCCAACATTTATGTGCACATATAGTATATGGGGGTAAATTAGTCATTTACAAATAATACCCACAAATCGTTCACTTTCTATTCATCTCACACGTAATTTTCTTACTCAACTTTTTCAATAAATAATCCCAAATCACTTACATCAAACACACACAACTCTTACACATCAACACAAATCAATCCTCATATTAAATCATTTATATAAAACATAGTGTTAGTTTGGTTACTTACCTGATTCATGTACACATTTAGGCTCGTAGAGGAAGCTCGGTGTATTGTAATGAGCTATTTGCCCCTTCATTTTAGAGAGGTGATATTTTAACAACTGCCATGTCAGCACAATCAGAATACAACTGTTGACATGGTGCTAAGAGAGAAAAAGATTTTTTTATTAAAGTGGATCCCACATAAAATTATTTTTATAAAATATTGAAAATGTGATGTTTTTTTTCCAAGCACCTTTCTAAAGATAAATCTACATAAAGTTGTTAAAGTGCGTAGAACTTATTAAAAAGAACCCCATGGCTTCTCAACTCTAATTCATTTGCTTTCGCCAACAATTTCGTCTTGCTCGTTTTCTCATCAATGCCATATGATGCCAACGACGTCCTTGCTATTTTAATCTCACCTGGAAGATTAGGTTTCAATTTTGTGCATTTTGTGGTTCTCAGTCAGGCATTTTCTGTCCGGCGGTCGCGGCGACTTGTAGTGGTGTGGGTGGTTTGGTGGTCGGCTTGGTTGGTTGAGTCGTTTTGGGTGGCTTGGTTGGGTGTGGGTAAAGGGCTTGGTTCGGGGTAGCGATGGTTGGGTCAATTCTGTCCAACAGCGACTTCTAGTTGTGTGGGTGGTTCGGTGGTGGGATTGGTTGGTTGAGTCATTGTGGGTGGCTTGGTTGGGTGTGGGTGGTGGGCTTGGTTCGAGGTAGCACTGGTTGGGTGGGTTCTGTTCGTCGGCGGAGGCTTGTAGTGGTGGGTGGTTCATGGTCAAATTGGTTCGATGCCCTAACTTTTAGGACATGCAAAAGAAAGGTAAAGTTGCATAATGTTTTGTTGGATGTAAAAACAAATAGATTTTCGCATATAATTTTTCATCGTATAATTTTTGCATATAAAGAAACTAGCAGGTTGTGAAGTCCAAGGTCTTCACACCTCAAATCCTAAAAGTTGAATCATACCTGCAAATCCATAAGTACAACAGGTTTTTTAAGCACTTGCAATGCTTTCTTTCTTTGATTCTCCATCTTGGACAAGGAAATATAAATGAAATGTTAGAACAATGAAAAGGAAATATAATCAATGAGATTGTATACTTCTATAAAATACAACATGAAACATAGTTGGAATCAGGGCACCTAAATGTAATGGTCAATTACAATGTCATATTGTCCTTTTAAGCTAGCAAAATATACCAATTCTTGAACCCTTCCATAATTGTTGAAATTAGCAACATTTTAATCTTTTGTTGGTCTGAATTTTCACTTACTAAACCTTATTGATTGTCTTTGTGTTGTTTTGGTGATATGAGCATATGCTTGATTAATAGTAAGAATTTATGTGGTCAATTGTGTGAAAATACTTAAAGTTTAAAAATAGTAAACATTCTATTTAATTGTTTCATTGTAGGTTTTCATTGTACGCAGTTATGTTTGGATATTTTGTGACATGTTTTGTGTGCATACTAGAATGATGAAAAGAATAGGTATCAAAATTTGTGATAATTATAACTAATCCAATGTATTAATGTTATTTACTATTTCAACCATTACATGAGTATGATTTGTATTATGTTATTGTGGTCATAATTATGTTGCGATACACAATCATGGCTGCTAAAGGAAAAGAAGTTAGTGAATTTTGAGTTTACTTGTTTTAGTTGTTGGTAATGTGTATATATATTTGATTTAATAATTTGTGTTGGATTATGTTTTGTATATTAGAGTGAGGCATAGAGTTGACATACATGTGATAGTTGAAATGAATTAGAAGCTAACTTTGTTTCAACGTTAAAGAATACAACAAACACCCTTTAAGTGGATGGTTGAATTAAATGAGGCAGTCGACATTTCTTACTCAATTGTGCATAATTGGTGAAGTTGTTAAGCTGGATGTCGACAAAATAGTTAACAAATTATTTTTTAGGGGGGAGGATATTACAATAAGTAATATAATTAAGAAATTGAATGATAGTGATAAATGATTTTTCTACTTAATTGGCTATATTAATTCACCCTTTTTATTTGTATTTTTGTCATGTTCTCTTCTCTTTTTATGTTAATAATTACAATATTTCTATCTTTTTGAAAGAATGTAATTACTATTTACTTTGTTAAATTTTTGTAGAATAATGAGAGTTTGAAGTTGAAGTTTGAAAGTCTGCTACTTCTCGCCCAGCGAAATTAACTGATCAAGTCACTGAACAGTCTAGATTCTCGCCCAGCGAGTGCAATTACTCACCCAGCGAATTACGACTCGTTGCACCATTTGAATGAGTGACCTTTTGTATTCATCTGATTTTTAGGAGGGTTGTTACCACTATTTAGGGGGGAGAAAAAGCTCTTGGCTGGGGATCTTCTCTTCCTTATCCATTCTGGGTGTTTCAAATGGCTATGAGTAGCTAAACTCCCTTTTCATTGGGGTTGGATGTAATGAACTCAAACTTTTGTATCTCTCATTGATATATATTATATCTTTTCATACTCTTATGTTCCATCTTCTGTGTTTATTGTGCATGGCCTGATCATCTATGCTATATGTTGTTTCTGATCATTGGAAAATGTATTTTGAAACTGAGAACTAAAGGTGGAACAACCTTGGGTTATTATATTAGACATAATATGATAAAACTTGGTCATTCTAAACACAAGTTCTTCATGCAAGCTTTATTGAGGGAACTCTAAGGAATTAGGTTTTTGATATTAAAGTTTAGAGCTTATCGCTAAGGAATTAGGGTAAGTTTACATTTTGTGTGAATGCGGAGTTTTGTTTAAGATATATTTATATTCGCGAGATTTTACAGTAAGTGAGTTCAGGAATTCCAACCCCAGTGAAGTCATCCTTCTTATTTACATTAATTGTTTTTCTCGTTTATAATTTCGCAATTTGAATTCACATTATCCAAATGTTAAAATTAAATCTTCTACTATATATTCAAAGGTAGTATTCACATTTAATTGTTAAACAAACGCTAATCCCTTAGGAAAACGATACTTGGACTTTCACTTTATTACTTGAACGATTTGGTACACTTGCCAAAGAGTTAACAGATAGTAAAATTGTAAAGAAAAAAATGTTGATGATTTCTGTAGGTTTTAAATTGTCTTAGGATTTGTTGTTTTTACTTTCCTCGGACGTCGAAAATTGTTAGTAGTGTTCCATTTAGTTTGTTAGATAATTTAGATGACTTGCATCCTTAAAATTGGGGATGTGTTGTACACAATTTAATAGTTGATAGTTTATCTCGAGCATCCATCATCTTCAATAAACAAAAAAATTCTACTCAACTTCACGTAGGTGGTTGTGTTGCAGTATTACAGGTTAGTATAAGTTGTTGTTGATGTCGTACCTTGTTCAGTATGAATTTGTTTGTTGAACGTACATGCTTAATATTTGGTTTGTGGAACACGTTGCTTTAACCGGTGGTAATCGTACATTATGCTTTCCTTGGTTTTTGGAATGACCTTTTTTGAACGTTCATTCTTCCAAAATACATACAACATTCTCATTAAATGAAGTAATTACATTGTCAATCATTTATGGCTTTTCTTTTAATATATGTGTTAGGTTCTGTTTATGTTGTAATTGTACAAATTGTTTTATTTTGTGGATAGTATGGGAATGGGTCGTGATGAAAGAACAAAAGGCCTTTGAAATTGTACATGAAGCTTTAGAAATTTGTGAAAATAAAGGAGCAAATTCCAATGTCCCCCCCCCTCATCAAGGTAGTATGAAGAGATCCTTGATAAGGTTAGAATCTAAATAGAAAAAATTATTGAAAATGACCGATGTATTGCCAAACTTCAATTGCAAGTTAGACTTCTCCAAGAACAAGTTCAACAAGAGCAGAATTGGTCAAGGAAAGATTATAAGGGGCCATCAAACGTGAATCTAGAACATGGAGTGATCACTGAATTGATTGAGTACACTAGTACGAGAGGCCCTCTTGATTCGAACATATACAGGATATCCACGTCCTGGGCTGATAAACAACAAAACAAGTCGGTATATATTAAAATTCTTTTGCGCTTTACTCTTGTAGTATAAATATTTAAAATATTTGTTCTTTTTGTAGGGTTCTAGTAGTGGTCTATGGTTCAATATTGACCCAGGAAAACTTGTAGACGTTAAGGCCTAAATGGCAAAATCTATAACATGGTAAAAATGCGTTGGACAAGTATGATATTAATGTTACCTTGATATTGCATATAATATTAAAATAACATTGTTGTAGGTTATGTTATTTGCGACAAGCATCATCATGTATGATCAAATCAATAGTGCAGGAGTGCTTGAATGGTTTTCTTTTAATCCGTCATTTGTGGTGTGTTAAACTTTGAGATATTCCATTAATTATGTTCAATTGTAATATTATTTGTGTGATTGACATTTAAGCTATTTCATTTTTGTAGAGTCACATTATTAAACAAATGGGCAAGTCTAAATTAACAGGCGTGACTTGGACAAAGAAGGATTACAAAGTTTTTTATCCCAATAACATTTGTCCCTTGGATGGTGTCTTGAGTTGTCAATTTGGGAGTCCCCTTAAGATGTATATCATGTTAAGAGCTTGTAGTGACTTACAAATTTATTTTTGCTATGTAGTTATTTACCCTAACGGTATACAATGACCATTGGTGGTGTTATGTCGTTAATTGTCAGACTAAGGAATTGTTTGTTTTGGATTCCCTAGGATAGAAAAGGGCGGCACAAAAACGAATTGATAAGGCTATGGTAAATTTTGTGATTCGTGTTTCATAAGTTAGTAACTATGTTATTAATCTTTTGCATGCAATGTTAATAAATTATATGATTTATAAGGCCAACGTCTTAGTCAGTTGTTTTCTTTGTTGTATAATGATAATGACAAGAGGGTTGCTCCTCTTAAGGTCATCTAGGTGGACTTGCCACTCTAATTAAACACGTGAGCATGAACATGAATCTTGTTAGTGAATTTTTATGTTGAACCATATCGCTATGTATTTGGTGTATAATTTTTTGCATGTTTGTAGGTACGATTATGGCTTATTGGTCCTGAAATATATAGAGATGTGGGATGGTGTGGCAAAATATGATGGAAAGACCATGTTGAATTATACCTTGGTAATTATTACATTCATTGTATTATTCATGTTTTGCAATCATATTCATTTGATCATACTTTATTTGTCAGGATCAAATACAAACGTTTCTACAGGAATATGTGTGCAAGTGGGTGCTCCATACACAAAACATCCATCGGGATGCAGTCTACAACCTTAGTGGGATATAGGTTCCGTAATTGAAGATAAGTTATCTATGCTGATGTAAATTAGTGTTGATTTTTTGTATTCATAAGAAAATTTTGGGAAATTTTGATCGGAGATGTTATATTTTGATGTATTTTACTTGTGGTTGAAAACAATTGGTACAAAGAATGTTATGATGAACTTGGTTTGATTTGATCATATGAAAAAAACATATTTCTAACAAATTTGTGAATGATGTCATGTCAAACTTCCTCACTAGATTTCGTGCACTGAATTTGCAGCATTGTTCACTCTCCGAAAACTCACAGTTAGATAACCACTTATTTGAGCAAGTGTAACCACTAACTTTATAAAACAGAGTTGTAGTAAAAGTTATACTTTGTACAAGTTTGAACCTATGGTGAAGTGTGTGGTTTACCAACAACTCCCATCCGCCGTGACTTAAATGTGTGATGCAATGTGAATCACCCTCCTAACTAGATTTGGTGCATCCTATCTGCAATAGTGTTAAGTATCCAAAAACTCACAGTGAGGTAACCACTTATTCGGGAAAGGGTAACCACTAACGTTGTAAAACTGAGTTGCGGTAAAAGTTAGACTTTGTACAGGTTTGAATCTATGTTAAGAGTGTGGTTACCGAAAACTCTCATCCACCATGACTTAAATGTGTGATGCCATGTGAATCTCCCTCCTAATTAGATTTGGTGCATCCAATCCACAATAGTGTTCAGTGTTCGAAAACTCACAGTTAGGTAACCACTTATTTGGGCAAGGGTAACCACTAACTTTGTAAAACTGAGTTGCGGGGAAAGTTAGACTTTGTATAGGTTTGAACCTATGTGAAGTGAGTATCAAAACCTCTCATCCAACAGGACTTAAATGTGTGATGCAATGTGAATCTCCCTCCTAATTAGATTTGGTGCATCAAATGAAATCACATCTCCAAAATACTCACATACTGTCTTGCTTCGAGCATCCGCCCATAAAACATTGTTGATTTGATTTTCATCATCCAAGTCAATATCATAAGAGAAGTCTCAATTCAATTCCTTCATCCGTGAAAAATGCCTTAATAAGGCTTTCCCATCTCCTTCCTTACCTAAGGCACGTCTTTGTTTCCCAACATAGTCCACACATTTCGTTTGACAAATGAAAAAATTTCTATCCCTCTGTAGCGTATACAAATCTGCAAAAAGTCTTGTTTATCCTTACACCAGCTTCGTCATATAGTTTAAGAGTTCTGTTGACATGTAGATTGATTTTTCTGTTTCCATAGAACATTCTTGATTTGGTTGGACTAAGGTCATGAGAGTGAACGTCATAATATACCCTTTTACCAATAGTTACCTTTGCGGGACATTCAATTGTTTGTGTTGGAAGTATCCTTACATTTGATGGAATAGCCGACACATATTTTCCTGCTCTTGCACATACCAACATGAAATACCTGATCTCATTATCAGTCCCTTTCTTTGAGCATTTTGTCTTAATACCAAAACCCTTCTTAATAGCATATTGTCTATGAAATGTCTTCAAGGCTTCTGCAGATTCAAAGGACATGCTAACCGCAGGCACACATTCATCAACATCGTTTGTAACTAATACTTGTACATTTTATGATATTTGACTTTCTTCTTCATACAACAGTATGCAATCTAGTGATGTAATATTGTTTTCATTCATTTTGTACCTCTAACAATGAAAACAAAAACTCAATTAGGATCCACAAAAACTTCATTTTGTTCGAACATCTTATATGTAACCACATCAATGAATTAAGAAACAATTTTTTGAATACTTTGAAAGTTTGTAAATTTGTGGACAATAAATTAACAATAGAGCAATTATACAAATTAGCTTATACACAAAGTAGTTTCGTTTATGGAAAAATTTATTACATTTTTTTGTTCCTCTTTTCTTATTGTCACGTCCTTCACCCGAAAGATCTGACATTGAAAATAATAAGCTTCATCCGATTCCAGAAATCCAAAGTTCACTCAACTTGACTACAGTAGTGTAAGAACAAATGAAAACATCTAATTTCACAATCGGTTCCTATCATAAATTAAGTAATTAATTTCTTCATCGGTCTCTACCTCTCCAACAATAAATTAGCTGTTTACCCACCCTTCCAACCACTCAATACGGTTCATGACTAAACATTAAATAGAGTTCATGGTTAGCATTAAATTAGCATTTACTAGGTTAAAACACATTCAAGAAACTTTAATGGTATTGAATAGGTCAAAATTTCTGCTTTGAAAAGTGAAAGAAAGGAAGAAATGGACATTTACTTGTATATCAAATAAGTTGATGAAATGAAGTTCTTCAAGATGAGGATGTGAAGCACAAGTCCAAGCAACACCGTTGATGGAGTTCAGTGACCTAATTTTTCCTTTCGCAAAAGGGTATGGGAGGTCAGTAAATGCGGACAATGGACAGGTCAAGGGGAAGAGGCTCAATAAATGCGAACAAAGAGACTGAGTAAATGTGAACAAGTTAACAATTTTGGTTTACTTAAGTTTACACTTGGGGGTATTTATGTCAAAGTAGGCTTTTCAAATATAATACACCATGGTCTGGAAGTATTAGAATCCCCTTATGCAACATTGTAGTAGAACGTAGCTCCCACACAATTATACTCTCATTCCCTTGAGCAGCATTGTAGCACAACACAATCCCAGCCTTTTCTGCAGTATTCTACCACAACAAAAGGTACATTCTTCCAACATTTACATATCATATTTCATGATCGTAGATTCCATTGCAGAACTAAATGATTTTCGTTTTTTAATCAAAGGCAATTATGGAACCATGAGAAGGACTTGATATTTACACGAGTGATCTTAGTGCATTTGTTCGTTGATGCAACTCCAACTCCACCCTTATTCCAAGGCCAGCCGGTAATGTTCAAGCTGCTATCCATAATCGCACTTCAAATGAATCACTAAACATTTAAGAATTTATGAAACTTCTAGCAGAGGAAGGTCGCCAATGTGATTTCAACAGCAACCCTTAGCAGTGTGCAATCAAATTCATTCGCATTTACGATAACAAATTAGGATTTAAATAAAGAATTTCATGTCATTGTGTTATAATGTAAAATAAGTTTTTTTCTTTTTAGAAAATAGCACAACAAATATTTTTTACCAAGCTTGTTGGATGATGTTAACAATGATCATGCGTCAACCTTGAGCAACATTAAAAGTGTTAATCGACTTCATCTAGTTGCTTGTGTCGTGAAATCTTGTAATCCAAACAGACTCAAAGACATGATAATTACCCTGAAGGTTAGAAATGGTCGAACCACATTGACTATATTTTCTTTATATCACATGTTAAAATGAATGATGTGTGCTCAATGTAATCGCATTACAGGATCCTACAACAACTGTGAAGGGTAGTATTCATCATAAGGTGTTTGTTGATCCGGAATTTGGATATGATATGTCATGGGTTCTGCTACTCCTAAAAGAGATAAAGAATAATTCACATTGTAATTTCTCATTGTTTAACTTTGACGTCTCTTAATATAATAAATATTGTGTATAGGTGGCCAGTTTTAGTCCCAAACATGGAACTTTCTATTTGAACATAACGTTGCACAATATTGTTAAGGTATTTAATTCAAATAATATATTTTGTCATTCTCAAGCACATTAGTTAAATCACTGCCGTAATGACATTGTTCAAATTTCATTTAAACATTATTCAGGTCTTTTCAGTTCACATATCACCTCCAACAGACAACCTAGTACGTGGTTCACTTCCATTGAATCGTCCTAAACCTCTTATAGGTATGTCAACATATAATCATACTTGAGAGTCAATATTATCAATGCACCATTTGAAAATGATGTTGTGGAATTTAATAGCCATATATTGTCTTTATTTTTAGATCCTAAATTGGAGGAATTATTGAATGCCACATTCGCAGACAAAAATCCATAAGTACACAGTACACTAAAGGGGACATTAAGTTATTATGTTTCATGCAAAATTGACATACCAAATCACCAACCCCTACAACAAACCTTCTATTTCTTCTACATTAGGATAAGTACGTTCGAATGATATTATTTTGTCCTTAAACATCTCGTTACTGTGGTTGCTTAATTTTTAAATTTGGAACATAAAGTGAATCTATTGTTCATGTGCAATTTAAGGATATGTGATGACATATATTTACGTATATGCCGATTTTATGTTATATGGTTCTGATTGTATATAATTGTGGATGAAAAAGCAAGGTGTTTAGACATAATTAATTAGGAGTAACCACATAGTGCTACGATAATAAAAAAGTTTTACAAATAAGAACTCACCTCATATTCACTTGTACTTAATTGTCTGAAATATTACGATGGCAAGCTTTTCATGTTTGTATATATTTAAATATATAAATATACAAATGTACAAATGTACAAATGTACAAATGTACAAATGTACAAATGTACAAATGTACAAATGTACAAATGTACAAATGTACAAATGTACAAATGTACAAATGTATAAATATAATGTATAAATATATAAATGTATAAATATATAAATGTATAAATATATAAATGTATAAATATATAAATGTATAAATATATAAATATATAAATGTATAAATGTATAAATATTTAAATATTTAAATGTATAAATGTATAAATATTTAAATGTATAAATGTATAAATATTTAAATTTTTAAATTACTGACAAATTTTTACCGATGAAATATTTTACTGATAGATTTTATTTCGCACAATATGATGTCAACTTTACCGACGGATTTTTACCAACGAATCACAATCCGTCGATAATTTACAGATGAAACTAAATCTGTCGATAGTTAAAAATTCGTCTGTAAATTACAATTTTCTTGTAATGGGGATATCTATCTTCTTTCAATGCTTCCTTCACAATGTCGTTACAAAGTTCTTCATTTGACACAGATAAATTTGTAATAACCTATTCATGATAATGTTAACCCAAAAATAACATGAAGTCAGTTATCTGTCATGAATGAAATCATATATATTTCAAAAATTCTAAATCATAAATTCAACTCACCAAATTCTTACTGAAAGCATATGTAATTGTACTTTCACCGACTATAACATCCAGCCAACGTAGAATTTGAGGAAATTGACTTTCCTTACTGCCCAACTTCCTTTTCTCAATAACAACATGCTCCAAAGCCCAAATCTATATCATTAACATTTTACATACGTAAATTTCATCACAACTCAAAATACATTACTATAACATTAAATAGCATTTCATAAAAACAAATATATGAAAGTTTCAAAAATACCTGCAATAAAAATACATAACCTACAATAGGCATCTCTGAATGATTTCCTTCACTCCTTATAAACCTTGAGGCATAGACTACCAACTAAAAAGCCATAAACAAGACTCCCCCAATTAAACTTATGTTGTTCAGATAAATCATCGACTATCTTAAACAACTCACTATGTACAATACACATTCTAGTAGGGAGTAAAAACTTTGTCAAGCCTAGGAGTATGTACAACCTACAAAGGTCTTCAACACTACTTATCGAAGTTGTATTCAGTCAAATAAATAATTAAAATGTAATACTAGGAAGTGATCCCTAGGTCGTCTCCCAAGGACCGTGGTTAAGGCAAATGATTAACAATAGTGCAAACAAGGTCAGACAAGGTCAAGAGGGGGGGTTATATGGATTGTTGAATCAAAATAGAACACAAAATGTAAACAATTATAAAAAAAAATAGATTGATTCCTTGATTCAATTACAATTTCCCTTATCCCTAGTTACACATAAAAATGCACTTTGTTCATCTTAATCCTCATTCCAACCCAAATTAATCAACTAAGCGAAGATTAACCCCAAGAATTCCTTACACGAATTAAACAAACGTATACATTATCCAATCTTTAATCAATCACAGAATTAAACAAACTGCGAAAATAATATTCATTAAGCATGAATGAAAATATAAGCACAGAGATTAGAAGATAGAGAATCAAGAAGAATAAAGGGAAAACGTGAATTAAACCTCAAAGTTCATAGCAATCTACTCAGGAAATCAACCTTTGAAAATTAGCCCTCCATGGAGATTCAAAAAGAAAATCAATGGAGAGAAAAAATAAAGACGAAAGCTAAAAGAAGAAAAACGAAAGGCAAAAGATGAAAGCCGAAAGACGGAAACGTGAGCAGTTGTGCATGAATCAATTATGCCTCCTCTCCTTAGGTCAGCCCGGGAATCGCCCTCTACTCTACGACTTAGAAGACTTATAATCCTTTTTCTGATAGACAAAAAGAGAAGAAAAGTAGTTTCCCCTTAAGTGAAGTGGCTTTAGGCCCGGTTACACAAAAAAAAAGATAAATTCGCACTTTTAGCGGGAATAGCTACAAGAACTCAAGGTCGAATGGTCTCTGTTGGAGATGGGATTGCTCATGTTTATGGATTGAACGAGATTCAAGCTGAAATAAAAATTGGCAACTTCACAAATTAAAAGAAACTTTTCAATTATTCATATATTATTTAATAAACGACAACAACATAATATATAAACATGTGAAATAAAAAGATATTAAAAGATACTAATTCTAAAAATTTGAAAATTAAATTACAAAATTCCTGGACCTCATAAAAAAAATATTGTCTGGCCCAAATTACGAAAATATAGGAAAACAAAATTAAAATCCTAGGTGGAGGCTGACGTAGCAGAAATTTCTTCAAGTCTAGGATATTTTCCATGCCCAAAAACACCCCAAGATTATTCTAAAAAATAAAACAAATGAAAATTAGACAAATAAATCCGAATTAATAAAAACTTAAATTACTAGCCCAATAAAGTCCAAATAATAAAAACGTGTCAATAATGGATAATAAGACACAAAACAATAATTAAAATAACTACAAAAAGGTAAGAAAACATGGATAAATAAATAATGATTCATTAACTACTATCGTTGAGACATTTAAGAAGTTCATCCAAAATCATATTCAAATACACATGTTTGGTACTAAATAGTGTCCTACAATGAGATCCAACATAATTGTCTCCCAAATCTACTTTTTCTCCAACAACTCTAAGTCCTAATCCTATACACACATCCAACAATGAAAATGGTACAAATACAGACCTTATTTTAAATGCTCCTCTGCTCTCAACCCACCTAAAACTTAATTGACTATGTAATGTTCTACTAATTTTAACATTTTTATTTAATAATATAAGCCACCCAAATGGTGTTGCTGCAATGCAAGACTACTGCTTATCTGTTAACATGTTATTGACAACAACCAAATATTTGGTCTTACAAAAATGCCGCATACACACCTACATATGAAAACAATTAACTTCAGTACTCAGTAAGAGAGTAATATATTATTGTCCATAATTACAACCATATTATATTATAATATAACAACAACCATTTTTGGATCGCAGATGTTTCAACTTTGCCTCCTTCTCATTTCATTGTAAAAGAACTTCACCAATATAATTTGTAACTTTCCTTCGAATAAACGACATCAAAGTAACAACATAAATTATACAACATAACCATTCATTCCAAATTGCTTTCCAAATTTTTATACACAAATACTCTCTACCATCGTTAACCAATGAACTCATTTCATCTTTCCCACACATGTTCAAAAACGGATGACAACAAAAGATTATTAAAACTTTGAATCCATTAAAAACTTTTTCAAACAACCCACAATCAATTCTAAACAAAAATACACAAACAAAATCAACATACATAACACCACAATGAACGTCAACCCAATAAATTTATATTAGTTTAAATTAAGGGGCTGGACTTTTGTTTATACCTACACAATTTAGCATAGGTTCAAAGTTATACAAAGTTTAATTGTTACTTCAAATAACTAATTACATGTAATTGGTTACTTCTATTTAAATAAGTGGTTACTTCACGGTGTCTTTTTGAACACAAAAAACATATGTGGATTCTAACCCCTAGGTTGACTTAGAAGGAAGACTTACATTACATAATTAATTTAAATAATGGTGCCCGGTCGGATTTTTACCTACAACATTTAGCACAACTTCAAAGTTATTAAACTAGTAATTGGTAGTTCAATTAAGTGGTTACTTCAATGTGATGTGTCGAACACAAAAGACTTGTGTGGCTTAGTTTAATGATAAATGCATGATTCAGATAGATAGAGGGAGACTGAAAACAAACCTCACAGTCAACCTTCTACCTCTAGTCCCGAAAACCACAGTTGCAGGTTTGATCCTCTGCTTCCTACCAAACCACGAAACCACGCCCACCCACCGAAACATAAGCAGCACATCAAATCGCTGTCGGACAAAACCCATCCCGAAGAAAGTGTCACTAAACTAACCCCAATGCAAGGCTACTGCCTGAAACGCTATGCTGGATGAGAACGGACGACAACACACCATGTCATTGCTGATGAAATCCCAAATCGCACGCACGACAAAGTGAGACAAGGAAGAACAAAAAAGATGAAATCCTAACCTGCAAGGACGACAAAATCAGAGAAGGAAGAAGACACACAAGCACGATAAAACCAAATAAGAAAGAAGGAAAAAGATGAAACATGGTCTCCTCTTCAACACGGTCTCCCTTTGTACCACAGGTTTCCTTTCCGTTTCCTTCCTCTCTTCACAACACAACCATTTTCTCTATGCGTGTAAGGTACCAAAATGATAATGAACTCAACTCATTATTACATTATTACCCTTTTGTACCTCTTTGTTCCACATTTTAAAAAAATGCCACGTAGGCAGTTGTGAACAAGTGCATCATTCAAATGGGTTGTCAAACGATCTTTATTCTTTTTTTTATCTTGCTTTTTGTTTTTGTTTTCTTCATGTGCATGCGCTATGAGATAAATAATCCTTTTCTCCTTTTTTGCTTTGTTTTTCTTTTAAATGTCTTATATTTCAATTTTAATTTTTTTTATTTTGAATATTTTTATAATATTGTGTGATATTAAGAATATTTTTAATAAAAATTATTTATTGAATTATTAAAAATAATAAAATAATATAAGAAATATTTATAATTATTTAAAAATTATTTATAATTTTTTAATAATTATTTATAACTTTTTAATAATTATTTATAACTTTTTAATAATTATTTATAACTTTTTAATAATTACTTATTTAATTAACTCGAAACAAAATTTATATTTTGTAATTTTCAAACGTAAGCCACTCTCGTAGATATATTTAAAATTAATATTTATTTATAATATTTTCATTATATGATTCATATAAGTTTAAAACCTTTTTATTAGATTATATTAATAAGATACAAAATTTAATATTCTAATCTTAAATAAGATCACAGGGTAACCAAAAACATTAATACGACATATAACTATTCTTAGAATAAAAAGTTTTTACCTCCACTTATATATATTTGATTTAGTTTGTCATTTGTTTTTTTTTTCTTTTATGTTTGCAACTTCAGTTCGAGGAAATATTACGTTATGATCTTTTCGCATTTTTCGTAACCTCCCCTTCAACAATACATAATAACATAATAAAAATGGGGGGAAATTCTAACTAGAATCCCAGATGCATTAGAATTTTGAGGTTACATTGTGTACTCCTTTTCATGCTTTGCAGCAGAGTTTGGCTCCAAGGGAAACGTGAAACCCAATTATCTGATATTTAGGGTGAAAATCAGAGGGAAGAAAACGATGGAGATGGAAGTGGACAGCGAGAAGAAACAACAGGACGTGAAAGAGAAGGACTTGTTCAAAGCAGCTGAAGAAGGTGACGCGGCAACCTTCCGAGCACTCTCCTCTGAAACCCTCTCCAAAGCGCTCTCTTTCAGAAACGAAGATGCTCGCTCCCTTCTCCACGTTGCCGCCTCTTTTGGCCACTCCCAGGTGCCCTTTTTCCCCTTTTCAAAAGGGCCTCTTTGCTTTTCCTTCAATTGTTGTGAAAATGCATTCATTGTGCATTTGCCACCACACTGAGATTCGGGTTTTTGTTTAGTGGAATCGTTGTTTTTATTGTTGTGGATTGGAACGAATTTGTTTAGGTTGTGAAGATACTGTCATCTTGTGATGGGTCTGCTGGTGTGGTGAATAGTGCCGATGAGGAAGGGTGGGCGCCGCTTCACTCCGCCGCCAGCATTGGGAATTTGGAGATAGTGGAGACTTTATTGAGCAAAGGTCAAAGGAATGTTTTTTTTTATAAGTTAACTCTACATATTGCTTTTTACTTAATTATCATTACTATTTATTCCTGATCTCAATCAGCATCATTTTCCCCCTTTTGAATTGAAGAATAAGCTGGGCGGATGAGTAATTAGTGTCTGTTTCCTGAGAATGATATTTAGATTGATTTGAACTAAATTGTATTGTAAGACTTGATATTAAGAAAGATGTTGTACAATGGTTTTAAGAAAAGAGTTCTGGTGACTGTGACCTATAGATGCAAGGTTTTTTGGGGTTTCTACGACGGCATTGCAATTGCAAGTTTAGCTGCATTTGTCAGCAGTCCTCCACAGTATCAAGGATTGTGAGGATACCATAATTGTGAGGGTGGCCGTGATTTAAAACCCTTGGAGCTAGTATTATTTATTTGTTTATAGTTGTTTTTGTAATCATCTTCTTCATGGGGTTTTTCTGATGTTTGAGTTCAATTTCTCAGTATTTTATTAGAGTCGAGGTACATCTTATTAGTGTTCCAGCCTTTTACTGCACGTTGTGCCCAACTTTTGGCTCTGTTTAGATGTGAATTAGTGTTGAGAAGCTCTTAAATTTATGTAGCTTGTGATTGAAAATGGTGGTAACAGTTTGTTGGGCGCTTTCAAGTGTCAAATGTGGGTTTCTATTAATTTTCATTTTCTACATCGTTGATTGAATATGTTGGCTAATATTGTGCACTGTCTGTATTTTGTAAATTGTGAAATCACTATTTCTTGAAGCTCGATCTCTCCTCCAGATGAACCATATAGTCAAGAGAAACCATGAACCAGAATAGAAGAGCTTGCTCCACCCATAAATAAATATTTCGTAATAGCCTCATTAGATCGTACATCTTTCTTGGTATATCCAGATAGTAGAGAGAAACATAAACTGAAACATTCTAGAGCTACAAAGATAGTTATTAAATCGTTAGTGCTGCATAAAAGCATTCCTCCGTTCTTGAAGATTAACAAGTAATAAAATGTAGCTCCTGTGTGATAACCTATACCTTTCCCAACTAAAATTTCATTTGCTAAAGATTCATCAATTATCTCAAATGTTCTTGTTCTTCGTGTTTGGTAGGAGCTGATGTTAATCTGAAAAATGATGGGGGTCGTACTGCTTTACACTATGCAGCCAGCAAAGGTTGGTTGAAGATTGCTGAAATCCTCATCTCCCATGATGCTAAGATTAATATAAAGGATAAGGTTGTAGCATGGAAATATTTTATGCGTTTCTAATACTAGTTTCACTATATCCCTTTTCTACGTAATCGCATTGTTAAAGATTACATGTATACTAATTTAGTGTATGTCTTGTACTCAATCAGATTGGTAGCACTCCATTGCACCGGGCAGCTAGCACTGGGAAATCTGAGCTGTGTGAACTTTTGATTGAAGAAGGAGCAGAGGTTGACTCTATTGATAGAACTGGTCAAACTCCTCTGATGAATGCTGTGATTTGCTATAACAAACAGGTATGCTTATTTTATGTGTGCATGCATAAATGTGTAGTCCGTAATAGCAAAAGTACACATTGAACCATCTGAACAATTTTACTCAGAAATATGTACATATTCATTTTAGATGACAAACCTATGCATTTTGTATACATATATAGCTCCTACCTTCTTTTGAAATTTTGACGACTTCACCATGCTTACTGTTTTTGTTTGCATAATTCATATCTACCTTTGTAATAAAGAAACGGATGTGACTTCTTGTTTCATTTGTTTGTTTTCTATTAATCCAATAGCTTAATTAGCTTCTTTACATATGATTTTTTGGAGGAGTATGATATGTTGATTGTTCATAAATCATAAATAACTGAATCGTGAAGTATTTTCTCTTTATCTGATGCATTTTTAACAGTTATTTCACTCTACTCATTTCAAATTAAAATTATGTTTGGGCCTTGCTTGTAGTGCCTGGTCAACAACATCGAAGCATTTAATCCCAGGCTCGAGCTGTGTAGTACTAATTGTACTTTGCTAGTTCCTGATAGTTTCATATTCTTTCATCCTGTCACTAGTCACTACTTTTTAAAAATAATGGTAAGCATTTGGCTTTGTAAGTATAAACAAATACGTGCATTCTGCGTTGAGGGGAATTTTCATAAAAGAAATCATTTTTGGTTCTTAAAAACAAAAGGGCTAATACGTATTTGGTTCTTACATTTTGCATCTTATTTTTATGTTATATTAAATCGATGACACGTGCCCTTGATACAAGCTGCAATGGCAAGTAATTTGATATACGACCATTAAACAATTTACCGGTTTTATGTAAGATCAGCAATAAAGAATGAAGGTTGATACCCAAATGTTTCATTATCTTTATTTTTAGTTTCAATATATATATTGTTGGGTCATAAATGTTTTTTTATGTGTGTTTTACAGGTAGCTCTCCTTCTGATAAGACATGGAGCAGATGTGGATGTGGAGGACAAGGAAGGGTACACAGTACTTGGTCGTGCTACAGATGAGTTAAGACCAATACTAATTGATGCTGCCAAGGCCATGTTGGAGTGATACAACTGTAAGAAACTGAGAAACTATTATCAGTATAAAAGCAGAATTGTGGGGTTGTGGTGCTTACTTTCTTCACAGATTGAGACCATAATATCTGTTTTGATACGATATGATCCAAAACACATGAATTATAACCTTTGTTTTTAGAGGAGTTCTAGGAATCATTCTAATAATCTATTTTATTGGTTAAAAATTTATTTGAGAACTGTGAATTGTGTTCATTAAATAAGATGAAAAACTCAAAATTGTGTACACGATAATCAAATTTAACCAATAAAAAATGTTTTTACTTAATTGGGGTAGTTTCTTTATAAAATAAAGTAATTTTAAGAAATTTGCATATTAGTTTCTTAAAATTCTAAATTTTAATTATATGTAAACTCGTTTTTGTTTATAGAAAAAAATTACGGAATATCTCTCGTGTTTCTCCTGGTGTCATTCAAGGTTGAGGAACATCTCGTGATATTTCCTCCAAGGTTTATTAGTTATTAGATCTTTCTAAAATAAATAAAAAAAGGTAATGGTTATTAAATACCGAATAATTTAATAACTATAATGTTGAAAATAAACCGTCCTTTTAATTTAATGATAAAAAACATATTATTTACTGAGTCCATTACAAAAATTGTACTATAATATTTAATATATAAATTAGTAAAATTAATTTTTAAGTTCTTACAATTTCATTGAGTTTTTAAGTTTTGTAGTTTAAAAACTTACAATGACGTTTCAGTGATTAAATCCTTAAAATCTAACTATATACTTATTATTGTCAAATTTGGTTAATTTGAACAATAATAATTTCTACACTCTTAGTCGGATTAGCTTAATTTTGATTCTATAAATCTCTATCTAGTTTTTCCTGGCTTTTTATTTAATGTTTTGTGGTTTCGTATTCATATTTGATCAACTTTTTATATGTGGTTTGGCTTCTTTTTAATGTGGTTTGGTCTTCTTAATTAGGGATAAGTTCTATTATTAGGTAGATAAATAAGTATGAATAATATTCAATTTTTAAAATTAGGTAAAGGGATGAAGATGAGGAATATAGAAGTTAATCTAGTTTCCGTTCTCATATTTGTTTAATATCTTGTTTTTTTCTTATAGTTATCTCAATTTTAAAAATTACTAAAACATATTTAATTTATTAACTAATTTAAAAAATTTATATTAATTTTTCTGTGATTTTTAATTTTGTAATTTTTCTAGAACATATATTTGATATTTTTTACTTTTTTTCTATAGTTATCTAACATTTATTCAATAATAATACTCTGATTTGATATTTATAAAATTATAATTTTTTTATTAATATTTGTTATTGGAAAAAAAATATCTCTATCATTTTGACATTGAATCCTTTATAATATTATGTTTCATTTGTTATGATTTTTATTCTTTTGTAAAAAATTATTTAATTAATATTTAAAATAGTAAGAAGTAAGTACGATTATATCCATTATTCAATGGAGATACATTCATGTCTCATGGGAATATGGATAAAACAAAAATTTCATGTTGAATATAGGAAAGATAATGAGAATGAATTTTTATTGTAAAGATAGAGACAGAAAAGTTAAATATGTCTCTATCCCATCGCATTACCATCTTTTTCCTCGTGAAACCTTTAGGTGTGTTTGAGATTTGTTTTTATTACAAGATTGCTTTTGTTGGGTGGATGAACAACTTCCAAGTAAGAGAATGTTCACCTATGATTTAGAATAATTTAATTTAAACTACAAATTTAAAATTGTTGATGGGACTGGTTGTATAGTTATTTTTAAAATTGGTTTATATGTATGTATTATTTTCACTTGCTAGAGTGTTCAATGAATTTAAATAAATTAAAAATTTAGTGAAATTGGATGTAAAACATGTTTCATTCAACATTTAAAAACATAGATATGGTTGTACTTGAATGCAAAGGGGATGATTCTTTTACTACACCCATACTTTCAAGGGGTATCTCCATAAAAATATTTATTCCATAATATCCTCCTTCTTCATGTGTTGGATGGTCCTCCATAATATGCTTATTTTGAGACTTCTTACTCTAGTTATTTCAAGAGTCTCTACTAATGGAATCTCGTCCAGTAAACTCCTGTTTTGCTTATCCTTTTTGTTAGTTGTTTGATCGAGAGACTATTCCCTAGGTTCCTAAACTTGGAATGGATGGTGGAACGTAGGTGAAAAACCGTTATATGTATAGAAAACCAAGCACAAGTGGGGCCAATGAAGAAGAAGGAAACAAGAAAGGAATGAAATTCAAAAGTCAAACATAATGTAAAAGAGAAAGAGAAATTTCAATAAAATAGAATAAAGAGTATTTTTGATAATTCACTTAAAGCTCTTGCGTTTCAACTCTAATTGATAATTGAAAATAAAATGATTAAAGAAATTGTATTAAAAAACGAAGAATTCAAAGAATGATTCCAAATTTAAGGTAAGAGAAGAATAAACATTATATAGATTCACCCCAAAAATTACGTAGTTCTAGATGAAAAAAGAAATCTCAAAGTAATTCCTTCAATAAATATTCTTTTTAATTTGTAATTATTATTATTAACATATGAGATTGCGAAGTGGGTTTTGGCCCGCGGGCCGCCAGCCTGTCAAAATTTGGCAGGTCGAATCGGAATTTTCAACTCGTTAGCTCGCTTTGGTCCATCGGCTCATTTTTTTTTAAATTTAAAAATAAAATAAAAAATAATATAAAAGATTAATTTTTGTATTATATTATTTGTGAAATAAAAATATACAATAATATTGTAACTTAAATCATTAACACTTACAAATTAAGTTTCGATTATCAATTATAATAGAGTAATTTATCTCCTAAATGTAATAATCATTTTAATTTATCCAATTAGAGACATTAATTCATTAATTAGAAGTCTTAGAAAATATTTATATGACTAAGTGTGATTTAAAATCATATATATTAAAATAAAAATTAATTTGAAAAAAAGAATTAAAATACAAAATAAAAAAAGTGACAAGCTGACTCACTGGCCCGCCAATCAGCCATTTGACGGGTCAAGCCAAAGAATTCAACCCGCATGGTGGTGGTCAGGGGCGGAGCTTAATAAGAGCCGGTGGGGGCCACGGCCCCCAAACATTTTTATTATACATATAAATTTATTATATGGGCCTACACAATTTAATAAAATAAATTTTTACAATTAATAGATTCTTTTAAGAGGTATACTTTTTAGAGTTTCCATAAAAATTTATAGATAACAGCTATTTACATTTACTTTTTTGCTTTAAATATAGACTCTTAGTATTCTTCTTCTTCTTCTCTTTATGTTAAAAATATAATGAGTTCTTTTCTCTTTTATGGTTTCTCCTCTACGTCACTTATCTTCTATCTACTTTTATAAAATTTCTCCATTCCATTCTAGGTACCTACTATAACTTTTTTTATTTAATATAATTTATTTTCTATGCTTTTATATGACTATTGTAAGTAGATTACATTAGATTGTATATTATATTTTTAGGAAGTCTGTTACTCTGTAGATTAGATTGTAAATAATCATTTATTATAATTTTATATATTTTGGAATTAAATAATTATTTTTTAAAAGGTACAATACTCATGGTTAAGAACAAGACAATTGATGCTTTTTTTAAGAGGAAGATTATTGATAAAAATGAAAATGATATTTCTTCAACTTAGCAAATAGTTACATTGAGCAAAAAATGTTTTAATTTTTATTTTCAGAAGTGGAAAGATTTTAATTTTTAATTATTTTTATTAGGCTTAAAAAATTTAAAAATTGTTTAAGGTTTAAAAAGGTAAAAACAATCTTCAGACTTACATGTTAAAATAACCTCTAAAAAAATTGTTCAACTCTTAAATTAGTAGGAACAATATTACTAAACATTAAAAAATATTAAAAACCTATAAAAAATTAAAAAATATTCAACTTCTAAATTAGTGGGATCAGTACTCAATGTTAAACAATTCAAAATTATTGGAAGAGTTAAAAGGTATCCTAGATAAGTGGAACATAGAACAGTGCTCAATATTAAAGAAATTAAAATCAATAAAAGAAATTAAAACCCACTAAAATGAAATTAAAACTCATTCACTGTCATTATTTATTAAAACATTAAAATTTTCGATTCTAGGATTTCACCGATTACATTATATTACGATTATAAGTATACTCTAACACACTAAAAATCGTATAATCTTACGATTTTACGAGTAAAATCTCGATTTTGACTATATTGTGAATAAGTATATTAAATTGATGTTTGTAAGTAAATTGAATGTTATATTTAATGTTAATTTTGTTTATTAAGTTAATTTTTTTTAAATATTATATTATTTTATTTATAATTTTTTTATATTATTTAATTTTTATTAAAATATTAAATTTATTTAATATATAGTGGCTCTTCCTACAAATTTAGTCAAGATCCGCCACTGGTGGTGGTGGGTCAACTTGCCCCACTCTGTTTTTTACATGTTATTAGTGGGTCAGGTCAAAACAGGTCGAACTGACCTATTTTGCTACCCCTACTTAAATGTTTAAATGAATAAAAAATATTATGACTTAAGATTGAAAATGATAATGACATTGTTTTGAATAAAATGAAGTGTTAAAATTGTTAGATGGAGACTCAAACTTTATTTTGATAAATTATGCAAAATTATTGTTTTATACAATTTGCTTGTTACGCTTAGCAAATCTTATCTAAACAGCAAAAGATTAATTCTATTTTTTTTAATGAATGACAATTTACCTAACAAATTATATAAATTTTACTCTCAAAAGGGACGAGATTTTGTTCAACAAAATCATGATTGTTTTGTGAAATAATTGTTATACAAATATAAGTTAGGTGAATTCTTGTATATCTTGTTGATATTTTTTTAAAATATTAGTGAATTAAGATTTGATTGTCTATTGTTATGTATTGGTCCTTTTATGATAAGAGGTGAACTAAAAGTTATATGAAGAAGATAAGTAATAATTAAAATAATATTATTATAATAAATATACATATTATTAAAAAAAAGTATAGGGTATAAGTATTAATTTAGTGAATTTAACGAGATATTGAGATTCTAATAATATAGACTCTTATATAAATGTATGATATGGTGGGAGTAAATGGAGTTTTCTCACATTAAATCAGAGGTGAAAAAGTTACTAATTACTAATACTTAATAAAATGTGTTAAAAATGCTATGCTACACATGTTGTTATTGGACGAGTTCTATATTAAAATGAGTAGATGGGTAAGAAATAAGATATTGCAATAAATATTTGTCTTTTAATCTTAGTTTAATACTAGTATTTATGAATGTCTTTCTATATTTGATGTGGATGTTTGACATTCAATAAACATGTTGTGTAATTATTTATAATTGTTAAATCAATTGAATATTTAGCTCAACTTTTTATTCTTTTAAATAAAAATGATTTTTTTTCGAAAAATATTTATTATATTTTTAAAATATATTTAATATTTATTTTTAGTAATTAAAAATATTCAATGATAAATATTACAGATTTCACTTTTAGCATCGGTAAAGTTGATAAAGCATAGGTAAAGTTTATTAACAATATTTTATCTCATAATTCATGATACAAGTCATGGAAATAAAATTAGTTTCTTATTAAAAAAATGATTATATTTAGTAATGTGCATTTAGTTTTCTTTAATATATATATATATATATATATATATCCCATTTTTCTTTTCATCTATTTAGTTATTGGTAATATTTAAAATCAATATATATATATATATATATATATATTGATTTAATTATGTCATTAGTTCATAAAGTAACATTCTAGTGTTGACCCCGATTTTTTAAATTTTTTTTCCAAATTAACAAAATATATGATTTTAATACCTAAACGCTAAAACAAATTTAAAACCAAAATCTTAAACCGTAAATTCTATTCCTCAAACTCTTAACATCTAAATCCTAAAAACTTCTTTTGGTATCTCAAATTTAGATTTTAGAGGAAAAAAAACTTTTCTTTTTAAATTTTAGGAACCAAAACAAAATCATTCCAAATATTAAGAACTAAAAATATAATTAAATCTTATTATTATTATTATTATTATTATTTATTTATATTTAAGTTTTCATCCTAATAAAATATAAATTATTAAATGAAACTTTAAATTTAATTAAATAACAGCATAAAAAATACCATGTGATAGTACGTATAAGTATAATATACCAGAGTCAAAAAGTAGCATAAGATAAAATAGAATATATAGAATATATAAGGAAGCAATATGAGCCTTCTGTTTCTGCTCTCCCTTATCTCATTTGCCTTTTCCTTCTCAGTGTTCGGCAGAGAAGGGAGAAGCCAATCATGGGTTCCACTTCACTACCCTCTTTCTTTCAGATGTCATCTACACATTCCACCTTCACTGAAAAACTCAGCACCCCTCAAAAGAAGTTTAAGATTAGAATATCTACAAAACACACACACTCAATTTCTTGGACTTTTCCTTCTCTTCCTTCCTGCAAAGAACTTCAAAAGTCAGTTCCTTTGGCTGCTTCACTTGCCATTCTTCTTTGGTCAACCCCTGGTAGGTACTAATTCCATGTGTTCGTTTTTATGTAGCATACATTTGTTATGTTGTGTTGGCTAAATCTTCATTATTCATTGGATATATACATGAACATAAACAAGCTAATTACTAACTAGAAATTTGAGCATTTTCATCTTCTGCAGCACATGCTGGATTCATGTCAGGAATTTCTGGACTAGAGGCTGTTCCTGGTCCTCAGCTACCAGAGATTGACTTTCTCAAAAATTTCAATGGTCCCAAGTTAAACTATCGTGCTTTTGTTGTACAGCATTTTGGGGTTTTGTGAAATAAGCTCAAATTGATGAAACTGAAATTGGTTTCATTTTTTGTTGCAGATGAAAACCAGAAGAAATATGCAGAGAATGATGAAAGAATTAAATCGTCTCCTTTGCTGAAGAAACTGCTTGAGCAATCCAAGTTGAATAAAGAGAAGTAATATTTTTTATTTTAATTGTGTGCTGTTTGCAAAGTCAAAACCCTTATGATTGCAATCTAATACCATAATGATTATAATGACTTGTGCTAAATTTTTCTTTATGATTTTTCTGCATCTATTGTCGTAAGCAACAACAACATTTTGTTGCTCTACAGGAACCGTAAGGCCATTGAGGACAAGTATTGCATACGAGGGGCAGAATGGGGAATTGGAGATTGTTCTGCGGAGGGAATGTCACCAGAGGAGAGGGACAAATTCATAGCAATGTTGAAGCAGAAGGCTGGAGAAGAATAACATGATCATGCACTAGACCATAGAGAAGAAAAGATTAATAAAAAAGGTTTCACATAAACTATAAACAGGTGCAACTTTTCGCATTTAGAATTGTACTAGGTGAAGAAACAATTAGGCCTCTTGCAGATTTTCAAAATTTTGTTTTGATCCCTTCACACATGATCTATTTATATGTATTATTCTGAAAGAAAGGCTCATACATCGACTTGATTCTTACTTTAGATCATTTTATCTGATTTTCTTTTATCCTTCTTTCTCCCTCTCTTGTTTCCACCATTCTTGTGCAGGTTCATCACACTAAAGTGAATAGAGAGTTGGTAAAATCTGATAAGCATTCTAACAATAAAAAGCAATCAAAACCACAGTTCAAGAGCCTTCACAAATTAAACGAAGTTCGATTTTGCTCAAGAACAAGTATGGACTATCTTGTTGTCAAGTATGCACTATCATGTGTGTCATGTCTTGTAAAGTGTTTTAAAAATAATTTGCATATAGTTTTAAATATGTAAGTTTTGACATTGATTAAAATGTGTTTTAATGAATTAGATATTTAGAATTAAATTTGTGAAAACTAGGTTTCTCTGATTAAATAAATTAAATCTCAATTTAAGTGGGTAAAATTATTAAAATGATCCTGTCAATTTTTTTAATAAGCTAAAACACTTATATACAAAGTGATCTCTTTTAGCATATTTTTTACTGTCTCTGTTTAAATCAATTAAAGTAGGAATCAACAAGTTTTCTAACTAACATGTTTTATATATAAGTTGAGTCTGTGAAATTAAAAAGAGAGATTTAAGAGACTTTACCATACATTTTCTAAACACTAAAAAACACTTTGGAATTGTTGATTGTTGTGCACATAAGGATTTTTCATCTCTCTTAGGAAGAAGCCTTTCACTGTAGTTGAATTATCTTGAATATGAAATATGTGAAATCATGCCCAAGTGATTTTGCTCCAACCCTTTACTCTAATTTTTAATTTTGTATTTTTTCTTGATCAAGGTGATCAAGATTAGCTTGTGGTAAGAGTTCCATGAGTTGGTAGAATCTTGTATGATTAAAAATTCATTAGATTTTTTGTACCTTCTTGTTTTTGTTTGATTGTTTCTTGTAAAATATCAAATTTTAGTGGATTTACTTAGTCAAGATGATTAGGAAATTGGATGTAGCATTGTTAAACGGAGAACCAATATAATTCTTATGTGAATTTCTTGCTTCCCTTATCTCCTTTAAATCTTGGTTGTTTGGATATAAAGCTAATTGACTAAGCATAATAAAATACTTGGGTCTGCATCTTTAACTTGATCTTTTGATTCAAAGAAAATTTGATTTTTACAAGAAGATTAGATAAAAGATAAACATGTTTAAAAGTTTAATTCACCCTTTCTTGAACTCAACTTATTTTCTATACAATTGGTACCAAGAGCCAGGACTTGAAAGTTACTCAAGTTTGTTTCTGAAATTTCTAAAATGGCTAAAGGGAAACTACCTTTTGTTGAAGGTTCCTCAATTAAGAGACCACATGCTTTCAAGTGTAAACTATCCTCTGGAAAATGTGTATGAAAATTTTCATTGAATTAGTAGATAGAGATATTTGGGAGGACATATTCAACGGGCCTTATATTCTTAAATGCATAGTAAATGGTAAAGAAGAGGAAATACCTTGGATTGAACTTAATCAAGATGAATAAAGTAAAGCTCAATATGATTTGAAAGCTAAAAATATTATAATCTTTTTGCAGTGAATTTTGGTGAGTTTTTCAGAATTTTCCAATGTAGGAATGCTAGGGAAATGTGGGATATCTTTGAGGGAACACATGAAGGAACTAAAGATGTAAAGTGTGAAAAACAAGAAAATACAAAAAGAGATGGTTGAATTATGTTTTTAAAAACTCTTTTGTAATTATTCAATATCGTCTGATGAAGGTAACATATCAAACAATGTTGTGGTTTAATAGATGCACATGTAAATATGATTTGAAAGTCTTTCTTTTAAGAGGGACAAGGTTGGGTTTTAGAAAACTCTACTTCTTATGCTTAAATCAAGCTTAGTAAAAAGCAATTGAAAGGAGATAGAGAAAGAGAGTTGTGAAAAATAGGAAAACACAAGAAGGGAGGGTTGAATTGTGTTTTTGAAATTTTTTTCTTGAATGTTCAATATTGTTTGATGAAGGGATCGTGTTAGATGATGTTTTGGTTAACAGGCGCACACGTAAAGATGATTTGAAAAAATTTCTTGTAAGAGAGATAAAGTTAGTTTTTCAAGAACTCTCATTCTTATGGTTAACTTAGACACAATAATATGCAACTGAAAGGTTATAAGGAAAAAGAACACTTTACATAGATTTTTATATTAGTTCGTTTGATATGTGCAAACTAAGTCCAATTCTCAACCAACAAGTTGAGTTTTACTAGCATACTAATGTTGCTAGATACAAGTATTCTTTCAGCTCGTAACCACTTCTCGCTAACCCACACAAGCATTCTTTTCAAAAGTCACTTTTGGCTCAACCGAGTGTTCTTTTAGCAAGCCACTCCTAAATCAAACCTGAGTATTCTTTGGACGCGTAGCCACTCATGACTAACTCCTTTACAAAAGTATAAAGAAGTGTCACTATACAATCACAACAAAATAGCTCGGGCTAGAAAATTAACGTCTTACATACAAATACAAGTTACTTGCTTTTTGGTTTAGCTAAGAAACACAATTAAGTGTTATTCTAAAGCTTGTAAGATATAGAAGAGATAACAACAAAGTTTTAGCACTTAGATTTAATATTTTTTTTTTGTTTTTCTTCTTCTAACAAGACCCTTATATAGTGTTGTGAAGCAATTAGTTGTTAAAGTCATGTTTTAACATTTTTAACTTTAGGTTTTCTTCAATCAGAAAAATCTTTATCGTATGGTATAACTCCACATAGAATGAATTAAATGAAGCTCTTCATGCATTAAATGCACGTCTTTCTTTTAGCACTATTCCCAATAGCTTGTTGCACTTATCCTCCTTTGAACAGGGAGTTTTACTTCTTTTTATGTGAAAGCTGACTTCTGTATAACATAGGTGTGCTCTAAGAGTTGACAAACTAAATGTGTCAAGAATTAGCCAAAAGTAGTTTTAGCTTATCTTTAAGGCATATTAGAAAGAACGTGAGATAACCTTTGGTACATAAAGAGCATAATGATATGAAGAATGTTTTCTTACACACAAATAAATATTAATTTGTAGGTATTCAATCAAAACTTTTTAGGATGTTGGAGTTTTCTCTAACACAAAGAGTGTATGAAATGTTTAGAATGCAACAAGGACAATCAATCTTAGATGTGCAGAAAAGATTTACTCATATTGTAAATCATCTAATGGGTCTTGGCAAGGTATTTGACAAAGAGGAACTAAATATTAAGGTTCTAAAATGCTTGGACAAAAGTTGGTAACCTAAAGTTACAACTACCCCAGAATTTAAGGACTTGACAACTATGAATGTGGCCTCATTATTTGGAAAACTCAGGAAACATGAGTTAGAGTTGAATAAGCTAGCTGAATAGGAGAATAATGATAAGAAAAAGAAGAGTTTTGAAGATTGTTGTTCATAAAGAAGAAATGAGTGATGATCACGCACAAGGAGGAAGTGATGTAGAAAACTTGTCTCTCCTAGTGAAAAAGCTCAACAGATTTCTGAAGAAGAATTGGATAAAAACGAAAAAATCAAAAGGTACAATAGAAAAATCTAAATTTGTTTCAACTAAATTTAATTGTTTTGGATGTGGAAAATGGGGACATATAAAAATTGAATGTCCAAACATACAAAATAAAGAAGCATGAAGAGAAGAAGTATGAGAAACCTTTAAAAACAAAGTCCTACATAACATGGGATGAGAATAATGTATTCTCTTCAAGTGAATTCTTCAAACGCAGATGAAGAAGCAAATTTTTGCTTGATGGCTGATTGTGAAATCGCAAGCAATGTGAGTTCATCTAACACTGAAACTAGTTCCAATTATGATTAGTTGTTGCATAATTTTAAAGAATTGCATGATAAGGCTAATAAAGTTTGTTAAATAAAGACGGCAGTGTAAAAACCAAGAGGGGGGGTGAATTGGATTTTTAATAAACTTTTCTCTTTTAAATAAATTTCCAGATTTTGAAATTCTATAAAAAACTAGGATGCGGATTTTTCTTAACCTTTGATTAATGTGGTTTGAATTTGCAATTGTTAATATGATCCACAATAAAAAAAGAGATAGGGAAAGAGAAAGAACACAGAGATTTATACTGGTTCGGATTAAGCCAATCCTACGTCCAGTTCCCAATCACCACAAATGCGTGATGATCACCTCACTATCTTTAAATGAAATTACAAACACCAATTCATGCAATAACAAATAAAGATAAAGGAAACACCTCCTTAGACACACTAAGGATGAAACACCTCCCCAGACACACTGAGGATGAAACCCACCTCTCTTGACACACAAGAGATGAACACACCTCCCTTAGAACCGATCCAAGGGATGAATTTTTTCCGTTTATAAAAACAGTAAAAGAATACACCTGATAATAGTGCTGGATAGAAAGCTTAAGCACAATGATCACCACTTCCAAAGACTTGATCAAACTGAAGAGAGTAGGAAAGCGGTTTTGAAAAGCTAAGGCCCAGAAATACTTTGAATATTTTGTGTTTAATCAGATGTGTTGAACCTAAGACATTCTCTTTCATTTTATAATTCGAAAATGCTCCAAAGTTTCCATTCTTAGGTTGATTTGGTATTGATTTCTCAAAAATGACTCATTTAATCGATTATATTAAAAGCTTAATCGATTATATCATGTTTAAAAACTGGAAAACTAATTTCGTCTGATATAATCGATTAGATTAAGGCCATAATCGATTATATTAACCCAGAATCAATATAATCGATTATAAAAAACACTTAATCGATTATTTAGTTCGTTAAACATTTTTAATTCAAATTTTAAGTTAAATAATCGATTATCTACGTATCATAATCGATTAAAAGCGTAGAAAAATGTTTTTGCGAGAAAACACCTTGCTCTCTTGTTTGGGAAGGTCTTGAATGGGATTTATGACTTACTCTTTTTATCCAACACCCAAAACAGAACCTTCTACTCTTGATCCTTCAGCTCTTGAGAAAATCTTCATCAATCTTCTCTCTTGAAAGTTTTGAATGCTCTTTATGCCTTTCCTTTTCTACCAAGCAACCTTCCTTTGTGAGATGGCACAAGTCTTTAATGTTGATTGAATCACTCTAAATCTTCATCATCAAAACTTTAAGACTTCATAAAAAACTGGAGAACTTCATTAACTCTTGGTCTTGAAATATGCCAACAAAGTTGTCTTATTAAACAATAGGCTTAAATGTATGAACAATTAGCTTGAGAAAAAAGTAAGTGAGCCAGAGAAAGAGTTGGAAAATCCATAAATGGATTTTGAAAGTCTTGAAATGACACTACACCATTTTTCACTTTAGGCCACACTAAAATGCCAATAGTAAAAAAACCATGGCCTATAGTAGTTATAGACAACAGTTTTTAGTTGTTGTTGCTTATATGATCATTTTTATTTCCTTGTAAAATGAAATATTCAATATAAATGTTGCTTATTTATTTATAAGCAACAATTTATAAAATGTTGACACATATAGACCACAGTTAAGAAAATGTGGGGAGATTAAGCCACATTTTCTTAAAGTATTGATATATTAGACCACATTTTTTTCTTGTTACCTTTCGTGCATCATATTAGCAACATAGAAAAATGTGGCCTAATCATTTAAAAATTATATAAAATTAAAACCGCAAAGTCCAAAATGCAAAAACTCTCAAAACCTCACTCACACATGTGAAAGGTCACTCACTCATTAGAAAGCTCACTCACTCACACACGAAAAAGTCACTCTCACCTCTGTTTAGTCTTCCATCTCCTCAAATCTCCTTCACCTTGTTGAATTATTTCAAGAATAAGTGCATATTTTATTTGAAGAATTAAATTCAAAAAGAATGTTGAAGATTGGTGTTTTGATGATGAAGATACAAGGAATATTGCAACATTAAAGACTTGATTCTATCCTAAAAAGGAAGGTTGCATCATGAAGAATAAAGGCTAATCAAATACTCAATCATGGAGAATTAAAGTAATCAAGGATGGAAATCTTGAAGATTTGCTCAACATCTGAAGGATCATGTTTAGAAGTTTCAATTTTGGGTATTGGATAAAAAGAGTAAGTCATACTTTCCCCCTAAAACCATTTCAATCTTGAGAGAAAGTTATATTTTCGCAAAAAGCTTTTTTCTACGCTTTTAATAGATTAGAAATCGAAATAGAATCAATTATATCACTTAAAATTTTGAATTATACAAGTTTAACAGACAAAATAATTGATTAAGTGTTTTGATAATCGATTATATTGTTTCTGGGTTCACATATAATCAATTATATCTTTATCTAATCGACTATTTTAGGAAAAATATGTTTTTTCAAATCTTCTTTGGAATAATCGATTATGACTTTTATATAATCAATTAAATACGACATTTTTATGAATTAAAAGCTGAATCAACCTAAGAATGGAAACTTTAAGCGAATTTCGAATTATAAAATGAATGACAAGGTCTTAGGTTCATACACAACTGATCAAACACGAAAATACAGTATTCTTGCGCTCAAATATTTTCAAAGCCGTTTTCTTGCTCTCTCAAGGTTGATCTTAGTTCTTGGAAGTGGTGATTGTATTGGCTTAAGCTTTCATATCCATCACACATCAGGTGAATTCTTTCTTGGTTATTGATTGTTGTAAATTCACCCCTTGGATCAGTTCTAAAGGGAGGTGTTTGTTCATCTCTTGTGGGTCAAGAGAGCTAGGATCATCCTTTGTGCATCTAAGGAGGTGTTATCATCCTAGGAGATGTTATCATCCTTAGTGTGTCTAAGGAGGTGTTTTCATCTTTAGTGTGTATAAGGAGGTGTGTTGATCCTGAGTATGTCTAAGAGGGTGTTTCTGTTTATCTTTATTTGTTTTTACATGTTGTCATTGGATTGGTTTTTGTAATTACATTTAAAGATAGTGGGGTATATCATAATGTGTTGTGGTGATCAGACACTGGATGTAGGATTGGCTAAACCCGAACCATTATAGCTCTTTGTGTTCATTCTCTCTTTCCCTCTCTCTTTATTTTATTATATTTGGATCATATTAACAATTGCTATCCCAATTGCTTTTATCAAAGATTAAGAAAAATCCGAATCTTGAAATTGGAATTGAGATTAAAATCTGGAAAATTATTTTAAACCAGAAAAAGTTTTTGAAAACCCAATTCATCCCCCTCTTGGATTTTGCATTGTTATTATTTCTAACACACCTCCATTCAAACCACAAAGTGGAAAATGCTCTTGCACCACTCACGAAGTTCATGTTGCTCACGCCATCCTTCATCTCAGGCGAAATTGGTTGCCCTTTGGTATGTTGCAAAATTTATTTTAGGATTTAGGGTTTCGTGATGAAAGCGAGATAGATATCAATTTTAGGATTTGTGGTTAACAATATGAAAGTTGATTTTTTGTGTTTTAAGTATTTTGTTTAAGTTTTTTTAGAAATTTAGGAATTTATTACATAAATAAAATTGAGAAGAAGACGAGAGAAAGTAATAGTAGTTGTTGCATAGGCACTTGGGAAGGTTGCAATGTGATGCTTGATAGCAATGACGGAGACCGTCCTATTTTCGCTCGTCTCTCTCTTGCAGCTTTGGTTTTCTTCTTCTTCTTCTTTTCTTTTTGGCATTTAATATTATTTTTTGATTTCTAAATAATAATAATAATAAAATTGGTGTTATATATAGAAAATTGAAGATAGGGAATAAAATCCACTCTCTTGAACTCTTAATTGGTCCGTCTTTGTACTGTTTTTCAAGTAGATACTGCATGTGATGGGCCTTGTCTCTCTCTTGCATAAGGTTCACTCGTGTTCCTTTTCATTTACTAACTTTTGGCTATTGCAATTTGAGTTAAGTATTATTTGTTAGCGCTTTGTATTAACTTTTGATTTTGTGGTGTAAAAATAAACTTTTTTTAGTGTCAACCAGTCAGTAATTCGCACTATGACTCGTAAGGTAGGTAGTTGTTGTAACAGTTAGTGAAGTGAATTTATTGTGCTTAATAATTTGTGATTAGATGATGATAGTGTAAAACTTCATTACGGTTTATAAATTTGTTTTAGGTGCCATAAAGCTTATATTTAAAATGTAGTGTAACCCTTGGTCTACATGCCTTTTGATACATTCAGGACTAGCCAATTTATTATTGGACTAAATAAATATCTGGAGGCAATCAACAAGAAGTTTTCAGTTAGCATGCACTTCAAGATAAGATTTAAAGTGGAGGACTGATCACTTGAGAGAAGGTATCTATTTTAGTATAGAGGAAATTGTCATAAGTATTTAGTGGAACTACCAGTGGCGTTTATTGAAGGTTGAACTTAGACCTACAATTTTCCATCTAGATTCCTATTTTGTTTCAATTTAGCATTTATAATTTTTTTTTTCATTTAGGTTTAATGGGATGAACCAAGAATAATTCCAAGGCTAAAGAAGGTTTTTTTTGGGAGATAAAGCCATTCATCTTTTGATAGTAGATATTTTGCCTAACTTTTCTTAATTAGACTAAACATATTGTGGGAGAATGAAGTAACAAGATAAAGTAAATTCAGTTTTTTTTCCTGGTAAGTTAAAATTAGCCTTTGAATAAATTAGATGAGATACTTTGTATGTAATTTGAAGTGCGTAAAGTAAAATTTAATTGAAGAAAAGCTCCATTTATATGTTATTATTTTCTTCAATTTTTGGAAAAGAGAGGCATGCCCTTGGTTGTTTATGGATTAAATAAGCATTGAATTAAATTATGTGATGTCTGGATGTAGAAATTGGCCCTAATTCTGCTGTTACTGCTTTGTGGTATCATGGAGAATCCTTATCTCGTGACCCTATACGGTTCAGAGGTCCAAAGCAATAAAAACTCGGTTATATGATCTATAAGACGAAAGAAAATCAATGTGAATCCTATGGATGGTAACAAGAGCAGCTCCTCCAGAGTCCATGTGGAGGGAATGTGGCTTTCTTCCCCATATTTGACTGTCTCTTCCAACCTTTTTCTAGACCTTAAAAACAACAAAGTTATCACAGCACAATCAACTTTCTCTGCCCCTATTTCATCTAGGCCGAATGAAGATTCGGCACATGATTTCGTGGATTGTGGTAAAAAAAGTGTGAATCCCATGGATTGTTGGGTATTTGTAGCTAATTTTACTAATAATTTTTCTTAACATTGTCCTCACAGATAAAGAACCAAGATGTCCACTTATAATAATTTCTAATTGTCCTAGAAGATTTTACTCCTGTTGCTGCATGTGAAACTTAGTTTGGTTGAGTTTGTTGTTTGGAAAAGAAATCAGGTCATGTTCATTGCTATGGAAGGACTATAACACCAATTTCTAATTGGGTATACATTGAACAATAAAATTATGTCAATTCTACCATTTGAAATATATTATATATATTATTCTTAGTTATACATTCATATTAATTTTATTGATTTTCATTTAATTAATTATTTATTCAATTATTTTATATATTTACATTTTTATATAAAAGAAGTAAAGCATATTTTAAAGTGTGACATAAATTTATAATAAATTAAAAATATTAATTGATAAATATTTAAATTTTTGTCACTTAAAAAAAAGTTGTCAAAAAAATATAAAATAAAAATAACATGATTTTTACACATGTGACATTTTATAAAATATTGCTTAAACAATAGACAAAATTTTTAAAAATTGCTTAAATAATATACAATAGTTTAAAAAATGTTGTCTAAATAATATTGATAAAATCTTTGCCTAAAGGATGAAAAAAACTGTGACTTATTATACAATTATAAGACAACACTTTTATGAAATATGTGGTCTTAGAGAAAAAATTATTGCCTGTAACCTATGACCATGACTGCGTACTCTATGGCTAAAAAATCATTGCCAAAGTGTTACATAAAGTTTAGGCCACACTTTTTTAACTTTAGACCACACTTTTTAGTGGTTGCATAAAGTAAAAAATGGTGTAGTGTGATATATAAAAATTCTATTTTTTTGTGCATCTTCTTCTAAGAATACTAAAATTCATTGCACAAACTATAAGTTTGTAGTGAAAAGATTTTGTATTTGAACAAAAACTCTTGCTAAATTTACTATGGGAAGAGTGAATTTGGATACACTCTTAAATTCTCAAAAAGGTGTGATAAATAGAGATGAAATTGGATTTGAAAGTGGTTTTCCAAAGAAACAAAAGTCTTTCAAAAATTTCTTTTCAAGTAGGAAACCTTACAACACTTCATTCATCTAATGCTTCTATTGCATGAACAAAGGTCATACATCAAAATCTTGCATGATTAGGAATGTTGGAGTTCTAGCGGTAGATCCATATGGAAACCAAAAACGACTAGAAAGTTCATTAATAAAATTGGACCCAAATTGATGCGGGTACCAAACTTCCTTCACTAAGTGTGTATGTAGGTGTTCTTGAATGCCAAATAATCATTATAGTATCTTGATAGTGGTAGTTCAAAACATATGTGTGGTGACAAAAGGTCAAAGGCCTTGGCTTGATCAATGCCCCATTTAAACCCTACATCCTTCTTCACAATTTCATTCAAGGGGGCAACAAGGGTACTGAAATCCCTTACAAACCTCCTATAGAAACTAGCCAACCCATGAAAACTTTGCACCTCGCTAACATTTTTGGGGGTTGGCCAATCTCTAATGGCTGCCACTTTCTCTTCATCTACATGAACTCCTTTGGAGCTCACAACAAACCCTAGGAAGACCACATGGTCCATGCCAAAGATACATTTTTCCCTATTCACATACAATGACTCCTTCCTAAGGGTTTCAAGCACACTTTTAAGATGACATGTGCTCTTCCCTAGACAAGCTATATCAGAATATCATCAAAGTAAACTACTAAAAACTTGCCTATGAAAGGTCCAAGCACATGATGCATTAATCACATGAAGGTACTAGGTGCATTGATTATTCCAAAGGGTGTGACTAACCACTCATATAGTCCAAATTTTGTCTTGAAGGTGGTTTTCCATTCATCTTCTTTAATTCCAATTTGATTATACCCGCTCTTCAAGTCAATCTTGGAAAATATAGAGGCACCATGTAGCTCATCTAACAAGTCATCAAGCTTGGGAATGGACTGCATATACTTGATGGTAATGTTATTGGTGGCCCTATAGTCTACGCACATGCGCCAACTCCCATCCTTTTTAGGGACAAGAATCACTGGCATGGCACAAGGACTCATGCTATGTTGCACCCACCCCTTACTCATTAATTCCTGAACTTGCGTCTAAATCTCCTTGGATTCCCCAGGGTTGGTTCTATAAGTCGGTCTATTAGGAAAGGATGACCAAGTCTATTTGATGTTCAATTCCCCTTAGAGGTGGTAACTGATGGCAAACCCCTTTCCAAGGGACCAACCACAAAAGCTATGTCCAAGAGAATTCAGGAAGACTGGGCCTTAATTGAGTTGGATAGGCCCAAACTTTTATATACATGGACTAGGATCTAATCTTTAAATATTGTATAGAATAGAATAGGTTTCTTTGGGCCTCTTTGAGGGCCTAGTAGTGTAAAATAATTGGACCTTGTATTTGGGCCAAGTAGTGTAGAATTTTGGGCTTGCTCTTCACACCCCTTTGAGCTTTTTGGGATGTCACATAGTTGTTGCCCACACCCCCTTGGATTGTCCACATTCAAGAAGGAAAAAAAACTTTTTGAGCCAAACACTAGTAAAGAGCTACATGAAGAAAACTAGCCCCACATAGGCTAAAATATGTGTGTTTTAGTGTAATTGTGCAAGAGCCTTGTTTGGATGGTCTTAGGGATGGTTTTACCGTGTTGAAAATACTAAGTATGCATATGCACAATTTTTCTCTCTTATGTTTAGTCTCACATCTTATGTGGCATAGGAGTAAAGGGAGAGGTGGGGCTATAAATAGAACCCCTTGCCTCTTGTAAATACACTTTGAATTGAATGAGAATTTGATAAAGCTAAATTGCTCGTCTTCTTGTTCTTTAAAATCACCAAATGGGAGTTTTCTCCTCATGGGATCTCCTCCAAGGAACCTGGATGCTTCTATCATTTGGCATCAAGAGCTAGGTTTGGAGGTCTTCAAGAGATAAGTCCTCTTCTTTCCTTTCTTGTCTTGTTTAGTTTCTTAGTTTAGTTTTCTAGTCTTGTTCATAATTGTTTTCTTAGAGCTTTCCTTAGAATTAGAAGTGGTGTTATAATGCTGAAATTTTTCTAGAATTGATTCATTTACTTGTTCTATTCTTGAATCAATTGTGTTAGGTTTCCTAATTCATGTTATATGTTCTTATGTCTTCTATGTGTTTGATATTAAGCCTAGGTGTGTCTTATCTTTTATTTTTGAATCTCCTTAATTGTTTAGAGTCTTGTTTAGTTCCTTAACATGTCATAAATTCTCTAGAAGTAGTCCAATTGTTTTTACACTTTTATAGCACCTAAACCAAAAACTATATGATTTCTTTTGCTTTTTTGAGTTCATACTTAGCTATTAGATCATTAGCTAAGTTCTGAAAAAAATTTCCAGCAACATATACATACATACTGCAGCCTTCATCCATTCATATCTCATTGTTTCAAGTTGAAATGCTTAAATACACATGAATCATGCACTAGTTGTTGACTAGTTGGATTGTAATAAATTAATTTTGGAATTTTTGTGAGTTTGGCATATGAAAAAGATGAAAACAAGATGTGAAAATTTCTGAGAAAAAAAAATCTGCAAGCAAAAAAGCAAAGAAAGAGTCATCTCACACACTCTTGGATTCATGTTTTAGTGATCTACGAATTGTATGGATTGAGATATTTGGAGTACATCTTTGAGTGAATATTTTGGAATGTATTTGCTGCAACTGTGCATGATACATATCATCTAATTCAACTTGAGTTTTGATTTTAGTTTTACCACTCCATTTTAGACCATTTCATAGGCTTTTTTTGAAGTACTTTCCCTTGAAATTTGCCTTAATTTTTGCTTGTCTTTTCTTGTAATTTTCTCTTGAAATTTTGTCATAAAATCTATCATTTGACGTTTTTCAATTCTAATTGTTCCTTTTTAGATTTTCTATAAAATTCTTAAGTGTTGGAGACTCATAAAACTATTCCTTTGATTCCTTGCAAGAACTTACCTCTCTTAAGGTAGCATTTTAGGTGTTGGTGAAAGATTCATAAGGAGGCTACTCTTAAGGAGAATTTGAAGGCAAGGAAAGCTTGGTTATTGAGTGAAAACACTTGAGAGGAGGGGTAGACTGAAAAAAAAATTCACGTGACACATCAAAGGTTACAAAAACTACCTCAATTGTATTTTACTTGTGTTTTTGTTGTAGATTTGAGCTGTATTTTGTACTTTTTGAATTTTCTTGTATTTGTGTTGCTTTTTTTGGTGTCTTAGGAAAATTCCTTTGGTGCAATCCCATCTCTTAAGTTGAAACTTGTAATAGTTGCACTTTAGACTTGTGGAAGTGTGCTAAGGGGTCCAAGGTGCCACTTAGACTTTCACATAGGAATTCGCCTAGTTTATTTTTCTTCTTATCTTTAATCTTTTATTGCATTCATAGTTGTGCATTTTCATATTTCTTTTAAAATAAAATAAAAAACAATATTTGTGTTTGACCATTTTCTTAAAGGGAAAATTCATGTAGTGCTTGTCTAAGGAAAAGTCTTGGCTAGGAAAGATTTGGTACTTAAGTTTGTCCATTGTGACTCACCTCTTTTTCCTAGAGATTACCTGGAGTACTATCTTATAATATCTTAAAGAAAAAAAATCTCATACAAATATCAAAACTAAGGATGTCTAAGAGAACTTCTCTACACACTGAAAATGATTCTAGCCCTTCTCCCAAAAACATTTCTAGAATGGCTAATGAGTTAAAATCACTTCAATTGTGGAAAAAAGAGAGGCTATTTTAAAGGAAAAATACAAGATTGAAAGAGAAGCCCAACTTGCTATTCTAGAGGAGGAACTTAGGATTCTTAGACAAAAAAAAGAAAAAGTTAAAAAATCCATAAAAACTCATTCATTTCGGAACTCTAGATCTAGAGAAACTGAGTTTGAGAAGGATAGTCGTAGACTGTGATTTTTATCAACCTCCTCCTCCTAGAAGGCATAGAGACCGAGAGCCTAGGAGTGTCCAAGGAGGATTACTAGAAGCATGATGAGAAGGGACACTTCCTCCTCTCCCATTTTATTTAGCCTTTTTAGCATTTCTATTAGTTGTTAAATATTTTCTATACTCATGTTCTTTTTTTTGTTTTGCAGGATTGCTTTTGGCACCCCTTTTTCTAGAAGTAAAGCCTTGTTTGGAGCAAAGGAGCACTTGGGCTTGAGGCCCAAGTTTGGGACATCCAAGGGGGTTGAAGAAGTCAATCTTGACCTTCTAGAACCTTGGAAAACGTCCTCTCATCATCCCAATCATTGGCCACCCGTTTTTTGTTGCCCTACCTTCTAGAATGTGTGAGTCTTGGCCACCAAGAGTGGAATATGCTTAGGAATCTTTTCCAATGTAATTCCCTTTAAGTCCCCACCCCAAGTCTATATAAGGAGGCCTCTCATTCTTGTAAAAGGGTTGAACATTAATGAAATAGAGAGCATTGTTGCATAGCCTAGAGCTTGTGTTGTGTTCTTGGGTGTTCTTCCCCCTCTTGGAGTCTTATCTTGAGCCTTGGCTCAAGTGGCGGCTAACACCACTCATCTTGGGTTGGACCATCCCCCAAGTGGTGTGTAGCACTCCACTCCCCTCCCCTTCTCTCAATCTCTTCCTCCATTTTTGTTTCATGTTCTTTACTTTCATGCTCTTTAATTTCCAGCACTTTACTTTCATGTTATTTACTCTTATGTCTTTATGATTCAAGCCTTGTCTTAAATTGTGTTGGCTGGTTTTTATATTTTGTCATTCTCTTCTCCTCTTGAGCTCCTTTTGAAGTGAACCTTCACACTTAGATAACCTCCGGGATTATCTTCGTGTCCAGTGGGAATCTTCCTTGAGGCTTTCCTTCTAATTGACATTCCATCAAATACCTTATATGCTAAATATTAAAATGAACCCCTTATCATTTGGTAATCAGAGCTTTGGTTTAATTTTCATGCTTACAAGGTGTTTGTCTTCTTGTTTCATCCATATATTATTGGTAGCTTGTGCAAATTGTGAATCCATGACAAAATCTATCCAAAACTGGTTCCATAGCTAATTTTCGTCAAAAAAAATCTGCACCTAATTCTGGAATTGTTGCTTGCTGTTTTTTGGTATTAGATGCTTAATTTTCATGCCAAAATGATCCACCATGAAGTATGTTGAGTGTGTGCACGAATACTAGTCATAGAACTCAAGTTTGGACTAGTTTTTGCATGAAAGATACAGGTTTGATCATATGCTTGAGTCAAGTTTAGAGTCTTTTGTGTTGCTTTCCCTTTGCTTGAGTCACATGTCATATAATTTTCCCCTTTGAGTTTTCTTATCCTTGCTTCCAATACTTGAACATGTTTGATAAAATGTTTAGCTAAAATTGCATGTAACTTGAATTGATTGGTTGAACCTAAACATAGGAACTAAGTGCTTCATAATCATCTACAACCATTGCAAGTGTGTATGTTAAGTCTAGAATCAATTAAAGAACATTGAGAAGAGATAAAAATCATCAAGGTCATGAGCTATATATGCTGTTTTGAAAATAAAATTGCAAGAAAAAGTGACCAAGTGCATGATTCTAGAATTTAACTACATGGTTGTATGCTTAAGGATGAGTATGACAAATTAGTACCATCATTTGTAGGATCCTAATCTTCTTGATATGTGTGGTTTGCTGGAAATTTTTTCTGCATGTTCTAAGTGTTTCCATTGAGTTTTCTTTCAAGCTTTTCTCTTTTATAATCTCTTGTTAAGTTGATTGTATTTTCCTTAGTGTGCCTCTTTCTTGTTTTGAACTTTTCATGCTTTGTCTTTAGGAAATTCTATAAGTTTTGTCTTTGAAGTTTTCTTTCTTGTTTCTTGAGTGTGGTGGCCAAACATCCTTCATTTGAGTTACTCAAGATTAAAAGTTCACCATTAAGGGTTGGAACACTCTTGGTTCACAAGAGAGTTGAGTGAATCCCACCTTCAAGCTTGGAGAGCTAGCCAAAACACTTTGAGGGTTGTAATTTTTTTGTTTTGCTAACCTTTTAAAATTCTTGCTTGTATTGTGTTCTTTGTGGAATAGGTAATCATGTCTGCCACTTCCTCACCAATCTCCCCTAATGAAGCCAAAAGAGAGAGTGCTCTCTTAGAAAACCAATTAAGAGTCCAAAGTGAGTTACCCTTAGTAGAACTAATGAGAGAGATGGAACTTTCAAGAAAAGAGAGTGAGAGCTACATGAGGGAAACCATTGCAAGGCTTGAGAGAGAGGAGAGAAGAGAGAGTCGAAAGAGAAAGAGAAAGAGAAAGAGAGAGGGAAAGAGAAGAGAGAGCCGAAAGAGAAAGAGAAAGAGAGAGAGAGGGAAAGAGAAGAGAGAGCTGAGAGAGAAAGGGAGAGAAGAAGAAGAACACACTCCCCATCAAGCCACAATGAAGAAGATGAAAGGTACTATGGAGGAAGGAGAAGAGCTAGGCGCAATACTCCTCAACACAAGCCCAACTATTCTCACATCAAGATCCCAAAATTCTATGGAGACAACAATCCAGACGTCTACTTTGAATGGGAGGCTAAAGTGGATCAAATTATGAATGTGAACCCTCTCGAGGGGCATGAGCAAGTTGATGTAATAGTTGTAGAGTTTCAGGGATATGCCATGACTTGGTGGCATAAAACTTGTATGGACTATAACCAAGGGCCACCTGCGGCCTCTTGGATGGATATTAAGTATTTAATGCGCACTAGATTTGTTCCTTCCTACTATAAGAGGGAAATCCTTTTGAAGCTCCAATGGCTTCAACAAGGAAATATGTGTGTGGATGATTATTATAAACTGCTTGAATCTCTATTGCTTAAGGCCAACTTGAATGAAGAAACAAATGAGGCCAAGGTAGCTAGGTTTATGAGTGGGTTAAGGAGGGATATTCAAGACTTGGTAGAATTATATGAATACTCCTCAATTGAGAATGTTTTGCACTTGGCCCTCAAAATTGAAACACAATTGAAAAGAAAATAGGGCCCAAGGAGGAGTAGTTCACATAATGACTACTATAGTTCTTCTTGGAAGGATAAAAGCAAAGAAAAACATGATAGGAAGCCTTCCAAATCCCACCATGACTCCACTCCTAGGGACCAAACGGCTAGGGACACTCCTAACTCCTCCTCCCACCCCTAAAGGTCAAGTTCAATTAAATGTTTTAAATGTTTGGGGTATGGGCACATTGCTTCTAATTGTCCAACCAAGAGAACCATGACCCTGCGGGAGAATGGAGAAGTTGAGAGTGAACATTCTTCTCCCCCTTCCCCTTCAAGAGAGAACTCCTCCCACTCTTCCTCTAGTGATGAAGATGTTAAGCCTTGTGAGGGAGATTTGTTGGTAGTGAGGCGCATGCTGGGACAAGTTCAAAAGGAACTTGATAACTCCCAAAGAGAAAATATTTTCCACACCAGGTGCCTCATTAACAACAACCTTTGCTCACTCATCATTGATGGAGGAAGTTGTGTCAATGTGGCTAGCACAAGGGTGGTAGAAAAACTTAGTTTACCTACCACTCCTCATGCCAAGCCCTACAAGCTCTCATGGCTTAGTGAGGAGGGTGAGATTGAGGTAAATAAACGAGTCCTTATTAACTTCTCAATAGGGACTTATGAGGATGATGTACTTTATGATGTTGTACCTATGGAAGCAACCCACATTCTTCTGGGTAGGCCATGGCAATTTGATAAACAAACCTTCCATGATGGCCTTACCAACAAATTTTCTTTTAGCTTCCATGGTAAGAAGATCACATTAGCACCCCTCTCCCCTCAAGAAGTTAGTGAGGACCAAAAGAAAATGAAAAAAAAGAGAAAAGAAGAAAAGAAGGAAAAAGAAAAAGCAAGCAAGGAGGCCAAGAAGAAGGGCATCATGACCTCCCACAAGGAGGTTAAGAAGGTAATGCTTGCCAATAAACCCATGTATGTAGCTTACCCTACCTTAGAGTCATCTCCATCTTTTCATGAACCCTCAAGTTGTTCTAGGGGATTGGAATTAGTCTTGGATGGCTTCAAAAATATTTTTCAAGAGTCTCTTAAGGGGTTACCACCTCTAAGAGGCATTGAACACCAAATTGATTTCATTCCCGGGTCATCCTTGCCTAATAGGCCAACCTATAGAACTAACCCTGAGGAATCTAAGGAGATTCAAAAGCAAGTAGAGGAATTAATGGATAAAGGGTGGGTGCAAAATAGCATGAGTCCATGTGCTATGCTAGTGATTCTTGTCCCCAAAAAGGATGGGAGTTGGTGCATGTGCATAGATTGTAGGGCTATAAACAACATAACCATCAAGTATAGGCACCCTATCCCAAGACTTGATGACTTGCTAGATGAGCTACATGGTGCCACCACTTCCCAATCTCCCTTTGAGGTTGTGTATGGGTTCAATCCCTTAACACCTCTTGACCTCCTCCCTCTCCCAACTCATGAGGCTTGGACTCACCAAGATGGGTTGGAAAGATCCAAGATGATCAAAAACTTGCACGCTCAAGTCAAAACTCAAATTGAGAGGAAGGTTGGTCAATACCAAAAGCCTGCCAATAAGGGAAGGAAGGAAGTCATCTTCCAACTTGGGGATTGGGTATGGCTTCACTTGAGAAAGGAAAGGTTCCCTAATAAAAGGAAGTCCAAACTTAACCCTAGAGGTTTTGCAAATTCGTGGTCGATTTCTCTCCAAGAAGGGAAGGATGATGAGACCCTGACCACAAATAAAGAAGAGGAGTGTCCAAGGAAGATTACTAGAAGCATGATGAGAAGGGACATTTCCTCCTCTCCCATTTTATTTAGCCTTTTTAGCATTTCTATTAGTTGTTAAATATTTTCTAAACTCATGTTCTTTTTTTGTTTTGCAGGATTGCTTTTGGCACCCCTTTTTCTACAAGTAAAGCCTTGTTTGGAGCAAAGGAGCACTTGGGCTTGAGGCCCAAGTTTGGGACATCCAAGGGGGGGTGAAGAAGTCAATCTTGACCTTCTAGAACCTTGGAAAACGTCCTCTCATCATCCCAATCATTGGCCACCCGTTTTTTGTTGCCCTACCTTCTAGAATGTGTGAGTCTTGGCCACCAAGAGTGGAATATGCTTAGGAATCTTTTCCAATGTAATTCCCTCTAAGTCCCCACCCCAAGTCTATATAAGGAGGCCTCTCATTCTTGTAAAAGGGTTGAACATTAATGAAATAGAGAGCATTGTTGCATAGCCTAGAGCTTGTGTTGTGTTCTTGGGTGTTCTTCCCCCTCTTGGAGTCTTATCTTGAGCCTTGGCTCAAGTGGCAGCTAACACCACTCATCTTGGGTTGGACCATCCCCCAAGTGGCGTGTAGCACTCCACTCCCCTCCCCTTCTCTCAATCTCTTCCTCCATTTTTGTTTCATGTTCTTTACTTTCATGCTCTTTAATTTCCAGCACTTCACTTTCATGTTATTCACTCTTATGTCTTTATGATTCAAGCCTTGTCTTAAATTGTGTTGGCTGGTTTTTATATTTTGTCATTCTCTTCTCCTCTTGAGCTCCTTGTGAAGTGAACCTTCACACTTAGATAACCTCCGGGATTATCTTCGTGTCCAGTGGGAATCTTCCTTGAGGCTTTCCTTCTAATTGACATTCCATCAAACACCTTATATGCTAAATATTAAAACGAACCCTTTATCACCTCCTCCTCCTCCTAGAAGGCATAGAGACCGAGAGCCTAGGCAGAGAGAAGCCAAGGTTGATCTACCTCACTTTCATGGAAGGAATGATGTAGAAGCTTACCTTGATTGGGAAATGAAGGTAGAACAACTATTTTCATGTCATCAAGTTAGTGAAGTCAAAAAAGTACCTTTGACTACTTTAAGCTTTCAGGTCATGCCATGTATTGGTGGACTTCCCTGGAGAGAGAAAGGTGCCTCCATAATGAACATCCGGTTGAATACTGGAATGATCTTAAAGATGCCATGAGGCGTCACCATGTCCCTTCTTATTATGATAGAGAGCTTATGAATAAGCTCCAAAGACTCCATCAAATAAATATGATAGTAGAAGAATATAGGCAAAAGATGGTGTTATACATGATAAGGGCTGACATTAGGGAAGAGGAAAATACCACCATAGCTAGGTTCATGAGTGGACTCACTCTTGAGATAAGGGATAAAGTTGAACTTCTCCCATATCAGGATTTGAATGACTTGGTATAATTGTGCATAAAAGTGGAACAACAAATTTTAAGAAAAGGGACTAGTCACAAGTAGAGTTCAAACTCTAAATCTTATTTTAAGAAAGAGTACAAGAGGGAGGAAGAATCTCATAAGGGTAAAGAAAAAGAAAACCCTCCCCAGAACCTAGCTAGAGACAAAAAGGAAGTGCACACCTCACACACACTGATACTAGTGATATCAAATGTTTTAAATGTCTTGGCAGAGGTCACATTGCATCTCAGTGTCCCACTAAAAAGACCATGATCTTAAGGGGCACTGACATTTATAGCAACCAGGATTCGGCTTCTAGTGAGAGTGAATCTAAGAGCATGCATGAAGGTGAGGATGAATTTCCTTGTGATGGGGGACCTTCTAATGGTTAGAAGGGTCCTCAACAACCAGCCCATTCCACAGTTATCACAAAGAGAGAACATCTTTCATACAAGATGTAAAATTTCAGAAAATACATGCTCTCTAATTGTGGATAGTGGTTCATGTTGCAACTGTTGCAGCACTAGGTTGGTGGATAAGCTGAATCTCTCTATCATTCCTTATCCCAAACCTTATAAACTTCATTGGCTGAATGAAGATGGGGATATGACTGTAAATCAGCAAGTGAAGGTCAAATTATCCATTGGAAACTATAATGATAATGTTTTATGTGATGTAGTACCAATGGATGCTTGTCACATCTTGTTGGGAAGGCCATGGTAATTTGACAAGAAATCCATGCACAATGGCCTCACCAATGAGATTACCTTCACCCACAAGGAAAAGAAGTTTGTACTTCTTCCTTTGACACCTTCACAGGTGTTTGGAGGATCAAGTTCGACTTAAAAAAAATAGAAAATGAAAAAAAGTAAAAGAATAATCTTAAAATAGTCCATAAAAATGAGCCTGAGGTGTGAGAGATTAGTGTTCCTTCTCTCAAGGTCATTCAAAAAGAAGATATTTTGTCAAATAAATTAATTAAAAAAAGTCTTTAGTGAACAACCTCCATACCTCCTTCTTTGTAAAGGAACACTTACGTGCACTGCCACATATCTGAACCTAAGGTTTTACCTCCTAAAGTCCAAAACCTTTTAAGAGAATTTGATGATGTATTTTCCAAAGAAGGCCTAGTGGGACTTCCACCTTTCAGGGGAATAGAGCATCAAATTGATTTAGTTCCAGGAGCTAGTCTACCCAATAGATCAGTTTATAAGACTAATCAACAAGAGACTAAGGAGATTGAGTCTCTCAAGTTCAGGAGTTGTTGGAGAAGGGCTGAGCTCAAAAGAGCTTTAGTCCTTGTGTCGTACTAGTTTTGTTGATGCCTAAGAAAGATGGTAAATGGTAGATGTGTTGTGATTGTCGTGCAATTAACAACATAACTGTAAAATATAGGCACCCAATCCCTAGGCTTGATGATATGTTGGATGAGCTGCATGGATCCACTATATTTTCCAAAATTGATCTTAAGAGTGGTTATCACCAAATTCGGATAAAAGAAGGTGATGAGTGGAAAACTGCTTTTAAGACCAAGTTTGGTTTATACAAGTGGCTAGTGATGCCTTTTGGTCTCACTAATGCTCCAAGCACCTTCATGCGACTTATGAATCATGTTCTAAGGGATTGCATAGGTAGATTTGTAGTTGTTTATTTTGATGATATTTTAGTTTATAATCAAAGTCTAGAGGACCATTTAGCACATTTGCAAGAAGTCTTATTAGTTCTTAGAAAAAATGAGCTTTTTGCAAATGTTGATAAATGTACCTTTTGTGTTGATAGTGTTATTTTTATTGGTTTTGTTGTAAATAAAAATGGGGTTCATGTGGACCTCGAGAAAATAAAAGCCACTCAGGAGTGGCCAACTCCACATAATGTGGGAGATGTTAGGAGTTTTCATGGACTTGTAAGTTTTTATAGAAAATTTGTGCTTAACTTCTCTAGTCTAGCTTCACCTCTTAATGATTTAGTGAAGGAAGATGTCACATTTTGTTGGACCCAAAAACATGAAAAAGCCTTCCAAAGGCTTAAAAACTAACTTTCTAATGCACCTGTTCTAGCCCTTCCTGACTTTTCTAAAACATTTGAGCTAGAATGTGATGCATCAGGAGTTGGTATAGGTGCAGTTTTGTTGCAAGGAGGGCAACCCATTGCCTTTTTTAGTGAAAAATTTCATGGTGCCTCCTTCAACTATCCCACCTATGATAAAGAGCTATACACTCTTGTGCGAGCCCTTCAAACTTGGGAACACTATCTGGTTTCCAAGGAGTTTGTCATTCATAGTGACCATGAGTCACTTAATTATTTGAAGGGTCAACATAAGTTGAATAAAAGGCATACAAAGTGGATGGAGTGTTTAGAGCAATTTCCCTATGTGATTAAATACAAGAAGGGAAAATCAAATGTTGTTGTTGATGCCCTGTCCCAGAGACATATTTTATTTTCAAAACTTGGGGCACAAATTCTTGAATTTGATCACATACTACAGTTGTATGCTCAAGACTCTGATTTCTCCAACACTTTTGTTCAATGTCAGAAAAAGCCACAGGGGGGTTTTTATGTATCTGAGGGGTATTCGTTTAAAGAAGGTAGAATTTGTATTCCCGAAGGATCACATAGAAAACTCCTTGTAAAAGAAACACATGAAGGAGACCTTATGGGGCATTTTGGAGTTGATAAAACTCTAAATTTGCTTAAAGAGAAATTCTTTTGGCCCAATATGAGGAAAGATGTCTAGAGACATTATCTTAGATGCATTTCATCCAAGCCTAAGACAATGCCTCATGGACTCTATACTCCTCTACCTATTGCTTGTCCTCCCTGGGAAGACATTAGAACGAACTTTGTCCTAGGTTTACCCAGAACCTAGAGGGGATTTGATTCTATCTTTGTGGTAGTGAACAGATTTAGCAAAATGGCCCATTTTATACTCTGCCACAAAGTAGATGATGCAAGCAAAGTTGCAAAACTCTTCGTAAGAGATGTGGTTAAACTTCATGGCATACCCCGATCCATAGTTTCAGATAGAGACCCAAAGTTCATTAGCCATTTCTGGAGGACACTCTGGGAAAGGTTAGGAACTAAGATTAACTTTTCTACTTCCTGTCATCCACAAACTGATGGACTGATAAACAAATTTTTTGGTCACATAAAATTTTGATCAAAGAAAACAAGTTAACTAATATAATATAGCTAACCCGTGTCGAATCTCACAAGGACACGATTGTAGGATGTACCAATTACTAAAAATCATTCTTCCTAAAAGATAATGGGGGATTGATTTTAATGAATTATAAAATAAAATAATAAAATTAAAATATTAAAATAATATGAATCAATACAAAATAAAAAAACATAAGGATAAATGGAAGAAGTGATTGAACAATAGTACTAATTACAAAAATTTAGAATCTAACTGCATAAAAAAAACCGAGAACATTTGAGAATTATGAAAGTAATGCATGAAAGATAATTGCGAAAATGTGAGTGTGTCGAGGTGATGAACAATAAAAAAAATGTTACACTTCCATGGTTTTGATGATAAATGGGCCGGGAAGAATTTAATTTGGAGGATTGAAAAAGTTTTCCTCACCGAAGCACATTGGGCTCATATCAAAATAACTTCAAGTTCTTTTTCTCCTAAAAGAAAAGTCTCAACCAAAAAGAAGAAGAAGAAGAAGAAATATATGCAATATGAATGTATGAATGTATGTTTTGATGTTAAAAATATGTAAAATGCAATAAATTTACTAAACTTAAATTATGTCATTGTTTTTATGAAAACGTGCAAAATGCATGGTTTAAGAATAGAACAAATGGCTTAGAAAGTTTTCTTAGATCAAGAAATAAAGAGTAAAATGATATACATCAAATACTCCCCAGTTTTGCTCTTTTGCACTTCCAAGCAAAAGATAAAATAAAATAAAATAAAAGTGTGCATGCATGAAAAATATATAATGCAAAGATGAATACTGCTACAAATGTTGGTGAGATCCTGAAATTTTCAATGTTCAAGAAAAACTTCATTAATCAGAAGTAAAAGAATAAAAATGATCAAGATCATAACTCACAAAGTATTTCCATGGCCAAGTACTCTTTAATGGTTCAATGAATCAACTCAAGAGGACATCCTCACATGGTCAAGTTTTTAGGTTGAAAATTCCACTCATAATCACATCATGACATTATCCTTTACCATAGGCTTGAAAGAACTTCTAATTTCCCACCATTAGAACACAGACCCCAACAGATCGATAGGACTTTTATTTGGCTTGTAATGGGGCTTAGGGTTACGGGTAAGTTAGGAAAATAGGCTAAGACCTTAGTTAGAATAAAGAACGTGGATCAATGTACCTTGAAACTCTGTTCCAATTCCATATTTTGCCACTACTTCTCTTACTTTTGCATTGGAGTGCCTTCCGAGCTTAATCATTTATTGCTTTGTAATGCTCGACTTCTTCTTCATTTTTTTTTGCACTTCACTTTTCTAACATTCTTGATTTCTTGTAGTACTGGATTTGTAATGATTTTCTTCAATGATTCCAAGGTCCATACTTCCCTTTAGGTCTGGGTGTGGATGGTGTCTAGGTTAGGAGGCTATAATTCTCGGGTATAAATCCAAGAAAAGGATAAGGCTCAAAGGTGGGTTCAAAGGATACATTTAGTTAAGGGTAAGCTATTTGGCTAAGTGGCTAAGAACAAGAAGGCCTAAATCATTTCTACTGTTGTATGTTTCTAAGTCATTTATTTGTTCTATTCTTAAACCATGCATTTTGCACGTTTTCATAAAAACAATGACATAATTTAAGTTTAGTAAATTTATTGCATTTTACATATTTTTAACATCAAAACATACATTCATACATTCATATTGCATATATCTCCTTTTTTTTTTGCATTTCACTTTTCTAACATTCTTGATTTCTTGTAGAACTGGATTTTTAATGATTTTCTTCAATGATTCCAAGGTCCATACTTCCCTTTAGGTCTGGGTGTTAGGAGGCTATAATTCTCGGGTATAAATCCAAGAAAAGGCTAAGGCTCAAAGGTGGGTTCAAAGGATACATTTAGTTAAGGGTAAGCTATTTGGCTAAGTGGCTAAGAACAAGAAGGCCTAAATCATTTCTACTGTTGTATGTGCTCCATTAGTGTCAAAGAGAAATCAATCAAGTTTTGGAAAGTTCCAATGTCATGAGTGCTTCACAAAAGAATAAATAAGGCTCAAAACTCACTTGGGGTGCTTTGTTCCACCTGAAATTGACCACAAACCAATGTTACTGTAACTCGACCATGACTTCCTAAGTGAGCTAAACCTTTCAAACTTTGAATTCTTCCTCCTGATCAAGTTGGTTTTCCTTTTTCCAGAACATATTTCAGTCAATCTAAAACATCAAGCAGCAGTTAAAACAAAATATGAAATGAAACATTATGCATGAAATGTAAATACTCCCCACTTTGAAGTCAACATTGTCCTCAATGTGGAGAATTTATGTTATGCAAATGCAAATGCAAATCTTCAGCAAGCTAAAGCATCTCGGATCCTGGGTCTATCTCCTCAAATGATATAGGTGTCGAGGTCGTCAAATAGCAACTCGACTGAAATGGTGGGAGGATTTGATTCTCATGGAAAATCTTCAACTGATGACCGTTTACCTTGAATGTCCTACCATCCTTCATGTCTTGAACTTCTACAACTCCATGAGGGAAGACATTAGCGACAACGAACGATCCATCCCACTTAGACTTCATCTTTCCCGATATCAGCTTCAATCGAGAGTTAAACAATGACACCTTCTGGCCAATCTCGAAACCCCTCTTCAGAATCTTGTTGTCATGAAATTTCTTGACCTTTTCTTTGTAGATTTGGAGTTCTCATATGCTTGCAACCTTATCTCTTCCAGCTCTTCTAGTTGCAGCTTTCTTTCACAACTGGCTTGTTTTAGATCCAGGTTGCACCTCTTCACAACCCAATATGACTTTTTTGGGATCTCTACAGGAAGATGACATGCTTTACCAAACATCACTCTATATGGAGACATACCTAGGGGGTTCTGTAAGCGGTCCTTTGCGCCCATAGAGCATCATCCAATTGCTTACTCTAGTCCTTCCGGTGTGGTTGCAATTTTGTGAGTCACCCCATACTTGTTGAGCAAAGCTGTTATGATCCGATTGCAGAAGTGGCTTCCCTATCACTAATGATTGCTCTTGGAACACCAAATCTGGAGAAGATGTTGGTTCTGAGAAAGTCAAGAACCACTTGTGAGTCGTTGGACTTGGTTGCCTTGGCCTCCACCCATCTTGACACATAACCCACCGCCAAGATGATATAGGTGCATCCAAATGAATTCGAAAATGGTCCCATGAAGTCGATTCCCCACATATAAAAAATATCGCACACTATGATCAAGTGCAGCGGCATTTCATTCCTCATGGTGATGTTCCCGGTGGCCCTTTGACAAGCTTCACAACTGGTACAAAATTTTGCTGCATCTTTGAAAATAGTTGGCCAGTAGAATCCACTATCAAACACTCTCCTTGTTGTCCTCTATGGGCCTAGGTGTCCTCCAACTACTGTGCCATGGCAAAAATGCAGGATGTCCTGAATATCTGCATCAAAACACACCTATGGATGATATGATCATTACAAAATCTCCACAGATAAGGATCATCCCACACATAGTACTTTGTATCACTTTTTAATTTGTCAATCTCAGCTCGGGAAGCATTTGGGGGCAAAATAGCGGCTGCTAAATAGTTTGTTATGTCAGCAAACCAAGGAATGTTGTTGATTGAGCTCAAAGCAAATAAGTAGGTATCAGGGAATTCATCTTGAATGGGAATAGAATCAATACTCCCTGGTTGTTCAATTCGACTTAAATGGTCAGCCACCTGGTTCTGCACTCCTTGCTTATCCTTGATCTCTAAATCAAACTCCTGTAGAAGTAACATCCATATAATCAATCTTGGCTTTGTATCCGACTTCTTCAAGAGGAACTTGATTGTTGCATGATCTGTGTACACTACAATCTTAGATCCGAGTAGGTATGACCTGAATTTATCCAATGCAAATACTATGGTCAATAGCTCCTTCTCGGTGGTAGTGTAATTGGCTTGGGCTTGATCCAAAGTCTTTGATGCATATGCTATCACACGTGGGAATTTCTCTATCCTTTGGGATAGAATAGCTCCTACTGCATAGTCGGATGCATCACACATAAGCTCAAACGATAGATGAAATTTGGGTGGTTGCATGACTAGAGGTGTAGTTAGCTTCTGCTTCAACTCATTGAAAGCTTTCCTGCAATTATCATCAAAATCAAACAAAGTGTCTTTCTGTAGTAAGCTGGATAGAGGCAATGCCACCTTGCTGAAGTCTCAAATGAACCTCCGGTAGAAACCTGCATGCCCAAGGAATGATCTTACTTCTCTTACTGACTTGGGATAATCTAATGAAGAAATCACATCAACCTTGGCTTTGTCGACTTCAATGCCTCTTTCAGATATAAGATGACCAAGAACTATACCTTCTCTAACCATGAAATGACACTTCCCAAATTCAACACAAGGTTTTTCTCGATGCATCTGTCCAACAGTTTTTTCAAATTATGTGGGCAATCATCAAATTCAGATCCATAAACTATGAAGTCATCCATGAATACCTCCATGCAACTCTTGATTAAATCAGAGAAAATACTTATCATGCACCTCTAAAATGTAGTTGGCGCATTACACAATCCAAATGGCATCCTTCTCTAAGCAAAGGTACCAAAGGGGCAAGTGAAGGTCGTCTTGTGTTGATCCTCGGGTGCAATATGGATCTGCATGTATCTCGAGTAGCCATCCAAGAAACAATAGTGTGATTTGCCTGCTAATCTCTCAATTGTCTGATCAATGAATGGAAGGGGAAAGTGATCCTTTCGAGTAGCTTGGTTGAGTATCCTATAGTCCATGCACACTCTCCACTTATTCGGTACGCAGGTTGCAATAAACTCTTTATCTTCATTCTGCACAACTGTCATCCCACTCTTCTTTGGAACAACTTGGATAGGAGATATCCAAGTGTTGTCTGAGATGGGATATATAATGCCACCCTTCAGTAACTTGGTTACCTCTTTCTTTACCACATCAAGGATAGTCAGATTCATCCTTCTTTGAGGTTTCCTAATAGGTCGGCAATCATCCTCCAACAAGAACCGATGCATGCAAACTGATGGGTTGATCCCAGTAATGTCTTCCAAAGACCAAACGAGTGCCTTTTTACGCTCTTTCAACATCTTCAATAACATTTCTTCTTGATTCGGTAGAAGATCACTAGAAATTATCACAGGAAACTTCTCTCCTTCATCCAGGTAAGCATACTTCAAGTGGGCTGGTAATGGCTTAAGCTCTAATTCATCAGGCTGCTGTGGTGAAACAATTTCCAAGCTTGGACCAGGTGGTCCTGTGTTTGGGCGAGCTTCCTCTGCAAAATCACTTGCATAATCACTGCATGTGAATCCAATCAAATCACTCCTTTTACCTTTATTATAATATAATCCCAAGTCACGAGTTCTTTGTAAATAACGAAGAATTCTTTTGACAGCAAGCATATGTAACTTAGTGGGATTCTCCATGTACTTGCTAATTAAACTCACAGAATACATGATATCTGGCCTAGTTGCAGTAAGATACATTAGACTTCCAACAATTTATTTAAATAGTGTGTTATCAACCTTCTTCCCATCATGATCTTTATGTAGCTTTTCACCACATTCAACTAGAGTACATACAAGATTGCAATCCTTCATTTGAAACCTATTCAAGATTTCTCCAACATATTTCTTCTGAGATAGAAAAATCCCATGTTCTGATTGAATTACTTTTATGCCTAGAAAATAATGCATCAAACCCATATCAGACATTTCAAATTCATTCATCATAGACTTCTTGAATTCACTAAACATGACATCACAATTTCCAATAAATATAAGACATCAACATACACTACGCCATTTTTTACTTTAAACAACAACTAAAAAGTGTGGCTTAAATTTTAATCAACACTATGGCAATATTTCTTTTACCATGGAGTATGCGGCCATGGCCATAAGTTATAGGCAACATTTTTTTCTCTAAGGCCATAAATTTCATAAAACTGTTGCCTTATAATGGTACAATAAGTCAAGTTTTTTCTACAACCTTTAAGCAATGGTTTATCCATACTGTTTGTGCAACATTTGTTAAAAAATGTTGTCTATTGTTTGGACAATATTTTGTAAAACATTGCTTATTATTTATGCAACATTTTGTAAAATGTTATCATGTATAATGGTCATACTTTTTTGTATGTTGTCAATCTTTTGGACCACACATTTTATATATATATATATATATATATATATATATATTAAATTAAACATTTTATTAGACAACATTTCTAATATGTTATATATTTATATCACACTTTAAAATATGTTTTACTCTTTTTATATAACAAATATATTGTAAAATGTAATATACAAGATAATTGAATAAATATATAATTAAATAAAAGTCAATAAAATCAATATAAACATTTAATTAAGAACAATGTATATAATATATTTTAACACTAAGTAGTTCAATATATACCAAAATAAAAGTTGGCAGCATTAAAAAGTAAACTACAAATATTTGATCCTATCCCTACCACTCAAGAGTACATATAGTTGCAAGCAGTAAAAAAAATTCAAGTTGTGTCTTCAACTTCTCAGTATCAGCAGTATTAAATCAAGTTATGTTGCTTTATACAGGAACAGATAGCCTAGTCTTGAGGCAACAGAAACACAAATAGTGTATGATTGATCTAGGAGAATAACACTCACCTGTCGTCATAGATCTAATGATAATTAGACACACAAACACAAGTCATAAATAAGTAAAATTGTAATGAAGACCTAAGATGCTATCACACAAACTCATATTCTTAAAGATTGGAAAAACACTTACATACACAATTCAAATTTGAACTATATTTTTCCAAACCTGCCAACAACTGAAAACACAAAACATTAAATCATACTGAAAAAATGGGTAAACAATTCAAAAGAAATACAGTAGGGATCACTTAGTAAGAATTAAAATGTAATAAAGAAAATTTTACCATAAGCAATGCACGACTGTGTAAGAGGGGTCCTGTACTCGTTATAAATCCATACCATCTCTGAAAATGTGCAACACAAAAATTCAAACTAAATCATAAGAAATCTAATATCAATTCTTCGTGCAAAAAGAGTACTAATAACACAAATTTAGTCTTTATCTGAATTTCAAGTTAAAAAAAATAAACTATACCTGTGGATTGTTGACAATGAAATGAACCAATAAAGCAGTGTGAAAGACACCATGATAACACTCAAAAGCATAGTCAAAGGATCCTTCTTCAAAATATCTCTTTTAAAGATATGTAACCTCTCCTTTGCTCTATCAAGTTTAAGAAAATGATCAACCTTTTCGCAATTAGCTAGATAGATCAATAAGCATAAAATCAATCATTCATATTTATTCAATAACTGACGCTGATTGAAATTTGTATCCTCTAATTTTAGACTTTGCATTCTTTGGATTGATATCACATTCAAACAATCACTTTTCCACATGTATTTACAACAATTTACACACCAACTCAACCAATCAAGATAGTTTTTCTTTGCAAATGATCAGTTTGATCCTATTGAATTGAAATATGTCCTAACTGGTTCAATGCTAAAATATCCTAGAAGATAAAAAAAATCCAATAACAAGATTACTCACATACTCCATTAATTCGTCTCAAATTCTAAAAAGAGTGATAGAAATAATAAAATCAAATAAGTCCCACAACTAAAATGGCAAGCATTAATATATATATTTATATATATTGTTAATCCAAGGTGAAAAAGGAGCTAACATGGGTGTTAGCAATAATGACAGTGCAAAATCCAAGAGGGGGGTGAATTGGGTTTTCACAAACTTTTTCTGGTTTAAAATAATTTTCCAAAACTTAATCTCAATTCCAATTTCAAGGTTCGAAGTTTCCTTAATCTTTGATAAAAGCAGTCGGGATAACAATTGTTAATATGATCTGAATATAATAAAATAAAAAGAGAGGGAAAGAGAGAATGAACACAGAGATTTATATTGGTTCGGATTTAGTCAATCCTATATCCAGTGCCCAATCACCACAACATGTGATTATATACCCCACTATCTTTAAAGGCAATTACAAACATCAATCCAGTGACAACATGTAAATAAAGATAAACGGAAACACCTCCTTAGACACACTAAGGATAAACACACCTCTTTAAACACACTAAGGATGAAATCACCTCCTTAGACACACTAAGGATGATCCCACCTCTCTTGACAGACAAGAGATGAACAAACATCTCCCTTTAGAATTGATCCAAGGGATGAATTACAACAATCAATAACCAAGAAATAATTCACCTGATGTGTGATGGATATGAAAGCTTAAGCACAATACAATCACCACTTCCAAGAACTAAGTTCAACCTTGAGAGAGCAAGAAAGCGGCTTTGAAAATATTTGAGCGCAACACACTGTAATTTTCGTGTTTGATCTGTTGTATGTTAACCTAAGACCTTGCCATCCCTTTTATAATTTGAAATCAGCTTAATGTTTCCATTCTTAGGTTGATTCAGCATTTAATTCGCAAAAATGTCATATTTAATCTATTGTATAAAAAGCCATAATCGATTATTTCAGAGCAAATCTGGAAAACATATTTTTTCTAATATAATCGATTAAATTAGGATATAATCAATTATATATAAACCCAGAAAAGATATAATCGATTATCAAAACACTTAATCGATTATTTTATTCGTTAAACTAGATTAATTAAAATTTTAAGTTATATAATCGATTCTATTCGATTTCTAATCGAAGTAGAAAAAACTTTTTACGAAAATATGACTTGCTCTCAAGATTAAAATGATCTTGAGGGGAAAGTATGAATTACTCTTTTTATCCAACACCTAAAACTAAAAATTCTAAACATGATCTTTCAGAGGTTGAACAAATCTTAAAGATCTCCATCCTTGATTACTTTAAATCTCCATAATTGAATATTTGATTTTGTCTTTAATCTTTATTTTGGAACCTTCATTTTTTAAATAAAATTAAGTCTTTAATGTTACAATATTATTTGTATCTTTATTATCAAAACACCAATCTTTAAGATTCATTTTAAATTTAATTCTTTAACAAATCTTCTAAATAAATCTACACTCTTTCTTAAATTAAATCAAGAATAGGTCATCAAACACTAGCTGCTTTGATAGTGTATTCATGTTCGAGAAGAAATTGGACGATCACACAAACAACCACGGAAAGAGGTTGTCGCTCCTATAGGATATTTGGGAACCGACTCAGCAAAATCCTAACCATCAAAACCCTACTCTAGATGTCCAACCACCTCCCAAGCCTCGTTGTCGCCATAAGAGGCTCGTTCAGTGCTCCGCTCGGCCGGTCCTGCAAAGCCGCAAAGAACAATGATACTATTGCCTCATACTAGACCAATTCCCCATTGGAAGCACTTGGCCCACAACATGGCCAATCCATAACAAATGGCAATGGTCGATTGCAATAGCAGTGGGCACAAAGTAATTGAGATTAAGATTTCGATGGAGATTGAGATTGAAATCTGATTTTGAAGGCAAAGGACAAGGAACCGAGTTGCATGAGAAGAAGGGGTGAAAACACATAAATTAGGGATTGATTAAACAAAGTATTTAGAATATACATTTTTTATATAAATTATAAATATTGCTATTATATTTTATTTATTAAAAGATAAAATTATTTAAATAAAAACTACAATAAAATTATTTTATTAAAGAATAAAATTGTAGAAAACATTAAAGATGGTTACAAAAGTATATCTCTATGTATATTGGTATATTTCCTATACTATCATGTTACTAATATATTTTTTTTATCCTTTACTAATTCACTTAAATAGGTTATCAGTATAACTAATTCATTTTTACTTTCTTTAGAAATTCTTTTATTTTTTTTCTCATATTATATTATTTGAAATTATTATTTCTAATTATATTTATATAAATATTAATTTTAGTCTCTATACTTTTTTTTCCAAAATTTTTAAATTAATTCCTAATATTTATTTTCATATAAACCAAATAATAATATTTATAAATTTGAAACAATTCTTGCAAGTGACATTTATCGATATTATGTTACAAGTATTTGTGACTTGAAACAATCATCTAGACAACACATAAATGATTACTTAGTTTTATATAACATTTAAAATTAAAAATGATAGGTTAGGAATTGAGAGATAGATGACTGAGAGAAAGACGTACAATTTAAGAATTTTTTAATTTGAGAAGAGACCACACTTTTATTATTTTAGCCAACACTTTTTTAATTTGGTTTATTCACTTTTAAAGGTAAAATTTCAAAACTATGGTTTAAGCATCCACACTTTAGAAACTATGGCCTATGGTCGTCTATAAGCCACATCTACAAAATCGTTGCATTTTCTATGTTTAAGCAACAATTACATACCTGTAGGCATGTTTATTGTTGCCTAAAGCAAAAAATAGTGTAGTGATATAAACACACTATAAGCATTTTTCCTTTATCTCCCACCTTAACAAACAAGGTATGCTCATAAGGACATTTCACAAATCCCATTTTTAGAAAATAAGTCTCAATGCGATTATACCAAGCTCTTGGGGCTTGCTTTAACCCATAAAGAGCTTTCTTCGATCTATGAACCTTATTTTATGTCCAAATTTAACATATCCAGGAGGTTGATCAATAAATACCCGTTCTTCTAAATATCTATGCAGGAATGCCGATTTGACATCTAATTGAAAGATTTGTCAAAAAATTTGTGCTATTAATGCAACCAGCAAACGGATTGAGTCATGTCTTGCAATGGGAGAAAATACTTTTGTGTAGTCAACCCCATACCATTGGTTGTATCCTTTTGCCACCAAGCGTGCTTTATACTTTCCTACTCCACCATCTTTGTTTAACTTTGTTTTGAAAACTCATTTTACTTCAATGGTTTTTTGATCCTTAGGTAGATCACATAGCTCCCAAGTGTCATTCTTTTCAATGAAATTAATTTCATCATCCATTGCTTTTCTCCACTTTTCTTCTTTGACTACAGTCTCAAAACTTGTAGGATCACAATTTGCAAATAAAGAAAAATGAGTAATTTCCTCATTATTAATTTCATCTACCACAAAATTCTCCATCCATATTGGTCTCCTTCTGTTTCATTGAGGGCGCTCATTTGTAGGTTTAACTACTTGTTGCTCACTTTGTACTTGAACTGTTGGTTGTTGCCTCCCTTCTTCATTGTCACCATCAAAATCATTATCACCATCAACATCTTCAACTTTGTCTGCATCCCAATTCCAAAATTTATCTTCATCAAACACCACATCACGACTAATAACAATTTTATTGGTGATAGGATTTTAAATTTGTAAGCTTTTGATTGCTCACTAACACCACGAAAAACGCATTTTTCTCCTTTGTCATCAAGTTTTTTCTCTTTTGATATGGAATATGGGCATAACCAACACACCCAAAAATTCTGAAATAATTAACTGTTGGTTTTCTTCCACTCCAAGCCTCCTCAGGTGTCATGTTTTGAACAACGAAGGTTGGACTTCTGTTTAAAACATGAACACTCCAAGATACAACTCCTAGCCAAAATGTCTTTGGAACTCACCCTTTTGTTAGCAAACTCCTCACCATGTTGAGAATTGTTCTATTTTTCCTTTCTGATACACCATTTTGTTGTGGTGTATAAGCAGTTGTTAGCTCTTTCCTAATGTCATGTTCTGGATAAAAAACATCAAATTCATTTGAATAGTATTCTCCACGACGATCTGTTCAAAGAGTTTTAATAGGCTTTCTTGTTTCCTTTTCAACTCTTGCTTTGAATGTTTTAAAAGCATCAAAGACTTCTAACTTTTCCTGTAAAAAATAGACCCACACTTTTCTAGAATAATCCTCAATAAAAGTAATTAAATACTTATTACCTCCATTGGATAAAGGTTTTATTAGGCCACATAAGTCTGAATGCACAAGCTCCAAAACATGTTTTACTCTTCATGGTTTTCCACTTTGAAAATGAGATCGATGTTGCTTACTAAAAACACATTCTTCACACATTTGAGAAGGTACAACAATTTTTGGAAGACCCGTTACCATTCCTTTCTGTTTGAGAGTCCTTAATCCTCCAAAATGCAAATGCCCATAACAATAATGCCAAAGCTAGAAAGGATCTTTTTCTTTAGCTATTAAACTAGATTGAATGCTTTCAATCTTTAAAAGGAACAACTAGTTTGAGCTCATTTTTATAATAGTAATAGCTCTTATAACAGGATCATAAATTTCACAAACACCTTTGTTAATGGTTATTGTGTAGCCTTTCTCCTGTAACTGTCCAACACTTAACAAATTACTTTTCAAATCAGGAACGTGCAACACATTAGAAATTGTTTTAATAAAACCATGCTTGGTTCTAATTTTAATATCACATTTTCCCATTACTTTCACCATAGAGAAATCCCCAAAACTCACAGTTGATTGGAAATCTTCATTTAGAAATGAAAATGAAGATTTATTTCCACTCATATGGTTACTACAACTTGTATCCATGTACCATACCGATTCACCATTTTCTTCATCTTGCATAGCCATTAGCAATGTCTCTTTTTCTTCTCTTATTGTTAGATTTGACTTTTCTGCCTTTTTCCTTGTCTCGAGGCAACCTGATATAACTTTCAGAAGCATAGTGACCAAATTTATGACATCTAAACATTCTACCTTTGATTTTTCATGCTCTTTTCCTCTATCTCTGCCTTGAGATTTGTCCCTGTCTTGAGATTGATCATAATGGCTTTGTCTCTCTCGTCCTCTGCCTCTACCTCTACCCCGTCCTCTGAAGTTGTTGGAATGAGTATTGGTAGAAGCTTTCAACGCTTGCTCCTCAACTTTTGGCTATTTAAATTTTTGTTCATGCACCAACAATGAACTTTACAGTTCATCAAGTGACAGATCGTTAATGTCTTTAGATTCTTCTATAACATATACAAAAAATTAAATTTTGGTGCTAAAGATCGCAATATTTTTTCAACAATTATTATTTCTTTAGTTTTGTCACCATATGTGCACATCTTGGTGACAATCGTCATCACACGAGAAAAATAATTTGTGATTGATTCTCTCGACTTCATTCGAATTGTTTCGAACTCAGCACGAAAAGCTTGAAACTACTACCTCTTTGCTCTTGCAGACCCTTGATGTTTCTTCTTCATTGAATCCCAATTATCCTTGGAAGTTTCTTTGTTGAGAATGGTTTCCAAAATAGATCGATCAATGGCTTGAAACAAATAGTTCTTTGTTTTCAAGTCTTTTAACTTTAGTGCGTCCACCTCCTTTCGTTGTTCATAAGTGAGCATTGTACTACTCTCAGGCACACTGACTTCAATAACCTACCAGTACTCCTTGGATCTCAGGAAATTTTCCATCAACATACACCAATGGTAATATTGACCATCAAAGAGGAATTGCTACCTATACAAAAGATCCTTCACTTGCCATTTGTTGCTGCAAAGGAAGTCCCAAAGTCCCCTAAAGAAAAAACCTTGCTCTGATACGACTGATGGAAAAATTATTCTGACTCTCTGTATATTATTCATAATCAAATAGCCTCTTAAATAGGCACATTACAAAAACTCTTGATATTCTCATATAATTGAGAATTAAGTCTGCAGACTAAAACTAAATAATAAAAATTATTCAAAACAGAAATGTGGATTATTGTGTACTATAGTAACCTACCAATTATTAGACCACTAGTAACTGACTCAATTTATTTAAATTAAATTATTTCTAATAATAGCTAAGAGAGACAAATTTAGTCTCAAACAATGTCCCAATAATGACCTTAAAAGAAATGAGATGCAAAAGATTCTCTATGCTTCAACTGTGGACAATTTAATGTATGCTTAAGTTTGTACTCATCTTGATATAACATTTTTGGTAGGAATTTTGTGCAGATACTTAAGTAATCCTGGGATGCAACATTAGAAGGAAGTAAAGCGTGTAATGTGTTATATGAAGATAACAGAAGGATATATGCTCACTTATTAGAAGTTTGACAATTTAGAGATCATTGAATACTCTAATTCTAATTTTGTTGGATGTCAAGACAACAAAAGTTCCACGTCTAGATACACCTTTATGTTGGCTAGAGAAACCATCTATTGGAAGTCAGTTAAACAAACTATCATAGCTTCTTCAACCATGGCTACAAAGTTCATTGCTTGTTTTAAAGCATTGAAACAAGGGATATGGCTGCAAAATTTTAACACTAATTTACGTGTGGTTAATGGCATTAAAAGGCCATTAAAAATATATTGTGATAATAACTCTACAATTCTTTATTCTAATAAGAATATGAGTATAACCAAATCAAAATTCATTGATAAAAAGTTTTTTCTTTGGTTGTTAAGAAAAAAGTTCAAAATAAGCAAATTTCTATAGAACATATAAAGTTTAATTTTATACTAGCTGATCCATTTACTAAGGGTTTGGTGCCTAAAGTTTTTCATGAGCATTCTTTATAATACCTTAGTTTAGTGAGAGTCTCATTTATGATTTATGTCTTCTTTATTTATATTTATTTTTCTAGATATTGTTATTATTTGGATATTCTAAGAATAAAGTTGATGTTCATAATTTTATTATGAGCTTCATATATTGTGTTTTGATTTGATCTCTATGAAGAATAATTTTTTGGACCAGTTGGAAATAGACATGACTAAGATTACATTACATGTAATTTCTATGTCACTTATCCATATTTTATCTATGTCATTGAGTACATATAATTGTGGTGATCATTGTGGTTTAGTCACATTGGGTTATGATGAAAGTTACAACAGTTCTCTGTTATTGTATAAGATGAACCAAATTGTTTAAGGGGAATCTAGAAGTAAATAACATATGGTTGTGTGCCTAAAGAATTTTGTGATATAAATGCTTAAATGAATATGAAGCCCAATGGGGAGATTGTTAGAAATTTTATTTCTAATAATTAATGTGGGCTATATATATATATATATTTTTTGTATCATTTATATTAGTAATTTTCATATTTAGTTGGACTCAATAAAAGTGATCTAATTTTAGTGAATCTTTAGATTGTCAATAGTAAAAATAATTTGAGCTCAAATAAGTTGAAAGCAAATTCGGCCCATTAGGGGTTAATAAGAACCCTAACAAGTTTAAAATCAATAGGATGGTCATAAAAAGTCTTCCTATCACAAGAGGAACATAAAGTCTTGTTAAGGAATCTACTAATTTGGTTGAGGAAGATCATTGTACCAAATAAGGATTATTCCGTTGGAACATTTAGCCAATGTTAATATAGATACAAGTATATTTTAGAACCCAAAAAATCCTAACTCAAGGTTCTCTCTCAATAAATTCTCGCTCAAAGAAAACTCAAACATTAATCACAAACACATGATAGATGTTCCTATTTATAGAGAAATAACATTATAACTAATTCTCGTAAAATGTGTTCCAATAGGAATGACATGTGAACAATGTCTCTCATTACATGACTCAAAAAAGTCATTGGACTATACTAGTCTCAGTAGACTCTACAACTCATTGTTTATGTCAATCTCAAGATAAAGTATATAGCATATCATTCAATTCAAAAAACTAAAAAATTTGATCGATTTCAATGAAATTAACATGTAATTTGTTACCATTAGGTATAAACACTCATTGGAAAAAAATTACTTGTAATTGAAGAAATTTTTTTTTTGTCAAAGCAATATAGTTAATATCTCCTATATCTAATACCAAGAATTATGATTTTACTTTATATGTTAAGAGAAATTAATTTGTGATTGTTAAAAAAGAATCACAAATTGTTGATATATATCATTCATCACTTAATATTTACTTGGTATCTCTTGAATCTCCTTTACAAAAATTATACCTTAAAATTTTTCTAAAAGTAAAATAAATCAAGAAAAAAAAAGTGAATGTAATATAGATTAAAAATACTCGATTTAATCTACTATTTTCATAATTGCAATTGAAACATGTCCTAATCATAACTCTAATATTATATTAACAATTTATCATTCATATAAAATGCAAAAATAAAAATAAAGAAAAATAGAAGAGAGAAATATTTATTTTTTTAATTATTTAAATTTTCTAGTTAAATAAACAGTCAAAGGTTATACCAATATACATTATTATAGGTTAAAATATCACATAAATTGTCCTATTGAAAAGATGTAGTGAGTGTTTGGGTCAGTTTGCCTATTCCAATACACAAAAACATAGAAACAGCAGTTGTGATGGATTGGAAAAAACAATTGCACAGGTGTCAATCAATGTATTACTTGATACATAAGTGAAACATGCCACGTGAAGGTGTATTCAATCACCATAAAGTGAGGATTTTCTCTAGAACCCACTTCAATTGTCGTTTTGCCCTTGCCTCTTATGTTCATCAGCATGTTAAGTTGTGCATTTAATCTGCACATAACTCAGTACACACTTGAGAAACTTGGTTTGGTCACGTAAAATCAGTTCGGTCATTTTTGTCACCAAGTTTGAAACTTGAAACTTGTGATATGAATTTAGTAGAAGCAAAATCCTAAACATGTTTTTGGTCTGAGTTAATTACCCTTCTTTTCAGCATACCAAACTCATTTTTTAGACAAAGATAATTGAACATATTCTACTTTGCACTCAAAACAACATATAATGTTTTTCTTTAACATAATTCCTTTATATGCTTCAAATCAAGTTATAAATCTTGTTTTATATGAGCAAGAATAACTCATCAATTAGTATCTTTTCTTAAGGAGAAGTAATCCATGCATCAACTCTCCTCTAAAATCCATTACTCAATGTAATAAGTGATTCTTTTTAGCTTTTTTCTTCACATTAGAACAAAATTAATAAAAAATAGAATAAGCACTAATCTTTGTTATCACATAATAAGGACCAATTCAGGAAGAGGGAGATTAATTAAGTTTCAAAAACACTTACTACTTAATCATATAGAAAAATAATCTCAGAAAATAGGGCATAGGTTATATGAAGAAGCATTTTATCTGTTTTTAACAGCATTCCTGTGTTTTGTTAGCTTTAATGTCACATTCAAATTAAGAATATAGATAGATACATTAAAATTTGGTTAATACAATTTCTTTCATATTTAGGAATCACACTTACTTTGAACTCATTATGTTAAAATAAATTTTATTCTAAAATTATTGCGACTATTACAGAATTCACTTAAATAATATTTTGTTTAAAATTGATTGAATTATTATTCCCAGTACCTTGATGGCATGTTTGTTTATTCCCAAAATTAATTCTTTTAGAGATGTTGGATATAATTAAGTAAATATATTCGATAGGATTTTTATTAAAATTGTTATGTAAATGAATTTTAATTTTTCATGTAAATGCATAATTGAAAATTTTCTTTCGAGACAAATTTAGTTATTTAATTTTATATATAATTAGTTAAAATGTTTACACATAACCAGTGAAAACTAACCATAATTGTATGTAAGTACTAACATTGCAATTAATCCTAAAAGAACACTGTAATAAACTCTTAAGAGAATTAGTAATTAATATATATATATATATATATGTATATATATATATATATATATATATATATATATATATATATATATATATATATATATATATATATATATATATATATACATATATATATATACATATATATATATATATATGTATATATATATATATATATACATGAACCCGCTAAAAGACAGAAACAAAGAAACATAATAATTTCTTCGCATAAATAAATAAAAATTTAAACTTTTAAAGCTCATTGTCCCGTGTAACCAGCAACAACACTGTTGTATTTTATCTCATTTGATCCCAAAAAGCGAAATTTAAGGACAAAGAAGCGAAAAAAAGTGCTGCTTTTCGAAACACAGATTTCAGTTTCAGGTATCTCTGGTTTTTTCCATCAAATTAAGGTTTTCCCTTTCATATATATCATAATTTGCCCCTTCCTGATTGAAGGGAAACAATATGATTAGTTTTCCCTCTTCATTTTTGCTTGAGAATTGAGAATCCAATTTTTTTTCATTTGATATTGCATTTCTTCCTGGCGGCACAAATGTTAGTTGAAGAAAAGGCTTGCCTTTGAAACTTGTTTTGGAATTTTTGTTTGGTAGGAGGTTCTTATGGTTGAGATTACGGTGACTGAATAGCTAAGGTGTGAATTTGGGATTGTTAATGTGCAATTGTGGAACTTGCAAAGGTTATTTCGGAGAACCTCAACTTAGGGATTGGTGCTGTTGATTCTACGTGTCCCTGAAATGTATAGGCCTGTGGCTACTCCAGATTCAGCCACATCTCGGGGTGGATTGCCAAATGATAGTGGGGACTCTGTTGTGACTTTGGATCAAGTTCCAAGGTGGATTGACGCTGAGCATTCCTTAGGGCATAACAACGGAGACTCATCATTTTCTAGTTCATACTTTCCTGATCCCTTGACATTCAAGTCCGGGGCGGAGAGCGGTGGCAGTGGTTCTGTGTCAAGGTTTCCTGTTAACCCTGAAGTTAATTCGAAGATATACTTGTGGAGGGGGAACCCCTGGAACCTTGAGGTGGATGCTGTGGTAAATTCAACAAATGAGGTGAGTCAGTGCATGTGTGTTTAGTAATGTAGTTTGGTTTTTCTTTATATGTTTGTGTAGTTTGGTTTAGCTTTTCTTGGTTTTATAATTGCAAAGTTAGTTGATGTTATGTTATTTTCTTTGTTTTTTACTGTAATTCAAGTTGTGCAAGCAAAGCAAGAAAATATTACCACCGTTTGAAGGAGTCTACAATCATTACTTCTTTGTGTCTACACTTGAAAACAATTGGCAGTGAACTTTTTTGATAAACTATAAATTTCTACTGGTGTTCTTAAGTTAAAGGTCGTTTTAATTTCTGACTGGTTTTCCTTTCTTCATTGTTTTATGATATAATGATCTGTAAGGACTCCTAGTGAACAGTTCAGACTGAAAAGGAGACCAAAGTGGTTGTTCCATTATATAAAGTGGTTGTTTTCTTCATGTGCATGTTCTCTCCAATTGGGATAGTGTTATTGTTCTTGAAGCTCTATTTTTTTATTTGCATGCATCGCCTATTGGAAGAGGCTTTGATGATATTAGAATATCTAGAAATATCTTGCAATGTCATTGTTTTATTTAAAGTATTTTAGACTGTTGTAAATGTTTTCTTACAATATATGTCCACCTTTCGCACTATTTTTGTTTGCTTAATTAATTAGAACATGAGTCTAATATTATAATAAACAAGGGCTAATGCTTTGTCTAATGTATGACATCGTGTCTATCATGGGTGTGCGTTCTGCCCCCTTTTTGGTCACTGTTACCTCCGATCTTCTTACCTTGTTGTCTCTAGTCAGATCAGACCTCCTTGCCCCTGATTAGCATTTGTCACCTTCCTGAGCTTTTAAATGTTCGTTAACAAGTTGGAAGCTTAATAAGCTTTAGCTTGAGAGTGTCAGAATATGTAGAAAATATCTCATAGTAGTATTGTACATGTTCTCTTAGTCTTAATGTTTTTTTTCCAGATTTCATGATTTGTTCCTTTTTTAACTAGAATTAGGATCTAGGAGTCCAATATTATAATAGATACTAAATAGACTATTCAGTCTTTCTTATTCTCTCCTTTCCTCTTTCGCTACATAAAATCCAATACTTTCAACATATAAGAACCCCATCTATTGAGAACTTGTGTAAATATTTCTTTCTCTAGTCATTTAATTCTTAGAGAGGCACTTTCTATCTGATGCTTAAGTGTAATTAAATTTTCAGCTGAAAGCCATTTTATTGGTGATAAATAAAATCACACAATATCGAACCCTTGAGAAAAAATCTGTGCATAAATTTATTTAAATAATGTCATTAAAGCAGGATCTATATTTTAAATAAAATTGACAAAAGTCCAATTTTTGTCTGCCTCTTAGTCACTGTTCACTTGTTGCTATCCTGTGTCTCTCATGACATTGATAATTGAGTTACATTTCAGTTCTATCAATTCTCAACAATTATGTTGCACCTCAGACTGTTGTGATTATGTATGTAATGATACCATGTAGCATGTTGGTACTGGGCCTCCAGTAAATATAATTGAGCTAATAGTATTATATTTCTTAGCTTGCTTTCATTTGTTGTCTACAGGTCTTGGATGAAGCACACAGCAGCCCTGGATTGCATGCCGCAGCTGGACCTGGTCTTGCAGAAGAATGTGCAACTTTGGTACAGTTTCATAAGTTATAATTTGTACTGCAATAATTTTGTTATGAGTTTGATGTTAATAACATTTGAGGTTGTAAATTTAGTGATTGTTATATTTTCTTTGGAATTTTTTATTTGCTGAGTGTGATAATATTTTGGTTGGGGGATTGAGCTAAATATAGCAGCATTGCATCATCATTGTGTTTAAAAATCCATAAATTGACGTGTCAAAATCAGCTTTCTGGAAATGAATATGATAATATAATTGATATCACATATCTTAATTGTTGACAGGGTGGATGTCGAACAGGGATGGCTAAAGTAACCAGTGCTTATGACCTTCCTGCAAGGTTTGTATATTGGCCCCTTTTTTTTCCTTTTCAAAGTCAAAAGTCGATGTATCCATTTACCACATGGAAGATGAATGTCACTATGCAATCACAATATAACTTTTTTTGCCTCCTTTATTGGAGAAAAGAAACTGAGAATGTTCCTTAGTTGCACATATATTTCTCTTGGCTGAAAGTTAAATTCATTGCATATAAGATTTGTGCCTTCAATAAATTTCTTGCAGGAAAGTTATTCATACAGTTGGGCCAAAGTATGCATCGAAGTACCAAACTGCTGCAGAGAATGCTTTAAGCCATTGCTATCGTTCTTGCCTAGAACTTTTAATTGAACATGGGCTTAAAAGGTTTTTGTTTCAAATGTTGTAATTTTTTTTCTTGAAACAGTGTTTCCCACACAGCTTTAAAGATCTGAAACCTACTTTTTTGTGGGCTCATATTGATCAGTATTGCTATGGGATGTATTTATACTGAGGCAAAGAACTATCCCCGTGAGCCAGCTGCACATGTAGCGATAAGTGAGTATTTTGCACATTTTACAGTTGATATGTTCATTATTGTGATATGTATTCTTACTAAATAAATTAAACAGGTTAACTCCGACAATCTCAAAGGAATTGAATTGACCTTCGTTTTGGAGATAAATTACTTTATTGTTGTTCCATCCATACAGAAAATATCAGCATTTAATGAGAAAAAGTAACAAGCTAACTTTATCTTAAGTAGAGAAAGTAAATCAATCATTGGTTGAAAAGGACAGGAAGAAGATAGAATGAGAAAGCACGTCCTGCTGCCAATCAGTTTACTAAGTTTAATTTTCCATCTTACTTACTAGTCTTAGATTATTGATTAAGGGGATGACAAGGTGTAAATTATGTAGGAAAGTAGAGGCTTGTATAGTTGCATCCTTTTGTGCAGAATTCTACCATTAGTTTCCAAAACCCTCATTTCATTGTAGCCATCATCAATGTCGAAATATAACCTTAGAATACTTAATCATGCCCATGCTGAATGCCTCTTAGTATAGGCATAGCGATGTCTGATTATTATTATTATTATTAGGTTTTTACACTTGTATTATTGTATATTTTTTCTAAGGAGTTTTCATTCAGGAACTGTGCGGCGATTTCTTGAGAAGCAGAAAAACGATATAACAGCTGTCGTCTTTTGCACTACCAGCACAACTGATACTGAGATATATAAAAGGTAATTTGTTTTTCTGTTATTTACAAATGCAGTGCTTATATGAAATAAACTTGTCAAAAGTAAATTTGTTTTATTTTCTTTTCAACTTTCTATTATTCACTGTTACCTTTCATATAATATCCATGTAGATTGCTTCCACTCTACTTCCCCCGGGATAAACAAGAGGAGTTGATGGCTTTGGCAAAGCTTCCTGCAGATGTTGGGGATGAGAATGGTGAGACTGTCATAGATGAGCGCAAAATCAGAATAAAACCTTTGCCTAAAAAAATTGTTTCAAAACCTGCTAAAGCTCCAGTTGATCTTCCAGTTAGTGATGTTGGTTCACTTCGCAGGTTAGTACATTTTAATTTAGTGCAAGATACTTGAATATATATTACCATTCTAAACACAGATTAATAGTGGATCTCACTGAATCTAATAAAACAATCTATACTAAGAGCATATATTAGTCCATATCATTTATAAATTTAATCTATTTAGTCTATCAATATACTAATTATGTAGGACTCACAATTAGAAATGATGGGATGCCATTATGATTTTACTTGCCATTTGGAACATCGGATGAATTTTTTTCTCTCTTCAAATGGTTATGAATGAATGTAACTAGCATTGTAATTGTTGTCATCCAGTCATTCTATCGATGTCTAATTTGTTATTAATGATATATCATCTCTAGTGGTAATAATTGGAATTGTTGAAATTACGTGGTCTTAGGTATTGTGGGAGAGGGAAAAGATACTTTGTACAACATTCTATAATGTATTTAGTATTACATTGTGTTGATATTTTATGAAACCTAAAGCGCTAACCCATGTTCATTGTCTCAAGTAAAAGAGAAAACAAATGAGATAGCAAAATATGGAAACCAATAGATGATATAAGATGTTTTCATATATTTTAACAAGCATTTTTGTTTATTAGATGTCATGTAGGTAGGGGACTAAAGACGAGCGTATAGATGTTGGGGACTAAAGTGAAAAATGCTAAATGTCAAGAACTATATTAAGAATGAAAGATGCCAGACTAGAATATGGTTTTGGTCAATAATCTAATTTTTTTGTTCCAATTTTGTGATGTTACTGTGCTTCCTCTTGTAAAAATAAAGCTAAGCATTATCAACAGACAACAGTTTCTCACTTCTTCAAATCTCCCTTCAGCAGCATTAAATGCATATTTGGCAATGAAAAAAATGGTCAAAACTTACTTTTCCATTTCATAGAATATTTTTGTGGTGAAAATCAAACAAGCACTTAAAAATCACTGTTCTTGTGGCTTTGTGTTTTGTTTTCCACAGTACTAATTACCATAAGCTATATTTTTTTGGAGATTTTTAATTGCATTTGTCTAAATAAGCGTAATCCATTTTTATAATTTTACTTGTATAGTTTTCCTGATTAATTTGGCGTTTACAGGACTTCATCTTATTTAGATACATTTCTGGATCCTGCCTTCATGTCTTTGATTAAGGACCCTGATGAAAGACGTCTGGAGCAGTGGGAGAAAACTGTTCAAGCACAAAGGGGCTGGAATTTTGCTAACCTGCTTGGATTTGGTGAATTAGGTGGAACTCCATTGTCTGCCGCTGAAGAATATTCTCTGCACTCAAGATATCTTTCTAAAGCGAAATCCTTAAATTTGTCTGAAATTGCGGAGATGAAAATTGTGTAAGAATCTATCTATTTCATTGTTTGTGTTTTGCATACTCTCTGTTTTTAAATTACTCAGGAATACTTATTTGTTTCATTGTTTTGATATATAGAATTGCAGAAAATATATGGCTATCGAGGCACATGTGTATCATGGTTATTAAAATCTGTCAACTCGAAAAAATATATAAGTTCACTTGCTTACATACCCCAACCTGTTTAACTTGCTAGAAAATTCAGTTTTGATTAGGTTTTGAGGTAGACTCCTCGAGCGAAATTGGTAGACTCGACTAACTCACGAATTAATGAACGAGTGGTTGAGTTTCGTTGAGTGAATTCTTTTGTTGACAACCACAATATATAGGGGCATTTTGGGTCCTCTTTCTCAAAACAAGGAAGGGCTTCTCTTCTATTCTCGTAACCAAAAATGTTTTATAGAATACCGATTTCATCCTTTTTCGAATGTTCTCCACTGTGTTTTTCCCGTGTGACTCTGTGATAGTGATCAGGTTCTTCGTGACTTTGTTCAGCAACCCGTTGAAAGCAGCGAGACAGCAAAAACCAGCTACATCTATTCTTCTTCCTAGTTCAATCCAAGTTCAATTCTCTAAATGTTTTTTTGTCTATTGTGATTTTTTCATTTAGTGAATTATTTGTTCTCTGCAACCTGATTTCTATACTCATTTTTTTTATCATGTGCTTTTATTTTCATATGACATTTGTATTAGTGATATGGTGATATCTAAACATTTTTATATGATATTATATTATATTTAATCATGATTTGAGTATAGTTTGACTTTATCTTAAAGTAATATACTACAAAACTATGCTATTTTATTATGGTAATTTGTTATTTTTTAATTATAGAATTGAAATTTTGAAACATTGTTGTATTTGTGGTGTTATATTTTGTTAGTATATGTTATTTATAAATTGTTAAATACTTTTTAATATTAAATATACTCTTACTAGTTTACAATTGGAGTTTACGAGTCTAGTTTGTCACTGTGAATTTACATAAACTCTCAAGTTTTATAACCTTGTGTGTGCATTTGTACGAATAATATTATTAATCAAAGAGGAATCAGTTAGGTAACCCCCATTAGTAGTTAGTGACTGTTGAGAATAAATTATAGTGTTCTTAATCTTATCATAATAAATCTAGCTTATTGGAATGAATATCTCGTTTAGGGGAAGCAAAATAGGTTAGTGCTCTGGTGCATTCAAAGACAGGGTTTTGTGCTCAATACAATAGGTTAGTAGTTACATATTTATATGTTATATTGATGATTAGTTAAGATTGTTTGATAGTGGCTTGTTTCCTATAAATGAGAAGAGGTGTTGAGGGGGTGATTATATCTTGCTTGTTAGTGAACTGGGCCAATTGGGAGGCGCAGACCTTCTATGTTCCGCAAGTTTAGACATTTTTCTTTCTCCAATATTTTAGCCATTTTATTATTCTTTACTGGTTGCTTACAACTGGTTCTGTTACGGTAGATGAGAGCTCTGATCTTGGAGTTGTGGGTAGTGAAGATGGGAAGATTCATGACAAGAAGGAAGAAACACATTCTTGAAGAAATGAGGAAAGTGATTGTGAATATTAGGAGACAGCTCAATGAAGAACATAAAGGAATCTCAGCCTTTCAAGGAAATGATGTGAATGGATGGTTCATTCACCTTGAGCAGCACTTTACCCTGAAAGGAATAAAGTAAGAGAGGCTGCAGTTGGTTGTGGAAGCACTATAAGGACATGCCCATTGTTGATAACAGTGGAATGTTTATAATCCTAAGCCCTCATGGGAATGTTTTCAGAGGGCTTTTCCCAAGCATTTTCAGCCTACGTGTGATCCAGATCTGCTAGTTTGGATCCAAGAAAAAGGAAGGTGATGGGATAGGAACTGATCTGGACACACAAAGGAAAGTGGCTGATAGGCCAATAGTGGAGATAAGATTGGAAGTGAAAACAATCTTGTGGTATGGCTGCACAAAGAAACAGAGATGGAAAGAAAGTAACACCAGCAGAGGCTATGGGTATATCTGGTATCACTATTAGCATCAATTGATAAGCAGTTAAACACATCAAACACTTAAAATACTTGACCAACTCATATTACTCGATGTAGGTCTTGAGCACCTGCTACGGGCCCTTTTAGTGCATTTTAATTGGTTGTAACCACCTAACTGCATAGCTTGTTAGAGCCTATACATAGAAATGGAACTCAAGTTTTCAGCTACGTGGATTGTAACTGAATTCTTGTAATCCTTCTCGATACTCAAAGATCAATAACACATCTTGGATTCCTTTCTTCCATAGGATTGCCTACTCTCTCTCTATCTCTATTCTTCAAATTCAAAAAGAATTCCTAGTTCATATTTTTACTAATAACAGCACCTCATAACACCCAAGTACCTATCATAATTATAACCTAAATTAGAGCTAATCAGCATGAATTATAAATGAGGAATTGTTAAAAATCTTACGTCAACTGTAGATTTAACCAAATTATAATATATAAGTTGATACAAACATTACCTCACAAGTCGATTTGGTAGAACTGAGCTAGGTCTAAATCATCTTTCTTAAAGAACTAATAGTTAGTTCCTAGTACTACTCATTTCACATTGCTTAATTCAAGCAAGGCTAATGAAATTCAATTGATAATGTTAGTAAAATTTCTAGGTTCAGAAATTTCTGTCATTTGAAAAAGTGATAATTTGAACATTGGGGCTGCTGAATTCTTCAGTCTTTTTTGCTTTGGCTCTTTCAACAACTAACCAGAAAATATATTTTCTGGTGCCGCAATTCTAAGATACTCCTGCAATATTGATGATACAAATTTTATTTTGCAGAAGCGAAAAGAAAAATGTTGTTTTTGGATTATATCTAATCCATATAAGATTTCAACCATAGATAAAAAGCAAATAACAAAGTTTTATGCTCTTTAAATTTTTCTAGTATTCTTGCATCTCTTAACCATTCAAAAAGAAGATTTCATGCTTGTGTTCAGATTGATATTTACTTTTAATTTCAGAGATACTTATTTTTTTCAGCTATCGTGGAGGGGTAGACAGTGAGGGTCGTCCTGTCATGGTTGTTGTGGGGGCTCACTTTTTGCTTAGATGTCTTGATCTGGAGCGATTTGTGCTCTATGTAGTGAAGGTGATTCAGTTATATCCTTCAGCTTGACATATTTTACTGCTGACAAGTATAAGTTCAGCCATTATACGTTTATGTTCAATGTTGGGAATGCGTACTTCTCTTAATTTATCTTCATTTATGACTAATTATTAATCCTTATCCTTTTGGTTTATGCTGTTAACCTTTTGAATATACTAAAAATTGTGTTAAACTTCAGGAGTTTGAGCCTATAATGCAGAAGCCTTATACTATTGTATACTTTCACTCTGCTGCATCTCTGCAAGTGTAAGTGTTAAATGATGGAATTCTGGGATTTTCAGATTGGTCTATTTCTTTATGTTTTATAGATATGAAATATGCTAGGTTTTTCTTTGAAAAATATTAGGATGAGTTAACTGTATACCTTAATTGTTAAGCTAGTTGTTATAATATGTGAATTAGTTGATTACGCAAATAAAAAATACTTTCATTTCTAAAACTCTTTAAATTCACTTTTGTTCAAGTAGAAAAAGGGAACTGGAAATTCAACTGTCAATGCTGTAAAATATGCCTCAACATTTTTGGAAGTTTTATATTAGTCTTGCTACATTTTTTTGTATCATTACAATATCTTGCCATTATTATTGTATACGTAGAAACAATCCCATAATCGTATGGATTCCTAGAATAAGTTTTCCCTATTTCCTAAAATTGTCAGCAGGTTCTTGTATATATAAATATCCATACAATAATATATCACAGATTATTCCTAAATTTGAGAGTATTTAATTGGCAAACACCTCACATTGTATCAATAGCACTTTTTATTGATGCTGGAAACATTTAGTGTACCATTTTCCATGTGTGGCACGGTTTCTTGATGTTACTTCACTATATGTAGACATGTGGCTTAATCTATGCTCCTTCAAGGGTGGATTTTTTTTTGATAAATTTGAGTTCATTATTATCGTGGTAGCAGATTTGCCTGTATGAATGGTAGATTTTTTGTGAAACAAAACTTAGGAGGGGTAAGGTGAAAGTGATTGGG